>OX402065.1:12013994-13311994 GCA_947859365.1 Archips crataeganus | reverse complement strand
CCCGAAACTTTCCGAAACTTTCTTGACTCAAATCCCGAAATCCACCTGCTAAATCCTTTTACTCACACGACCCCACATGGAATGATAGCGAAGCGTGGATAAAGGAATGGGAAGCCCAGCCGGACAGTGTAGACGACACCATCTTTGAACTTAACACTCGGGAGAGGCCCAAAGGGTTCAGTGAAAACCGACAGACATGGTGCAAACTGAATCGCCTGAGGACTGAAGTCGGAAACTGCGCATACCTCTGGCACAAGTGGGGATGGTGTGGGTCGGCGGCTTGCGAGTGTGGAGATCCGAAGCAAAACATACACCACATGGTATTCGAGTGCCCCATCACCAGATACAACGGACCGGCTGAGGACTTTAAACATCTGACAAAGGATGCGAGTGTTTATCTGCATGGTTGTAAATTTTAATAATAATTTTGTTTGTTTTAAGTTTAAATTTAATATGTAGGTACCATACGATAAATAAATAAATAATTCAAAAAAACCGCATCCAAATCGGTCTACCCGTTTAAGAGCTATGATGCCATGAGACAGACACACAGACAGACAGACAGACACACACACATAGCGGTCAAACTTATAACACCCCTCTTTTTATGTCGGGGTTTAAAAAGATGAAACACGTCTTGGGCACACGCTAAACATTTCCACGAAGTTTAGTGTCTAACATAAGTTTTTGTCGTTTAGGTTAATTTCGTCCACTTCCACTTCGTCAGCAATCCCATTTAGTCCACAATCAATTCCCACCTCGTCAACATTCCCATTTCGTCCACATTCCCATCTCGTCCACATTCCCATTTCGTCAACATTCCCATTCCGTCCACATTCCCATCTCGTCCACATTCCCATTTCGTCCACATTCCCATTTCGTAACAAAATGGTAACAAAATTGGTAGTGTATCTGAATAGTATTGCGCAGGCCTCACCGTGCTTAGCAAGTATTTTTCTTAACATGAATACCTGAATCAAAAATAAATAAAATTTTCCCTGAGAATTATTAAGCTAAGTGATAGCGAAAACCGCATTAAAATCGGCTAGGAATGTTGACTAAGCGAGAATGTGGACAAAATGGGAATGTGGACGAAATGGGAATGTTGACTAAGTGGGAATGTGGACAATGTGGGAAAAGGACGAAATAGGAATGTGGACGAAATTTTTATTTTTATTTTTTATTTACTCATATAATAGATTTCTACATTTTTAACATTCCTAGCCACTGTTAAAAACTATAACTGGTTTATGTAACAGTTGGCGAGATCGCGCGGTTCGGGCCGCGCTTACAATAATGTTAAATGTTAAAATTAAGTATAAATGTACAAATGTAGGGATGGGATAGAAATGGGAATGTGGACGAAATTGGAACGTGGACGAAATGGGAACGTGGACGAAATGGGAATGTGGACGAAATGGGAATGTGGACGAAATGGGAATGTGGACGAAATGGGAATGTGGACGAAATGGGAACGTGGACGAAATGGGAATGTGGACGAAATGGGAATGTGGACGAAATGGGAACGTGGACGAAATGGGAACGTGGACGAAATGGGAACGTGGACGAAATGGGAATGTGGACGAAATGGGAATGTGGACGAAATGGGAACGTGGACGAAATGGGAATGTGGACGAAATGGGAATGTGGACGAAATGGGAACGTGGACGAAATGGGAACGTGGGCGAAATGGGAACGTGGACGAAATGGGAACGTGGACGAAATGGGAACGTGGACGAAATGGGAACGTGGACGAAATGGGAATGTGGACGAAATGGGAACGTGGACGAAATGGGAACGTGGACGAAATGGGAACGTGGACGAAATGGGAATGTGGACGAAATGGGAATGTGGACGAAATGGGAATGTGGACGAAATGGGAACGTGGACGAAATGGGAACGTGGACGAAATGGGAACGTGGACGAAATGGGAATGTGGACGAAATGGGAATGTGGACGAAATTGGAACGTGGACGAAATGGAAACGTGGACGAAATGGGAATGTGGACGAAATGGGAATGTGGACGAAATGGGAACGTGGACGAAATGGGAACGTGGGCGAAATGGGAACGTGGACGAAATGGGAACGTGGACGAAATGGGAACGTGGACGAAATGGGAATGTGGACGAAATGGGAATGTGGACGAAATGGGAACGTGGACGAAATGGGAACGTGGACGAAATGGGAACGTGGACGAAATGGGAATGTGGACGAAATGGGAATGTGGACGAAATGGAAATGTGGACGAAATGGGAACGTGGACGAAATGGGAACGTGGACGAAATGGGAACGTGGACGAAATGGGAATGTGGACGAAATTAACCTAAATGGTTTTTGTTTTAGCAGATCAGACAGTTGAAACATTTAGCGTCAGTTTGAGCAATTTTTAGGGTTCCGTACCCAAAGGGTGCCAACTGGGCAACTACAAACAAGATGTCATTATTGCGCAACAGACGATCATATGATACTCCAAAATTTCTCCTCAATGTCAAAACACCAATCACTCCAATTACAATTAATATAATTGGAAGTCTTCCAGGAGGCATCACGTAGCCTTGGCATTATTTGAGGACCACCCCCACGTGGTTCTCAAAATGTGGCCGAATCGATAGCCAATCGACTTAACGAGCCCTGATCACACTTGGTGTTAAGGACTGTTTCCAATGTTACACGACACGAAGGTATTCGACAGGTGTTTTATTTAGACGAAGCGAGAAATATTATATTTATGCGAGTTGTTTATTGTGTTATTACGATAAAGTACTCTCTACTTTTGATGCTGAGCGTACATTACTGGAAATGGCCGATCACTTCAAATCCATAGCCGCGCGGCCTGTTATATAACGAAACTTGCAAGATGTCACACATCGGTTTAGGCATCATGAGTAGTCATCTCTATTCCGTGTTTTTAAAATAAGATCGAAGTAGTGTTATAAACATTACGAAATCCTGTTTTAGAGTTCCAAGTTCTTCTGCATCAATGTGAGTCCACCTTCATTCATTTTATTACAATTTAGTTTGTAGAACTACTTACGTGGGTCGTGTAGGGTTGATTGAGTGGTAAACGCAAAGTCCCTTAATATTACTCAACAGTTTTTACTATGTATTTGCACAACAGAAGGAAAAGTAAGAAGCACACACAAAAATATACTAGTTTAAAGACTGATTAATAAAGTACAGTAGGCCGAGCAACATGCAGTCAGTGTCAAATCGTTGCATCGACTACTCTCGAGCATACGCCATAATAATTATAAGTCCTACAGGGTTCTTTAATTTTGTGCCGAAAATATATTTCCCAACTGTTTTTTCCTGATACTGTAAATACCACAGGATTGTTATAAAACTAACGTGAAGTAACCTATAGGGTTCAACAGAATAGTCCAAAAATATATCCTGAATAGTTTACACAAGAAAAAACCGTTGGAAATTGAAACAATTGGGAAAAATATTTTTGGCGAAAAGGCAGGATCTCGTCCTACGGTAAATGTCGTACCGTGCGTGTTCAAGCAGTGGAAATACACAACGCGTGGGACTTTCCACGAACACCACCGTTTTCAGCCAGCACACCCAGTAGGTACAATGAAACAAGCTCCATTCATCGTTCTACAGTACACATTACATACGCGTGTTACTTAATGAATTTAAGTATTGGATTCCATGAATGGAGATATGTAAACTCGGTTTCTTAGATTTTAACACGGTTAAAATGTTACGTTAAAATATATACAGACACATTTTTAATTATGCAGTGGTTTAGTTCTTTGAATATATTAAAGTGTCCTTTTTATTAACGAAGCTGGTATATTATATTCGATTCTAAGACCTTTTAAAAATCATCATCATTTGATGATATTTATTGTAATTTTTTTATTTTTATTTTATTCTAATTATTATTTTGGACATTATTTTATGAAATTTTTACATGCTTCTAATATACGTTTGATTAATAGCTTGTCATTGATTATCTGGGATTTAATTTTATTTGTACTTATGTGTGTAATTTGATGGATCTTTTATTCTTAGACTTAACCTACATTTTTACATTCGAACAACATTGTATTTTATGAATTTGATTTTTTTATTAATTTTTCATTTTTTTCTCTAATTATTATTTTGGACATTATTATATAAAATTTAAATGCTTCTATTATAAATTGATTTATAGTTCGACTTTGTTTAATTTGTAATTTAATTTTATTTTAAATGAAATTTTATACTTGTGTGGGTAATTTGATGAATTGTTTTGTCCTTATTCTTATTGGTTATTTTTTTGTTATTTTGATTGTAATCGATACTCTACGTTTAGCATGCAATTTTTTTTAGACTTAAGACATTGCAACACCCTTCATGGGTAGTATGTACTATCCTACTAATATTATAAACGCGAAAGTTTGTAAGAATGTATGTATGGATGGATGTTTGTTACTCTTTCACGCTAAAACGGTTTGACGGATTCTGATGAAATTTGGCACACAGATAGTTTATAATCCGGATTAACATATAGGATACTTTTTATCCCGGAAAATTGTATAGTTCTCGCGAGATAGCAATAAACGAATTCTTCGCAGGAATGCCAAAACCGCTAGAGTTACACAAGTAATGTATGATGGAAATGTTTATCTTAAATAGTCCTACAAAAAAGCCCGCCACAGTTTATATCTTTCGGAATTCCCACGGGATAGGGAAATATCTAAACTTTCTTTGTTTTTTTGTTTATAGCAGAATCTCTGAAACTATTGAGCCGATTTTAAAAATTCTTTCACTATTAGAAAGCTACACTATTCTTGATTGACGTAAGTTACTTTTTATCCGGGAAAATTAAAAATTCCAAGGGGATAGAAATAAGTTAATTCAATTACGTAGCTGATTTTAATAATTCTTACATATTATGTGATATGACTATCCCCGATTAACAAAAGCTACTTTTAATACAAAATTCCCAGGGGATAGAAAAAACTAAATTCAACTTCGGGGCTGATTTTGAATATTCTTTCACCAAAAGAAAGCTACAGCTATTTCTGATTAGTACTCTTCTTCGGGAAAATGCAAAATTCCCGCGGTATACAGGGTTATTTGTAATTCACTAGCATCCTTTTAACCCTAAACTCCTACTACTTAAATAAATGTTTTTTGTTTTACGGCTTTTGTCATAACTTAATATTTTTGGTGTAATAACGTTTTGAAAATTTGAGATTTCCTCTTATTTTTACGATACTCTGTGTATTTGTATAGGAAAAAATGCTTCATTTTAAAAAGTCGTAAAACAAAAAACATTTGTTTGAGTGATAGGAATTCAGGGTTAAGAGGATGTCAGTGAATTAAAAATAACCCTGTAGAAATAAGTGAATTCAACTTCGGGGCTGATTTTAAACATTCTTTCACCAAGCTAAGCTAAGCTAAGCTACAGTATCCCTGATTTACACAGGGTACTTTTTTCCGGGATAATACAAAATTCCGGTGGGATAGAAATAAGTAAATTCAACATCGGCACTGATTTTAAAAATTCTTTCATATGATATGATATGGCTATTCCCAATTGACATAGGCTACTTTTTCTTCAGGAAAATGCAAAATTCCCACGGGATAGAAAAAACTGAATTCAACTTCGGAGCTGATTTTGAAAATTTTTTCACCAATAGAAAGCTACACTATTCCTGATTGACATAAGTTACTTTTTATCCGCGAAAATTCAAATTTCCCACGGGATAGAAATAAATTAATTCAATTTCGTAGCTGATTTTAATAATTCTTACATATTATGTGATATGACTATTAACCGATTAACAAAAGCTACTTTTTATTCAAGTAAATACAAAATTCCCACGGGATAGAAAAAACTGAATTCAACTCGGGGCTGATTTTGAAAATTCTTTCACCAATAGAAAGCTACAACTGATTCGGTATAGACTACTCTTCTTCGGGAAAATGCAAAATTCCCGCGGGATAGAAATAAGTGAATTCAACTTCGGGGCTGATTTCAAAAATTCTTTCACTAATAGTAAGCTACAGTATCCCTGATTTACATAGGGTACTTTTTTCCGGGATAATACAAAATTCCCGTGGCTAGAAATAAGTAATCCAACATCGGCATTGATTTTAAAAATGCTTAAAATGCTTAAAATGACTACCCCCAATTGACATAGGCTACTTTTTCTTCAGGAAAATGCAAAATTCCCACGGGATAGAAAAAACTGAATTCAACTTCAAGGCTGATAAGCATTATGATTCAGAGTAAGCTACAGTATCCATATACGGGATAGAAATAAGTAAATTCAACATCGGCACTGATTTTAAAAATTCTTTCATATGATATGATATGACTATCCCCAATTGACATAGGCTACTTTTTCTTCAGGAAAATGCAAAATTCCCACGGAATAGAAAAAACTGAATTCAACTTCGGGGCTGATTTTGAAAATTCTTTCACCAATAGAAAGCTACACTATTTCTGATTGGTATAGACTACTCTTCTTCGGGAAAATGCAAAATTCCCGCAGGATAGAAGTAAGTCAATCCAAATTTGTGGGTGGTTTAAAAAATTCTTTCACTAATAGTATGCTACAGTATCCCTGATTGACATAGGTTACTTTTCTACGGGAAAATACTAAATTCCCATGGGATAGAAATAAGTGAATTGAATATAGGGGCTCATTGTTAAAATGATTTCACTAATAAAAAGCTACAATGACTCTGATTTTCAAAAAAGGTCAAAAAAGGAATTTCTATCCCGTGGAAACTTTACTTTACACTTTCCGGGATAAAAAAAAGCCTGTTTCAATCAGGCACAGGCCTCCTCCCAGAACGAGAGGATTTGGACAGTAGATTTGGGAACTTCACACCCACCATTGAATTTCTTCTCAGGTGTGTGCAGCTTTCCTCGCGATGTTTTCCTTCACTATTACGCTCATGGTAAACTTCAAACGTAATTTACCACATGAATTCGGAAAAACTCAGCGGTGCAAGCCCGGGCTCAAACTCACGACCCTCTGCTTAAGAGTCCATAGGTCTGACCACTAGGGCACCACGGCTTTGCGGCTATAGAATTCACTTATTCCTATCCCGCGGGAACTTTTCATTTTCCTGGCATTATCCTATGTGTTATAATTCATGTAATAAACTACCTGTGTGCTAAATTTCATCCAAACAACTAACGTTATTGTCTTCGCGTACAAAGTCGCGGGCAAAAGCTAGTACTATATAAATGTACCCTACCATCCTAATTATACATGTAAGCAATAAATTAATAAATAAAATAAATAAAAAGCATATTAATTATGGTTTCTTGTTTGTTATTTATTTTTTATTTTTTGATTAGTACCTAACCTAAAATTGATGCGCTCGGTTTCACTTTATGTTTGTTGTTTTTTCAATGGTTGGATGACGTGATGGTCCCATAGGAAGATCAGCGCCGTTCGCAAGATCAGCACTTTGCTGATTTGGGACCATTTCGTGATATAACGACCGCTTTAGCCTAGTTGGTAGTGACCCTGCCTATGAAGCAAGAGGTCCTGGGTTCGAATCCCGGTAAGGGCATTTATTTGTGTGATGAGCACGACCGCTTTAGCCTAGTTGGTAGTGACCCTGCCTACGAAGCAAGAGGTTTTGGGTTCGAATCCCGGTAAGGGCATTTATTTGTGTGATGAGCACGAATATTTGTTCCTGAGTTATGGATGTTTTCTATGTACCTATTTAAGTATTTATTTATCTATATAAGTATGTTTATCGTCGTCTAGTACCCATAGTACAAGCTTTGCTTAGTTTGGGACTAGGTCGATTTGTGTAAGATTGTCCCCTAATATTTATTTATTTATTTATTTATTTATTTATTTATAAGCATTTTTTTTTTTTTTTTATTACTGTGCGTTCCGAGGGATGGCCAAAGGAGCAGAGGAAGACCTAAGAGGAGATGGCGGGACGACCTGAGCGCTTTTCAGCTCGATTGGCAGGTGCATGCCCAGGATAGGGAAAAATGGCTGAGGAAAGGGGAGGCCTTTGCCCAGCTGTGGGACATAAAAAAATAAAAAAATTACCTACTGTGTTATTTTTGAAATGATTTGATTTCACGAATAAATGTATAATAAATAAATGTTTTCTTCCCAGGACTTAATTATGTAAGTACCCATTTTTTTAAAAACGAAATAATTATGTTATAGATTAAGAAAAATAAATAATTATGTTAAGAGAAACATAATACAATTTTAGAGTTTGGTCTGAAAAAAAGGTAACATCTTCAAAGTATATTCGTCCGGATAACGCCATCTATTGAATATAGAAGTTAACGCGTCATTTTAAACATGAAACTACCGTGAGACTCACTCATAGTGAAAATATACGGATTACTCACGTCTTACAGCGAGTTTAACTCGACTGTTTCGGGCTAATCCGTAGCCCTTCTTCCCTTAACGCGTCATCTAAAAAGCCGAAGCACCTACCTCAACGTTATTGAACAGTCTATTCTTGATGAAAGTTAAAAGTATTATCCCAGGAGCACGCATCACCGGGATATTAAGGTATCCTATGTCTCAATTCAAGTTTTTGTCTATGTGTACGCCAAGTTTCATCCAATCCATTCAGCCGTTATTAAGTGATTGACTAAAACAATCCTTAGAACATCAAAACATTTTCAAAAACACTCTCATTTATAATATTAGTAAGATAACAAAATGACTTTGAATACGAATAAAATCCTCTTTGTTTTATTTCGACCAGTAACTTCACACAATTTTAATACAAAGAAGTCCACAAGATACACCTTCACTAAATTTCAAGCAATTGTTTCCCCAAAACAAATTTAATGGACAATTTCCCCCTATTCCCCCTAATCCCCAGGTTTCTGGGGCAGCGTATAAACGCAAAAAAGGGAATTACTTCAGAGCCGAGTCTCGCAAGCAGCCAACCCCAAATCGGAACTGCGCTATAAAGAATCAGGTTTACGTATTTCACACTCAAATACCTCTAACCCAAAATATAGGGCAAATAAAGCTGTGATTGAAACCGCAGAATAGTGAAAGCTGTATCTGTGGACCTCGGGTAGAGTCAGCGTCGCCAGTTGTCCCGATTTTGGCGGGACGTCCCGATTTTTGGCCCAAATTTAAGGCCCTACCGAACTTTTGGCGCATTTATTGCATTCATTTAGTCCCTTGCTGTATTAATTACTAGCAAAGCTTTAGTTCTGAAACTCATGTGTATGATTATTTGAGGATTCACTCAAGTCAGTCCCCGATTTTTGGCCCAAATTTAAGGCCCTACCGAACTTTTGGCGCATTTATTGCATTCATTTAGTCCCTTGCTGTATTAATTACTAGCAAAGCTTTAGTTCTGAAACTCATGTGTAAGATTATTTGAGGATTCACTCAAGTCAGTCAGCAGTGTTTTTCGATACACGATTGCTTGTAGTTTGCTCGATAAAAAAAATTCAGAGTCGTTTCTAAAACATAAAATAAATCCTTAGTACGGCGTAAATACTGCACGGCAGGTCATGACTTTCTGAATGTTAATGAAACAAGATGTTTTCTAGGGCCTAGTGTTGCTACATTTTTAAAATATGTATTTGTTTTAGTAATACGATGAAAATACCTAAGTACACGCGCGGTCAGATCAACCTATCTTGAGCCGTCGTGATTCCCCCTTGTCCGTGTAGTCCATCGGATGGGGAGCTTGTGTCGCTTGCGCTTACGCACGGCTTCGATTCTAGCCGCTGACGCGCACACATACACGAGTGCATAGAATACCTACTTAAAATCGATTAGCGCAAGAAGCTCGGTAGGGCCTATCGAATAAAACACAGTGCAGGCACATGAATAAATACGGAGCAAAATAAAAGCTTCCGAACAGAGCTCGAAATTCTTACCTATTATCATAGTTGTCACTCGGTAAAAAAAAATAATTATGAATCAAAATATTTTATTCAAACAAGTACCTAAGTATCTAATATCTGTATATCTACAAACACTACAACAGGTAGGCATCTTTAAAAACAACCGAACACCCGAACTATGTAGCTAAACGCTAAACGGTCGCGTCGTCGCTGGCGGCACACCTGAACTTTGTCTACTCACTGAGCTAGTTCAAACCGGTTTGTCTCCGAGCGGGCGCCGGTGCACGCCCCCCCCCCCGTCCTGTCTGTACAGGTCACGCACGCATATGTTGTGCGTGTAGTAGTGTAATGCGTGCGCGGCGTTGTTTGAAGTTTTTATTCTGCTCCGTATTTATTCATGTGGTGTAGGTACTCGTATATACGATGAATTTTAGTCAGTGATTGATTACGAACCAATTTTTCTAGATCAGTATTCGGTGGTGTTCACGTTTAATTTGCAGCTTCATGAAATAAAACGTCTATAAAAAGAAATTGGAAAATCACTTTTTAATTAAAAACTCTGTCACCTTACACATGGTTTAGTCTATGATCCTAAAACCTCTTTGACAAGTCAGTTTCCTAAACAAATTTTGACCTGAGACGAGGCCGTACTAGGGGCGTTCAATAAAAAGTGAGAATGAGTATGTTATAAACAACTTTTACTAAATGTCATTTTATTTTTCGACATAGTCACCTTTTAGCATAATACACTTAGTATATCTTTTTTCTAAACTTAAAATTCCATTTTTAAAAAAGGTCTCATCTTGAGTACTTAAAAAATCTTGTACTGCAGCGACTACCGCGTCGTCGTCTTCAAATTTCTGGCCTCTCAGGTATTGTTTCAATCTCGGAAATAGGTAGAAATCACTGGGAGCGAGATCTGGTGAATACGGAGGATGCTTAAGAATATCGAACCCAGCATCACGAATTGCAGCCATTGCAACGGCGGACTTGTGTGCCGGGGCATTG
The DNA here is from genome assembly GCA_947859365.1 of Archips crataeganus. Lineage (NCBI taxonomy): Eukaryota > Metazoa > Arthropoda > Insecta > Lepidoptera > Tortricidae > Archips > Archips crataeganus. The sequence goes on along the minus strand of OX402065.1, from coordinate 13,301,168 downwards.
TCCTGGTGGAACAGCACAACTTTCGAGAGTTTACCTCGCCGTTTTTCGCGGATCTCATTGCGCAATGTTGCTATTTGTTTGGCGTATAAAGTGCCCGTAATAGTGGCTCCATGCTCGAGATACTCAATCATTAATACCCCTTTACCTCCCAAAAAACAGAGCCCATGACCTTACCGGCAGATGGGCTCACCTTGAATTTCTTCGGAGTTGGAGATGATGGCCTGCAGCATAGACTGCAGTTTCGTTTCTTGGTCGTAATGATGGAGCCATGTTTCGTCCATTGTTATAAATCGCGCCAAAAAAAGTTCCCGGTCTTGCTGCATCAGGTTCAAAGCTTCTTGACAAATCTCTAGTCTAGTTTGTTTTTGCGAGTCAGTAAGCATTCTTGGTACCCAACGCGCAGATACCTTTTTCATACCCAAGCGTTCATGTAAAATATTATGCACGCTCCCCGTTGAAATCTTTACATTTTCAGCAATAAAACGAACCGTGACACGACGATCCGCCAAAACTGAGTTTTCGACTTTTTTAACAATTTCTTCAGTTACTGCTGTAGTAGGGCGTCCGGAGCGGGGGCCGTCCATTGTCGATGTTCTTCCACGTCTAAATTCGGCGCACCAACGTGCGACTGTCGAATACAGAGGAGCATTAGACCCTTAAGTGTCCCGCAAATCCAAATTGACTTGGTCCGTAGAAATATTTTTCAAACACAAGTATTTGATAACGGCGCGCAGTTCAATTTTCTCCATTTTCGCTAACGTACTCAATAGCATTGCAAAGAAATTACCGTATATTTTTTTAAACAAAAGACAGTTAGTTTTTTTTTTCATAGCAATCAGCTAGATAGATTAGCTTTACCGGCCAGTATTTAATTTCGTGATATTAAAAGAGTTTGCATCTCATTCTCACTTTATATTGAACGCCCCTCGTATTGTCTAACGGTTCTGACGCTTGCCTTTACTTTCACCATCTCTTTCTTTCACCATCTTAAGGTTCGGCCATACCGCTGCTTGAAATACGGAAACGTTACGGAATCGCAGTGACGTGCCGTAAACGTCAGAATTTACCGCATGCACTCCATAGTAACGTTGTGACGTTTACGCTGCGTCACTACGATTCCGTAACGTCACCGTTTTTTAAGCGGCGGTTTGGTCGCACCCACCGGTTTGGTTTGACAGAAAGAAATAGCGATTACGAAGGCAAGCGTCAGAAGCGTTAGACAATAAGCCTGCTGTCAAGATTCCCGCCAAAGCAATGACACTTGACGAAACTTAATTTGAACAAGTGTAGGATGACCATGCATTCGGTGGATCGAGGAAATTTTAAGAGGGTTCATACCTGCTGAGCTGGCAACGTTGCATTTTTGTTAGTTTGTCTCGATTATTCCATAAAAATTGAATGAAAATTAAAAATGTTTTGTATACAAATTGTTCTAATATATAAGTTAATGTGTCTACTGCAATAATAATTCGTGATAAGACTTTTATTTTCTTTAAAACCGTTAAGTAATAATTTGTTCATTTTTAAAGAAAATAAAAGTCTATCACGAATTATTATTGCAGTAGACACATTAACTTATATGTCGTCGCGCGCGTTATATTGGTAGCATTATAGTTGCTGATTTGACTACCTAGTACCGGATCTTATCTCTGATTGGTTGAATTAAATTGTAAAGTGCAGTGAACGCAGTGTGGTGGGGCGAGTATCGCTTTGGCGCCATTACACGAGGACAGAGTCGATGTTCACTTGATTGCCGACCGCCGTTGAGAACGGTCATTTCCTACTCCATCGAACCTGTCACGTTCACAGTCACTCCTGCAAGTACCTACCTACTGTGATTCCAAATAATTACACGTTGCAAGGTAATCTGCGTTTCTCTGTATCGCCCACTAACATGGAAACTCCACCACGAGCCGACGGTGATGATCCACCTACCGCTCCGTATAGTCTCTCGCCGTCATATATATTAGAACAATTTGTATACAAAACATTTTTAATTTTCATCCTATTTTTATGGAATAATCGAGAAAAACTAACAAAAATGCAACGTTGCCAGCTCAGCTTTTTTTTTAATTCATAATAAATACTTACCTCATAAATTAAATTCTAGTTTAGTTAAGGATTTATATGTGTCAACTAGTGATCACTGATTAAAAATTATCGTGTATGTATGTCGGTAAGACTTAGTTGTGGTAGATGAAGAAGTATTGTAAAAATATTCTATTTCATTAACCTTGTCTAAAAGCTGCAGGAACTCGTAAAAAGTGGTCAACATTTACCGGAGACTTTGGTAAATAAAAGATAGTCGAGTTATTCTATAAATAGACTTGCCAAAGTGTGAATTTCACGAGTCCTTTCCCAAAACTTACTTATTATCTCAAACGGCCGTGGCAATATCACGAAACTGGACTAAACTATATATAATTCGTTCCAGATAACAATAGACCATTTTAGACGACTTTTTATGCCGTATGTATTGAATGAAGGATTGACAGCGTAATTGTTTTTTTTTTAAAGAACATAAGACCTTCTAGGTGTTAACATAATATGCAGCCTAGTAGGTATGGTCATAGTTATATTCTTACTAAAATTACTAAGTAGTTAGGGTGTGATTTCATAGATGCGAATCGAAGACGTACAGAATTCGACCAGTCGCCTTACTGCTCCATTTTTTTTCAATACAACATTCAACTCGTTTAGGTAACGATATTATTTATACAGCTAGCGTATATAACCTGTAACTTAAAATGAACGTGCTCATGTTAAATTAAGGGGCTGTTTCACCACTTTTCTTAAAGTTCGGATTAGCTTAATCATAACCTTATTTGACAGATGGAATTAAAATTTCTGTTTCACCAGTCTCGATTAGCGCTAAGTGACCGACAAACTGTTTCTTAATTTGACCATCAGATCAGGAGGCATTTAGCATGTTTATCCGTCACATAAAGTTAGTTTATTTTTTCGTGGCCATGGTTGGAGAGCCCTTCAGCCGGTTTCAGAAAAATAAATCAAAGTATTTTTTATTTTTTAAAGAAAGAGGTCATGCTAAATTGCATAAAATAATTTAAATATCAAGATTGGAATAAAAAAATGTAGGTACACTTTTAGTATGTAAAAATAAATCCAAAATTTCGTAATATTTTTTAATTACAAACTTTTTTTCAGTGGCTCAATCGTTTGTTCTACCTGAACTTGTATGTCGCCATTAATTCCATCTGTCAAATAAGGTTATGATTAAGCTAATCCGAACTTTAAGAAAAGTGGTGAAACAGCCCCTAAGTCTATCATTATCTGAAATGAAACATAAAGGGGCTGTTAACGAAATATCTTGAAATTGGACTAAACTAGATTGACCTGACACGGATCGCCATTCCCAGGGGCGCAGAAACCAGCAGGATGCTGTTCCGGTTTCGTTACGCAAGTGTTATGGTGTTGTTAAACGTCAAAGTGTTATTGTTATTGCCTGTGGTTACTTTAGGTTATACTAGCTTTATCCCACGGCGTCGCCCGAGTTAGAAGTCCGTGAAAAAAACTGGCCAAGTGCGAGTCGGACTCGTGCACCGAGGGTTCCGTATTCCGTACAATTGTGGGTACCTATGTTAAAACATTGCCGTATCTATTATAGTCCAGTATTAGCAGAGCCCTACCTTCACACCCGCCAAATAAAACTCTAAACAAAATTAGGTATGGTCAAGTGCAAAAATATGTATCGACTAGCTTTTGCCCGCGACTCCGTCCGCGTGGAATTAGTAATTTGGGCAGCTTATTTTTTTATCAAATTTGCTTTTTCATCAATCATGGCTCTCCTCACCCCCCTCCCAACCCCACCCCCATCCCCCCCCCCACCAAACCCCCCGCACACCCGCGTTCACATTCACCACCGTACTCCCAAGTCAAGCGTGCCTATAGAAGTTTTACTTCAAAAACCCCCGATTTTGAAACATTCTTCCGCTCCGCTCCGCTCCTATTGATGTTAGCGTGATGATATATAGCATATAGCCTTCCTCGATAAATGAGCTATCTAACACTGAAAGAATTTTTCAAATTGGAGCATTAGTTCCTGAGATTAGCGCGTTAAAACAACAAACAAACAAACTCTTCAGCTTATTAATTCTTCTAAAAACTGTTCGATAAATTCTTAAAATAGACTTATCTTTCTTATTTGTGAACCGATTGAAATGAAACAAACACTAAATGTTAATCCAAGAAAATACCAACATATCAGTGAAAACCGCATCCTTCTAGGTTAAGCCGTTTCTGAGATTAGCGCGCACAAACGCACAGACAAACAGACAAACAGATAAACAGACAAACAGACAATAATTCTAAAAATCATTGTTTTGGGTTCTATTGCGCTAACCCCGGCGCCACACATATTACAAATGTTTCAACACATATTTTGAACACTTATTTGATCTATGGTTGATTGTATGGATGTTCTATTGAACAAATAAGCAAATACCGGTGCTACACATGTGATCAAATAACTGTGTTCAAACATTTGTAATATGTGTGGCGCCGGGGTAATAAATAGCCCTAGTGACAGTTTTTCTCAAATATCTTCAATGTACAGACACCGACTTGTTACAGATTTATTATATGAGTAGAGTAGATTTAATCCTCTCATAATTATGTACTGATATTTTAATTCGACGACATAAGAGCTATGGGACATATTTCTGACCAAGTTGTCGTCATCATCATCATCATCATCATCCCACAGCCTATATACGTCCCACTGCAGGGCGCAGGCCTCCTCTCAGAATGAGAGGGCTTGGGCCGTAGTTCCCACGCGGGCCCAGTGCGGATTGCGAACTTCATATACACCATTGAATATCTTCTCAGGTTTATACAGGTTTACTCACGATGTTTTCCTTCACCGTAAAGCTCATGGTAAATTACAAATGTAATTTCGCACATAAATTCCGAAAAACTCAGAGGTGCGAGCCCGGATTCGAACCCACGACCTGCTTGAGAGGCCATAGGTCAAACCACTAGGCCACCACGGCTTCTAAGTTGTGTGTAACCATAATTTTATACTTGACTGTACATTAAATTTTATGCAGTGTAGAGTAACTCCTAAACATACTTCTTAATTTTATGATTTCCTAGTTGGCAGGAAGACATTTTGAGCAACTTCCGCGTTCGAGGCATGGCCAGATTGACATGGGTCATAGAATAATTAAACGTAGAGTGGGAATACGGGCTACAAATTCTGAAATACGTTACTTGCTGGAGCACTAATTTTCTTCGATACGTATAATATCTTCAAGTAACTATTTTTTTTTTACTTTGCTTCTCCGCTAATAACCGTGCACCACAGCTACATAATTATGTGCGACAGATGTATATTAAAATGAAATAACCCATCTCTTCTCCCTTATAAACTAAAGAGCATTTTCAATAAAAGGTGTACCTTTTAGTTTTTTTAATGAGAAAATTTTGGGGTTTTGTTAATCAAAATCGCGAGTCCTACTATTTTATTTTCATAAAGAAAAAATGTCCTTATTCATTGTCATTTTTGTGACTTTTTCATCCAGTTTATATGGCTCATGGCAAAAATTACACAAAAATATGTATGAAAATTAAGTGTTTTTTTTTCTAACCATCGAAATCACTAGCGCTCTTGATTTTGAGTAAGAAAACCACAAAACTTTTTAATTGTGAAAAAAAAGAAGCAGGTGCATTTTAAATTGGAAATATCTTAATACATGTTATGTCACACCGAATTAGCTGTTAAAATTATTATACCACACAAAATGCTGACATGTTTCGTACCCTCTACGAGTTCATTATCAAAGCTACACCATTAAAAAACAATCGAACACACATCCGTGGCCATTGGCCAAACATAATGAGTGTCGTTGTGTGTATAGTGTTGCTATTGATATGAACCTCCGCGAAGTAACGCCTGATTCAATTAATAACATAGTATATTTTTTATTCCTTTCCTACACTGAGCAAAGTAATTTAAGTATCACAATTATGATAGCGCAATACTTTTTCTTTCATAAAAAACAAGTGTGTTTTATTCACAATGCCACACCATGACTAAATATTTAGTTTAGCATCGATACCTTGACACTGGGCTGGTCAATAAGAGTGCAGCCCGAAAAGTTTGACATTTCAACTCTATTAATTAACTACCCTATGACATGCGCACTGAGGACTGTCGTTATTTTATATTATTTATTTTCACCTGCACACTGCACTAACTACTCCATCATTTTATAATGTCCTGGTAGCTGGAAAGAAATTTTAAACAACCCTTCCGCATTCTAGCCAATGACCCGGATCGTTTGACATGCGCACTAGACCCACATGCACCATTTTGTTTATTTAGGTATTTCATCGATTCACTTGCAGTTTTAATCATACATAAACATCTTATTTCATTGGAGCTAAAGAAAGAAAGAAAGAAAGAAACAAAGAAAGAAGATATGTATTCACTTTTACAAGACACACAAATACAAGAAAGTACACACAATTTCATACAAATAAACAAAAATCACAAACAATGGAGTAATAAATATGTATAGTCGACCAAGTAAGTGCTTTACCATTTTTTGTGACAGTTCCTACATCAGAATAAAAACAATAAGGCTGATTGTCACATTGACTTGTAAGTGAAAATAGCCTTTGATGTCTTAAGTCATACAACTGACATTGAACTTTAGGGTGGTAAAGGAGTTTCTTGGTCGACTATACCTACATACACAATATTCTGCATGTGTGTCCCCGCAAAAGTGAAACGGTCGCTGACTCAGCATTATGCTGAGGCGTTAGACGCCTGCAGCGCTGATTTTCTGTCAGAACCGTCTGTGACTCACGGAACGATAAACAAATGTACTATATGAACCACTTACCTATATAGGAAGAAATTAATAAAATGATAACGAATTGATAAATAGTATCTAGAATTATTATAGAGTAAGTAAATAAATAAATTACAATAAAGAAAGGAGTAAACGGAGAAAATATGTTTAAAAACAACAGGTAAGCTAATTCGTTAAAAATTGATTTCCATTTATAAGGTGCTAACAAAGTAGGTACCAATATTTCTATGACTTAATCTAGTCATCAAAACAAGTCACTTTTATTCTAACAACTTTTTAAAATTTGAAAAATTAATCTCGATTTTACATACTAAAGTAGCAGTCCGTTTTTTTTTCTTCAAATTTGGCTTTTATAGGCCTTTGATATGGAAATTAAAGAGGAGCGAAATTATAGAAGTCATGGTAGCCTAGGCTTGACCTCTGGCCTCTTAAGTAGATTCGCGGGTTCGATTCCAGTCTCGCAAATCTGTTTTTTTTTTTGGAATTTATGTATACACAAACGCATGCAGGCACACACTTTTTTTCTCCTGATCTATGTAGAGGCAGAAATATTAAACAACCCTTTTGCATTTGAAGCGCTAAGTAAAGGCATTGTACCTACTGTAAACTGTTCATTTGTTTCATCCACGAGTTTCGTCGTTTGCACTCGCACTTTTCTTTCATGATTCACTATTTTGTTTTTATGTTCCCCTAGTCTTGAGGCAGAAGTATTAAACAACCCTTCCACGTTTGATCCAACTAGGTCACGCAACCTTCTTGATCAGAATGTCTAAATGTCAATTCTACGAAGAAAAATGACTAAAAGGAATGTCTACGCGGCAAAATACCTAAATAATGGTCTAAAAATCAAAATGTCTACCAAGTAAAATACCTACTTAAATGCAATTATACCTAAGCAGCACATCGTCTAAAGATCAAAATGTCTACCCAGCAAGATTTCAGGGACAAAAAGGTATAAAACACACACAAACAAGATCTTTAATTTTTTTTTACTTGTGATAGAGATAGAGAATTAAACTGAACTTGTACTTCACGCAAATTTACTTTATTTAGCAAAAATGGTGTCAAATGCTGCGGTAAATAACACCTGCGCCCTGCAATATCCTCGAGTTTTTGCTCTTCTGGTATCCGGTATCAAATATTGAGCAATCCTTCCGCATTGGGGCTCTGACCTCTGAATCCCTCACCTGTAGATTCTCCGCCCGCCCCTAAACCAACCTCCCCTAGGAGTGGGGATCAACCCTGCCTACAAAGGTACTGGATTACATACTGCTCTTTATAGCATATGCGATCCTAGTACTCGAGGTCGCAGTGCGGAGAGATTTTTCCGCAATTTAGATATTTTATGCGACTCATCTCTTAACCAAAGGATCAGTGTTAAAATGTTTGGAACTGTACACAATTTATTTAACCTTTTAAGGTAACCGCGCAAGTGGCTCTTAAAGTTAATTAATACGACACATACCTCTATATGTATTTAGACCACAAGTTTAGACATCTTTCCTCGCATCATCTCTGACCTATACGTTACAGCTGGGCGCAGGCCTCCTGGGCTTGGGCTCTTATTTCCACACCGACCCATACCAGACCTGAAGCTCTCAAAATGTATGTGCGACATATGTAATTTTTACCATGAACCAAAAAATACTTACCTACACACCTCCAATTCAATGGTGTGAGTGAAGTTCGCAATCCGCACTAGGCTCGCGGGGGAACTACATAAACGTACAAAGTGTACGTATAGGGCGGATATGAGATTGCGTGCCACACTTTGCGTTTATTGTTTCAGCCGAAAGAGGTCCTCTGCTGAATATAGGCCTCTCCCAAGGTCTGCCAAACAGACCGGTCCTGCGACATCCGCATCCAACTCGTTCCCACAACCTTAACCAAGTTGTAGCTCCGTCTTGTTGGAGGCCTACCTACATACACTACGTCTTCCGATCCATGGACGCCACTCGAGAACCTTTTGGTCCCAACGGCCATCAGATCTAAATTTTCACGATGCTTTAATAATAAAAAATCCGGATAATTTTTTCCCGAACAATGATCCCGGAATCAAGAAAGGTCACAGTCTCGTCACTTACCCACATCACTCTGAAGACGCAATCATCCATCTTAAATCACTTAAGTAAGATCTTCTTAAGATTCACTCAACTATACATTTCTGTGTCATTAATTAAACTTAGATGGTGTATTTATCATTTTGGAAAGATTGTAGAGTCAATGAATTTAATTCCCTACCCATTTCGTAAAAATGTCGTTAAACATTCGCAATGCATTAAGGTCAATTGCAACACGTCAAAGCAACATCGTAAGTAGCTAACTCTTATGGTGACAGTTTGCTGTACGATAGAGTCAGACCAAGATAAGTCTGCAACGATTTGGATAGCACGCGCAGTGCAAGTGTTATATTAAACGTCAAACTTCTATGAAATTATGACGTATAAATAACACTTGCACTGCGCGTGCTATCAAAATCGTTGCAGACTTATCTTGGTCTAGCTCTATTCAAACTTAGGCGAGTTTGACTAGGTACCTCCACTGTGTCTTAAAATGTATCGAAAATATACATCATGTTTTTTTGATTTACGTTAACTTTAAGGGAAGATTATTCAGGGCAAATAGAGTTAATTTCTCGAAGAAACTAGTGTCTTAACTCTTACTATTTTTGAGATATTCAATAATTCAATTTAATGGCTGAACCAGTGTAAAAGGTCCTTTATTACTATCTACCACTAAGCTATGTGTTGTCATGGATGAAATTTAAACTTAAACTTTGTCGTAATTGACACTAACTTTTGTGTAACTCTAAGGGACCTTTTGCACTGTAATTATTGATTTATTTTGTAAGCAAAACAATTTTTTTTTTCTATTTTAACAAAAATCAATATACCTACCAGGTAGTTTCTGTTAATACACCGAACAACGTGTCGAATTTAACGGTAATAATAAAAGCACGATGTAAGTATAACCTGTCGCGATCGCCTCCTCGCAGTCAGATGGTTAGGGTCTCCATAGACATTTACATAGACTTTTTTTTAATTCACACAATTATATAATTTATCATAAGATCTTTCTTATGGCTAGGATGATGATGATGATGATGCTATTGAAAACAATTTGAGCTCCAACCATAATGACGATATATTTTCAACCGACGAAAACAAAAGGAGGAGGTTCTCAATTCGACGTGTATATATTTTTTTTTATGTATGATCACGCATAACTTTTTACAGAGTAGTCCGATTTTGATGATACTTTTTTTATTGGAAAGCGTATACCCCGAGGGTGGTCCCATTTAAATTTGGAAACAATATTCTTACCCTAAGGGTAGAAAAACAGGGGATGATTGATTGTTCAGTTACTGATTGTACTATATGACCACGCATAACTTATTACAGAGTAGTCGGATTTTGATGATTATTTTTTTATTGGAAAGCGTATACTCCAAGGGTGGTCCCATTTAAATTTGGAAATAATATTCCTACCCTAAGGGTAGGAAAACAGGGCATGATTGAGTAACTTTTTACAGAGTAGTCTGATTTTCATAATTCTTTTTTATTGGATAGATAGGGTATACCTTGAAGTTGGTATTATAAATTTGGAACAAAATTACCCCCAGGAAGGAAAAAAGTATAAAATAAAAACTTTTTAACAAAAAATTAAACCGCCGAAAAAACTGAAAAGCAAAAAATAATACCTTTTTTGTTTGACCTTAATCTAGGTACCAGTTTGAAGTCGGTGCCTCAGCACGAGCCAGGAGGAGTGATAGAAGCCAATCAGATAGACGATTACAGGTCCACTCCTCCTGGCTAAGTGCTGAGGCATCGACTTCAAACTGGTACCTAGATTAAGGTCAAACAAAAAAGGTATTATTTATTGCTTTTCAGTTTTTTCGGCGGTTTAATTTTTTGTTAAAAAGTCTTATATTTAAAGTTGAACGCGACAGTTACAACTTTAAAAAAATCAAATTATTTTTTAAAATATATCTTCATCGATCCTGCCAATGTCGAGGTTAATAAAGACACTATCGATTGGCCGTTGTTCGGTAGCTACTTTGATATATCAAAAAGCGTGAGTTGCTGACATAAAGTAAATAATCCAACATAAGTAGTTGTAACATGAACTCGTGATAAAACCAATATTTATCTCGGATCGCCAATTCCAAAAAATAGGTCAAACCGGTGGCCATAAACTTGCAATAATATCGATAAATAAAAACGATAGACATTTGTCGAGCGTGCCGAATGTGGGTTGAGGGATAATGGCTCGAAGATCGACCCCCGGACTTATGCGAATGGGTAACGGGACGGCGGGTATTCTGTACATTTCGATGAGTAACACTAAATTTGACAGCTGAAGGCCAAACTAGGTACATAAGAAACATAGTATACTTAAACAAACTGCAACATTTTTTTATATACAATATAGGCTTGCGTTTGACCACAATCACGCCTGATGGAAAGCTAAGATGAGACCTACGACGGAGCACGCTTGCCTAGTAAATGCTCATTTTACTCTAGACTTGAAAACGGCCAGATTGTAGTTATCATCATCCTAGCCTATATACGTTCCTAATGCAGGGCACAGGCCTCCTCTCAGAATGAGAGGGCTTGGGTTATATAATTCCTACGCGAGCCCAGCGCGGATTAGGAACTTCACACACACCATTGAATTTCTTCTCAGGTATATGAAGTTGCATATTGCGAGGTCGCCAGCGCATGAGTTTGAAGTTGGTCAATCGAGTGGTGCAATTTGCAATTTACATTACTGCAACTTGCACACATCACACACACACAGCACAGGCTGGCATAGTCACACAGGTGCACTTAAGCCTCGGAAAAAAGAAAGAGAACTTGCACGATTTATCATGCAGAGAAGCAAGAGCTAGCAATCGCTTTTACTATCTCTTTCTACCTTCATCTTTCACCGTATCACAGAAAAGTAGTGAAAATTATTGTGCTGACAGCCTCTACAGGGCGTCGGAAATAGAATTCAATGGCTGTGTCCGTGTTCTAGATTGCTAACATGATCATCTTCGATTATTTAAAAGCGAAAAAGTTTTTCGGGTGCGCCGGTGGGATTCGAACCCACGTCTCCTGGGTATGCGCCCCAACGGGTGTTCTACCAATTGAACCACGTCGCATCCAACCGACTCCCCCGAAATTCTTAATCGCTTACATACGCCAACAGTGGCGTGTGGTAACATCCATCGCAACTATTAGAAGCTATTTTTTCGCTTTTAAATAATCTTAGATTCGGTGAGCAGCCGTACTGCTAATAAAATAAATAATATATGATCATCTTCAAATCCCAGTGCAGATTGCGAACTTCACACACAAATAGTCAACTCCTTGCAGAAGATCTAAATTTCCTCGATATACCCTGAACCAAAAATGTGCGAATTTTTGGTACATACGGTCACGGATATAAATCGATTGGCCAAAATGTAGCCACTACTAAACCGTCTGCTAGCAACGTGTTTGTAAACATACGCTAAAAGCACTATGACAACGTTTCATGTAAACTCAACAATTTAAGTCCTAATAAATTAATAATAATAATAATAATTTATTTCCAAAAACATACATCAGTAAAATACAAAGGAATATCTGGCAGACCCCAAACTAGGCAGAGCCTGTATCTTGGGGCCTTGGAGTGCACTATACATATAGTTTACTTAGAAAGCTTACTAGAGAGAAAATATATATAAAAATAAAATAAAATAAAAAGAACAATGAAGCAAAAAATGTTAAAAAACAACAACTAAATTACTTACTAAACTAGATTTACAGTAGGTACAATTTATATTTATAGTTACGCATGCGAGTGTGGGTGTGTGTGTGTGTGTGTGTGTGTGTGTGTGAGCGTGTGTGTGTGTGTGTGAGTGTGTGTATGTGTCTGTGTGTGTGTGTGTGTGTGAGTGTGTATGTGTTTATGTCTGGAATTAGGGGCCGTTGTTAAAAAAGACCTCCGTATCATTATATGACAAAGATGGTAATTCGAAATTTCACGTTAAATTTCCAGTGTACCTAAATTTCCCACATGCAATAATTGAGATATAAGGAAGAAAGTTACAAATATTCGATACACAGGAAAAACCGCAAACAAAAAAAAACATCGGAACATCTCCCAAAATGTACAGAATTCCTCACCTTGTCACATCGTTTTTGGAACCACATTAACTATATCGTTCTGGAAACGCATGAACTGGGACGGCCGTTCACCGCGACGGTATTATACAGGAACTAGACCAAGAGTTGCCGAACTTCATCAGTGTGTCTGGAAGTGTTAAGCAGTATGTTGATGAAAGGACGGAAAAGAGGAGCGGTCTAAAAGTTCTTAATGTGTCATTTTATTACTTCTTACTTTGTGAACTGTACGAGTATATGGAACAGGTGGAGGAATTACTTAATTCAGTACACAGCCGTACTTACTAACTTACATTTGAAGCTTACCATGAGTTTTACGGTGAAAGAGATATTGTGAGGATAGCTGCACACATCTGTGAAGAAATTCAATGTGTGTGTGAAGTTGCCGACCCGCACTGGGCCCGCGTGGGAACTACGGCCCAAGCCCTCTCGTTCTGAGAGGAGGCTTGTGCCTTGTAGTAGGACGTATACACGGTGATTTTTAATCGGTGGTCAGGAGTTGAAAAATAGTGATCCCTAGCCAAAATGGAAATTAATAGACGAGGTCTAAAAGCAATGAAGTCTGTTTAGTTAAAAAAAAACTTTATAAATAAATAAATAAATAAAATAAATAAATATCACGGGACAATTCACACCAATTGACCTAGTCCCAAACTAAGCAAAGCTTGTACTATGGGTACTAGACAACGCATAAACATACTTATATAGATAGATACATACTTAAATACATATTAAACACCCAAGACCCGAGAACAAACATTCGTATTTTTCATACAAATATCTGCCCCGACACGGGAATCGAACCCGGGACCTGAAGCTTCGTAGTCAGGTTCTCTAACCACTAGGCCATCTGGTCGTCTAAATAATATTGTTAAAACTTCCTCCATCCACCGAATGCATGGTCATCCTAAATTTTTTGAAGTTAAGTAGTTTTGGTGGGGAATTTGACAGGTCTCACGTCAAAGTTTGTTTAAGAAACGACTTGTCAAAGAGGTTTTAAGCTCATAGACTAAATTGAGTGTAGGGTACAATGATTTTAATTAAAACGTGATTTTGTAAATAATTATTATTTTTCAAAAAATACGTTTTGTTTTATGTAACTGCGACTTAAACGTGATCACCACCGAATAGTGATTTAGAATAATTGGGTCCTGTATGCTTAGGGGGTGTTTCACCACCTTATTGTCAAACTGCTGGTTACGTAACCAATGAATAAACTAAGTACTGGACAAATCTGTCAGCTAGTGGTTTTTCAGTTTCACCACGCCGGTCCTGTGCAAACTAAGTACCACTTAACTAATCGTGGGTTTAACAAAAAGTCGGAATGGCAACGTCGCATTTCACGACCACGCGTTCCTGTTCGCACACTTTCGTTCAAAGAGTCGCTCATTGTTAAAGCAAAAGAAATCGTAAGCTATGTAATTTTTAAATACATCTATTTTTTGCATAAACAAATGTGTAACATTATAATTAATCCAAAAACGGTATTTATTTACGATACTTTGTTAACAATAACAAAGAAAAATAAAATCACGTAAAACGAATCGAAAAGTGGCGCCAAACCATTTGACAGATTAACTTTTTTTTGTAATGGCGATGTACAAGTTCACGTAGAACAAACGATTGTGCCACTGAAAAAAAGTCTGTAATTAAAAAATATTACAGAATTTTGGATTTATTTTTACATACTAAAAGCGTACCTAAGTATATTTTTTTATTCAAATCTTGATATTTGAGTCCTCGTTTGCAATTTAGCATGACTTCTTTCTTTAAAAAATAAAAAATACTTTGATTTATTTTTCTGAAACCGGCTGAAGGGCTCTCCAACCATGACCACAAAAAATTACCTGACTAATTAAAAAGTTATGTGACGGATAAAAATGCTAAATGCCACCTGATCTCATGGTCAAATTAAAAAACAGTTTGTCCGTCACTTAGCGCTAATCAAGACCGGTGAAACAGAAATTTTAAGTTCATCTGTCAAATAAGGTTATGATTAAGCTAATCCGAACTTTAAAAAAGTGGTGAAACAGCCCCTTAGTATAAGTTTTTACTTCACCAAATACTTCTCGATCGCGTTTACGTAAAAAATTCAATTACTAGGGAAACATGGACAGCGTCTCCGTGCGCGCTGCCATGTTTCCATAGAATTGAAATTTTTACGTAAACGCGATCGAGAAGTATTTTTGTGAGGTAAAACTTATACTAAGCGTACTGATTACCGATTAAAAACCATCGTGTACATGATGATGACTTGTTATAACTTGCTTTTAGAGATTTCAAAGAGGCTTATAGATGCTACCGGTGACCGAAGAGCTGGCAGCTACCTCGCTCAAAGAACTAGCCCAGCGATTCAACGAGGAAATGCTGCCAGCATCTTCGGCACAATGCCATGGCCATCTAGTTTAGTTTAGTTTAGTTTTTAATTTATTTTAGTTTGTAATAGTTAGATATTTAGTTTCTAGTTAAGTTTTATTCACTGTTAGTTGTTCTTAATCTTAGTTATCTGAAATAAACTTCACAACTACAAATTAGTAGGTAATCAGTACTTGCTTTATCGTACTAACATTAGAAACGCAAAAGTAACAAATAACAATACAATAATTATTTATTCATGGAAGAAAAAAACATATACTTAAAGGTGTAAGTAAATACAATAATTGTATTGTATTATATGTGAGGTACAGTCGCGGAATGAAAAGGTTCGTCACTTTTCGACTCTATGTCAACGAGTTAAGGTCGAAAAGTGACGAACCTTTTCATTCCGCTACTATACAAAACAATACAGAAAAACAAGTAAGTATGTAGTAGGTATATAGAAAAAAAAGCAAGTTATAGCTTATTGCCTATTGGCGGCTTTATCGCGTCGAAGCGATTTCTTCCAGGCAAACTTTTACAGTGGAACGAAGGTAAGATATTGTTTTCAGTAACTCTGTCTATTTTTTTTTTATGTAGCCTATAATACGAGGGGCGTTCAATATAAAGTGAGAATGAGATGAAAACTCTTTTAATATTACGAAATAAAATACTGGCCGGTAAAGCTAATCTATCTAGCTGATTGCTATGAAAAAAAAAACTAACTGTCTTTTGTTTAAAAAAATATACGGTAATTTCTTTGCAATGCTATTGAGTACGTTAGCGAAAATGGAGAAAATTGAACTGCGCGCCGTTATCAAATACTTGTATTTGAAAAATTTTTCTACGGACCCAGTCAATTTGGATTTGCGGGACACTTTAGGGTCTAATGCTCCTCCGTATTCGACAGTCGCACGTTGGTGCGCCGAATTTAGACGTGGAAGAACATCGACAATGGACGACCCCCGCTCCGGACGCCCTACTACAGCAGTAACTGAAGGAATTGTGAAAAAAGTCGAAAACTCAGTTTTGGCGGATCGTCGTGTCACAGTTCGTTTTATTGCTGAAAATGTAAAGATTTCAATGGGGAGCGTGCATAATATTTTACATGAACGCTTGGGTATGAAAAAGGTATCTGCACGTTGGGTACTAAGAATGCTTACTGACACGCAAAAACAAACTAGACTAGAGATTTGTCAAGAAGCTTTGAACCTGATGCAGCAAGACCGGGAACTTTTTTTGGCGCGATTTATAACAATGGACGAAACATGGCTCCATCATTACGACCCTGAAACGAAACTGCAGTCTATGACATGGAAAAGGCCATCATCTCCAACTCCGAAGAAATTCAAGGTGAGCCCATCTGCCGATAAGGTCATGGGCTCTGTTTTTTGGGATGGTAAAGGGGTATTAATGATTGAGTATCTCGAGCATGGAGCCACTATTACGGGCACTTTATACGCCAAACAAATAGCAACATCGCGCAATGAGATCCGCGTAAAACGGCGAGGTAAACTCTCGAAAGTTGTGCTGTTCCACCAGGACAATGCCCCGGCACACAAGTCCGCCGTTGCAATGGCTGCAATTCGTGATGCTGGGTTCGATATCCTTAAGCATCCTCCGTATTCACCAGATCTCGCTTCCAGTGATTTCTACCTATTTCCGAGATTGAAACAATACCTGAGAGGCCAGAAATTTGAAGACGACGACGCGGTAGTCGCTGCAGTACAAGATTTTTTAAGTACTCAAGATGAGACCTTTTTTAAAAATGGAATTTTAAGTTTAGAAAAAAGATATACTAAGTGTATTATGCTAAAAGGTGACTATGTCGAAAAATAAAATGACATTTAGTAAAAGTTGTTTATAACATACTCATTCTCACTTTTTATTGAACGCCCCTAGTATGTCCCACTGCTTTATTTATTTGCTTTTATTTGTGTCTTTTATTTTCGCGTTTATAATTTTAGCCAGATATTTTTTTGATATTTTACTAAGCACTAAGGAACCCCGATGTAACGGATCTAGGTTCGACAAATAAATATTCGATTTCATGTATTTAGTTTGTCAACATGTCATGTAAAACGGGAGATGGGGTCAACTCAAATCCAACGGTCCGGCCCCATTTGCCAAGTGTGCCCCGGTTTGGATATTTTTTAGTTAGAGAATGTAAATAAATACCTAATAAATAGATCATGAGACGATCGACACCAGTAGACCTAGTCCCAAACTAAGAAAAGCTAGTACTATATGCACTAGATAGATGATCATACTTATAGAGCTTGTCTAATTTAAAAAGACGCGCCCCACCACCGCATTTATGCACAGGATTTGAAACTCAATTTAAGCTACAATAGAGAAGCATTTCTCTTGGCAGATGCGCGTAAATGCGGTGGTGGGGCGCGTCATTTTAAATTAGACAAGCACTACTAGCTGTTGGTCGCGACTCCATCTGCGAAGAATAGGGATATAAAATAGCTATGACCTATTCTCAGACCTACCGAATATAGACAAAAATTTCATAAAGAACGGTCAATCCGTTTCGGAGGAGTTCGATAACAAACACCGTGACACAAGATTTACCCCCGTGACACTAGCTGTTGCCCGCGACCCCGTCTGCGAATAATATTAGTGTAAAAAATAGCCTACGAGTATGTTCTATCATTAGACCTAGCAAATATGGAGAAAAAAAATCATAAATGTCGGTCAAGCCGTTTCGGAGGAGTTCGATAACAAACACCGTGACACAAGATTTTTATATATTAGAAGAAGAAGATGACCTGGGAGGATGATGCAGATGGACCTGGAGGTCATGTTGGACGCCAAAATGACCATGATTGATCATATTGCCCATGTGGTTAACAGAACTTTCCATAATCTCGGCTTTATAATAAGAACTAAGGTTAGGTATTTGGTCGTCTAATCATATCAATTCAATTCAATTCAATTCAATTCATTTATTTAAATAGTTTTAGTACATAGTAATAATTATTAGTAGGCACTTTACTTAATCTATGTTAGGTATTATATCTAGGTACTATACTAATGGCTCGACTTAAGCGTCTAACCGCCTTACGCCTTCTACAAGAAGACTAACAGGTTACTACTAAAATATAATAATGCCTAAACTAGGATACATAAGTAGCCTGTATCTTAGGTATATGTCCAAGTAATTCCAAACATATTATTATAGTCTGAAAAGAATTCAAGTTTGAGTTTACCCTCGTTTAAATTTAGCATGTTTCTAAAAATATTTCTTATGATTTCAACGAAAAGTTCCTAGGCATATTAAAAAGCTATTCCTTAAGTTTGTCCCGAATCTAGGGGACTCTAAATAAAGTGTATTCCACTCCGTTTATGAATAACTGAATAATGCATGTTGCTTGGGTGAATGTATGACACAAATGGTTATTTCGTTACAGGGGCTATCGAACCAGACGGTACTTAACTTAATATTGATAAATAATAAATAAAATAAATAAATAAATATTAGGGGACAATCTTACACAAATCGACCTAGTCCCAAACTAAGCAAAGCTTGTACTATGGGTACTAGACGACGATAAACATACTTATATAGATAAATAAATACTTAAATACATAGAAAACATCCATAACTCAGGAACAAATATTCGTGCTCATCACACAAATAAATGCCCTTACCGGGATTTGAACCCAGGACCTCTTGCTTCGTAGGCAGGGTCACTACCAACTAGGCCAGGGTTTTTCAACCTTTTGTTGTCAACGGCACACTTTTAGTTTCAGTAAACTTTCACGGCACACCAGTAAAGAATTCGGTATATTAGAGGCTTTGATTTATATGTAACGGACGTAGGGGTTGTATTGATACCCTTTAGGTTGGACTGCAATTAAGCATCGCGGCACACTTGAAAATGTACGCGGCACACTGGTGTGCCGCGGCACACCGGTTGTAAAACCCTGAACTAGGCTAAAGCGGTCGCGGTAATGTTTAATCATCATCATTATCCCAGCCATATAGGCTGCGTCCCACTGCAGGACACAGGCCTCCTCTCAGAATGAGAGGGCTTGGGCCGTAGTTCCCACGCGGGCCCAGTGCCTATTGGGAACGTCACACAGCACACGTACGGCAGCATAGGACCGATCATTGTTTTAATCTTTCAGGGAGGCCTTCGTCCAGCAGTGGACGTCCTTTATTGGCGGGTATGATTACGATGTTGTAACGCCAATAGAAAATTAAATACACATTATTTTTTTTTAATGTCTAATGTCTATCTATTAGGCTTCTTCAGATACGATTATGATGGACCAATGGACAGCGTCATCATCATCATTCATCATTTCAGCCGAAAGACGTCCACTCCACTGCTGAACATAGGCCTCCCCCAAGGCTCGCCAAACAGATCGGTCCAGCGCCATCCGCATCCAACGCGATCCCGCTTTCACCAGGTCGTCGCTCCATCTTGTTGGAGGCCTACCTACACTGCGTCTTCCGATTAACGCCTCTTTGCTTTGCTTTGCTCTTTGGCTCTTTTGCGTCTTTCTATGTATGTTCATCGTTACCTCCGCCAATTGTGAACCGATTTTTAAAATTCTTTTTTTTTGGCTGGCTGGTAGCGGCAATAGCGACACATTAAGTATAATTTTTTGCTGTATATCTATTAAATTATTAGAATTCTTGAGATACAGCCTTGTGATGGACAGATGGACAGCGTACCGACATTAATAGAATCCCATTTTACTTCATCATCATCATCATCAGCCTATGTTCGTCCACTGCTGGACATAGGCCTCGCCCATGGCACGCCACTGAGCACGACCCACGGCCACTCTCATCCAGCTGTTGCCAGCCGCCTTGCGAAGATCATCGCTCCACCGAGCCATCGCTCCATTTTACTTGGAACTTTTAAAATTAAATTTTTGGCGAAATCTTAAGTATCTAAATATTTTGCCGGCACGTATTGCAGCAAGTCATTGACCTTTGCTTTTGTCTTCGCCGGTTCGTTGTTTGTATTTGACTCACCTATTTCCTCCAGCCGTTGATATTAATTGCTTTGTAATTAAATTCCAGTTTTGTCATGATAATTTATGGTTCCCTGGTCTTCAATATCGTCTTAGTCTGGCATTCTCCCAGCGTTATTTGAATTTCAATGTCAATTTCTAGTTTGATTACAACAAGCTTCCCACCCCGGCTTCGGACGGGTGTACTTACTACTAATTAAAAAATAGTAGATTGTTCAACAAGGGAGGAAAACAGCTAATATCACACGAGGTTACTTGGCACCCGAGTACAGCGAGGGTGCCAATATTCCGAGGGTGATATTGGTGTTTTTCCCCAGTAAAGACTCTGCTTTTCATTTCGACTACAAGGAAAGTAAGAAAATATAAGTATAAATAAATAAAAATGTCTAAACTGGTCAATATGATCGTTGTAAAATATTTCAATGGAGTTTATTGTTAAGGAATAATTAATTTAACAAAATTTAGAATTTTCAATATAATAATTAATGAAAACAGTAGATAAAGTAGGTATTTTAGTAAATTTATTTATAAAATATGTAAGTAACCAATTTGAACCAAGGAGTTAAGCGGTATAGAGATAGGCTGTGTGGACAATAACATTGTCATTTACCGTGTTTTTTTCTTAATATTTTCTAACTTTTCTGGTTTAAGTCACTAAATAAGAAATTAATAATTTAATTTAAAATATTTCACTGGCATTATAAAATTTGTAATATGACTAATTAAGAAAAAAAAAACTCAATACTTAATTATTCCATGCCGTAATGCTTGGCTGAATGCGTATGTGTTCCATTGGCTGTCTTTATTTTTTTAATTCATTTTTACCCTTGGGAAGAAAATAATATATAAAAACACATAAAATGTTATTTTCATCTCTCATACTCGGAAAGTGAGGCAAATCATATCTGACATACGGGAGGATAACTATTATTTTCTTCCCAAGGGTAGAAATTAATTAAAAAAAATAAAGGCACTGGCTGTCAATGGAACACATACTCATTCAGCCAAGCATTACGGCATATACATACATGGAATAATTAAGTATTGAGTTTTTTTTTCTTAGTTAGTCATATTACAAATTTTATAATGCCAGTGAAATATTATTAAATTAAATTATTAATTTCTTATTTAGTGACTTAAACCAGAAAAATTAGAAATTGTTAAGAAAAAAACACGGTAGACGACAATGTTATTGTCCACACAGCCTATCTCTATACAGCTTAACTCCTTGGTTCAAATTGGTTACTTACATATTTTATAAATAAATTTACTAAAATACCTACTTTATCTACTGTTTTCATTGATTATTATATAGAACATTCTAAATTTTGTTAAATTAATTATTCCTTAACAATAAACTCCATTGAAATATTTTACAACGGTCATATTGACCAGTTTAGACATTTTTATTTATTTATACTTATATTTTTTACTTTCCTTGTAGTCGAAATGAAAAGCAGAGTGTTTAACTCGGGAAAAACACCAATATCACCCTCGGAATATTGGCACCCTCGCTGTGCTCGGGTGCCAAGTAACCTCGTGTGATATTGGTTATTTTCCCCCCTTGTTGAACAATCTACTATTTCAACCGACGAAAAAAACGGAGGAGGTTCTCAAGTCGACGCGTATATTTGTTTTTTTTTTTATGTATGATCACGCATAACTTTTTACAGAGTAGTCCGATTTTGATGATTATTTTTTTATTGGAAAGCGTATACCCCGAGAGTGGTTCCATTTAAATTTGGAAATAATATTCCTACCCTAAGGGTAGGAAAACAGGGGATGATTGATTATTCAGTCACTGATTGTACTGTATGACCAGGCATAACTTTTTACAGAGTAGTCAGATTTTCATAATTCTTTTTTATTGGATAGGGTATACCTTGAAGTTGGTATTATATAAGTTTGGAAAAAAAAATTACTCCAAGGATGGGAAAAAGTATAAAATAAAAACTTTTTAACAAAATAATTAATCCGCCGATAAAACTGAAAAGCAAAAAATAATACCTTTTTGTTTGACCTTAATCTAGGTACCAGTTTGAAGTCGGTACCTCAGCACTAGCCAGGAGGAGTGGACCTATAATCGTCTACCTGATTGGCTTCTATCACTCCTCCTGGCTCGTGCTAAGGCACCGACTTCAAACTGGTACCTAGATTAAGGTCAAACAAAAAGGTATTATTTTTTGCTTTTCAGTTTTTTCGGCGGTTTCATTTTTTTGTTAAAATGTTTTTCTTGCATAGAAACCTTCTGGCAATGGTTACTAACACAACAAAAAAAGAATTACACAAAAAGGTGCAGCCGTTCTGAAGTTGTGTGCGCGTAGAATCTTCTGCAATTTGGAAAAAAGCTAGTTCTCAATAAATGAGTTTACTTTTACAAAAATTATGCCTCGAAAAAATTGCGTTTCGCTTATGAGTACAATAATTTTGTGAAATTTGTGGAAAGAATCATTTGTGTATTCAACTAGCAGGACGAATGAAAAAGTAGCGACATCGGTTCTGGAACAACTTGATACAATCGCCCATACAAATAGCGTTATTTTAAAAACAAAACCTTCAGGAACGCAGTTGGGTAAGATTATTTACAGATATTTTTTTCGGAAACATAACATCTTTAAAATTCGAAAAGCGATTCCAAATCGGAACCCTGAATACACATACACGCAAAATGCATCCCTGTAATCGAACGCACCTGTCGATTGCCTATGTGTGCGGCAGAGGGAGATCGGGCTATTGGATATTGATCGGTTCGGAACGCTTCCTGGTAAGTTATGATCCCCTGGTACTTCCCGATCGGCTGTTCATTATTGGAAATTTTCGATACGTCACCAATACCTTTCGATTTACCCATATTTCATTGTTCATTGTTCATTGGGATTTTAAACTAATTTGTAAATTCAAATTTCTATTGGCACGAAAAATATTCGATACATATTAATAATTTTATAGTTGTAAGATACTCGCAAGCTTTTTGTGTTAAGTACTTGTTAAAACTACTTAATAAATAAATAATAATCAATTTGACTGTAATAGTTTTACAATTTAAAATTATCGTACAAAATAATTGAGAGCGTAGATTTCTCACTTTTCATTTAGAATACATTGCTTAATTGAAAATCATTCATTCAAATTTGAATGTTACAATAGTACATTACTGCAGCGGCCGCGAAATAGGGGATTGCCGGCCGAGTAGTTATAGATGGCCGAGTGTTAACGAGGCCATCTAGAGATACGAGGCCGGCAATCCCTGTTCGTGGCCAAGGCTTGTATAGGGTTTTTCTCAAACATGCATCATCATCATCATCATCATCATCATCATCATCATCATCATCATCATCATCATCATCATCATCATCACCATCACCCACCACCACCATCATCATCGCCACCATCATCATCACACCATCATCACCATCACCATCATCATCATCTTCATCATCATCATCACCACCACCATCATCATCATCACCCACCATCACCACCATCATCATCACCCTTACCACCATCATCATCACCATCACCATCACCATCATCATCATCATCATCATCATCTTACCATACCTTAAAAAAGCGTAGTGGCAGAATGTCATAGAACCAAAACGCAAATATTGCTTATAGTTTTTTTTAATGGCTAAAATGCTATGATGCCATAGACCTGTAAACGTCATGGTGCTGTGTCACATGAAACAATAGACGATCACTTTGCTGGCCTTGGCCAGCAATGTTGTATGAAATTCCATTATTGACCTCTCGTCTAGCCGCACCTGCAACGTGACACTTCGTGGCGTATTATAAGGAACATAATGTCAATATTTCATAGCATGTTTGAGAAAATAAATATTATGTTGCATCTCTTTCATTCTTCTGGTAAATGACGGAGATGCAGAGACAAAATAAGATTTGGTAGGACGCCATTCAAAAAGATTTTATGAATGACTCTATCGTGTAACGTTCTCTACAAGTTGCTACGGTGGCCTACGTGGCATTCGTAGAGCCTTCTACACTTCTACGCAAGCCATTTTCTTCTCGTGTACCTCCTAAATAATCCGTGAATTACAATTTTCCAAACAAAATCACAAAGAACCACTTTTTAATGCTGAACATAAATCTTATTGTATATGGTATTGGCTACTGTATCGAAAACGTTTAATGTTCTGTAGGAATTAAAAAGAGTATCAAAATAAGAACGCCTTAATTCAAATTCGTTTTCATTCAATTTGACTGTTATGACGTGAACTGAACGTGACACAAACTACTGCTGCTTCCTGATTGCTGAAATCAGTTCTTAACAACTGGCCAATCTGTTGCACTGTGATTCGTTAAAATTACCTATTCATTGCTTGGTTAATCGCAAACAATTAATTCGGACCATGGTTTATTTTGAATGTCATTAATTTTCAGTGATCGGATTGACTTGAAATTTTAATGAAAAATGTTTCTTTTACAAAAAAATATTTATCATTTGTAGATTCTATGCAAATGAATAGGTCTGAGACCCACTACAAAAATAAACTGAAATCTATGTTTTTTTTTTATATAAGAGGTGGCAAACGAGCAGACGTACAGGTACAACATGTACGTATGTACAGGTCAGACTTAAATAAATAAAGCAAGTTATCCCAGAGCTTTTACGGTAATTTTGCCATCCACGGCGACTGTAAATCGTTCAGGAGCAACTTGGAACGACCAAGAGAGCAGAACCATTGTAAGGTCTACAACTCCAGGTCTGTTAGGCCAGATTGTATTGGCGCGGCTGACCCATAGATCACATTAACCGCGTTAAGAAGTACTGTGTGATCTATGGGCGTTCAGGTTCGGTGGTAGACAAAGGTATTTACACCATACGATTTCACTTAGGCGATCTTCCTAAAAGTTGTGGTAGACAAAGTTTGACCTATGGCCTCTCAAACAGTGAGTCGTGGCTTCGAGTCTAGGCTCTCGCATCTCTTAGTTTTTCAGAATTTATGCACGGAATTACATTTGAAATTTAAATTTAAATCATGAGCTGTACAGTGAAGGAAACATCGTGTGGAAACCACCACACGCGAATTAGTGAGGTTACCGATCGATTGTTATCATCATTATCCATAATAATATAATAGTTAAATGAGAAAATGTGTTTGTCTATCTGTTTGTACGTCTGTCGGTCTGTCTGTTACCTCTTCACGCTTAAACCGCTGAACCGATTTAGTTGAAATTTTCATAGAGATAGTTTGAGACCCTGGGAAGGACATGGGATAGTTTTTATCCTGGAATATTGCGTAGCTCCCGCGGGATACAATACACGAATTCTTGGAAGACGGAGTCGCGGGCAACACACCTAGTAAATTTTGACTATCGTCGTAAATTTGGAAATATTGTGAATTGAATGTTTAGGTGATACGAAGTTTGCCGGGACAGCTAGTTTTAGATAATTTTCAACTTGAGATATCGCCGAGATTTCCTGTTTATATCTGCATGACCGAAGTGACCCAAGCTTGACTGGAACAATATAAACGTCTCTAGTTTTTACTACCTGCTGCACTCAGATTGCACTGATCTCCCGAGGTAATACCGCTTCATTTATTTATACTTATTATACCTATTAAAATTTATGCCACAACAAACCGTCTCAAACGCATTCATTTTCAATATTATACTTTACTAGAACATTATTAGGGACCCCTGTTAAAACTTCAATAACGTAACCCAAGGTACAAAAATAGCCGTAAACACTTTCATTTCAAACGTACGTACGTACGTACGTTTTCACTTTCAAACGTAGCGTGGGACGTCCTCAGACTCGGTGGAGCGATGATCTTCGCAAGGCGGCTGGCAACAGCTGGATGAGAGTGGCCGAGGATCGTGCTCAGTGGCGTGCCATGGGAGAGGCCTATGTCCAGCAGTGGACGAACATAGGCTGATGATGATGATGATGACTTTCATTCAAATACTAGATGAAAAAAACCCGCCTGTATAATTCTCGTTCCCATGGCAATTCCAAGAAAATATATACTCTATGTAACTCTCGGAACTGAGACAAATCTAATGACACCTCACACTTCAAAATCCATCGAGTCGTTCAGGCTGCAGGGCGTGCCAAAGAATATAATATACTCGTAGATATATACATACATACATAACTATAATTAAAAATTTTAAAAACCCCCAACGCAATTATGTCACACGTGTGTTTGAACATAAAGTAAATGCCCATTATGCGTCTAAGATCCCTTTCGCAGCTAACAAAAGAGCTGATAATTTTGAAACGGCTGAACCGATTTTGATGAAACATATTTAAGAACTAGCTTTTGCCCGCGACTCCGTCCGCGTGGAATTAGTAATTTGGGCAGCTTATTTTTTTTTATCCAATTTGCTTTTTCATCAATTATGACTCTCCTTAGTTCCTCGATATAAAAAAAAAATACCCCCCCCCCTCGCACACCCGCGTTCACATTCAACACCGTACTCCCAAGTCAAGCGTGCCTATAGAAGTTTTATTTCAAAAACCCCCGATTTTGAAACATTCTTCCGCTCCGCTCCGCTCCTATTGGTGTTAGCGTGATGATATATAACCTATAGCCTTCCTCGATAAATGTGCTATCTAACACTAAAAGAATTTTTCAAATCGGAGCAGTAGTTCCTGAGATTAGCGCGTTCAAATAAAAAAACCTGTTCGATAAATTCTTAAAATAGACGTATCTTTCTTATTTGTGAACCAATTCAAATGAAACAAACACTAAATGTTAATCTAAGACAATACCAACATATCAGTGAAAACCGCATCCTTCTAGGTTAAGCCGTTTCTGAGATTAGCGTGCACAAACGCACAGACAAACAGACAAACAGACAATAATTCTAAAAATCATTGTTTTGGGTTCTATTGTGCTAATAAATAGCCCTAGTGACAGTTTTTCTCAAATATCTTCAATGTACAGATACCGACTTGTTACAGATTTATTATATGTATAGACTATCGCCAAGAAACCTGCTTCCTAATAAAAAAACCGCATCCTAATCGGTGCACCCATTCAAGAGCTATGATGCCATAGACAGACACACACACACATAGCGGTCAAACTTATAACACCCCTCTTTTTGTGTCGGGGGTAAAAATAAACGCCACCGCGTCATGGCTGGTGTGGCCAGCGCAGCGGACAATGCGACGAGAGACCGGGCGCCGAGGTACGGGAGAGGGGCGTGCACATCTATGAAATCATCATTATCATCCCAGCCACATACGTCCCACTGATGGGCACAGGTCTTCTCTCCGAATAAAAGGGCATGGGCCTTAGTTCTCACGTGGGCCCAGTATGGATTGAGAAGTTCACACACACCGTAGTGTTTCACGTAGTTGTAGAGCCATGTTGTATTTAGCCGCTGCATCACGAATGGGCTAGCTCGTCCGGGGCAGTACCACCCTCTCACAGAACACTGGCGTGAAGCAGCAGTACTCCTGCTGCGTTTCGTACGGTCAGTGAGAGCGCCGGGGGCTCAATACCTCTCCCCCTCACCTATTCCCTCTCCTTTTTCCTCTCCCTTTTAGGGCCGACAACGCACTGGCATCGCGTAAAGCGCTGCGGGTGTCTATGGGCAGTGGTGATCATTTAACATCAGGTGACCCACTAGTTCGTTTGTCTGGCCTCTCTAACATAAAAAAAGCATTGAATTACTTCGCTGATGTGTGCTAGTTTCCTCACGATGTTTCATTCACGTAAAGCTCATCTATGAAATAAGTGACCATAAATTGTAATATTTGGCTACATTATCGCATTAGGCAACGCCTGTAATGATAATTGTTTAAATGTTTGAGTAAATAAATAAATTTAAAAAAAAATTCTCCGCGGATGGAGTCGCGGGCAAAAGCTAGTACTAAATAGAAGTTTATAAGAACAAGCGACACTAAAAGAAACGTGAAACAGCGTAGGCCTGTGTATCCGTATTTCTCAGAACATTTCCGTCTTCTAAAATAAATACCGTATAAACAGCTTTGTCTTCCTGATGCCAATCTAAATATTTAGGCGAAACGCATATATAATTTTATGTTACTCGTCATGCGTTCTTGGCACATCAAAGATATCACGTGCCATGACAAATACTGGAAAATGGCAATAATGGGATTGTGATTTCATAAGTTATATGACTTCAGTGTTGCTAACCCTAATTTTAGAAAATTAGTAAGTAGGCATTTTTCATTTTAATTTTTTGTTATTTAATTTTTTAAATGAGGTAATTTTGGGTTAATCTACTTACAATAAGGGTAAATGACCGCATAAAACAATTCCCAGACGCGAATTTAGTGAAATCACTTTATTTTCGGTGAAAACGAGATTAATTTGTAATAAATGTAAAACTTGATTTTTAGTTACCAAATAAATACCTAGTTAGTCGATAGAGTTGGCAAAGAGGTTATGTCATAATCATAACTAGCAATTGCCATACAAAATTTATGGGAAAAATTTTACATCTCATAAAAAGTACGTCAGTTGATTGGTGGTGTCATTAATTATGTCCTTTGTCACGATGAAAAGTAACTGGGATGACCTAGGTAGTAGCAGACTACTTAGTTGACCGTAGGTACCGTACCTACATTTGATTTTTTTCTCGTTCAAAACTTATTACAAAACATTCAATAAATTTTATAAGAATGAAAAATTAGGTCTGGCCCTATACTACGAAGCGCGAAATTCGAACTTCGTTTCATGCCGTTCCACTCACGCTAATGGTATTTATTACGAGAGTGAGAGGGACCGCACGATCCGAACTTCGAACTTCGAATTTCGTAGTAACCCCCCTGGTGTATGTGGATTCCGTCGCTTCATTTAAAAGTATCCGTTAGATGTAAAAGCCACCTTTACTTCATCCAATATAAATGTTCGTTCCAGATCTATCAGAACCCTTACCCGACCTATTCTTCTGCATCATGTAATCCTAGTAACCCGCCTGAAAAAATTTCACCGGCAAGATTTACGTCCGCCTAGCGTTTCGCCACAGTTTCGATTTCACCAGCATCCGACCGAACATTTCGGGGAACTACTTCGAAATTAGAATATCAAAGTTCGTGTCTTACTGTCTCACTCACTTTCTTATTGAATACTATAGCGTGGGGGAGACGGCACGATACGAAGTCCGAATTATGAATTCCGAATTGTGATTGTATAACTAAATACTTATTCTGTGAATATTTCAAGCGTCTACCTGTTGCCGTTATCAGTATCGAGCAAAAACGAGCAAAAAAAAAATACCAGCTCAATCGGAAACCGGGAAGTGGGTCAAAATCATGTTCAAAGTTTACATTACATAGTTAGTTACATACAGGTCGACCTAATAAAAGCGTGTTAAAAATCACGTTTGTTGTATCGGAGCCCCCTTAAATATTTATTTTATTCAGTTTCTACTATTTGTTGTTATAACAGCAACCGAAATACATCATCTGTGAAAATTTCAACTGTCTAGCTATTACGGTTCATGAGTTACAGTACAGCCTGGTGACCGACGAAGGGCAATGGGCTGGCCATATAACCCGAAGAACCGATAACCGTTGGGGTAGACGAGTTCTTGAGTGGAGACCACGCATCGGCAAACGTAGCGTGGGACGTCCTCAGACTCGGTGGAGCGATGATCTTCGCAAGGCGGCTGGCAAGAGCTGGATGAGAGTGGCCGAGGATCGTGCTCAGTGGCGTGCCATGGGAGAGGCCTATGTCCAGCAGTGGACGAACTTAAGCTGATGATGATGACGACCGACGGGCACACAGACAGACGGACGGACAGACAGCGGCGTCTCAGTAATAGCGTCCCGTTTTTACCTTTTGGGTACGGAACCCTAAAAACTGATTGAAGGGGATAGAGTTTCTTGCCCTACATTCTAGATTACAACACCCTGCGTCACGCTACCCCGTGTAACCAGTTACTTAATAAGGCTCGCGTTATTCATGATGGTGACCAACTTTTTAAATTAGTTGGGAGGAAACGGGGCGGACGTAGTAAATAGCCTCGTAGTAAAAGGGGTCTCGTTTTAATAAACTGACGAGTACAAATAACGAGTCACTTTTCATTATACTTTTGTGTAAGTATAGTTTTCAGTTGGTTCTCATCAGTTTATAAATATAAATATCACGGGACAATTCACACCAATTGACCTAGTCCCTAAAGTAAGCTAAGCAAAGCTTGTGTTATAGGTACTAGGCAACGGATAAACATACTTATATACATAGATACATACTTAAATCAAGGATGATATAGACTGTATTAGCAATCACCATAGTACAGATCGTCCGCAGAAAAATAGTTCGATTATTAAATCTAGATGGCGCTGAAATATAGCCATATAAATATTGCATAATAATACATTTGCAGTAATATGAACTATCTGTAGTTTTATTGTTTTGCTTTCAAACTCTCGGGCTATATGTCAGCGCCATCTAGATTTAATAATCGAACTATTTTTCCGCGGCCGATCTGTACTATGGCGATTGCTAATCCAGTCTATATCATCCTTGCTTAAATACATAATATTAAACACCCAAGACCCGAGAGCAAAAATTCGTATTTGGGGGTTTTCAGAAAAAAATATACCCGTTTTCCCTTAATTATCCTTAATTTTCCATACAAAATTTATTAGTCAGTTTTGTGACGGTCCATACAACATGTATGGTTAACTGCGTCACAAAACTGACTACACTAGGTCGATTTGTGTAGATATTTTTTTTTTTTATTAAAAGTGGGACACTTTTTTTATTGCTTAAATCGATACTGCTTGTGATTCTGAGTAGGAATAACCCAAAATTTGTTAGGTTTTTAAAAAAGTACAGGGTTGGTACACTATTTTCTGAAAATGCCTTTTTTCATACATGCATGGGAATCGAGCTCGAGACCTCAAGCTTCGTAGTTCGTAGTTAGGTTCTCTAACCACTAGGCCGTCTGGTCGTCAAGTTTATGTACCTACCAAAAGTCAAAATATCTTTCAATATAATAGGCTATAATAAGTAACAAGCACTTATCGTTGTCGAAGGATTCACCACCGGCACCGGGACTGGGGGGTTACTACGAAATTCGAAGTTCGAAGTTCGGATCGTGCGGTCCCTCTCACTCTCGTAATAAATACCATTAGCGTGAGCGGAACGGCATGAAACGAAGTTCGAATTTCGCGCTTCGTAGTATAGGGCCTGGCCGCTGGCGGTTCGGAAAAACCCTGTTGAGAACAATCCGACAAGAAACTCAACAAGGTACATATTTTAAACATGAAACTACCGTGAGACTCACTCATAATTAAAAAATCCAGATAATTCACGTCTAGATGATTGATCGGGTTTAGCTGGACATGTTTCGGGCTAATTTTTAGCCCTTCTTCATTGAGCAACACGCCGTGTGGTGCCGTGGCGTGGTTGCTCCAAGAAGAAGGATTACGGATTAGCTCGACACATGTGTAACATTCTTAGAGGAGGCCTGACAATAAAATCAATTTTGAAAATTCTCAATCTTTTTATTACAATTGTGTCTTGGACTAATTGTTTACTGGTGTCAACTACCCCTAAACCTTAAAGTCTTCTTAGCACGCCATTTGTCTAAACTAACAAGGAAGCTCCAATTTATGTTAATTCAGGTTCAACGTCTCATATTTAAAGCAGACGGTATCCCTAGAGTGCAACCCTTGTCATCGGTAAAATGACGAGATCTGACTGCTGGGGTATTGACCTGTGGTGTCACCATCTGTAAGGATTTGGAGAGACTATTGGCTTTCTTTCACGACTGTCGCCTGTTTTAATTTTAGAACATACTTATAAAAAAAAACAATAAATATTCAAAAGATTCGGAAATTAAAAATAAACTGTCTCGAGATCACATTGTCACGGTGGATGTTAAGCTCGAGTTGATGTAATGGATCAACACGGGTCCCGCATTGACAAAGACAAATTGATCCTAAGCTCAAGCATTCTTTTTCTATTTTTAGGGTTCCATATCTCAAAAGGAAAAAACGGAACCCTATAAGTCTTTGTTGACCGTCCGTCTGTCTGTCGGGCAAGAACTTTTATCTCGGCAATGCATGGAGGTATCGACGGTCCCTTGAAGCTGAGAAAAAATCAAACTTCTAAGTTAACGTAAAAAAAACCGGCCAAGAGCGTGTCGGACACGCACAAGGTAGGGTTCCGTAGCCATTACAAAAAACATCAAGCAATATTTTTCTAAGGATTTCGTATGTGTACGGAATCATCCAAGTTTAGGTATGTTACCTTAGGCTACTATTTACTCTTAAACTTCAAATAATTTCCAAGCAATTTTAGCCGCTATAATTTTCCTAGTAAATTTGATATATTTACTACCATTCTGAATTTTTTCTAACAGTTTAGATTTTAGAGGGGGGGGACGCTCGATTTTAATGAAAATTTTCACTTTAAAGTTGAATATTTCGCAAACAGATCGCTGAATAGAAAAATCATGTTAGCAACCCCGCAATGGTTTTAAAAGACCTATCCAACGATACCCCACAATATAGGATTAGTCGAGAAAAAAAAAACACCCCCCCTTTACGTCTATGGGAGGTACCCTAAAAAAATTTTTTTTTTATTTTTTATTTTACCACTTTGTTGGCGTGACTGATATGTATATTCATGCCAAATTACAGCTTTCTAGTACTAACGATCTCTGAGCTTAGCCGCGGACAGACAGACAGACGGACAGACATGGCGAAACTATAAGGGTTCCTAGTTGACTACGGAACCCTAAAAAGATACCACCGTGTAATTCAATTCAATTCAATTTATTTATTTCATATTATGTTACTAAATTAAATGTTACAAGAGCACAACAATATTATAATTAAGAATAGTAAGTACAAATAATGCATTTAAAATAAATTAACATAGTCAAAGCAAAATAATAATAATAGTAAAATAACAACAAAAATCAATCATTTTAATTATGCGGCAAAAAACGTATATTTCAAGTCAAGAGAATCAAAATTTAAAAGCTATTTTCCATTGACCTGGAACTATGAAATTTGGCACTAAAAATAACAAACAATTATACAACAACAATAACAATTTTTATGGACAGCTTACACTTGTAAATATAGTACATTGTTGTAGAGGCTGGAAAGTAAGCAATAGCTGGACGAGTTTGTTTGAGGGCCGACGCGTAGCGGAGGCCCTCGAAAGTACGAGTCCATCTATTGCACTTTTGGCCGAGACTAAACATTGTGCTTTTCACGACTAATGCGAGGAAATCATTATCATCATCATCATCATAATCATCCATCCATCCATCCCGTCCATCCCGTCCATCCTGTCCATCCCGTCCATCCCGTCCATCCGACCATCCGTCCATCCGTCCATCTATCCCGTCTATCCCGTCCATCCATCCATCCCGTCCATCCCGTCCATCCGACCATCCGTCCATCCGTCCATCCGTCCATCTATCCCGTCTATCCCGTCCATCCATCCATCCCGTCCATCCCGTCCATCCGACCATCCGTCCATCCGTCCATCTATCCCATCTATCCCGTCCATCCATCCATCCCGTCCATCCCGTCCATCCGACCATCCGTCCATCCGTCCATCTATCCCGTCTATCCCGTCCATCCATCCATCCCGTCCATCCCG
Source organism: Archips crataeganus (assembly GCA_947859365.1). Classification (NCBI taxonomy): domain Eukaryota; kingdom Metazoa; phylum Arthropoda; class Insecta; order Lepidoptera; family Tortricidae; genus Archips; species Archips crataeganus. The sequence goes on along the minus strand of OX402065.1, from coordinate 13,267,250 downwards.
TCCATCCCGTCCATCGGTCCATCCGTCCCGTCCATCCCGTCCATCCCGTCCATCCTGTCCATCCCGTCCATCTGCCCATCCGTCCATTCTGTCCATCCCGTCCATCCCGTCCATTCCGTCCATCCATCCCGTCCATCCGACCATTCCGTCCAACCCGTCCATCCCGTCCATCCCGTCCAACCCGTCCATCCCGTCCATCCCGTCCATCCCGTCCATCCCGTCCAACCCGTCTATCCCGTCCAACCCGTCCATCCCGTCCATTCCGTCCATCCGTCCATCCGTCCATCCATCCCGTCCATCCGTCCATTCCGTCCATCCCGTCCATCCCGTCCATCCGTCCATCCGTCCATCCTGACCATCCCGTCCATCTGTCCATCCGTCCATTCTGTCCATCCCGTCCATCCCGTCCATCCCGTCCATCCGTCCATTCTGTCCATCCCGTCCATCCCGTCCATCCCGTCCATCCGTCCATCCAGTCCGTCCGTCCGTCCGTCCGTCCATCCGTCCATCCATTCATCCATCCATCCATCGCATGCAGCAGACGATTACTGTTGATTGGTCCAATAATGTCGTTTCAGCACGCCAGGAATGAAATTCAGAAATTATCTTTCAAAAAGTCGTATCGTATAATGAAATACTTATACTGATACGTCCTGTTTTCGATTAGTGTAACTTTGTTGTCGTATTTGTGCGCCATAAATGAGTCAGCTGTTAAATGTACATATATAGGCAGTTTTGAGTACTGGATTTAGGTTATCTATGGCTACATTTTCGAGCAGTATCGTGAAAAACAAATTATTTGAATTTCTACAAAAAACCGCATCTGTCGCACATAAGAAAATGAGCTTTAGCGAGCGGATGGTTTTTGTGTGGAAGACAAAAACAATGCCTTAAAATTTATTTATTTTGCAAAATATCTGTCAATGCGGGAAAAATGACTGCGGGAGAGAAGTGATTATCGGACACATTCCTGCACGTGCCATGCCGTTGGCTTGAGAACCAATAACTGCACATATTTCTAACCCGGCGCCACACATATTACAAATGTTTGAACACAGTTATTTGATCACATGTGTAGCACCGGTATTTGCTTATTTGTTCAATAGAACATCCATACAATCAACCATAGATCAAATATGTGTTCAAATATGTGTTGAAACATTTGTAATATGTGTGGCGCCGGGGTAATGTCGCGCGAGTAAATGGGGAATTCCAGAAATAGGGTACATACATTTTTTTCTCAATTATTTTTTTTTGCATGGATCTACTCAGAATCAGTAGCAGTATCGATTCCACATAGAGAAAAAAGTGTGCCGAGGCCAGTTTTGTAACTTTTCATACATTGGTGTTTGAAGGTAACAAAACCGACACTCATTTTTGTATGAAAAACTGGGGACATTTTTTTACTCCATTATAATCGATATTGATTCTGAGCATATCAAAAAATTTTAAAAAAGAAGGAAAAATATAGTTGTACCCTATTTCTGAAATTCCCCAATACCCATGCAGGTCCAACTTCTTTCTTTCTTCCGTCCATATCACCTGCAAACTTCGATTTCTGTCCGATTTTAAAATTTCGATATGGTAACCCTATTCACGATTGAATCTGCGTTTTTGTTTGGAGTTAATCAAGTGAATAGTTGGAATTTAAAGCGTCACTTCTTAGAGGAAGCAGACGTGCTTCCGAAGAGTTTGGATGGTTTAAACTTAGTTGGAAGTACTTGAGCTGGAAATTATTACAGTATACGTTGCTTGGTTAAGTTTTTTGTTTGTTTTAGAGGTTATAATGAACTACTTCGAAAAGGTTGCGGTTTTTTCCGTTAATTATTCAGCCTCGTTAAAACTTGTCAAGCTTTCAACCTTTTTCCGATCTAGTACTAATTTTATATGAATGCGGTAAAAAGGAAGTGCTTGAGTATATATTTTATGTGTATGCGCGTGTGTTGTACTTAATCCTATTTAAAAAAAAAAATACATCTTTTTTGTGTAACGAACACTTGATTAATTTCCGATGAGTTTCCCCAAAAAATAATTTCATACCGGTTAACTGATGCAACATAACCGTGGTATGTTGTTAGGGCAGTTGATTCATCTGCCACATTTCTCAAAAGCTTTAAAGCAAAAACAAAGCGACTAAGCTTTATTACAAATATTGCTAATCTGAGGTTTCCAATTGATGAAACGATCCAATGTCAATCCTAAAAAAAAATACTACCTCGCAACCAAGCACAAATTGGCCCCCACAACCAATAGTTAGAGAAGCTTGTTGAGTTTTGTAATTCTTAAAAAAGACCCAATTGGTTTTATCTATATTAATTACTAAATTATTATTATTTAACCATTTATTAATGTCATTGATTGCATTATTAATTTTAATTTCAAATGTCGGTATTGCATTATTATCACGTATTACCATTGATAAGTCAACTGCATACAAAATTGTTTGATGATTTGTTACGCACGGAATGTCATTTATAAAAAGTATAAAAAGCAATGGGCCTAGAACGCTACCCTGAGGGACACCACGATTATTAGTTCTAAAATCTGATCTGTACTTAGCGACTTCGTTATTTTCATTTAATCTGCAAATTTCTACACACTGACTACGATTTCTTAGAATAGATAGTAACTTGCCTCGAATCCCGTAATTCTCACACTTTTTAAGGAGTACATCATGGTCAACGAGGTCGAATGCCTTAGACATATCAAAAAAGACTGCCACTACGGGTTTTCTGTTATCAACATTGTCCGCAACGCTTTTAAGGCCTATTTACATGGTACGAGTTTCTCGCCTCGACCATACGATTATCGTAGCACGAGAAAAAATATAGTATCATGTAAACTACACGTACGATATCGCACGAGAAGGGGCGATAATCGCCTCGCCTGTAATGATTGAATGTCTCCGTGTAAACAAAATTTGAATACGAGAATCGTATTTCGAGTTCATGTGCTTTTCAGTCGCCGTCATGTCATGAGTGCAAGCTGCATCGTATGACATCGCATGCGTATAAAAAAACAAGCTCAATACTAAGTGCAAGGCTACTTTTTCTCCCGAAAAATGCAAAAATCCCGCGGGATAGAAATAAGTGAATTCAATTTCGGGCCTAATTTTAAAAATTATTTCACCAATAGAAAGCTACACTATCCGTGATTGACGTAGGCTGTTTTTTCCCTGGTAAAAATTCAAAATTCCTGCGGGATAGAATTAAGTGAACCCAACATCGGGACTGATTTAAAAAATTCTTCACTAATAGATAGCAACACTGTTTCTGATTAACTGCTGCTTTTATACCGAGAAAGTGTAAAGTTCCCACGGGATAGAAATATCCGTTTTGATCTATCTTAATATCTTCTTTGGTGGTGATGATGGTGATGATGATAGTGGGTGATGGTGATGGTGATGATGGTGATGATGATGATGATGGTGGTGATGATGATGATGGTGGTGATGATGGTGATGATGATGGTGGGTGATGGTGATGATGATGAGGACGACGACGACGACGACGACGATGATGATGATGATGGTGATGAGATGATGATGATGATGATGGTGATGATGATGATGATGATAATGATGTTGATAATGCTGATGATGATGTTGATGATGATGGTGATGATGATGATGGTGGTGGTGGTGGTGGTGGTGGTGATGATGCTGGTGATGATGGTGATGATGATGGTGGGTGATGGTGATGATGATGAGGACGACGACGACGACGACGACGATGATGATGATGATGGTGATGAGATGATGATGATGATGATGGTGATGATGATGATGATGATAATGATGTTGATAATGCTGATGATGATGTTGATGATGATGGTGATGATGATGATGGTGGTGGTGGTGGTGGTGGTGATGATGCTGGTGATGATGGTGATGATGATGGTGGGTGATGGTGATGATGATGAGGACGACGATGACGACGACGATGATGATGATGATGGTGATGAGATGATGATGATGATGATGGTGATGATGATGATGATGATAATGATGTTGATAATGCTGATGATTATGTTGGTGATGATGGTGATGATGATGATGACGATGCATGTTTGAGAAAAGCTCTATACAAGCCTCGGCCACGAACAGGGATTGCCGGCCTCGTATCTCTAGATCTACATATAACTACTCGGCCGGCAATCCCAATTTCGTGGCCGCTGCAGTAATGTACCTAGTCCTACTATTTGAAATCAGCTCTGATGTTGAATTCATTTATTTCTTATCCCACGGGAATTTGGCATTTTTCCGGATAAATAGTAGCTTATCAATCAGGGATAATGTAGTTTCCTATTGGTGATTTTTTTTTAAGCCGACTCTGTAGTTTCAAAGATTTCCCCTACAAACAAAGAAAAAAAAAGATTAGATATTTTCCTAGCCATTGGGAATTTCAAAAAATCCGCCCTAAATGCATTTCTATGATGCCTTAAGTAGGTACTACACGTTTGCCAAAATTCAAGTCTCTAGCACTAAACACTACGTGAGTAGTCTGAAAACTCGTATTGAAAATCGGTTCGAACCGATTCGTGCGATAATCGCCAGTTCGTGAAAAAATGTCATACGAGAACGAGTTTAGACAAGTCGAGAAATCGTAAGCAAAAATCTCCCTAAAATGTAAGTCCTCGTGTAAACTACATCGCCTGGCGATAATCTCCTTTCGAGTATCGAATGACATAATTGTAGGCGAGTTTTTATTTCTCGCATTAGTGTAAACATTTTCATACGATAATCGCTGCGAGACGTGTAAAACGTGCGAGAAACTCGTACCATGTAAATAGGCCTTTAATCAATGCATAAGTAGCATGACATGTGTTGTTGACCTTCCCTTTACGAAACCATTTTGTTCTTTTGCCAAGATATTATGTTTGTCAATGAAGTTGATGAGTCTATTTTTCATAACCTTTTCAAATAGCTTGGAAAGAATCGGGACAAGAGTTATCGGGCGATAATTATTCATCATCGTTCGATAAAACTGCTACACCTATTTAATTGTTTTACGCATTTAAAATTCCTAAAAAGATTTACAAGGATGTTAAGACAAACCAACCTAATCAATATCTACAAGGTGGTAAGGTTAGAGGATACCTCTACCTCTAGATGGGACCGAGAGGCGACCTTTAATGTCTATTTGTTAAAATGTAAAATTGTTGACTATTAACGAAAATCTAAAGATACGAGAAACTCCAATTTAGTCAAAATTCGCTAAATATAGCGAAAGCTTAGATAATGTTTAGTTGCGCCAAGTTGCAATAATTACATAACTGTTACACGTACAATAATTTGCTCACTTGGTTTGATAATGAATGAGTCATTATTAATGTAATGACATTAGTTAACTATTAAAATAACGGTTAAAAATATACATATAAAAAATAACTTTGTTTCCTGGATCAGACGCCACTACGGCAAGCCTCCACAAGTACTAGGCTCGCAGAGCGACGTAGAAGGTTACCGCATTCCAACGTTCCCATCCTTTCCAGCGACTATCCGGTCAATGAACGGCGGCGAAGACAGAGACGGACGAGGGACCCGTATCGCTTTCCCGCTCACGCCAATCTAACATCGTAGAAAATTCCATTTTATTGACTGGCAATAGAGTTTACAATCGATTAAAAACAGTGCAGGATGTAAGTGATTTAAAAAAATGCGGGAATGCGTGGAAAAAAATACGTTTTGTATCAAAAAATTATGAGCAATTAAGTGCAATTTACATAGAATTTTGTGTCAATTCTTATAAAATTGTAGCAGTTGGTTTAATACTGCTCGCGTAACGTATAATTATTTTCAAATCAACTTAAGTAATTAAGTACTAAATCCGTTCCATTAATTTTATTGCGGGTTGCAAAGGTTCCCTTTCAGAAGGACTTGAATTGACAATTATGTCGACCATGTTGGCGAAGAAGTAAGTACCTAAGTATTAAATAAATACTTAGGCTTGTTTCGTGACAATGAATTTTATTAAGACTTACCTGGGAATATTCATGTTTGAGTGATAAATAAATACATTGCACGTAAAAAAACATTTCGAAAACACGTCGTAAAAAAACGGTTATGCGCAATGTCGGGTTCCGTAATCCGTACTAATATGCGGCAAATATTTAATACTAGCCTCTAACCCGTAGTTTCGCACGCGTTGGAAACATTTTCAGTCTTAACACTTTAACTGTCCCAAGGATAATTTTTGTTTCTTCAGTGCATTACATGTAGCACGGACAGTTAGTGTTAAAGATAGGCCTGTGAGAAGGTTATGGTAAAATGTCAAAAACAAAACGTTCGCTCAAACAGGCAGCGCCACCTTTAGATTACAAAAGAAGTTAACAAGTCATCTCAGCTGTGAGGTAGTACCTACACCACAGAATAAGTAATAGTACTAACGTGCCTACACCTACCTCTACGTTTTTGGATAGAAATAAGTATTCTTGTTAGGCTGGATTTTACCAAACTTTTATTCCGAAAAGTTTGGTAAAATCCAGCCTTATAGTTAAATCCCAGGTTAAAGCATTGACGGGATATTAAGTATCATCATAATCATCATCATAATCCCAGCCTATATCGTCAGTTGTAGGATCAATTAATGTTACCGCCAATGAAAGCAATGGCGGTTACATTAATTGATCCTACAACTGACGATATACGTCCCACTGCAGGGCACAGGCCTCCTCTAAGATTGAGAGGGCTTGGGCCGTAGTTCCCACGCGGGCCCAGTGCGGATTGGGAACTTCACATACACCATTGAATTTCTTCTCAGGTGTTTGCAGGTTTCTTCACGATGTTTTCCTTCACAGTAAAGCTCATGGTACAGCTGTAATGGTGCATAAATTTCGAAAAACTCAGAGGTGCGAGCCTGGACTCGAACCCACGACCCTCTGCTTGAGAGACTATAGGTCAAACCAGTTTTCTTTTTAAAATCATTATAATTTGTTGACTACCATTACGATTTCCTTCCAATTGATTCAACCTCAAAAGAGCTCAGTCTTTTCCTTCTATCAATGAGCAACATCTTCTAGAAAAAAGCTTTTAGAGAATTCGCTACTCTATACCAGAGTCGTAGAAGTTAAAATCGAATTGTGAATTTGGTTGGTGGTTGCTATTTTAAAAATGGGATAAGGAGCGTGAGAATTTCGGGAAGAAACTTCTTCGATTGTACCAGGCGATCATAGTGAGGTAGGATACTTGGTTCCCACGATCCACATCTTCTACATCTGAAGTATAGCGAGACTTGGGTTTAAATAATAACATTATTATTATTAGTTTACCAAGTGTTCTGCGACATAAGGACATGACTAATTATTATTCTTAGGTTCTGTTCGGAATTTCGCATGTAATATTTTTGTTTTTAGTTAGCCAGCTCTTTAATACTTAGTGATGAAGACAACCAATTAACTGATCTATTTTTTTTCATGGCTATTTTGTTATATAGCAACAACAAATCTAAAATGAAGTTTTTTTTTACTAGAGTCGCGTCATGAAATGTCTTTATTTATGGTACCTACCGTTAGCGATTTTTCGTAATTTACACTGTAAAATATTGGAAGATATTTTTATTAATCTGTTAAATGTTAATAAAAATATTGTAATATTGTTCATCTGAACCTTTGAGTAAGTAATAATCGTCTCTATTTCAAACGAGGGCATAATCGAACATTATTGGGAAGATATTGCCAATCGCCGATAATGGACAGCCGTTCGGAAAGCACTAGGATCACAGGACAATGCAAGAGCTTCGTCGAACCGATCAATACACCGATATCCCCTATACGTTACCCATAGCTGCCGATAGGCACGCGCACATTCGACAGGTGTCCGTGCCTACACTGCTTGCATGTGTGCGTTGCATCACAGAATATGCCAATATTGCGAAGTTTTGGACAAAATAAGGTCCACTAACGGTTAATAAATCGTATCAATAATTAATTTATAGCTTGTCCTCTTTTATTAACTGGAGCATATTACATTTTTGGAGATAACAGGAAGTTGCTTTAGTGCCGCTCTGTTCTTAGCTATTAATATTTATAGCTAAAGTGACTATTGACTTGTGGTTTGGTACTTCGGATGTAGACATAAACCCTGCGGCCCTGGTTGTTGCGGTGTCATAAATTTGGTTTTAAAGGTGCACTTTCATGGAGACTCAGAATGCGACACTCATTTGTTAGGGTATTTCAACTAATGCGATTGATCGATTCTGCTCGTCTTCATTCCGCTTTTTCTACGGAAGTGTACCTCTGCCCTTGTAAAAACCGATTAAGTGCGAGTCGGCCTCGTACATGAAGGATTCCGTACCTCCATACAATGTTTTAAAATAATTTGTTAAAAGATTTATACAGATTGAGTTAAAAACGCTTAAAGAAAAACGTTTCTTGTATGACGACCCCCATTAAGTAATATATTAATGTTTTAAACTTTCGCGATTTTCACTCACAGGTAATATTTATTGCTAAAAATTACCTTGACGTTTCGGTCGACTCGTGACCACGGCCGTTGCGATGCGGTCGAAACTTCGAGGTAGATTTTAGCAATATTTCGTGACCACACCCAACACCATCTACAAAAAGGCGAAATTTTAAACCTGATACTAAAATATGTGCGTATTTCTAATTCCCCGGTTTTTAATTTTATTTTATTTTCAGCATTTGAAGGATACACGGAATGAAGTTTCTAGTAACTTTTTGAAAAATGAGATTTATATAAATGTAGAGCTCGCAAAGTTATAACCTGTCATTAACTCCGTATAAGGCACAGAGCCGTACGGTAAGCCGTATCAATTAATTAATAAATTATGTCTATTCGTTCGGTTAATTATGGCAAATGATTGTTATGGCAAAATATATTAGGGATTATGAACATTATGGCATTTGAGTATTATGGCACTCAAAAATTATGGCATGTGATAATACGGCAAATGAAGATTACGGCCAGTGACCATTATGGCAAATAAAATTAGTACAAATGAAATTATGGGAATACCAGGGAAAATGATAATCATGAATTTACTAGTACTAAGAGTAGGTATCTGAGGTAAACCATAGACGGACAGACGGACACAGAAATTGTGAAGATCCCGTTTTACCCATTTTGACGACGAAACTAAAAACTGACAAAGCGACACAATTCGCTCTGTCAGCAATCAAAACATCAGGAAGTACTTAACTAAATCACTAAACATTGTCAGTACCTGCCAAGAAAAGTACCTACATGAAACAAAATCACGAGACAGTATAGGAAACGCCAATGTTATTTCAGTACAGCCATTTGATCCCCGTGGTGGCTCAGAAAAGGCGGAAACGACGTTTGGACAAGGTTAAGTTCGTAAACTAGTATTTCCGTTCGTCATAATTTACTTTTTTAAAGATACCAGTGAAATATGACGTCTTGTATAATTAAAAGTTAAATTAACGAAACCGAGTGTTTTAGTACTAGTCTAGTGTTCTAGTATTACGGTGAAGGAAAACATCGTGAGGAAAGCTGCACACTGCTGCGAAGAAATTCAATGGTGCATGTGAAGTTTCCAATCCGAACTGGACCTACGTGGAAACTACAGCTTTGGAATTCTCGTTCTGAGAGGAGGACTGTAGCGTTCACTGGGACTTTATATAGGCCGAGATGATGATTATGATGATGATGATGATGATGATATACTCAGAGTTCACTGCTAACCAGTGCCAGTGCTAAGTAAACAGTGTTTGAATGTGGCGACTGTACATATTAGATACTTTTGAATGCGAGTCTATTTCGACTTTGAATTTGAAATGATTTTTAAGTCCAATATATTTCAATCCTTAATAAGATCAACTATTAACGGTCTGACTTTTCAAACTACGGCAACTCCGATCTCTATCGTTTTTAACCCCCGGCACAAAAAGAGGGGTGTTATAAGTTTGACCGCTATGTGTGTGTGTGTGTCTGTCTGTTTGTATATGGCATCATAGCTCTTAAACGAGTAACCGATTTGGATGCCTTTTTTTATTTGAAAGCAGGTATCTTGGCGATGGTTCTTAAACATGTTTCATCAAAATTGGTTCAGCCGTTTCAAAGTTATCCCTCTTTTGTTAGCTGCGGGAGGGATCTTAGACGCATAATGGGCATTTACTTTAGTTTCAAACATGTGTGACCAAATCGCGTTGGGAGTTTTTAATTTTTTTTTTAATTTTTAGTTATTACATCTTGTTATTTGGACTTTTTCATGTTATTATAAATAACTAACACCTCACTAATCCTGCACTCCTGGTCACCCAGATCCTAAACGTCTCGATATCCAGGTTACGAAATCCTGATTACTAAATTGCCCTTTCACTTAACTTCATCGCTGCCGAGCTGCCCCCGCAGAGCTGCCCCAGAAACATTATATTAGGTGGACCCATAAATATGGGTATTATGGCAATCAGAATCAATTAATGTTACAATGATAGAATTGGCACAGCTAACTATGTATTTGACCGTGGGGAGTGATCGAATTAATTTTTTTGGAGACGTGGCAGGCTCCTATCAAGTTTAAAATTTGAAATTCTCTTCTTTTTATTACTTTCTTATTTTATGCAATAGTGTGAGCGGTAGGCACGATACTACGGACTGATTTTTGGTACGTACCTAATATTTATAAATTTTATAATATCACAATCTCTCGAAAATACAATTTGAAACATTGTTCTGAATTTGAAATAAGAGTAAATTAGTAGAGAATTAGGAATTAGCGATGATGACACCCTAAAACAATAATACCAAGACGCGACTCTAGTAAAAAATTACTACTTTACCTATGTATGAATTAAATTAGCACTGAAAACCAGATTAATTTTCAAATAAACTGCAAAATTTTATGAATGACTTAGCTGCTTTAAAACAAATAATAATAGTCGTTGAGTTGGTATAGAAGCCAACTCAAATACATACAATACCATTAACATCATCATCACAGCCGTAGAACGTCCACTGCTGGACATAGGCCTCCCTCATTGATACCCAATCATTACGGTTGGAAGCGGCTTGCATTCTTAATTCTGTTCCACACAGAATAAAGTACAGCTTATATTTCACGACATAATATTTCACTGTTAAATGAAGGTCATTTCTTACTTGATATGTAATAAATGCATTTACATTACATTAAAAATTAAACCGCCGAAAAAACTGAAAAGCAAAAAATAATACCTTTTTTGTTTGACCTTAATCTAGGTACCAGTTTGAAGTCGGTGCCTCAGCACTAGCCAGGAGGAGTGGACCTATAATCTTCTACCTGATTGGCTTCTATCACTCCTCTTGGCTCGTGCTGAGGCACCGACTTCAAACTGGTACCTAGATTAAGGTCAAACAAAAAAGGTATTATTTTTTGCTTTTCAGTTTTTTCGGCGGTTTAATTTTTTTGTTAAAAAGTTTTTTATTTTATACTTTTTTCCCATCCTTGGGGTAATTTTTTTTTCCAAATTTATACACCGTGAAATTTTAGTGGTTGTTTTCCCGAAACGAGGTGATTAAGTTTCGATTGTACAATCGATTTATAATTACTATTTTGACTAGAGTCAAAAATCCAATTGTGAAAAACGAAAGTCGAAAATGACCGCAAACCAATAGTAACGCTTCGTTGGTACAAATAGCGTATGATCGTACGATAGGTTAGGTACCAACGAAGCGTTACTATTCACTTATCCAATACCCTATCCAATAAAAAATTAATTATGAAAATCAGACTACTCTGTAAAAAGTTCAATCATCCCCTGTTTTCCTACCCTTAGGGTAGGAATATTATTTTCAAATTTACATGGGACCACCCTTGGGGTATATGCTTTCCAATAAAAAAAGAATCATCAAAATCCGACTACTCTGTAATAAGTTATGCGTGGTCATAATAGTACAATCAGTAACTGAACAATCAATCATCCCCTGTTATCATACCCTTAGGGTAGAAATATTATTTCCAAATTTAAATGGGACCACCCTCGGGGTTATACGCTTTCCAATAAAAAAAGAATCATCAAAATCGGACTACTCTGTAAAAAGTTATGCCTGATCATAAATAAAAAAAAAATATATACACGTCGACTTGAGAACCTCCTCCTTTTGTTTTCGTCGGTTGAAAAACTAGCTGCTTTTTCTAAAATTTCGTTCATAAAAACCTTCTCCAGACAGTAACAAACGCAACAAAAAAGAATTATCTAATTTGGTGCAGTCGATCGGAAGTTTATGCGCAGAGATACATTTCGGTGAATCATTTTTATTTATATAGATAGATTAAAAACTACAGGAAACGATATTTACAAACAATAATCATTAATTTATTTGTTTCAAAAACAGTGGTTACAAAACAAGACAAGGTTGAGGCTTCTCAGTAGGTAAAATAAATTTATCTTGAATAGACATCCCCAATTCTGAACAGAACCTAATGTTTGTAGAGAAAAAATCTCCAAATAAAAACACTGACGTATTACACGAAACTACGGAATGCATGACTCAGAGCACGAATAAGCCAACCCACGCCCAATTAAACTGATCGACAGCTGATTTTTCAGTACAGTCCCTTGTTTGCTGCTGCCCGCTTATCACGGGCGACGTGTGTATAAACTAGAATTGTAGCAAAGCGTCGACAGATCTGAAACAGTACAAGGTTCTGTTTCCAATGGACTATATACTTAATACTTTGCTTTGAAATTTCCAAACCGAGCACGAAATGAGGTTATTTTTTCTTTTGAGTTAATTAAAAGGATTTGCCACACTGGATGCGTATCAAGTGTGGCAAATCCTTTAAAGATTCCACCACATCAAAAGCATAATAAGTTTTATATAAAAACATTTTACAATATACTAATGTTGAGGATCGTGCAAATTCGCTTCATTAGCATTGGAAAATTCCGCGTACTTAATTGTCGAATTTTGCCAAAAATGTGTTCCTTGTGACTTATGATTATGATTCACACCGTTAACATTAACATCGAATAAACATGCAAAATTTATAAGATTGCTTGCAGAAATTTTGACCGCTTTGGACCGGTTGTATGAAATAAAAAAAAATGCATCTTTTACTAAATCTAAAATCGATGCCATGGTTGCTAAGAACACATTTACCTTCGTATATCTCTTATAGTTTCTGACTTTTCCCTACTGACTTAACCCATTTGGATAGTCCACCCATGAAGTATAAGATTTAATGTGTGTAGAGCTGTACGATAAACTCGTTGAAAATTTCTTTTAATTTTTTATACGCATGCAAACCATACCCGATTTCGATCTCACGCACACTTTGACACGTATACAGGTACGTGTTTAACACAAGTAAAGCCCGCTAGCCTTGACTTGCAAGAGCCATAGAGCGTTTTCAACAAAAAGAATAGAAATTGTTAAATAAGAAAATTTTCAAGACTGGTTTTTTTTTGGAGTCTATTTGTATTTTTATTCTTCAACTCCAAATTTCTTACTTTTACGGTTATCCCGTGAAAAAGAAAATAAAAGATAAGAAAATTTTCAGTTTTTTTAACTCAGAATCAAGATTATAGGGTATCAAGATGAATTGTATTGATTTTTATGATTTAAAAAAATATCCCTAATTTTTCATACAATTTTTGTTTCAATTTTGAGACGACCCTTAGAAGCAGTACTTACTTACTTATAAAAAAACCGTCACAAAAGTGATCCAAAAAATAAGTACACTTTTTTCTTTATGAAAATGAATTGTGCTCGTGATTATGAATAAGAAAACCCCAAAATTATCTCATTTAAAAAAAGTAAAGCGTACTTTTTTTTTCAGATTGCCCTGTAACAAATTATTACAGTGGAAACAAACTTGCACTCGCAGCGCGCCGTTACCGCCGTCGCTCGTAAAGTTACTCCTCCTTTATTTTCAGTTGTGGCTTATGGGCCCTTGTTGCACTCGTGTTATTTAGTACACAATAAATGAAGACTCATTCTGAGAGGAGGCCTGTGCCCTGCAGTGGGACGTGTATAGGCAGGGATGATGATGAAATGACGACTCCACGGGAAAAACAATGAATGTCACTTTTATGTGAAATTGAATTCCAATGCCATCTATCGGCTTATTGGTGGCATTAAAAGGCCAGTTTCAGTCAGGCAGCAAATTAAATAATTCTTCAGAGCACTCGCCGTGGTAGATCCTATAAAACACACAAAGAGAACCTACGTCCATTCGCATGGACAAGGAATCCAAACGATCGGAAATCAACCACTGACAAGTCGAGCTGCTCTACGTTGAATGTGGTTGGATGGAAGGAGAAGGTATTGGGATGCCCCTGCCCAGAGGTGAGAACAGTATTCCAAGTGCGGCCTGGACCTGTGCACCTGGGCCCATACAGTTGAAGAAGGTGCTTAGGTTTAAAGTACAGTCTTCAGCAAAGACTTCGCGTCTTTGTCCCCTCTGGCCACTCATTCAAACGTACAGTCTCAATCTATTTAGCACCCCAAGCTTCTTAGAATCTAACTTAGCCTTTTCCTCCAGATGACCACGAAATTGAACGACCCTCGAAGTGTCAACGCCGAGGACCCCGATGCTAGGTTTGATTAGCAGACGAGTGCCCTCAAAGCAAGGTATCAAAATAAACGGGGACTTTTTAGCAGTAAACACGCTCACTTGTGTCTTTGTGGGGTTAAAATTGGTTAAATTAGTTCTACCCCATTCTGAGACCTGCTCGAGAGACGTCACAACTTCGAACACAAGTAAAGGTTGACTGGCAGAGATCCCTTCAGGGATAAGTCCGCCTTTGTACCTATCATTTTTTTTCTTCTGTAACCTTTTTGTTTTCCTTTTCTACAGTAAAGAGTATAAACAAACAAACAAACAAGTTTAGTCCGGCACTCATCTACGTAGTAATCCCGAGAATTATTGCCATGGCCAAAATATCGTGTATCCCCCCGTACTGTCATCCGCATAGCAATGAATGTTAGGAATCTGTAAAAAGTCAAGCTCTCTCTAGTAATAAAACCAACAAATAATGTCGAGTATATATTTTCCCATAAACATAAACAAATTGAACATATAAATACAAACGTGGTTAAACTTACTAACGACACTCCATCTCGGGTTAACCTGGAGCAAAGAATAAATATTAAAATTATTGTCAGTTAAAATGCTTATTTTCGACTGTTTCTTCGTGGTCTAGTAGCTCCTAGACCTTAACAAATACCGGGAATTAGTTCCTTTAGTTCTTATAAACTAGTGTTTTTCAATCTTTTTGGATACGCGACCCCTTCACAAGTTAAAATATTTTAGCAACCCCCTAACGTCAAAATCGAAACAGAATGTTAGTCACTTTAAACATGAACTAAGAATGTTAGTCATCTATACATATAATAAATCTGTAACAAGTCGGTGTCTGTACATTGAAGATATTTGAGAAAAACTGTCACTAGGGCTATTTATTAGCGCAATAGAACCCAAAACAATGATTTTTAGAATTATTGTCTGTTTGTCTGTTTGTCTGTTTGTCTGTGCGTTTGTGCGCGCTAATCTCAGAAACGGCTTAACCTAGAAGGATGCGGCTTTCACTGATATGTTGGTATTTTCTTGGATTAACATTTAGTGTTAGTCTCATTTGAATCGGATCACAAATAAGAAAGATACGTCTATTTTAAGAATTTATCGGACAGTTTTTAGAAGAATTGACTGACAATCGCTCGCCGAACGCAGTCCCATCTGGAGGGCACGATCTGGCAGTCCACTAATATTATAAAGCTGAAGAGTTTGTTTGTTTGTTTGAACGCGCTAATCTCAGGAACTACTGCTCCGATTTGAAAAATTCTTTCAGTGTTAGATAGCCCATTTATCGAGGAAGGCCATAGGCTATATATCATCACATTAACACCAATAGGAGCGGAGCGGAGCGGAAGAATGTTTCAAAATCGGGGCTTTTTGAAGTAAAACTTCTATAGGCACGCTTGACTTGGAAGTTCGGTGGTGAATGTAAACGCGGGTGTGCGGGTGGGGTTCGGTGGGGGGGTAATTTTTTTATATCGAGGAACTAAGGAGAGCCTTAATTGATGAAAAAGCAAATTGGATAAAAAAAATAAGCTGCCCAAATTACTAATTCCACGCGGACGGAGTCGCGGGCAAAAGCTAGTTTCAAAATTATATATATATCCGATATCTAGAGCTATAGTCCGACAAGCTCGTGCGCGGCGCTCGGCGGAACCCTGTCGCAGGGAGCCTCTGCTAATAATAAGTAGTAGTGTCCGACCGATGTTTCGGTTTCGGTTTCGGTTTCGGCCAATTTCGGCCAAAAAAGTGATTTCGGCCGAGGTTTCGGTTTCGGCCAGAATCCGGCCGAAACCTTCGGCCGGGCCGAAATTACTTCGCGGCCTCTCGCGGCTCTCGCATCGGGAGCGCTCGGCTTAATTCGGACACGCTCGGCCGGGTAGGTATAGGTAATGCATCGGCGGCCGGCCCAGCTGGGACCAGCGACATTAGTATGTATGAATGTTGTTTATTTATTAAATTATTATTTACTTTTTAGAATCTGTTTGGCGACTGCTTTAGCCTAGTTGGTAGTGACCCTGCCTACGAAGCAAGAGGTCCAGGGTTCGAATCCCGGTAAGGGCATTTATTTGTGTGATGAGCACGAATATTTGTTCCTGAGTTATGGATGTTTTCTATGTATTTAAGTATTTATTTATCTATATAAGTATGTTTATCGTCGTCTAGTACCCATAGTACAAGCTTTGCTTAGTTTGGGACTAGGTCGATTTGTGTAAGATTGTCCCCTAATATTTATTTATTTTATTTGTTACTGCATTTTATGCTGTGATTAATGAACAATACGTTTGATATTAGGATTGTGAATTTAGTTTAGACGTGATAAGAATAGGTTGTTTGTTTTGAATAATATAATACCTATGCCAAGACATTTTTCATTAAAAATAAACGTTTTTTATTTTGTTTAACAAAAAAAGTAACTGTTCTCATATAAGAAATCCTTGCAATAACCTTTTCCTTACGATCTGTACAGTAATTTTGAATATTTTGTTTGATATGATACGTCTTCAAAAATTTCGGTTTCGGTTTCGGTTTCGGCCGAAATCAGAAAAAAACCGAACATTCGGTTTCAGTTTCGGTTTCGGCTAAAAATCGTGTTTCGGTCGGACACTAATAAGTAGTAATTTTAATAAGTGCGGCAAACGCTGATTGCGACAGAGTTCCGCGGAGGACCGCGCACGAGCTTGTCGGACCATAGCAAGCGTTTTAATATTATTAGTCCCAATAGTCCAATCTTACATATGTATAAAATGATATTCTCTTCCATGGTCTTAAACCTAAATAGAGATATAGGCTGCAACTTGAAAATTACTCCGACGTCTTATTTTGAAAAATAAACAAACCCATTTGTTGCATTAATGTATTATTAGGTTATTGTAGTGCAGAACTCCTTGAATAAGGCTTCGCGACCCCCCCCCCCCCCCTGGAGGTCGCGCTCCACAGTTTGAAAAACACTGCTATAAAGGAACAAAAGCGAAAAGAGTTCGAAATGGTTTCTTTATATGAGTTGGGGATTGATGCAAAAAAATCGTAATAATTCAATTAAAGGTACGGTCTGCCAAGAAATTGGTCTAACAGTTTTGACCAAAGTTTATGCGAGATCTAAATATCGCTAAGGTTGACTTTTCTGAGTGAACTCAGTAGACACTGTTATTGCAAGGGAAAATAGACATCGTTGCATCATGGCATTCATGGCCTGCAAATGAACGTCAACGTTTTCAACCGTAGGGTGCTGGATCATATTTTTATCCGACTGTACCTACTGCAAAATATCTATTATGTCATGTTATGTCGCTTAATTGTTCTACTGGTCTCAAATCTAAATTACTGAATGAAAACAATTTAAGAAACCAACTAGGAATGATGATACTATAAAATATAATTCCAAGACCCATCCTCTAGTAAAAAACATTTAATTTTGCCCTAAAACCAGATAAATTTTCAATTAACTGCAAAATTAGGTTTTTAGCTGCTTTAAAATAAATAAATAGTACTTATCGATTGAGTTGTCATAGAAGTGACGTCATAACTAGCTATTGCAATACAAAATCTACGGAAGAATCATGTTTTGACAGCTCATAAAAAGTCCGCCAGTTTATTGGTAGTGACGTCACTCCTATTTAAAAAAAATGTAAAATGTACAACTAAAACTTTTGACGACCAAATGGCCTAAGGTGACCTGACTACGAAGCTTAAGGTCCCAGGTTTGATTCCCGCGTCGGGGCAGATATATGTATGAAAATTACGAATGTCTGTGTTCCAGTCTTGGATGTTTAATATAAATAAATAAATATCATGGGACAATTCACACAAAGTAAGCTTAGCAAAGCTTGTGTTATGGGTACTAAGCAACGGATAAACATACTTATATAGATAAATAAATACTTAAATACATAGAAAACATCCATAACTCAGGAACAAATATTCGTGCTCATCACACAAATAAATGCCCTTACCGGGATTTGAACCCAGGACCTCTTGCTTCGTAGGCAGGGTCACTACCAGCTAAGCTAAAGCGGTTGTTAATATGTATTTAAGTACGTATTTACCATAATAATGTAATGTTTAATATGTATTTAAGTATGTATTTATACGTATATTTATACGTTGTCTAGTACCATAGTCCAAGCTTTGCTTAGTTTGGGACTAGATCAATTGGTGTGAATTATCCCGTGACATTTATTTATTTATTTTTTATTAAAAATAACTTTTAAGTAACAGAAATATTTTGAAACCACTTTGCTACTGACTACATGGTAATATATAATAACGAAGTAAAGCAAAAGCTCTTTGATCACTTCGAAATTGACTTGAGGTAAAAGCTAAGTTAAAAAATGAAGAGTCCTTTTTGGTTCCAGTAAATAAAATGAATCGACCACTAAACATTGAGGCGACTTTTATAACCATATCGGACGTGGCGAGCGTTATAAATTACGTCTCGCTCGTTGCTAAATGACGCCTTCGACAACTCTTTTAAAAAGGTTCATTATGAATTCAGTGAGTTAAAAGCGCAGGTGATTTATAATTTATTACGGAAAAACGAAATAAAAAGCAACAATCACTATTCATTCGTAGTTTAAAGTACGACTACCTACTTCTAATATTCAAAGATGTTTAGAAACGGCATCTGAAGGTATGTTCTATTGAGCCCGCTCTTGCGCTTGCATTGCCGTCTTGAGTGGAAAAGTTTCGTGAAGCATCAGGTTCAGGACTTTGAAACCCACCGAAGAGCTGACCTAGACAAATTAAAGGCTCCACCACCAGAATCGACCTCCAACGGCTACGAGAGTGGTATCGATGTGCCCAAAGTGCGTGCGAAGATTCGCCGCCAAAATTGGCTACATAAGCCATCTTTAAGGCGCATCAGTAATAAAGAGTCGAACCAGTCGCCGTGACCTACATCCGTCGACCGATTCATTCATTCATTCATTCAAAGTATGACATTTCATGCAGTTATACATCGTGTTTTTAAAACACTGTTAATATTATCTTGATACACTCACCGAAACTAGCCTTTTTTGTTCGAACCAAAATCCCTTTTTCCTTTTCTGTTTTAATTAAATACTAATTTTACATGTCCGTTGATATTACTTGATGTCACAGAAACTACTCGGTAAACCGTTTTATGTTAAAATCATTTTTTTTCCTTAACAGACATGATGATTAAATTTAATAAGTACTCAACTAATGGGAATACCAGGTTAAAAAGTAGCCGCTATACGTTATTCCAGACATTCAGCTACTTACATACCGAAGGCAGTCGAGTCGAAAGCCCGAGAATTCCCAAAAATATGAATCGCACTTTATAAAATTTCAGGCAATGAGCTAGCAAGAAATACTGGCCCGCTCACCGAGCACTGCCAATTTTTTTGAAGCTAATTTAGCTTTTCCATGCATGAATAATTACAGAATTTAGAACCAAATGTGGGCTCTGAGCTCTCTACGAAACATTCAGGAACTTCTTTAGCCACAAATACCGCGGCATCAGTATACAAAAGGATACAATACAGTATTTCCGAGGTGAATCCGTATAAGCATCTCCCGTTTTAGACATCAAAAGGCTTTCGACAAACCTGTGAATGCCTGTTTTCGCGTTTCATTTGTTTCCTTTGGTAAATATTGAAAGAGGCAAGTGGAATGTTGACCTCTGAGCGATCCTGTGTTCTTGGTATACCGCTTTACAGAAATTCAGCGGTCATTGTTTTTTTGCGAAAGATTTAGTAAAATCGTTGAAATTTTTATGCCACGTGCGCCACGTGTTTATAAATCATAGTTAGGTAATATGAAATTTGTACACTCAAACAATCATAAAACAAAACTTGTCGAAAACTTAAAAAAAAGTTTAGGTACTAATTTTCGCAACTACCTATATTTTTTTCCCAAACGATTCATTTTCCAAATGTTTCATTTGGCAACCATTTTTTTTTTCTGAAACTTACTAATATCCTGAATAGTTAACAGTTTCAGAAAAAATAATCATTTGGCAAATGAATCAGGTTGGGAAATACTCCAAAAAAAAACTTTTCAATTGAAATTCCGGGGTTATATTATAAGCTATATCCATATTAAACTTACGCACCGAAGTCTCGCGAAATTGCACTATACCTTGACAAGCTCGTGCGCGGCGCTCGGCGGAACCCTGTCGCAGGGAGCCTCTGCTGTCCTTAACGAGATTGTTTTTAATAGTGCGGCAAATGCTGACTGCGACAGGGTTCCGCGGAGAGCCGCGCACGAGCTTACACTACACTATAGGTACCTATTCCGATCATTGTTTATGTGATTGTAGTGTAAATAAGTCAATCGCAAGCAAGACCATAACGTCAAACGGATCAAGCAAAGCTAACGTCATCTAACGAAAACCCTCATTGAAGCATCCGTCGACTCGATGCACAAGGGAACTTGTTTTTAAAATTGTTTCTTTACCTAAAATAAAATCAAATCGAAGTAATAAAGACTTTGGAACTTAAGTATACCTAAGTCAATTTCAACAACCACAGGCTTAAGATTGAATTAAATATACAAGTATTATCTTGGCAAAGAGAAATATACTCTTATTAATGTCACTTTAATAGGTGCACCTAAGGACAACAAGTCGATATCGGTAAATTGATAAACTTTGAAACAAAGTGGGAAAACTTTCAATCAATTAAAAGTTTGGGGCGAGTGAACCGAGAAATGGAGCGAACAGTTCATTGACAAGGTGTGAAGGGAAAATGCTCTGGATGATTTACTTGATGATCCCTTTCAAGCGATGAAAACAAAAGAGGGTCGTAACTCGTAAGTCAATGTATTTGTCACGTTTCGCAACTCGTCCACAATGCCATGTCGTCAACGTAGACATATCAAAATAATATTGACCACAGTACTAAAATAGATACATTAACAGGCTCTAAATGAGAATAAGATTATAATTGCTTTATCCGATTTTTATACAATTTATGCAGAACCACTTTTAAAATATTCTCAATGGATAAAAAAAAAACTATGAAACCCGTTCACAAACGGTGAAGATATCAGCCAACATGAAGAGAAACAAATTAAATTGAGGGATTATTCGCGATAGTTCCATTGGCTATTCCTTCGAAGGAACAATTGTGTTTTTTTCGCATTAGTTCCTTCATAAGAGGTGAAGGAAGAACTGCGTTTATTTGTTCACCTTTTGTACACCAAGGAAGTTGTTGCAAAGGAACAATAGCGAAAAAATTAACGCAGTTCTTCCTTCATCACTTGTGAAGGAACTAGTGCGAAAAAATACGCAATAATACCTTCAATCAAAGGAACAGCCAAAGGAACTATCGCGAATAATCCAAATTGAGGACCTTTTCTCCTTTCTTTCTTCTTTTCTTCGTTGTTGTTTATGTACTGCTTTAATTAGTCTATTTTAATGATAAAGCCCGTTTAGATCTGGGGCAGCTAAACACCCGGAATCGAGCGAATTAAAGGTTCAACGGCACTTGGAAATGATTGTCATTTCGTGTATTTAATGCTTTACTCAAGATTACCTTCGAACATGATCTAAAGAGGAGAATGAATAATCGCGTTTGTTTTCATTCGTATTTTGGGGTCAATCACATTTTTTTTATATTTTCGTCTCTCCCGTGGTCGTGCCGAAAGTTAAGGGTCTAGAGCCAATATTTTTGAAGTGAAAACTTCTTTAGCGGCGTTGTGCACTTTTTGGGATGGGTAAAAAATGTTAAACTCGTGTCAGGGGGGTTACTACGAAATTCGAAACTCGAAGTTCGGATCGTGCGGTCCCTCTCACTCTCTTAATAAATACCATTAGTGTGAGCGGAACGGCATAAAACGAAGTTCGAATTTCGCGCTTCGTAGTATAGGGCCAGGCCTTATACTACGAAGTGCAAAATTCGAACTTCGTATCGTGCCGTTCCGCTCACGCTAGCATTTAATTTTTTTTTTTTTTTTTTTTTTTTTTATGATATAGGGGGCAAACGAGCAGACGGATCGCCTGATGGTAAACGATTACCGTCGCCCATGGACACCTGCGACACCAAAAGAGTCACAAGTGCGTTGCCGGCCTTTTAGGTAGGAGTACGCTCTTTTTTTAATACGAGAGCGAGCGAAACGGTACGATGCGAACTTCGATTTTCGAATTTCGGAGTAGCCCCCCAGGACACGTGACCCTGATCGAAAATTCGTAAGACGGGGGGTGGGATGAGGGGGTGAGGGGGGGGGGGTCGTAAGACGGCACAACGTTAATGTTCAAGTTTTCACTTCTGCCGGCACTCCCGGTGTGCAACTCGTTGTTTTTTTTTGTCAAGTCTACATAAGCGTGTGGGCTGTCTGGCCAACTTTACTGGTCGCTAATTCTATGTCCACAGGAGAGACAACTTTTGCTTCTTACGCTGTGTATAGACCGACCCCTGTGCTGATTATCAAGAAAAAATCGAAACCCTTCTAGATTGTCTATATTCGTCTGTCAATATTGACTTGCATGTAGTATAAAAATAACTAACTACTACTTCATTTCCCGTAGAAGCGACGGCCGATGGGGCAGAAAGGTTCTAGAGTGGCGGCCGCGAACCGAAAGACGTGGCGTGGGAGGCCCCCCCCTACAAGATGGACCTACAATTTAATGAATGGTATATAGGCCTTCTCTCGGAAATGGGAGGAAATTCGCAGTTTTAGTTACAATTTATTTCATTACTAATATCCACATTCTCATAGAATGGTTTGGTTTGATCTACTTATGTCAGATTATTTCAACCAATGCAAAATTAAATTTGTTGCTTATTTTTAGGGACTTTGGATTAATTTAATACTTGTGATTTCTTTCTATGATTCTGAGCTCAAAATAATAAAAAAAAAAACGATAACCGAAGAGAACCGGACCACTATAAAATTGCATTTATTTAGTAATGAAAGCGTGTTAATAAAGTAAGGGCTAAGATGTTGGAACAAGCAGAATGGACTTCGACTGAAAAAAACTCAAGTCTAGTGAAAAGCTGAAGTGTAACTCACACTTAAGGCACTGTCAGCTTTTGCTGGCGCCGAACCATTTACCACTAAACTAATCTTACACTTTTTCTTTCCTTCTTTAAATAGAGAGCACTGTTCCCACTCTAAGACCCATAGACATATTATAGGACACCCAAGGATAGACCCTAATCAAAAACCGGCGACGCCACGTATCCTTTGCCTACGGACTACGGGACACAAAAAATTGTAATGTGAATACTTCCGAATTTGATACAAAGACCTCATGAGATCCTGGTGTACTTACCACTTGTTTGGGCAAGTCCACTTTACGACGCTTTGATTACCCACCCGCGACTTATTAGGGTGTAATTAGGCACTTAGAGGTATAAAGCTATACAACACGTGCTTGATAACTTATGATCGCCGGGTAGACGACATCGTTTTTGAGAAGGAACATCTTTATACGGCGTTGTATCCGGTGCGTTTCGTGAACCCGTGACTTGAATTTTGAATTTGTGCGAAATTTATGTTATCGATTCCACTAATATTATGAAATGTGAAAATTGTGCGAGTATGTCAATTAATAATAATAATAATCATCATTTAATCATATATAGTTGAACTAAAACAATTACTTTGCTCACCCGCGACCTTACAATAGTTACGTTTATGCAAGAAATGTGCGTTCATGCAGTTCCTCCACCTCCACACTGTACGAACACACACAAATCACATAAACCCAACCATCACCACCACCAAGCTACACTGACGCGTTTCGAACTCAACCAGAGCTCATCTTCAGAGTTACCACAACCGTATGCTATGCTACCAAATGTTAAACTAACAAACCAAAACAAATGTTTTAACTTGTCACTGTAACTTCTCAAGTACCCACTTTATTTTTCTTATTCTCAAACTACCCCACAAAAATTAACTTTTATTGACATATTTAAAACTACCTTGAATTTTTTTTGTTTATTTATTTATAAGGCATATTTAATTAATACTAACTGTTCAAATTCGACCCAAGCCGCAGTAAAGGAGAAGATACTAAATTTACCTGTTCATTAATAATAGACCCCATAGTGTTGTACCTAATTATTTCCATGCATTCCAGAGCATTTACTGCGGCTTGGGTCGAATTTGAACAGTTAGTATTAATTAAATATGCCTTATAAATAAATAAACAAAAAAATTCAAGGTAGTTTTAAATATGTCAATAAAAGTTAATTTTTGTGGGGTAGTTTGAGAATAAGAAAAATAAAGTGGGTACTTGAGAAGTTACAGTGACAAGTTAAAACATTTGTTTTGGTTTGTTAGTTTAACATTTGGTAGCATAGCATACGGTTGTGGTAACTCTGAAGATGAGCTCTGGTTGAGTTCGAAACGCGTCAGTGTAGCTTGGTGGTGGTGATGGTTGGGTTTATGTGATTTGTGTGTGTTCGTACAGTGTGGAGGTGGAGGAACTGCATGAACGCACATTTCTTGCATAAACGTAACTATTGTAAGGTCGCGGGTGAGCAAAGTAATTGTTTTAGTTCATTAATATGGACCTCCGCAAAGTAACGCCTGATTCAATAAATCATATATAGTTGTACAAACAATGAAGGAAAAAGAAGATAAAAACAATTTGCACATTTAAGTTGTTATAACTCTGGCCTCCAAACTAAGCAAAAGCCTGTGTTTTGGAGTATCAGCGTTCGACGCGTTACCGCTGCTTGAAAAGTTTATAATATGTACCACTATTAGACTTCTATGCGACAGACAGACTAAAAACTAAGAATAATTAAACATTAAGTTTGGGTGTATTAATTCTGATGCTAGTGATGCTAAAACGGATGGACGAATTTTGATGAAGTTTTGCTTACAACGATAAGAACGTGGTATACCCCGGGCGGGAAGTCAAGTCATACAAGATCTGAGAAAATAAGAAATAAAAATCCATGTCACTTTTAAGCGATAATAGAGTCACATCACATATCAGTGATATGATATCACTGACTATCACCTTTTAGTATTAGATATTTTCGTGCTCATCATCCGTCCCGCTGCAGGGCTCAGGCCTCCTCTCAGAATGAGAGGGCTTGGGCCGTAGTTCCCACGCGGGCCCAGTGCGATTTGGGAACTTCACACACACCATTGAATTTCTTGGCAGGTGTATGATGCAGGTTTCCTAACGACGTTTTCCCTCACCGTAAAGCTCATGGTAGGTATCGGTAAATTAAAATGTAATTTCGCATATAAATTTCGAAAAACTCAGAGGTGCGAGCCGGGATTTGAAACAAAGACCCTCTGCTTGAGAGGCCATAGGTCAAACCACTAGGCTTCGGATTTTCGTTCTAATATCGCATGGATCTTTTTCTTATTTTTTTCAGAACTGTTATACTTATTACTTGTAAGATGGCTTTTTGCTGGATACGAGCTTACCATTGAGTTTTGTGACACGTGTAAATTGATCTTTCAAATAATAACACAGATTATTTTTTCTATTCCCAGATATTGCAACGGGATCAAAATTGCATCAAAAATCTAAATATCACATCGTCAAGCCCAGACATATGAAATTTCACATCTTTCCAACTTTTCTCTCATTTAAAAACCGCGAAAGCAAAGGCAGGGGTAAGGCGATGTCTCAATTGGGGATGTCTATTTTTTTGCAATGTATATCGTATAGTAAATCGAAAACCATTTCGAGATAATAGTACATTACTGCAGCGGCCGCGAAATAGGGGATTGCCGGCCGAGTAGTAATAGATGGCCGAGTGTTAACGAGGCCATCTAGAGATACGAGGCCGGCAATCCCTGTTCGTGGCCAAGGCTTGTATAGTGCTTTTCTCAAATAAATCCAAGGAAATGACACGAATGTTCAACTTATATATTCATATTTAATTCAAATTGTTTTTTTTTTATTCCCGCCAAAATATTTTTTTTCCAGCAATTTATTTGTAAGCTGTTCCAGTTAATGTTTTTGACGCAAAATCTCGAGATGATTTATATTTATTAAAAAATTACGACCTTATTAATTGGTTATTTTAATAAATTGTTAACAATAAACGCCAATCCTTATTTATTTTATTAAATCTAGCCAAGTAAGATATTAAAAAGTAAATTCACAAACTAAATTTTTCTTAATTGGCAGTATGTCATTGATAGTCAATAAAAGAAAATACGACCCACTAAAACAAAAGACAATCTCTTTGCTGGCCTTGGCCAGCAATGTTTGTATGAAATTCCATTATTGTCGTCTAATTTGAAATTAGAACGAATCTTCCTCAACTGCTATACAATGACATACTTCGTGTTCTATTGTCACGACTATAAGGACCACATTTCCTTGGATGTTTGAGAAAATGGTCTTTAACTCGTTTTCTGTAGTTATTTAATTTTAATATTATATAATGAATTTATTACATAACAAATAAGCAATGACCTTCATTTGACTTTGGTGTAAATTGCGTGACCGGTCCAAGTCGTACTTTATTCTGTGTGGTTAGAATTCTTCACAAATTTACACGTGGATTATAACTACGGAGTTTGATTTGGACCCACTGCCTGACATCTAGCACTTTGACAGCGCCAGTAAAGTGACACTAGTTACAGTGTACCACCACGCAAAAAATAAATTAAAGGGGTTGCCTTATCGTACGCATTTAGATAGATTTAGAAATTTGGCAGTGTGGGAGCCCTCAATTACAATCTGACGTCATCAACCAAAATAGTTTCAATAATTAATTTTGAAAAAAGTAGTGAACTAAGTGACAAAATATTGAAATCAGTTTCTTATAATTGACTTTTCTATACAAAAAAAATATAAAAGCCACTGGTAATTTTTTTAGACATTCCCAATTAGATTTTGAACCGTTTGACGACGAAGGGGATGGTTAAACACCCCTTAATTGGGTTATAAACAGTCTAGTGAACCCCAATGACTAAATGTGAACGTTTAGAGGTTAACGAAGGGTAACGGGCACGGGTTTTCACTATGAGTGAGTCTCACGTCTCACGGTAGTTTCATGTTTGAAATATAACGGAGGGCAGAATACGAATAGTCAAATTTTGCATTCTGACAGGATGAGAAAACAACTGAATAAGAAGAACAGCAATTATATTCTAATCCTACGGATATTATAAATGGGTGAATCAACTTTTTCGTGTTGTTTACTCGCGCTCAGTCCCCAGTTCGTCCAAGTGACATCTTCATTACTGTTTCATAGACAACTGTAAATCAAAAAATTTAAAAACCCCCAACGCCCCAAACCCTCAATGGAACTGATAATGTAACTAGTCGGAATAGACCCAGATTCCCTCACGATATTAGCATTCACACGCCCATAAATTTCGAAACACTTAGATGTTAGTGGTTTAGTGGCTAGAAACCACTAATCTGCTTAAGAGGCCTTAGGTCAAACTACTAGGCTGTCACGGCTAAGTAATGTTATTGCCTATAACATCACTATATTTATTAACATAAGTACTTAAAACCTTTGTTAAAATTTCTATTAATCTAAGTTTAAGTTAGTAGGTAATCCTTTAGATTTATATTTAGAATTTCCTACCTACTTATATTACCGGTTATGGAGGAGCGGGGCATCCTAACACAGGTTTTACTACCTGAAGGGAAGTCCCAATTCACAGCCATTGTACGAGGGGCGTTCAATATAAAGTGAGAATGAGATGCAAACTCTTTTAATATCACGAAATTAAATACTGGCCGGTAAAGCTAATCTATCTAGCTGATTGCTATGAAAAAAAAAACTAACTGTCTTTTGTTTAAAAAAATATACGGTAATTTCTTTGCAATGCTATTGAGTACGTTAGCGAAAATGGAGAAAATTGAACTGCGCGCCGTTATCAAATACTTGTGTTTGAAAAATATTTCTACGGACCAAGTCAATTTGGATTTGCGGGACACTTAAGGGTCTAATGCTCCTCTGTATTCGACAGTCGCACGTTGGTGCGCCGAATTTAGACGTGGAAGAACATCGACAATGGACGGCCCCCGCTCCGGACGCCCTACTACAGCAGTAACTGAAGAAATTGTTAAAAAAGTCGAAAACTCAGTTTTGGCGGATCGTCGTGTCACGGTTCGTTTTATTGCTGAAAATGTAAAGATTTCAACGGGGAGCGTGCATAATATTTTACATGAACGCTTGGGTATGAAAAAGGTATCTGCGCGTTGGGTACCAAGAATGCTTACTGACTCGCAAAAACAAACTAGACTAGAGATTTGTCAAGAAGCTTTGAACCTGATGCAGCAAGACCGGGAACTTTTTTTGGCGCGATTTATAACAATGGACGAAACATGGCTCCATCATTACGACCAAGAAACGAAACTGCAGTCTATGACATGGAAAAGGCCATCATCTCCAACTCCGAAGAAATTCAAGGTGAGCCCATCTGCCGGTAAGGTCATGGGCTCTGTTTTTTGGGATGGTAAAGGGGTATTAATGATTGAGTATCTCGAGCATGGAGCCACTATTACGGGCACATTATACGCCAAACAAATAGCAACATTGCGCAATGAGATCCGCGAAAAACGGCGAGGTAAACTCTCGAAAGTTGTGCTGTTCCACCAGGACAATGCCCCGGCACACAAGTCCGCCGTTGCAATGGCTGCAATTCGTGATGCTGGGTTCGATATCCTTAAGCATCCTCCGTATTCACCAGATCTCGCTCCCAGTGATTTCTACCTATTTCCGAGATTGAAACAATACCCGAGAGGCCAGAAATTTGAAGACGACGACGCGGTAGTCGCTGCTGTACAAGATTTTTTAAGTACTCAAGATGAGACCTTTTTTAAAAATGGAATTTTAAGTTTAGAAAAAAGATATATTAAGTGTATTATGCTAAAAGGTGATTATGTCGAAAAATAAAATTACATTTAGTTAAAGTTGTTTATAACATACTCATTCTCACTTTTTATTGAACGCCCCTAGTACTTGTTAAACTAGGAAAATAAACAATTTTTCATTTTTTCATTTTTTTTTCATCACTATTGGTTAGTTCCTTGGAGCAATAGCACTTAGGATTTGTGACAACACAATCAGAACTGGCCAGTGGAGCTAAATGTTTCTTCTGGCGTGGGCGTTTAAGATATCAGAATGTCATTTTCAGCAGCTTACGTAAAGGGTAATGGAAAAAAATGTTATGCCTGAAAATGAAAACAGATCGCATGTTTGGGTTGGCAAATGCCGCAATAGCCCACGATTGGATGAATTGCGTGGGTTGATATTTTCTCTCGGATTACGTAAAAGGACCTATTGATATAGGAATGTAGGTCTTATCAATAGATTTTTTCACTTTGTGGTTTGAAGAGTTATGCATCTTACTATATTACTAACTAGCTGTTAGTTCCTCGATATAAAAAAATTACCCGCCCCCGCAACCCCCCCCCCCCCCCCGCACCCCCCCCCCCCCAGCGTGCCTATAGAAGCTTTACTTCAAAAACCTAAGATTATATAGCCTATAGCCTTCCTCGATATATGGGCTATCTAACACTGAAAGAATTTTTCAAATCGGAGCAGTAGTTCCTGAGATTAGCGCGTTCAAACAAAAAACCTGTTCGATAAATTCTTAAAATAGACGTATCTTTCTTATTTGTGAACCGATTCAAATGAAACAAACACTAAATGTTAATCCAAGAAAATACCAACATATCAGTGAAAACCGCATCCTTCTAGGTTAAGCCGTTTCTGAGATTAGCGCGCACAAACGCACAGACAAACAGACAATAATTCTAAAAATCATTGTTTTGGGTTCTATTGCGCTAATAAATAAGTAGCCCTAGTGAGAGTTTTTCTCAAATATTTTCAATGTACAGACACCGACTTGTTACAGATTGTATAGATAGATAGATATAGATACGTAATAGAACAAGATTATTTAAGTAATAGTCGTAATAGTGTACCTAAGATTATGATTAATGATTATGTTATGATCTAAAACGGTATTATCGCGATTAACATTTGACCTTTTTTTTACTCGCATTTCTGTCATAGTTTTGCCAAAGCGGCATTCCTGAAACAGTTTTATGACCACAAAAATTAGTAAAATTATATACTAATGGTTATTTCTAAAAATTGCATTTATAATAAACCACTATAATATTAATGGTGAAATTAAAAATGGTAAATAAGTGGATTAAGAACCATCCTGAACTAGGTATCTCATGGTGAAAATATTTGTGAAATATTGTGTACTTACAGTCGCGGTATTCGTATTAAACAGTTAAATAAAGACAATATTACGCTATCTCAAAAAAATCACAAAAATATATTGACATATATACCTAATACTGTACATAATATGACTCCATTAATCTTGTTCTATTACCGTGTTGCGATTGTTTTGCGATGACCTGTCCGAGCTATGATCATAAATGCAAAAGTTTACGAGTATTTATGTACCTACTTATGTAGGTATGAGTGTGCGTGTTTTGGACGCTTTTTACTTTATTGACCGAGAGATGTCGCTGTCCCTATGAAAAACTAGATAACGTTTGACTGTTAGGGAATCTATAAGAAATGTACGTACTTGATATTAAACTGATTGGCATAGCAACGGTGTTTGATATCAACAAAGTGGTCCTTACGAGCGGAT
This sequence comes from Archips crataeganus, assembly GCA_947859365.1. Classification (NCBI taxonomy): domain Eukaryota; kingdom Metazoa; phylum Arthropoda; class Insecta; order Lepidoptera; family Tortricidae; genus Archips; species Archips crataeganus. The sequence goes on along the minus strand of OX402065.1, from coordinate 13,236,234 downwards.
AAGAAACAGTGACAGTGAGTAGTGAGTGAAGTGTTAAGTGCAAAAGTGGACCTTAAAACCGTAAGTTCAGTGAGGTGTCAGTGTCAGTGAAACAAACTTAGCGGAAAAATCGTAGCTGTCAAAGACGTAAAATTTCGGAATCTTATTCTATGGACTTAGTAAATTCACAACTCAAAATTTAAAAACACTTTTAAAATTTTCAAAATTCTTTCTATGGACTTGTAATTTTTTTGGGATTTATTATATGGACTTGTGATAATTTTCAAAACTAACGTGTTCAAGGCTTCAAGATGACGAAAGAAATATTGGGACTTATAGCAGAACAAGAACAGGCAATGGGGATTATTCAAAAAATGAAAATTAATTTCAAGAAAACGGGAAAAGCTAGGATGACAAGTGGGTACGTCAAAACGAGAAAAGAAATTTTAGAACAATATTGGAAGAATTTTGTAGAGACAAACCGAGCTATAATCAAAACGGTAAATAAGGAAGACATGGAAAACCTGGCGTATTTTACGAAAGATTATTATTCTGCATACGAAGAATTTTACATTAACCTAAAAGCGGAGATGACAGACATGTTAGACGACACTGCACAAATTTCGAGCGGAATGAGTATAAACCAACAGACAAGTCAGAGTAAAGAGATCAAACTACCAGAAATTAACATTCCACAATTTACCGGCAACTACCAAGATTGGACTTCATTTCATGACCTTTTCTTAACTCGCATCCACAGCAAGGCAAGTTTAAACAATGTTCAAAAGCTATATTATTTGAAGAGCTGTTTGTCAGATGAACCCGAGCGACTCCTGAAACATTTTCCAATCACTGACAACAACTACGACTTAGCATGGAATATGTTACAAGGCAGATACAACAACAAACACATCATTATCAATTCGATCCTGAACAGGCTAATCAATCAGAAGAAAATAAGTACAGCATCTGCCAAGTCGATTCGAGAGCTACTAGATACTACCATGGAATGTCTGAACAAATTGAAAGCTCAAGGGGTAAACACTAATTCATGGAATACAATCATCATTTACATCACTGTTTCCAAACTTGACACCGAAACTCACAAAGAGTGGGAAAAAGAAGTGAGCGATATAAACAATAGTGAGTTACCTTCGATGTTCAAGTTTGAGAGGTTCCTCGAGAAAAGGTTTCGCGTTTTAGAGATGATACAACCAACACAGAGTACGAACGCAAACGTTAACAGAAACGTCCTTACGATGCCATGGAGTTGAAATCTTTTTTTGTAGCCATAGAGATTAAATCTATATTTTGCAACAAAATCATCACTTATTTCAATGCAGGGAGTTTCAGCAATTAACACTTGAAAATAAGATAGATGTTGTACAGAATGAGAGACTGTGCTTCAACTGCCTTATGCCTGGTCATCCAGAAAGGTATTGCAAAAACAAGTCATCCTGTCACACCTGTGGAAAAAGACACCATTCACTGTTGCATAGAAGTTACACATCCAGCCATTCCCACGAGGGACAAATCAGAGAGACAAAACATGAGAGACGAAACAAAGAAATAAAACAAGAGAGACAATACAGAGAAACAAACCAACAGAGACGGAACAGAGACACAAACCAAGAGATACAAGACGATAAGAAACAGCAACGAGAAACAAAACATGAACTAACAGAGAGAAGAACAAATAATCAGAAAGAAGAAAAGAAAGGAGAAGATAAATACGTAAAAAGAGTAGCGACAAATTTATATGAACAATATACAGAGAAGATAACAAAGAAAAACGACAGAAATGCAGAAATTCAGAAACAATTCATACAAAATCTAAATTCGAGAGGAACTGGTTTACGAAAAGGAGAGCATATGATAATATTGAGAAACAAGAGGGACAATTTATCAAAAGATTTACGAATGGATACTTGGCGGAAAAAATGAAAGAAACAAAATTTACTTTTAAGCGAAGAAAAGAATAGACAAAGCATTAGAATAAAGAGTGAACATAGTAACATAATTATAAATAAACCAGATGAGAATGATATAGTTTTGGAGAATGAACAAAAACAATTAGAGTACAACACAAAAAGAATATAAACAAAAATACAGTCCACTGAGAGAAAAATCGAATTATGTTGATAAAAGTATGTGCATTTAAAATTGCAAGCAGCGAATTGCAAATTGCAAGCAGCGAAAGTGAAGGAGTTGAATAGCATTGAGTACAATTCTCACAAATTTATAGTATAATGACCTTCAGTCATTTTAGGCGGGAGTATGTTTTGGACGCTTTTTACTTTATTGACCGAGAGATGTCGCTGTCCCTATGAAAAACTAGATAACGTTTGACTGTTAGGGAATCTATAAGAATTGTACGTACTTGATATTAAAACGGATTGGCATAGCAACAGTGTTTGATGTAAACAGTGCGTACTGTGCGTGCGTGTATTTGTGTGTGTTGTACACATACATTTATTTTTTGTACATTTGGTATGTAGAAAGCTGAGCGTCTAGTGTGATATCCACAATCTACGGGATCCACGTAAAATCCCAAAATCTTAATAGCCAGTTGCACAGGTGTTCACCGTAATGTAAAATGACCACGGTGTAGTTTTTGGGAATTCCCATGAGATTTTTTTTAATTCCCGAAATTTCATTCAAATAGTGCATAGTACCTATATACCTACTGGGAATAAAAATTCCAACTAGTTGCAGCACATCAATGGAACTGGTAAATAGAATTAATGGGAATAGATAAACCATCGCGCGTCTCGTAGCTCGATCATCATAGTTGTCCGGCAGAAGGCTTTTATTCTAGGTAAATTCAGAATTGAAAGGTACCTAGTTATCAAAATTCCTATAAATAAATATTACCGGGACAATGCACACCAAATTGGCTTAGTCCCAAAGTAAGCAAAGCTTGTTTTATGGGTACTAGGCAACGGATAAACATACTTATACAGGGTGACTCCTAAGTCGTGAACCCAAATATGTTTTTCTGGCTCTTTACCGTTAGTTAAAGCACTCGAACTTAACACTATGCAAAAATCTGTAAATGTAAATTTGTAACAATTAATAAAATTATTAATTTTAAATTTACCGAGTCTCATGGTTACCCTACTCATTACGTTGAACTGTCATAACTCCTAGCACGTTTTTGAGATTATCCAATTCAACCTTTTTATGGATAGGTTCGTTAAAAAATAAACATTGACAATGACAAATCTCACAAGTCATAATACGCTGCGAATTTAAATTGAAAAATTGATATCAATCCGCGTTTAAAATGCCAGCTGCATATCCATACACAACAATTCAACGTTTCGATATGATAACATTTTACGGACAAACAAATAGTACAGTACGAACACAAGATTTATTTCGAGAAAAGTACCTCGAGTCCCCAGTGCCGACACGTAACCTAATTCGGCGAATGGTTCAAAATCTCCGGGACTTTGGACAGTTTACTGTACCAGCTCACGCACAGGCGAGAGGTAGGCCTTTTATTCACCCGGAAAACCTGTACAGACGTATACGGAACTTTTTTCACAGAAACCCACAAGCGAGCACGAGACAAGCTGCCAGACGTTTTAGAGTTAGCCAAATTTACGTGTGGCGTCTCCTTAATGCGTCTGGCATGCACCCTTATCACTTCCAACCGGTGCAGGATCTTATGTTAGCAGATTACGCAAAAAGGGTACAATTGTGTCGATGGCTGCTACAGAACCAAGATACAAACATCTTATGGACCGACGAAGCGACTTTCACAAGGATTGGGCTTTTTAACCAGCACAACGAACATTGGTGGAGCGAACAAAACCCACATGTTTTGCGAAAAAATTCATATCAGGTGAGGTGCAGTGTGAATGTTTGGGCGGGCATCATCAATAACACAGTTATTGGACCTCATTTCATTGGTCGTCAGAATGGGCCAAACTATCTCGAGTTCCTACGACATGTCCTCCCTGGATTACTGGCAGGAGTTCCTGAAGAGGACTTAGTGGACTTACACTATCAACAAGACGGGGCTCCAGCTCATTTCCAACGTCACGTCCGTAATCACTTGGACAATGAGTACCCTGGACGCTGGATAGGCCGAAGTGGACCCATACAATGGCCACCGCGTAGTCCTGACTTGACACCACTGGTTTTCTACCTATGGGGTGAAATCAAGAGAAGAGTTTATGAGCGGGTATCCGACACGATTGCAGAGCTTCGTTCAAAAATCATCGCCGCTTTTGATGAAGTAAAGGCTGATGAATTCGTTCTAAGAAGAGTCAAAAACAACCACAGGCGACGGGCAGTGTTGTGTTTAGAGTTAAGAGGCGAACACTTTGAACATTTACTGAAGTACGTGTGATATGAGCATTAAATGATGATTGAGAAGCAATAAGCGTGTTTGCTTTAAACGTACAATTTATCTAAAACTCACATGTTTCATAAGATTCAACCTAGGCACTCAATCGATAAGATTAAGTAACATGATTAAAAGTACTCTAAGTAGTACTCGTCTAGTAGAATAGGGTGACCAAACGGTTGGTAATTTTTACACTAAAATAAATTAAGTTTTACTTCAACAAAATTTAATTGTTGCTTTTTGGAGTAAATGCACTGAATTCTCCTTGAAATGCTGCGTTAGAAACCTTAATTTCGGTTCACTACTTAGGAGTCGCCCTGTATAGATAGATATATTCTTAAATACATCGCTCATGTAGAAGAACACTGACACAAATTACAAATTATCATCATTTCAAAACTAAACTTTATGTAAAAAGATAAACAAGTTTAGTTTTGAAATGACAATAATTTGTAATTTGTAATTGTGTCAGTGTTCTTCTACATGAGCGACATATTAAACACCCAAGACTCGAGAGTAAACATTCGTATTTTTGATACAAATATAGGTATAGAAAACCTTTTCTAACCACATGACCATTTGGTTGTCGAAATAATACCTATATTACCCACCTAGAGTTGTATCAAGGGTAATAATAAAGATTCGTTTAGCGACAAACCTACGTTTTCGAATTTCATCATTTATTTCTTAAAGCTCTAAGCAGGACCTCCAAATTTAACATTCAAAAATATTTATAATCCTATGTATATTTTACCTATCTACTGCAGTGGTATTAAGAGAATTAAAAAATATTTATGTAGTTCTTCGAGCTTTTCAACCGATATCAGTATCCTGCCGTATACATATATTGAAGAAAAGTTACAGTTATGTTGAAATTTTAACAAATAGAAATTGTAACGTAAGCCCACTATATTTTTATATGAACCTTCCGCTTGGTGTGGTGTGGCTCATTTCTTCAACATGTGCGACAGCCGACAGGGTACTGTCAGCGGTTGAAACGCTAATAGACCTACCCATATCTATATCTGTCCTATAAAACATCTATCCACTCTAAAACTATAGGTATAATGTTTGCTTTAGCTGTAATAGATACACAAGTTCTCGTGTGGATTGCTACAGGTGCTTTCACAAAATAAAAAAAATAAAAATTATTTGAATTTTTCTTTCTTAGATAACTTTCCTTTACATGATCATGTCCGTTTTTTTTGTCTCATGAGCGATCCAAGATTTTTTGGGAATATGCACATATTTGTGTCTCTCTTTTAAAGTACAGCATCATAGTGTCCAGCATTAACTTTGTATCACTCAAAATAACATGACCGTCATATTATTATGATTTGAGTAGGTCAGCGTAATTAACCTCTCTGCAAACCCCATGTGACAGCAACTAAGGGATTTAATTAAAACAAAACTTAATTGATTCCTTTGTATAACGACAGTTACCCATGTAGTTTGTATGACTAACTTAACACAAAGGACGCGATCGTGATTTTGTTTTCATTAAACCTTTAAAAAAACTGTTATGAAATTATTAATAGGTAATGAAACAAAACTACAAAAGTGATCAAGAATATTATAATTTTACTCTTAAATTATCAAAATACATTACAAACTAAAATCGATTTTTATCTAAATAAAAATCTCTGTATAAATTCATAGAAATAAATACCAAATGTAACAATTTATTATGTTTTCGCTGTATATAAGTAAGTTAGTGATATACTATATTTTATTCTAAAATCTCAACGACAATTTTTTTCTATGGTTTTTCCACCCATTTAATAACGTGAAACATTTACTACTTACACAAATACATGAAGCAAATATACTGTAATATTACTACGTACTATTCTCAATTCATAATACAAGTGATTCTATTTATATTTCAAATGATCGACATCTAAGTAATTGTGAAGCTGGATAAAATTATTCGAGTAATCTTAATCTAACTTTACGCTTAAATAGACTGTTCGCGCCAGAACCGCCATTTTGGTGAAATGACAGCAAATGTCATTCTCATTTTTTATGGCACTGGCCAGAGTGTAACGTGCTCTAAAACCGGTATTACAAGCCGGTTTTTGTTTTAATTAAAATAAATAATATTTTGTGTGTTTAGTAGGCGTGGTTGGCTACGAAGAGTCCAGAGTCACCGCTCGCACCTGTCACAGATCCCGCGACGTACTTGCCCTGCGATGCCTGGCCGTTAGCCTGAAAACAAAGAAAAAAAAATTTAAAACAAATCTATATCCAATACATCATTAAAAAATACGCAACAAAGTAAAAACGCCCTTGCTGAAAACGTTCGAGTCAAATATAAAACTGCTATACAGAGATTGTTTACCACATCAAAAGAAAAACGCAAGATTAAATAACAACCAGAAACGGCTGATAACGCGATAATTTAAGGCGTTTTTAAAACAAATCAAAGTGATTGCACTGATTTCATTCGTCATGTTGGGAGAACTGATAAGCCTGCTAAATGTATTCAGTTCGGTCAGTAATTTAACATACATAAGAGGAGCTACTACGAAATTCGTATCGTGACATCCCTTTCACTCTTGTGTTTTTAACAGTATTAGCATAAACGGAACGGCATGATACGAAGTTTGGAAATCGAATTTCTTAGTATTTTATGTTCGTAACAGAAGCCGCAATAAAACTCTGGCCAGCGCCTATCGTTTATTCGTTGGATATTCTGACAGTCTTTAAATTCAAAAACAATTCGGGAAAGTTAAACGAGACGATGACACCGCTATTTTCTTCGTACCTGTCAAACTTCTGACGCAAAATGCTCCGGGATGGCAACTAAAATGAGTTGTGTAAGCACAAACGAGTGAAAAGCAGTTTTCTCTGCTCTTCTTTGTCAAGTGTATGTTGCCTCATGAACTGATTTTGGAACGAAAATTAAATATTCGTATCACGGCAGGCAAATTAATTATCTGTAGGTATATTATTTTCTAAAATTTTGTTAATAGAGAGTAAAGAGTCTGCCTAATGAAAACTTCCACGCTTAATGCAAATAAATTCAATTTAATTTAATTTCTGATCCTGAAATTTATTTCTATGTTTTTAAATGGCATTTTGATACTTTATTTTTCATTTAATCAGGTCACAAGTAGGTACCGACTTAGTCTTTGTGTTCCATTTAAGTACGCATAGCAAAAGAAGCGTTTACTTTTCATTCAACTGAGCGATTCAGAGACATAGCAGACTTCTAACAAAAAAGAGGTAACAAATTCGTTTTTTTTTAATGTTTGTTTTCTTACCTCACAACTATCATTTACATACAGATTTGTATATTTAATTCTTATTTACTTAGAAGGGTATATACTTTCAGTTTATTTTTTGTTAAAATTCTCATATCATATACAAACGTCAGAACCACAAACGAAAATGATGAACAGCGCTCTTATCGTATAAAGTAAGAGTGAACACAAACTAAAAGGTATCAGGGTGAAACATTGAACGAGCAGGTAAAAAAAAATACAGCTTGTAAGTAATTTTATTTGTATTTTTCAGCAAACATCAGTTATCATAAGCACATTCACAGGATGCAAGGATTAGGGGATACTTCCCATTTGATGTATAGTTCCGTTAATAATCTTAAAATTTTGGCAGCTATTACCTACATTTATCTTTCAAGACATCCTAAAGCTGCTCGCAGTAAAACATAAATCTTATGCGTTAGTGAAAACGAGTTTGCCTTCATCTGTTATTTTGACATTTGTTTCACAGGAAAATAGAACAAAACTTAGTTATTTCGGGTTTGTTCAGCCACACGCCGAAGCTACCGGATAGAGGCTATTTAAAACCGGTATGGAACTATATTTTAAAAAACTATTTTTTTTGCTGGCTTAGTTCTATAGACCAAATGGAAAGTATTAAAATAAAAGCAGTCTAAAATCAACGATAAGTCGATTCCAAATAATATTAGACAACTTTTTTATGTTTATATGTATTTGAAATCGACTTCTAACTGTATATTTATCAAGATTAACCAGAAGATGATCTTATTTCAGCCATAAATTCACCACATCCAATAAAAAAACTTCAGGTCTTACTAACTTATTAACAAATGAAAAACAAAGCATTGTGACAATCTTAAGTTTTTTAAAAGCCAAATCCACTGGCGGCAGAACGTCACGAATTAAAAATAAAATATATATATTTTAAAACTTGGACTAGAAAACAAATTCATGATTCGATACATTTTCGCCTCGGAACATAATTAAAAAAAATCGATAAACAGCAACAGGAATGTAAAATTCCGAATATAAGTAGACTTTAACGCTTCAATAGGCATGTGCTTTGACGAAGTTAGACTTGCCAGCGGCCAAAGAGGGTATAGAGCCGGCGACGTATTTGGCAGAAGCGGCTTGACCGTTCGCCTAAAAAAAAAATTGGCAGACAAATGACATTCCCAGTTTAAAAATAGAATCGTTCGTTTGGAATTTGAAATTGCGTTCAGTTGAACGAATAGTTAGGTTATAAGTGGTTAAATTAATCAGTTTCGGTGAAGATTTGAAGGCAGCATCGGAGTGGCAGCGTCAGTGCAATGTGGGCAACGTGCGGAAGGAATGAAAAAAAAAACAAAGATCTAAATTATTATGGAAAATTACCACAGATGAATGAATGACATAAATGAACCATGTCAAAACAGCAACAGAGTGCAACAGTTAGATCTGCACAAACTTATTCCGATTGATTACAATAAGTTGGAAGAAGAAGGGTATATTATTATTTCACGATTTCCTAGGGTATCAGTATTTTTAGTCGTAATAAATATAACGATTTGGAATTCTGTTTGTTATAACATGATATCCATTCATATCATTCATCTGTGAATATTACAAATGTCAAACTTGATTCCATGCACTACGATTGTAAAGACAAAATAAGGGCTGTCGTTCATTATCAACAAACACAGCTTAGGAAGTTTATCCAACTAACGTGATTGGTTAAGATTAAGGAGACTACCAATCGGAGGCCAGTTGCAAAATAAAGTATAGCTTGTCAAATTTAAAATGACGCGCGCTACCACCGCATTTAAGCAGAGGATTTTTCATGCGATTTGTCGATCGTGATGTTTCACTCTGATCATAATTCACGCCATAGTCGACGCTCCCAAACAGATTAAAAGTCGTAATTAATAATTGCACCCACACAACAAAATCAACTGGTTCAGTTGAGGGGCGCGCGTCATTTTAGCTTAGACAAGCTCTGCAAGCATATGATATTATTTAAATCGCTAATACTACTCACTTGTACCTTATTGTGCAACTTGGACTCAAACGAAAGGTTTTCTGTGGCCTTATTAAAAAATTAAGCACGCCTTAAACATGCTCACAATAACAGTTTTCTAAGAACTGGCATGTGTTCAACAAGTCTAAATTTTAATGGTAGGTACCACGGATGTTGTTCATATTTGGTGTAGCGGCTTTTTGGTAGTATTTCCAAGTAAGTATACATAGAAAAGGCATAACTATGAGAAGTGTATGTTTGTGTCATTGTGTATAATGCATTGTTATATTAGTATTGCCGATGTCGGTGCGTTAGTCAATAACAAAGGGCCGCGGCGCGCTGTGCCTACGCAGCCGGCACCGGGTTTGAATATTTAATAAAACCGGACAAGTGAGTGTCGGAACCCTATTAGTTTAAGTAGTGAGAGTTATAAACTTTCTGCAAACAAACTGCTATGCAGTTTGGCAGAGGTAGGTATTTGGTGATAAGTATTTCTGTACTTCTTTTGTTTGCTTTTGAGTGAATAAATTATAAAAAAAAAAATCTATAGTGGTCTCATAAATGTGGTGCATGGAAACAAATTCAGAGCATAGTTTTTTGCTATTTATTAGTCATAACTCATAACTGTTACTTCAAAAGTTAGTGAAAACAACACAAAACGAAGAAAAAGTGCGTACAAAAGAAACTTTCCAATTCGGCTAACAAAGAAAAACATTGACTTTTTTTTAAAATTGATTCTTTAGTTTCACAAATTTTTATCTAGGTACATAAAAATACGCAACAAACAAAATGTCATCTATTTATTACACTAGTAAGGTAAAGTTTCTTTTGTAGTATGAACACACAAAGCATGTATAGGTATCGCCACGAGAGTTGAAAACACGCACACAACAACATTGTCATGTAATAATGATAGCGGAATTTTGACATTTATTCGTACCGATAGCAAGTTCAACAGACCAACAGTGAATTACAAGATTGATTAAAAATTTCTTCAAACTATTTTATTAAGAATTATTTAGGAAAATACATCTAGTTCAAACAAAACAGAAAATAGAATTAATTTAATTCATTCACTACTTTTTTGCAATTAGTAATTTATGTAGATGAGTGTGTAATCATTCGCCTCAACTCTCGTGGCGTTACCTATATAATATGTAGCTACCACATAGAGACTAGACTAGAAGCTATAATGACACACAAAAGACATACACAAAATGGGTAGTTACATAGTTGAAAACTACAACTCAATTATTTTAATCATCATACTCACCCTGTAAATAAGAATTAATTCGGAGTAACTTGGAGCTTGGAGGATCATACAATAACCGTAAGTACAGTCACACCACGGAAATATCACATTTGGTCAAATAACGAATAATATAAGTGGCTCAAGAATCCCGTGTTGCGACTGTACCTAAAAAATTAGTCGAATAAATAGAATAATCTTGCAATTTTTTGTAATTAGTTTATCCGCCACCACAATATTTGGGTGAATCAACTTTTTTGTTTTATTAATCTATCCCCGGTTGTCCAAGGGACAAAAACTCAGTAACCATAATAGCAACGGAGGGCAAGGTTAAGTTGATTTACCCATTTATTATTGTCAATGTTCCACGATAAACATTTATCAAGCGAGAAGAATAAGTAAACAAGTCTCCCATTTCAAAATATTAGTGGCTTGGTTTCCCAATGGAAACTAATCGCTTGTTTATCAGCTCTCTCTTAATAATCCAAAGTGACGTGGGTATAGTAGTAACCCACTTGACCTGCGTTCAAGCAGTTTCTTTTTACGGATTAGCAAACTTTCACTAACGATCCCTATAATGGCTTGAGGAACTCTCAGCGCAATGGCATTCGTAGACTTCCCAGCATCCGGATCACCCCAAAATAAACCTTCACTTTCGTTATATCCTCCAGGAAAACTATAGAACAGCTGTTTACAGGGAGCAAGTATAGGGACTCTCCAGCCCTGTCCACTTGTCCAGCCATCTTTTCCCAATCTCTGTCGTCCTAGTAGCCTAAGCACGTTTTCACTGACTATTTTAAGAAGGAAAAGGAAGATCCCATATTCCACAATCGTATGCCCTTCACCTCCCAACCTTCATATCCTCCTGGTAACCCATATTAGCGCACTTCAGCAGTTCCTGCTGTTCGAGAAGCACGCTGTCGGGGTTCCCAGCCCATCCTATCAGTATTCGATGGCCAATTGACCTGGCCAGCGACTTTCGCACGTTGATCTACCAAACCTATGTCACTCTAGTACCCTAATCACCAGAGCCCGGATTTTTCATGGCAAAGCAAAACACTATCGTAATCTGGCTAGTGATAGAAACATCATTTTATCGATATCGATAATTGGGAATGTCTAAAAAAAATTACCAGTGGTTTTTATATTTTTTTTGTATAGTAAAGTCAATTATAAGAAACTAATTTCAATATTTTGTCACTTAGTTCACTACTTTTTTCAAAATTAATTATTGAAACTATTTTGGTTGATGACGTCAGATTGTAATTGAGGGCTCCCACACTGCCAAATTTCTAAATCTATCTAAATGCGTACGATAAGGCAACCCCTTTAATTATTTTTTGCGTGGTGGTACACTGTAACTAGTGTCACTTTACTGGCGCTGTCAAAGTGCTAGATGTCAGGCAGTGGGTCCAAATCAAACTCCGTAGTTATAATCCACGCGTAAATTTGTGAAGAATTCTAACCACACAGAATAAAGTACGAGTTGGACCGGTCACGCAATTTACACCAAAGTCAAATGAAGGTCATTGCTTATTTGTTATGTAATAAATTCATTATATAATATTAAAATTAAATAACTACAGAAAACGAGTTAAAAACCATTTATCTCGAAATGGTTTTTGATTTACTATACATTGCAAAAAAATAGACATCTCCAATTGTGTAATAGAATAAAAAACGTGACCAAATAAAATAACATACCTATACAACATAAAAAAACATACATAGTTTGTATGAAGTTATATAGAAACATAAGTATTCAATTTCTTCGTCGTAATCCACGTTAGTACACGCAGCAGCACATGGCGTTTTATTCGTGTAATGGTGATAGGAGTAGATAATCATTAGTTTTTCAACATTCTCTGGGAGCAAACAGTTTCGTTTATCACTATAATAGCTATTTATGCAACTTTATCGTAATAGGGGTCCTTAAAACACGAATGTGTTTTCATGAAACGAGGCGTAGCCGAGTTTCATAAATGGTCACATGAGTGTTTTAAGGCCTAATTACGTACAGTTGCATACAATATTTTATCTTCTCTCACACCTTTTTTTGCATTTTCCATGCCATAAAATCTTGATAGCATTTTTCGTATAATTTTCTGGACTTTGCTGGTAATCAATTATGAGTCATTTCCTTCGCCGCATTTAAAATATCGGTCGGAGTCAAATTTTCTTCGCATTCACTGATATCAGACATTTTATAAACAAGAACACAATAATATTTTCCCACGAAAATTCGTACAACAAAACGACACGTAAAATCGCTGTCATTGAAATTGCGAACAATGTAAATAAACCATTTAATGAAATATCCATATTCTAACACTTGTTTATTGTTTTAATGGTGTTGTGGTAAGTATTGATTAAATAACACACGGATTTAGCAGTATTTGATGAGGGAAAATGGAAATTAAAGACATTTTAAATACAAGGTATGTTTACATTGTTTGCAATTTCAATTGACTGACAGTTTAGGAATGGAATGGCGCCAAAACCCAGTACGTCACCGCGCATGTGCGCGCATGCGCTAAAGCCCGCTTCTGCCACAGACAAGTGAAAATTGGAATCAGAACTTGGTGATATAAACTTTTTGGATTTGCCCTGTATCGTAATGGTAAAAAAAATTGTATTATAACATTATTTCGTTAGAAGAAGTGTTATAATATGTTTTTTTTTAATATTTCGGTATTGTGTTTATAAAGTATGTCAATATAAACTCGTTTTGAATTTTATAATTCGAATTTTACGATATGAGAGTATTTAAAGCCATTTATGTAAGTATACTAAATGTACGATCAACTTCACTTGACGTCAAGGGAGCAAATTTATAAAATTCATTGTAATTGGTATAATTTTCAGTTTGAGTACAATTTTCAGATATATCTCGTAAACTTTCATAATCAGGGTTTCGTTCGAGCACAGCTTCAAATTTACGATATCGATATCGATAAAATGATGTTTCTATCACTAGCCAGATTACGATAGTGTTTTGTTTTGCCATGAAAAATCCGGGCTCTGCTAATCACGCTTTCATCGACTGTTTTAGGAAGGAAAAGGAGATGATCCCATATACCACAACCGTATGCCCTTCACCTCCCCACCCTCATATCCTCTTGGTAGCCAATGTTAGCCCGCAGGGTAGCATACTCTAGAGCAGCGGTTCCCGAAAGGTGGTCCGCGGAACCCTGGGGTTCCGTGGAAGGGCAATAAGGGTTCCGTAAAAAATATTTTCATGTGCGGTGAGCACATTTAATTGTTTTTCATTTATACCTATTTTAAGGTGTTATCAAAGAAGGGTTCCGCTAGGAAAAATGTAATCAATTAGGGTTCCTTGACACAAAAAAATTGGGACCCCTGCTCTAGAGGCTTGCCAGCCCAAGCTCTCCGTATTCGATGGCCAATTGATCTGGGCAACGATCTTCGCACGTTGATCTCCCAAATCTATGTCACCCTAGTACCTTAAGAACACTTTCACCGAATGCCTTAAGAGAGAAAAGGACAGGATCCCATACCCCACAACCGTTTCTGCTTCACACCTCCCGACACTCATAATCTCCTGGTAACCCACCTTAGCACGCTTCAGCAGCTCCTGTTGTCCTGGGAGCACATTCTCGGGCTTGCCAGCCCAGGCCCTCAGCACGGAGGCCTGGAGGGCACGTCCGTAACTGAAGGTGAGGGTCCAGGGCCGCTTCACATCGACGGTGTTGATGGCGTTCAGGTTGACGGAAGCCTCTTCTTCGGACTGGCCGCCGGAAAGGAATGTGACGCCTGGAAGGTGGGAATGGGGGATGAATATTTCACTGTACTTTGAACACTTTTTAATAGAGGATTGGTACAAGGAAAGCTGTACACACTCTATGAAAAAACGTCGGTCCAGTTTAACCAAGGAGTACGTTTTGTAGATAATGTAGGAGTTAAATACGAGCTGGAAACATCGAGTGTGTAAATTAATCACACTTCCTGCCAAACAAATTGCTATGCAATTCGGCAGAGGTATTAAGAGATAAATATTTTTTGTACTTCCTGTTAGTTCTGGTAGTCAAAATAAAAACAAAGACTCAGACGCCAATGAACCTATTTCTAATTAGCTACTTTAGCAGATCCTCAAATTGGCTAACTGACATGTATAAACCACTGGAGATGCTTTAAATTCGGACAATATCGTAGACGCGGACTAAAAAGTGATTTTTTATAAATTCCTCCGGGAAAGTAAGTAAACTAGCTCAAATTTTATTCGTTCACGGGAAAAATGCGGACAGTGTCTTGAAAATAAGTTATTTTCAATGATTTTGTAGACGATGGAGAAAGTTTAGTTACAATGCAGGGCTGTGTGGCTATAGACTTACCGGGAACGGCAGCAGGCACGGTCCTCAGCAGAGCGGTGACAGTGGCGCGGCCGATGTCCATCGGGGTGTAAGTCTTCTTGCACGCCTGACCAGCGGTCACCTGGCAAGAGAAAGAAGCCATCAGTTTACTATCATTCACTTTCAATTTGTCGCAAGATGGAGTTTATCGGTGAAAACTTAATTTTAAATAATTGAGTGATTCGAGCGTTGCTTTGCGGAGTGCTCCTTATAAGGAAGAGCAAGATAAAAAATGTTCAATTTAAATCAAATTTTTCGGAGATTCCGCTATCTTTTACGGCGGCGATGACGAGATGATCCAAACGTTCTTCTTAACTACTGCCTGTACATCGCTCAAAATCGGGACCGATGAAAAGCTGCTGCTCAAGATTAATAAGCGCAATTTCGGTAAATACAGGAAGCTATCATCATAATCTTTAACCAAAATACGTCTATTGCTGGTCAAAGGCCTCCCACAACGTCACAAAGACCGGTCCTGCCCGTCCGCATCCATCGGTATCATGTTATCTTTAGCAAGTCATCAGCCACCTTGTAGAGGGCCCATTCTTGCTGCTTCTTCCGGTACGTATTCACCACTCAAGAACACACTAGCCGGTCAGCAGTTCTTTGAGCAAGGAGCTTTATAGCTTTAAGACGGAATGTTCAGCAATAGAGGTCTTAAGCTTAAGGTAGGTACCAAGGCAGCATAAAAGAGCAGGAGCTTACCATGTTGGGCTTGAGGAGGGTTCCCTCGAGGTAGACGTGGTGGTCGCTCAGAGCCTTGTAGACGGCAGCCAGGACCACCTCTGTGACTTTCTGGGCGCGGTCTAAGTCGTGTTCACCTGGAAATTGATGAGAAAACCAACGCGTTATACCAGGACTGCATAAACTAGTTTTTTTTTTTTTTAAGTTTTTCCTTTCATTCCAGGTTAGCTTGAAAAGATCCCTTTTAGGGATAAGTTCGCCTTTGTACTATTTTTGTTGTGTTGTTTTGTATTATTTTTGTGTTTTATGTACAATAAAGTGTTTACATACATACATACTAGTTGAAGTATACATTTAAGAACAATTTTTTTTACTGCAAGAAATGCCTAATCAGAGTTTCGGATCTAAAATTGATCAGAAATGAAAGTCGAAATTGAATTAACTAAGTTTGTAATGGAATCTAATAACCTAGTTCTCACACACACATCTAATTGCGGCATTAATCCATACTTAATATTAATATTATAACTAAAGTGTCTGCCTGTTTATCTGTCGGTCTGTCTATCTGTCTGTTGTCTCTAGATGCTTAGATCGCCGAACCGATTTAAATGAAATTTGGTATAGAGATAGTTTGAGGCCCGGGAAAAACATACAATAGTTTTATCCCGGAAATTTGCAAAGTTTCCGAGGTTTAGCAATAAACGAATTCTTCGCAGACAGAGTCGCGGGCAACAGCTAGTCTTAAATAAAATCTTCCGTGGAAAACTATCTAACTAATGCAGCAACAGCATCAATCCGCGTGGTTTAAGAGTTAGATATACAGAAAGACAAGCGGAAAGAGACTTGTTTTATAGTGGAGACTTCTACATTGGTGTACCAGGACAACATAATGGACTCAGAGCTCAACTCACCATCAGGCAGCACCTCAGGCTCAACAATGGGCACGATGCGCTGGCTCTGGCAGATGGAAGCGTAGCGGGCCAACACGGTGGCATTCTCTTGGATAGCCTGGTAGGAAGGCGTGTTGCGGCCAATCTTCAGCACGCAACGCCACTTGGCGAAATGGCAACCGTCCTTCTTGTACTGGGCGCAGCGCTGGGCCAAGTCGTCGAGACCTGAAAAAAGTTTTATTATGATCTCGTTTCAACATTATTTCCGTCGAAAGACGTCCACTGCTGAAAATAGGCATCCTCCATGGTTCGCCAAACAGACCGGCATTCAACGCGTTCCCGCAACCTTAACCAGGTCGTCGCCCCATCTTGTTGGAGGCCTACCTACACTGCGCCTTCCGATCCGTGAACGCCAGTCCCATCGGCCATCAGTTCTACGAGCGATGTGCCCTGCCCACGGCCACTTCTGGCGATTCTTCGAGCTATAACAAGCTGATGGAAATATCTGTGCATCTAGAGGTACCTGACTTGGTATTCGATGTTACAGAAAATGTAGTCATCAAATATTTAAAAATATTAAGTACTACGCGTGCGTCTGCGTTTACTTTAGTACATACATATGCGTATTGGTTGACCATGCATGAATGAACGACAATAATTGGCGACCTGATAGTTCTGCGGTAACACAGGGCGACGTTGAGACAACCACATTCGAGCGAGCGAAGCGCATAGTTTAATTAATTATAATATACTCAACAGCTACTATGGATTATCACCCAAACGTGATCATTAGATATGATAATTTGGCTGTCACAATAGGGATGTTGACACCATTAAAAAAGAATTTGAAGACACGGCTCCAGTAAAAAAACGCTTTATTTCAGCCCTGAAAGTCAGATTAATTTTCGATTAAATGCAAAATTGGATTTTTTGTTGCTTTAAAACAAATAAATAGTTAGTTGATTGAGCACTGCGAACAATGACGTCATATGTCGCTATTGTCATTCAAACTCTATGGGAGATTGTGTTTTGACAGCTCATAAAAAGAACGTCAGTTGATTGGTGGTGTCAACATCCCCATTATCCTATCCTTATATCGGGTTATAAACAATACTATACAGATTATGATAAAGGAATAGTTTATTAATATGTTAACCGGTCGATAAAGCCTGCGATAAAATAAACCTACGTTTTACCTCTAGAACTTATCAATGTATTAAGGGCATTTTCATTTTAAAGACCATTTACTTTTCTTAAAATGAGGAAATTTTGGGTTTTTTTTATTCAAAATCACTGCCACTATTCATTTTCATAAAGAGAAAAAGTGTTTTTATTATTGAGTCAGATTTGTGACTTTATTTCATGCAGTTTATATGATTTGTCACGAAACTGCCGAAAAATTGTATGGACAATTAGAGACAATTTTTGGTCATCAAAACTCACTCTTGATTCTGAGTAAAAAACCCCAACATTTACTCCTTTAAAAAAAGTAAATGGTGCACTTTAAAGTGAAAATGCTCAAAATTGCGAAGTTTTTGTTATAATTTTACTGTATTTTGCCTGCTTTGATAAAGTACCTATTATTCTTATAGTACTTGAATTCATTTTATTATTGTTTTGTTTAACTGGCATGAATTTATTAATATTATGTGTTCTGCTGTAATGTTGTGTAATTTGGTCAAATACCCATTATGATTTCAAACACAATGTACAACACAACGTATACTGGTCTTGAATAAATAAATGAAATGATATTCACACAAAATTGCAATAAAAACAAGGAGATTCATGAAGCTGCTGGTTTACTTAATAAAGGGCAACAGGAAATTAAAAGTACTTCAGTATTTCCCATTACACAGTATTGCTAAATCATAAAATTGAGTGTACTAAAAACACTTTGAATTTAAACTGTTCACCAGATTTTTCCTTCAGCACTCAGAAAGAGTAAATCATGATCCCTGAACCGCGAAAATTAGTAGTTAAATTCACGTATATTGGCATTATATAAATAAACTAAAAATAAATATCACGGGACACTGCACACCACAGAAATAATAATAAAGAGGATAGAAGTGCCTTAGACGCGTGACCTTGGCGCCGCGCTTGTGACTCGTAGGTCACAAGCGCGCGACTTGTGGCTCAGTGCTATTTGAAACGTGGGTATGACAACAAGTGCTTTAAAATGGTGTTTTGCAGCATTAGCAATCGCGGAAACTCGTCCACACTGTGTAATTACACTAATAAGGGGATTACATTTCATTGATATGTATTAATTTAATGTAATAATGCGGTTTATATCAAAATACAACTTGAGAAAATATTTCATTATGAAATATTGGTTTACACGTTATTAACACGGAACTTCATATACCATTGCTACTCATGCCCATAAAAACGCAGATCGTTTTGAATTATACGCAGCAATGTAAAGTAATTTTTGATAACCCTTCCGTCTTGCACAAAAGTTCGTGGTAAGGACAAAAAAACAGGTTACGACTAGTACAGACATAATGCCGACGCGGCCAATAAATGGCGCCGTTGTGTAAATGTGGGTATGACTTACGTTGAGTGTTATTCAACGCTATCTCTAAGGTGTAAGGTTCATAATTGTTTGTAAGCAAAAATTTTAGTAATTGTGAGCGTGATTGCGTAGTACGGTTCCGGTCTTTTGCATGTGTGCATTAACACAGTAAGTAGAGGGGATGAAGTAGCGACACGAGTTCCGGAAGAAAATAGGAACTAAGGCATTTCTGTGCTTCACACGCAAGTTGGCCTAGTCCCAAAGTAAGCAAAGCCTGTGTTATGTACTTATGTATGGGTACTAGACAACGGATAATAAACGTACTTAAATAGATAGGATACATTAAACACCCAAGACTCGAAAACAAACATTCATATTTTTCATACTATCTGCCCCGACCAGGCATTGAACCCGGGAACTCAAGCTTTATTTATAGTCAAGTTTCTAACCACTGGGCTATCCGGTCATCTAAAAAATAATAATCTAGGTATAATAGGTATATCAATTATATAATAATGGACATCCCGCAGTAATAGGAGAACAGAAGCAGATAAGATGCTATTGCTATTACACAATATTTTAAATTTAATGAAAAAGCTAACAATAATTATCATTAACAGATTCCACTGCAATGCTGTTTTTGTAAACACCTAATCAAATTCATAAAAGTAAACTTTGTGTTCGTTGTGATAAGACTTATTTCACAGAGCAAGTTCATTTAAACAATTTACAAAAATAAATCACAGATATTATCATTTTGGACTTTGACATCGTAATCTTTTATAGATAAATGGTCGAGCCCCTCAAAAATCAAAACGAAAACACCTACTCAGTGACGTAATGTTTCGACATGACGACTAAAATCCGTTTGCAACATAATGACTGATTTAAAAATCATACCTATAGGTAAGTACATAGAAACCGTAAACATGTTTCTCAAAGTTGCGTCAGATTTCTTCGTGTTGTTGTAACTTTACAAAACAATTAAATTTTATTTGTGATAATATTAATAAATATTTCGCACGGCACTTTTGCCACCGAATTTCAATTAGGTATAAGTACAATCATAATTAATGCCTAAATAGATAGTGTGCAAAGCAGGTATTTGGCTACTTTGTAACACATTACAATCCGTATAATAGGTAAAATAGCTCAGTATTTTAAAGATTATTGCTTCTTTATCAAAGAACTGATGTTGTTTATGAATCGACCAGAGACATGCCCATCCCTTCGTATATTTTAGACTTAGCAAAGCCAAATTAACCTCGTGAATTAGTTGTTTATCACAGTAAATCTATACGCCATGTTTTTCACCATTATATAATTTGTTTAAGTCCAAATTTAGTAAGAGCCAGAATAAAGAAAGAATGCAACCCCAAAATAAATAGTAGTTCAGTCAAGGTGACTTTCACGTTGCAGACGTTTGCAATAATAGTAAATTTCGTCGACCGATATTAGTATAACAACGTCAGAGTGAAGATAATCTGAAGGTCGGAACGATTTGAAACAGGAATGACCTTCTATGATCTTGCAACGTCCTTGAAACATTTACTCAAAGATACAAAATACTAGGTAAAATGTCTCGGGTTGAAATGTGTTGAGAAACTTGCCTAAACTTGTTGCGAAATTATTACAACTTCTATGACTTTTACTAGGACGAAGTACTAAGCAATCAATAGCCACCAGGAGTACACAGCACTACATAGAGTCACACCCACAATCAATAGTCAGAAAAACACGTTAATCTTATCGTGAATTTTGATTGAAATTATTTAGATAATAATATATCAAATTTCATACTAGTACCCTGTGAATCCAATACACTGTAACTCCGATAGACAGTGTACTGAAGGTACAGTGTATTGGATTCACAGGGTACACTAGGTATGCAAAATTTTCAACTGCAAAGATTAGGTATAAAATTTCTTCAGTATTTTGTTCTGGATACTGAGCTGTCTAATGTACCAGGCAACAATAACATTCTAGAAGCTTACCATGGCTGGTGAACCTTTCCTTAAGCCCATTACATTGCGGCGCTCGATTGACCACTTCAATCTCGTTCGTTTTACTGACTCGCAATGTAATGCAACTTGCACCTTTTTACTAGCAGGTTTACTCGGCTTTAGATCCGAAGAGGAAGGACTATCGACCATATCGTGTCATTATGTCATGCTTCTTCAACCCGATCAGGGCACTAATATAATGTACATTGCACCAGGCAACCATAATATTCTAGAAGATTACCTTGGTGCACTTATCCTCGGGTCTGATTGAGGACTGTAGTGCGGCTGTTTTTTGTAATAGAGCTATTTACTATTGTAATGTACTGGGTAACCATAACATTCTTAGGAGCTTACCCTGGGTGGTGCACTCATCCTCAGAGCCGAAGAGCGGGACGACACCCTTGTCGACCTTGATGCCGGGAATGATGCCACGCTTCTCCAAGAGTCCGACCAGAGGAGTGCCGTCATCAGCCTTCTGGTATAGGGTCTCGTGGAAGAGGATTACTCCAGAGATGTTCTCAGAGATGGCCTAGGAAAAAAGAGCAAAGTGAGACCAAAGGCAAAAGTTAACTAAATGAAAAGTAGTATATTCTACAAATAAAAATCTGTTGCTGAATGTAGGTATGCTTGTAATTATCAAGACAAGGTTTGTTTCTCAAACAGTTCTGATAGCATTTTAACTGTTATTAGTTTCCTGAAGCATATATTAAAGAAATACGGTAAAACTAGCTGGTGCCCGCGACTTCGTCCGCGTTAATCATTTATACTCCGCTCCTATGAGTCGTAACGTGCTGTTATATAGCCTATAGGCTTCCTCGATAAATGGACTATGCAAAACAAAAATAATTATTCAATACGAATCATTAGTTCCTGAGATTAGCGCGGTAAAGATTACCATTAGATATTAACAAATAAAAATTGTAGGTACAGCAAGCCTGTTGTATCCATACCATACTAATCCATACTAATATTATAAATGCGAAAATGTGTGTCTGTCTATCTTTAACTTAAAGGAGTTAATTTGAGTCTTGGGAAAGGACACGACAGTTTTCATCTCAGAAATCACCCTAAAAGGGCGTGAAAAGGCAGGTGGAAGTTTGTATGGAAAATCAAAATTAAGACCTAACTAAAATGATAGTCTCGCCTCATGGAGCCACGATGACATATTAAAATGATTACTACACTTGGTGACAAACAATCAGAGCTCGTTGAAAGTCTAAATTAATTTGTCCTTGGCATTAACTTAGCAAATAAGAATTATTGAGCATATAACGAAGGTGTCAAGATTTGTAGAACCAGAATGGGCGGGTATTGGATACACGCCCATTCCAGTTTATTGACATTTGATTGATAAAATACGTTTCTTACAATAACAAGACAAATACCAAGGAATGTTAATACATAGCTATAGTACTGAAGATACCAACTAAAAAAAATCATTGAGATAATAGCGTTTTATGCTCTTGTGCATAAAATAAAATCTTCGTCTAAGACCAAGGCAATCAGCCGCAAACAGCCACAAACAGTAGAATTTTAATTTAATTTACGAGTGTACTAGTTGCCCGCGTCTCCCTCCGCGAAGAATAGGGGCATGAAAAATAGCCTACGACCTATTCTCAGACCTACATAGAGAAAAAAGTTTCATAAAAATCGGTCAAGGCGTTTTGGAGGAGTTCGATAACAAACGCCGTGACATGAGATTTTTATATATTACTAGCTGTTGCCCGCGACTCCGTCTGTGAAGATACAACATAGCCTACGACCTATTCTCAGACCTACCGAATATAGAGAAAAAAGTTTCATAAGAATCGGTCAAGCCGTTTTGGAGGAGTTCGATAGCAAACATCGTGACACAAGATTTTTATATATTAGATAGATTGTTTTTTATTTTTATAAAACTGTTGTTTTATATTACGAAATTAATAAAACTAGACAAATCTAATATACCTACTATCATAGAATAGAAATCACAATGCATGAAAAATAACAGCTTGTAAATTTAATTTCAAGAGTGTAAAAACTCGAGCATTAAGCCCATTTGTGTGACCATTTTATTTTGGTATCATTAAAACAGGAGTCCAGAAAATGTGAAGAGGCTAGCCTACATTACAATGGGTTATGAACATTCTAGAAGTTGTAAGGGCTTACCGGGTCAGTGCTGAAGAGCAGCTGACGGTATTTGCGGCGGTTCTCCTCAGTGTTCTCGACTCCGATGTCCTGGAGACGCTTCCCCATGGTACCTGGTTAGAATGATGCTATCAGTTAAGAGGGTACGATGGCTGAGAGACTTTTGAGAAATAGGTATTTTAATGAAATGTCGCTGTCTCGCCCGAACCCCTTCGTGTCAGTACAGCGAGAGCGGGACAACTGCAGCTCAGACCGTTAATAGGCGCGTAAAATTGATCAAAACAGCATTTCGTAATCCCCTTTTTTCTTCTCGAAAACTGGTCCACTAAAATTATTTTTTTCAAAAATAATTAGAAGACAGATTTAACTATGCCCCTATGTTTTCTTTTTTTTTGTTTATATGAGGGATTCTTTTCTGATGAGTGTCTGAAAATGACATTGAAATTGGGCAATTTTTTCAGTTTTTGAAAGCTTATATTTCTTATGTTAATTGAAATATGGAAAAAAACGAAACATAGCATAGCTGTGGTAGATACAGATTACACAGTAAAAAAAAATTGGCTCTAAAGCCATTATTCAGGGAGGAAACTGGGGATTACGTTTGTATGGAGAAATGGTGCGCATCGTATCCTCTAAATGTTTCCTTATTCATAGTCTCCTGGTACATTCCCTACTCCCAAAAAAAAATAGCTTAACTAAGTATTGCTTTTTTTTATTTTGCATTTGCAGATGTTTTAAATAACATATTATGCATTCTAGACTGGGGGTTGACAACAGCACAATTTAACTGACACACCTTTGATGAGCTGTCAAAACACGATTTTCCCATAGATTTTGTATAGCAAGAGCTAGTTATGACGTCACTTCTTTGCCAACTCAAATAAACAATTTATTCATTTTAAAGCAACTAAAAATCTAATTTTGAGGGTAATTGAAAATAAATCTGGTTTTCAGGTAGTCACAATTTGGATTTAAGTTTTGTGCTATCATCTGCCCTAATCCATTACATTAACTGAATTCATTACATTAACTGAATAGGGAATTCAGATAATATAAAATAAAATTAGGAATTGCATAAAATATATGAGGCAGCTTTTTATGAAACATTTTTTTTTGCAGGTATGCACAGATCTGTACGCCTCAGTAGGTACATCTGTATTGACTTGCTTGCCCAATATGCATCCAAAAAACAAGCAGCAGTCGCAGGTTGCATCTAGTTTTCTATTAAACAATTTTACTTGATTACCTAGTAGTTATTTTAATTTTAATATTTCCTCACATTGTATGAAAAAAGCACTATGCAATCCTCGGCCGGAACAGGGATTGCAGGACTCATTTTATCTCTCCCCCCATCTCCTCTGCCGTCTACCCCAAACTCCTCCAGCAATCCCTTACTTCACGGCCTCTGCAGTAATGTACCTACTATTGTTACTGATATATAAAAAATATTACCAGTAGACTCATCAGCAGCGAGGATGCCCTTGCCGGGGGCCACGATGGCCTGGGCAATCTTGCGGAGCTCCTCCTGCAGCTCAGGGGTCGGGTATTGGAAGTATGTGCTCATTGTGGCTGTAACAAAAATTCACATTTAATTTTTTGAAGTTGGTTCAAGCAGCACAACCAAGCATTAAAGCTCCAAACGCACAGACAGCAGAGGCGTGCAGAGACTGTGGCGGTGACGATTGTAATATTCTAACTTGTATGAACGAATTTGCAGTATGGTACCACACAACCATTCATACAAGTTAGAATATTACAACAGTCACCGCCAACGCACCGCCACGCCTCCACTGTCAGTGACACGCCGACAAAGTGATTAAATAAAAATAAAAAAATTTTTTTTAGGGTACCTCGCATAGACGTAAAGTGGGGGTGATTTTTTTTTCTCGACTAGCCCTATAGTGTGGGGTATCGTTGGATAGGTCTTTTAAAACCATTGGGGGGTTGCTAACATGATCTTTCTATTCAGTGATCTGTTTGCGAAATATTCAACTTTAAAGTGAAAATTTTCATTAAAATCGACCGTCCCCCCCGCCCTCTAAAATCTAAACTGTTGGGTGGAAAAATTTGAAAAAATTCAGAATGGTTGTAAATATATTATATTTACAAGGAAAATTATAGTGGCTAAAATTGCTTGGGAATTATTTGTAGTTTAAGAGTAAATAGTAGCCTAAGGTATAAAACATACCTAAACTTGGAAGATTCCGTACACATACAAAATCCTTTGAAAAATATTACTTGATTTTTTTCGTAATAGCTATGGAACCCTATCTTGGGCGTGTCCGACACGCTCTTGGCCGGTTTTTTAAATCAATGATTATTAGACATCGGTAACTCGTGGCATCTAGGTAGCATTTGACGTTTCTGACAGACTAGTGAAGTGATTATATTTCTCTGTACGACTCGAGCAAAGAAACCAATTACAAGAAATCTTTTCAACCATTTAATGTTTGACTTTCGTGATAGACAATAAATATTTGTTCAAAATTTTTAGAAGTTATCCTACGTCTCCTATTTGAGTGTGTTGGTTAAAAAAAAGTTTTTAAATAATTTATTGAATCAGGCGTTACTTTGCGGAGGTCCATATTAATGAACTAAAACAATTACTTTGCTCACCCGCGACCTTACAATAGTTACGTTTATGCAAGAAATGTGCGTTCATGCAGTTCCTCCACCTCCACACTGTACGAACACACACAAATCACACAAACCCAACCATCACCACCACCAAGCTACACTGACGCGTTTCGAACTCAACCAGAGCTCATCTTCAGAGTTACCACAACCGTATGCTATGCTACCAAATGTTAAACTAACAAACCAAAACAAATGTTTTAACTTGTCACTGTAACTTCTCAAGTACCCACTTTATTTTTCTTATTCTCAAACTACCCCACAAAAATTAACTTTTATTGACATATTATAAAACTACCTTGAATTTTTTTGTTTATTTATTTATAAGGCATATTTAATTAATACTAACTGTTCAAATTCGACCCAAGCCGCAGTAAAGGAGAAGATACTAAATTGACCTGTTCATTAATAATAGACCCCATAGTGTTGTACCTAATTATTTCCATGCATTCCAGAGCATCCAGACGCAACCCCTTGCCGCAATAATGTAACACTTCATAAGAATCTGAATCTAACAATGAATGATTTGATTCCAACAAATGTTTTGCAAAATTCGATCTATCTGGATGCTCATTCCTATATGCCGAAACATGCTCTTTAAATCTAGTATTAAAACTTCGGCCTGTCTGTCCTACGTATATCCCATTGCAGTCATTACAAGTAAGCTTGTATACCCCCGATCTAGTTCCCTTATCTACCTGTTCTTTGTGGTTACATAGCCTAGAGTACAAAGAGTTGTTAGTCTTAAAGGCAACATTAATATTGTTTGATTTTAAAATGCCATAAATCTTATCAGACAACCCCCCAACGTAAGAGATGCTAGATTTGTTAGTAGACTGAGTGTGGAGGTGGAGGAACTGCATGAACGCACATTTCTTGCATAAACGTAACTATTGTAAGGTCGCGGGTGAGCAAAGTAATTGTTTTAGTTCATTAAAAAGTTTTTGTTAAAAATTTCGTTTTTATTGCAAGCTTTTTTGTTGACTGTACTTGCGTTGTCATCCAACCTACATAAGCATACCAAATTTAAAGCCAATCCGACCACTGGAAGTGGGTCAAAATAGACTTCCAAAATTTGACCCGTACATACATACACACATACATTGCAAGTTAAATAAAAGCTTGTAAAAAGCATTCTTGCGTATGTTTGTTAGTGTATAAGCTATTCAAAATTACTATTGTAAGTTATCCTGGATTTTTTCATAATGCTATTTTTAGCTTCTGATAAACAAGTTTACCTTTTGGAAGTGGTCTCGGTAATAAATGTGACCTTTCAATTTTAAAGAATTATTTTATCTTACCTATCTGAAAAGACACTTGAAAAACGTGTCACATCACTAGTGCCACCTAATTGCCACGAGTTACCCATGTCTAATGATTATCCATCAAAATAATCAACTTTTTAACCTCCATTCATTATTGTTGTACCGTTTTACTTTTAATAATAATGTAACTAGAAAACAGTGAAAAAACAGAAAATAAATGCTGGGGCCAGGGATAAAACCCAGGTCTTACTCAATCCGAGACACTGGTAAACCACTAAATCACCTAAACCATAATGTTGAAATTGGCAAAATTTCCCAATGCGTTCTTGAGGCTGTTACTATTATTCATTTTCTTCTTCTTTCTCTTCTTAATCATTTGGTCCATAAAATTAAATACAAAAACCAAGTAGTAAGAATTCTGATGTAACACTTGATGTTGTATTGCACTGATTACAACAACATTTTCATTTACAGGCAGCAAGTCAAAGAAGTCACACTTTGAATCACAATAGCCAGGTCTCCACTGAGCAAGCCACCTTGCGAGGCAGCCATTTTCAGTGCGTTTTTGAGCTTTGTGTAGAACAAAATCATGCCTTATACACTTGCCTCGCGAGGCGGCTCGGCTCTCTCAGTAGAGACACGGCTAAACAGATTCGCCATCTATTTCTGGCTAAAAATGGATGATTATATAAAGAAATAATCTATGTAACTGGGGTTCCCACTGGTGAGGCAATACGGTGTAAATAAAATAAGACAAAGTTACTCTGATATTGTTGCGCGCAACATGCTTCATCAAAATAGTTAGGTATGGAGATGCTTAGCTAATGTATCTAATAGTTGGGGTTTGGAGTATGGAAACAGAGAAGTGAATCCCATAATAGCATAGCAGTATTTTTTTTACACATGACAAGCAAACAAACAAACAATCAAATCTTTCCTCTTTATAATATTAGTATAGATAAATAAGCTCTGGAATGAGGTTCCTGCTGCGGTATTCCCGGACCGATATGACCTTCAAGCTTTCAAAAAAAGAGCGTACTCCTACCTAAAAGGCCGGCAACGCACTTGTGACTCTTTTGGTGTCGCAGGTGTCCATGGGCGACGGTAATCGTTTACCATCAGGCGATCCGTCTGCTCGTTTGCCCCCTATATCATAAAAAAAAAAAAAAAAAAAGCTTGCGTTTGACCACAATCACGCCTGATGGAAAGCGAAGATGAGGCCTACGATGGAGAAGGCTTGCCTAGTAAATGCTCATTCACCCTAGACTGAACCTGACCCTGACAGAGCTGTGGATATTGAAGTATTCCTACCTTTGGTTCCAAAGCCAGGCTTCCATCCTGACTCTGGAGGTCCCTTCTTTCCCTTCCCTTTAGGAGCCATTGCGATTCACGGAAAAATATCTATCTAAAATTAATAAAAAGAAAATCCTACACTCGACATTGTTTGTAAACTTTTCAAAAAAACATACCTCACCGATAATACACTTCAAGCTGACGCTGCCTTTTACTCTTTTGTTTATTTTTCGAGTTTCGAAAATATCACCCTCAATCGATAATACCTCCCTCCTGTCAAACTGACAGTGATGACGTGACGTTGACATTTTGATTTATTATTTTTTAGGGTTGTGCTTATTATCTCGATTTTGACAAGCAATAATCGATTTTCTTCAAAATTAATTATAAATAAAATTTACAAGTTATGTTAATTATTTCTAGAATCCTAATCAGACTCCAGTAAGATTTTAATATTATTATTATGTTGATATGTTTTTATTATTAAATGTGGGTAAAGTGAATATGGTGTAGGTATAAGAAAATATAATTTGGGTTAAAAAAATACAAACCAAAGATTTTTCTGTTTTTATAAAGCTTCACTAAGAAGTATGCTTAAAACTACTGAGATCTTATTTTAGCGTTAGATCCAAATTTATTAAAAGGTGACCTTCAAAGGTCACTGAAAGCGCGTCGTCACAGGCGTGTTCCTAGTTTTCTTCTATGCCTACATAACATTTTGTATTTATAACTGAAACAAGTCTGCATTCAATAGGCACTAGGTATAAAGGCACGATGCATTATGATTATGAAAATGAAGTATGTAGGTGCACCTTTCTACCTACATCAAAGTCAATAAACCTGCACGCAATACAAGTTTATATTTTTGCAATACATAAAAGTGTGAATTGGTAGAAATTAGAAACTGGCGTGTTTGCAGATTTATTGAAAATTGGTCAAATACAACAATGAAAATAATTAAAATATAGCTAAAGCGTTATGTAATGTAATTTAATAATTCACGTTAATGTAACATTAACATTTATTAGGTGCTAATAATCGGAGTAAGATCATATTGATAACCTTCATTTTGACTGAATAACAAAATAAAGAAAAAATCAGAACGTTATCATTAGCTAGGTGTAAGTAATAAATTCAGAGGTTACACATAGGTCAATAAAAATTGCTTAAAAATAATTATGATTTCTAATAATAGTCTCGAACCTATAGGCGTAAAGGTATTAGAAAATATAAATAGTAATTGACTTACAGTTTTGATTTGGTTTTGGTCAGAAAAACACGGACACTCCCGATCAGCTATGCGGCTACTACTGTCAAAATGTACGGAGAGGACACGAAGAAAGGTCATTTGAAGGTCCAATGATAACGTGACAGGCCCTATACTACGAAGCGCGAAATTCGAACTTCGTTTCATGCCGTTCCTTTCACGCTAATGGTATTTATTACGAGAGTGAGAGGGACCGCACGATCCGAACTTCGAACTTCAAATTTCGTAGTAACCCCCCAGTTCTCAGCGACTTAGCTCGTAGACTAAAGCGACATCTACTCTCATTTACATCAACTAGGATGCGAAGGTGGGAACAACCGTTAAATTTCTATACCATACGTTGCGGGTGTTTCAATACGAACCATCATTTAATAGTGGTTTCACCCTTACAATATAGATGGCGCTGGAAACTATGAAAGATAAGCTTCTGAATTTTGTAATTTAACATTTAATTTTATACATTTACTTAGTAATATGATGTATTATGTAACGATTGTACAATTTTTGGAAATGTTTGTCACAGTAAAATTTGTTGATGTCTAATAATCGACTCGATTATGTCAAATTTTGGTTCTCGATGAGCGTGTCACATCATTAAATTTAGATTATTTTTTAATTCAAACATTATGAACCAATATCGAGTGTTTTCAGCCAGACCTCGAAAAATATTTTTGAAGAGAGTTTTTAAGTTAAGTAGGTACCTAATCTAAAAAAAAGAAAATTAACTGTGCACCTATTATACTTATACGTATTTAGTATAAGTTATACTATACGTAACGTAACATTGATACTTGAGTATTATCGTATTATTACGAAATCAAAGTTAATATCATCGTGGGCCCATATTAATTAAGAAACCATTAAAACACGGAATTTTTATATACTTACACCTAACTTTATACATTAGATAATATTATTATCACATGTTGTGTCGTCGGTTAGGTTATCAAGCCATTTAATATTAAACAACATTACCTACAGCGGGAGCTATTAATAAATAAAATCGATAGTAATTTAATACTTACCTTTAGTTAGGTACTAAGTTTAAAAGTTGCCATCTTTCCCGATTGTAGCGGGACAGTTCCGAAAATATTGTCACATTATAATATCTATCCAATTTGGATTTAAGTCCTGATTTTTGATGACTTCACCAAGCTTCAAGAGCTTGATTTTGAGCAAGTATTTTCATTAATGACTAATTGTTGTTCTGGAGTTTTACTCAAATCAAAATTGCACCATGAACATTGTCACAATCAGAAATATTTCCAGAAAAATAGCCTAAGGGGCTGTTTCACCACTTTTCTTAAAGTTCGAATTAGCTTAGTCATAACCTTATTTGACAGATGGAATTAAAATTTCTGTTTCACCAGTCTCGATTAGCGCTAAGTGACGGACAAACTGTTTTTTAATTTGACCATCAGATCAGGAGGCATTTAGCATTTTTATCCGTCACATAAAGTTAGTTTATTTTTTTGTGGCCATGGTTGGAGAGCCCTTCAGCCGGTTTCTGAAAAATAAATCAAAGTATTTTTTATTTTTAAAGAAAGAGGTCATGCTAAATTGCATAAAATAATTGAAATATCAAGATTTGAATAAAAAAATGTAGGTACACTTTTAGTATGTAAAAATAAATCCAAAATTTCGTAATATTTTTTGATAACAAACTTTTTTTCAGTGGCTCAATCGTTTGTTCCACCTGAACTTGTATGTCGCCATTAAAAAAAAGTTTATCTGTCAAATGGTTTGGCGCCACTTTTCGATTCGTTTTACGTGATTTTGTTTTTCTTTGTTATTGTTAACAAAGTATCGTAAATAAATACCGTTTTTGGATCAATTATAATTTTACATATTTGTTTATGCAAAAGAAATAGATGTATTCAAAAATTATATAGTTAACCATTTCTTTTGCTTTAATAATGAGTGACTCTTAGAACGAAAGTGTGCGAACAGGAACGCGTGGGCGTGAAATGCGACGTTGCCATTCCGACTTTTTGTTAAACCCACGATTAGTTAAGTGGTACTTAGATTGCACAGGACCGGAGTGGTGAAACTGAAAAAACACTAGCTGACAGATTTGTCCAGTACTTAGTTTATTCATTGGTTACGTAACCAGCAGTTTGACAATAAGGTGGTGAAACACCCCTAAATCAAATGAAATTACCGACATCGAGTCCCATTTTCTCTCAAAAGGTGGCAACCCTATAATGAGTCTATGTGATATGATAATAAGTATAGGTAGGTAGGTAGGTAAAGTACTTATGGTATTTATCCACAAATCATGGCAGTCCAAAGTAAGTAAACCCATCCATCATCATTAAGTATTTCAGCCGAATGACTTCCACTGCTGAACCATAGGCCTCTCCCAAGGCTCGCCACACAGATTGGCCCTGCGCCATCCGCATCCAACGCGTTCCCGCAACCTTAACCAGGTCGGCGCTCCATCTTGTTGGAGGCCTACCTACACTGCGTTTTCCGGTCCCTGGACACCACTCGAGAACTTGACCCTACCGGCCGCCAAATCTACGAGCGATGTGCCCTGCCCACTGCCACTCGAGTCCGGCGATTCTTCTTAAGCAGTTCTTGCGCGGAATTTATCATTTCTAACGGGATCCCGCAGAGAAACTCCGAGCAAAGTAACTAAACTGCGTAGGTATAAGTAATTCTGTACTTCTAAGGCACAACCCACAAGGAAGAGACGTGAAACTGGGGCATGGCGTAGTCGCGGCGCCCCTCGAATCAGATTTCATACTAAATGTATAGAAGCGTCGCGATCCAAAGCAGACAGAAGAGACGGGGCGGAGACGCGGCCTGCGAACAAACGACGCGGACAGCGACGCGCCCCCGTCCCACGTCTCTTCTGTGTGGCTCGCGCCTATCCTACAACCACAGAATAAGTAACTAAATAGTAGAAGTACCTTTTACCATCCTCCCTCCCACACGTGCAAAACGCTACGTGTACGACAGATATGTGTTTTTATGCAATTAACACTACGTAGGTAGGTGTCTAGGGTATGTAGGCGGGTGAATATTCGAGCGTTTTGACCGCTCGGTTAAACCTTATTACCATTCGACGATTACGTATTACCACAACCGAAGGACGAATCGTACGAAATTTGATCAAACTAGATTCAGCATCGCTAGGTACTCTCTTAAATTTTCATAAAAAACTAACGCTTAAGCATCATTCTTTTTAATAATTTCTGCTCAAATATTTACCCTGAATATTTACCCGGAGGAGGAAGGTGATGGCCGTAAGAACGTCCACAAAGAAACGTCTGAATCAATCAATTATATTAGTTCTGTAGAAAGAATTTCAGTTTCAAAACGCTTCGGAACCCCACCCGACTATGGATTTGAATTTTGTATTTTTTTGTCGTTAATTGTTTCTATACACGACAACCAATTAAATATAATAGATGCTGTACTTACTATAAATGGGAAAGTAATGTATGGAGTGTCAGAATAGGGTCATACACATTTTTTTTGCGTCTCTCCTGAACATGGAAGAAGTTGAGGGTCCATTCCATACTAAATTTTTTAATCAATTCTACGCCGGGTGTGAGACGCCTGGCCAACTTTCGACTCATTTAAATACTTACCTAAATCTTAATTTTGCTGACTCGCAGTCGCTAATTTTATGTCCACAGGAGGTAGATACAACATTAGTTTCTTACGCTGTGTATAATTCAGTATTTACTGATAGTAGACACATTCACTGAAAATAAATTATGTGCGAAATTGTCCGTGAAAAGGTTCATAGACTGCGATTTTATTTCTTTGGTCTGTGTTACCTACTCACGGACTCGAATTACGACGAATATAATGATTATACTATTTTCTATGACTTGACGAGTCTTCAGAAGACTACCTACGTCACTGTCTAGTACGCTTGCCATTTACCTATGTGCCTTTGTAACTCAAATGTGACCCCTTTGAACATTACAATTAGGGTTGCCATCTCTAAAAATCAAAAAGCCGAACTTACCCGTCAAAAAAGCCCGACTTTTGGGTCCCAAAGCCGGACATTAAAAAAATTAGGGATTTTTGACAAAAATATCGAATAAAACACACATTTAAAAGTGGGACTTTTGAATTCCAAAGCCGGATGCTAAAAAAAGGGATTTTTGAGTGTGTGTATGTGTCCGTCCGATGCGGGCGGGGGCGGCGTGGCAAGACTGGGCAAGGCCGTGCGCGCGCGCAGTGCGATAGTAATAAAAAGCCTAACGAAAGCCGGACGGGCCGGACGTAGACAAATTTGGCCGGACAAGAGATCAAAAAGCCTAACACTGTCAGGCTTTATCCGGACGGATGGCAACCCTAATTACAATGTACTTAACATTATAAACACTGAGGCTAAATTCAGGAACGGCCCAACTCGATTTACGAGCGGTAATTCAATCGTTTGCGAGAGGATAGGGATGAACTGCTATTCAGGAACGCAAATCACTGGTTATTTATTTATTCATTTATTTATTTACTTATTTATGTGGATTCAACTGTTGTGATTTTTATTGTTTTATTAGCACTCAATGCAATAAAACAAAATTTGTACGCCGCAAGGCAAAGCATGAAGGACAATGTTTTATGTGACCACCTGTATTTACTGATACTCATGTTTAAACAAATAAAATGTTTTTACCTTTATCTTTATCTTTACAAAGCGAATTAACAGGAATATAAGGCTCATCCCAAGCTCAGCCCATCCCTATCCTCTCGCAAACGATTTAATTACCGCTCGCAAATCGTGCTGGGCCGTTCCTTAATTTAGCCCCTGCTGTGTTGTTCAATTCTACTAAATCCCATGGGAATTCCCAAAGATAACGAACACCCGTGCAAAATTTCATATTTCTAGAATTAGCGGGTAAAATTTTGGGATTTTATTTATGGAACCCACGGGATTAATCGTAAAAACTGGTGTATATGTAATATTCCAGTTGTCCAGTTATACATAATGAACTAAAACAATTACTTTGCTCACCCGCGACCTTACAATAGTTACGTTTATGCAAGAAATGTGCGTTCATGCAGTTCCTCCACCTCCACACTGTACGAACACACACAAATCACATAAACCCAACCATCACCACCACCAAGCTACACTGACGCGTTTCGAACTCAACCAGAGCTCATCTTCAGAGCTACCACAACCGTATGCTATGCTACCAAATGTTAAACTCCATTAACAAACACATAACATTTGGTAGCATAGCATACGGTTGTGGTAGCTCTGAAGATGAGCTCTGGTTGAGTTCGAAACGCGTCAGTGTAGCTTGGTGGTGGTGATGGTTGGGTTTATGTGATTTGTGTGTGTTCGTACAGTGTGGAGGTGGAGGAACTGCATGAACGCACATTTCTTGCATAAACGTAACTATTGTAAGGTCGCGGGTGAGCAAAGTAATTGTTTTAGTTCATTAATATGGACCTCCGCAAAGTAACGCCTGATTCAATAAATCAGTTATACATACTTATACCAACCTAGGGCTCTTCAAGGCTAGAGTGAATAGGCTGTTACTGAACCAGTGAGGTACACCTTTGGCCTCATCTGCACTTTTCATCAGGTGAGATAGTGGCCAATCACGGGTCAGTTTTATGTAAAAAAAAATACCAAATTATAAACAAGTTAGCTATGAAGTATCTTTTTTTTTTTTTTTTTTTTTTGTACTTATTTAGTACGAAATGTATGATTTCACGGGATGACCGTAAAAGTAATAAAAAAATGAAGTTGAAAAAATAAGTACAAAAAAAAAAAAAAGATACTTCATAGCTAACTTGTTTAAAGTTGCACAGTAGCGCCATCTCTTGTCCAGGTGAGCGGTTAGTTCCGAAGGAGTGTTAAAATCTCTCGATGAGGGTGTAACATAGATGTGCGCTTGTCACTGCATAAGGTGATGATTTAGCAGATTGAAATGTATGATGTATAGGAAAGATTCGTGTCTAATCTCTAGACCAGTGGTGGTGTAGGGGTATGGCACGCGGCACGGAATGCTGAGGACCTGGGTTCGATTCCCAGCATTGGTCTTTTTTCTGGGGTTTTTTCTGTGCATCTATATTTCAGTTTGTATTTAGTACGAAATGTACCAAATTATATCCAATTCCGTCCAGCGTCCAGCCATTTAAGCACTAAGGAGTGACAAATACACACATGTACGCACACTCAAAAATTTAGTATGATTGCCCGTGAACCTTTCGGACTCCTGTACCTTTACCATGAGTTTGTTTGCACTAGTTTACGTGACCGTACTCGCTAGCGACGGCGTAAATTATTTGTATGGAGAGTTGTACAGCGCCTCTAGCGGTCACTTACGGAAGTACAATTCTCCATACAAATCATTTGCGCCGTCGCTAGCGAGTACGGTCACTGTGAACTAGTGTAAACTCATGGTAGAGGTACAGGCAACTAGAAATTGACTAAAACGTCGTGCATTATTATATTTTGTCGTTAGATAAAGAGAGGGAAAGAGAGGGAGGGAGAGGGAGAGGAGAGAGAGAGACCGTTGTTTTTAGCGTTAGCAAAAAGTGTAGGTTACAACCCGGAAGCATGCATGGCAACACTTGATGAGTTTAATCAATCATGTACATATATATTTTGGACTGTTCAACCGTAAGAAATTAGGCCAAGATTTGTTATGGCTACTGCAGTGAATTATCAACAATTTCAATAATTTTGATATTGTTGTACAAACATGATTATTGCTGTACAAACACATTCGTCAAGTCAACGACCGCTTTAGCCTAGTTGGTAGTGACCCTGCCTACGAAGCAAGAGGTCCTGGGTTCGAATCCCGGTAAAGGCATTTATTTGTGTGATGAGCACGAATATTTGTTCCTGAGTTATGGATGTTTTCTATGTATTTAAGTATTTATTTATCTATATAAGTATGTTTATCGTCGTCTAGTACCCATAGTACAAGCTTTGCTCAGTTTGGGACTAGGTCGATTTGTGTAAGATTGTCTCCTAATATTTATTTATTTATTTATTTAAATAAGTCACAAAGAAAGAGCCGAATTTAATTTCTACTCCTTTACTGTCGTTCATCGTGTCGTACTAACAAAGATAAAGTTGCCATGTTATCTTAATTCCTTAAACACGCTGTATAATCACATTATGTAGTATCACAATCTTATGCAATTTATTGTGGGGCTCAGTTTGACTTCCAACAACACGGACTGTGCAGGTGACTAGTTTGTTTATTATTTTATTTGTATAAATAAATTGTTTTTACTAGTGGCGGGCCGCGAAAATTTTTGCAAGTAAAGCCGGAGCAAAAAACCTAAAAACCCCATTTATCCTCTTCTTGAAAGTGCAGTAATGTAAGAGAAGCGTTTGGTAACTTCGAAAGTTTAGTCAACCCGGGAGGAATCGGGTTGTTAGTACCCTTCGCCACTGGTTTTTACAAGCTTTTACTTAACTTGTAATGTTCGTAGGTATGTAATAGAATAGACCAAGTAAATGCTTTTCTATTTTTTACGACAGTTCTTATATCAGAAGAAAAACAAGGCTGATTGTCATATTGGCTTGTGAGTAGAAATAGCCTTTGATGTTTTGTATGTATGTATGTAAAACTCTTTATTGTACGTAGATCATGAAAATTAACAGTTAACAAGAGAAACAGATGTACAAAGGCGAAGTTTAAACCGTACAACTGATTTTAAACTATAAACGTAATACTCGTATGTTGTGGTTTAAAAATTTGCAAACCATCTTTCGACCACTCCCTGGTATCCGATTGAGCTGAAAGATATACTTTTGTAAGTTTGGTGACACAATAATCATCACAGTCTAAGTATTATAAGTAGGTATTTAATAATATGTACATAATTATCATATGTTATGGACCAAATGATCATCACTCGTACAACTGACACCTCGCTCGTAGAACTGAAGGCCAGTGGAGCAAAAAGGTTCTCGAGTGGCGTCCACGGACTTTAAGACGCGGTTTCTAAACCGCCTAGGCCTAGGCTTCTAGGCCTCCAACAAGATGGAGTGACGACCTGGTTAAGGTTGCGGCATCGCGTTGGATGTGGATGGCGCGGGACCGATCTGTTTGGCGAGCCGGCTGAAATGATGATGATGATGAAATGATAAATGGGTCATTATAAATAATGCCCGGGAATCATGAAAAATGGACAATATGAAATAGCAATTTGATAGGTAATAACTATTCAAATAATTAAATTGCCAGGTCATTATTAGATAGTGTATAGTGTCTATCACCTATTGGGTGTAGAGTAATAAAAATACATGTTTCGTACTATTATTTTTATAAAACACGCTTCTTTGTTTTGAAATGAAAGAACCTCTACTAGAGAGGCCTATAGGTCAGTAGACTACAAGGGGGTTTTAAAAAAAACCATTATATTTTTTTATTTTAGAATGACGACGTACTTCTCATACCCTGAGCCTGAACTCCAGGAGGAGCTGAAGAAGACCGCAGAAGCGATAGTAGCTCCAGGAAAAGGCATTCTCGCTGTTGATGAAGCTAATGGTAAAAACCGTTTTATTCCTAATACTATTCCTAATAGAGAGTTTGTGTGTGTTTGTTACATGTAGAGACATGAAATTTTGGACAACAACTACGCATACAACGCAACGGTAATGAAGTTCGTGGTGTTATTTTTGGGAATTCCTTTTTAGGAACATCCCGGAATTATGTGTTGCATAAACTTAGCTAGCTTGCACGTATGGTCGTATTGGTCATAAAGTAACTAAGAAATTTTAGTTCGTAAAACTTTAGTTCGTAAAACTTATCAGAGTATTGTCAATTCCAGAGGGCATCGGCAAACTCCTAGATGCTGTGGGTTTGGAGAATACGGAAAACAACAGGCGGAGATACAGGCAACTTCTTTTCACAACTAAGGTAATAATCAGAGAATGAGGTCATAAGGAGGTGTGGCGAGGACGCTAGGGTAAAATAGAAAAATGCACTAAGCACTTCTGATGCCAGGCCTAGCCAAACGTTAAGCTACTTTCAACCTATGACATTGCGTGAAGATCACTTTGACGTTGCGCTTAGTGACGCATATATCCCTCGTTGGCGTTGAAAAGGAAGTCCGTTAACTACAATAGTCATTGTCTTAGTCATTGGCCAGTTTCTTAGATTCAAAGACGTTCAGAAATGACATCAAGAGATGAAATATTGAGCCCTCTCGTTGGGGATCACTGGCGAACAATGCCTGAAATTGGTGTGGATTGGTAGGCGCCTGAGAGTGGCGTGGATTGATTTTTATTTGGTACACGCAAGGCGGCGCAAGGTCTATGTTTGAGGTAGATAGGAGAGTAGAACTGAATGCATTGCGTGAAGTTATTAAAGGGTAACCACCTGCTAACAGGCTGAACCGCCAGGAGACGTGGTAGCCAAGTGGTTTGACCTATGGCCTCTCAAGCAGAGGCTCGTGGGTTCAAGCCCGGGTTCGCACCTCTAAGTATTCTCACCTCTAAATTCGCCATGAGCTTTACGGTGAAGGAAAGCAACGTGAGGAAACCTGCACCCAGCTGAGAATAAATGCAATTGTGTGGGTGAAGTTCCTATTCCACACTAGGCCCGCGTGGGAACTACAACCCAAACCTACCCATTCTGAGAGGAGGCCCTGTGCTTTGCAGTGGAACGTATACAGGCTGGGATGATGAAGATTTTGTAAAATTTGTATAATATAATACCAGCTTTGGTATTTTAATGTAGAAAACATGGGGAATTTCCGCTAATATTTGTAAAGTACCACGACCATTGACGCTTGCTCAACTATGCAACGCCGGTAAATAGCACGCTTGACCGCATAAGGACAGCATGCTGTGCAATTTCTTGCTCGTCTCTTTTGTTTTGGTACCGATTTTTGAAGCCACACCACTCGAAAATGTGGAGTAAGAATTAGACTCTAAAACGAACATAGTCATTACTTATTTTTAACCTTGAATAATTGAGCATTTCTTTTTTTTTGTCCACGGTTCTGATAATTGTGAAAATAAATAAATACGCTTATATTGATATTTTATTGAGACTATTTGGTAGAATACTTAATAAATTTAGTTATTATGATATAGTCACTTCATTTATTTATTAAAAATTTCCATTATTAAACCTGTCCATAAAAAAGGTAACCAAAGTGATTGCAGCAATTACAGACCAATAGCCCTGTTACCGACATTTGCAAACATTTTCGAAACTGCCATGTCGAACCGTCTCTACTTATTTTGCGAAAAATTTAAAATATTCAACGACTCCCAAAATGGATTTAGGAAGCGACGATCAACAACGTTAGCAGTATACAAATATATGCATGATGTACTGAAAGTAATAAATGAAAAAAAGTATGCAATCGGTGTTCTACTAGACATCTGCAAGGCATAGGAGTAAGAGGTTTTGCTCATGACTGGTTCGTCTCGTATCTCACGGGTCGCATGCAGTTTGTTGAAGTAGAATATCATAACTATATGACAGGCAACATATCCAAAGTCAAATCAGAAGAAACGAAAACCACTCAATCAATCCCACAAGGTA
The DNA here is from genome assembly GCA_947859365.1 of Archips crataeganus. Lineage (NCBI taxonomy): Eukaryota > Metazoa > Arthropoda > Insecta > Lepidoptera > Tortricidae > Archips > Archips crataeganus. Next base: position 13,195,858 of record OX402065.1, on the reverse strand, counting down.
GTGTACTCGGATGTATCCTATTTTTAATATATATTAACGATTTACCCAAAACCATAGATACTCCATGCACCCTCTTTGCAGACGACATATCCATAGTATTACCATGCCAAGACGAAACTACCTTAAATAACCTTTTAGATAATACACTAACAAACACTTTCACTTGGCTCAACGAGCATAATCTTATAATTAATTTTACAAAAACAAAACTGATGCAGTTCCACCCCTATCAAAAACGTAGCTTAAATATAGACTATTCATTTCAGAATTCAAAAATAGAATGCGTAAAAACCTTCCCCTTACTAGGAATACACATTGACTCTAGTATAAACTGGAAAGAACATATACATAAGGTATCTGGGAAGCTTAGTCGATTCACCTATGCTTTGTACGAATTAAAAAAATGTACAAATATCAAAACAGCTATATGTGCTTATTATGCGTATGCGCACGCCTGGCTACAATACGGCATAGTTCTATGGGGAAACAGTTCTGACACAATACAACTGTTCAGACTCCAAAAACGCTGTCTGCGAATAATAATGAACATTGATAATATGACAAGCTGTAAACCATATTTTATAGAACAAAACATTTTAACTTTGACATGTATATATATTTTAGAAGTGGGTGTTTTTGTTAAAAATAATATATCCCTTTTTCCGCAATACACCCGTCCACATAATTTACGACCCCAAACAAGATTAGCGATACCAGATAGTCGTTTAAAAATGATTCACTCCGGTCCCTTCGCCATGTCAGTTACAATATACAATAAAATTCCCAAACCATTTCAAGATGAAACCAATATAGACAAATTTAAAAGGCGACTGAAACAACATCTAATCAACAAGTCTTACTACTCCTTACAGGATTTTTTAAACGAAAAATAGATTTATATAAAAACATAAATAAAACGAAAATTTATTAGTAAAATTCAGTAAACTACTAAAATACAATAAACAAAAAACAAAAATATAAAGTCAGTAAAAATAGATTAGGTATAAAGTCATTTCATCCTTGCTTATATTCTAAGTAGTATGTAGTTTATTTTTAAGTTTATATAATTTTCTAGTGCCATATAGATAATAGGTAAACTATAACTGTAACCTTTTACTAAGGAACATATTGTTAAGTGGTTACTACCGCCATTATGTACCTATACATATTGCTGTGCCCTTACAGGGTAAATGTTGAAGCTGTACATTATTTTTAAGATCTTTACCCACAACATTTAAATGCAATAAAGAGTTTGAGTTTGAGTTTGAGTTTGAGTTTCAGTTTAATTAGGTTTAATTCGATTAAAACTTAAAATTTCCACGAAAGGTACAATTGTCTTTCCAATTTTGTTACTTTTTATTAAAAACTTAAAATAATAAATAGTGGGCTAAAATCATTCATTTATGGTTTTCTATTGAACAATACAATGTAAACAATTTAATCAACTGAATTAAACATTTGCGAAGAAGATATTTCTTACTTTATTCGATGCTATACATTTATTTTCTTACTCGGGTCAAGAATCATGTATAATATTTAAATTTAACGAACAAGTAACCCAGAATTTTAGCTTTCTAGTATCATATATGGAAAATATGAATTACAATTAACTTTCTACGCCTATTTCATTAATTTACCTAGATATGTTAAAAAAGCGAAAAAATCCAAAATACGGCAGTTGAAATCTTGGGACAGTAACAAAGAAAGACACTGGTAACAAAATAAATAATGTTAGGCTAAGTTCATCATAAAGCATGAAAACCGTATTCAAACATTAGATGATGTAAGGTGAAAATAAAATAAAGAAAAACGATAATTTAAAATTATTTACTTATTTTTTGGGTACCAAGAGATCGAATATAAAGAATAGCGCCTCATCTTTTCAGCCGGTTAATGGCATTTTCTAACCCTGTACGACAATAAAACACTCCCTTATATTTTTTCCTCCTTTGTTACTCAATTTTCCTTAGATACGAACCCACGTGAAAGTAACAAAAAAAGAAGTAATGAACACTACTTCAACTACTTTGAAAAATTGTGGATGGCTCAAATTTAACTAAATAACAGATTAATTTACATTTTCTAATAATTAATAGTATTAACTATACAAGAAATTTTAGCAAATTATGTTTTTGTATGAACTAACCTTCAAACCGTGGTATCAAAAACAGAACTTTACTTTGGTACGAAAAGTAGCAATGTGTTTACGTGGCAATATTTCGACGATGGCTGACGTAATAACATGGCGGCGTATGTTAGCACATATTTTAGTGTTGCCCGATGGTAAAAACAACGAAGTTTGGTAGAATTTCTTATAATTTAGTAACCAAAATGAGTAACAAAAAAATAATTTTTGTATGGAATATTTCCTGGGACAAACTTTATAAAATATTTTCTACTATAAAGCGATGCTAAATAATAAAAAATACACTGTAATATGAATCTTCTTACAACAGTGCAGAGTTTAAAATTAAAAGGTTCTTTGACCGTTATTAATAAAAATGAGTTTGAATTAGCGAAATGTTGGATGGGACACGCCGGTTTTCATACATTTGAAATTATAATGTTTTGGTTTAAACTTTATATTTAATAAATTACAAGGTATTTGACCAAAAATCAAATTTCGTGTGTTTAATAATTAAATGAACTTTCTTCACAAAATTGTAGTTTATCGTTTTTTATACATTAAATATTTTTTATTGAAATTCAAACTTGTGGGACACTGAGCAAAGTGCTGTGGACAAAAAAAAAGATATGCTCAATTAACAGTTTATGGTTAGGCATTACAATAATAACGTAACAAAAACTCTGCTGCAGTAAGGCCATATAGCAATGAGAGTTGTCGCTATTTTTATTTTTTAATTATTACAACCCCAAATTGAAATCGCTTGGTGGAAGGCAATATTTTTTATTTTAAAGGTACCATAATATTGCGCAGGTAAACTTGTCCGAACCTAAGAAATGTTGTTTCCGTTTAGGTACCTACCTACACTGTCTATTTTCTTCGGTTATTTGAGTGAAATTATTGATGATTTACAATCAGCGGATATCACAGATAATTATTGATTATAGGAATCGAAAAAAGATGCTTAGTACCTATTTATGTAATATTTGTAATAATTCGTGGTAACAGAGTGGTAGCTCCATACAGCAGTGTTCAGACGCTGACGTACGTATACAGACTGGGATGATGTTGTGTGAGATGAGGACGGGTAGCGCCAAAGAGAGATCCTAAAACTATGCTAGGCGCGTAGGGAATTCCACAAATTGCAAAGCCTTTATGAAAAATGCTTGCTGACCGCCGCTTGGGCTGATATTGGGTCAGATCTAAACTACCTATACTGGTACGTCATTGGACATTTGTCAAATTTTTGAGCTGAATTACTTTAGCTTTTCGGACGTCTTTGAACCTTCGATTTTATGACACTTAGTTTTTTTCTGACAGGCTGACTATTATTAATAGCGAAATCCGTAATTACTGATTAACCTTTTCAATGCCAAACCCAGCCAAACGTAAAGGTACTTTGAATCTTATATCGTTGCGTGAAGATCACTTTGACGTTGTACTTTGTGACGCATATATTCGTTGTTGATCAACAAAGGGGTTATGGTTATAACCGAACTATTATTAGATTTCGTTCATATTACAAGTAGGTACCAATGTACTAATCATTTAGAAAATAAAGGGTCTTACTTCGCTGGACTGAGCTCACAGTGCAGAGAGGAAATGCGGCGAGCATCTTGGGAACTATGTCCGCTGGTCCCCGCCTTGTTTGAATAGTTTTGTTCTTTTTAATGTACACATCAAGTGCAAAAATAAGCATCGATTAAATCCTCCCATCGCTATATACCTATACCTTAATTCGACGACATAAGAGCTATGGGACATATTTATGAGCAAGTTGTGTGCACCCATATTTTTATACTGACTGTACGATTTATTTAATTTCCTTCAAGTTCATTTAAATAGGTTTAGGTACAGTAACAGTGTAAAAATTTGAGTGTTCGCCTGATAATAGAGTACGATAATAAAGTATACATAATAAAAATATCGTGTCACTGTGTTTGTTATCGAACTCCTCCGAAACATTTTCAAACGAAAAATTTTTTTACAGAATCTCTCAGAACACGTTTCAGGAGTCATACTGTTCGACGAGACCGTGTACCAGAAGACTGACGATGGAACACTATTCATTGATGTCTTGAAGAAGCAGAACATTATACCTGGAATCAAGGTTGACAGAGATGCTGTGCCGTTGTTCTTGTCCGAGGGAGAAGTCACTACTCAAGGTATGTTTTAGATTGCCATCTTTATTCATACATGTACTTATTCGAAGTTTTTTCAATGGATGGATGACGTGATGGTCCCAAAGGAAGATCAGCGCCTTTCGCAAGATCGGCACTTTACTGATTTGGGACCATTTCGTGATATGTGCTTTTTTTATTGTATGTTTTATTTCTGTCATTTTGTTTTTTATATATCACGAATATTTTTTTTTCTTTCTTTCTTTCTTTCTTTTAAGTATTTTAAAATGCATGCGGAAAATTTTCGTATAAGGTTGCTCTGACTGAACACCTCAAAGGTATTTGAGTTTTTAATCCAAGATGTAATGTACTACAAAGGCAAAAATCGCGAAGGAATCAAACAATATATTCCGCTGAATCGTCGACATTGTTCTATCGCTCAAAAGCATCACGCTGTCTTCTTGAATTCTTTCCCAGGTCTAGATGACCTCGGCAAACGCTGCGCTAACTACAAGAAGCTAGGCTGCCGCTTCGCAAAATGGCGGTGCCCTCTCAAAATAGGAGACAACATTCCGTCAGTGCAAGCCGTCAACGACATGGCCCAGGTGCTGGCGAGGTACGCGGCGGTCTGCCAGAGCGAGGGTCTGGTGCCAATTGTGGAGCCTGACGTGTTATTAGATGGTAAGGAAATGCAAAGCTCGTTATTGACATTGCAGCTAACGAAGATGAATTTGTCTCCTGACGATTCGCTTCTGTTGAGCTGTTCCCATTCTGATTGGCACCTTGTTGGCACACAGATTGTAAAATCTTGTTTGGATATTTTAATGATAATGGCATTCAAAATAATAAGAGCCTATCAGAGTAAAACAGAACTTGGCATGCAATTGTAATTTTCAGATGAGATCTCCTTGATCGCATACTACTACCGAAATCTTTATGAATTGTATGGTCTAGGGCAGAAGTCCGCAGTTTTTGAAACGAAAGAGCCAAAATCCGCAATAAAAAAAAAACAGATTTCAAAGAGCCACGCAAATGTTTCGTTTCAATATTATTTGCTTATAAAATAAGATTAGATATTATTGTAAAGTCAACACTAACTAATCACAAGGTTACTATTACAATCCTGAGTTAGCATTTAACTTAGTTATTTTACTACTATTTACATTAATTTCTAAGCAATTTCATGCTATACCTTACCAGGTGATCATGACATCGTAAGAGCTCAAAAAGTCACTGAAGTGGCGCTTGCAGCTCTCTACAAAGCGCTGAATGATCACCATGTCTTCTTGGAAGGAACCCTCATCAAGCCAAATATGGTAAGTCTCCATAATGTTAATAAAACTAGCAGACATAATTAAAAAGTTGGTGCACTTTGTTATGCAAGTTGTATTATTGCTTAGATCCTAGCTGGATAACTCCAGTTGGTATCTATGGCGATATCTAATAATGCAGGCATTATATACTAGCTATCACCAACTGTAAGCATTAAACACTGGACGTTTTGAACTTCTATCTCTATCTCAATTCTATCCCTGTCTTACGCGAAATATAGACCACAACTTACTGTACCGATTATTATTTGCATAAATATTGGAGATGCCAGTAACTGATTTAATTATATTACAGGTTTCTCCAGGACAAGGTTATAAGAACAAGGCCACCCCCGAGGAGGTAGCGAAAGCTTCAGTAACTGCTTTGTTACGAGGCGTACCAGCCGCTGTTCCTGGTTTGTCAACATTTACAATACATGTCATATCTTCCTAGTCTTACCTGATTTCTTTTGTCCTCACTCATGTGTGCCACGACTGCTCAGAACGGTTTCCTAGTGCTCTCATTGCATTCATGAACTTTGTTTTATTTGAATAGTTTCACCACCATATTTTGCGTTAATGTTCAGCCAGAAAAAAGCCAAAATATATTGGTTACGAGCGGAAGGCCAGGTTCTGGAAAAATAAAAAATCCATATTTAAGCAATAATAGATATTTTTTTTCGAAAACATCTGATACTAAAAGTGTTATGTTATGTTTCTCTATTATCACTTAACTAAATGACATGCATCTTTTCATTATCTTATTGTTTTTTTCTAGAACTGATATAATCTGACTTCTAGCCTGGTTTCAGGTTATTTTTGAATTTTGGGAAACCCTGTATATTTATGCTATGTCGCTTTCCAGGAATTGTTTTTCTCTCCGGTGGTCAGTCTGAAGAAGAGGCAACTCTTAACCTGAACGCTATCAACCGAGTTCAGTTGAAGAAGCCATGGACGTTGACTTTCAGCTACGGCCGCGCTCTGCAAGCCTCAGTCTGGAAGACATGGGCTGGAAAAGACGAGAATGTGGCCAAAGCACAGGCGGAGTTGCTTAAGAGGACCAAGGTGAGTTACCAGGAACATAGAAACTTGAGGCGTTTGAAATGTTGACTTACGATCGGAGTTCGAGAGTACTTACATAACCGATATAGTATAACATGCTCAAACAAAAGTAAATGATCTGTTAGTCTCTATGATGGTAAGATTGTTGGAGATCAGCTAAGTAAATTGTCATACTTCTAATTTTTTTACATTAACGTACATTTGGTACAAGAGTTAATGACTATATCATGGACAGGGATGTTTGGAAATAATTCCGATTCGCATTGGCGATCCCTAGTCTCAAATAGCGTATCTACTGTGTTAAAAAATTTATATTTATTTATTTATTTATTAGCCTATTTTTGTGTCCCACTGCTGGGCAAAGGCCTCTCCTCTTGACTTCCACATGTCCCTGTCCAGAGCTATACTGGGCCAGTCATTCGATTCCGCGTCTAGGTCGTCCCGCCATCTCCGCCTCAGCCTGCCTTGCCGTCGGTGGCCGTCGCGCGGCACCCACCACGTGGCTGAGTGTTAAATTTAACTGTATTAAATACTTTAGATGTATGTAATTTAATAACAATGTAGATATGATTGAAAAAATATACCTTGTTGAGTTTCTTGCCGGTTTCTTCTCAACAGGGTTTTTTCCGAACCGGTGGTAAATTATTCGACGTTCATAGGAGCATCAATTGATGCCTAAATTGAATAAAGAATTTTGACTTTGACTTTGACTTTGAGTCTGTATTTAAAACTACTGCTTCACCAGTTCTTTTTTATGCCAGTCTCAAACGGAACTTTCTTTCCATACAGCTAGATATCATTCAATGAAAGTGCTATTTGTTAACTCATTTGCCTCCTCCTGACCAGGAGCACTACTCCTGGCCTGCACCTGACTACGCATACCCGTATTCGTAGTGAGGAGGCATTTCTCGGGTGTTATCTGGCATTATCTTCTCTATCTTGTTACAGCCAGAGAGGGGAGAAGCATAAACGCTACAGACACATTGTGTTAATTCGCTCTGTCATTTTAAGGACGCAATAGGATCTTGTATATTCTACCAAAGTCATTGACATTTGCTATAGGCTCGATTTTTACTACTTTTATATACTGCCCAGTTCAAATATCTCGTTATTTTTATTACAGGCCAACGGGTTGGCGTGTCAAGGAAAATATGAAGCGGGTTCACTGACTTCTTCTGCTGCAGATAAATCTAATTTTGGCAAGGATTATAAATACTGAAGATTAGGGTGATTTCTAACTGTACTCATGTAGTCAAATCAGTTAATACCATATTTCTTGGGTCATCAGTGTTTGTTGTTTTATTTCACTACCTTTTGAATAGTTAGGCCAAAAACGTTATCATCGTGGACATAAAAAATTGAGGTTATTCAATTTCTTTACAAACAACTGACCAGTGATTGAAATCTATCTGAAGCAATCAAAAGTACTCTTCTTCTAATGGTGGTTCTCTTTCTCTTTATCCTTGTTAATGAAATGAGAAAGAGTTCAGCAGGTAAAAGGTGTAGATCACTGAATACAGAATAAAATGTTCTCAGCGAATACTTTCTTCCTTCACTCGCATCCACATGTAATTATATAATTTATTACGGAGGTTATAACTGTAAATTAACGAAATAATACAATACCTAATAATAATCCAGCGGTTAATACCCAAGTTGAATAATTATTAAAGTACCTAATTGGTAGAAATTATTGGTGTTAAATATTATATTATTATTATTAATGTTCTGGGGCCGATTCAGAGGGAGGACGGTAGCTGGAGGGTAAGAAAGAATAAGGAAGTTGAGGACCTGGTATCTGAGCCCAATGTTATAGGAGAGACCAAGGGGTCCAGACTCCGGTAGCTCGGACACGTAGAATGGTTGGGAGAGGATCGAGCCGTGAAGAGAGCGTACTTGGGACGACCGAGTGGACGTAGGCCGGTTGGTCGTCCCAGGTACCGCTGGAGGGACGAGGTCCTGAAAGACCTTTTGGACCTCGGGGTCGAAGACTGGCAAGAGCTGGCTCAAGATCGCAAAGCGTGGCGTAATCTGGTGTTGGAGGCCAAGAGCCACTTTGGGTCACTGCGCCCTGGCAGTAAGTAAGTAAGTAAATATTATAAATACAATTTACCTAGTCGCATATTGTATGTAATTACTCTTAGCTGTAATACATATTAAAGTTTTCATGTTTAATTAAGAATATGGTTGCGTTTATTATTAATGATTTAACACCCTATGTAACCCATATTCCGCAAATAAAAAATATATCATTTCATTTAATGTTCAGCGTTCGGTGATCGAGAAATTACCCGTTGTTAATAGACTTCGTGTGTTTACACTTTTTTTTCATAACAGAAAAATAAAAACTTTTGAAACTGTAGGTATTTTAGGCAAATATCTACCCCAGTATTCGACAGTTTAATTTTAATAATCGACACCCTGCTTGTCGCCTTCATTGCTACGAATTAAGATTGAAAGTGTCGGCTATTGGGGCACCGTCGGGCACTAGGGTATTTTCCTTACCAAGTTTAGACTTTTGCAGATAGAAAACGGCTTAATGAATTCTTAAAAATGTTATACCCAACCACTCTTTATCTTCGTAAAGCTGCGTACGGACTGCGCGCACATTACGCGTACCCTACGCGAGCCCGGGTACCCTTCAGTAAGTTTCTGAAATACATTCGTCATTCCAATTAACACTGGCTACCAATAATTGTGACTACAGAAAAGAAGAAAAACCATAACTAAAGACTAAAGCGTACCGCAAGTCACCATATACTAGAATTTTCATGGCAACATTTTACTGTCGTACGTGACCAAAAAACTTTGTGTTTTCTACGCAAGAGAATTATTTGTTTTTGTGTCACGTTTACAAGCTTGCTGCCAAATAGGGCCATTCCTTTTTTTTGCTCACACATATTTTGTATCGCGCGTGACTATTTTACAACTTTTTTTGAGGAAAGTGAAATATCATTGGTTCCTGTAGGTTTTAGGTTCGGTACAGCGTGTGAAGTATTATGTTGTTGTAGCGTAAAAATGTTCAATTTTTATGTAGTCGAAGTCGTCGACTAGTAACTTAGTGGTTTCGATTGTTCGAGCCCGGGCTATTACTATTAGGTACTTCTGAGTTTTTGGTATTTATGTGCGAAACTACATTTAAAAATTTACCATAGTTACGACAGTTAGTACTAGAATTATGTATTATTAAATACTAGCCTTCCGTCCGCAGCTTCGCCCGCGTTAAATTAATTTTCCCGTAGGAAAAGGTTTTTCCCGCGGTAAAAAGTAGCCCCTTTCGAACGCAAGTAAGTATGAAAAGTGTTACAATAATAGAGTTTCTGAAATGTACTAATATTATCTTTAAATTTGGAATCCCCAAAATGATGTAAAGTTCAATTTTAATTGCCATTAAACGTCACAATTGTATCAACCGGGTTCGAAAGGGCTATGCCACTCAGTGATAATGTAGCTTTCTAACGGCAAAAGAATTTTTGAAATCGGTCCAGTAGTTTCGGAGCCTATTCAATGCAAACAAACAATCAAATCTTTCCTCTTTATAATATTAGTATAGATAAAGCAGAGTCGTTTTGAGGCATACCGAGTCCCTTAGGCCAGTGTTCCGCAATTTTTTTGTGTTCAAGGTATAGTCGACCAAGAAACTCCTTTACCACCCTAAAGTTCAATGTCAGTTGTATGACTTAAGACATCAATGGCTATTTTCACTTACAAGTCAATGTGACAATCAGCCTTATTGTTTTTATTCTGATGTAGGAACTGTCACAAAAAATGGTAAAGCACATACTTGGTCGACTATACATTAGTTAAACGAAAATTTTTGGAGGTACACCATAAGTGAAAAATCAGTTTTTAAATAAAACTTAGTAAAGATGAACAAAACAAAACGCCTCGCTTGTGCCCTCGCGTGATTTACCTCTTGTGAGTGTTTTTCTTCCGTACGTCTATTTAGCTTTATGAGATAATCTTATTTTTCCGAGGCACACCAACTAATGACCACGGTACACCGGTGTGCCACGACACACACTTCACGGAACACTGCTTTAGGCACCAAACAATAAGGGCCTCGTTGGAGTGTAGAAACGTAAAGTGTCATTTACAATTATTTTCGTGTAACCAAATAATTGGACTGTGGGGTCCTGGATATGGGCTCTGTGTGCCTTTATTGACAACTTAATTAGTAATGTTGCGGTTAGTAAATAAAACCCACACTACCCTGACCTGCCCTACCCAACCCTACCCTACCCTACCCTAATCTACCCTACCCTGGACTTGCCGAAGACCTGGATGTACTAACGCGTGATGCAGCTCCATGGCTTAGCAATTTAAGTGCTTTACTCTAATGCCTGTAGTTTTATTATTATGCCATACGATTAAATAATATATACTAATGTGTTCTCGTGTTACGGTGTTTGTTATCGAACTCCTCTGAAACAGCTTGACCGATTTTTATCAGATTTTTTTTCTCTTTATAAAAAATAGCCTACGACCTATTCTCAGACTTATCATTTGATTTAATAAGTCACCCCTATTCATCGCAGACGGAGTCACGGGCAACAACTAGTAAGTAAGTAAGTAAAATCAAATCAAACAGTTAACACTGAACTATACAGAAGCATTCGCTTAAAAATACTCTAGTAAAACATTACCAACTCTCTCATTAGGGTTGCTTTATCAACATCTGCGCTTTCACAGAGTGCCTTATATTTTTTCTTGTAGAGGCAAATTTTCTTTCACGTTTGTTAAAGAGAGTCGCACAAGCATGACGTGCAGAACAAAAGTTCCATGAAAAGGCTCTGCCGTTAAAAAGTTATGAGACTCTCGACCCGAGAATGGGTTGGGGCTAAGTCACAAGCTACAGTGACTCAGAACCTTTGAGATAGTGAAAATATACACACTCACGTCTTAAACGTGTTTAAAACTGAAAATGTTTCGGGATAATCCGTAGCCCTTCTGCCCGGAGCCACACGTCACGGCGGCTGCCAAACATGCACTACGCGCTACCGCTCTGCTCATGCGGTTGCTCGACGACACACCACACACAGACAGGCACACAGCAGCGGGCAGCTTAGCCCGAAACATGTCGAGTTAAACTCGTTATTAGACGTGAGTGATCCGTATATTTTCACTATGAGTGAGTCGCACGGTAGTTTAATGTTTAAACTTTTGAGATAAGCGAAATCGCTTCACAGTACACGACGCGAGAAAAAACGCTATTGAATTCAAATGTTAACAGCCACGCTCAATGAGTGACATGGGAACTGACGAGGAAAGTAGGTAGAGACGTAATGTAGTTCTTTGCGTCACTATTCGTCATGCTTGGTGCTTTGGCTTTTGTAATTTGGAACAAACGCTCGTTGAGTGAATTTTTCACATTATCATGCCCGATGAATTGTCTAATACACAATTTGTAATTTTCTTTGTCTCTTTCTCTCTCGCTCTATCTCGTTGAAAGCTAAACTTATTTCATTTCTATCTAGTTCTATTGCGATGATTTGATGTCATCATTGTTTTTTTTATTATGAGAGGGAGGCAAACAATGGAAAATGGTCACCTCACCACTGTCCATAAATATCAACAACTCAAAGAGAGTCACTAATCTGTTACCGGCCTTTAAAGGAAGTATAAACCCTTTTCTTGAAAGCCCCGATGTCATAGTTGTCTGGAAACACTGCTGCCGGTAACTGGTTCCATTTCACCGTACGTGGCAAGAAGTGCTGAAGAAAACGCACAGTATAATCATATTTGGCGCTTTAGCGATTTTACCTTTCCACTGGCGATATAATGTGGCACATTGGAACTTTTTGATATCACTAACCTCTTCTAACTTACGGGTCTGCTATATCTCGAATTCTTGGAAGCGACTGCGTGAAGACAACGCGGACAATGCAACGGAGAAAGACTAGCTTTGACCTACTTCCTAGGTTAAAATAGGGTGTAAAATATAAAAGTATTGAAAGAAAACTAAGCAACTTGTAATGATTTATCGTAATTTGCTAGATAAATACCGAACATTGAAAATTTTGTAGTATGTAAATTTTTAGTTCTTTGGAGCTCAAACAAAATTATCGGGTGCAATTAACATACCTAGGGCTAAATTCAGGAACGGCCCAACACGGTTTGCGAGCGGTAATTCAATCGTTTGCGAGAGGATAGGGATGAACTGCTATCTGCTAGGTATTCAGGAACGCCGAAAATCACTGGTTTGCGTGAGGTTTGGGCTGAGATTGGGATGAGCCTTATTTATTTATTTATTCATTTATTTATTTACAAAGCGAATTAACAGGAAAATACTTAATGCTCATCCTAAGCTCAGCCCATTCTTATCCTCTCGCAAACGATTGAATTACCGCTCGCAAACCGTGTTGGGCCATTCCTGAATGTAGCCCCTAATCTATCTATCTTGCTACTGCGCTGCAATCGCCACTTCCGTAGGTTTTGTTTTACTTTGGGAGCTTTCGTAAGAAGGCTCGAAGGACCCAAGTTATCCCACAAAACTACACAATTACACGGATCGAGAGTGTAGGTACCATTAATCTGAGTAGAGCCTAGACCCCAAATTAGAAGTGGCGTAAGGTCAAAATCCTCCTGGGGAATCAACATTAAACTCCAGACCTTTTTGATTTATATACTTTCTAGGGAGTAATAAAATAGTAAGGATAAAATCGACTTTTATCAACGCTGTCTGAGATTTGTGAAATTGGATTAGTTAGCTAGCAGGATTAAAGATATTTTCTTTAACCCTGCTTCATCATCATCATCATCATTGCAGCCTAATACGTCCCACTCGAGGGCTTCGGTCGTACCTACTTCTCACGCAGGACCGTGCAGATTAGGAACTGCGCACACACCATTGAATTTCTTCTCAGGCGTGTGCAGGTTTCCTCACGATTTTAAAGCTCATGGTTAAATTTCAAATTTATTTCGCACATAAATTTCGAGAAACTCAGTGGCGTGAGCCCGGGAACGAACCCCTCACTGCTTGAGAGGCCATAAGTCAAACCACTCGGCCACCATTATTTTTCTTTTAATGCGGTTTAATTCACACTAATTAAGTATTATCTCAATATACTGTTTTAAACTTTCGTGATTTTCACTCATAATTACTACACTAAATAAATAAATATCGTAACCGAGGTATCGTAGTCGAGGTAAATAAATAATTATTTATTGCGTGATAAGTCCCGTTTAGTATAGTAATTATAAGTATTATCTCATTCAACAAATCATCAAAATATTAAAATTTAATGAAATAATCAAAATAATCAAGAATTATTTCAATTTACCCCGTAATCCTACTTATCTGCTTTTCTATGCAATTTTAAGATATTGCTATGCGTTTTAATAAAGACCTACAGTTTGTTTTGGGCGCAATTATGTCTCGAATAGAAACCTGTAGGCTTATTATTGTCTAACGCTTCTGACGCTTGCCTTCGCTAGTTACTATTTCTTTCTGTCAAACGGTGCAAAATGATGACAGAAAGAGATGGTGAAAGCGAAGGCAAGTGTCAGAAGCGTTAGACAATACGGCCTCTGTGTATTTTCAACCGATCCGACTGTTATTTGTTTATACAAACCACTAGCAAAGCCTTTTATAGTCCACGATATACCGAACAATAAATTTACCTCTCTAGCTCCCAGCCAAACCACTAACCCTCCATCCACTAATAAATAATCGCATGGCAATGAATCCAGTGACCACAACTTTAAATCACGACAGCCGCAACACGCCCGAACGAGTAAAATAATACGATAATGTAGCAGTGGTTAATTTAAACTTAAATAAGTTTTATCGAGATTGGTTTTTTCTTTTAATCTTTTTGTATTTTTAATTTTTCAAATCCAATTTTTTTACTTTTATGAGCGACATCTCTTGGTCCGGGTAAGCAGATAGTTCCGAAGGAGTGTTGACGTCTTTCGTTGAGTGCATTAACATAGATGTCACTTATATCGCTGCAATAAGTCATTAAGCAAGCTGAGATGTGTGATGAGGCTGCTTTTTATCACGGGAAAAAAATCTCATTCCACGGGAAAACACGTTTTAATCTACTTCAGAGGGGACGAAGCTGCGGGGATCAGCTAGTTAATAATAAAAGACTAGTAGTTATTTAATGGATCTAAATGTAACATTTTCCACCAAAAACCATTGTTGAAAAGAAAAATGAGATTTTTATGTGAAACTATGGCCAAAAATGGCCTAAAAAAACCGGCCAAGAGCGTGTCGGACACGCACAAGGTAGGGTTCTGTAGCCATTACAAAAAAATCAAGTAATATTTTTCTAAGGATTTCGTATGTGTACGGAATCATCCAAGTTTAGGTATGTTTTATACCTTAGGCTACTATTTACTCTGAAACTACAAATAATTTCCAAGCAATCTTATCCGCTATAATTTTCCTAGTAAATTTGATATAATTATTTACTACCATTCTGATTTTTTTAAAATTTTTCCACCCAACAGTTTAGATTTTAGAGGGGGGGGGGGACGCTCGATTTTAATGAAAATTTTCACTTTAAAGTTGAATATTTCGCAAACAGATCACTGAATAGAAAAATCATGTTAGCAACCCCGCAATGGTTTTAAAAGACCTATCCAACGATACCCCACACTATAGGATTAGTCGAGAAAAAAAAATCACCCCCCTTTTACGTCTATGGGAGGTACCCTAAAAAAATTAATTTTTTATTTTTTATTTTACCACTTTGTTGGCGTGACTGATATGTATATTCATGCCAAATTACAGCTTTCTAGTACTAACGGTCTCTGAGCTTAGCCGCGGACAGACAGACAGACAGACAGACGGACAGACGTGGCGAAACTATAAGGGTTCCTAGTTGACTACGGAACCCTAAAAAGCTAGATGTGACCATTTATTGGGTGTCAGCACTAGGCCATCCGGTCGTCACTATTTCTTTAAAAGTGAAAAAAAAAACGTTATTTTCAGATATCCATATTAAATCCAATGGTAAGTAAAGTACTATACTTTTCACCTCACTAGCTCGGAAAGCCCTTTTTGTTTGTTTGACATCTATTGAGAAAATCGCTTTTTATCCACTTGTGAAGAAAGAGTTTTGACATTTAAAGGCAGCTTAAGTGATTTTTGACAGCTAACAAAACGCAAAACGTTAAAAGTGCTGAATTGTGAACATCACAATTAATGAATTGCATCGAGTAAAAAACACTAAATACAGTCTTACAACTTTATTTTAATTCATAAATATCAGCATTCAACATTAACCTTCATTCTTGTTGTAAAAACGGATAAAATGTTCTGACAGTCCAAGTAAGTCGATGTGCGAACAAAACGCATACGAAATAATAAAAAAAAACTTAAGTCAATCAAAACTTTTCAATTAATTAAGCCGTCAACGTTAAATATTCGCATGTTTTTCTAGTTATTTTGTTATTAAAAATGAGTGATTCTAGTGAAGAAGACGTATTAACACCTGTGGAATTACGGGAAACCGTGCAAAATGCGGAATTGAGCTTGCGGAATGTCGGTATTGAAGTAGTTCCATAAAGACTGGATATGCTTAGGCTATTTTGCATTATTTTTGATTTTACCAATATTTCTATACTTCAAAATTAAAGTATTGACAAAGAGGTAAATAAATAATAATTTATAGTACAAACCCTTTTTCTTATTTTCCTCGCTGTAGTGAGGTGAAAAGTTTTGTGTTATACACGGGTGAAAAGTTATTTTACGTCTCGTGTGTTGAAACACTCGCTATCGAAAGGATTCTATTTTTGAACCACTCGCTTCGCTCGTGGTCAATCATAGACTCATTTCGATAGCTCGTGTTTCAAATGAACACTCGCAGGTAAAATACAACTTTCCCCCCTTGTATAACAAATAACTATTGCGAGCTCTGCATTTTGAGATTATAATTTAATTTCTCAAAAAAGTGACTAGAAATGTTCTTTCCGTGTACTCTCGCATTGTTAAAAAGTTATCAGAATCATGTAGAGCTAAGCTTCTAACTCTACACCCACTAACTCTACAAGCCCTAACTTCACAAACTCTACACCTTAGTCAAAATATGTGGCTTGGCTCCAGAATCCTACTCCCTTTATCTGTTTTATTCCCTCCATTTCCATGTTCATTTATAAGACTGCAATTCGTATGGCTGCTGGCAATCTTCTTTTAAGGGCCAACCCTTCGTCTGGAAATGCTTTATGCAGGCTGACATAAAACATAAATGGGACGCGTGCTTTTCCTTAACCAACGAAAGAAATTTGGTTTTATTTCACCGTATCTTCCGGGAAATAAAATCCTATGTAAGTATATATCGCCAATAGGGATGTTGACACCATTAAAAAATAATTCAAAGACATGTCTCCAGTAAAAAAACGCTTTATTTTAGCCCCGAAAACCAGATTAATTTTCGATTAACTGCAAAATTAGATTTATTGTTGCTTTAAAACAAATAAATAGTTAGTTAATTGAGTATGCCAACAAGTGACGTCATATGTTGCTATTGCCATAGAAACTCTATGGGAGAAATGTGTTCTGACAGCCCATAAAAAGTACGTCAGTTGATTGGTGGTGTCAACATCCCTATTGACAAGATTTCATATTTCTAAGGCTATAATTTAATTCGTTCTCTGTATTCTGTTTGGAAAGAGAAAGACGCTGATAGTTTTAAATTATCACTTGGATTATTAATTAATTTATAAAAAAAAATTAAGGTGGCCTTCTTCTAAAATGGCATAACTCCAAAACTACCACACAATAGATCCATTACTTTTGTGGGCTGGCATGAATAGTGCCTACAGCAGTTACGCAAAATAGGCGCGTAGAAGACGTCGAGTTGCGGAAATTAGCCCATTATTACCAATTACCAATTACTTTTATCTAGTCTCTATTAAAAAAAAATAATGACGTAAATCTGACGTTGAGGTTGTTATCAAATTTAAAATTATTACAGTTCTTTTTTATGGTGAAAAGGGTAAAGGGAACATATCTATCCTGTGGTAGTATTGGTAAATTCAGATATATAATAAATAATAAATATTAGGGGACAATCTTACACAAATCGACCTAGTCCCAAACTAAGCAAAGCTTGTACTATGGGTACTAGACGACGATAAACATACTTATATAGATAAATAAATACTTAAATACATAGAAAACATCCATAACTCAGGAACAAATATATATATATATTTTTTAATTACTTGTATTTTTTTTATATAGAGAAACAAATTATAATAAATATTTTTCCGTGTTTAGGAGGCAAAACTCTTTCGATTCCTGTAGTTATTTTCAGGTGTTAAAAAAAAATCTCGTCAATTACTATGTAAAACGGGCCAAGGTCTTGTTGTTAATAATGTGCGGCAAATAAATATTCAATATTAAGTTTCGTTTTCGTTCATCGTCAACTTGTAAAACCAAGGTCAGTCATATTTGGGTCATGCACACCGTTGGAAAGAAAAGTCGTCTCCCTGTGGACACAAAATTAGCGATTCCGAGTCAGAAAACTAAAGATTAAATGGGCCTATAAGTTGACCTCCGATACGCCGCTGTAGACTTGGCTAAAAAATATTGGCTATACTCGGCTCACCGCAAACCGGGAGCGCGGGGCGCCGACGGAGCATGCCCAGCGCGCTCTATAACACTGAGTCAAATATACGGTGACACACCGGCAGCGCGGCACACCGTATTTGATCCAGTGTTATTGATCGCGCTGGGCACGCTCCGTCGATGCCATGGCCACAGGAGAGACGCGAACAGAAAAATATCTATAAGCCATTTCACACCAAAAATCGCCAGTAAACGCAAACTAAGGGCCTTCGTACATGGAGCTACTCAAAGAGAACTTAGTTACGAAGTTAAATTACTAACGAGTTGCTTGAGCGTCACCGCCCATACATTCGCATTAAAGTTCGCACACGACGCGACTAGTTACTGACGTTGAGTAGCTCCATGTGCGAAGGGCCTAAGGACCACCACCGGCACCGGATTCTTTTACTTTTTTAATATTCTCAAAGTTGTAAGCTTTAAGTCGAAAGTTTTAATAAAAAAACCGGCCAAGTGCGAGTCGGACTCGCGCACCGAGAGTTCCGTACAAATTTATATGTATCTATGAACATCCAGTCTTAGCAGACCCCTGCTCCTGAGCAAAATGTGCGCAGTGTGGGATCATTGTAGATTGGGTATTGACAAAAAAAATTATGCTTTTCGCAATTTTTCCTTTATCTGTGCTATAAGACCTTGCTTCGTACCAAATTTCAAGATTCTGAGTTCACGGAAAGTACCCTGTAGGTTTTGATTCCCTTGCGAGTGTCGACAATTTGCGGAAAATTGCGGCATAAAAGGCTATATCTTTTGATTGCGTTAAAAATTTATGCTTTTCGCAATTTTTCCTTTATCTGTGCTATAATACGTTACTTCGTACCAAATTTCAAGATTCTGAGTTCACGGGAAGTACCCTGTAGGTTTTGATTCCCTTGCGAGTTTCGAAAATTTGCGGAAATTTGCGGCATAAACGGCTGTATCTTTTGATTGCGTTGGCTTAGAAGTTTGTTTTTTTTACAGCTCCAAGGGACCGTAGACCTGAGTATTAGATATAAATTTCAGCTTGATACCTCCACGCGTTCCTGAGAAAAAGGGTATTGGCAGACGGACGGACGGACGGACAACAAAGTGATCCTATATGGGTTCCGTTTTTTCCTTTTCAGGTACGGAACCCAAAAAAATAATCCCTAGAACTAATTTACGCGCGTGGGGCCATGGATAAAGGCTAGTAAGTACCTATACCATAAAATAACTATAATCACTCCACTGTTTACTGTGTGGAATTATCAAGGTGAAAAGAGTAATTTTTACTGCGTTTATTTACTAAAAGAAAATGGGAATATACGAGTATATATAAATAGCAGTGCGGTTTGATTTCAGTACGTTGTGCCTGTTTGCTGTTCATTTCGCATTCCGTTTGCGGTAGAAGCTTCCCTGTTGAATTAAAAGCATGTGGAATATTTGTTGAAGAATCACGTTTTACCTAATTTATCTATCGAAATGTGAAATATATATACGGAATAAAGCACACAAATATAGGTACCTAGACATCTATTCGGTGTCGAGATTCTTGATCCATCGGGTTTTAGCGTTACGAAGCTCTGTAAAGAAATAGCAAAGAGGTTAATCCACGTTACAGGAGACCGAAGAGCTGGCAGCTGCCTCGGATAAAGAAGCTAGCTTAGCTATCAAAGCGGTCACGCTGACCCCTTTATAGTATTTTTAGTTATCATTATTTTTTTCTTCTTTTTAGGGGCTGTTTCACCACTTTTCTTAAAGTTCGGATTAGCTTAATCATAACCTTATTTGACAGATGGAATTAAAATTTCTGTTTCACCAGTCTCGATTAGCGCTAAGTGACGGACAAACTGTTTCTTAATTTGACCATCAGATCAGGAGGCATTTAGCATTTTTATCCGTCACATAAAGTTAGTTTATTTTTTTGTGGCCATAGTTGGAGAGCCCTTCAGCCGGTTTCAGAAAAATAAATCAAAGTATTTTTTATTTTTTAAAGAAAGAGGTCATGCTAAATTGCATAAAATAATTTAAATATCAAGATTTGAATAAAAAAATGTAGGTACACTTTTAGTATGTAAAAATAAATCCAAAATTTCGTAATATTTTTTAATAACAAACTTTTTTTCAGTGGCTCAATCGTTTGTTCTACCTGAACTTGTATGTCGCCATTAAAAAAAAGTTTATCTGTGAAATGGTTCGGCGCCACTTTTCGATTCGTTTTACGTGATTTTATTTTTCTTTGTTATTGTTAACAAAGTATCGTAAATAAATACCGTTTTTGGATCAATTATAATGTTACATATTTGTTTATGCAAAAAAAAATAGATGTATTCAGAAATTATATAGTTAACCATTTCTTTTGCTTTAATAATGAGTGACTCTTTGAACGAAAGTGTGCGAACAGGAACGCGTGGTCGTGAAATGCGACGTTGCCATTCCGACTTTTTGTTAAACCGACGATTAGTTAAGTGGTACTTAGTTTGCACAGGACCGGAGTGGTGAAACTGAAAAAACACTAGCTGACAGATTTGTCCAGTACTTAGTTTATTCATTGGTTACGTAACCAGCAGTTTGACAATAAGGTGGTGAAACACCCCCTTAGTCTAGGATAGTGCGGAATTACATATTTTGAAATTTACTGTTGCTGTGTGTCAACTTCCCAATCTGCATCGGGCCCTCGTGGGAACTACGGCCCAAGCCCTTTTATTCTGAGAGGAGGCTTGTGTCCTGCAGTGAGATGTATAGAAGCCGAGATGAATGTAAAATATATATGCTTTTGTATTTTTTTTTCATTTTTAATATGTTTAGCGAAATTGTGACAAATTAGACTATGAGGAGCAAAAGAAACCGTTTTTTCACCTTGTTACTTGGTGACTTCGTTAATTAGTTAAATTAAACTTAACGGCGGTAAACAGAATAATCGTGACTAAAAAATCTAGAGGGGTAATTACACAAAAGATCCCTACGGGTCGAAGTGTATCCGCAAGGACCCCTAATAGTAAGATAAGGTAAGATAATATAAGACTAAAAAATCTAAAGTATGTTTTTACAAACTCGTTGTTTTTATCTTATTCTAAACTTGAACCTGATCCATGGTCACCGCAGCCCATGGACATCTACAGCGCCAAAGAGCCCGCTGATGCTTTACCAGCATTGCAAGAAACGGAATTGTATGTAAAAAATTTGCACGTCTTTTACCCACTGAATACTTTACTGCTCTACCTTATCATCTTGTACCTACTACGTTTATAAAATATTCTGGCAAGTAAAATAATGTGTGTGCTTATTGTAAAGCTTTAAACTTAACCTCTACATACTAAATAATCAATCATAAAACACATTAGCGAATACCTGCGCTAGAACTAAAGTCCCGGACATAGCTCGAAGAATCGCCAGACTCAAATGGCAGTAGGCAGGGCACATCGCTCGTAGAACTGACGGCCGATGGGGCCGAAAGGTTCTCGGGTGGCGTCCACGGACCGGAAGACGCAGTGTATGCAGGCCTCCAAAATGACGGAGCGACGACCTGGTTAAGGTTGCGGGAACGCGTTGGATGCGGATGGCGCAGGACCGATCTGTTTGGCGAGCCTTAGGTTAGGCCTATGTTCAGCAATGGATGTCTTTTGGCTGAAATGAAGATGATGATGATATTGATGATGAATGCCTGCGAAGTTTTTCGGTAACATTTGACTAACAAAATAATATTGCGATATGCTATATTAAAAGCAATATATCACAAAGCAATTTGTATATTAAAACAACTACATGGTAGCATTACGTGCGTTCCCGAATAAGATATATGTTGTGGCTGGGTAAGTAATGTATTCCTCTACGGGCGCTTACGGATAACACTGATATGTTCCGGAAAATGCGGATAACCGGGATGGTTTGCAGAAAAAATATGGGTAAATTATATAACTTACGGTGCTCAAACATGGTCAAATTGGTCATTGACACAGAAGACCAAATTGAAGGTTTGCCAAAGAGCAATGGAGCGCAGTACGCTCGGGGTGAGGCGGGTTTAAAACAAATAAATAATTAGTTGATTGAGTTGGCGAACAAGTGACGTCATAAGTTGCTATTGCCATTCAAACTCTAAGGGAGAAATATAAAAAATATATATATATTAGGGGACAATCTTACACAAATCGACCTAGTCCCAAACTAAGCAAAGCTTGTACTATGGGTACTAGACGACGATAAACATACTTATATAGATAAATAAATACTTAAATACATAGAAAACATCCATAACTCAGGAACAAATATTCGTGCTCATCACACAAATAAATGCCCTTACCGGGATTCGAACCCAGGACCTCTTGCTTCGTAGGCAGTGTCACTACCAACTAGGCTAAAGCGGTCGTTACGTTTTGACAGCTCATAAAAAGTACGTAAGTTGATTGGTGGTGTCAACATCCCTATTAGATTAGTAATTCAAAGAGGGAACGCTGCCAGTATCTTCGGAACCTTGCCTCAGTAGACCCCTTTTCATTTGTTTTATTGAATATTATTATAATACTAGCTGTTCAGTTGTCCTCGACCCCGTCTGCAAAGAATTTGTTTATCGCTATTCCTCGGGAACTATGCAATTTTACGGGATAAAGGGTATAAACTATGGGCGTTTGTGCACTACAAGACCGGACCGGAAAATTCCGGTCCGGAATGGGGAAAAGTCTACAAAAGTGTCCGATTTACCCACAACCAACCAACACCCTTGGTGGTGTTGGTGATTGTCATGTGTTTTTATGTACAATAAAGAGTTTTCCATATCGCACCGTAAAAAAAATCGGGCACTTTTCCCCATTCCGGACCGGAATTTTCCGGTTCGGTCTTGTAGTAGGCTCACTATTTGTCACTAACGTAATTCTCGCTCTTTGACCCTTCATTATTCTTTTACTTTTTTTTGTTTATATTGTTTCTTTAATTTCCTTTTTAAATCCTTTTCTCACATGCGGCCTTTTGATTTTTTTTTTTCCATTGATATTTTGTATTAAGTATATGTAGTGTATAAGTATTATATTGAATGTATTTGTTTATTTATATAATTTATATTATATTTGTATTGTTTTTATTGTTTGTTGTCTATTAAGTAATACTGCGTTTCTCTTGTCTGTTATTTCTGCCACCTACATTCGTCTGTTGATATTTATTAATTTCTGAGTAATTGGTTGTCTGGAAGAGATCGCTTTTTAGCGATAAGACCGCCTATTGTCTACCTGAATTTTTATTTTTGTAATGTCACTGTACTGTTTTTGGTGATCAATAAAGAATATTTGTATTGTATTGTATTGTAGTGCACAAACACCCTATCTGTGTGCCAAATTTCATAAGTATCCGTCGAACCATTTTAGCGTGAAAGAGTAACAAACACCCACACGTCCTTTTTTATAATATTAGTAGGAGTAATATTCGATACACACAGGAAACAACACATTTGGAAGGAAAAGATACAAATAAAAAACATCGAATTATATTATATTGAACCCCACTCAGCATGGCCATAACAAAAATCATATAAACACAACAAAGACTGCACAACAAGAGCATAAAACGAGCCATTTTCACCGAGGTGTTCATTATAGCCACCCGAGCCGATACGTCGAGAGTAAATACATACATCGAAGGGAAAATGGGTTTGATGCTCAAGTTTTAGGTAAACTCTGTTTCTTACTTCGATTGCAAGGAAACAGCAACATTAGAAATATACTTAAATGTTCATTTAAAAGCTTTTATTTTTCATGCATTGCAATTTTTATACTAAATTTGTCTAGTTTAACTAATTTCGTAATCGTGGCTGTTTGCCGATTTCCTTGGTCTTAGACGAACATTTTACTTTACCTATGCACTTATTTACTTACATTTATTATTTTTACCTTTTATAAAAAATAATTGTATGCTGCTTACATCGATACGAGTATGAGAAGCGAACAACATATAATTCTCGGTATTTCATAGGGATTGATTTTGTCGACCGTACCCAAGGTAAGCTCTCAGACATTATGTTTTCGTTACATACGAAAGAAGGTGCGGAAAATGTTCCACGCAAAATTGCCTATGGAAGAAAAATCGACGAGAAAACGGGTATTTTTTCCTCCATTTTCATAGAGTTACGTCATTTTATAACAATTTGTCTTCCCTTTTGTGTATTCGATAACTTTTTATATTCAGATGTTTCAACTCTAACATACACAACAGCATTACAGAATAATTCACGCATTTATCCAACAAAAAGCTTAATTTACTGCTCTACTTACTAAGAAGCGTAACTTTTTAATATTACCTTGACCGATTGGGTGTTTAAAAGTACCAAATGGTAATCATTAATCAATATTAAAATGTTCTTGCTTCATGTATTTTCCCTGATAAAGAACCTTTCCGATCGAATGCTTTTTCATTACAAATTTAAGCCTACCAAACTTTTTAATCCAGAACAGTTTAGGTGTTTTACTGACCAAGCATTTTGACTCAAAGATTACTCTCATAAAGAACCTTGTAACCGATCGAATGCTTTCTCGATTATGAGTTCGTTGAATCATTGATTGGGGCGGATCTCCAACTTCCTTCTTAGTAGGGTTCCTTGATTTTATTTCTCTGTAAGCTGCTTAAAAAGGTGATTACGTAGCTTTCCACACGTCCAGACCGCATTTCTTCAGTCGGGGCGCAAGTTACGAGCGACCTGTTCGGTACAATTTATTTTTATTATCCTAAATACAAATCTAAATCTAAAGTGAAAAGACTCTGCCCAGTGTGTGTAACCAGTGATGACTTATGGCACTGAGACGTGGCCGCTAACGATGTGCCTCGTAAGAAAGATCAAAGTCACTCAGAGGGCGACGGAGAGCGCTATGCTCGGAGTTTCTCTGCGGGATCGTATTAGAAATGATGAAATCCGCGCAAGAACTGAAGTCACGGACACAACTCGAAGAATCGCCAGACTTAAGTGGCAGTGGGCAGGGCACATCGCTCGTAAAATTGACGGCCGTTGGGGCCGAAAGGTTCTTGAGTGGCGTCCGCGGACCGGAAGACGCAGTGTAGGTATGCCTCCAACAAGATGGAGCGACGACCTGGTTAAGGTTGCTGTAATGCGTCGGATGCGGATGGCACGGGACCGATCTGTTTGGCGAGCCTTTGGGGGAGGCCTCTATGTTCAGCAGTGGACGTCTTTCGGCTGAAATGATAATGATGATGAGGATAATAATCCTACTAACAATATGTGTGTGAAGGTGTGCGTGTGTGTGTGTGAGTTTTGAAGATCATTAAGTCGTTTTTATCATTCCCTTTCTCCTCCCTTGGACCCTGCCGCTAACAAGTAGCCGCCTTGTGATTCGTGACACGCGTGTACAGGATAGCTGTTGCCCCGAGTCTGGGGGACGTGACCGGTCCACCCGAATTAGCCCCCAACTTCAACAGTTTCTGGACTCCTGGTAGATAATTACGTTTTGAGGGAGCAATTAGGAAAGTGCTAAGTCCACATATAAGATTATAATCAAACTAGCTGTTGCCCGCGATTCGTCCGCGAAGAATGGGGGGGGGAAGGATAAAAATTAGCTCACGACCTATTCTCAGACCTACCGAGTGTAGAGAAAAAAGTTTCGTAAAAATCGGCCAAGCCGTTTCGGAGGAGTTCGGTAACAAACACCGTGACACGAGATTTTTATATATTAGATAATCCTACCAATATTATGTATGTGAAATTTTGTGAATGCTGTGTACAAGGTCGATTCACAAGAGTTGGCACGAATGGATTGAACGAAAGCAATGTCAGTTTGACATTTTTGTAGGGAAATGACTGATGCATGACATTTTCATATATATGTGAAGTGTATTCAAATAGGTAACACATAGATACTTTCATTCACTCATTCGATCAATTCGCGCCAACTCCTGTATTTATTTGATACTTTTTCACGCTAAATGTGCTGAATGAATTTGGATAGATAGCTGAATCTAGAGCACATAGCTATTTATTCCCTTACTCCCGCGGTATGTAATAATATATGCACGTGAATCTTAACAGCTTACTTCGTTTTTTTCAGCATTGAAAAAAAGGTAAACAATCTTGATACCTATGTCTTTTTATTGAAAGACGCTTTTAAAAAAATCATTATCATCAGTCTATGTTCGTCCACTGCTGGACATAGGCCTCTCCCATGGCACGCCACTAAGCACGATCCAAAAGAATATAAATGACCATATTTCCTTGTTAATGTTACATATTTGCCGTGATTTGTTTTTCAATAAAAAGACACGTCAAGATTGCATACCTTCTTTCTAATGCTAAAAAAACGAAGTTTAGGTCTATACCTTGACAAGCTCGTGCGCGGCGCTCGGCGGAACCTTGTCGCAGGGAGCCTCTGCTGTCCTTAACAAGATTGTTTTTAATAAGTGCGGCAAACGCTGACTGCGACAGAGTTCCGCGGAGTGTCGCGCACGAGCTTATCGGACTATAGTAACACGAGATATTGTAAGGGTGTGTGTGTGCGTGTGTGTATTTTTGTTGCTACACGCTAAAATGTAAACACACACACCACACATGGACGCACGCCCGCTTGTACTAACGCAACCACCACTACCACCACCATTACCATCACCATCACCACCAGCACCACCATCACCATCTCGATGAATGACGATCTAATACTGTACTTTTTCTTCGGCACTTACTGCAGAAGTTCTCAGACAGTTATGACATCGGTGCTTTCAAGAAAAGAGTTTATACTTCCTTTATCAAAGAATCTCCTAGAGTTGTTGATATTCATGGGCGGTGGTGATAATTTCCCATCAGATGACCCGCTTGCTCGTTTTCCTCGCTTTCACCTTACTAATATTATAAAGGCGAAAGTTTGTATGGATGGATGTCTGGATGTGTGGATGTTTGTAACTCTTTCACGGTGTGACGGATTTTGATGAAATTTGGCACACAGATAGTTTATAACCTGGATTAACATATAGAATACATTTTATCCCGGATAATTGCATAGTTCCCGCGGGATAGCGATAAACGAATTGTTTGCTGACGGAGTCGCGCGCAGCAGCTAGTAATCTATAATTGAATCCATATCCCATACTTGATAATTATAAATGCGAAAGTGTGGCTGTCTGTCTGTCTGTTACCTCTTCACGCTGAAACCGTTGAACATTTAAATTTAAATGAAATTTAGTATGGAGGTACTTTGAGACCCTGACAAGGACAAAGGATAGTGTAAGTATATCCCGGAAAATTACATAGTTCCGCGTGATAGCGATAAACTAGTAAAAAATAAAAGTAACCACATATTCAGAAAATTTACGCAATTATTAACTGGATAAACACACAATTACAATAACATGGTACCAAATTATTATGACGAAGTATTTTTCCACTATTGTCTTGTCACTTCCACCCCTTGTCCGAATAAGGTGGTCTCAACAAAAGACGATTATCTCCAAGTAAGTCCAATAAAGGGTAGAAAGGGTCGGCAAGTGACCGCTTAGCTTTTTATTTTATTGTGTGAAAATGCTCCGTGTACGTGACTGTTGGACTTAATGTGTGGATATGGCTGAAGTATTGTGACAGCAAGAGCGTTTTAAACAATAAATCTGGGAGCACGGCAGTGCCCCCGCCAAGTCGAGCAAAACAAAGGCACGGCGATCCTTTTCTCGCAGCCATTCAGGCTTTTTTCAACCTCCTATAATTTTGTGCTGGCTATAGCTAGAACCCTGAATTTTCAATAAGGTACATAGGGGCCATCCATAAATTACGTCACACCAATTTCGATCAATTTGGACCCCTCCCCCCTTGTCACACTTATTATTATGAAAATCGCCATTATTTTGTTCTAGTGTCACAGATCGCTTGACCCCTCTCCCCCCTAATTGTGTGACGTAATTTATGGACGGCCCCGGCCCCATATAGGGCATAATAAGATTTACATAGACTATCTTTATTTAATCAACAGGCTAAAAAACAATATCAAACATGATAAAAACTTAAACTATAAATATAAAATTTGGCCTAAATCGCCGTCAATGGGCAAGGTGCCCAGAAGGCTGGCTGTATTTCCTCGCTGTATAGCGATACTTATTCGCTGTGCGAAATAGTGGCCAGCCCTCTGGTCGCCCGAGGCCTCTATTAGGCGCGTCGACAAATCTTTGTATAGTCGACGCGCACTTGGCCCCCATGGCCCCAAGGTTTAAACGCCAAACGCCGCAAACATGTAGCTGGTTCCTAGGGCGGCATATTTGCGGCGTTTGAGGCTTTCAGCCGAGGATGCCGCAGCGCCAGCGGTGACGTTGGTGCTTGGAACATGGGACGGTGCCAGGGTATCGACACAAATAGCATCCCAAACTAGCGGCCGACCCATGCTCCAAGGCACCAGCGACATTCCGTCAGGCCTCTTGTCGTCGTCCCTGGCCAGCCCGCTGGGCTCGAGGACTGCCGGTACTCTCACATTTACATTATATTCTCGATAACATTCAATTTTAACTGCTAGTTTCAGAACTATTGGACGTCAAAGTTCCTTAGTTTTGACACTGACCACTCACTCACGATTATCATAATTCTAAGGTACTTCGAGCAGACCCACAAGCGTCAAATTTTAAACATAAATAGTTTGAAAATTTTGCTGTCCGAAATTCTTTTCTACCAACTTCTAAGCCTGTACGCTTATTGTCTACGTGAGCGCTTTCTATCGTGTTCACTAGCTTTTTCTATCGAACGGAATAAGATGGTGACAGAAAGAGATGGTGAAATAGCAAGCGCCCGCGCGTTAGACATTGGTCTCTGGTCGCGTGCCATCTTAGAATTAATTGTTAAGTAATTAATCGTTAGAGCAAGGTGTCGTACGATCATGCCTATCCTCTTCTTTGTAGAAAATAATACAACAATAGGACAGCAATAGGATTTAATCAGAAAGAGTTATCGTATATAGAAATTATCGTAAAGTCGGGGTTCTTTTGCCTAATGAAGGGTTACCTTGGGTTATCAAAACCACAATGCACAAAGAAGGGTTTATTAAAAAAACATAAAAACATAGGCGGTCAGCTTAAGACAACCAGGCAGTGTACTATTAATCTTTCTAATATATAAAAATCTCGTTTCACAGTTTTTGTTATCGAATTCCTCCTCCGAAAAGGCTTGACCGATTTTTATGAAATTTTTCGTCTATATTTGATAGGTCTGAGAATAGGTTGTAGTCAATTATACCTCTATTCTTCGCAGACGGAGTCGCGGGCAACAGATAGTTTCGATATAAAAATTTAAATAGTGATCTACTTTTTCTGACAACTGCTATACAGTTTGGAAAAGTTTTATAGAGATAAGTATTTTCTTGTACTTCTTTCGTTTTTGTTTGAGTATATAAATAATAATAAAAAAACCGGATTGAGATAATCCCAATAGCCAAAAATACCGTTCACAGTCTAAGTACCTAACCCGACTTTGCTGTATAAATTAAGACTGAAAAAATTACCCACTTCATTTTCACACAATCAGGCGAGTTTAGCAGACATCGCCTTCCCAAAATCCTCTTAACAATTCCTTTCTTATCTCACATTACTTTCCGTGGGTATAAAAATTGTCACAAAAGCCCGTGTAATCGCCTATCAAGCGACATGTGTTCGAGTTTACTGCGAATATAAGTCGTGATAAAACTGAGAACATTTTTATAACCGGAGGGCGGCGCCGTGTGGAACGAAACATTCTGGTTTTAGGTACTATTTTTACTTAAAAACTAAGATTATTAATAGGTACAGTCAAGGGCATTATCACACTAATATTATAAAGGCGAAAGTTTGTGAGTGTGTGAGTGTGTATGTTTGTTACTTCTTCACGTCTAAACGGCTGGAGCGATTTTAATAAAATTTGGTATGGAGATCGATTGCGATCCTGGGAAGGATATAGGATAGTTTTTTATCCCGGAAAATCACATAGTTCCCGCGGGATAGCAATAAATGAATTTCTTTGCAGACGGCGTCGAGGACAACAGCTAGTAATATATATACGTTTCCAAGGCATCAAAAATATATATAAACCTCTATGCAGTTAACCATAAGGTTGATGTTTACCTACATATATTTGACGCGATGAATACAATACAATACAATACAATACAATGACTCTTTATTGTCCACCACAAAGAAATCAATACAGAAAAACAAGTATGTACATGGAAAAAATATAAGGTAAGAAATAGAATGTATAGATATTTATGCCTTCGACTGGTACAACACATAACATTGATACCCAATCGTTACGGTTGGACGGTTAGCACCCACCTTGAACCTGAAGCCTTTACCAAATCATACGTTAGACGACCAGATGGCCTAGTGGTTAGAGAACCTGACTATGAAGCTGGAGGTCCCGGGTTCGATTGCCGTGTCGGGGCAGATATTTGTATGAAAAATACGAATGTTTGCTCTCGGGTCTTGGGTGTTTAATATGTATTTAAGTATGTATCTATCTATATAAGTATGATTATCCGTTGCCTAGTACCCATAACACAAGCTTGGCTAGCTTACTTTGGGACTAGGTCAATTGGTGTGAATTGTCCCGTGATATTTATTTATTATTATTTATTTATTTATACGTCCTACGCTGCGCTTGCCGGTCCGCGGTCTCCATGCTCGATCTTTACGGCCCCAATGGCCATCTGTTCTGCGTGCTATATGGCCTGCCCATTGCCATTACAACAAGCTTATCTGTTTGGCTATGTCAATGACCCTTGTCTACGGATATCCTCATTCCATACTCGATACTAGGCTGTCACGTTTTTTTTTACCAAATGCACCAATGAAACGTGGATTTCAACTACGATGCGATGCGATTGGTCGATTCT
The DNA here is from genome assembly GCA_947859365.1 of Archips crataeganus. Lineage (NCBI taxonomy): Eukaryota > Metazoa > Arthropoda > Insecta > Lepidoptera > Tortricidae > Archips > Archips crataeganus. The sequence goes on along the minus strand of OX402065.1, from coordinate 13,164,890 downwards.
GCTCATCCGCTTCAATCAAAGCGCAGCCTAAGGTGGTTACGATTTCTGCAGCTATACACATAAAATATACTCTTAGTTCACAAAGCTCTTTAAAGTTCACGACGGCTGCCAAATGATAATAAAGAGAGATAAATTGTGATTGTGTTTCTCTTAAAATTAAGTATGAAGTTTCCTGTTTTACGTTATAAGGTGGAAGGGTTATTCTGGTTTAACAAACAGGTCTAAAAATTAGTTAATAAGTTTTATTGCAACTGTAAGAGTTCGTCTTGTGATATAAAAACAATGTGAATCTGACTCGTACATGAAGGGTTTCGTAACTGCGTTTGTTTTAAAGATATTTCAGTAAAAAACTTAGAAAGATCGAGTTAAAAACGCTGAAAAAAATGCGTTTATTTTATTTTTACAGTAATACATAATCGGTAAAATTTAGTTAATATACCATTATAAAGTTCGAATTAAAAAAGTTGAAAAAAAAAATCGTTTCTTGTGTGACGACCCCCTTTAATTTACAACTTTAATTCATCATTAGTATTTGTTATCAAAGCGGCTACAGTAACATATAATCGGTGAAAATTTTAAATGATTAACTATTACGGTTCAAGAGATAGTGCCCTGTGACAGACTGACGAACGGACGGACAGACAGACGGACGGAGAGCGGAGTCTCAGTAATAGGGTTCTATCTGTCACTCTTTGGGTACGGAACCCTGAAAATGTTAGTAGATGTAGCCCCCTTTCCCTGGCTCAGGCCACTAACGTAGTGGTGACGTCCAGAATAAGGCCGCAGCGGAACGGGGTTCGAACTGTACCAAACTTAGTTGTGAGCTCAACACTGCGGTTATGGGTTCCGTTCCGGCGAAGTTACTAACTAAATTTAACCGTGTACCTGAAAACTTTGGAAATATAAACAATGTTTACCTACGTAGAGACAACACACAAATAATTAAACGTAATAGATTTTACTTTGTGAAGGACTTTGGGCCAATTTTTATTTTATTGTATGTTTTGACTTACTTTTTAAGGCCCTATTACCGAGCTTTTGGCGCTAATCGATTTTAGGTATTCTATGCACTCGTGTATGTGTACGTGAGAGCGTCTAGAATCAAAGCCGTGCGTAAGCACAAATGACACGAGTTCCCCGTCCGATGGTCGAAGGAGAATTAACGCAACAAACTATCGGACAAGGCGGAAGCACGATGGCTCAAGATAGGTTGGTTAGACTGCGCGTGTATTTAGGTATTTTCATCGTATTACTAAAACAAATACATATTTTAAAAATGTCGCAACACTACGCCCTAGAAAACGTCTTGTTTTATTATTATTCAAAAAATTATGACCTGCCGTGCAGTATTTAAGTCGTACTAAGAATTTATTTTATTTTTTAGAGACTAGATTTTTTTTTATAGAGGAATACAATTTTTTATTTCGATAAACACTGGTCATTAGAGTGAATCCTCAAATATCTTACACATGAATTTCAGGACTAAAGCTTTGCTAGTAATGATACATCACGAGATTAAATGAATGCAATAAATGCGCCAAAAGCTCGGGCCTTAATTTGGAAAATTTTATATGTATTCTGCTCAGAATCACGAGCTTTTTCGATCCTACTAGGAGAACAAAAGTCTCCCAAGTTTTTTTCCTTTAAGTTGCCATTTTTCATAGACTTTATTATATTAACTTGCGTCCTAAGCATGCTCTTGTATGGGGCTGAGACCTGGACGTCGTGTGCTAAACAGGAACGTCGGCTAAACACTTTCCACATGCGCTGTCTTCGGAGCATCCTTAACATAACTTGGAAGGACAGGGTTACAAACGAGAGAGTGCTGGAGATTGCACAGCTGCCCAGCATCACCGCCCTCCTCAAACAGAGACGACTGAGGTGGCTGGGGCATGTGCATCGCATGAGCGGCACTCGTTTGCCCAGGCAAGTTTTGTTGAGCGAAGTGGCATTTGCGAAGCGTAAGGTAGGACGTCCCAGTCTCCGCTTCAAGGATTGCGCAAAGCGCGACATGGTCGCCTTCAACATCGATCACGGCGTGTGGGATCTTGCTTCCGACCGCAATGAGTGGAGAAAGACTCTCGCGGAGGGTTGTGAAACCCACGAAAGCGCCTGGTTTCAGAGTCTAGTACAGAAACGGGCGAGACGGCACGGCTACGATGCAGCTTCTGCTTTGTCGCCGGGCCCTCAGTTCGTGTGCCAAAAATGCGGGCGAACGTGCCGCTCTCGGATCGGACTTTACAGTCACGAACGGCGTTGCGTCTCTCAAATAGACGCTACTTAAATCATCTTTCAAGATGTAAGAGGCCTTGTGTGTGTATTATATGATCGTAACTAAACGGAAGAATCGAAAATTATATGTAAGTTTTGGTAAACTTAATTATATTTAGGTGCAGTTTGAAAAAAAAATAGCCTTATATCGAATTATTTCCAAAAAATCGTATCTTTCTCGGGCTAATTAATTTGTTTTTGTGGATGCATCTTTGATCAGAATAGCAGAAAAAATATTAAAATATCGGAAAAATCATGGGATTGAAAGTCTTAAATCTTTGAGCTAATCTCTTTATATGCATTGCATTGCATAAAAGTGAAATCGCGAGCATAACAGAAACAGTTTGTTATGATCTTGATGATGATGATGACCTTTACAAAATACAGGCAACGAACGATGCTCCCTACTGATAGCTTATTTTATTTCACTGATGGTGATGGCAAAGCAATAAAGGAAATGGGCGTTTTCAATCACGATAATATCACAATAACAATATTTTGTATCATAGATACTATATATTCGATTAAGTACAAAATGAAGGGTCAGAACTTCGTATAGGTATAGTATAGTTTTGATACGAATTTTTAACACTTCATTAGTAGATTTCACATAAAATGATACCGTTATTAATTCGCTGTATGTTTGTATGTAGAATAAAAAGGTTCGTCACTTTTCGACCTTAACTCGTTGACATAGAGTCGAAAAGTGACGAAGCCTTTTAATTCCGCAACTGTACTTTACTTTATAGTACAACTAGCTACCGAGTGTAGAGAAAAAGTTTCATAAGAATCGGCCCAGCCGTTTCGGAGGAGTTCGGTAACAAACACCGTGACACGAGTTTTTTATATCTATCTATCTATCTAATCTAATACCTTTAAACGAGCAATTCTTGTATATACTTATATATATAACCAGGATCTCGGAAACGGCTGCAACGATTTTGATGAAATTGGGTATGTAAGGGTTTTCGGGGATGAAAAATTGATCTAGCTTGGTCTTATCTCTGGGAAAACGCTTGGGAGGGTTTCAGCCCGAGCGGAGCTCGGTCGCCCAGGTACTATTAGATAAAACACATAAAATTACCAGCTAACAAGTGTGACCTAACTCAGCTGATGAAAAGTGCAGATAAGGGCAATGATGTATCTCACTGATTCAGTAACAGCCTCACTCTAGACTTAAAGAGCCTTGAGGCTAGGTTGTTTCTATCTGGAAATAGAGACGATGGGAGCGAATTAAATTCCTTAGCATTCTTTGGCCTACTTAGTCTTATTAACTATGATAAGATTCCTTGATATCAAGCATTGTGTTTCAACGTACGCAAATTGAATTCTTAATCTTTCAAACAATGAATAATTAGTCACAGCATTCTCGTACCTATCATAAAACAATACCATACTATTTAAGTCATAGCTTTAAACTAGGAAACCAATGTGCTCTTAATCGTAGATAGACAACACTTGCAAAAGCAAATGTCGACCAGACATGAATTTTTCTGAAAAAGTTGTGCTCGTAACTGGTGCCAGTTCAGGTATAGGAGAAGCTGTCTCCGTTCTCCTAGCAGAACTAGGAGCTAGACTTGTATTAGTTGCAAGAAAACCTGAAAATCTACACCGTGTAGCCAAAACATGCCACCAATCTCTCGGAAAAGTGCCTCTGGTTATAACTGCTGATGTTACTAATGAAAACGATGTCATAAGGATAGAGAAAGAAGTGATAAACAATTTTGGAAGGCTAGATGTTCTACTCAACATAGTTGGAGGAATAATACCTGAAACAATTTTGGAGCCTGACGTAGAAAAATTTGACAGAAATATAATTTTGAATCTACGTTCAGTGTACTTGATGATTACTCGCCTCACCCCTCATTTATTTAAGACTAAAGGGAACATTGTCAATATCACAAGCATAGTCAGTGATATTATGATTAAAGGACATTGCGGATATAATGTTTCTAAGGCTGGAGTTGAATATATAACGAAATATGCAGCTGCGGAACTGACTGATAAGGGCGTCAGAGTAAACTGTGTGAAGCCCGGAGCAACAAGGACTCCTGTTCTCGAAAAAATGGGTTTTAGTAAGGAAGAATCCAACAAAATGTTCGCTGATATGGAAAAGAAAATGCCTCTAGGAAAGCTTCTGGAGCCCAGGGAAGTAGCACACGCTATTGTTTTTTTGGCAAGCGATTTGGCCAAAAATGTAACTGGAACGATTTTTACGATAGACGGCGGACAAATATTGGCGGGACCTTCACGAATTGAATTGAATTAAGCGGAAAATTTTCAAATAACGGTTGTGCTAAGTATGTCACCTCGTATTTATCTATCTATCTAATGTTACTAATGACTTTTAATGACAAATTCTTGTAGGTATATTTATTTTGGAGGATTTCGGAAACAGCTCTACCGGTTACGGTTGCAAATTTAGTATAATTTTTATTACAAACATTGTTCCCGAACCCAATTATCCACGACTCCTGTATATTTTTTTTAATACATTTTGATTTTTGAGTGCAATAATATTTTAATTCGTCTCTCTAGTTAAGTAGGTACCTTTTCCTGCTTTAGGTCTATAAAAGCACGGTGGCGCCCTTAGAGCATCTCTTTTAATTTTTTTTTTTGTGATTTTATTATTATTTTTTCTATTTACTTTCTGTTTTTTTTCCAAATTTGCTATTTGTCAAACCGAGCCCCAGCTGAACCTTCACCCTGAGCAGCTGGCCCGGCATACGAGGGGCGTTCAATATAAAGTGAGAATTAGATGCAAACTCTTTCAATATTAGGAAATTAAATACTGGCTGAGGTGTGTGTGCCTCTCCTATGGGTAAAGCTAATCTATCTAGCTGATTGCTATGAAAAAAAAAACTAACTGTCTTTTGTTTTAAACAAAATACGGTAATTTCTTTGCAATGCTATTGAGTACGTTAGCGAAAATGGAGAACATTGAACTGCGCGCCGTTATCAAATACTTGTGTTTGAAAATTTTTTCTACGGACCAAGTCAATTTGGATTTGCGGGACACTTTAGGGTCTAATGCTCCTCCGTATTCGGCAGTCGCACGTTGGTGCGCCGAATTTAGACGTGGAAGAATATCGACAATGGACGACCCCCGCTCCGGACGCCCTACTACAGCAGTAACTGAAGAAATTGTGAAAAAAGTCGAAAACTCAGTTTTGGCGGATCGTCGTGTCACGGTTCGTTTTATTGCTGAAAATGTAAAGATTTCAACGGGGAGCGTGCATAATATTTTACATGAACGCTTGGGTATGAAAAAGGTATCTGCGCGTTGGGTACCAAGAATGCTTACTGACACGCAAAAACAAACTAGACTAGAGATTTGTCAAGAAGCTTTGAACCTGATGCAGCAAGACCGGGAACTTTTTTTGGCGCGATTTATAACAATGGATGAAACATGGCTCCATCATTACGACCCAGAAACGAAACTGCAGTCTATGACATGGAAAAGGCCATCATCTCCAACTCCGAAGAAATTCAAGGTGAGCCCATCTGCCGGTAAGGTCATGGGCTCTGTTTTTTGGGATGGTAAAGGGGTATTAATGATTGAGTATCTCGAGCATGGAGCCACTAATACGGGCACATTATACGCCAAACAAATAGCAATATTGCGCAATGAGATCCGCGAAAAACGGCGAGGTAAACTCTCGAAAGTTGTGCTGTTCCACCAGGACAATGCCCCGGCACACAAGTCCGCCGTTGCAATGGCTGCAATTCGTGATGCTGGGTTCGATATCCTTAAGCATCCTCCGTATTCACCAGATCTCGCTCCCAGTGATTTCTACCTATTTCCGAGATTGAAACAATACCTGAGAGGCCAGAAATTTGAAGACGACGACGCGGTAGTCGCTGCAGTACAAGATTTTTTAAGAACTCAAGATGAGACCTTTTTTAAAAATGAAATTTTAAGTTTAGAAAAAAGATATACTAAGTGTATTATGCTAAAAGGTGACTATGTCGAAAAATAAAATTACATTTAGTAAAAGTTGTTTATAACATACTCATTCTCACTTTTTATTGAACGCCCCTAGTATCGTCTCGTGTGGAAACCTCACAGCCACCTCACACCTTTACATTTGGCACACACCAAATATGGGGGTTTTCGGAGGCCAACAATCGCCCTAGCGTAGTCTTATCTGTGGGAAAATGCGTGTGTGTGTGTTTTCAAGTATTATGCGTAGTTCAAGCAAAGCTTTAGTACCTACCTACTTGATCACCTATGTAGGTAGTGTTCGTGTAAAGAACCCTTCGATAGCTGCAATGGAGATCACTGGTCCTAGGTTTCCATTAGGTATAGCCCCAGGGTCCTTGGCATTGCACTCACTCAATATAAAAGGAAGCCACTCACCCTGGTCTGCTCTCAGGCGCCTGGCTGCTGTTATGACACAAGAGTCTGCAGTGTTACGCACACAATAATGTTCAAAATGTCCGAAATATATCACCAAAACCTCAGTTTTTTTAGGTAAATGGAACAGCAAACACAATAACACGTGCGATCCGTACATCCGTTCGTCTTGAACTCTTTGACAGCTTTTTCTCCGCCGACCGACCGTAGTATTATGACTTACCCTCATATTAAGAGATTACAATGCCCGAACAGGTAGGTACTAAGTACTTAGTAAAATGTTATTTGATAAATTATTTTCATTATTTACCTATGAAATATGTTTGTGCTGTGATTATTAAGAAAATAAATTATTCTCATCTGCAATCTTGGGCGGAAGCCACACAGAAGAGACCTGGGTCGGGGCTCGTCGTAGTCCGCGTCGTCAGTTCGCAGCAGGCCGCGTCTCCGCCCCGTCTCTTCTGTCTGCTTTGGATCGCGACGCTTCTATACATTTAGTATGAAAACTAATTCAAGGAACGCCGCGACTGCGACGCGCCCCCGTCCCACTCTCTTCCGTGTGGCTTACGCCTAAGTATGTTTACTCACAAAATTTTCCTTCACCAAAAGCTCACGTTAAATTTCGATATAAATTCATATTATCGACTAGTTTATCAAATGAATGAATTGCCTACAGTCGCAATTTTTTAATACTCTGCTCGTTCCAACTTCAACACAAATATTCACCATTTAAAAATACAAATCTCAACCTAGTTAACACGGGTTAAAGGTGGTTTTTCAATAGCCAGACCGGGTTGATTCTATGGCAGTCAGCTTAATGACGTCCACTCGAGACCTGAAACCGAGCTCTGATGAATTTTCAATCGATAGCCAGCATCGCAATAGTTCGTTTGGAATGGAAATCAAGGCGCATGTTTCATTATACCGAAGTACGAAAGACGGAATGTAGTAAAATATCGAATATGTCAAAAGACCATAAGGTTTTTTCTGAAACAGTAAACTTTTTAAGATTGTTATAAAACTAACCCAACGTAACCTAATGGGTTCTATACCCATACTGTTTTAATACATTTTGGTGTCGAGTGGAACGAACGCAACCTTTTTAAAGTCGGAAAGCCATACGTGAATCACCCGTTCAAGAGCTATGATGCCACAGATTGACACACAAACAGACAGACACACTCACAAACACACACACATAGCGGTCAAACTTACAATAACACCCCTCTTTTTGTGTCGGGATGATTGGAAAACTAACATTTGCACGTATTCCGACGTAACTTATTTATAAACTAGCTGTTGCCCGCGACTCCGTCTGCGTGGAATTAGTAATTTGGGCAGCTTATTTTTTTATCCAATTTGCTTTTTCATCAATTATGGCTCTCCTTAGTTCCTCGATATAAAAAAATTATCCGCCCCTCCCAACCCCACCCCCCCGCCGAACCACCCGCACACCCGCGTTCACATACACCACGAGTCAGGCGTGCCTATAGAAGTTTTACTTCAAAAACCCCCGATTTTGAAACATTCTTCCGCTCCGCTCCGCTCCTATTGGTGTTAGCGTGATGATTATATAGCCTATAGCCTTCCACGATAAATGTGCTATTTAAACATAAAAACAACGACCAACTCGTCTGATTTTACTAACATTCCTTTAAATAACATAATTAGAGCCTTTGATGTTCCCCTCAATGCCGTCAAGTACAAACAAGGTCCTAAGAAGAAACAAAAAGTTTAAGAGAAATCAAAAAATCTCGCATAAAAGGACTTCTTTTTTTTAGGGCACGTCAGGGTCTCATTACTTGGGCCCCCTGGCCAAAGACAAGGGTGTTACCTTTGTACACTTGTACCTCATTATTTTTATAACAGGATACATTTTTTTATAAATAAAATGATGTTTAATGAAGGTGCGGGTACAAATTTACTGAATTCTGGTAGCGATATGTATCTTTTTGTTCTCATTTATTTCTACATCCATTTTGACAAATATAAAACTAGCTGGTCTAGATTCAGCTGATGACCGATGGGGCCAGAAGGTTCTCGAATGGTTTCAAACAAGATGGAGCGACAACCTAGTTAAGGTTGCGGGAAGGCGCATCCAACGAAAATGCCGCAGGACTGGTCTCTTTAGGGAACCTTGGGGGAGGCTGTAGGTTTTGATTCCCTTGCGAGTGTCGAAAATTTGTGGCATAAATAGATTGGTTACTGTGATATAGTGATATAGACAGACAGACAAAAAAATTGTTTTTAGATATTTTTTCTTTATCTGTGCTATAAGAACTTGCTTCGTACCAAATTTCAAGATTCTGAGTTCACGGGAAGTACCCTGTAGGTTTTGATTCCCTTGCGAGTTTCGAAAATATGCAAAAATTTGCGTCATAAACGGCTGTATCTTTTGATTGCGTTGGCTTAGAAGTTTGATTTTTTCACAGCTCTAAAGGACAGTAGACTTGAGTATTTGATATAAATTTCAGCTTGATACCTCCACGCGTTCCTGAGAAAAAGGGTATTGACAGACGGACGGACGGACGGACGGACGGACAACAAAGTGATCCTCTAAGGGTTCCGTTTTTTCCTTTTGAGGTACGGAACCCTAAAAATAAAGAAAATAAACAGAAATAGTTTATTAAAAGTAGGTATCTTTTACAAAAATGTTTACCGTTGGTCCCACACTAGGCAATGCCTGTCACGTGGCAACCAGGATTAGGGATAAAAAACTTTAAAAAAAATAAAAATAAAATTATAAAATTAAAATTCAGCAGTTATCGATGCCTACAAAAGCTTCATCGAAAATGTCACCGCAAGCTGCACTAAAAAACTCAGGAAAAAATTCCGACACATAATCGGGGTAAATACAGCTGGTCACTTCGATACAAAACACACACTAGTTAGCAAAGTTGAGACTACAGGACAATGTATGTGACGAAGAGGACTGTGCGGTGCGGGGATTGCGGTAGAGACTTTAAACTTCGACTGGAGAAGTAAAGAAATGTTTATTGAATAAATGTTAAACTCTAGTATAAAGTCCACTACAACTATGTTAGTTAAGAATGTTGAAAATGTTAAATGAATGTTATAACTGTTCGGATGCACCCGGTCGCGACTATTTCCAAAAATACACTAACTATTATTCACTAAATAATACTTCAAACTAGGTCACGGCGATCAATGAACCGATTGCCGATTGCTGACAGTGCGCCCGCGGCCTGAACGCGTGTGTGTGTATTGCACCGAACAAGGACAAAGCAATGTACACATATTGTGTGAACGTGATGCCCTTGCCAGATAAGGAATGAAACTCTTTGGCGACGGATACGCCGTACCAGATGACTTCAAGACATTTATAGACGAGATGGCAAAAGCGATGCACTAAATGCGAAGGAGAGGTAAATATAGAAAACATCCCTACTATAGCTAAACCGTTTAAATTCGCTCGCCGCCCGTACCTCTTTCGGACCCTTTGTCATCATACCCCCAGCCCCTGTACCGCGCGGGCGGGCGGTCTAGCTACAGTCGAATTGTATTCGAAAAGACCCCAAATACTAAAATAAGATAATCGATGTCCTTATTGCCACTGTACTTTTTGTCGCTGTACGTAATTGTTAAAAATACAAATGCTACCGAGGTACTGACAATTGAAATTTATGACCGTTATTTAAAAGTTTCAAAACTACCAACCATAAATCAGAATAAGGGAAAAGCTATACGATTCTTTTTGTTTTTTAGGGTTCCGTAGTCAACTAGGAACCCTTATAGTTTCGCCATGTCTGTCCGTCTGTCTGTCTGTCCGCGGCTAAGCTCAGAGATCGTTAGTACTAGAAAGCTGTAATTTGGCATGAATATACACATCAGTCACGCCAACAAAGTGGTGAAATAAAAAATAAAAAAAAAATTTTTTTTAGGGTACCTCCCATAGACGTAAAGGGGGGTGATTTTTTTTTTTCACGACTAATCCTATAGTGTGGGATATCGTTGGATAGGTCTTTTAAAACCATTGCGGGGTTGCTAACATGATTTTTCTATTCAGCGATCTGTTTGCGAAATATTCAACTTGAAAGTGAAAATTTTCATTAAAATCGAGCGTCCCCCCCCTCTAAAATCTAAACTGTTAGGTGGAAAAATTTGAAAAAATTCAGAATGGTAGTAAATATATCAAATTTACTAGGAAAATTATAGCGGCTAAGATTGCTCAGAAATTATTTGTAGTTTAAGAGTAAATAGTAGCCTAAGGTATAAAACATACCTAAACTTGGATGATTCCGTACACATACGAAATCCTTAGAAAAATATTACTTGATTTTTTTTGTAATGGCTACGGAACCCTACCTTGTGCGTGTCCGACACGCTCTTGGCCGGTTTTTTATTTATGCGAACGACCGAGAAAGCAAAAGTATACCGCAGTAGTAATAATCATAAAGCCGAGTTAATGGCAAAACTGAGTGATTAACTCGTGAAAACATTCGCATATATTACTAGCTGTTGCCCGCGACTCCGTCTGCGAAGAATAGGGGTATAAAAAATAGCCAGGGCAGCCAGCAGTTGCGTTTTAGTTAGTAAATAGGTACTTATATACAAGCAGAAGTCGAGTATAAAATGACGAGGCTTTTCATTCCGCGACTGTAAGTAGGTGTACTGTAATGTTTTGCTAAACAAGTACTTAGTTGGAAAAAATTAGTCCAATTTTTAATGACTATTTCATTTCACCCAAGAAGCTACGTTTTTAAATATCGTTTTTGTGAGCAATTGTCTTTTGCCGCTAGGTATAAACTAAAGATTATTAGTAGGCATCAATAACTGTTAATAATACATTCAACAACACAAAGACGTTTCGTCGTGGAAATTGCATGGCGCATGACGCCTTTCGCTTTTGAAACTTTTTCAGCCCTTACGGATAGGGCCACGTGGACTTAGTCGCTTTTATCTTTTATTAATTGAATCGCCACTACTGAAATCAATACGTTCTATTCTTATTTTAGTTATTTAATACCGTGTCATTTGAATGTTTTGAGTTATAGGTGATAAACTTAAGTAAAGGACTGTTTGTATGTAGTAGTGCACAGAATTGATAAGAAACGTCATTTTTAGGGTTCCGTAGTCAACTAGGAACCCTTATAGTTTCGCCATGTCTGTCCGTCTGTCTGTCTGTCCGCGGCTAAGCTCAGAGATCGTTAGTACTAGAAAGCTATAATTTGGCATGAATATACACATCAGTCACGCTAACAAAGTGGTAAAATAAAAAATGAAAAAGTAATTTTTTTAGGGTACCTCCCATACACGTAAAGGGGGGGTGATTTTTTTTTTCACGACTAATCCTATAGTGTGGGGTATCGTTGGATAGGTCTTTTAAAACTATTGCGGGGTTGCTAACATGATTTTTCTATTCATCTATCTGTTTGCGAAATATTCAACTTTAAAGTGAAAATTTTCATTAAAATCGAGCGTCCCCCCCCTCTAAAATCTAAACTGTTAGGTGGCAAAATTTGAAAAAATTCAGAATGGTAGTAAATATATCAAATTTACTAGGAAAATTATAGCGGCTAAGATTGCTCGGAAATTATTTGTAGTTTAAGAGTAAATAGTAGCCTAAGGTATAAAACATACCTAAACTTGGATGATTCCGTACACATACGAAATCCTTAGAAAAATATTACTTGATTTTTTTTGTAATGGCTACGGAACCCTACCTTGTGCGTGTCCGACACGCTCTTGGCCGGTTTTCAAATTTGGAACGTCAATTTGTTTATACGGACACGTTACTACTACATACAACAGGTCATTTAGTTAAGTTTTTCACCTATACTTGATTCAAGGTGACCCATAGGAAAAAAACCGGCCAAGTGAGAGTCGGACTCGCGCACGAAGGGTTCCGTACCATTATCTATAAAAAATTGCGGTTTACGATTTATGACGTATTAAAAAAAAACTACTTACTAGATCTCATTCAAAACAATTTTCGGTGGAAGTGTACATCATATATTTTTTTTTAGTTTCAGTACGCTTAGTATAAGTTTTACCTCACCAAAATACTTCTCGATCGCGTTTACGTAAAAAAATCAATTACTAGGGAAACATGGACAGCGCCTCCGCGGCCGCGCGTCCATGTTTCCATAGAATTGAAATTTTTACATAAACGCGATCGAGAAGTATTTGGTAAAGTAAAAACTTATACGAAGCATACAGCATTCTCTTATTTTACAAGTTACAGGGGGACACACATTTTACTACTTTGGAGTGTCTCTCGCGCAAACTATTCAGTTTAGAATAAAATTATATTAAAAACGTCAATAATCATTTTTGAAGACCTTTTCATAGATACCCCACACGTATGGGTTTGATGAAAAAAATTTTTGAGTTTCAGTTCTAAGTATGTGGAACCCCCAAAACGTAACAAGTATGTATAGCCTTTATTTTCCTATGTTGAGTATTGTGGTACATAATCAACAATATTGAGAAACTTCATACTTGTGCCAGGATTTACTTCATAACAGCCTTTAATTGTACCAATAGTATAAAGTAGGTACACAGGCACTCGAGGTGCGCTTGCCGCCCGCGTCACCTCTCTCCCTCTATTACCAACCCACCAACCAGGCATTCCACCCAGCTGGACGGTTGGTATTTTTTTTCTCAAACGACAACCTGGTTGGTTGGTTAATAATAGATGTTCCTGGCCCACAATCCGGCTGTCCGGTTGATACTTTTTTCTTAACTAACCATCCAAGGTGCCAATACTTTTTTTCTTAACCAAACAGCTGGATAGTCTGGTGGTTGGTACAATCGGCCCAGACGCCAGCTTAACACCTTAAAGGCCCAGTTTGTGTGCAGTGGCTAGACATCCTGTCCATACCAATCCATACCAATGAACTTCAACGGCTGCAAGCAAATTTGTTTTGAAACTGGCATGCCGGCGCTTGGGCCGATTGTACGTAAGGAAAGATTTACTAACTGGCCAACCAACTGGCGAACTCGGTCTGTCTGTTGGGAAAAATATACTAACAGACTACCTAGTTGGCACCTTGGATGGTTGATTAAGAAAAAAAAAGTATCAACTGGATAGCCAGATTGTGGGTCAGGAACATCTATTATTAATCAACCAACCTGGTTGTCGTTTGAGAATAAAAATACCAACCATCCAACTGGGTGGAATGTCTGGTTGGTGGGTTGGTAATAGAGGCCTCTCCCAGCCCCTGTTCCGCGTGGACGAGGACTCATTTAAACGGTCTAGCTATAGTTCGACCTCAGCCCTGGAAGCCTCAACACTTTAGTAACACGAGATTAAATTCCCGGGCAGCCAAGGTATAGGCATTCCTTTAATATAAAAGTTTTGAACTGCGGCCAAGCAAAAATAGCCCAACAAGGCAATAATTTACATCGCTTATTCGCTTTATTTCCCGTATCACGTTATTTATGGATATCATCCCGCTTTGTTACGGTAGCAGCTGTAATACAGTTTCTAGAATCTGGATTTTTTTTGTTTAAGTAGTTGTTTTTAACCACGTTCGAAAAGGTTTAATTTGCTTTTGTATGTTAAGCTTCGAACTTTAAACCAATGGACCAATTATGGACCAATTTTTATTTTGATGGTCACGAGCATTAATATATATACGTTTCCTAATTTGCAAAATAATATATCTATGTAAGATTTCCTAACTAAATACACATACATAACGTTCAAATATTGTATCCAAAAAACCCACCACAGTAATGTACACGATATTTAAAGCAAAATTAAGTCAACAACCTCGATCACAATATTGTATACGCCATTGCTCCCTTTTTGAAATATACGTGACAGTTTCTAAATAATGTCTACAACGCAGTGTCATTAATATGTAAACAATTACGTTTGGTTCATTTTTCATAACAATGTATACGCGTGGTCTTAGCGTTGATCGTAATTTGCAAGGAAAGGCGACAGTAATTTCTTTTTTTTGTGAATCTACCCTCAAATGAATGAAGTATAAGAGATAGATGCAGATCAAACATTTCATATTTGTCTACATCACGTTTGTTTGGATGTATCACACAGAATAGATAGATGTGTTACGTGGATTAAGACATAGGATAAATTCGGGAAAATGCAAAGTTCCCGCGCGATAGGAATAGGTAGTAAGTGAAATCTATAGAAAGTTAAACTGTCCCTGATTGAAATAGGCTTATTTTTTCCCGGGAAAGTGCAAAGTTCGCGCGGGATAGAAATATTATTTAGATCGATATAAAAAACTTTAACTAATAGAAAAGCTACAGTTCTTGACTGACATTGGATAACTACTTTTTCTCCGGGAAAACGCAAAATTCCCGGGGCACAGCAATAAGTGAATTCTACATTTGGACAGATCAAAAATCTTTCACTCATAGAAAGCTGCACTGTTTTTGATTGACGTAAGCTGCTTTTATCCCGAGAAAGTGTAAGGTTCCCGCGGGATAGATATAACTGTTTTGACCTATTTTTAAAATTCTTAAATCTCAATCAAAGGCAGTGTATCTTTTTATTAGTGAAAGATTTTTTTTAAATCAGTTCCGAAATTGAATTCACTTACTTTTGTCCCGCGGGAATTTAAATGTTGGGAAAACTATTCTATATCCTTTCCCTGGACTCAAACTGTCTATATACCAAATTTTATTTAAATCGGTTCAGCGGTTAGGTATATATCCCCATACAAACTTTCACCTCCCTTTTTGCCCCCTTAAAGGGTGATTTCTGAAATAAAAACCACCTATGTCCTTTCCCGGCATTCAATTTATCTGTATACTAAATTTCATCAAAATCGGTAAAGCGGTTTAAGCGTTAAGAGGTAACAGACAGACAGACAGACACACTTCCACATTTATAATATTAAATATAGATTGAAGAAAGAAGAAAAGAAGCTCTATATCTTGAACCGTAATAGCTAAACATTTCTGTGGCCGCTATAAGAACAGATACTAATCTATATATATATATATATATAATATAATATAATATAATAAAATAAAGTTAAAAACTAAAGGGGGTCGTCATACAAAAAACGTGCTTTTTCAACGTTTTTAACTCCGGCGACGGTTGCCAGGTGACAGCTGCTATGCTGTTCAGACGTTTACCTAGCTATAAGTTTACGATTTTGGTGCTTACATTTTGGCGATTTTTTACCAAACAGTATTTAAAAAAACTCTGTACGGAGGTAAGGAACCCTTCCCAGACGAGTCCGACTCGCACTTGACCGGTTTGTATAATGACCTAAGAAAAATGAACAAAAATGTTCCAATCATTGCATTGGTATACATTGTTATGAAATATTGAGCAAACATAATTGTTTACATATTAATGGCACTGCGTTGTAGACATTATTTTGAAATTATAACGTATATTTCAAAAAGGGAGCAATGGCGTACACAATATTGTGATCGAGGTTGTTGACTTAATTTTGCTACAATATCGTGTACATTACTGTGGTGGGTTTTTTGGATACAATATTTTTAACGTTATGTATGTGTATTTAGTTAGGAAATCTTACATAGATATATTATTTTGCAAATTAGGAAACGTTTATATATTAATGCTCGTGACTGTATGTGATGACTTTTTTTTTAATTTGGAAAATTGTATTTGATTTTTGTTCAGAATCATGAGATTAAATTTTCATATAATTCTCGATTCTTCCATTTAGTTACGCTCATATACAGTCTATGACTAAAGGATCTGCAATGGATTCTAAACTCATTTCAAAATGGCATAAATTTAAATATGTATCACGTCTCTGAGTGTGGCAGTAAGACGTTGTTATTTTAATTAACCCAAGCCGATTCCCGCCAGCACATTAACATGATATAATTAAATGTTGTCGACACCCCCGCCGTACCAGGAGATGCTCATTTCCAAGTCGCGATACCATTGCTTGTGTAGCCAAAGAGCTGGATACCCAAAATTAAAGTAAAACAGCAACAGCTGTAAAAAAAGCCGTGGTGGCCTAGCGGTTTAACTTATGGCCTCTCAAGCAGAGGATCGTGGGCTCAAATCCCGGCTCGTGCCTCTGAGTTTTTCGGAATGTATGTGCAAAATTACATTTGAAATTTACCATGAGCTTTACGGTGAAGGAAAACATCGCGAGAAAACGAGAAATTCAGTGTGTATGTGAAGTTCCCAATCCGCACTAGTCCCGCGTTGGAACTACGGCCAAGCCCTCTCATTCTGAGAGGAGGCCTGTGCCCTGCAGTGGGACGTATATAGGCTAGGATAATGATGATGAGCAACAGTTCTAAAATTTTATGTGCAAACATTTTCATCATAACGACCGCCTTAGCCTAGTTGGTAGTGACCCTGCCTACGAAGCAAGAGGTCCTGGGTTCGAATCCCGGTAAGGGCATTTATTTGTGTGATGAGCATGAATATTTGTTCCTGAGTTATGGACGTTTTCTATGTATTTAAGTATTTATTTATCTATATAAGTATGTTTATCGTCGTCTAGTACCCATAGTGTACTATGGGTCCCAAACTAAGCAAAGCTTGTAAGCGTTATGTCCCCTATTATTTATATTTATTTATTTTATTTTATATCATACAACGAAACGGTATGCAAAAAAATGTCGCAAAAAAATAGACTAAACTAAAAAAATTTCAACCATCCGATATAAATCCAACTAATAAAAGTAAATTTAACACACATTCAATGCCAAGAACCCGCTAGGCGAGTTCAGTACTCGTAGGCTGTTTTCGTTTCTTTACAAAGCGGAAAAACGCAGCGTGGCGCGTAGCGATATGCGGACGCTAACGTATAATGTACGAATTATCATACACAGCCATCATATAAACTATCATAGACAACCGAATAGCCTACATAAAAAAATACGAATGTTTGTGCTCGAGTCTTGACTATTTAATAATTATGTATTTATCTTTAAAAGTATGTTTATTCGTTGTCTAGTACCCATATATGTACAAGCTTTACTAAGTTTAGGACTAGGTCAATTGGTGTAAATTGTCCCATGATTTAATTATTTATTTACATTTGCAAGTTAAATATGAGCTTCTAAAAACAGTTATTCCGACAACTTCAGCTCTTATCCTATATTCCAGAACGCGTGCAAAATAGGCCTCATTTTCACGAAGACGCGCTAAATTAAATTCCGCGTCTCCGTGAGCGCACGCGACCGATTTGCGAGATTTTTCAAACATAACGAGGGGATTAAGGGGGAAGGGAGGGAGAGGAGTGGGGGTGCGTGAAGCGGGACGTCACGCATATTTTTCGAAGCGCGCAAGCGTTGAAAGGGCTTAACGAGCGCGATGACAATTTTCGTCGGACATACAATGGTACTTTTTTACAAGCTTTTATTCAGTTTGCAACGTTCGTATGTAAATAAAATAAAATAAATATCACGGGACAAATCACACCAATTGACCTAGTCCCAAAGTAAGCTAAGCAAAGCTTGTGTTATGGGTACTAGGCAACGGATAAACTTACTTATATAAATAAATACATACTTAAATACATAAATTAAACACCCAAGACCCGAGAACAAACATTCGTTGTTTTCATACAAATGAAGCCCCGACACGGGAATCGAACCCGAGACCTCAAGCTTCGTAGTCAGGTTCTCTAACCACTAGGCCATCTGGTCGTCAAGTAAGTAAATGAGTAAGTTTGTGTTCTGGTTTCAGAATCTGGTGGCCATTTTTTGACTACTTCCTGATATTCCATTGAGTAGAAACTTGGCATACTTAAGTCAATTCGGATTTTTTTTTCGGTTATTTTGTTTAAGGCGCAAGCCACACGGAAGAGACGTGGGACGGGGGCGCATCGCAGTCGCGGCGCCCCTTGAATTAGTTTCATACTAAATGTATAGAAGCGTCGCGATCCAAGGCAGACAGAAGAGACGGCGTGGAGACGCGGCCCGCGAACAATCGACGCGGACTGCGACGCGCCCCCGTCCCACGTCTCTCTGTGTTGCTTGCGGCTAAGTTTTCACTATAGTGAAAGTAAACGGATCACTCACGTCTTAAAACGAGTTTAACTCGACATGTTTCGGGCGGCTGCCAAACGTGCACTGCGTGCTAACGCCCTGGTCGCGCGGCTACTCGACTCAACTGACAGCGACACACAACTACCCCCGTTTTCATCATCACTTTTATTGTCATTGTCAAATGTATAGGGTAGCACACAACACTAACCACATCACTTTGTAAAGGTTCGCTCACACTCACCGTTGACGCAGTACGCACATTCAACACTGTTTTCCAACTCGTTTCAACTGTTTTTAAACTCGTTTTAAGACGTGAGTGATCCGTTTATTTTCACTATGAGTGAGTCTCACGGTAGTTTCATGTTTAAAGTTTTCCCTACCTATTTCTTTCTAATATACGGTATAATATGAGGGTAGAAGGAAATGGCGAATGCTGTGAAGCGTTAGCTTAACTCTGGTGGCCTGGTGGTCAGGATACTTAGTCTCCGTAGCTAGGAACTCTTCAACTGTTTATGTTATGGATTTGAAACATACTACGGGTATGTAGTTTGGATAACAGTGCAACTACGGTCAACAAAATGTACAGACAGAAAAAAAATCTTTATTATTACGAATCCAGTTTTATGTGCTTGTTTATAAAAATAAGTGGCCTGCTTTTGTTTCTTAATTATGTTCCTAAGCCACAACGCTTTTATTTTGCTCTTTCGCTACCGCACGTGCACGCCTGTGCGAATTAACATAGAATACTTTTTGTCCCGGAGAATCGCATAGTTCCCGCGGGATAGCGATTTAATAAATGATTACTACGCAGACGGAGTCACGGGCAACAGCTAGTTAAAAATAATCTACTCATAATAACCGTAAAGCCAGTTTTTGTGACGTCAAGACGTCCCGTCTCGCCCGTCCTCGTCCCGTACGTGATCCGTAACATTTTTGTTTATGTAGTGCTTGTGACAGGGAATGAGGTACTGGGCTAGCAGCACATCGCGTGAAGGCGGGCCTTTTGTTACGCAAAAACTGCCAAAGGGCGGCGGAATTACGCACAATGGGTTCTGTACAGTCAATTTCATTAAGGCCCTAACTAGCTTTTGGCGCATTTATTGCATTCATTTAATCCCTTGCTGTATCATTAATCGTTCTAGCAAAGCTTTAGTTCTGAAATTAATGTGTAAGATATTTGAGGATTTACTCTAGTGACCAGTGTTTTTCGAAATACGATTACTAAGTAGTTTGCTCTATAGCAGAATAAAAATCCGAAAAAATCTTTCAAAAATAAAATACATCCTTAGTAGGTACGGCGTAAATACTGCACGGCAGGTCATGATTTTTTTGAATGTTAATAAAACAAGATGTTTTCTAGGGCATAGTGTTGCATTTTTAAAATACATATATTTTTTTATATAAGAGGGGCAAACGAGCACACGGGTCACCTGATGGAGAGCGATCACCGTCGCCCATGGACACCCGCAACACGAGGGGAATCACAAGTAGTACTAAGTTTGTTTTAGTAATACGATGAAAATACCTAAATACACGCGCGGTCTGACCAACCTATCTTGAGCCGTCGTGCTTTCCCCTTGTCTGTATGAGTAGTTAGTTGCGTTAGTTCTCCTTCGGCCATCGGAATGGGAACTTTGTGCCGCTTGCGCTTACGCATGGCTTTGATTCTAACCGCTCTCACGCACACATACACGAGTGCATATAGAATACCTAAAATCGATTAGCGCAAGAAGCTCGGTAGAGCCTTAACATAGAGTGCGGCTCCATTGCTGCGTTGCGTCGGTTGCGTCGGCGCAACGATGTCGCTGCGACGTTTCACATACTTAGTTTACATTTTTCATGACATGCCACATTAATGCGTGGCGTCGACGCACGCGACGTTTCAATGGATCGATAGACAAGAGACTAAGCAAGGAGGGTGATGCCGCTGCACTGTCTCTAACAGTACATTTTTGTCGTGCGTCGGCGCAGCGCAGGTGTGACATAAAATGCGTAGATTCGTTGCGATGACGCGCCGCAATGCCCCAGTGGAGCCTCAGCCTTAAAATTTAAGACTTATATTATTTTAATTTTTTTTTTATATGCCACGGCTGGGCAAAGGCCTCCCCTTTCCTCCGCCATTTTTCCCTATCCTGGGCATGCACCTGCCAATCAAGCTGAAAAGCGCTCAGGTCGTCCCGCCATCTCCTCTTAGGTCTGCCTCTGCTCCTTTGGCCATTTAATTTAATAAATTTAATAAACTAAAATATTTTCACTTGGAGAAATTCAATAGTATGTGTGAAGTTTCAAATTTGCGCTGGGTTCGCGTGGGAACTATAGCCCAAGCAATCTCATTCTGTGTGTCCTGCAGTGGGAGTGTGTATCGCGAACGTACTCAATTTAAGTTTACTCGTTCTCATTTTGCGAAAATCCTCGTCGTAATGAACAAGGAACCCCAAAAGAGCCATTGAATTTCTTTCAAGACGGTAGCAGGTGTCAAACCCTTGTCAGGGCATAATCTCATTGTTGCAAGGAACCCAGAAGACGCCTGGTTATTGTTGCTGGGGGTAATTGGGTTATTAGTCATTGGTAATTTCTGGGAGATATACATTCAAGGAATATAGGCTAGTCATACACCCTAAGAAACAAAAGCTGTCCTGTGGACATAAACATGAGCAACACCGAGTCAGAAAATCTGATGTAGACTAGACTAAAAAATATTTACTAGAGACTCTTAACTGCTGTCATGTCCACATCATGATGCTGTGTCCCGGCATGCCACGGAAATAAAGCAATTTTCTGCTTTTTCGCCGAAAAAAATTTTCCCAACTGATTAATTCCCAATTTTTTTTTCTGGAACTTGTTGCTCACTTGTTGATGGCAATCAAGTGACCAACTTGCTCGTTTGCTATCCTAGTTCATAAAAAAGTATCCATCATCATCATTATCGCAGCATATACGTCCCACTGGAGGACACAGGCCTCCTCTGAGAAAGAGGGCTTGGTACGTAGTTCCCGCGCGGGCCGTGCGGATTGTTAACTTCACACACCATTGAATTTTTTTCTCAGGTGCAGGTGTTAACTTTCACCGTAAATCTCATGGTAAATTTCAAAATTTCAAATGTTCGCACGTAAATTCGAATCAGAAACGAGGAGATCTGTAGAAGAACCGGGGTCACGGACATAGCCAAACGGATTAGCTCGTTGAAATGGCAATGGGCAGGCCATATAGCACGCAGAACAGATGGCCATTGGGGCCCAAAAGTTCTGGAATGGAGACCTCGGACTGGCAAGCGCAGCGTGGGACGTCCACCAACGAGATGGACGGACGATTTGGTGAAGGCCGCAGGTTCAGGGTGGATGCAAAACGCTTCCAATCGTAATGATTGGGCATCAATGAGGGAGGCCTATGTCCAGCAGTGGACATCCTACGGCTGGAATGATGATGATGATGATGAAATTCTGAAATACTCAGAGGTGCGAGCTCGGCCTAAAATTACAACCCTCTGCTTGAGGGAGGGGGTCAGACAAAAAACCACCACGGCTTCCCAAAAAAAGTATGATAAGCTTTAACTTTACTCTTGGCTCTGTGTTAAGAAAGATATTTATAAAATAGTAACCCAGCTGGAATACCTCTAGTTCACTAACTCCCAAGTTTCCGAAACGAGCCTACAGATAAATCTCTTCGCGCCGAATAGCGCAGTAATAAATTGAACCTGTCTCCGTGCGAGTTAAGGTTCGCGTCCACTTTAAAGTGAATAAGTTTCATTTTTATGACAAGCTTTTATTATGACTGTAATTTTCTTTGTACAATCTTAAACTACTCATCAAGACAGACAGATCAAACGAGCCCAAACATGGATTATGTAGAGTTGTTGAGGAGTTATTGGCACCTTCCGTCTCCATCATCAGATCAGTACTAGGTACTACTATATTGTACTGTCACCCAGACCTGACTTACGTAATATGCATGCATATTTTTTATCTCAATCGGTTGAGGATAACTGCTTTCAAATTCAGTTGCAAGATTCCACCCGAATAAACATACATAGCAAGTTAAATAAAAGCTTGCAAAAAAAACTATTCACCTTTTAATACTTTTTCTCAAAGATGCAATGGAAAATGTTAACCTTACGTTCCAAATAATATGCCGGGACGTATCACGTTGCGGACGCGGTTAGACGAGTGCTATTAATGGCTTTTCATACAGAATTGCATGACTAGGCCGGGAAAGCGATCGTCTATTTTCATGTGACACAGCATCACGACGTTTATAGGTCTAAAAAAATATATTAGCAATAAGTAGTTGCTTTATTTGCAATTTTAATTTCTTGAAGTTTTTTATTTATTTCATTGCATGTTTGTGAAAAGCACTATACAAGCCTCGGCCGGAACAGGGGTTGCCGCGTGCCGGCCTCGTATCATCAAACCTACTCGGCCGGCAACCCCTTACTTCCCGGCCTCTGTAGTATTTAATGTACTATTTGTGTCGGGGGTTAAAAAACAGCTGGTAACATAAAGAGGCCGTTTTGTTTTCAGCTCGAGCCAGCATAGTGGACGCCAACCCTTCGCCACAACTTTCAAGTAACTAACTAGATTATTTGAAACTCCAACTTTAACTTGACTTTAAAGTTTCAGCCGCACCTGGTTCCCAAGTTCCAAGGTGAGATTTGGATCTGAAGGTGTTACAGTAATTTGATTTTGATATTGTTGGTGATACTGTTGGTGAAAGCCGTGGTGGCCTAGTGGTTCGACCTATAGCCTCACAAGCAGAGGGTCCTGGGTTCAAATTCAAATCCCGGCTCTGCTCCTCTGAGTTTTTTGGAATTTGAGTGCGAAATTACATTTGAAATTTACCATGAGCTTTAGGGTGATGGAAAACATCGTGAGGAAACCTTCATACACCTGCGAAGAAATTCAATGGTGTGAGTGAAGTTACCCGCCCAGCCCGGCCCGCGTGGGAATTACGGCCCAACGACGTATATAGGCTGGGATGATGATGATGATTGTTGGTGAAAGTATACTCGTAGTTTGCTAAGAGATGTGGTACACCGACTCCAAGTCACTCAAAAGGCTACGAAGAGAGCTATGTTGGGTAATTACCCTTCGCGAACAGGTACAGAATACCGAAATCAGAACTTAGGTAGAACAGGGCTAACAGGGCTGGAAGGGTTTGGACGACGAAATGGCCTAATGGTTAGAGAACCTGACTATGAAGCTTGAGGTCCCGGGTTCGATTCCCGTGTCAGAGCAGATATTTGTATGAAAAATACGAATGTTTGTTCTCGAGTCTTGGCTGTTTAATATGTATGTATGTTTATCCGTTAACTAGTACCCATAACACAAGCTTTACTTACTTTGGGACTAGGTCAATTGGTGTGAATTGTCCCGCGATATTTATTTATAAAAGCTGAATATTACTATTGAACGAGAGAGAAATGTTTATTTACACATATTCGATAAACAGGGAACAAATACATTTGGAAGGAATAAATCCAAATTAAAAAAAAACATCGAATAGTATGAATAGGACTCAGCATAATGCATATTGCATGGTATCAATAATTTAGTAATCTTGGGACACTATTTAAAAAAAAAGTTCTAGTGCTCGTGGCTATTTGGCGCTTGATTGCCTTTGTATAGATCTGCGCTAGGCAGAGTTGATTAGGCATAAATACATATGTATAATAATGTGAAGAAAGTGTACCTGGCTTTCACTGCGTCGCTTCTGGCAGGGCCCTGCTCGCTTCCACGGCGCTCTTCAGCTCGATCCACCTTTGAGTTGTGTATGGGTGTGTGTATGTGTTTATAAATCCGATATAGCCCGAAAACCGTATTTTTAATATTTTAATATGCGCAGGAGAACTCAGCGCGTGCCGACCGAAATCCACGAGAGCATTAGAACTGTCACCTTGACAGGTCAGAAGAGTATTTCTGAAGGAATACACAGACAGGTGTATTTTCCTATCAAGGTTGAAAACCGAATAGCCTTAGTTTCAGATAAAAAAATATATTACGCACTAGAGTACAAAAAAGCAATTTGCGCAGCCAAAAAAAACTTTCAATTAAAACAGTAAATTTTCTTCAGGAACGTCAAATAACTTATCTGCTTTTATTTCTTGCTTAACTTGTTTTGGCATGAGGCTAAGACAATTTTTCCCCTAGCTTACTTAATCCCAGCGAATTACACGTTCACTCGGATGGGATTTGGCAAATTTCCAAGAAATGTTTTTGTTTGTGAGAATGCTTCAGGGTCCCGTAGGCAAGGGTTTCCTTTTCTAATTTTCAACTAAGGCAAATGTGGACAAGTTGACGTGTAAATACTACCAATAAAAGGATGGAATAGAAATGTCATGTGATCTAATTAAAGCAGGCTTGTGTGGCTAGAAAGTCAACATGATTTATTTATTTTTCCCAGGTCAGACGCCTCCAATCTCCGCCAAAACTATTTTTTCAATGAAACTATATTTTTTATACAATATAGGCTTGCGTTTGACCACAATCACGCCTGTACCTCTACCATGAGTTTACACTAGTTTACAGTGACCGTACTCGCTAGCGACGGCGTAAATGATTTGTATGGAGAATTGTACTTCCGTAAGTGACCGCTAGAGGCGCTATACAATTCTCCATACAAATAATTTACGCCGTCGCTAGCGAGTACGGTCACGTAAACTAGTGTACACTCATGGTAGAGGTACTGATGGAAAGCGAAGTTGAGGTTTACGATGGAGCACGCTTGCCTAGTAAATGCTCATTCACCCTAGATTTGAATTTTAAAAAGTGGGTTATTGTAGGTATGGTTGTGGCCAAAAAATATTACATTTCAATGATCGACTAATACAAGCCTTATAGACTAAGTATAAGCTAAAATATAAGTAAGTATAAGCACAAAAAAATGCATGCTGGCTCCACCTCAGGAGTCCGCATTAATGCTGAGGCGGGACCTTTTTCACACACAATTTAATGTTTTATTTTATATTTTTATTTTATTACATTTTTTTATTTTTTTATTTTACTATATTTTGCAATTTTATGTGTATTGTGTGTGGAATAAACCTTTTTTATTTCATTTCATTTTCATACGTAGGTAATAGGTATATTGTAGCAGGAGAGGTGATAAAAGTGGTTTAACCTGGATGTAGGGTGCATGAAACAATTCTTTATCTTCTAGCGCATAAAGTTGAATCTTTGTCTAAGACCAAGGCAATTAGGTGCCAACAACCACGAACTGTTTATAAATATAAATAGTTTTAACATTGTTAAGTTTATTTATTATCCCTATTTAACATTAATAAATTAGTTAAACTAGGCAACTGTAATAAGTTATTGTACAAATAAAAATAAATAAAAAACGATAGCAAATCACCATTTGTTTGCACTGTTCCTGATTAATTTCCTTGCAATTAAAGTAAAAAGCACTTGCTCATAGAAACGTATTTATGCACTTGTTACAATCTACTATATATTGCCACAAAGCGGGTTTTGTTATGTCGATGCGTCCTTTATCTGCCTGGGGCTAAATTCAGGAAAGAAAAAATAAGGCTCATCCTAATCTCAGTCCAAACCTCTCGCAAACTCTCAGGTTTGGGCTGAGATTGGGATGAGCCTTATTTTTTTTTTATTTAATTATTTATTTTTCTCAAACATCCAAGGAATTGTGGTCCTTATAGTCGTGACAATAGAACACGAAGTATGCCATTGTATAGCAGTTGAGGAAGATTCGTTCTAATTTCAAATTAGACGACAATAATGGAATTTCATACAAACATTGCTGGCCAAGGCCAGCAAAGAGATTGTCTTTTGTTTTAGTGGGTCGTATTTTCTTTTATTGACTATCAATGACATACTGCCAATTAAGAAAAATTTAGTTTGTGAATTTACTTTTTAATATCTTACTTGGCTAGATTTAATAAAATAAATAAGGATTGGCGTTTATTGTTAACAATTTATTAAAATAACCAATTAATAAGGTCGTAATTTTTTAATAAATATAAATCATCTCAAGATTTTGCGTCAAAAACATTAACTGGAACAGCTTACAAATAAATTGCTGGAAAAAAAATATTTTGGCAGGAATCAAAAACAATTTGAATTAAATATGAATATATAAGTTGAACATTCGTGTCATTTCCTTGGATTTATTTGAGAAAAGCACTATACAAGCCTTGGCCACGAACAGGGATCGCCGGCCTCCTATCACTAGATGGCCTCGTTAACACTCGGCCATCTATTACTACTCGGCCGGCAATCCCCTATTTCGCGGCCGCTGCAGTAATGTACTATATTCATTTATGTCTTTACAAAGCGAATTAACAGGAAAATAAAGCACATCCCAAGCTCAGCCAATTCCTATCCTCTCCCAAACGATCGTATTACTGCTCGCAAACAGAGGCCCTACCACGAAGTGCATAATTCGAACTTCGTTTCGTGCCGTCCCGCTCACGCTAATATGATTTGACACGAGAATGAGAGGGATAATACGATACGAACTTCGATTTTCGAATTTCGTAGTAGCGCCTCAGTGTTGGGCCGTTTCCTTGAATTTAGCCCCTGGTCCTACGTCACTCACTTGTTTACCCATTTCAATAAGTAGGCAGATTACCTGTACCTCTACCATGAGTTTACACTAGTTTACGTGACCGTACTCGCTAGCGACGGCGTAAATTATTTGTATGGAGAATTGTACAGCGCCTCTAGCGGTCACTTACGGAAGTACAATTCTCCATACAAATCATTTACGCCGTCGCTAGCGGGTACGGTCACTGTGAACTAGTGTAAACTCATGCTAGAGGTATTGTGTCATCATCATTATTGTTTCTTTACTTACAATAAAAATTGTTTAATCTTTTCTTTACTTATTTCTACGTGCAATCCGCCCTTATTACGCTTCAACATAATCCTTATCGAATAAAATTCGATTAATAAGAGAGAAAAAAAACTAAATTACATTACAAAGTACTACACTTACGTATTATATACCTTTACTATCCTAACATTTTTTACAAGCTTACATTTTCACCTGATTCCCTGCGACGCCTCGATAACAGGCTCCTATTTTCAAGCGCTTAAGATCGAAACATAAAGGTTGATGGGTTTAATGGGTGCATACCTTACTCGGTAATTGCCTGCGAATAGCAAGACTAAGTGAGGCGTTTAGATTTCATTAGGCTGAGAACAAAAGATTGCACCTGGAGCTTATAATACCTGCTATTATTTAGCACGTCTTCGCTTAACTTGGGATTATGGGGGTGGAAATGGGAATTGTCGTTTTAGATGCCCGTACACTTTGCCACTTAGCCAAAATACAAGGCGTCTCAAAATTGATCCAGAGTATTTAATCAGGTTGTTGAGTTAGTGTGACTGAATTATGTACGTTTACAGGGTTATTTGTAATTCACTGACATCCTCTTAACCCTGAATTCCTATCACTCAAACAAATGTTTTTTGTTTTACGACTTTTTAAAATGAAGCACTTTTTTTCCCATACAAATACACAGAGTATCGTTAAAATAAGAGGTAGTCTCAAATTTTCAAAACGTAATTACACCAAAAATATTAAGTTATGACAAAAGCCGTAAAACAAAAAACATTTGTTTAAGTGGTAGGAGTTTAGGGTTAAAAGGATGCTAGTAAATTAGAAAATAACCCTGTATAAAAATTGTTTAAATAATGTATTAAATCAGCCGTTACTTTGCAGAGGTCCATTATCAATGAACTGAAACAATTAATTTGCTCACCAGCGACCTTATGTTAACGTTTATGCAAAAAATGTGTGTTCATGCAGTTCCTCCACCTCCACACTGTACGAACACACACAAATCACACAAACCCAACCATCACCACCACCAAACTACACTGATGCGTTCCGAACTCAACCAGAGCTCATCCTCGGAGTATTGCAGCCGGACGGTGCTACCAAATGTTAGACTCTCTACAATCTCAAATGTTTCTTAATCTCTTTAGTGATGTTCTATCGTCGATGATGATTGTTTGGTGATGTTGTGTCGCGGGTGAGCAAAGTAATTGTTCAGTTCCAAAAATAGTTTAACAAAATTTATTTTTGTGTTGTCTATTTAGTATACTCAACCGAGTAGGTACCGCACACCGAAGCTACCGGACAACAACAAACAGATACTTAGTTTCGATGGAGTAGTACCTATGACTGAACATCACTGTAAATGTTTGTCAGGATTTTTTAATTGGACGCTAATAAATATCGTGTCAACCCACAAAAGCTCGGAAACTGAGATCTGAATACGAAACTAAATTGCCGTTTTCTCTGCATTTTAATATCGAAAAATGGCAAAAATAATTATTTCAATAGGTATGTATACACATAAGAGAGTGATTGTTTATTTTTTAATTCATTAGAATCGACAAAGAAATTAAACTAACAGTTCTTTTTCTTAAAGTGGCATTCCATTAGGTACTGGAGGTTGGCCGTTAGCACTGAAAATTTTCCCCTGTCTTGAGCCATACGAAACAGTTCCTCTGCACTGCTGATCCCGGTCCACTTCCTGATGTTCCGCAGCCATGATATCTAAGTGTATTTAATTTTCTATGGCATATGAAAAATTAAAATTAAAATTCTATTTAAAAAAAAAAAAATCTTGGTCCCGACTTTAGAAGTCGAGACTGGCAGCATTCCATCTTTGAATACCTAAGCTAATTCTTTGTCCGAGGAAGCTGCCAGTTCTTCGGTCTCCTGTGACGTCCATTAACCTCTTTGCTATTTCTTTTATAGAGCCTAAGCGCTAAGTAGTTAAGTAATATAAATCAAATAAACCGTCTACTACCGCATGAATAAATACCTACAGTTCAAAGAATATAGGTATGATTACGTAGATACCTACAAATTTTATCAGTAAACTTGTCTAATCTACCAAAATAAACTATTATTAGGTCATCTACAATGACTTTGCGTTTAGATATTTATACACTAAATATTGTGCAATGTAAGTAGGTATAAACGACGGTATGCAAACTACACATGGAAATCTTGAACCTCTTTATGGCCTTACTCAAAATGGCAAAGCTGAATCCTTATAGTTTCGCTATGTTCGTCTTTCTGTCCGTCTATACACGGCTTAGCTCAGAGACTACTATTGGTACTACAAAGGGGTAATTTGGTATTAAAATTTTAAAACATTTTTTTAAGTAACCTCCGCCATACTACGTATATACGAAACTAACCTCTACAGCGGCTTCCTTCGCCTTGGCAATTAGAACTGGCATTTTAATCGAGATTCCGTGATTTCGCGAAAATTCCCGTAGGAATCCCTTACGTTACAATCTTAAATTAAGTACATAATTTTCAGTAATGTAGCACTAAAAATTCCCTTGCCAAACTTCATGTCTCAAGACTAAGCAGCTGAGAATATCGGATTTCATTCCGATCTCAAGGAATTATTGGGATCAATGTGTCCTATGTGCTATTCCAGAAATCCAGCTTCGTTCATACCAAATTCATCGTAAAAGTAACAATCGAACGCTCGAACACTACAAGGTTAAGTAAGTAAGGCTAGTAGGTATAAAATATATTCAAATCAAGCTCACGCTTGACTTGACGCATGCCTCTCCTAATTTTATCTCAGTTGTCATTTATTTATCCTCGATAACGGATGTTATATCCATTTAAAAGCACGAAGTGATTTCAACGCAGACGCACTGCCTGAGAGAGACGAGTTTCAACAACAAAGTAGCGATAGTGACAGGAGGGAGTTCTGGCATAGGCGCTGCTGCGGCAATTCTATTCGCTAAAGAAGGTGCTAATGTAGCCATTGTCGCTAGAAACCAAACCAAGCTAGAAGAAGTAGCTAATGAAATCGAAGCACTCGGTGCTAAAGCTCTCATCATCAAAGCAGACCTTTCCAAAGAAGAAGATACAGCCACCGTTGTTTCTAGAACTATAAAGCACTTTGGACGTGTGGATGTGCTGGTAAATAATGCTGGAATATCAGTAGACGGATCTGTGTTGACGGGAAATTAGCTAGAAGCTTATGACGCTGTTATGAAAACTAACGTACGATCAGCGATCCAATTGACATCAGCAGCGGCACCTCATTTGATTAAAACTAAAGGGAATATAATAAATATTTCCAGTATATTGTCAGTCCGTGTGAGTAGTCCCATTATAACAGCTTTGCACCTGTCGAAAGCTGCCCTGGACCACTTCACGCGTTGTGCTGCTTTAGAATTAGCATTAGTAAGAGTCAACAGCATTAATCCTGGACCTGTAGACAATAATTTCTTGGCAAAAAATGGAGGTGGAGGTGAAGATATTGAGGAACGGAAGAAGGCACTGATCGATGCTCTTGCTCTGGACTATGTGGCGTCTAATGAAGAAGTTGCAGGCTTGATTTTGTTTGTGGCCAGTGATAAAGCGAGAAGTGTTACGGGTTCAACGTATTTCATAGACAATGGTTATCTTTTGAAAAATTAATATACCGTAGTTAAAACGCGGTTTGACTGTCTTGTGGCATCTAATTGATTACATTTTTGTTAATTTTGCAGATATATTAGCGTTTATATTTGATTAACTGCAGTTTTAAAAGTTTCTTTTCACCTTTCCAATATTAAATAATTAAAATAGTTATCTTTGTACTGTAACATTTGTACTGATAAAATAAATGATAATTTTGGTATTAAAAGAGATTTTTTTTAGCAGACGACAGCGGATTAATAGCTTTTGACTATTAAAAGTAACTGAGCTTTTTGTGAAAATAAATTGTTTTTTTATTGA
Organism: Archips crataeganus; assembly: GCA_947859365.1. Taxonomy (NCBI): domain Eukaryota; kingdom Metazoa; phylum Arthropoda; class Insecta; order Lepidoptera; family Tortricidae; genus Archips; species Archips crataeganus. The sequence goes on along the minus strand of OX402065.1, from coordinate 13,133,605 downwards.
AAAAAGATGCAAGAAATTTAAAACTTCTAAAACAAAATCATAGCTTAATCTTTTTCATTATTATATTTACTAAAAAAAACCGGCCAAGAGCGTGTCGGACACGCACAAGGTAGGGTTCCGTAGCCATTACAAAAAAATCAAGTAATATTTTTCTAAGGATTTCGTATGGGTACGGAATCATCCAAGTTTAGGTATGTTTTATACCTTAGGCTACTATTTACTTTAAAACTACAAATAATTTCCAAGCAATCTTAGCCGCTATAATTTTCCTAGTAAATTTGATATATTTACTACCATTCTGAATTTTTTCAAATTTTTCCACCTAACAGTTTAGATTTTAGAGGGGGGGGGGGGACACGCTCGATTTTAATGAAAATTTTCACTTTAAAGTTTAATAGTTCGCAAACAGATCACTGAATGGAAAAATCATGTTAGCAACCCCGCAATGGTTTTAAAAGACCTATCCAACGATATCCCACACTATAGGTTAGTCGAGAAAAAAAAAATCACCCGCCTTTACGTCTATGGGAGGTACCCTAAAAAAAATTATTTTTTTATTTTCTATTTTACCACTTTGTTGGCGTGACTGATATGTATATTCATGCCAAATTACAGCTTTCTAGTACTAACGATCTCTGAGCTTAGCCGCGGACAGACAGACAGACAGACAGACGGACAGACATGGCGAAACTATAAGGGTTCCTAGTTGACTACGGAGCCCTAAAAACAAAGCTACGCTGAAAAAGAAGCGTGATAGTAAAGTTTTATAAATAAAATGTAAGCATCACTTTTTTTTTGCTGTGTTTTTTGAATAACCTTTGCCTCATACCTACACCCGTATTTTACCTGAGCTTATTAAAAATTGTATCTTCTGAAAACAAGGTCACTTAATACTGATAATAAAAGTATACACGAGTAAATTTGAATAGAAAAAAAAATCAGGCGTCAATTTAATTCCGTCGGCTCCCTCATCGTGTCGCCAGGGACAAATAAAAAGAAAATAATATTCACACCGAAATGTTATTTTCTCCAGGGCACACGAAAGGACCTACCAGAACTACGTTGTAGGATTTACAACCTTAGTTCGAACGTTTCAAGTCGGTTTTCGGTTGCAGATGAAACTTTTTATTTTTTTGTAAGTTTTTATGTCGCTTCGAGTGTGATAAGCCAGTGACAACTTTATTTGCTGTATGTGATTACATTTGTTTATAGAAACGGAATTCGACGTAATTACTTGAAAAGCTGCTGGCAGCTTTCCTTTCTGCCTCAAATTTGAATGCATTAGAAGTTGTTCGAATTCGAATATTTTAAAAAGCGGCTAAGTGCGTATCGACTATCGAGCCATGCGTAGAGTTCTATTTTCAAGTAGTACAGACTAACTAACTTATCTGTGAACCAGACCAAGCAATATTACACTTTATGCGAATGGCGTAAAAACTTTTTCAATTCACAGATAAGTTGGTTAGTCTGTAATCAAGTTTTAATCGGTTTACACGTTAACTTGTAAGGGCTACTTGGCTGTCAAAGTCTATTTTTCAAATTCGTAACGTTTTCTGCCGTGTGTTGTTTTACGAATCCAAAACCTACTATTTAGATTATTCTTGAAAGAACAGAAATTAGTGCCTTAAAGCTTAAATTGTGCAAAAAATTCTCTGAACTGAAAAATGTTTTTCCAAACCGCCATATTTTTGACATAATATCTATTTCCCATACCATGTGGTAGATGAAAAAAACATTATCCCCAATTTACGTAGGTACGAGTACCGTATACATGTAGGTATATTTTTTTTAGTATCGCGGGACCTCTTATTATTATGCACCGGTACCTTACCTTACGACTTAAGAGTTATGTGATATATTTATGAGCAAGTTTTTGGCACTCACATTTTTACTCTTTGTTTATTTACTTGACTGTACAATTGTGATTTTGACTATAAACCCTTAAAAATGAAGCAACGCATAACGAAAACACAACCACAATAAATATTGCCTTAATTTTGCTGAACCAGACAAAATCGAAACCAACTTCGTAACCACAGCACTTTATTATTTACAGAAGCCCAACTAAAACAACGATCGAACAACAAATAAGTACAAAGGGAAAATAAACATGTAAAACTAACATTTACCGATTTAGTCTTCAAACTAAAAATCGATGATACTCACACACATTCTCCTCGTATGCAATTAACCCCCACAAAGACAAGGGCGTCCATAATTAAAAAGTACAAATTACTTAGTGTTCGCGGTACTGGCCACATGTCATTTTCCCAAAGAAAACTTTGCCACCATTGGTAGGAGCGTCTTTGAAAATGGAACACGTCAGTGAAAGTGCTGGCTGGCAGTGAATAATAAATCGATCATTCATCGAAACATTGGCAGAAAAGACACACGTCTAGAAAAAAATAAATAAATAAAAAATACTGAAAGGGATGGGAGATTTAGAAGTGATTAAAATTATACAGTAATCGAATTGAGATTTTAACTACGAAAGGAAAAATAAAAGGCCATCAAGGTAAGTGCGCAGTTAGGGATGTTTGGGGTACGGTCTTAATCGTTTTGGGATTGGAGGGTAATTTAATTACATAATCAAATTTTATTTTAATATTAATTGTAATTATCGTTTTAGATGATGGGGAAGGTAAAAACCCAGGGCCTCGTGTCCGACCTCATGCCGAATATTAGGCTCATGCAAATGGTCGGACATTTTCTCTTCAATTATACAGATGGTAAGCATATTTTTTTAGAATGTGTGCAATAAAGGTAAATTATTAATAAAAAACCAATTTCTGTTTGAATGAATGGCTGGCAGTAAGTTATATAGTTTTGCAAACTTATAACATTTTTAGTTCAACCAAAATTTTATTCAAGAAAAATAGACAGTTTATCAAAATGTATCCCTAATTTCAGTATGTATTTTGGTATAGGCCCATACCTTCGACAGACATCTGTCATTCGCAACTCTTCTCCAATTTGAAGACTTGACTTTTGTCTGGGCTTAATGAAACTACCAAGAAGAGCAAAAAAAAATCTAACGCAGACTTAGGCTGCATGGTTTTAAACCCTTGCCTTTTGTCTAGCAGATCAAAATTAAAAAGACAGCAATAATCAACTGTTTATCCAGGTTAAAAAATATCTGTGTGCCAAATTTTATAATGATCCGTCAAACCGTTTTAGCGTTAGAGTTACAAACGTCCACACATCTATCCGTCCATCCATATCCTAGTGGGATTTATTTATTATAGAGGGCACATGATAATGGCATATTAAAAAAAAACCGGCCAAGTGCGAGTCGGGCTCGCGCACTAAGGGTTCCGTACTTTTTAGGTATGTCAAAATATATACGCCGTGAACAGCCGTAACTATATAATCCAGTGTTAGCAGAACCCTGCTTCTAAGAAAAATGTACGCAGTGTGACATCATTTTATATTTGTTGTTCAAGACCCCTCTTAATATTTAATATACTTATAATTTTATTATTTGTTGTTATACCGGCCACAGTAATACATAATCGGTGAAAATTTCAAGTGTCTAGTTAACGCCATTATAAAGATCAAGTTTAAAACACTGAAAAAAACATGTTTTTTGTATGACGACCCCCCTTAGTTTTTAACTTTATTTTATTTTTAATATTTGTAACAGAAATACCAGCATCTGTGAAAATTTCAACTGTCTAGCTATCACGGTTAATTAACAGACAGCCTGGTGACAGACGGACAGACGGACGGACAGCGAAGTCTCAGTAATAGGGTCCCGTTTTCACCCTTTGGGTACGGAACCCTAAAAATCACGGGGTATGTATTACAATACCGAAGTACGAAAGACCGAATGTATTAAAACATCGAATGGGTCAAAAGACCGACACGATTTTTTTCTGAAACCGTTAACTTTTTAAGATTGTTATAAAACAAACCTAACCTAACCTAATGGGTTCTGTATGATGCCATTTTAATAAATTCTGAAAAGTTTACGGTTTCAAAAAAAAATCGTGTCCGTGGGTCAAAACCCATTCGATGTTTTAATACATTCGGTCTTTCGTACTTCGGTATTGTAATAATACATACCCAAATCACGTCATAATTCGAACTCTCTAGAAACCGGTGGCATGTCTACGCTGCTGCGCAAGATCTACGCATCGACGCACGCTGTCCTGATCGTCGTGAATTTCCTCTGCTTGGCAGTCAACATGGCTCAGTACTCGGACGAGGTCAACGAACTGACGGCGAACACAATCACAGTACTCTTCTTCGCGCATACGATTATCAAGTTACTCTTTTTTGCGCTGAACTCTAAGAATTTTTACAGGTATGTGTTAATATTTATTATTTTATTGGCTCCCGTCCGCGTAATCGACTTATGAATGGACCGAATATGGCTAATGCATTGTTTAAAAGTTTAAAACTATTTTCGCATTATTGCCTTTCGAACGAAATCACTTTGATGCGTACTGGTTTGATGGGTGTCAAAGTCTGCAACGGTCATAGGTTGAAACATTTAGATTACAAAACAATAAGAACTATACAACAAACAGTAAAGCCAAATAACAAGTAGTAGTAGTGGATAAAAAAGTATTATTTATTTTGAAACTTTAATGGTAGATTGTTTAATAAAATTTAACACTAGACATTACAAGTCAACTGCAGAGTAAAATAAATTTATTCTTCGTTTTTTTAAGCATTAAAAATACGAAAAAGAATTTTGATGAGACTTTTTATTGAAAAACGCTTTTAAAATAATAGTAAATAATTATGTATGAAACCAAAAGAATCCCCTCACCCTCTCATTCTGAGAGGAGGCCTGTGCCCTGCAGTGGGACATCTACCTGGTACCTGAGTGGGACATGTATCTGAGCTACCTGCAGTCAAACTGCGTAAGCAGTTTTGCGGGGCATGGTTTAAATGAAAGTGTAACTTTTTATGAATAAATATATTTCATACATACATACATATGCTGGGATGATGATGATGAACCAAAAGAATGTAAATTACCATAGTCCTCGCTAATTGTTACATATTTGCAGTGATTTATTTTTCAAAAGCATTTTTCAATAAAAAGACACATCAAGAACGCTTAGTTTTCAAATGCTAAAAGAAAACGAAGCTTAGGGACTCCTTAAGAGGGTACGATGGCTTCAGACTTTTGAGAAATAGGTATTTTAATGAAATGTCGCTGTCTCGCCCGAACCCCTTCGTGTCAGTACAGCGAGATCGGGACAACTGCAGCTTAGACCGTTAATAGGCGCGTAAAATTGATCAAAAAAGCATTTCGTAATCCCCTGTTTTCTTCTCGAAAACTGGACCAATAAAATTATTTTTTCAAAAATAATTAGAAGACAGATTTAACTGTGCCCCTATGTTTTCTTTTTTTTGTTTATATGAGGGATTATTTTCTGATGAGTGTCTGAAAATGACGTTGAAATTGGGCAATTTTTTCAGTTTTTGAAAGCTTATATTTCTTATGTTAATTGAAATATGGAAAAAAACGAAACATAGGGGCATAGCTGTGGTAGATAAAGATTACACAGTAAAAAAAAATTGGCTCTAAAGCCATTATCCACGGAGGAAACTGGGGATTACGTTTGTATGGAGAAATAGTGCGCATCGTACCCTCTTAACCACCATAAGGCTCCATGTCAGCTAAACGTCTTAAGGTGGAAGCGCACGCTCTAGGCACGAAATTCAAACTTTTTACAGTTTTTAATTTATTGCGGGTGAACGGTGGAACTGTTTAACTTCATATGGTATTTGCGCTTGTAAAACAGTGCTCTTTATATTATTGTGTAAAGTTCTTTAAGAATAAAATTATTAGTTTGAAATAAAAGTTGTCAAAACGTTGAAAGTCCGAATTTCTACGTTTGACAACTTTTATATCAAGCCAACAGTTTTATTCTTAAAAAGCTTTACACAATAATATAAAGAACACCGTTTTACAACCGCAAGTACCATACGAAGTTAAACAGCTACACCGTTGTTTACCCACAATCAATTAAAACCTGTAAAAATTAAGAATTTCGCGCCTAGAGCGTGCCGTTCCACCTTAAAACATTTAAGGCAAGTCAATGTGACAATCAGCGTTTTTTTTCTAACGAAAGAACTGTATAGAAATGGTAAAGCACTTACTTGGTCGACTATTAATTCTATCCATCTAGTTAAATTGTTTTATACTGAACATGAAACGACACCACTCAACAGTTATAACTTCATACGGTGTTATTCAAATATGGCTGGAAAAACAAAAGTCCTTTTTTGCTCGTAAAGTCATCTGTCACTGTCAAAGTAATGGACGCTTCAACGGTCATAGCTGAAATAAAGACTGAAATTTAATAAAAAACAGTCTCCTGACAGTTTTTAATTAGTTTGACAAGGATTTATTGAGTCATAATCACGTGGTTCATGTTTAAAAAGGCTTTATTTGTTGGAAAAAATGCTGCTGGGAAAGATGTAATAATTATATTGGGGCTATGTTAATTAACATGTTAGATCACTCTTTTATGAAGATATTTCGCACTAAACTAAGTATGAAAAAAAAACAGTTAAATTTATTTGTGATAACTGATAAGTAATAAAAACAACCGTGGTGGCCTAGTGGCCTAGTGGCCTAGTGGTGGGGTGGTGTTGTAATTCTATCAAATAACTAGAAACTGTATTAGAATCTTTTGCCATTTCTATAAAAATGTGTCCATGAAAGTGTTCGGGACAAACGCTCAAATAATGACCCGTTTAAAACAGCCTTTTAGTAGACTATCCATTTTCATAATTTCCTGTCTATCACTAAGCGAGTGTTATTGCCCATTTTATAACATTTCTGTGCCCAAAATCTGCGCCTTAAAATTCATCCCCTAAAATCTTTATAAAAGAGAGAATTTATTATTTCACAAGCCGTCGGGTTTCAAAGAAAAATTCATTTCCACCCAATTTTAATTTAACTGGCAAATACAAAGGATGGTAGAGGAAAATAATTTCTTTGGTGACGCTTCCAATGCTTTTATCTGAGAGCTCGATTGAAGGAAGGGTGCCCATGCGTCCTGATACACGGAGACTTTTCTTTTGTAGAAAGTGTTATCATCGGCATCCTCGTCCTAGCCTATATACGTTCCACTGCAGGATTACAGGCTTTCTGTCAGAATATAAGGTTTATTTTAAATATCTACTGGCTGGTGCCCACGACTCCGTCTGCGAAGAATAGGGGTATAAAAATAGCCTAGGTACCAAATATAAAGAAAACATTTGATAAAAATCGGTCAAGCCATTCGATAACAAACACTGTGACAGAGATTTTTGTACATTAGATTTGATTAAACTTACACAACAAACAGTACAGCGTTTATTTTAACATGGAACCCTGCAAAATAACGTCTGAATCTTTTTGTATTGTTATTTATTGTTATCTGTTATTACATGTTATTTAAGTATAGGTAGGTCTATGTAGATACTGTTATTTAAATCACACAAATCAGTGACTTAACACAATACTAAAGTCTTTATTAACAACATCATAAATCAGTACTAAGATACTTAATCACACAAACGTCTGTTTTTACCAGTATTTGAATCTAAACCTCTAACTTTATAGTCAGGAGCACTATCTTGTCATCACTAATACTATTTTGTTATGACTGTGTTTTATGTACAATAAAATGTTTTAAATACATACATACATACACTAACCGCTAGGCCAAGGATCGACAAACTGCGGCTTTGTAGCAAAATTGCAGTTTTCCAGTGCAAAACTTATTAGTTATTTATTTTCATTAAAAAATCTTATTCATGTAAGCACATACTATAAATACTAAATATCGCTAACCCGCGGGAACTATGCAATTTTTCGGAATAAAAAGTATCCCTTATGTAAATCCAGGTTATAAACAATGTGTGTACCAAATACCATCTGAATCCGTCAAACTGTTTTGGCGTAAAAGAGTACCACCTAACAAATTTCCATACAAACTTTCACGATTACTATATGTGTACCTACTATTCAAAGTTTTTTATTTCTTATTGGTGCTTATTTTAGGAAAATATGAGTTTGAGTCGATATAACAAAACACGTCCTCATTATTTTTTCATGTTCTTAATCAAATACCTATAAATACCTAACTAGCAATTTGTTAAAAAAAAAATTCTATAGTTGGGTACCTTTCCTTGTTAGTTAAAAACTAATAGATGTTTTACAAAAGAGGAATAAATGGTGACCCTATTCAAGGAGTTTAATTTGAAATACAGTTTTGTTCCTTTGTTATGATAATCACAAAATACGGAAGATAAGGATTTCGCCCGTGCAAGATTGATTTTATTGCGAATTATTTCAGATTCACTCAATATAATTTTAAATGTAAAGTTTGTTTGCTGTTTTTTAAAAGAATTAAAATTACAATTTTTTTTTTTTTTAGGGTATTTAATATTAATTGCATGGAGTATTGTAATTTGAAACGGGACGTATTTTGGCTACCCATGCAAACTCCGTGCTCTCCGTGCTTTATGGTACCTACATACATAGACCTAGAAAAATACACTAACTTTTTGTAACTTTTGAGAACCTTTTACAATAACTATCTGCGTATCTGATGGCATAAAATTTTTAGTCATAATGGTAATTTTTGTCATAACTTTTGTTAGTTATATTTTTTTTCCAGTGATACCGTTTTTTCAGAAATTTTTAAATGCTCATCCGGTAGAGCTTTGTAGGTTAGGTTAGGTTTATTTTATAACAATTCTGTGCTGTGGATTCCAAGTAAAAAGAGTTATGAATAACAATATACTTATTATGACCTTCAATAATTATTATGCAACCCGATATGGACCCGCTTATTTATTATGTCATGACAAGGTAAAACAGAAAAAAATAGGCAAAAAATTATCAGGCAGTTGCTATTGATATGCTAAACTATGTATCGAAGTTAACTGAAATAAAAAAAACGCGGTGTATGAATATAAGTTCGTAGATACCCTAAAGTTTAAAAATAAATTTCAGCTTTAAATTAAATTTTGTCGTTCAACTTTTACTGCGAAACTTAATTAACCGCGTGGTTTTAATTAACTCTTGTCTCGTCGTATAATATTTTATAACGGTAATTAAATTAAACAATAATAAATTATCAGGAAAGTTTTAATAGACGCTACATATTTAATATTTTAGAGGAAATTATCCAAACGAATAAGAATAAGAATAAGAATTATTTATTTGCCAGAATACTTAGGTATAGGTATACAAGTTGTTATAGTATATGATAGTACAGTATCCAGTCGATAATAAAACGACATGAAAATCTTTGTTTTCAGATGAGGTATGTACAACAATACAATAACTAAGGTACATTATATAACTATTAACTATGATAGTAACAATAGTTTGTCAGCATGTCAACAATCACATTCAGACTTATAATTACAGCCATGATTCAAACGCCGAGCCCAATTTACAATATTATATATAATCATTTACACATTATAACACTCTATATATTACTATTAAAATCTAAATATTCCTTCACATTATAGAAACAGTGTTCCAAGAGCCATTTAGTAATATTTCTTTTAAATTCACCACCCTGCAAGGTTTTAAATACCTCAGGGAGGTGATTGAACACGACTATACACATGTTGTACGCGTTTTTACTGTAAATGGCACTACAACAGCGAGGTTTATGCAACAGATTTCTGTACTGGGCTCTCTGACATCCCACGAAAACATCAATCCTCATTTGAAAGTGTTCTGGATGGTCTTTAACAAATAAGCAAGCCTTTCTAATATAAATGCAAGCAAGCGGTAAAACTTGCAACTTCTTAAAAATGGGCTTACAACTGTCTGTGAATTGAGAATTAGTTATAGCACGCATACATTTCTTTTGCAAGACAAATGCTGTTTGAACTTCGACAGAATAAGAATAAGATGAATTCTTTTCTAAGTTAAGTATGAAGTATCTTTTTCTATTTTTTTTATTTTTTTATTTTCTTCAACTTCATTTTTTTTTATTACTTTAACGGTCAACCCGTGAAACCATATATTTCAAACTAAATACAAACTGAAATATAGATGCACAGAAAAAACCCCAGAAAAAAGACCAATGCTGGGAATGCCAATGCTGGTGGTGTAGGGGTAAGCACGCAGCACGGAACGCTGAGGACCTGGGTTCGATTCCCAGCATTGGTCTTTTTTCTGGGGTTTTTTCTGTGCATCTATATTTCAGTTTGTATTTAGTTTGAAATATATGAATTCTGTTCTTTTCTGCCGTAATATATTTGCAAAGAAATTTTCATCATCGTGAGGTGTGTCTCTGCCATACAGTTGTCACATTGTAAGGCACAGGCCTCCTCTCAGAATGAGAGGGCTTGGGGCTTATTTCCAACGCGGCCCCAGTGCGGATTAGAAACTTCACACTCATCACTGAATTTTTTGCTGGTGTCTGCAGGTTTCCTCACGCTGATTTCCTACGCCGTAAAGTTCATGGTGACTGTAAATTTTACTTTCACATTTAAATTCTAAAAAGCTCAGAGGTACCAGCCCGAACTCAAACCCATAACCATGGCGCGATATTTTCATTGGCTTTCAAATATAGTTTTTATTTCATATTACTAATTTGAAAGTGAATGTAATAGTCTGCAATAAATTAAAAAAGCTTTTGCTAGAAAAAATTGATTCGTGAAACTAAAATTGATATGGATTAGGTAGGTACCTAGTTAGTTTTAGTAGTGGTAGAGCCATGTTGTAGCTAGCCGCTGCATCACGAATGGGCCGGCTCGTCCGGGGCAGTACCACCCTCTCACAGAACACCGGCGTGAAGCAGCAGTAATCCTGCTTGCGTTTCGTACGGTCAGTGAGAGTGCCGGGGGCCCAATACCTCACCCCTTCCCTCCCCCTCCCCCCCTCCCTCACCCCCTTCCCCTATTCCCTTTCCTTTAGGGCCGACAACGCACTGGCATCGCGTAAAGCGCTGCGGGTGTCTATGGACAGTGGTGATCATTTAACATCAGGTGACCCACTAGTTAGTTTGTCTGGCCTTTCTAACATAAAAAAAAAAAAAAAAAAAAAATATTGTAGTTGTAGAATGAAAATAGGTATGATAGTATAAATATGAGATAAGAATTGTAGGGCTCATGTTTTCATGGTTCATGGCTACTATAATATAAATAGTTTAGTTTTTTAATTAAGCAGGGTACAGCTGATGTTAAATGAGCGTAGTAACCACCAATGAACATCATAGTTTGGCGAAATTAGCGATGTAACCTAAGGCGTTGCTGCACTCTCTGTATGTCACATGCTGAGTAGAGACCCTTTTTCGGTGAGAATTGGTGTCACTGCCATAATGAACTTGTCTTTTAATGATATTTTCTAATTTTAAAACCGTAAATAAAATATTTTTCTTTCTTTCTTTTTCTACTAAGGCTATTTATTTGTACAATAAGTATATCTAATTCAAATCAATTATGTTTAGAATTATTGTCTGTTTATTTGTCAGTGCGTTTGTTTGCGCTAATCTCAGCATTATGTTGAGTGGCTTACTACTCGATTACCCTATTCATTATTAGACCAACAATTTTAGGACCAAAAATTTTATGCCACCCGATATAGACCCGGGCAGGTCCCTTTGGCACCCTTTGCGTGCAAAACCCCAAAAACAGGTGGACGGACGGACAGTGTAGCGACATTAATGGGGTTCTGTTTGTCACCTTTCATATACAGTACACTAAAATAGTAGTCAGCAACATTGACTTATGAATCACTGTGAAAATGCACAGCTGGTGCGACCTACGCCGCTGTCCATAAAACTTGTCAGGTGATATACGTTAGTTCACACGCCATGAATTATTAAACGCAAATTATTATGTATGGTTAACTAGTCTTTCGATCTGCCAGTGGTATTGTAACTTCGGGATTTTACTGAATTCCCGTGGGAATTCCGTAAAAGTACGTTGCGGTCTTCATTAACGTTGTATGACAAATACCCGTGGGTCATCATAAACATTTTTGACGTGACAACGTCTAATAAATCGATGAACGCCGGCTGCACGCACGAAAAAGGATGACGCAATGTAACGTACATGTACGTGCATGTCCCGTACATAGCAGTGAAGGCCAGGATGTACTAGAGAGCAGCGCGCAGGATGTCCGATCACCGAGGTTAAGCAACGTCGGGCGCGGTCAGTACTTGGATGGGTGACCGCCTGGTTTCATTTTTGTTTTTTGAATGTTTTGTTATGATGTTGTCACGTTAAACTATCGTCCGTAAACCGACTTTACACACAACCGGTTTTTTTGATATGACAGGATATCTATGACTCACTGTAGGTTTAATTAAAATATTATAAGAATATCCAAAATTATTTATCTTTTTTATTAAGCGAAAGTAACTTTCCGTGTACTTGAAAAAGGTATGCAAATAAAGCAGAATTGGTTTCTTCGGTAACAAGATTGAATATTATGAATATTAATGGTGGACGATCGGTTCGCCTATTTACATAAAACCCCAATATATTTTTTCTTTACATTACTAATCTTTCAATTATTCTGGCCTACAGAATAAGAAATGTATCGTGGATGCTTAATAAAGTCGTATTTAATGATTTCGAAATGATAAGTAGGTACTGTAAAGTCGGATTACTTTGATTTCGAAAGGTTTTCATCATCATCATCATATTTTCAGTCGAAAGATCACTTGCTCTGCCGTCCAAAATGAAAAGGCAGTCTTCTTCTTCTTCTTCTTGCCCCCCTCCCATCTCAACTGGGGTCGGGCCTCCTTGTACGTCGGCGCCAGGACGCTCTGTCCTGGGTTGTCGTTGGTGAGATATTAAAATGAAAAGGCAGTAATCGACAAAAATTTTCTTTTTGGTTTTTGACATTTTTTTAATCAGCATTAAAAATGCTATATGTATCACTTACTAAAAATCTTATAAAAAAAATAGAGGGTGAACATATGAGATTCGTTTATAATGCTGCTTTTGCTAAATGGCACTTTTTTCAAATAATATAAGCAGTATAATTTCGTTTCAAAGTAAAAAAGCAGTAAACGAGTGATTATGCTGCTTTTATCCTTTGAAATTTTTATGTACTGCTTTTTTTCTTTGCATTGGATGATACTGCTTTAAATTAAATAACGTTTTTTACATCGAGTACAACGAAATAAAGCAATGAAACTGCACTTACTCCTTTTTTCCTGTGTTAGTATATAAATATCTGAATTTAGTTTACATTAAATGAGGTCGACTGTTATTGTACTTACTCATCAAATCGCTAATTTCTTGATTTAATAACGAGTCCCTTACATAATAAGAAATGGGCGTATATTTTGGGGGACAATAATGTGTACAGTATTTTTTTCTTTTTTCAGTTTATTAAAGCTACGGTTACTAATATATCACTAAGTATTATTTTTGTGTTTTACTACGTAAATAAACTTTGATAAAAATGATAACTGCATTTATTGTGTTTAAAAAAGTAAAATTGGCGCCAGCAAATGCAACGGAAAAAGGCAGCGACTTGTATTTTTACAGAGCAAATAAGCAGTAAAAGCTACTAACTGCTTTTATTCTATGTATCTAGAATTCACAACAGGAGAAAGTTCCTTAGTATAAAGGCTGTTATCAGGTTTTTACAGGCATAATTAAAATTATTTCAGCATTTTTCAGTCGGGTACAAACATACAATATTTTTGAGCTTACATGTGAATTTTCAAGCGTGTAGCATATGGCATTCGCTCGCAATCCTTATTAAAAGTATCAAAAACTTAATACCCATTATTCTCTGTTTCGGTATATCAACGATTACTGCTTTTTTATTTTGGACGGCAGCTGAACATAGGCTTCCAGCAAGGTTCGCCAAACAGAGCGGTCCTGCGCCATCCGCATCCAACGCGTTCCCGCAACCTTAATCAGGTCGTCGCTCCATTGGAGAACCTTTTGGTCCTATCGGGCATCATTTCTACGACCGATGTGCCCTGCCCACTGCTAAGTATTGCGATTCTTCGAACTATGTCGGTGAAAGCCTCCGATAAGATGGAGCGACGACTTGGTTAAGGTTGCGGGATGCAGATAGCGCAGGACCGCTATGTTTAAGCCGAGCCCGCATTGCACGGTGTCGACAGAGGAGCCCCATCCCAGGGCGGCCAGTGGGCGTCGCGGTGTCTCTTCATGCTCCCCTGGCGTTCACTATGGCAACGAGGGAATCCGTGCGGTTTTTAGTCGGTAGGCTCCTTGTGAGAGAGCCCCACATACCCTCTTTCCCCGAACAGAGACGAATGCATAAGGCGCATTTTCCGCACCATAAGAAAAGGACCGCTATGTTTGGCGATCCTTGGGGGAGGTCTGTGTGCAGCAGTGGTCTTTCGCCTGAAATTATAACAATGAGATGATTGGAGTCTTCAGTTCAAGTTGTTCACAGGACGCTGGCTGTGTGGAACCAGTCAAACAGCCACCCGTTGTTCACGGAGTCCGACGCACGCTACCACCAGCTCGCTCTTAACAAGATGCGTCGTTTGCTCTACTTCATCGGCACCATCACTATCATGGCTGTTATCAGTGAGTCCATCTAAATATTTATTTATTCAGTAAAACAAAATTTACACAGTATTACAGATGTAAGCCAATTCATCATTATCATCATCATCATCCCAGTCTATATAAGTCCCACTGCAGGGCACAGGCCTCCTCTCAGAATGAGAGGGCTTAGGCCGTAGTTCCCACGCGAGCCCAGTGTGGATTGAATTTGTTCGCTGGTGTACGCAAGTTTCCTCACGATATTTTCCTTCACCGAAAATCTAATGGTAAATTTCAAATGTACTTTTAATGATGCAATGAATGTGATGATACATTATGAGTTGTTAAATTATGCGAAACCATAGAGAGGATGTAACTATACAAATACTAAAACTATTTGTTTTTTTTTTTTCTGAGGGCAGTTTTTTAGGGTTCCGTAGTCAACTAGGACTTATAGTTTCGCCATGTCTGTCCGTTTGTCCGTCCGCGGCTAAGCTCAGAGACTGTTAGTACTATAAAGCTGTAATTTGGCATGAATATATATATCAGTCACGCCGACAAAGCGATTAAATAAAAAAAACAAATTTTTTTTTTATGGTACCTCCCATAGACGTAAAGTGGGGGTGATTTTTTTTTCTCGGCTAACTCTATATTGTAGAGTATCATTGGATTTGAAAATAAATAGGGGTTTTCTAAAACCATTTTTTGATAAAGTGAGCATTTTAGGAGATATTCACTCCGAAAGTTCAAAATAATGTGTCCCCTCCTCTAACTTTTGAACCGCACGTCTAAAAAATATGAAAAAAACCACGTAAGTTAAACTTAATAAAAACTTTCTAGGAAAGTTATTTTCAACTTAATCAATTGAGCAGTTTTAAGTTTTTGTAAAAAAATATTTCTAAACTAAGATTGTAATTTAACCGTCATTGCAAGGATTTTTTTTCTTTAAGTACCTATAAGATCACGCTAACAGTATCTTTGAAATAAAAAAATATATTACACCTGAAAAACAATCAACATATTACATACTAGTTCTACTAAACGGCAGATTAGATTAGTTACCCAATCCGCCGATAGATGGCGCTGTACCACCGACGTTGGGACCAAAACAACCACATTAATAAAGTATGCAAAGATTTTTTCGTACCTGCTACGGAACCCTATCTTGGGCGTGTCCGACATGCTCTTGGCCGGTTTTCTTGTCACTATAATCAATCACATGGTAACTAAAAAGAAGTCTGAAATGATATGACGGTTAACGATTCTGACAAAAGTCGCACCAGACCAAAAACGTATCTGATGGATATCGTGAAATCCATGTTAACCATAAATCATTGAAAAGGTTGTTGAACTAACAATGACTAAAAACCATAGAAAATGAGCAAAAATAAATTATTCCTGCGCACCTTACCCAAGCAACGAAATGTCCGTATACTCGTAAGATCGAAGAACATACACGTCGCATGCTCCCAGTGGACGCCGGATGTAAATAGATCGGGAAAAGGAAATGCAAAGTTGGGAAAATACAGTGACACGTGCCGTCTAGATGTAGATGAGGGTTTGCTTGAAACGGAATTACTTTTCCAGGCACGGAAATTGCATTAAAAATCAGTGGGTATAAAAGTTTTTGGAACTATCCAAAATTACCAACTTAAAGACAAAAAATTCTATTCTTAATTGGTATTTTCTTTTGGTATTGGTATTGTTTTTTTTTTTCATGTACTTATTTTTCTTTATTGTATTATTTGTGGTGTACAATAAAGAGTCATTGTATTATATTGTATTGTATTGTATTTTTGCTTACACGGAAAGGCTTCCATTCTCAAATTTAGCATGTTTTTTTTTATGAAAACAGTTCTTCTTGTCAGTAAAATTGATGACAATGATTTCTTAGAACAGATCTTTCTTTGTCTTATAGCTTCAGTGCTACCCATATTGATAGGTCTAAATAGGACGGTGCATATACTTGGCGTCTATTTCACCAACGTAACAATTGCCAGTGACAATTGAAGAGCGGCTGGTCGCATGTGACCATTTTAAAAATTATTATTTTTTTTTTTTTTTTTTTTTTTTTTTATGATATAGGGGGCAAACGAGCAGACGGATCGCCTGATGGTAAACGATTACCGTCGCCCATGGACACCTGCGACACCAAAAGAGTCACAAGTGCGTTGCCGGCCTTTTAGGTAGGAGTACGCTCTTTTTTTGAAAGCTTGAAGGTCATATCGGTCCGGGAATACCGCAGCAGGAACCTCATTCCAGAGCTTTGCTGTGCGAGGCAGGAAATTTCTTATTTATTTATTTTCAATAGAGATTTATTTCACATGCATTTGTTATAATTTTTTGTGTTTCAATTTAATGCCAATTATGTTGTGAAACAGGAATTACTTTACCCAGTCGACATATTTTTTGATTTGTCTGTAAATCTTGAAATGAGGTTAAAGCTGTGCCAGACTTGCTTTACAATAAAATTGTCCGTAATTGTTAGTCGTTATTTCGTAGTTAACGTACTTACTCGTACAATACGTGTACTTTTAGTTTACCTCTGACAGATTGCTTGCCTTCATTTCATTTCCAACTTTAACACCATACAAATAAAGTAGTTATTACAAAATCTGCAAACGTGGGTAACAGTATTCTAAAATTGGCTTTATTTGTAGGTCGTTAAAGTTGAATATGAAATGAAGGCAAACCATTTGTCAGTGGTAAACTTTATGTAATTTTCATTGGTGAAATAAGGGCCTGTTTTTGTCAGATTAGGTCTTGTTAGTGTTTAATAGTTTTTATATGAGATTAGAGAGAGTCCATGAAATCTAATAGTGGAGGAGCTCAGCAAAAGGTTATGAAAACTAGATACGTTAAGGAGACTGGGATGTTTCTTGTCTATAATTCTTAAACAACTTCAGAGTTTAAATATAAATATAAAGATAATTATGGTCAACTATTCCAATACTGTAAAGTGATGAATGTATTCAATAAAATAAAGCAAGCCATAATATGTGAAAATATTGATAAAACAGAATTACTAGAAAAACATCGTAACAGGCCAGATAACTTACGCCATATACCCAACCGCCCGCTATATGGGGTCCCCAAGCAATGTAATGAGTATGGCAGAAGGGTCTGGAAGTGCATCCTTCCCCAACTATTAAATAATTTACCGTTGTCTATTGCGAAAAAATTAGAAAGTAATAACAGTAAACAAATTAAAAGCGTGATTAAAAGATATTTTATGAAAGATATATTTGAGAGGGAAGGGACGGATGCGCACTCAGACTCAGGTTATGTGTAAGTTAAAACAAAAAAACTGCATAATGGGAAGTCATGATTTATATAATAAATTTACTATCTACTCGTATTGTATACTTAGACTAATTACGCGTGAGCAACTCAGTCTTTCGCTAACCGAGGCCACGCAAAATCCTTAAAATTAGGATTAAGGACTCGTTTTGCATGTTTTATAAAATGTTCTTTGCTTGAAATAAACAGCTTAAAATTTAAATTTAATTTTTTTTTTTTAGTTTCTTTTGAACTTTATAGGAAAATATCGTAAAAAGACTTGCGTACCTGCACCTGCAGTAGGACTTGTATTATAATATAATGATGACATAAATTGACGCAAAAAGCCGTGGTGGTCTAGTGGTTTGACCTATGGCCTCTCAAGCAGAGGGTCGTGGGTTCGAATCCGGGCTCGCACCTGTGAGTTTTTCGTAAGTTATGTGCGACATTACATTTGTAATTTACCATGAGCTTTGCGGTGAAGGAAAACATCGTGAAACTTGCATACAACTGAGAATAAATTCAATGGTGTATGTGAAGTTTCCAATCCGCACTTGGCCCGCGCGGGAACTACCGTCCAATCCCTCTCATCCTGAGAGGAGGCCTGTGCCCTGCAGTGGGACGGATATAGGCTGGGATGATGATGATGAAATTGACGCAACTAAGAAGAAACTAGCATCATGAAATACTACTTAGTTTCCCTTCTTTGACCAAAATCTGTTGTTTTCAGGCTGGATAACAATCACCTTCTTCGGCGAGTCTGTGCGCCTGATCACTGATAAGGAAAGCAACGACACGCTGACTGAACAAGCTCCTAGGCTACCTCTGAAAGCCTGGTACCCTTTCAACGCTATGAGTGGGACCATGTACATTGTGGCTTTTGTCTATCAGGTAATAATATCTCCATTTTCTCATAGCCCCATATTTTTGAGTAACTTATTTCGGTTAGCCATGGAATTTACCTGTAATTTACATAGGTGATTAAGCTGTAAATCAAAGCCCTTCCACAAAATATACCGTCAGTCTGGTTAAAATCGGGGGTAGCATGTCTTTGGGGCTATCCGCTTCCAAAACCGTTCAGGTCCATAGGAGAAAGCCTTTCTCCAATAGCACTACTACCTATACAATGTAAATCCACATGTATGTATAATCCTGCTAAAACTATGATGATGATGTTGACGATGACGGTGATGACAATGTTGATGATGACGGTGATGATGATGATAATGATTATGATGATTCGACATACTAATTTTATCTTAAATTAGCACTAACGGTTAAGCTACATCCATTTAAATAAAGTAAAATCGCCAAATGTCTTGCTAAGTGCAAAATTCGAGAACCACTGTACCAAATTGGATAATTCTTTTTTTGTTTGTTAGTAATTATCAAGACAAACTTTTTATGAAAAAAACTTCAGCGGGGACGAAGCCCCGGGCTTCAGCTAGTATTTTAATAAGAATCGGCTGTAAATTGAATAATTACCTAGACATATGAGTACAATACAATACAATACAAATATTCTTTATTGATCACCAAAAACAGTACAGTGACATTACAAAAATAAAAATTCAGGTAGACAATAGGCGGTCTTATCGCTAAAAAGCGATCTCTTCCAGACAACCAATTACTCAGAAATTAATAAATATCAACAGACGAATGTAGGTGGCATAAATAACAGACAAGAGAAACGCAGTATTACTTAATAGACAACAAACAATAAAAACAATACAAATATAATATAAATTATATAAATAAACAAATACATTCAATAACAATAATGAGTATAACTTTATTATGATTCTTTTTTTAAGGCAGAAATTCTCACTTGAAATATTTACCTCTAAGTATTATGATTACTCCAACAGATCTACTGGCTCCTCTTTTCCATGGCTATCGCGAACCTGATGGACGTGATGTTTTGTTCCTGGTTAATCTTCGCTTGCGAACAACTGCAACATCTCAAAGCCATCATGAAACCTCTCATGGAACTCAGCGCATCCCTTGATACCTACCGGCCTAATACCTCAGAGCTCTTCAGGGCTTCTTCTACTGGTAATCATGGTTTTATTTCCTGTCACCCTAGAACAAATTGCAACTAAGAATTAACTTATGTCTAAGACGACTAACTTGTTTAAAGTACTTCTAGTACCTATCACTTGGTTTTAAATTGAAGCTGTGAGCAACGATTCGACTTTGGTCTCCAAGTTTTAAACATAAGATTCGTCCTTATTTTTTCTTTTGATGGTGTCTACAAAACCTTTTGGAGATCGTCTCATCTAAAACTGGACACCCTTCTAGTAATCAATACATGGTACGGTCGAACTCTATGTAATAATTAACCATTAGGTTGATGTTTATATATTTTGGCGCAATGACTATGTACAAAATGATGCCTTCGACTGTATATGGATGGATACGTGATACATTTGTAGTGGGATCGACACGCAGTTTAATATTAGGGTCAGACAAATTTTTGTTTGCGACTTTCTTGTGAACGTAGCAAAAATTATGGGTCTATTGCCAATATTTTTTACTCGAGTCTATGTATATGTGGGACGCCTGGCCAACTTTCAGCCCATTTAAATATATCTTAAGTTTGCTGACTCGGGGTCGTTAATTTTATGTCCACAGGAAGGACAACTTTTGTTTCTGACGCGGTGTATGACCCATTAATTATTCTTCATAACTTTTGGAGCTCTCGCATGTTCATTTTTAAGTCATACTTATTTTTGTTAACATTGATTTGGCCACGTATGTTTTTGGTGGACAAAGTTTTTATGACTAGCCAATTTGTTTTTGTACTTCTATTTACACAACCTGCTTTACTTTTATTACAAATTTGAGGAGTGTTAGTTTAAAATTAATCAGTCTCTGCCTGTCTCATCAATGAATATCTAAATCATTGCTACATTTTAGAAAAATCAGAAAAAGTACCAGACCCAGTGGATATGGACATTCGGGGTATATACTCAACGCAACAAGATTTCGGCATGATGCTGCGCGGTGCCGGAGGACGACTGCAAAACTTTAATAATCCTAATCCGAACAACCCTAACGGGTTAACGCAGAAGCAGGAGATGCTGGCGCGGTCAGCTATCAAATATTGGGTGGAACGCCATAAACACGTCGTGAGGTAAATACGTTAAGTTCTAGATAACTTATGTGACTGATATCTATGATGCTGTCTCCATTTGTTCGACTAAACGGAGACTAAGTTACTGTCTCCTTCCTTACTGTGACTTACTTCGTCACAGATACCTACCTATTACATAAATCGCGGTGTAAAAACCAGATGAACGTAACATCAAAAATTTCGAAAATCGTTTTTTTTCATAAAACTGTTCTATATGTGGTCCTGCATGAACTGCCAAAAGGACGTAATCGTACAGTTGATATTTCACTAGTTCCAAAAAAATGAAATGATATAAAAAGCCATTTCAATAGAACCAGCTAAACGTATTTTGAAATTCATTAAATGACTTGTAGTAATTTTGCTATTTTTTAGGGCCACAACAACGTATCAACCAAAACACTATTCTTTGTGTAGTAGAATGCTGCGAGATTCATAATTCTACACGAACCTAACAACGTATCCAAGTACAATAATAATAAACGTTAAAAACATTTTCAAAAAAAAATAACAGGAACGTATAGAGAGCGAGGAAACAGGCTCATAGTTGAATCCAAAATTGAATCTTATATTTGAATGGAACGGTAGGCACTAAACGCAGTTTGGTAATAAATGATTCAATATAGCAAAACTGACTCACGTATTAATCGAGCAGCCTATGGGTTCGGCATACTAAGCGGGCCTACAACGCCCTGAAAGTTCAATACAACAACATTTTCAGAATGCTGTTGGGGCTGCCTAGCAGGTGTAGCGCGTCTGGCATGTTCTGCGAGGCCCGTACCGACGGGTTTGCGGCGATCATGCGCAAGAAAATAGTCTCACTGCTGGACCGTATAAGACTGACCTCCAACAGCATTCTGAGTGTGCTTGCTGTAAAGTACGACTGCCCAATACTTGCACACTGGGTTGGGCAGATTAAAGGGGTGGCATGTGCAGCTAAATGAATGTTTGATGTATAATTTTAATTAATTAATTTTAAGTACTAACATTAGGAATAAGCTTTGTTACTAATCATCTATGGAGTCCTGTGTATTCCGAAATAAAGAATTTATGTATGTATGTATGTAAACTCTTTATTGTACAAAATAAGGAAAAAAAAAAGAAAAATATTATAGACAACCGTTGAAATGCATGTACAAAGGCGAACTTATCCCTTTAAGGGATCTCTACCAGTCAACCTTTGAGTGGATGAAAGGAGCATTTAGTAAGGGACCGACAAAGAGTAAGTAAAAATAAAACAGTCGGCCAAAGCATAAGGCTACAATACAACTTTTAGTAAATACAATACATAAACTCATAATATAAAGAAACCTATTAAAAATATACTACCATATATAACATATATATGCATAAAACATATAATAAATAAGCAGTGTTCTCAATAAATTAAAGAGATGGTGTGAACCACATCTTCTTCAAAGCTTCCCTGAACGACACCACGGAGGGAGATTGCCTAATGGAGGTGGGCAATCGATTCCACAGTCTAGCAGATTGAACAGTAAATGATTTAGAGTAAATTTTGGAAGAAGTAGAAGGACAGGCTAAAAGGAGATTGGCACTCGACCGCAAACGATGCTGGCTTCCTTCAGCCAAGTAGCTGAAACGCTCGGAAAGGTATAAAGGGCCGGAAGGATTAAAAAGAGTGTTGAAAAGCAATGACAGAACGTGGATGTTCCTACGCTCCCTGATGGGCAATCGTATTTACTATTATTGTATTGTGTACGTGGTTGTATTTATTATTATTATTATTATTAATATATCGGACAACTTACCTGTAAGACACCACGACGTGCGTCCCTAGTAACAGCGCGGCAAATCCTGCGTTTGAGCACCTTCCGCGTCCCGCATTTTGATTTATCTCCAGGTCGTTAGAGGGTGAAATAATTTTACAAGTTATCAATGTTTTGTATAATTATCATTACTCCATAGACTGGTGGCATCCATAGGAGATACTTATGGTACTGCTCTACTTTTCCACATGTTGGTGTCGACTATCACGCTCACGCTCTTGGCTTATCAAGCTACGAAGGTAAATATATTTCTATACTAGATAAAAATAAAAACAGTTTCATTATCATCTACACTAGCGTTTTCTAATGTTAGTTTCGGAAAACTCCAAGTGCTCCTTGAGTATTAAGAATGATGGTAGATGTGCGATTACTGAAAGATGCGAGATGTTTCAAATATTTTTGGGTTTCTTTAAGTTAATGTTTTAATGTTTTAAGAGATCTACTCTTTCTAATTACGGTTTCGCCAAGTCAGTATTGGTTTGATCTCTGAGTAGAATTTGATTACATTTCGACGTTATCAGATGTCAAGAAATCACCATTTTTTCACAGATTGATGGTCTCAATGTGTACGCCTTCAGCACAGTCGGCTACCTCAGCTATACTCTCGGCCAGGTGTTTCATTTCTGCATCTTCGGCAACAGGCTCATTGAAGAGGTACGTATAATTTTATTTTTTATTTTCATTGTAAGCTTTGAATTTTTCAACAGAAATATTAAAATGAATACTGGAAGTAATGCTAGACCCTTTGCCAATGTTTTTACTGTGTAAATTCACGAGATTCCCTATATCACCGCTATACAAAGCAAAAGGTCCCGATCCTGAGCAAGATTTTCTATGAGTCGTACTCCTGCTTTTGTATCATCATCATCATAATATTTAAGAGCTAGGCTCTTGCTGGTGGAGTAATTTCCAGCTTACTCTACAATCCGCTCTTTCCTTCACTTCATTATAATAATATTATTATAATGGAACATTTATATTTTCTTTTATCTGCTCCATATTATGTCCTTCTTGATCTTCTGCTTTTGTATACATCTATAATTTAAAGTGTCTTTATTATCTGGATGGTTTCAGTACTAAGAAGTTATTTTTCTTAAAATCCGAGTAGCAAAAGTTTTACTTATGTAATGTTTTTATTATCAGAGCTCATCAGTAATGGAAGCAGCGTACTCCTGCCAGTGGTATGACGGCTCCGAGGAAGCCAAGACTTTCGTCCAGATTGTCTGCCAACAGTGTCAGAAAGCCATGAGCATCTCTGGAGCCAAGTTCTTCACTGTCTCACTTGACTTGTTTGCTTCGGTGAGTTGGTTATCTACTTGCCTAAACAGAAAAATGATTTCTTTAGGGGTGATCAAGGTTATAGGGTTATTTAAACATTAAAGTATGAAGACTTGCAGTATTCTCGTTGTTGCCATATTAGATTTAGTGTTCCAACTATTATCTAAGCTAGCCTAGCTATGCCTGCGTAGATAGATTAGCTCTTCCGTCGTTTCTGAGCTGCTGTTTAGATTTCACCTACCTGTAGTAACAAGAGGGTCAGCATATACTTAGAGAGGTATAGCTAACCCGTTTAAATGAGTCCTCGCTCGCGCGGTACAGGGGCTGGGAGGTATAGCTAACCCGTTTAAATGAGTCCTCGCTCGCGCGGTACAGGGGCTGGGAGGTATGACAACAATGGGTACCAGGATAGGTGCTCTTTGTCGTGTACCCCCGCGCTTCTGTACCTAGGGTTGCCATCTCTAAAAATCAAAAAGCCGAACTTACCCTTCAAAAAAGCCGGACTTTGGGGTCCCAAAGCCGGACATTAAGAAAAATTAGGGATTTTTAACAAAAATATCGAATAAAACACACATTTAAAAGTGGGACTTTTGAATTCCAAAGTCGGATGCTAAAAAAAGGGATTTTTGAGTGTGTGTATGTGTCCGTCCGATGCGGTTGCGGGCGGGAAGGCCGTGCGCGCGCGCAGTGCGATAGTAATAAAAAGCCTAACGAAAGCCGGACGGCGCGATGCGCGGGCGGAAGACAGTTTGCTCTCCGCTCGCCCTTGTCCGCTCGGGCGCTCGTCCGCCCATCGTCGTACGAATCGCCACTCTGACAAAAAGCCTGACAAAAGCCGGACAGGCCGAACACGTACATATTTGGCCGGACGCGAGCGCAAAAAGCCAAACATGTCCGGGCCGGACACCTGGCAACCCTATCTTTACCCCGCGGGCGAGGACTCATTTAAACGGTTTAGCTGTAGTCTATTTATTACTCTCGTACTGAAGTAAGTCTCAGTATTATGTTCTAATATTCTAGGTACTTGGAGCCGTCGTGACTTACTTCATGGTGTTGGTGCAGTTGAAGTAGATAAACCTGAAGAATTTTTTGGAAAAATCGATCATGGAGTATTCCTGTTTCGTGCGGAATGGTGTTTGATAATTTAAACCCATATTTACTTAAGCGATCAATGTAAGGAAGTTTTACTATGTATTTGTATACTTACATACATCTGAAATATAATAACATCTTTAATAAGGAATAAAGGTTAAATAATTCTGGCTATCAATAACTCTGTTAAGAAGTAGAGCATTTTGAGACAAAGTGGGTGACCTAGTTGTCATGAAAGTTTTGACTTGAATTAATATTAACAATACTTTTTCAGATAATTCTTAATAGTGCGTATTGTATCTACCTATTAGGCAATTGAAATCTGTGACTTGTTTAACTTTTTGTTTTGGGTTAGTAATGTTTTAATTTACTGTTTCGTATATTATCACCTTTCATTTAAATAGAGGGTTATACTCGTAATAATCTTCAAAATCATAAGCTTGTGTGCCTGACAAGTATCTTACTTACTACTGATGTATGGAGTGAAATTGTATGGGATTGCCATACATCATGGAAATGCGACATCATCTCATGAAAAAATGTTTTATGTTTTGTTAGTCATCAAATGCCTGTATTGCAAGTTTTTGATACATAGTTTTATATGTTAGCTTGCGATTGCCTTCGCTTCAACCTCTTCAGTAGTTTGATTACCCTCTCCATACTCGCATACGATTCACGTGCAAACCCACGAATTAATATCGAATACCTGATTTACACTCTCACCTCGTCACCTCGCTCCGGACGCGAGCCTCAAAATCAAGGCAAATCACGAGACGAGGCGCGAGGTGCGCCTATTCACACTCTCGTCTCGTGGCTCGTCCCGCAGTTCGTCTCGTCACTCGTACGCGAGTGTAAACCAGGTAGAAAGAATTGGCATCGCTTCTAGCGGCAAGATTCTCGTAGTATTTAAAAAATAGTTCAAGACAAACGTGTTAAAACAAAACTCACCTACACTAAGGGCTTGTGTCACGACTCTCTGATAATTTCAAATATTTTATAACAGATATCTGTGATGCCATCTCTTTTAATCCCAACAAGATAAACAGAGACGGCATTATTTATAATTGTCACATAATAATAGGAAGTTATTACAGTGATATCAAGCTCAAAAATTTTGGCACTAGTCCAGACGCATTTTAGTCGGGTTATCTTTTCCATGCTACATTGTAATTTCCCATTGGTTCACTCTCTGTTAAGTTTCTGCTGTTTTATGTGTCCATGCAATGGAAAACGCAAGAGGAAATTCCCAACGTATTCAGCTATGTTGAATCTAAAGTAGTTTTATTTTTGGATGACATTTTGTAGTATTTCTTGTTACTTAATTTAATGTAGTTTAATTTTATCAGGCAATTTAATTTAATGTAATTTAATTTGATTTAATGTATGTTAATTTAATGTAGTTAAATTGGGTTTAAATACATTATTATTAATTTTGCAATGCAATTTTTTAAGAAAAATCGATGGGGATTATTTTATATAATAGAGCAAACGAGCAGGCGAGTGACCTGATGGAAATCAATTACCACCGCCCATGAACACCCGAAACACAAGTTGAGTTACGGATGCGGTGCCGGAAAAATTATTGACGGGTGATGGGGCCTTCTTTAGAAACATCTGTCAATTGTCTTTCCGTTATTCCACACTATGTGTCGATGACGACGTCGTCTTATTAATTTTAAATTATTAATTTAAATTAATTTTGAAAGTTACAATCAGAACTCGTTTTTGTGATATAATATTAGATTTGGTAATACCTACATTTGATACCCGTACTGACGCTTTTATAAGTTAAAAAATACTTACATAAAGTGGTTAAGTCTTAGTACGAAATTGAAAAATACAAATTACGATATAGTTAATAGTTATTAGGTACAACTTAAATTTCCATAGTTTCTTCAATTTTTTTGGCCCATATTTAAGTAATTAAATTAAGGCTACAATTTTGTTTTGTTTTCTACTAATCAATAATTTTAAATGACCGTTTGGTATCTATCTATAAGTTTAAAAGTGCGAATCATAAACTTTTTTGTATCACAGATAGGTAATTTATTAAATAAAGAGTAGAATTTATCGTTGGTAGATCTTGTTTAGAACAAAGAATATTTTTGAATATAATATTAGAACACCCCGTAGTCGGGTGATATAGTTTTTTGAGTCTAAATACATCTTTGATAACTATTAAAAGCAATATTTTTCTTCGTCGATTGTTAGATTATTATATTTTTGTCGATTTCATTTTTTATATAAATAAAAAAACACTGAAAATGTTTCATTTACACCCAAGTAGCGCTATTTTTATGAAAAACTAGCTTCTACCCGCGGTTTTGCGTGTGAACTATTAGATCTCTCAGTCGAAAATCTGTGATTTTATTGAAGTGAATTTAGGAGTTTATAAAAATTCCACGGGAGCCCCAAGAATCGCAACGCATTTTCATGAAATTTGGGATTTTTAACTAATATCCCGTTAATCCTGTACTACCTTTTAATTTCATAGTGATTTCCTAAGAATCACATCGTGGCACTAACACGTTCAATGCCAATGACGAGGCAGACCAAGACATGGCTGGCCTGATATTGCGCCAGACCGGGAGTTGTGGAGGTCAAGAAGGGAGGTCTTTGCTCAGCAGTGGGACACTATGTCAGGCTTAAAAAAAATAAAAATGCCAGTGAAACAACGTCTGTGATCAAAAAATCTTACTACTATGTCAGTGACACGTATGCGTGTCAACAGAATTTGTACTCCTACCTATTCGTGACTACAATAATTTCGGTTGGCATAGCGAGGGCTTATCAGAACGATCACCATCATGCATCCCAGCCTATATACGTCCCACTGCAGTGCATGCAGGGCACAGGCCTCTTCTCAGAATGAAGAGGGCTTGGGCCCTAGTTACCACGCATGCTCAGTGCGGATTGGGAACTTCACACACACCATTGAATTTCTTCTCAGGTGTGTGCAGGTTTCCTCACGATGTTTTCCTTCACCGTAAAGCTCGTGGTAAATTTCAAATGTTCGCACGTAAATTCCAAAAAACTCAGAGGTGCGAGCCGGATTTTGAGTCCACGGCCCTCAGCTCGAGAGGCAATAGGTCGAACCACTAGGCCATCACGGTTTCTAATACGGATTATTAATAACATGAGACTTTAGAACATAATTTATTAATATTCCAATTGTACGTGGAACCTAAGTCTTCTTATATGTATAAACCAAATTCAATACCTAGTAAATGTTTCAATTTGACGTTTAATTTTATACGAACTAGGGATGCCCAATCTTTTCATTTGAATAGATCTTTTGAATCGCTATGAATCGTTACTCATTGAATCGTTTCGCAATGAATCGCTTAAGCGTGAATCGACCTAGCAAAGACGGTAATTATGTTCAGTATTATTGCTGTTATTTTGGGAAATTATGTAGTTTTTTTGAGAAATCCAACGCCACCCTTCATCATCAACATAGTATAAAACAAAGTCACTTCCCGCTGTCTGTCCCTATGTATGCTTAGATTTTTAAAACTACGCAACGGATTTTGATGCGGTTTTTAATAGATTCACGTTTAGGATGGTTTTTCACCATAGAGGAGTTATACTGCGTTACTTGGATGCGTATCTTATCCTCCAATCATATCAATTGGTCTACATAGCATAGCACTGGTGGAAACGAGTTATACTAAGGCATGTTTTATTTCCAATATTCTTTCTTTAATAACCTAACCTAACCTAACGAATCAACGTTACAATCAAAATATAAATCCCTCGACATCAAAGAGATCCTTTCAATAATTTCGGCTGACGGCTCCCACTAAATTTAAATATTCCCCCATGATATCGAACTCCTAAATGAGCTGTTCAATATTAATACATTACACTATTAAATATTCATATCGATTGTACCTACAAAATGTATCAATTTCATGAATCATTAATTCAACCGCAGCTAATTAATTACTATGTTTTGAAGTCGTATTATTTACTAAGTTGCTTAAGAAATTTTGATTTGAATAATCTGCTTCCTCTTTAAAATAATACATTTTATCTCATACATTTATTTGAAATAATCCTCCTCCTTATCACTTGTATGTAAGAAAAAACATATTATATGTGACTTTCCAAATAACGTCTAGATAAGCAAAAGGCTACTTACAGACTGGCTAAAACCATAAAGTCGTTTCTGGGAAGTTGCATACGTTTTTAATAATAAAATTCCGAAATAAATATAATGACCGACCAAACGGATGCCTACAAAATACAAATCTATTGTGAAGAAGACATTAATATCTAAGGCGTACTATATAATTAATGACTATATCATGGACAGGGATGTTTGTCTGTGTGTATGCAAAGTTTCATCTACATCTACTCAGCCGTTATTGCGTGATTGAGTTACAAACATCCAATTCTTCGAACATCTTTACAAACTTGCTGACCGCTTTAGCCTAGTTGGTAGTGACCCTGCCTACGAAGCAAGAGGTCCTGGGTTCGAATCCCGGTAAGGGCATTTATTTGTGTGATGAGCACGAATATTTGTTCCTGAGTTATGGATGTTTTCTATGTATTTAAGTATTTATTTATGTATATAAGTATGTTTATCATCATCTAGTACCCATAGTACAAGCTTTGCTTAGTTTGGGACTAGGTCGATTTGTGTAAGATTGTCCCCTAATATTAAAAAAAAAAAAAAAACTTTCTTATTTGTAATATTAGTAGGATATTTATAATATTTTCTAGAATATTAAGTATGGTTGTCTTATGAAAACGGTGATAATGAACTTTCCTTTTTTTCTTCCACGAGAATAAAACCGCGGACATAAGCTAGTATTCTCGTGATTTCCATCGGTACCCTTAGACTTTTGAGAAATAGGTATTTTAATGAAATGTCGCTGTCTTGCCCGAACCCCTCCGTGTCAGTACAGCGAGAGCGGGACAACTGCAGCTCAGACCGTTAATAGGCGCGTAAAATTGATCAAAACAGCATTTCGTAATCCCCTTTTTTCTTCTCGAAAACTGGACCAATAAAATCATTTTTTTCATAAATATTTAGAGGACAGATTTAGCTATGCCCCTATGTTTTCTTTTTTTTTGTTTATATGAGGGATTCTTTTCTGATGAGTGTCTGAAAATGATGTTGAAATTGGGCAATTTTTTCAGTTTTTGATAGCTCATATTTCTTATGTTAATTGAAATATGGAAAAAAACGAAACATAGGGGCATAGCTGTGGTAGATTTAGATTACACAGTAAACAAAATTTGGCTTAAAGCCATTATCCAGAGAGGAAACAGGGGATTACGTTTGTATGGAGAAATGGTGCGCATCGTACCCTCTTAAATGTGAGACTAACAGCCTCGAAACAAACGTCCAAACACTTACTGCAACAATTATAACGATCTCACATTTCTAATTATTTACGTGTTTTAATTAAACAACCCACTGCCACATTACATTAGAATACCAATCTAAAATGATCTATGAAATTCCGTCATATCCCCTTTGGCTATCCTGCTTTGCTTAAGTGGAAGGGGAAGGGAAGCTCTTTGATTTTCGGTTTCGCTTGGGTAAGGGATTCACACTCAGTAAACCTCTAGAACACGAATTTGTACAATACGGAACCAAATTGATACGATTTCGCTTAATTACTTATTTCATTTGTTTTGTTTGGAGGATACGAGCAAATATTTGAAGCAATTAATAAGTTTGATTACCCGCTCAATGTGGATTAAATGTATTTGAGAATTTGGCTTAAAATTCGGTTAGCAGATATAAAATGTAGAGGAAAGTTTAATTAAAAACCGGCCAAGTGCGAGTCGGACTCGTGCACGAAGGGTTCCGTACAATTAATTATCTACCTACTATAAAAGTATAAATATTTTTTATTTTAATTTAATTTTAATTTTTAAAGTCAATATATAATTAAATATTCTGTGAATATTTCAAGCGTCTACCTGTTGCCGTTATCAATATCGAGCAAAAACGAGCAAAAAAATCACGTTTGTTGTATGGGAGCCCCCTTAAATATTTATTTTATTCTATTTTTTAGTATTTTTTGTTATAGCGGCAACCGAAATACATCATCTGTGAAAATTTCAACTCTCTAGCTATCACGGTTTCCGAGATACAGCCTGGTGACAGACGGACAGACGGACAGACGGACGGACGGACAGCAGAGCCTCAGTAATAGGGTCCCATTTTTACCCTTTGGGTACGGAACCCTAAAAATGAGCCCGTTATTGATTACATAAAATCCAAATACAATAAAAATAATTAGTACTTATGCTGATTCCCCGGGTACTGTGATAAATATCATGTGGCTAACGGTCAACAAGAAGTACGATAATAATTATCCTGAAACTAAAAACCTTAAAAAAATACAATTAAAAAAAGCAGTCAGTCAAATAACCCGCCCCGGATCGTACAGTAAAATTACATAAAGTTTACCACTGACAGATGGTTTGCCTTCATTTCATATTCAACTTTAACAACCTACAAATAAAGCCAATTTTAGAATACTGTTGCTAAAGAATGGAATTCGCTCCCGCCGTCTGTATTTCCTGATAAATACAACCTAAGTCTCTTCAAGGCTAGGTAAACCGTGACCGATCTGTTTGGCGAGCCTTGGAGGAGGCCTATGTTCAGCAGTGAACGTCTTTCGGCTGAAATAAAGATGACGATGAACACGTTCAAATTATACATAATATGTGGACTTCCGTAAAAAGTATAGAAATTAGAGGTAACATTGTCGTGTCGTATCAAATAACCCACCATTCTCCCTCTCCCTACTCCCCACCTGATATACACACTGACCAGAGTTAACTGTACAACTCCGACTTAAGTACTAACCCAAGGTTCAGTAGGTAGTGTTAAAAAGCCCTAAAGGATAGAAGGACCGACAATGTTGTTCATACATATGCGCGCTGCGTTTAATTTGACCTAACCGCGACCGCAGAACGCATCCAGTGTGGGAAATCCAGACTGTGCAAGCGGTCTTAATTCAAGTAAAATTAAACTTGTAAGTTAAGTGTCCGAAATAGATTTCAGAGTGAGTCAGAAGCAATTAATTTGGCCTAAAGCTCTGGTTAATTCATTCGGTGCCTATAGGGCGTAATTACAAGCCGGGGAATTTCTTAATTAAAGCGTAAGGATTTATGTAGTGCTAATTCTTACCTTTTGGGGGAAGAATGTGGGAGCTACTAATCAATAAGAACGAGAAATGGATCGATTAGGTAAATTAAATTAATCGAGCTGACTTGAACCGGTGAGATTTATTATGTGTTGGTGGTCTATTTTATACTTCCTTTGTGTTCTAGCGTGACATTGATATCTGACATGTGTCACGACGATAATAATAATGCTGGTTTATTTAAGAAGAAATGTTTATGCTTCTCATAAATTTATCAGTTGCTCTTAAAGAGATGTTGTATGTTCGCTGTTTCGTGAGTATGCGTATAATGTTTATGTAGTTTTTGGATTTCTTTCTATATTTGGCCGAATTTCAGTAATCAGTAATCAGGTCCTTTATTTGCTCAAGCATGGTACAGATAGGTGTTACAGACAATTTTCGCTTCGCTCGCGTGTACCAAGATATCAAGCAAGCAAGCATACAGGCAAGCAAGAAAGCATGCAAGCATGCAAGCAAGCACGCAAGCAATATGCAAGCAAGCATGCATGCACGCAAGCAAGCAAGCGTGCAAGAAAGCGTGCAAGTAAGCGTGCAAGCAAGCGTGCAAGCAAGCACGACTAAACTTCAGGTAGATACGATCCTTTACAGTATTTCTTTGTATACAATGTTTTTCACTAATTCGGAAGCGAGCACTAAAAATCTGTATGACCAGAAAGAATACAACTAAAGGTCTATAAATGCATATGATATTTAAAGAAACTTCCTATAACTCCTAACCGTTAAGGAGTTTAACCTTCCATCATCAGCTCACCTGGATAACCTGCAAAAATACAACTATCGGTCTATACGTACCTATAATATTTGAAAAAATATCCTCAACTCCTAACCGTTAAGGAGTTTTACCTTCCATCATCAGCTCATCAACATGAGATGATGTCTACCAGACGCAAACACTTAAATAGCTTGAGAAAATATATGAAAAACGTAATGCATGCCTACAAAATTTGAAGGTTGCCCTCGATTTCCCTGAGATCCCGTCATCAGATCCTGATTTGGTGACAATGGGACCATCTCAGGAGTATATGATATTCTTTCGTATAAAAAAATAATTTTTAAAATCGGTCCACAATTTTGACCGCACAATCGGTGAACATACCTACATAAAAAAATACATACAGTGGAATGCATAACCTCCTCCTTTTATGAAGTCGGTTAAAGAGTCTAGTAATTATAGTTCATAGGATTCCGTTGACCTGAATATATAAATCCCGTTTTTTCCTTATCCCGTGAGAATTTTGAAAAATCCTGAAATTAATGTTTTAACTAATGTAATACCTACTTGTGTATTAAATTTGAAGAGTCTAGTTATTATAGTTACTGAGATAGGGTCACTCGGAATCCAATATATAAATCCCGTTTTTTCCCGTTCCCGTGGGAATTCCCAAAAATCCTTCCTTAGTGGATACCTACATTGTATATGGTATCTATGTGCAAAATTTCAAGTTTCTAGGTCCAGTGGTTTGGGCAAAACATTAAAAATGACACCCATATTGATATTTAGACATTTCAACCCCATCGCACCCCATCCAGGGAGATGGTATTTTACGTATGCCACATCGGATTTTAAAACCGTTGTTGTTTTCATAACCAGCAACCCGATAAACCATAGAAACAACACCCATGTTGATTTTCAGACTTTGTTACCCCTTTCCCCCCTTTTAGGGGTTGAATTCTCAAAAAACCTGAAACACGTGTTTACTCATTTATCATTAGGAGTATTTCTGTGAAGTTTCGAATAAAATAGTCGAACTAATCTTGTTTCCCCATACAAACTTTGAACCCCCTTTGTACCCCCTTAGGGAGTGAATTTTGTAAAATCCTTTCTTAGTGCTCCCTTAGACCTTATAAGGAACCTACATGCCAAATTTGGAATCTCTAGGCCCAGTGGTTTGGGCTGTGCGTTGATATGTCAGTCAGTCAGTCAGTCAGTCAGTCAGTCAGTTTCTTCTTTTATATATTAAGAAGATTACATGTTTTGTGGCAAAGACATGCAAATGTAAAAACTGGTGTTGTATATCGCATGCACAAATTAAGTACTATTAATATTATTAAACAAAGCCATTTAAACATTCCTGGACTGAAGAAAAGGCTTTAGACGATAAAAATTTGAACAATATTCTAAAAACTTTAATTCCTTTTATTTCCAAAATCACATTTAATATGCCGCAATGTGGCGTTTTCCATTTTGTGTTTGTCATACATAAATTAATTATAAATTTATACATAATGATGGGATTACGATAGCATTTAACTAACTTTTAATTATAAATGTAATTTCAATTTCTACTTTTCAATTTTAATTTGTAATTATTTTGTGTTTCAGTATGTAATTTTATTTTACAATATGGGTGTAGGTACTCTGTATCGAATGCCTTTTAATAAAACGTTATTAATATTTATTACTAACTGTTACCCGTAACTCCGTCTGCGAAGAATGGGAGTATAAAAAATAGCCGGGGTAGCCTACGACCTATTCTCAGAACTACTAAATAAAATAAAAATTAAAATTTCATAATAATCGGTCAAGCCGTTTCGGAGGAGTTTGATAACAAACACCGTGACACGTGATTTTGATATATTAGAAGATTAGAAGAAGAATATATTATTATTAGTCCGAAACATGTCAATCTAATCTCGATTTAAGATGTGAAATATCCGTATATTTTACTACTAGCTGTGCCCGCGACTTCGTTCGCGTGGACTACAGGATTTTGAATTTATTTTTTCTAAAATAAAAGTAGCCTAAGTTACTCCTTATTTATTACATCACCTACCTGCCAATAAAAGTCCCGTCAAAATCGGTCCAGTCATTTCAGAGATTAGCCGGAACAAACAGACAGACAGACAGACAAAAATTGTAAAAAGTGTTGTTTAGGTGCATGTACCGTATATACATATATATATATTCATATGCATGTAGTAAAAAGCGGTTATTTCAATATTACAAACAGACACTCCAATTTTATTATATGTATAGATAGATAGATGAAACCAAGTAGGTACGCCCTGTATTTGCCGTGATATATTTTTCAAAAATGTTTTTTAAGAAAAAGTCACGTCAAGATACCTTCTTTCTAATGGTAAAAAAAAGATATAAAGTACGTGTTATCCTAGTCAAGTAAAAACGGTATTTATTATTATTATATTTTTTTAATTATAATTCTTGTTTGCAATTAAGCATGACTTCTTTCTTTAAAAAAAATAATAACTTTGACATATTTTTTTACCCGGCTGAAGGGCTCTGCAACCATGACCACAAAAAAATAAACTAACAAATTAAGAAGTTATGTGACGGATAAAAATGCTAAATGCCCGAACAGTATAGATTAAACGACGATAACTTTTTTCATTGTGACCCAATTTTAATGAAACAAAGCCTATATGTTGCTCCAATTTAAGCTTCACCTATCTGTGAAAACCGCAAGAAAATCCGTTCAGTAGTTTCGGAGATTAGCGATTACATACAGAATGACAGAGCTCTACTTTTACTGTTTTATTATAGTATAGATAGAAGAAGATGACTGAGTCTCACGGTAGTTTCACGTTCATTGTAGGTTTCTTTGCATAACGCCTACACGAGGGTTATCCCTGACAGAAAACATCTCTCTCCCTAACTCATCCGTTTGTCTTATAGCATCACGTCAAAACAAGTCCTATGTAAATGCGACCATGTCCCGAGAGATTTAAAGTTGCCGGAAATATCCGGTAGGCGGGTCGAGCTACCTTCCAAAATAAGTTATTAACATAAAATAATGTTTGTCTGCACGTGCGTACACTGGAACGCAAAAAGCTTATTAGATGATGCTGTCGTCGTTCGTCTGCGAAGAATTCGTTTTCCCTTTTCGAAAGCTATGTAGTTTTTCGGGATGAAAAGTACTTTTCACCTCACTAGCTCGGAAAGCCCTTTCTGTTTGTTTGACATCTATTGAGAAAATCGCTTTTTATCCACAAGTGAAGAAAGAGTTTTGACATTTGAAGGCAGCTTAAGTGATATTTGACAGCTAACAAAACGTAAAACGTTAAAAGTGCTGAATTTTTAACATCACAATTAATGAATTGCATCGAGTAAAAAACACTAAATACAGTCTTACAACTTTATTTTAATTCATAAATATCAGCATTCAACATTAACCTTCATTCTTGTTGTAAAAACGGATAAAATGTTCTGACAGTCCAAGTAAGTCGATGTGCGAACAAAACGCATCCGAAATAATAAAAAAAAACTTAAATCAAAACGGTATACAATTTAACAGTAATGCAGTTTGCTCGTATCTCAAAATCGATAATCTGGCTAATTGAACTTTACTCGATGTGCAATAAAGTTCAGTTTGGTTTATTCATTGATTGGAGATACGAGTTTTTCCAAAGTAGTGACGATATGACGGTATTGGAATAGTTCCATAAAGACTGGATTTGCTTAGGCTATTTTGCATTATTTTTGATTTTACCAATATTTCTATAAGTACTTCAAAATTATTGTATTGACAAAGAGGTAAATAAATAATAATTGATAGTACAAACCCTTTTTCTTATTTTCCTCGCTGTAGTGAGGTGAAAAGTTTTGTGTTATACACGGGTGAAAAGTTATTTTACGTCTCGTGTGTTGAAGCACTCGCTATCGAAAGAATTCTATTTTTGAACCACTCGCTTCGCTCGTGGTCAATCATAGAATCCTTTCGATAGCTCGTGTTTCAAAATGAACACTCGCAGTTAAAATACAACTTTCCCCCCTTGTATAACAAATAACTATTACTAGGTTATACAAAACCAATCCGGACTTCAACCAGTACTTGTAAATTTTCAATTGAACGCACATCTCTGTTTCCGTTTTTAGGGTTCCGTAGCCAAATAGCAAAAAACGGAACCCTTATGGATTCGTCATGTCTGTCTGTCTGTCCGTCCGTATGTCACAGCCACTTTTTTCCGAAACTATAAGAACTATGCTGTTGAAACTTGGTTGGTAGAAAAAAACAATAAATTTTGGGGTTTCCCCATACTTAGAACTGAAACTAGAATTTTTTTTTCATCAAATTTTTTTTACGTTTAGTTTTGTGACGTCCTATTTACCTACAGTAGTACATCATCATCATTTTGGCCTGAATAATTTCAACTGCTATCCACAGGTAGGCTTCCACTCAAAATAAGAAGGCTTGTGTTGTTTGTTGTTCTCAGGGATTGGAAATAAATTAAAGATACAATAAAATAAAATACCTACATTAAAATAGTACCCAAGGCAAATAAGTTAATTTAAAGTTAAAATAAAATTTAATATTGGCTTAATTAAGATACGTAAATTCGCTGGTGATGCAAACCGCGACTGTTGTTAAGTTAAAACGTCATAAAACTTCACGAAAAAAGCAACACACTTTTATCATTTTCGATCTGAATTGTACTAAAACTTACGCATCAAAAAATTTCGCTACAAATTATGAAAATTGAAGCAATTTGTGTAAGGGAATGACGTGTTAACTTTATTTTGCAGGAAAAACGAGCTTTTTCACGAAATTATCCGCTAAAAACATTTTGTGAATCCAACGTGAAAATGAAAAAACTGTAGGCTGCCTGATGAGAAATTCTTTGCTTGGTTAAACAAGCTCTGAATACTGTAGGTACACTGAATACTACGCGTTGATTTTTTTTTTTGTAAGGTAAATATAGTTATATGTATGTGTGTATCGTTGTTATTATACACCGTGAAATTTTAGTGGTTGTTTTCCCAAAATTGATTTGATTGATTGATTGATTTAGTATCGATTGTACAATCGATTTATAATTACTATTTTGACTAGAGTCAAAAGTCCAATTGTGAAAAATAAAAGTCGAAAATGACCGCAAACCAATAGTAACGCTTCGTTGGTACCTAACCTATCGTACGATCGTACGCTACTTGTACCAACGAAGCGTTACTATTGGTTTGCGGTCATTTTCGACGTTCGTTTTTCACAATTGGATTTTTGACTCCAGTCAAAATAGTAATTATAAATCGATTGTATAATCGAAACTAAATCACCTCGTTTCGGGAAAACAACCACTAAAATTTCACAGTGTATTATTGCTATTTTCACTGAACTGCCTAGTTTTTTATTATCCGCGTAGGATATTTTAATCCGCGAATTATAATTTCACAACTAAAACCACAAAGATACCTAATCTTTTTAGCGCAGGTCCAAAAGTCTATTGTCTATGATCAAACTATTCCTTCAAAGTTCAGTACAGAGAACTGAAAAATAATTAAAAAAAATAAACCTTTCTTTGCAGTCGGGTAATAAAAGAACATAATTCAAACTCTTTCTTCACTGAGTTCGTCAATTATGACGTGATGCAATGCTCTGCTGGTTCCTGATTGGTTAAAAATAATTAATACCATCAGTCGGTTGGCTTGTGATTTGTTAAAATTATTCAATAGTAGATTAATCACAGACAATTAATTTGGTTTATTGCCAAATAAATTAATAATAATAATTAAAAAAATAATAACTTAACGGTGTGTGTGAAGTGCCTAATCCTCACTGGGCCCGCGTGGGAACTACGGCAAAAGCCCTCTCATTCTGAGAGGAAGCTTGTGCCCTGCAGCAGGACGTATATAGGCTGGGGTGGGATGATTGCCAAATAAGTATAAGTATTTGACCACTAAAATACTTTTTTTTGCAATTTCGTGTGATTCCTTGTCAGTAAAAACTTGTTCACAAGCAAAAGTATACTTTAAGATGACAAATCTATTTGTTCTGCGACTGTACGTACAGTGTTTTGCCTCATTTTCAGTGACAGTATATTTACTAGTGTCATGACGCCTCCGGTTCGTTTGATTCCCTAAGGCCGGAAGCGCTGAGTGATGGAGCGATCACTCCGCTGCGGCGTGTGATAAGAGATAATAGCGAGAGCTTAATAAAATATGAAGTGTCTGTAACTTTTAAATGGCCTGAGTAGGGCACAAGTGTTCCAAAAATTTACAAACAGATTTATCCTGTTTCACTGACACTAAAATGTCATTTAGGGTCTGCGCGGTTTAGGGTTACCTTGGGTTCGCCAAATAGATCGGTCCTGCGCCATCCGCATCCAACGCTTTTCCTTACCTTAGCCTCCATCTTGTTAAAGGTCTATACCGCGTCTTTCGTACGGTATTTGTATTTAATTTTACTAAGTAGACGAGCTCATTAGACGACACACGAAAGTGGTCGACGTGGGTCATACGAGGGGCGTTCAATATAAAGTGAGAAAGAGATACAAACTCTTTCAATATTAGGAAATTAAATACTGGCCGGTAAAGCTAATCTATCTAGCTGATTGCTATGAAAAAAAAACTAACTGTCTTTTGTTTAAAAAAAAAATACGGTAATTTCTTTGCAATGCTGTTGAGTACGTTAGCGAAAATGGAGAAAATTGAACTGCGCGCCGTTATCAAATACTTTTGTTTGAAAAATTTTTCTACGGACCAAGTCAATTTGGATTTGCGGGACACTTTAGGGTCTAATGCTCCTCCGTATTCGACAGTCGCACGTTGGTGCGCCGAATTTAGACGTGGAAGAACATCGACAATGGACGACCCCCGCTCCGGACGCCCTACTACAGCAGTAACTGAAGAAATTGTGAAAAAAGTCGAAAACTCAGTTTTGGCGGATCGTCGTGTCACGGTTCGTTTTATTGCTGAAAATGTAAAGATTTCAACGGGGAGCGTGCATAATATTTTACATGAACGCTTGGGTATGAAAAAGGTATCTGCGCGTTGGGTACCAAGAATGCTTACTGACACGCAAAAACAAACTAGACTAGAGATTTGTCAAGAAGCTTTGAACCTGATGCAGCAAGACCGGGAACTTTTTTTGGCGCGATTTATAAAAATGGACGAAACATGGCTCCATCATTACGACCCAGAAACGAAACTGCAGTCTATGACATGGAAAAGGCCATCATCTCCAACTCCGAAGAAATTCAAGGTGAGCCCATCCGCCGGTAAGGTCATGGGCTCTGTTTTTTGGGATGGTAAAGGGGTATTAAGGATTGAGTATCTCGAGCATGGAGCCACTATTACGGGCACATTATACGCCAAACAAATAGCAACATTGCGCAATGAGATCCGCGAAAAACGGCGAGGTAAACTCTCGAAAGTTGTGCTGTTCCACCAGGACAATGCCCCGGCACACAAGTCCGCCGTTGCAATGGCTGCAATTCGTGATGCTGGGTTCGATATTCTTAAGCATCCTCCGTATTCACCAGATCTCGCTCCCAGTGATTTCTACCTATTTCCGAGATTGAAACAATACCTGAGAGGCCAGAAATTTGAAGACGACGACGCGGTAGTCGCTGCAGTACAAGATTTTTTAAGTACTCAAGATGAGACCTTTTTTAAAAATGAAATTTTAAGTTTAGAAAAAAGATTTAATAAGTGTATTATGCTAAAAGGTGACTATGTCGAAAAATAAAATTACATTTAGTAAAAGTTGTTTAAAACATACTCATTCTCACTTTTTATTGAACGCCCCTAGTAGAGTCGCCAAGCTAAAATTGGCCTGGGCCGGCCACGTGTGCCGACGACACGACGAACGGTGGAGCAAGCGCGTTCTGGAGTGGAGACTCTGGAGACTTGCAATAGAAGTGTGAGCAGACCGCTTGCCCGATTGTCCTATAACATTAGGGAGACATAAGAACCAGTCAGGAAAAGGGAAGCAGATAACCGACATGCACAGAAAAAGATTGCAGAGGCGTATACCCAATGGTGGGCGAAAACGCGCTGAAGCAGAAGTACTGTACCTATTTAGAAGTATAGTCGCTTATAAGGGTGGGTCGTACTTGCTAAATCGCGTAGGTACCCGGGCTTAAAAGTACTTACTTCTCATATAGCGCAGCTAAACCGGGTACCAAAACATTTTCAAAGTATTTTCTGTCCAACGAGTCGAATGCTTGCTTCGTTGCAAGTTTAAACATTGTTGCTATATGAAAAAAAATCAAAATATTCAAACCAAGATATAAAGTATTTTGTTTTGTTTCATACATAGGTACACAAGCATGAAATTAAATTTATTTGTATGAATACAACATACAATTTTGTATTTTGACTATTTTAACATTAGATGGGTGATTCTTCAAGGTCGTGATTTTTGTTTTATTCCTCTGTAAATGTAAATTTATGTTACTGAACAAATCTATTTTCATGGGAGCATGATTTTTTCTGTACTAAGTAAAAAAAAAATACGACAGAGGAATAAAACAAAAATCACGACCTTGAAGAATCACCCAGATATGATTTTTATATTAAATAAATAAATAAATATAAATATCACGGGACAATTCACACCAATTGACCTAGTCCCAAAGTAAGCTAAGCAAAGCTTGTGTTATGGGTACTAAGCAACGAATAAACATACTTATATAGATAAACAAACACCCAAGACCCGAGAACAAGCATTCGTATTTTTCATACAAATATCTGCCCCGACACGGGAATCGAACCCGGGACCTCAAGCTTCATAGTCATGTTCTCTAACCACTAGGCCATCTGGTCGTCTAAATATATTAGATATGAATAAGGACTAACGAATCTACGTGTACGAGCGAAATGAGTTCCGAGAAAAATACATTACTTTGAAGTAACAGCAAACTTGAACGGTGAAATACTTTCGAATGCAAGTATAGCGGGTCGGTACTTGGTCGGCATACTTGCAAGCAAAAACCTGGTTTCAAAACCTGGTAGCGTAAATACACACCATCTAAAGTCGCTTATGCCCTGGACAGTGGCAACAGGTGATGGAAACATTGTAAGGAACATAAACGTATACGAGCCATCTCTAATACCTTCTGGTCTTCTCGATCTTTCTCTATGGCTCTAAATCGTGGCTCTGAATCATGCGGCAGACTGGAAAAAGATCAAGAATTGTGAGATGTGGTGTTGGCGAAGAATGCTACGCATACCGTGGACAGCAAGAATAACCAACAGATTCATTCTCGACCAGAATATCGGAAACAGATTGTCAAGGACGTGCTACCAGCGTGTACTCGGCTATTTTGGCCATGTCGCTCGAAGGGAACCAGACAACCTCGAGAAACTGATCGTGCTAGACAAGATAGAGGGGAAAAGACCAAGAGGACGGTCGCCAACCTGATGTTCAGATCAAATTAAGGCGATAACGGGGCTCTTTTTGCCAGCAGCTCTGAAACAGGCCGAGGACAGAGCGGTGTGGAAGCAGTTCGTCAACGTCTCTGTAAAAGCTTTTCAAGACGGGCAAGACCTTCAGAAATGAAGAACACGACGAAGAAGAAGAGATAGTCGCTTATGCCCTGGACCAGTGGCAACAGGTGATGGAAACATTGTAAGGAACATAAACGTATACGAGCCATAATTCGCGAGCCTGCCCGGCGACGTTAAAATGGCCGCTAGCGTTATAACTACCGACCCTTCGGAGATAAACATTTAGATAAAAAGACTTAATTTTATTTAGCTAGAGTAGTAAAATTAACGAGACCGCGCTGTTAATGTATGTAGTCTTGGAACTTTGACATAAAATCAACCTGTTACTCGGTAAGTAGGCAAAAGGCTCTTTAACTAACACTTTTGGTGGTGACCTAAAGGGTACCAACGGGATACTATTACTGAGACTTCGCTGATTAAGTATATAATATCTGTGGCCGCTGTAACAACAAATACTAAGGGCCTGTTTCACCACCCATTGATTAATTTTAACTGACGGATAAATGTGATGCCGTCTCCGTCTATTCGAACAAAACAAATGGAGATGGCATCACATTTATCCGTTAAATAAATTTGATCAATGGATGGTGAAACAGGGGGTAAAACTAAGATAAAGGTAAAAATAAAAGGGGGTTGTTAATCGGCATACAAGAAACGTATTTTTTTCAGCATTTTTAACTCGATCTTTATTAGGTTTTTAATGGAACTATTTTTAAAACATTGTACGGATATACAAAACCCTTCATGTAGGTACGAATCCAACTCTTATTTTTAGCGTTTTCGACAAGACCATCATTGCCAAGAAAACGCGACGCAAGAAACTTGGCAGAACAAAAATTATCTTTTTTTTATTATTAGAGGGAGGCAAACGAGCAAGCGGGTCATCTGATGGAAAATGATCACCACCGCCCATAAATATCAACAACTCAAAGAGAGTCACTGGTCTGTTGCCGGCCTTCAAAAAGGAGAGGGAATAGGGGAGAGAGAGGGGAGAGGTATTGGGCCCCCGGCGCTCTCACTGACCGTACAAAACACAGCAGGATTACTGCTGCTTCACGTCGGTGACCTGTGAGAGGGTGGTACTGCCCCGGACGAGCCGACCACTACTAACACATCTTACAATTCAAATTGTATTTGGTATATGGTTGAGAGAGATATCAATTGCTGGTCAGTTTAAAACATACATACATATCTATAGAGATAATAGAGATGATAATAGTATCATCATTTCTGCATGTTTGGAAGGGACACAGCCTTCAACCAGTTTTGGGCCTCTACGTTTATGCCTCGTTATATACTCGTATTTATCTTTATCTCTTCTGATTACAAATTTGATAATCAAGTTGGCTCCAATTTGACCCTTTTCCTTTTACGTACCTACAGGTATTGTAGCTATCCTCAGAGCATTACTGACAGGAGTTCAGCAATAAAAAGTGGTATATTTCGACCCCCACGTAAGTAATAAAAGTCAAATTTGAAGTTGATTCATCATCATGTCCGGGCTATAAGTGCACGTCCGACGCTGGCCTAGTGCGGGTCGTTAACTTCACACACGCACCATTTATTTTTCGCAATAGAAAACATATGTCCCCACGATATTTTTACCATAA
The DNA here is from genome assembly GCA_947859365.1 of Archips crataeganus. Lineage (NCBI taxonomy): Eukaryota > Metazoa > Arthropoda > Insecta > Lepidoptera > Tortricidae > Archips > Archips crataeganus. The sequence goes on along the minus strand of OX402065.1, from coordinate 13,089,596 downwards.
AGCTCATGGTAGATGGCAAATGCGATAGCAATGTAATTATTATTATTATTATCGTACGGCCTTTGAAAATACAATTCCTGCGTTTCCTATAAAACTAAATCTAAATTATTTAGCCAGTCTATAGCCTCCCCAGAGCATCTGTTAAGCCCCCTGAAGCCGCCAGCAAAACGTCGGTTGGGGCACTCCTCCACGATGTGGTAGGCTGTTTGCTGCGGAGCGCCGCAGTCACACGCTGGCGAGTCTTTAAGGCCCCACTTGTGCAGGCACACTGGCTGCAGCGGGCGACACCCGAGCGGATGCGGTTCAGCGTCGTCCAGTTCCTACGACTGGCCAATGCAATGCAATGCAAAGCAAATTAATGTTATTTATCACACGATTTCCAAAAATGTCAAAGGTTGAAACCCAGTCTGCTTAAAAGGCCATTCATCATCATCATCATCTTTTCAGCCGTAGGACGTCCACTGCTGGGCATAGGCCTCCCTCATTGATGCCCAATCATTACGATTGGAAGCGATTTGCATCCACCCTGAACCTGCGGCCTTCACCAAATCGTCCGTCCATCTCGTTGGTGGACGTCCCACGCTGCGCTTGCCAGTCCGCGGTCTCCATTCTAGAACTTTTGGGCCCCAACGGCCATCTGTTCTGCGTGCTATATGGCCTGCCCATTGCCATTTCAACGAGCTAATCCGTTTTGCTATGTCAAAAGGCCATTAGGTTTAACAAAAAGGGCACCACGTGTCTGTTATCAGTGTCTTTCGCTTTAATACTTTCCGATGGGGCCATATTCTTTGGTGCGTTCCTGGTTTGTCCTAAGATGGCTCTGGAGCTCTGGGTAACGCCTTCTCTTGTCATAAGTACTATGTGTGAACGAATCCTAAACAAACTGATTAGGATTGGTTCGTTCTTTGTCCCTGACCCTTTCGCTATTGACACAGTCCGCGATCAAGACAAACAAAGTTAGAAGCGCCAACTTGTATGGACCTAAAGCTTAGTTCAAACCTGCAAGAAAAATCGTTCATCATCATCACTTTCACCAGAAAGACGTCCACTGCTGAAAATAGGCCTCCCCCAAGGCTTATTAAAAATCTTGAGCTAATTTTTAGGGTTCCGTACCCAACGGGTAAAAAAAAATCCGTCAGGCTGTATGTCATGAACCGTGATAGCTTGACAGTTGAAATTTTCACAGGTGATGTATTTCGGTTGCCGCTATAACAACAAATACTAAAAACCAGAATAAAATAAATATGTAAGGGGGCTCCCATACAACAAACGTGATTTTTTTGCTCGTTTTTGCTCGATATTAATAATAATAATAATAATTTGCTCGATTTGTTTTTGCTCGATATTGATAACGGCAAAAGGTAGACGCTTGAAATATTCACTTTAAAATTAATAATTAAATTAAAATAAAAAAATATTTAAGGGCTCCCATACAAAAAACGTGATTTTTGCTGTTTTTATAGATAATGGTACGGAAACCTTCGTGCGCGAGTCCGACTCGCACTTGGCTGGTTTTTTTTTACATAAAACTGACCCATGATTAACCTCTATCTCACCTGATGACAAGTTAAGATGTATCTCACTGGTTCAGTAACAAACAGCCTATTCACTCTAGTCTTGAAGAACCCGTTTTTATCTATCCGGAAATTCAGACGATAAGAGCGGATTCCATACTTACATTACATTAGCTGTTCGTTTTGGAAAGATGAAAAAAAATTATGATTTGCGTCGAAAATCTTCATCCATGTGCCAGTGTGTCACGTTTTAATCTCTGCTCTCGAAACACTCGTATCGTAGATAGAACTCATCGATCGCCCCCGTATCGGGTGTTCCTAAAATAGAACGCTCTGCGAGTTTTCGGCAACTTACTTTAAGAGCAAAAAGCTGTGAACCAAAATTTTCTACTATCCAACCTATGTTTAACATTTATGCATGGTCATTTGCACTTTAAAATGTGTGTACAAAAATATCGTAGACTAGGTACTTAGTTATTTGTACGTATATTGTATATTTTTCAATAAATGTATAAGGTTTTTAAATTTACACTTAAATTATTAATTATGACATTAAGTATTAAGTATATGAATAATTTAATTTAATTGAAATGTATTTGAAAATTAATTCATTTGATTGTTATTATTTCTATTCTTATTTAATTTGGAATTTTTATTTCGTGTTTATTTAATTCAGCATTTTTGATTTTTGACTTATTGTATTTTTAATGTACTGCATGCGAATGAATATTTCTTAGGTTAAGTAAGTTTTAATGCCTACTACTATCCTGCTGGACGTCTTGGCTTGAGCTGTAAGTCCACAGGATCAATATTGCATAAATAAATAATAAATAAATAAATAAATAAATAGTAGGTACGTATTATATATTATATATTATTAATCCCATATTATGTATTTAATGGCCGTTGGGGCCGAAGAGTTCCCGAATGGAGACCACGGACTGGCAAGCGTGGCGTGGGACGTCCACCAACGAGATGAACGGACGATTTGCTAAAGGCAGCAGGTTCCAGGTGGATGCAAGTCGCTTCCAACCGTAATGATTGGGTATCGATGAGGGAGGCCAAAGACCAGCAGTGGACGTCCTATGGCTGCGATGATGATAATGACGTCATGTAAATAAAAAAAAATATCACGGGACAATTCACACTAATTGACCTAGTCCCTAACTAAGCAAAGCTTGTTCTATGGGTACTAGACAACGGATAAACTTACTTATGATAAATACAAACTTAAATACATAAAATATTAAACATCCAAGACCCGAGCAGAAACATTCGTATTTTTCACACAAATTATCTGCCCCGATCGGGAATCGAACCCAGGACTTCAAGCTTCGCAGTCAGGTTCTGAACAACTAGGCTATCCGGTCGTCTATATTTCTATAGGTCTGTTCCTATATTTTCGCTTAAAACATACACCCAAGCACGTTACGCAATCTAGCAAACAGCCTATTTGGCTTTCTGGCCAAAAATTCCCTGGCGAAATTGAAATACGGTAACCAAGTTGCCGTTTGGATGGCGGCCAGTGGCTAACTAGGCAAGATGTAGCCGGCTTACAGGCAGTGAGCAATTATTCGCAGCCGATTAGGTTTCGGGGAAGGATAGCGTTGCCACGATACGATGTTAGATGTCGTTATAGCGAGGAAGGAAAAGGCGTGAAATATATTTAACAAAGTCGAGAAAACCGATCAAAAGCAAGTCGAACTTTCCTATACAATATGGCAGGATGTCAACTTTAAGTGGGTCCAAAATCAAAGTTCGTGACTCTATGACCAAATTGAGGAATAAAAACCGGCCAAGTGCGAGTCGGACTCGTGCACGAAGGGTTCCGTACCATTATCTATAAAAAATTGCGGTTTACGATTTATGACGTATTAAAAAAACTACTTATTCTAGATCTCTAACTACTAGATCTCGTTCAAACCAAATTCCGGTGGAAGTTTACATGGTAATGTATATCATATATTTTTTTAGTTTTATCGTTCTCTTATTTTAGAAGTTACAGGGCGGGACACACATTTTACCACTTTGGAAGTGTCTCTCGCGCAAACTATTCAGTTTAGAAAAAAGTGATATTAGAAATCTCAATACACCGTGAAATTTTAGTGGTTGTTTTCCCGAAACGAGGTGATTTAGTATCGATTGTACAATCGATTTATAATTACTATTTTGACTAGAGTCAAAAATCCAATTGTGAAAAACGAATATCGAAAATGACCGCAAACCAATAGTAACGCTTCGTTGGTACCTAAACTATCGTACGATCGTACGCTACTTGTACCAACGAAGCGTTACTATTGGTTTGCGGTCATTTTCGACATTCGTTTTTCACAATTAGATTTTTGACTCTAGTCAAAATAGTAATTATAAATCGATTGTACAATCGAAACTAAATCACCTCGTTTCGGGAAAACAACCACTAAAATTTCACGGTGTATATTTTTTTAAGACCTATCCATAGATACCACACACGTAAGATAAGATAATCATTTATTGCTTAAACTGTGTACAATATTGGTGTTATAAATAAATTCAGTTGCAACAGTTGCTCTTTTCGGACGTATGAGTTTGATGAAAAAAAAAATTTTTGAGTTTCAGTTCTAAGTATGGGGAACCCCCAAAAATTATTGTTTTTTTTTCTATTTTTGTGTGAGAATCTTTATGCGGTTCACAGAATTCATCTACTTACCAAGTTTCAACAGCATAGTTCTTATAGTTTCGGAAAAAAGTGGCTGTGACATACGGACGGACAGACAGACAGACAGACAGACAGACATAACGAATCCATAAGGGTTCCATTTTTTGCCATTTGGCTACCACGGAACCCTAAAAAGTACAATCTTGATTAGAAATGCTCAAGTGTAAAATCTATAGTACTTAGTAATGTAACATATATTTACAAAAAAGAGGAAAACCTAACTAATATTTACAATCATATATTTACAAAAAAGAGAAAAAACCCTAACTAATATAACCGCTTTGGGTCGTACCGAGGGAAAATGTTCCCATAGCACTGGAAATCTGCTGCACCAGGAACGACCCAGAGCGGGGATAATGTAATGTAATGATTACTTAGTAATGTAGGTATTTGTAGTAGATTGTTTTCCTATGTTTTCCCGGAGCTCGCATTACAGGATCTGTGTGTACACACCGTGTTAGATTGAGTTTCCTGAAGGAAGTGGCCTAGATAATGAATGACAGAAGTGTCACAAGATTGATTCTAGGTAAGCAATGGGCGGCCTTATCACTTCGAAGCGATCTCTTCCAGGCTACCCTTAAAAAATTAAAGTGTTACACATACCTTTTTTAAATGAGATTTTCTAATTCAAAATCACTAGTTTTATTTCCATATAGAAAAAAATGTCTTTTATTTTTTAAATCAGTATTGTGACTTTTTTTAATACCTACCTGCAGTTTATTATGACTCGTCACACAAAATATTGTATGGAAAATTAGTGTCTTTTTTTTATTTGTCAAAATTAATATCTTGATAATATGGTTATGAAAAACCCAAAACTGCCTAATTGTGAAAGAAAAAAGTGACACTTACATTTCTAATTGAAAGTCATATTATCATAGTTTTGTAGGTAAAAATCGTTAAATTTTACGTAAAAAACGTTTTCCAATAAAAATGCAGTTTGAAGTCGTTTACCTTTTCTAATGTCCAAATAAATGAAGTAAAATAACGTTGTACTGTTTTTAATGAGCAAGAGTGCATAAAGCTTAAATTGCCATCTAGTAAAACTTTTTACTGAAAGTGGTTTTAATGAAAATCGCTCAATTCAAAAGAAAACAAAAATACAGTCAGCCTTTCAAATGGGATCTAAATTGAAACTTAGTATTTTTTGTGAAAGCTGTACAAGTTCCGGGAGAAAAAGTATACTTATCCCGTGTTAATATATTTTATAAACCATTTGCGTGCTAAATTTCAACGGTATCCAATGAGCCGTTTATGCGCGATGGATTAACAAACATCTAAACATACAAACTTTCTCATAAATGAATAAATAAAAATAAAAATGGTTTATGAAAAGAAGGTATGTTTTACAAAAATGTAAATGTAATGTGTAAATGTATTTACCGTTTGTCCCACACTAGGCAATGCCTATACCAATGCCAATGCCAATGCCAATGCCAATGCTAATGCCAATGCCAATGGTAACCAGGATTCGGGGTACAAAAACTTTAAACAAAAAAAAAAGAAATAAACTTATAAACAGAACAAAAATCTAGGTAAACATTACATAATATAACAAAGGCATTTAATTTAACAACAATACGAAAGGGGAGGGGGGTTGGTTAGACCGAAACATAGAGTGTGTGTGTAAGTTTCGTGCGAGTGTGTGAGTGTACGTGAGGGTGTGGCAGTATGTAGGTGTATGTGTACCCACCTAGGCCACGACCCTGAGCTGACTCTCAGGCTCCCCAAAGTTGAGTCCACCTAGCCAATTCTTAACCATGATCTTGATAATATTAGTCCAAATTGGAAATTTCCAAAGGCAACACTTTTTAAGTCAGCTTAACGTGCCGACCGAAATCTACTGAAAAAAAATCGTTGATCGTTCCAATCGACAAATTTTCCGCATATCGAACCGACAGCCCGGCCTTGGCGAACTGTGCTATGTTCATTGCTTGGCCGAAACACTCGACGCACACTACTTACCTGTCATCATACGCAATGAACAGAGAGAACGCTCCTGCGCCGTAAGTGACGCATAGCTTGTCCGGATCGTTCGGGAGCACCTGTCCTGCATAATAAACGATTTCTATTCATTCCCAAGCATACACTGAAAGGGCGTTTCAGTCGAGCTGTTCACTGTACAATTACTTTACCTACGCAATATATTTTTCACCTCACTAGCTCGAAAAGGTTTTTTCCTTTGAAAATATATAAAAGTAGAAAAGGTTTTTGAAATTCGAATCAAAATCAAAATCAATTCGAACGTGACGATGAACTGTGGTGCATTTACTGCGACTCCGGGCTGTGTCTGTCTGTCCGTCCGTCTGTCACAGGGCTCCATCTCTTGAGCCGTAAAAGCCAGACAGTGGAAATTTTCACAGATGATGTATTTCTCTTGCCGCTATAACCAAAAATACTAAAAACTAGAATAAAATAAATATTTAAGGGGGCTCCTATACAGCAAACGTGATTTTTTTCCTCGTTTTTGCTCGATATTGATTACGGCAAAAAATGAATTGTTAAATTAAATAAAAATAAAAAAAATTAAGGGGGCTCTCATACAAAAAACGTGATTTGAACGTGAGAGTGAGCTTCGCTCGTGGCACAATCCTTCCTTCCTTCGCATATGCCTGTATTTCTGTTGCCTCTATAACATCAAATAGGTACAAAAATAAAATAGAGATAATAAAAATTAAAGGGGGCCGTCGTACAAGAAACGTGTTTTAATCAGCGTTTTTAACTGTATCTTTATACTTAATGACATTAACTAGGTAGTTAACATTTTCACCGATTGTGTATTACTGTGGCCGCTACAGCAAACAATAATAAAATTATAATAAATTAAAAATTAAGGGGGGTCCCGACTAACCAACATAAAATGATCCCACTCGGCATACATTTTACTTACATTCAGGGCTCTGCTAACACTGGATTAATATAGTTACGGCTGTTTACGGCGTATATTTTGATATTACTAAAAATGTGTATGGAAACCTCGGTGCGCGAGTCCAACTCGCACTTGGCCGGTTTTATATAAATATATGTATACCTGACCTGTAATGTATACGAGACCTGGTTAAAGTGGCGGGAACGCATTGGATGCGGATGGCGCAGGACCGATCTGTTTGGCGAGCCTTGAGGAGGCCCATGTTCTGCAGTGGACGTCTTTCGGCTGAAATGATGACGATGATGATGAAATATGTATAGTAATAGATAGATAATGTACTGAAATACCGACGTTTCACGTAAAACCTATATCCTCTTTAAACAGAAACAAAACTAACAAAAACATGAAGATGAGAGTAAACACACTCTCGCTCGTTCTCTGCGTAAATTAAACCCAAACAATATAAACAGAAATTTTAATAATACCCACAACATAAACAAAGTATGTGTTTGGGCAACAACCGTGGCAGATCCATTTTTCGTCTGAATGGATCATTTAATGTGAATATGGGTGAACGCGATCCCAACAAAATGAAACCCATCTTTGCCCATCAAAGAGTAAGTGTAATACAAATAAAGCACAGCCAGAGTTTATAAGGGTGCTTTTGCAGCAGAGATACATGTGCTATGGATGTGTTTGTTAGCCACCGATCATTTATTAGGGTTCCGTACCCAAAGGGTAAAAACGAGAACCATATTACTGAGGCTCCGCTGTCTGTCCGTCTGTCACCAGGCTGTATCTCGGGAACCGTGATAGCTAGTGACTTGAAATTTTCACAGATGATGTATTTCGGTTGCCCCTATAACAACAAATACTAAAAAAACCGGCCAAGAGCGTGTCGGACACGTCCAAGGTAGGGTTCCGTAGCCATTACGAAAAAATCAAGTAATATTTTTCTAAGGATTTCGTATTATGTGTACGGAATCATCCAAGTTTAGGTATGTTTTATACCTTAGGCTACTATTTACTCTTAAACTACAAATAATTTCCAAGCAATCTTAGCCGCTATAATTTTCCTAGTAAATTTGATTTACATATTAACTACCATTCTGAATTTTTTTCAAATTTTTCCACCCAACAGTTTAGATTTTAGAGGGAGGGGGGGGGGGGACGGTTGATTTTAATGAAAATTTTCGCTTTAAAAGTTGAATATTTCGCAAACAGATCACTGAATAGAAAAATCATAATAGCAACCCCACAATGGTTTTAAAAGACCTATCCAACGATACCCCACACTATATGGTTAGACGACAAAAAAAAAATCACCCCCAATTTACGTCTATGGGAGGTACCCTAAAAAAAACTTTTTAGCTTTTTTTATTTAATCACTTTGTCGGCGTAACTGATATATATATATTCATAAGTTAAGTATGAAGTATCTTTTTCTATTTATTTTTTTATTTTCTTCAACTTCATTTTTGATTCATTCAAATTCAGTCTTCATTTTGAGACCAGTGATGGTGTAGGGGTAAGCACGCAGCACGGAACGCTGAGGACCTGGGTTCGATTCCCAGCATTGGTCTTTTTTCTGGGGTTTTTTCTGTGCATCTATATTTCAGTTTGTATTTAGTTTGAAATATATATATTCATGCCAAATTACAGCTTTCTAGTACTAACAGTCTCTGAGCTTAGCCGCGGACGGACAGACAGACAGACAGACGGATAGACATGGCGAAACTATAAGGGTTCCTAGTTGACTACGGAACCCTAAAAATGGAATAAAATAAATATTTAAGGGGGCTCCCATACAACAAACGTGATTTTTATAGATAATTGTACGGAACCCTTTGTGCGCGAGTCCGACTCGCACTCGGCCAGTTTTATTTATTTATTTCACCATCATCACGACCTCTGCTTGAGAGGTCAAACCACTAGGACACCACGGCCCGCGTGTGGTTAGCCAAACTGTGTTCACAGCAAACAACAATAGCTTAAATAGGGGTGAACAGTTTTTAGGGCGTTTATTCGACCGTTCCAACCGCCTCATTTATGGTCACGTTTTTTAAAGAAATGGCTGTAGATTTTGATGGGGCTTTCGGTTATAACACAAAATAGTAGTAGTAGTTAGTGAAATCTAATTGGTGTTACAAAGTTAGCGTTTCTAACTCAGTTAATGCTGCACAATTAACTCATTTGTTTGCATTAAAAAAAACCGGCCAAGAGCGTGTCGGACACGCACAAGGTAGGGTTCCGTAGCCATTACAAAAAAAAATCAAGTAATATTTTTCTAAGGATTTCGTATGTGTACGGAATCATCCAAGTTTAGGTATGTTTTATACCTTAGGCTACTATTTACTCTTAAAGTACAAATAATTTCCGAGCAATCTTAGCCGCTATAATTTTCCTAGTAAATTTGATATATTTACTACCATTCTGAATTTTTTCAAATTTTTCCACCTAACAGTTTAGATTTTAGAGGGAGGGGGGGGGGGACGGTTGATTTTAATGAAAATTTTCGCTTTAAAAGTTGAATATTTCGCAAACAGATCACTGAATAGAAAAATCATAATAGCAACCCCACAATGGTTTTAAAAGACCTATCCAACGATACCCCACACTATATGGTTAGACGACAAAAAAAAAATCACCCCCAATTTACGTCTATGGGAGGTACCCTAAAAAAAACTTTTTAGCTTTTTTTATTTAATCACTTTGTCGGCGTAACTGATATATATATATTCATAAGTTAAGTATGAAGTATCTTTTTCTATTTATTTTTTTATTTTCTTCAACTTCATTTTTGATTCATTCAAATTCAGTCTTCATTTTGAGACCAGTGATGGTGTAGGGGTAAGCACGCAGCACGGAACGCTGAGGACCTGGGTTCGATTCCCAGCATTGGTCTTTTTTCTGGGGTTTTTTCTGTGCATCTATATTTCAGTTTGTATTTAGTTTGAAATATATATATTCATGCCAAATTACAGCTTTCTAGTACTAACAGTCTCTGAGCTTAGCCGCGGACGGACAGACAGACAGACAGACGGATAGACATGGCGAAACTATAAGGGTTCCTAGTTGACTACGGAACCCTAAAAATGGAATAAAATAAATATTTAAGGGGGCTCCCATACAACAAACGTGATTTTTATAGATAATTGTACGGAACCCTTTGTGCGCGAGTCCGACTCGCACTCGGCCAGTTTTATTTATTTATTTCACCATCATCACGACCTCTGCTTGAGAGGTCAAACCACTAGGACACCACGGCCCGCGTGTGGTTAGCCAAACTGTGTTCACAGCAAACAACAATAGCTTAAATAGGGGTGAACAGTTTTTAGGGCGTTTATTCGACCGTTCCAACCGCCTCATTTATGGTCACGTTTTTTAAAGAAATGGCTGTAGATTTTGATGGGGCTTTCGGTTATAACACAAAATAGTAGTAGTAGTTAGTGAAATCTAATTGGTGTTACAAAGTTAGCGTTTCTAACTCAGTTAATGCTGCACAATTAACTCAGTTGTTTGCATTAAAAAAAACCGGCCAAGAGCGTGTCGGACACGCACAAGGTAGGGTTCCGTAGCCATTACAAAAAAAAATCAAGTAATATTTTTCTAAGGATTTCGTATGTGTACGGAATCATCCAAGTTTAGGTATGTTTTATACCTTAGGCTACTATTTACTCTTAAAGTACAAATAATTTCCGAGCAATCTTAGCCGCTATAATTTTCCTAGTAAATTTGATATATTTACTACCATTCTGAATTTTTTCAAATTTTTCCACCTAACAGTTTAGATTTTAGAGGGGGGGGGACGCTCGATTTTAATGAAAATTTTCACTTTAAAGTTGAATATTTCGCAAACAGATCGCTGAATAGAAAAATCATGTTAGCAACCCCGCAATGGTTTTAAAAGACCTATCCAAAGATATCCCACACTATAGGATTAGTCGTGAAAAAAAAAATCACCCCCCCTTTACGTCTATGGGAGGTAGGGTGTTTCATTTTTTTCAATTTTCGATTTTCATTTCACTTTGCTCAAATTCTTGATCTCTCTAATGCACAATGCTCATATGCCAAAAATCATTAAAATCGAACAATATTTAGAGGTTGCACAACATCAACAAAATATTCCCATACAACTAACATTTTCATATTGGAGGGTAAGCTCTTTAAGCCGCTATTTTTGCAGTGGAGGGTAATAAGTGCCTCAACTGAACAAAGTTAAACATAATAAAACTTTAAAATGAATAAAACGCGGGGAATTTGGTTAATTGATAAAATGCCTTATGGGGTATTTTTGGGAGCTAGGCTTCCATCAAGAGAACAAGTGTTATTAGTTTTTATGTACCACCACAAAGAAATAAAAGAAACACTTTCTGAAGCTGCCAAGTCAACAAGTTTAAAATTACAAGAAGTATGGAAGAAGGCTAACATCCCGGTTAAGATGGAAGAAAATATTCGAGCTGGTATAAATAAATTATATAAGGAATATCAAAGTTTGAGGAAAGAGAAATCCAGAAACTCGGAAGCGGCAAATATGAAACGCCTAAAATGGAAAGGTGATCTTGACAAGTTATTTGATATCGCCAGCCAGAATGTGATGACGAGGAGAGACGTATTACAAAAGGACAAAGATTTTCTAACATTACAGAGAGAGAATCGCATGAGTTCGTCAATGAGTGGTATAGACAAAAAGTTTTCGTCAAAAATCGCAGAAAAAGTTAAAAAACAACAAAAAGTAGTAGCTTATAAGAAAAAACACTATAAAGAGATCGCAGAAAGTAACACATTAGCGATCTTGGAACAAAATTCTACTTTATCATCACATTCATCTTCATCGAGTGAGGCAGACGATGAATTCACTGCACCGAGTGTCGAAGCCACCCCAGCGAAAATGCCACGTCTTATTTGTAAATCAAGTCCTCTTGATCGGACAATCACAGCTACATGGGATCGGGAACAACTTTCCAATCGACAAGCCAGTACTTCTTTTATTGCGGCAGCTAAAAGCCTTGGTCATGATGTTTCAGACATTTCTATATCGCCATCCACCGTGTACCGGGCTCGGGTGGCAAACAGAAGCCAAATGGCTAAAGAAATTGAAAAATCTTTATTTGAAAATCCTCCACCTTTAGTTTTACATTGGGACAGTAAACTGTTGCCTTCGGTTGCCTTATGTAACACTCTAGAAGACAGAGTAGCTGTTCTTGTAACTGGCAAAAATTTTGAGCATTTACTTGGCGTTCCAGTTGCTTCTAAAGGCACCGGTGAGGAAATGGCTAAGGTTGTTGTTCAAGAGGTGGACCGATTTAATCTGCGTCGGCATATCATTGGTATTTGTTTTGATACTACGGCATCTAACACAGGACTTATTCAAGGAGCTTGTGTTCGAATTAAGAATAAATTTAATCAAACATTGCTATGGTTGGCCTGCCGTCACCACACTCATGAATTAATCTTGAAAGGAGTGTTTGATGAGTGTTGTCCTGTACCTTCAAGTGGACCCGACATCAAACTTTTTCGAAAGTTTCAAAATTAATGGAATTCACTTGATAAAACGTTGTATACGACTATGTTGGACGAAGAAGATTCTGCCCAAGGTTTTCAAAAAGACCAACGTGTACAAATGGTACTTTATCTTCAAAACGTCTTAGAAAATGGAGCTTTTCCAAGAGAAGACTACAAAGAATTATTACAGCTGTCACTATTATACCTTGGAGGTTGGACTCAAAATGACTTTCAATTCAGGGTTCCAGGGGCTCTTCATCAAGCTAGATGGATGGCGAAGGCCATATATGCACTGAAAATTGTTTAATTTACCCAACAATTATTGAAAATTCCTGGTTTTACCAAAAAAGAACTGAATGGTATGAAATAAGTAGCATATTTCGTTTGTCTAATATATGTACGATTTTGACATGAAGCGATTGTAAGTCGATGGGCTCCGAAGAACGATTTAGATATTACCCTGAAATGAATGTCAAAAAAAGTGCTCTCGCAGCGGTCAAGAGACACCTTTGGTATTTCTCTGAAATTAACACGGGATTAGCTTTTTTGGATGAACGAATCTCTCAAACAGAAAAAGATAAAATGTTTCAAAATTTAAAAAACCCTGCGATGAAAAAAGAGATGAAACGACTGGACGGTAAAACACTAAAATTAGAAGAAAAATTGATTTGTGACTTTGTTACTAGTAAAACAAGATCACTCTTCGAGTTATTCGGTATTCACGACGAAAATGAATATTGTAGCACTACAGTCAGAGGTTTAGTCGATTCTCTCAAGGTTGTTAATGATACCGCAGAAAGGGGAATTGCTTTGATAAAGAAATTTAACGATTCGGTCAAAGATGAACAGCAGAAACAATACTTGCTGAGAGTCGTTGAGCATCACAGAAAAGGCGTCACCAAGCGAACAAAAGATGAAGTTGCAGCCTACATAGCAAATTAGTGAATGCGTCGTTACATACATATACATTCTCTTTGTAATATTAATATTGTGTTATAATGAAAATTTGATTTTTTATTTGAGTTTAATGTCTGACCATTAAGTTGTGTTATTTTGAAATAAGGGTAATTAAAACTTTAAGTGCGTTTTTTTTTCTCAAACTTTTAATTTGTGCAACCCCTAAACATTGTTAATTTTTTTTGAAATTTGGCGTATATATTATTAAACCTAGTGAGACTCGGAAAGTGAGCAAAGTGTGGAAAAATATTATATATTTTTTCCCCTAACTAAGTGAAATGGGAGGTACCCTAAAAAAAATTATTTTTTTATTTTTTATTTTACCACTTTGTTGGCGTGACTGATGTGTATATTCATGCCAAATTACAGCTTTCTAGTACTAACGATCTCTGAGCTTAGCCGCGGACAGACAGACAGACGGACAGACATGGCGAAACTATAAGGGTTCCTAGTTGACTACGGAACCCTAAAAAGAGGCTTATTAGGTTTGGTGTGGTCAAACGATAATCAATTCGCTCATTTCAAAAGCCAGGATGGTACATAATTGTAGATAAAACATGTGATATAAGAAATTAAAGTCATAATCTAGTTAACCAAGAAAACATCACTTTTTGAACAAATATTGCAAAATTTTGTACGGCCGAGACAAAACATGTTATTTCGTTCTCCTGTAAAATTAGCTAAATGTCCCTTACTATGTATTGAAATGGTGCAGCCAATCTACCTACATACATAATAACAGATTTCTATTTTCCCCATAATTGAATAGGTGATTAAAATGTAAATTAAATCGTATCAATCATTATCGGAATATTGAAGTCAACTAACGTGTAGGTAATATTATTATGGTAACTATTATTTTCATTGAATAATAATTAAGGTAACTAACTGTGACCGACAGAAAGAGACCGCAATATGCCTTGTGGACAAAGCAGTCACACCGTTGAAATAATCGCTACCTGACGGAGAGTAGTGCAACCAGTCAGGCTCAAACTCAGACGAGCTGGGTTGATGGTACCGCCGCTCGACAGCAGAGGGCGTAGCCTCAAACCTATTGTCTTTTTCCCCAGTCTCGCCCTACTCCCCGTCAGAGGGCGCCGTGAACACGTTATAACTTCTAGATTAGACGCGAATGTTCTAGAAGGCGGAAATGGGTTGTAACTTCCGCCCAGTTTTTAGACGCCTAGCGACAACGGACGAATTCCGTTTTTTTCCTCGGAGTCTTAGCCGCACAGCCGTAGAGAGCGGTCACGTTACGTAATCTAATCAATTGTTCCGAGTTGGTCCGCGCGGGTGTATTAATTTAAGTATTGATCTGTGTAAAGTATCACGAGATTTGTATGCGTAATAGTGTGTTTAAATGTTGGAATAAAAGTGATAATAGTCAGTTTCGTTTTACCATTCATCCTCCCAGCGCCAAACCTATAGGAAAGCCCATCAGGCATCCGCTGTGCTCCACACTAACTTTCTCAATTAACATTCAAATACATACTAAAGGGTGTGTAATAATCGTCATAAGAACTATTGTCCGAATTTATCATTTGTCAGAAATTATAATTTTGCATAACCCTTTTTGGTCTGAATCCATTAGGTAATTGTACAGAATTGTTATAAAATAAACCTAACCTAACCTATAGAGTCCTACTGGATAATCATTTCAAAATTCCTGAATCCTGAATTCCTGAATTCCTGATTCCTGGTTTCTGAGAAAAAAGAGTTATGCGAAATGATAATTTCTGACAAATGACGAATTATGCTAAAAGTTTGTAGGTATGACTATTGAACGGCCCCCACAGACTTTTACGTACTGTACATCATCATTTTAGGACGTCCACTGCTGGACATAGCCCTCCCTCATTGATATACAATCATTACGGTTGGAAGCGGCATGCATCGACCGTGAACCTGGTGCCTTTACCAGATCGTCCGTCCATCTCGTTGGTGGTCGTCGCACGCTGCGCATGTCCGTGGTCTCCATTCGAGAACTTTTCGGTCCCTTTACGTACATATTTACATGCAAAGCGCTAGACTCGAGCTGCTTTACCTTATTTTATTTTGCGTAAAATGTACAGTTAAGAAAACTGAACCGCGCACCAGGGTGGGACCTTTTCACGACCAATTTCACGATGATTTCTTTGGCATATGTAATGGACTGTCAACATAACATTTGCAATGAAAATGGTTCACCCTGGTACGTTATTTAGTTGGCAAATGAAATTTTACGAAAAAATTTTTAGGATGTGACAATTTGTCAACATTTTTTTGATGAAACTACGGTAACCCGTTAAAATTATGACGGAGTCAAGAAAATCCATCAAGCTCACCATTGTGTGGCGGATAAAAAGTGCAAAAGAACGAAAATGGATGGATTAAGCAATAACAAAATACCTGCTCATCTTTTTCACAGCGGTAAAATATTAGCTCTAATTTGTCCTGGCATTCCATGAATTTCCCGAGGGATTGTCGGTCCAAATCGAAGTATTCTATGTCATTCGGGGCGCTTTTAAGGAATCTGTAATTTTGTCGAGGATACAAATTATTAAATTATAGAAGCGACGAAGAAAATTTGTTGCTTAGGAAAGTAATTCGTAATTTGAAACATTTTTTAACAGGAAATCTTGTGCTAACTTTAATTAATTAAATCTCTACGTTGTATTAAAGTTCAATTTTATCTGACCACTGAAAGTAAGCAAAAATTAAATTGCTATGTTAGAAGCAAGTGTGTTTTAGCTCGAGCAAACATAAATTTACCTAGTTAATCCACTTACAAAGACAAATAGATAAATTAATACATGATAAATATCTCAAACTAAATTAAAGCTGTAATTAAAAACAAAATAAAAGTAGGTAGGTAACCAAAGTTCAAATTAGAATAAATTTAAAAATGGTCCCCCGCGCGGCATGTACCCAAAGATGCTGCCAGAATTTTCATCGCTGAATAGCAATGCTGATACGCACTACTTACATACCTACCTTTATTGGGCTAAGCATTGACTTCAAACTGACCAGTACCTAGGTAGCGCAACCAGAAACTTATTTAAAATTTTGCAGTGGTAGCCTACGGGATACTTTCTTTTAAGAAAATGATTTCAAAAAAAAATCTAACTTTTTCGTTAAAATTTTTCTTTTAATTTTTAATTTATAAGCTAGCTAAGTATAATCATTTTCTAAAAGGCGTGAAGAAGCCTAATTTTGAAAGCTCGACGAGGCCTTCAGGCCGCTCGTAGCCTTAAGCGGTTCATTTCTACGAGTAAGGCCCACAAAGCCGTTAAGTCAGGAGCTAGGGAAGCCGCAGGAATTCGCTTGAAAAGATTTAATAAGCTAAGTTGGGGAAATGTCGGATATGGATATCTTGTAGGTACAAGGGAAAAATGATAATGTTGCCGAGCCGATTTTGATGGACGTCCAACTAAGAACCTTGAGATTTTAGCACAGATTATTAAAATAATAAGTTGATAATTTACTGCAATAGACAAAATGCAATACAATCAAATATTAATGTCGATTCTGATGCTTATTAATCAAACATGAGATAGGTAGTTTTCAACTATATTCTGTGATGTTCAATATCTATTAAGCGGGCGTGAATCTATATGGAGGTAGGTATATTTGATTAGCATCATACAGCGTATACTTATATGAATGAACCGAAATTTGAAATGTAAATGACAATGATAGACCCATCGAATTGATTGTGCCGTTGTGGCATAATTTTAGATGGCATATTTAGCCTTATTTTAGGATTAAAAATGAATAGCCAAATAATAGACATAGTTTAAATTAATAAAACTAAGTGGTATCAGTTAATAAGTAATTAAAGACAAATAAATAGTTGTAAAATACAGGGTTATTTGTAATTCACTGACATCCTCTTAACCCTGAATTCCTATCACTCAAACAAATATTTTTTGTTTTACGACTTTTTAAAATGAAGCACTTTTTTCCCATACAAATACACAGAGTATCGTAAAAATAAGAGGTAATCTCAAGTTTTTAAAACGTTATTACAACAAAAATATTAAGTTATGACAAAAGCCGTAAAACAAAAAACATTTGTGGTAGGAGTTTAGGGTTAAAAGGATGCTAGTGAATTACAAATAACACTGTATAACTGAAGATTGTGCAGTCCGACCTTACCTCGATCTGGGGCCTGTTGCATAACAAAGTACAACAGAGTTCCGCTTGTAATTATCAGTTGTACTTTGTTATGCAACAGGCCCCTGAAGACAAAAAAAATATTTATTTACAATGTTGCTACTTATTTGTTTTCCTCTCAATCGAAGTGAAAAATTAGAGTGTATAACTAATTCGTTCATAAAGCTTAAATACTCACTCTCCCCTGCGGCTCAGAGGGGTAAAAACGCTCGGGTAAAATAGCACGTTTTGTGCCCTTGTTGGAAATCCTACTATACTACACTTTTGTACTGGTGAATTATTTTAATCTAGATAGCTAGGCATGATGAATACCGTTTTCATAGAATAAAGTTATCAAGGATCACATAAATTATAGTTTAACTGCGCAACTTGGGGCTATAAACTCTGCTTGTCCATCGATTTACGGCTTGAAGTATCGCAACTACTCGCCTTAACTTTAGTTATGTCTTCAAGTTTGCGAATAAAAGGCCTCGGAATAAAAAGCGGTTCAATTTGGTGGCATGTAAATAAAATTGATATCAGTGAACCATAATAGACTGGGATATGAATGAATTATGATCCAATACTTTAAGAGACTGTTCGAGTAGCACCGCCGATTATTCAAAGAAAGAAAGAAAGAAAGAAAATACATTTATTTTCACACATTTTTTATATACACAAGACACAAAAAAATATTTTTACAAAAAAGACAATACAAAGGCTAAAAAAAATAGAGTATGTCATTTCGGTTGTAAATTGGACACTGGCTCAGCATAATGCTGAGGCGTTTATAACACCCCAGCGCTGATTTTCAGCCAGCACCGTCGGTAGTCACTCAGTAGTTACTTCGTAAGTGAAAATGAAAGATGTTAACCTAGAGAAAAGTCCAAAATGCCTAACTCTAATCAAGTATATTTAGCATTTTACACAAGTAGGTAGTATGTAACGGTTGTTCTTCTTTCGAAAATCACGGTGATATTTTTAAACGGCGGATCGCTGTGATTTTTTCATCGTGACGTTATTTTTCACCCATCTCTAATTTACACAAAATCCTTCTTCGCCTCTCTAAAGCCACCAGTCACTCAACATCACCCGTTTCATATGAAAATCAATTTGAATATCCCACACAGTAAGACACAATGGCACTTTCGCGCCAACGCCGCCATTTTGCAAGATGGCGCCATTTATAAGCGTCAACAAGCCACGTCATATTTCATCGTTATACGCGGTTAGAATTTCGAGGATTAATGAATAACCGTCTATTATAATTAACTAAAGCTGGTAATAAAGATTGTTGACGGCATTTTGATTAGAAACGGGAGAGGGCTCTTGTTTTATTTTGATGTGATTAGTGAAAACAATGAGATATGAAAAGAATTTGAAACTTGTGCCAAAATACCGGAACTTACTAAAACGGCACCCTGTGTTCAAGGGCCCATTTCAATTATTTGTGCCGTGTTATTTTTGATTTCCTTTAAATGTAATGGACTACGCGTGTGGTGGTATGTGCAGGACTCCTCAGGATGTTTTCCATCACCGTAAAGCTCATGGTGCCTGGTGAAGCCACCAATTTGACCCTTATTTGAATTTGGCCTTTCAAGTAGAGGGTCGCGGGTTCAAATCTCGGCTCGCACCTCTGAGTTTTTCGGAATTTATGTGCGAAATTACATTTGGAATTTACCGTGAGCTTTACGGTGAAGGAAAACATCGTGAGGAAACCTTCATACACCTGCGAAAAAATTCAATGGTGTGTGTGAAGTTTCCGCACTGCAAACCGCAAACCGCAACGGGCCCGCGTGCGAACCACGACCCAAGCCCTCTCATTCTGAGAGGAGACCTGTGCCCTGCAGTGGGACGTATATAGGCTGGGATGATGATGGTAATGATGATGAAAGCTCATGGTAAATTTCAGATGTAATTTCACACATAAATTCCGTAAAACTCAGAAATAAGTACGAGCAAGTGAGACCGAAGATGTAGTTCACTGGTTCAGTAAAAGCCTTGAATGGTCCTAAATTATAATTATCCGAGAAACCAGACGATGGAAGTGTAATCCCAGTTTTAATTTAAATTCCATACTTGATGAAGCCGCAAATAGATGCCAGTTATTTCGTATTAGCTACGTTATTAGTATGCTTATCGTGCACGCCGGCGGGAAGCGTGATATTGCCAATAATCATATCGATCTTGTACAGGCACTTGTATCTTATTCGGGAACCAAATGAAGATTGATAGTCTCTATTATATGCGATGTAAGTGTCACTTTGCTTTGACGGGTTGTAATTTTAGTTCTTTCACGGCCATCTCAAGTTGTAATCTATTCCAATAAATCTGTACCAGTCAAGTTAATATCGTAAATATGAATGCGAGTAGTTATTAGTATAGTAGATTTGTTACGCTTTCACGCTTGAAGTACTAAAGCGAATGTTGCAAAATTTGGTATGGTGATAGTTTGGAATCCAAGGACATAGGATAATTTTCTATCCCTGAAGATTAGTTCCTGAGCGTGTGATAAAAGTATCAGTCGCAGACGAAGTCGCAGGCAACAGCAGTACGCTTAGTATAAGTTTTACTTCACCAAAATACTTCTCGATCGCGTTTATGTAAAAATTTCAATTCTATGGAAACATGGACGCGCGGCTGCGGAGGCCCTGTCCATGTTTCCCTAGTAATTGAAATTTTTACGTAAACGCGATCGAGAAGTATTTTGGTGAAGTAAAACTTATACTAAGCGTACTGTTACTTATAAAGTTAAGTAAACTTTGTTCATGCGTTTGTTTGTAATTTTGACTGAATCAATTCAAAAAATTCTTATGCGTGCGTGCGGATATGCGGCTGCACGAATTTGGATGATAGCTCCATTTCTGGATTGACACATAGGCTACCTAGCTTTAATTCCGAAATTCGTGCGGGATCGAGATGTCAAAATCTCAATTGATACGTTTAGAGATTTTTTATATAATTAGGTACCTACTCAAAATAAATTAAATATTAATTAATTGTCTAACCATGGTACAATTTTCGGGCATTCATATGGAAATTTAGTGAAATCGTATTAATCGAACTACTAACTGTAATGATTAACTTAAGTAAGACGAGCTGTGACCAAAAGTAGGTACGTAACTTATAATCAAGAAATTATCCAATTTAGGATTAGACTTGGAATTTAATTCAAGATTAATCTTCAATAAAACTACAGGCCTTCACATTAATTCAGAGCAAAAGGAATTAAATTAGATCACAAAATGGTATAATTAGGTACGGAAATTAGCTTCTCTTCAAAGTATCGGCCGAAAGGAATATCTAACTGTAATTTAATTTGTCCGATGTCTCAGTAATTGGAGGGATTTAGAGAATTTGTCAAATTTTCTTGCGTTAGTGTTAATGCGGGCTCCACATGCTTGGCAAACAAAAGCAAACAGCGAACATCAATCAACAAACACGAACGTATGGATAGTGTTTGCAGGCGTTTGCCTATTTTGTTTGTGTTTGCCTGTGATCGGCGTTGGTGTCGGTTTTTTGCACAAATCAAAGGTTATTCGACAAACGTGATTGTGATGTGTCAGAAAGGCTTGGCGAACATGCAAGAATAGTGTGTTCGCCAAGCCAGGGGTGCCGTGTTTGCGTTGAGTTATATCGGTCGTTTTTAGGGTTCCGCACCTCGAAAGGAAAAAGCGGAACCCTTATAGGATCACTTTGTTGTCCGTCCGTCCGTCTGTCGAGAACCTTTTTCTGAGGAACGCGTGGAGGTATCAAGCTGAAATTTATATCAAATACTCAAGTCTACTGTCCCTTGGAGCTGTGAAAAAGTAAACTTCTAAGCCAACGCAATCAAAGGATACAGCCATTTATGCCGCAAACTTTCGACACTCGCAAGGGAATTAAAACCTACAGGGTCATGTCACCTAAATATGTCGAGTTAAACTCGTTTTAAGACGTGAGTGATCCGTTTATTTTCACTACCTACAGGGTACTTCCCGTGAACTCAGAATCTTGAAATTTGGTACGAAGCAAGGTCTTATAGCACAGATAAAGGTAAAATTGCGCAAAGCATAATTTTTTTGTCTGTCTGTCTATTAATTAACCAATCTACAATGATCCCACACTGCGTACATTTTGTTCAGGAGCAGGGGTCTGCCAAGACTGGATGTTCTTAGATACATATAAATTTGTATGGAACCCTCGGTGCGCGAGTCCGACTCGCACTTGGCCGGTTTATTGGTGATTATTGGTATTTGTGGCAAACATCGAGCAGTGGTGAGTGGCATTTGGGATTACTTCAACATCCCAGCCTTGGTACATACGTCTAACTGGAGGCCTCATACTACGAAATTCGATTTTCAAACATCGTGTCGTGCCGTTCCGTTCAAACTTATAGTCTCAAGCACAAAAGCAAAAGGGACAGCATGATACGAACTTCGAATTTAGAATTTCTTCGCGGGTGTGTGCAGGTTAAATTTAGTCATTGGGGCTGTTTCACCACCCATTGATTAATTTTAACTGACGGATAAATAAAATGCCGTCTCCGTGTGTTCGAACACAACAAACAGAGACGGCATCACATTTATCCGGCAAATAAATTTGATCAATGGATGGTAATAATAAATAATAATGATGTAAGTATATTGGCAGCCTAGTGGTTTGACTTTTAGTTTCTCAAGCAGAAGATCATGAATTTGAGCCTCACACCTCTTTGTTTTTCGGAATTTATGTGCGAAATTACATTAGAAATTTACCATGAGCTTTACGGTGAAGGAAAACATCGTGAGAAACCTGCACACGCCTGAGGAGAAATTCAATGGTGTGTGTGAAATTCGCTAACCACATTTGCCCGCGTGGGAACTACGGGCCAAGCCCTCTCATCTGAGAGGATGCCTGTGCCCTGCAGTGGGACGTATATAGGCTGGGATGATGGTGATGATAACGTACGTGAGTCTTTCGCGGCGAAATCGCTGCCATTTCAAATCGTCCGCAAATCGCCTTGTGATAAAGGCTTTTGAAGCTAAGAAGTTAAAACACTTTTGTCCTTGCAACCGAAGCCACTTCATATCTTTTGTTGTATATCTTAGTGCTTCAATAAAACTTTAATACCCTACAAGCATAGAATCGATCCTACCGTTCTGCTCATAAAACTTGCAACTATATAATAAAGACAGCAGTAAACAAGTCGTATGATAACAGATAAACATTAATAGTTGACTGCATGAAGCCGTTATTGTTTCGAGTATCTTAAGAGGCCGTTCGCCCTGAGTCGTTGTCGCTTATTTACTTTCACAGACATTATTTTACAGTTAAATACGTTTTCGCAAGTCGCTTCCAACCGTAATGATTGGGCGTCAATGAGGGAGGCCTATGTCCAGCAGTGGATGTTCTACTGCTGAAATGATGATGATGATGATGAGAAAAATCGGTAGAAGTTTTCTTTCCTTACATCTCGGCCTTTATACGTCCCAGTGAAGAACACAGGCCTCCACTTAGAATGAGAGGGCTTGGGCGGATCGGGTACTTCACACGCGCCATTGAATTTCGTAAGTATGTGGAGGTTACACGATGCTTTCCTTCACCGCAAAGCTCATGGTAAATTTCAAATGTGATTCCGAAAACCTCAGAGGCGCGAGCCCGAAGTCGAATCCACTACCCTCTGTTTAAGAGGCTGAAGGTCAAACTACTAGGTTACCACGACTTTTTATTACTTAAGTATGCTAGAAAAAAAAACCGGCCAAGAGCGTGTCGGACACGCCCAAGGTAGGGTTCCGTAGCCATTACGAAAAAATCAAGTAATATTTTTCTAAGGATTTCGTATGTGTACGGAATCATCCAAGTTTAGGTATGTTTTATACCTTAGGCTACTATTTACTCTTAAACTACAAATAATTTCCAAGCAATCTTAGCCGCTATAATTTTCCTAGTAAATTTGATATATTTACTACCCTTCTGAATTTTTTCAAATTTTTCCACCCAACATTTTAGATTTTAGAGGGGGGGGGGACGGCCAATTTTAATGAAAATTTTCACTTTAAAGTTGAATATTTCGCAAACAGATCACTGAATAGAAAAATCATGTTAGCAACTCCGCAATGATTTTAAAAGACCTATCCAACGATACCCCACACTATAGGGTTAGCCGAGAAAAAAAAATCACCCCCACTTTACGTCTATGGGAGGTAGCCTAAAAAAATTTTTTTTACTTTTTTTTATTCAATCAATTTGTCGGCGTGACTGATATATATATTCATGCCAAATTACAGCTTTCTAGTACTAACAGTCTCTGAGCTTAGCCGCGGACAGACAGACAGACAGACAGACAGACGGACAGACATGGCGAAACTATAAGGGTTCCTAGTTGACTACGGAACCCTAAAAACAGTAATAAAAACGCAGTTCATACATGAGCAGCAACCGGGTATGTATTACAATACCGAAGTACGAAAGACCGAATGTATTAAAACATCGAATGGGTCAAAAGACCGACACGATTTTTTTCTGAAACCGTTAACTTTTTAAGATTGATATAAAACAAACCTAACCTAACCTAATGGGTTCTGTATGATGCCGTTTTAATAAATTCTGAAAAGTTTACGGTTTCAGAAAAAAATCATGTCGGTCTTTTGACCCATTCGATGTTTAAATACATTCGGTCTTTCGTACTTCGGTATTGTAATACATACCCGCAGCAACCCCACAACCCCAAGCACATTGCAAGCCCGTGCAAGAACTAAAGTCACGGACATAGCTCGAGGAATCGCCAGACTCAAGTGGCAGTGGGCAGGGCACATCTCTCCTAGAACTGATGGCCGATGGAGCCAAAACGTTCTCGAGTGGCGTCCACGGACCGGAAGACCCAATATTGGTAGGCCTCCAACAAGATGGCGCGACGACCTGGATAAGGATGGTGCAGGGCCGATCCGTTTGACGAGCCTTGGGAGTCTCATGTTCAGCAGTGGACATCTAAAATGATGATGATGACTCATTAATACAGTTTATTAACTGTAAAATCGCGTAAATAAGAGAAATCGGCAAAATTTCGTATATGGCCTCTTAAAAGTTCTACACGACGCCGTTAGCCTCTAGGGGGCGATTCCGGAGCTTCAAACCGGTGAAAGTTTAATTAAAGAGCTCTTTTTAGTGTTCCCATTGAGTTTCAGAATATGTGCGAAGCTTTGAACGCGTTTCTCTTTACGCGTTTACTATTCACTGAGTTATTCCGGTGCACGTTTATCTGCAGCACACACCGTTATCAGTGTTGCAGATTCATTGAAACTAAGTTACTTATACTAGTAGGGTTGTTGCACGATATTTATTTTGTTGTCAACGTGACATATTGGTATATGAAACGTTTTGTTGCAAGAATGTTTTTACAGGTTTTTACAGATTTGTATAATTTCAATAGTTTTCTGAATTATTAAGACTTTTTTCTAGGTTAACTGGCGTTAAATTTTTGTCGTCTACTGTATATCTATTTTAAATATGAGAACGATCGCTCCACTTCTACAGATGTAATTGGTAAATACTTTAGGTAACTAGTGTTCCACGGTGTTTTTGTATTTTTTTTTATTTCAGCTTCCTCATTGTTTAAGTAATTTTAAAATTTGTCTCACTGTATTGAATTAGGGATTTTTTTACCTTACAAAATGCTCCTATCATCCACTCAAAGGTTGACTGGTAGAAATCCCTTAAAGGGATATGTTCGCCTTTGTACATGCATTTCAACTTCATTTTTGTCAAAAATGTTTTTTATTTCTTTCCTTATTTTTGTACAATAAAGAGTTTACACATACATACGTACATTATAGGTACATGTTAAAAATATGTGCAGGGCTATCCCTAGCGTTTTCAATGAATCTGCAACACTGATAGTGATAACGGTGTGTGATCTGCAGTGATAGGCAGGGAACTCTAGACACTGACAAAATCCCAACCTTGTAATAGTGCCCATCTTGCCAAACGTCCGCTGATGCCCCTTTTATTCTTCAACCAAACCATCGCTCGATGATCTGTAAATACCTGAAACTTAAGACCCAATACTAGTAACTTTTGAAATAATTCAGTGACCATTATGAGTGCCAAGCATTCTTTTTCTGTTACTGAATATTTTTGTTCCGCATCTCTCAACTCGTGATAGGTAGCTGAAAGGCGTAGCTAAAAAGAACGATTTAAATTAAAACTTGCACTTCAACTAAGTATAATATGGATTAATTACAAGAATGGTTCCTCAGACCGTCTGCTGTCCGCTGTTCGTTTCTTGATTGAAGTTCTAGATTCTAGAAGACACTAATTCAAATTTAGGAAACAGCGACACGGTCTCGGTGGCCAGTGTCTACATTACATTGCTTGTAAAACGGACGGCCGATGGGGGAGTAAAAGGTTCTAGAGTGGCAAATGCGAACCGTAAGACTTGGCGTAGCAAGGGCCCAACAAGATTGACCGACGATCAGAGGCCGCATTGTCTAACGCTTCTGACGCTTGCCTTCGCTTTCACCATCTCTTACTCTCATTATTTCATACCGTATGACAGAAAGAAATAGCGATTGCGAAGGCAAGCGTCAGAAGCGTTAGACAATAACTAGCTATGGCTGGTAGAGGTCGCAGGACCAATGGTTCTGGAACTCTTTGGGGGAAGCCTTTTGGCTGATGATGATGGTGATGAGATGACGATGCTGTTTAGGTATATCTTCGGCCTATACACGGTATACTTGTGAAAACTAGCTTGTATAGTCTGAAAACCAGCGCTGGGCGTTGTGCCTAGCATACGCTGAGATTGGGACCCATTGCCTAACCTAGCAGTAAGTTTAGCATAGTAGTTTTTAGTAATGTTTTTAGTGAACTAAAACAATTACTTTGCTCACCCGCGACCTTACAATAGTTACGTTTATGCAAGAAATGTGCGTTCATGCAGTTCCTCCACCTCCACACTGTACGAACACACACAAATCACATAAACCCAACCATCACCACCACCAAGCTACACTGACGCGTTTCGAACTCAACCAGAGCTCATCTTCAGAGTTACCACAACCGTATGCTATGCTACCAAACGTTAAACTAACAAACCAAAACAAATGTTTTAACTTGTCACTGTAACTTCTCAAGTACCCACTTTATTTTTCTTATTCTCAAACTACCCCACAAAAATTAACTTTTATTGACATATTTAAAACTACCTTGAATTTTTTTTGTTTATTTATTTATAAGGCATATTTAATTAATACTAACTGTTCAAATTCGACCCAAGCCGCAGTAAAGGAGAAGATACTAAATTTACCTGTTCATTAATAATAGACCCCATAGTGTTGTACCTAATTATTTCCATGCATTCCAGAGCATCCAGACGCAACCCCTTGCCGCAATAATGTAACACTTCATAAGAATCTGAATCTAACAATGAATGATTTGATTCCAACAAATGTTTTGCAAAATTCGATCTATCTGGATGCTCATTCCTATATGCCGAAACATGCTCTTTAAATCTAGTATTAAAACTTCGGCCTGTCTGTCCTACGTATATCCCATTGCAGTCATTACAAGTAAGCTTGTATACCCCCGATCTAGTTCCCTTATCTACCTGTTCTTTGTGGTTACATAGCCTAGAGTACAAAGAGTTGTTAGTCTTAAAGGCAACATTAATATTGTTTGATTTTAAAATGCCATAAATCTTATCAGACAAACCCCCGACGTAAGAGATGCTAGATCTATATTTGTTAGTAGACTGAGAAGGTAACGCAGCGTAAAGCATGCTATTTACTAACCGTGCCTGCTTCTTTTAAATAATGTTTTTAGTTTTACTTATCCTATTTTGTTTGTTTTATTTTTTTTTCTTTGTATTGAGTTAGGTTCTGGTAATAAAGATTTTTTAACTTTTTTTATTTTTTTAAACTGTCCTATGATTGAAAAGGCTTCAGGTGTACTTCCCACGTGGGCCCAGTACCCAGTACGGATTGGAAACTTTACACACATCATTGAATTGCTTCACCGAAAAGCTTATGATGAGTTTCAAGACTTTTCGCACCTCCGGTACAACAGTGTAGCATAATAATACACCATTTTAATTTAGACTTTCCGGAAATTAAGTAAAGTCTAAATTAAAATGGTGTATTATTTCGAGATGATACATTGTTGTACCGGAGGTGCGTTTTGTAGTGGACATAGTTGCATAACTACCTATATAGCGTCAGCTTCATAGGTCAGCTACGACCCTCTATGCCTCTATTCCACAAAGTACAACTGGTAGTTCAACTAGTTGAACTAATTGGACAAAAATATTCCAATTATTTCAACTCTATCGTAATCATTCCTAATAGTTACAAAGTTGAAATAATTGGAATATTTTTGTCCAATTAGTTCAACTAGTTGAACTACCAGTTGAACTTTGTGGAATAGAGGAGCTACTTCGGCAGGTTCGCCAGTAGTCTCGATCCCGTAGGACGGTGTAGGCACTTGTCCTTTTAGGAATAAACAATAATTATCAGTATTCTTTGGACTTGTCTCTCAGTGACTCTCCCAATCAAGGACTCATATATAACTAAAGTACACTAAACTTTAAAGGCTTTACACAAATATTTGTTTACAATGTTGCTGTCCAATTTCCTCGTAATCGAAATGAACACTTCTATAGCAAAATACATGTTTTATGGTTAGTCCAAGAGCCCACAGCCTTAATAAAGGCTCGTTTCGAAGCTGCGCTATCAGCAGAGTGCAGCGGTAATTGAATGGTGACGTGCACTCAACCTAGGATGCAATTATGGTGAGCCGACTCTCGACCGCAGCCAGAAAATGAAGTACACTCTGTCATGTCCTGAATAACCATAGTTTTTAAAAGCAAAGTAATCGGGGATAGGTACTTTTCATAACTATAACAATACACTCATCAAAAGTGCATAGGGATATTTTTATCCCTAGAGAGTTTTGAACATTTAAATATAAGCAATAAGCATATTACTAACTAGCTTTTGCCCGCGACTCCGTCCGCGTGGAATTAGTAATTTGGGCAGCTTATTTTTTATCCAATTTGCTTTTTCATCAATTATGGCTCTCCTTAGATCCTTCCGGAAGAAGTGAAACTTCATAATAAACCAACCCGCTCCCAATCCGCCCCAACCCGCTCTCAACCCGCCCCCAACCCGCTCTCAACTCACCCCCCACCCGCCCCCAACCCGCTCTCAACCCGCCCCCAACCCGCTCCCAACCCGCTCCCAACCCACCCCCAACCCGCTCCTAACCCGCCCCCAACCCACTCCCAACCCGCCCCCAACTCGCTCTCAACCCGCCCCCAACCCGCTCCCAACTCGCCCCCAACCCGCTCCCAACCCGCTCCTAACCCGCCCCAACCCACTCCCAACCCGCCCCCAACCCGCCCCCAACCCGCTACCAACCCGTTCCAAACCCGCTCCCTACTCGCCCACCCACCCGCTCCCAACCCGCCCCCAACCCGCTCTCAAGCCGCCCCCAACCCGCTCTCAACCCGCCCCCCAACCGCTCCCAACCCGCCCTATCTAACTGGGCTATCTAACACTGAAAGAATTTTCCAAATCGGAGCAGTAGTTCCCGAGATATAAACGTTTTATTTCCAAAACCCCCGATTTGGAAACATTCTTCCGCTCCGCTCCGCTCCTATTGGTGTTAGCGTGTTGATATATATAGCCTTCCTCGATAAATGTGCTATCTAACACTGAAAGAATTATTCAAATCGGAGCAGTAGTTCCTGAGATTAGCGCGTTCAAACAAAAAACCTGTTCGATTAATTCTTAAAATAGACGTATCTTTCTTATTTGTGAACCGATTCAAATGAAACAAACACTAAATGATAATCCAAGAAAATACCAACATATCAGTGAAAACCGTATCCTTCTAGGTTAAGCCGTTTCTGAGATTAGCGCGCACAAACGCACAGACAAACAGACAATAATTCTAAAAATCATTGTTTTGGGTTCTATTGCGCTAATAAATAGCCCTAGTGACAATTTTTCTCAAATATCTTCAATGTACAGACACCGACTTGTTACAGATTTATTATATGTAATAGATTATTTCGCCTTTGTACATTACATATATCTCAATGGTTGTCAATAGTGTTTTGATTTTTATCTTATTTTTTTTGTATAGTCAAGGACTTTAATTCATAAGCCACCTTGGAACTATTTCACAGCAAACGTCATAGTGACATCGCATTAATTAACAAGGGAAATCGTAATGACTTTTCTTTTGAGAAGGTTCCATGGTGGCTCGTGAATTAAAGTCCTTGACCGTACGGACCGTGTGTGTGTGTGTGTGTGTGTGTGTGTGTGTGTGTGTGTGTGTTGTGTCTCTTTCGTGCTGAAGCGGCTGGACGGATTTTAAATGAAATTTGGTATGTATGTAGACAGCAGGACATCTGTTAACTAACACTAAAGCTACTGTTTTTTCGATATTCCCACGGTATCCGTGTAAAATCACCGTGTAAAGTTGCTGAAGATATATAAAGATACTGAAATTCATCCATATCAAGATTACTTATAGTTAAGGATCTTCACCAGACAATTTACGCCTATTTAATACTTAGTGAAGGTTATTTACCGCCCTCTCGAACACACTTAACGTAAGAGCTTAAGTTGACCCCTGGGGTTTGGAAACGCTTTGAAGCAATTTGTGTTAATAATGTTGTTGATATTTTGTTGTTGTAGTTTTATTGGCACCACGGGATATTTTATGGAAGAAAACTGCGTTGCTTTTTGAATATAAATACGGAGTCAACACTTTTGGCATTCTCTATTATTTTTTGCACAACAGTAAGGTAAACGTCCCTGTGCTCGACACTGACCCAATACACGGCACCTTTAATCTTACGTCATAGTAAGAGAGGTGACAGATGGGTGTCAACTACTGGACGTTGAGGTATCGAGCTGGTACGTTTACCTTATTTAAATGCGGATGTGATGAAATTCTGTTGCACAGAATTATTATTTATTTTGCACGATCTGAATTCTACAGAATTAGCCATGCTAACTTTTTAAATATGTATTGAAAATCTCAAAACCATTTCGAGAAACAAGCTTTCGGTACAGTTTCTGTATATCAGATTTTAAAAAAAGTCTTACATTATTAAGATATTCGTTGAAATGTTTTGACCTTCAAATGCCCTTTCTGTGAGTCATCAAACGAATAATGGATAATGATTATTTTGCCTTATTTAAAAAAAAATCGACTGACGTCTGTCTAGTCTATATCAAACATAAACTCAAACTTGACATTGACGTGTCGTTTCGTTTTGTAGTTTGTTTGTTTATTTGTTATTTAAGCACAAAGAGTAAAACCATATACCTAATAAGGTTTAAGCAGCATTTTATTATAAAAGGACGGCTAATAACGAAAAAGCCGATTCTCGCAATTTGCCACAAGTGGACAATGTCATGATACTGGAGTTCATGACGAATTCTAGCAACCACAACATCGCTGAAATAAGAGGAGCTACTCAACGGTCAAGACTTTATTGTTAAACCATTGTGTACAAGTAATGTGTATGTTTTAAATAGGCACATACATTTAAATGATCTTCACAACAAAACTGCAAATAGTTCTTGAAGTATTTTTGCTTCACTTCTCGACACCATTCCTCTCGCCGTCGTTCTGGGATTGGTACGAATAACAAATCCGGGTTATCCCTGCTGTTATTCGAACATAAAGGGGCGAAACACTCGTAGCCTTCCATTTCAAACAAGTTCAGTTAGTGATTTCAAATTTTTTTGAGGTTAGCCGTCGGCGGTGACGTTAACACCTTGATGTTGACTTTACCATAGACTTTACTGTATTTTTTTGTGCAGGCAAAGACTACATTATCCATTATGCGTTTGATGACGTCACGTCAGCAATATATTAATATTTTTTTTAATGTAGATAGGATTCATTAAAAACAAAAA
Source organism: Archips crataeganus (assembly GCA_947859365.1). Taxonomy (NCBI): domain Eukaryota; kingdom Metazoa; phylum Arthropoda; class Insecta; order Lepidoptera; family Tortricidae; genus Archips; species Archips crataeganus. The sequence continues at coordinate 13,058,030 of OX402065.1, read as the reverse complement.
TACCGAAATTAGTTTCTTAAAATAGTCTATATTTATCAAATAAATTATAAAAATCATACAACAAAAATATGAAGCATGGCCAATTGCAAAGTCTCTGTCTGCAAAGTGTTTTTTTATCTACAAAAGAGATACTTACTATTCTGGACAATTAGAATTCTACTACACAACAGTATTTAAATTCTTACGTTATTCTACACAGTCCTCTCTACGTAATAGCAATTCTTCCTATTCGTAATTCTGCACAACCTGAATTCTACACAACAGTATTTAATCTCTTACACTATTCTGCACATTGCACAGTCTTCTCTACGTAATAGCAATTCTTCCTATTCGTAATTCTGCACAACCTGAATTCTACACAACAGTATTTAATCTCTTACGCTATTCTGCACAGTGCACAGTCCTCTCTATGAAATAGCAATTCTTCCCATTTATAAATCTGTACAATCTGAATTCATAACAACTTACCGTCGGGGATAGTGCAAATCCGCTTATCTACCATATGTAAATACCGCGTATCTGCACCACAATGTAGTTTTACATGGGATGGTTCTAACTTCATATTTGTTTTAGTTTAACGAATTTGGAGGAAACATTATCCAAAAATTTTCAGATACGCGGTATTTTCCAATGCCAGTTAAGCGAATTTGCACTATCGCCGACGTTAAGCTATTTTGCACACTCTTCTTTATGTACTAACTTCCTTTTTGTAATTCTACACAATTTGCCACACAACAATATTTTACCCCATTCGCTATTGAATAGCGAATTTTACAGAAATAGAATTTCTATTTCTGTAAAATTTTCCTTTGTGTACAAAACCTTATATCTATTCGTAATTCTGTATGCACTAGGTACAGTACTTTATCAGATCAAAGCTACGAACAGTTCAAGTTGTTCAACTAGTTGCTCAAAGCCAATGTCAAAGTGATGCTGCAGCGCATACCTGCGAAGAAATTCAATGGTGTGGGTGAAGTTCCCAATCCGCACTGGACCTGTGTGGGAACTACGGCCAAACCTTCTCATTCTGAGAGGAAGCTTGTACTCAACAGAGGGTTGTATATAGGCTGGGTTGATGAGTAGCTAGGTATAATTTTTAATATCCTCTCTTTGTTTTGTTTTATTTTAGTGTCATCTACATAATAATATTATGTATAATAATGTGCATTAGATATAACTACCGTACCAGCAATTAATGTAGGTACCTAAATTAACTCAACGAGTCCCAAGATACAGGCTCAGCTTAGTTTGGGGCCCACTGGATACTGATTATGTAAACGCTTTTTCAGTAAATAAATATTTTCATTTCATTACATTTCATAATCATTTCATTTTCCCCCAGCTCCTTTCAACCTTATTCTACATAACATTGTATTGTTAATTAATGTCATCATTTTCTCTAATCCCCCTACCTTTATACTTAGACGGGAAGGCACTATAGGAAGAACAATTATTATTAACAATGGAAGGGGACGCTCAGGCAATGGATCCCCAGCCGAGCGTTCAATGGCGACAGGATATTTATTACCTGGCTGGCTACTCCAGGAATACATAGTTGTATATGTGCCTTTGTATGTAGTTTAGAGGTACTAAAATAGAAGTTTTTAAATAAAAACATCGCAATAAAAAAAGTACTAAACAGACAGACATACCTCACCGCATTAGCACGCTGAAGTGGCCATGGGCCGGCCATATAACCCGAAGAACTGATAACCGTTGGGGTTCTTGTTCTTGAGTAGAGACCACAGATCGGCAAACGCAGCGTAGGATGTCCTCAGACTCGGTGGAGCGATGATCTTCGCAAGTCGGCTGGCAAGAGCTGGATGAGAGTGGTCGAGGATCGTGCTCAGTGGCGTGCCATTGGAGAGGCCTATGTAGAACAGTGGACGAGCATAGGCTGATAATGATGATGATGATGATAAAACAGACACTGTAAGTGACAGGGCGCACTGGCTTGACAGTTCTCACCGGGAAATGGCCAAAACAGAGATTTGAACAATTCTCTAAGGGATATGAACCTATGACCAAAACACGAAGAATGTTAAAATGGGGAAACTATTTTATCATTTGGCCAGTAAAATCAGTCATTAGATCAAATCCCAAAATCAACTGTGTTCAAAGATTTGTTTAAATTACCTAGTAGACTATCACATCATCGATGCATCTAGTGAAATGATAAAACGAGTTGACTTTGCGAGTTCGTTTCGTCAACCCACTGGCGTGTTTCAGGGTTTTTATCAAATCACTAAACAAATCTGGTGAGATGAAAAAACGAGTTGCCTTTTTTGCCTGATTTTATAATTTTACTAAACAGATTTAGGTATCTGATCGAACGACTGATTTTTCTAGGCATGTGATAAAATGGATTCCCCATTTTAATGATTTGGTCATATCCGTTAAAATTTGTTCAAATGTGTTTTGGCCATTTCCCAGAGATATATACAATTTTCTAAACAAAATATTAAAAACTCCAAGTCATGATTTAAGAGGGTACGATGCGCACCATTTCTCCATACAAACGTAATCTCCTGTTTCCTCCTTGGATAATGGCTTTAGATCCAATTTTTTTTACTGTGTAATCTGTATCTACCATAGCTATGCCCCTATGTTTTGTTTTTTGCCATATTTCAATTAACATAAGAAATATGAGCTTTCAAAAACTGAAAACATTGCCCAATTTCAACGTCATTTTCAGACACTCATCAGAAAAGAATCCCTGATATAAACAAAAAAAGGAAAACATAGGGGCATAGCTAAATCTGTCCTCTAATTATTTTTGAAAAAAAATAATTTTATTGGTCCAGTTTTCGAGAAGAAAACAGGGGATTACGAAATGCTGTTTTGATCAATTTTACGCACCTATTAACGGTCTGAGCTGCAGTTGTCCCGCTCTCGCTGTACTGACACGGAGGGGTTCGGGCGAGACAGCGATAATTCATTAAAATACCTATTTCTCAAAAGTCTCTCAGCCATCGTACCCTCTTAAGATTCTTCTTCAAAACACCTTTCTTTTCCAAGTCGGTTGAAATCTTTCCAGGCTTTATTAAGACCAACCGGAAGTCGTAGTTCCCGGTTAGTTTCCGGCGTAGGCTGTTCCGGATATTGCGTTGTTCGCCGGAAGTGTTCGCTTGTGTGTTTTCCCTCCAATTTAAGATATAGAGTATATAGACTTACGTTAGAAGAAATAACGATTTAATTTACCTTTAATATGTGTTTGCTGATTTGATAAAATGAGTTTTATGCACAGAACTAGTAGGTACAGTCAACTTACCAGAGTGGAAACCTTTCGTTGCAAATGTCATGTTAACATTTTATACATCTAGCAAAGAAATTATCGTGAAATTGACTGTGAAAAGATTCCACCCTGGTACGCAATTCAGTTTCCTTGACTGTACGAGTGATGTGAGCTGAAAGCGTGAGGCGTCTATCTGGCTAAAAAGGCATGCACTTATTAATTTTACAGCGAGCCGCTCGAATAAATTGCTAAAAGAATTAATATTAATATTGCAGTGATTATACTTCAAAAACTGAGTAGGTATTATAAGTACTTAACTGAAATCTTTAAAACAAAAAATTGTACGCTGTAACAAAGAGTAGATAAAGCAGCGGTATCGGTTCTGGAAGGAACTCTATAAACGGTACCATTATTTTGCCCCTATCATTAGTTAGTTCTGTGGTTTAACACTATGTTTCGTTTACATTTTCTTTCTTAAAACAAAACACTGACAGAAATATTACCTGTAAATACAGGGTGAAATTATGAACGTGATACAAAATTAGTGTTTCAAGCTTAGTTAATGCTGGATAACATAATACATTACTCAATTGTTGAAATTGGTCTGTACCTCTACCACGAGTCCACACTAGTTCACAGTGACCGTACTCGCTAGCGACGGCGCAAATGATTTGTATGGAGAATTGTACTTCCGTAAGTGACCGCTAGAGGCGCTGTACAATTCTCCATACAAATAACCCACGCCGTCGCTAGCGAGTACGGTCACGGAAACCAGTGCAAACTCATGGTAGAGGCACTGATAAAATTTTTGATTTTCATACTTTGTTGTAGTTAAATTATGAACTGGTTAAATGCATTATGTTGTCCAGCATTAATTAAGCTAGAAACACTAATTTTGTATATAGGTAACGTTCAAAATTTCGCCCTGTATAAATTAAAGTTATAAACGCTGGACCGATTTTAATAAAAACGTGGCAAAATTTTTTGAAGGACTTAATTATGTTAAGAGCTGTCTGGGTCTTATTTTTGGCATAACCATGTCAAGTGAATTCTGCTTTATATGTAATTATTCCCTGGAATTAAAGGATTTTGAGTACAAAATAAACAACAATTAAATTGTTCACAACGCTTTTATTGCACCGCATAACATTTGTATAGAGATCTTAAAAAAACAGAGCTGCACAAAATTTTATCATTTTTTTATAACATTTAACAAAAGAGTGTTAAATTGCCTGACGCATTCGGAATTATCACATTCACGATTTCTTACTGTCAAACGATATAGTAATACGATGAGAGTAGAAAGAGATGGCGAATGTCATAGTGAGTTCCCGCGCTTTACATTCTACAAAAAATAATCAGGTACCTACCTAGTTAGGTAATCTTCAGACGAGGCACCCAAAAAATTTCCAACGCTATAATAATAATTAAAAATAAAATGTTACCTGTTACTTAACTTATTAAGAAAGATTCTGCCATGCTTGAATAGTTTTTTTTTAATTAAATTTAGCTCAACACTGTTTTATAATGACAGCCATTTATTGAACGGGGTACACCTTTGGCCACAATAAAAATCTAAAGAAGTGACATAACTTCAACAAAAAAGATTTATTGATATATAAATAATTTTAATGTGCATCGCCTTTCACACGCTAAAGTTGACACATACATTGAAATTTTGCTGCAAATGACCAAAAAAGTAATACCTAAATATTACATACTTGCTTACATTTTCTAAAGATTCTAGTTAAAATCATATTTGTTAGCGAAACCATGTTCTTTGGCCAGTAAAAGTGGTTTTAGTCCAAATTTAAACGTTCAAATTGCAATTAAAAAGAATTTACATAGTTTGGATCTCTATGAAAGAGTTTTATCAAACTTAACCTAACTAACAAGTATCTTACAAGATGTAACATGGCTAAACTACTTTCTTACAATTTTTACAACAAACATTTTAATCACAATTTAATGTGCACCTTATTCTGCAACGAATTTTAACTGCGACAACGTTTTGTAATAAATATTTTAACAGTTATTATTGATACTTTGGGTAAAATAAAATCCATACTAATATTATAAATGTGAACGTGTGCTTATTTGTTTATATGTTTGTCCTTCTTTCACATCGAAACTGAGCGACGGATTGCCGTGATTTTTTGCATGGACATAGTTGAAAAGCTGGAGAGTGACATAGGCTACTTTTTACCACGTTTTCTTGCACACAAGTAATGATACAGTGTGGCTCTTTCACTCACACAAATACTACGGCAAATACGCCAATACAGGACAAACATTCACCTGTTTCAAAGCTATTTTTAAATTAATCAGTGATTACCCAAAGTAAACCTACGAGTTGAGATTAGATATTTTGATAACAGATGTCCTAAAACTAATCTGGAATATATTAGCAAATGGAAATGGAACCACCAGAGTTGCCAGACTTAAGTGGCAGTGAGCCCGTTGCTCGTAGAACCGACGGCCGAGTGCGCAGTAAGACTCTAGAGTGGCAACCACGAACCCGGAGACGTGGCGTGGGAAAGTTCCCAACAAAACGGACCGGCAATCTAGTGAAGATCACAGAAACAACTTGGATGCAGACAGGGCAGGACTGATCCTTGTCCTAAGCCGAGTCTGCATTGCACGGTGTCGACAGAGGAGCCCCATTCCGGGGTGGCCAGTGGGCGTCGCGGATGACTCTTCATGCTCCCGTGGCGTTCACAATGGCAACGAGGGAATCCGTGCGGTTTTTAGTGGGTAGGCCCCTTGTGGGAGAGCCCCACATATCCTCTGCTTCCCCGAACAGAGACGAATGCATAAGGCGCATTTTCCACACCAAAGAAAAAGGTCTGATCCTTGTGGAACTCAGTGGGGCAAGCCGTTGTTCAGTAGTGGACGTATTTTGACTGAACTAGATATTCACGCTCGTAGAACTAGATATACATTTACAGCGGCGTCCAGTCAAAGAAACTCAACCCGTCAAAATATTCCGGATTCGTTTTAAAACATCTTGTATATTGAAAGGTATTGAAGGCTTTAATTATTACAAAATATTTTATGGATCTATTAAAAAATATCAACTATATACAACTTTAGAGGAAGCACACAGAAGAAGCACAACGCAGAGCTTAAAATAATGGAGAATTATTTAAAATTTTAAAATTCATAGACCGTCAACGTTAAGAACAATGCATCGCGTCGGAAATTTATACGCCCTCAAAATCTCCATTGCGCTGACGCCAAATATCCCTCTTCTCTTTTCATAAAAGAGACCGTCCGTCCGTATGTTGTCCGTCAGGACTGTTTTTTGCAGAAAAGCATGGAGGTATCAATCTTTAAATAACATCGAATACTGTCTGCAATCCCTTTGGAACTGTGTAAAAGACAATCTTTTAAAGTTGATTTTATACAAAAATCTTTACGATTGAAACATTAATTTGACCAAAAACTAAAAAAAAATAGTAAAACGAGCAAAAATACATGAATAAAGCGGGTTGGTTTGTTTTTCCTTCCTTAAAACCAAGAAAGCGCTCGTATTGATACTTATTGCTCCATTACTGCCAGTGATGTGGTATGATCGTTGATTAACAAATATGGGAGCCAGTAAACGAATACTAACATTTTAGTAGCCATCTTTTTTTAGCTACCTATGTGTAGATAATAAAAATACTTCATCCTACACGAAATTAAATCAATCAATTTTAAATTAAAGTCATTATTACGAAGACCTAAATGTACGACATGATTATAATGCATAAATTAATTATGTAGTATGAAAAGGTCCCCAACAAGATGGGCGACCAGTTGGCAAAGTTGCAAAATATGTATCTACATGAAGGGAAATAAGAATTTCATAAAATGAACGAAATACATAAGGGTCATTTGATACATTATTATTTTCGATGAAATTATTAATTGTAATAACTTTTTAGATTGTGTAATGTAAATATTGGTTTTGGTTCGGTTTGGTTTATTATAGAAAAATCCTGCAAAGTTGTATTTTTTTTAGGTAATTGCATTATATCAAATGACTGTTATGTATTTTGTCTATTATCCTTGTCAAACTTTATTGACTCATTTAACTACATTTCAAAATCGACTGAGTTTTCATTAAAGTATCTTACTATAAAAAAATCTCTACATTTTTTACCTTTTTAGGCTAAGCAAAAAAAGCCACTTTAGAACACATCCTAAGCAATAGAAACGTTTTGTATATCCCCTTCTTTATACTGAACAACTACTGCAATCTTTTAGGAGCGAAAAATCGTAAAATGATTCTAAAAGGGTTCGTCAATTGCAACCGAAACCTTTTCTTCTGCTAAACTTTCTTTTCATTCTTTACTACACTCTGTTTCAAAATACTCCTTGACATTCACTTAAAAAAATATTACTCTGATGTTCAAAAACGAGTTTCACAAAAACCGAAGACAGATTCAAGTCCACTAAGTCTTACAATACAATACAATGACAGTTTCAATGACTCTTTATTGTACACCACAAAGAAAACAATACTGAAAAACAAGTACATGGAAAAAAATATACAAGGTAAGCAATAGGCGACCTTATTGCTTCGAAGCGATTTCTTTCTTGTATTTTACGATTATATTTTTTAATTTAATCAGTGTAAACCCAAATACAGTTACTGAGCTCCAGTAGCGTGCCCTAAGTAAAGATTCTCCCACACCACAACTCGCAGAATTGCTTGCGGTCTTAATACCGTACCGAAATGCCGTAGTCGGCCGTAAATCTCAAGCGGTTACCCGAAACGGTATTACTCGGTACGGTCCCGCTTTAGTAGCGCAAACGGTACTACCAAAAAGATACATGTACTTAGTCGTTTATGCTACGAATTGGTACGCACGAATACGGTAAATCGGTAACAATTTGGTTTATAGGGCTTCATAACCTCAATAGAAAAAATGAACTTTTATAATAATATCAGAAAGAAAGAGAGAGAGACATTTATTTACACAGGAAAAATGGCAAGCCACATCTCTGTTTTTCGGTGGCCGTGTAGAGTGTAAAACCATAGTAAAAGTGGTAGAAAACTTCGTTGTCGATCAGTCTATCTATCAAATCAAGATCCTTTTTTCACAAAAGCGTGAAGGTACCTACCAAAATTTAAAATTACCGAAGGATAGGATAAGTACTAAGCCCTATGGTTAAGATTCTGTATCGATTTGATAAAAAAAAACTTTTGAAAGTTTTTCCAATGTTGAATCAAAACATAATAATTATGAAATTTGACGAGAAGCCTCGCTATCTGACTCGCACTTAGCCAATTTTTTAAGAACGGAATCGGTAACCTCAACAGGCTATTCCTTCCACTTGAATCCACATGGCTGAGGGCGAAGGAAAAACAAACTTGTTTTTTTTCCCGAATATTTATTATAATCTAGCAGATTTCAAAGCATAAATTAAATGTATTTCTATCTTTTAATGGGGCAAAAAAACTTTATAGTCCTTTTTCAGATCTCCGAAATCCGAATCTGTTAGATCTTAACATTTTTACACATGTCAACGCCAATAACTTACTTTAGTGGTACTTTATTTTCGATAGATTTGAGTACAAAAGTACAAAAGTACCCTGGAAAAGAAGTTACCTAAAATAATTCTTGAAGTCTTACAAGTAAAGATTTCGGTAAAGTTAGATTTTTCTCTAGACAATATAGCCTTACCTAATTTGATTTATTAAGCTGTCATAAGATTATTTTTGAAAAATATTTTGCTACAGTTTACATTGTAAGCATAAAAATAGTAAAATTAACACATTTTTAAGTAAATTGGTTATAATATTGATAGATACAAGTAACTGGTTTTTTAAGTCTAATTTTGCAGCAAAATAAGAAGTAGGTAGTAGAATAGTCAAATTAGAAACATACCCGTACTGCTGTCCTGTACAAGCACGCTAACCTCTACTTCCATAACTTATTGCTTAAATTTAACTCTTTACAGAACTATGCTCAACATCGACAACATAACTAATCTAGTGTGCGTTCGTCACTATACTTCACTAAACATTGTCCATCAGCAGAACCTTTTTAACTCTTCTTTCAATCGTTTTTTATAACTTATAGAACGGTGCTAAGTAACTGTACATCTGTTCTCTGATGCTCCAGCTGAAGAATCTGGCGGCGGCTCGGAGCTCTTGCCACTGCCACTCCATTCAAGAGCATCAATCATCTCCATGAGTTCCTTGAACACCGCTATGACCCTCCAGTTGTATTTAGCAGAGCATTCCACATAGCCACACTTCCAATGCTTACGGACAAGATTGACAATATTACGTCGCTTCTCTCTTGAATCTCCGCAGGCACTTTCAGCTATTGCCAACTGCTGGAGACCGCTAGTTGTTGAAGGCGTGTTGCTACAAAGCAAGTCTTGCTTATTCCCAACAACGAGAACCGGTACGTTTCTCATGTCCCTGCTTTCGACCATTTGGTCTCGCAGCGTACGGATATACTGGAATGTCTCGACGTTGGATAAATCGAAGACTAAGATGTATGCAGTGGCGTTTCGTAGACCATAGAAGCGGTAATGAGCCCATTCATAGTAGGAGTTGATGGGGAAGTAGGGGATGACGGGAACGTCTGTTATTTTCACTTCATAGAGGTGTTCGTTTATGATCACCGAGGGGTAGAATGTGTGTTTGCGGTCCGTTGGTATGTATTCTTCGGAGAAGTCGCTCCAGACAAATTGCTGAAAATAAAACAGATACATTAATTAGAGCAGTCATCTGCGGGACTACCTTAGCATGTTACTATTACCCCTTGGTTCAACTTCCATTGATCAAATTTATGTGACGGATAAATGTGAGGCCGTCTCTGTTTGTTTTGTTCGAATAAGCGGAGACGGCATCACATTTATCCGTCAGTTAAAATTAATCAATGGGTGGTGAAACAGCCCCTTAGTCTTAAATTTCCAAACTATGAGATTTACCCCCTGTTTCACCATCCATTGATCAAATTTATGTGACGGATAAATGTGGTGCCGTCTCTGTTTGTTTTGTTCGAATAGACCAAGACGGCATCACATTTATCCGTCAGTTAAAATAAATCAATGGGCGGTGAAACAGCCCCTTAGGCTGCAATAGTTTTCATTTTTTTTAAATAAAACGTGCGAAATTAAGATTTTAATTTGTTTATTTAGTTATGTGTAGTAGCAGAATTTTACAAGAGTGCATTCGGATCCAATTCGCATCTCAACTTAAATAAGGGTGTTAATTTGTAGTGTACTTAAGGGCCTATTGTGTTTTTGGCGCATTTATTGCATTCATTTAATCTCGTGCTGTATCATTACAAGTAAAGCTATAGTCTTGAAATTCATGTGTAAGATATTTTGAGGATTCACTCTAATGTCAAGTGTTTATCGAAACACGATTACTTATAGTTCGCTCGATAGAAAAAAATCCAAAAAAGTCTCTAAAAAATAAAATAAATTCGTAGTAGGTACGACGCTAAATACTGCACGGCAGGTCATGACTTTTTGAATGTTAATAAAACAAGATGTTTTCTAGGGCGTCGTAGTGTTGCTACATTTCTAAAATATGTATTTGTTTTAGTAATAAGATGAAAATACCCAAAAACACGCGCAGCCCAACCAACCTATCTTGAGCCATCGTGCCTCCCCCACGCCCGAAATCGCCCACCCAAAATTGATTAGCGCGAATAGCTCGGTAGGCCCTTAATGCTTTCTGCAGCACTTTTTTTTTGTAAATGTTTTGTTGATAAGATATTTATCATTTTTAAATGACCAAGTCAAGCTTTGATCTAACTATCACACTGAAAAAAATTAATTAAAACTTGGCCAAAGTTCAGATAAGACGCAAAGATTTTAAATTGAAATGATAAAAACTACTAAAGATTTTTGATTCATAAGTTGGCTAGTACTAACATAGAAATAAGATTTTGTAACTAACTATGGATTTTTAATCTGAAATAAATGATATTATTTGAATGGTTTTTACATGTGATGATACAACTATTCAAGATTATTTAGCAATAAAAATAAATGCAAAAGTCATCAATTTCGAATATGACAGCAAAATCTTTGTGCGGAGTGTGGATTATTCAAAAAATCGGAATAATTGAAATTTCTCGAAAACTGTGAGACTTTTACCAAGGTAATTTTTTATATTTTGTAAATGACTTGGGACACTCTGTATAGTCTTAGTTATTAGTAAAAAAATTCTGAACAGTTTAATACTTATCAATTCTGACATCTCCATGACCCTTAAGCCACGAGAGACAATTCTTTTGAGTAAATTCATATTTTTAACAAAATGTTATTTTTTAACAGGCTCACACTAACCACTCAGGGCAGCTGTAGAGAGAAATTAATCTAAGTCCGTTCGTAGAAACGTTTTTACATAATTTCACAGAATACAATCAGTTAAGGGAAATGAAATGAAATGAAATGACACCAAAATAGATAATTTCATGGTGTATAATTTAATATTATAAATAAACAAGTTAGCTATGAAGTATCTTTTTGTATTTATTTTTTTCCAACTTCATTTTTTATTACTTTTACGGTCATCCCGTGAAATCATAATCTGTGTCTAATCTCTAGACCAGTGGTGGTGTAGGGGTATGGCACACGGCACGGAATTGTGAGGACCTGGGTTCGATTCCCAGCATTGGTCTTTTTTCTGGGGTTTTTTCTGTGCATCTATATTTCAGTTTGTATTTAGTACGAAATATTATAAATAAACTAAAAATAAAAAAAAACTTGCTCCTAGCGCCCAGCACACGGAAGCCTGGCTGGCTCACCTTCGACTTGTAAGACTCAAACGCTGCAGAGAGTGACGCCACTATCAAGTTTCTGCCCCGGTTCGAAAAAATCGTACATCCGGGACTGCTCTGAACGAATCAGAAACACGCGATGTGAATCGCAGGGCGGTTGGTCCAAACCCGTACATCGACTTGCTCTCAAATGGAGTGGATATAATATAAAATATTCATGAAATCGACTAACTTCTTAGACTGTAACTTCACAATGACTAGCTGAATTAGAGGAGTGTTTTAACGCTATTTCACTGTTGGCACTGAGCCCGTAGTTCGTTGAGCTATGATATCTGCGGTGGCCAATCAAACGCAATCAAATTGAGATGGATGTTGTTGCAGGACTTACTGGAATTTGCTCTGGATTTCGGGCTATGTGTTTGCTTTACTGAATTTAGTTTGGCTTTGCGACAAAGACAAATTCATCATTATCATCCCAGCCTATATACGTCCCACTGCAGGGCACAGGCCTCCTCTCAGAATGAGAGGGCTTGGGCCGTAGTTCCCACGCGGGCCCAGTGTGGATTGGAAACTTCACATACACCATTGAATTTCTTCTCAGATGTATGCAGGTTGCCTCACGATGTTTTCCTTCACCGTAAAGCTCATGGTAAATTACAATTAATGTTATTTCGCACATAAATCCCGGAAAACTCAGAGGTGCGAGCCCGGACTCGAACCCACGACCCTCTGCTTGAGAGACCATAGGTCAAACCACTAGGCCACCACGGCAAAAGGCAAATTATTCTTGTTTAATGTTATAATATCTCACGGGAACTAATTGCCAGTGTAGTAAATATCCAATGCCTCATTCGAGATTTTTCTCTATCTGTACGCCAAGTTTCAACTAAATCTGTTCATCAATGGTTGCATGATTGACTAACAAACATACAACGGTGAAGCTCACAAAATCGACCAATCACTTTATCAATGTCATTATCATCATTTTAACCGTAGGACGTCCACTGCTGCCTCCCTCATTGATATCCAATCATTTCGATTGGAAGCGGCTTGCATCCACCATGAACCTGCAGCCTTTACCGCATCATCCTTCTATCTCGTTGATGGACTTCCCATGCTGCTCTTGCCAGTTCGAGAATTTGCCATCTGTTCTGCGTGCTATATGGCCTTCCCATTACCATTTAAACGAGCTAATCCGTTAAGCTATGTCGGTGACCGTTGTTCTTCAATTAACATTGTGTTATCAATGTATTTCAACTATTTTATTAAAGCAAAAATCTGTGTAGTTATTTATTGAAGCCCACGTTATGAAGGGCTAAAAGTGGGCTGGAAATTGCGTGAATTGTCCGTCCATGCTACAAAATGTGAGGGAATATTTTAAATGATATATTAGATTTTTCCCTCAAGGTTAAGGTCCAGGCCTCACAGCCATACACCAAAATCGGGCGAATCACAGTCTTGTAGATGCGGATTTTAGTGCATCTACTAAGTAGCCTGGATGTCAAAACCCTATGCAGGGCGGCACTACACCGTAATGCGTTCTGGATACGGATGTCAATCTCTTCACCTCTGGTAAACTTTTGGTGGCGGAGAGAAGGATCTTACGCAAGATTTTTAGTCCGACGCAGAGACCTGACGGCAGTTGGAGGATCCGGAGAAACGTCGAAATTGAGGAGCTAGTTGCTGAACCAAAATAAAATCGGAGTGACCAGAGCTCACAGACTTCGGTGGCTTGGCCACCTCGAGCGCATGGAGGATGGCCGTGCAGTGAAGAGGGCCTATCAGGGTAGGCCAACAGGGCGGCGCCCTGTTGGTCGCCCTAGATACCGTTGGGCGGATGTGGTAGAGGCGGATCTGCGCGAGCTTGGGGTTGGTGACTGGCGAGAGACCGCGCAGGACAGGGATCGATGGCGTGCGCTCGTGTTGGAGGCCAAGACACACTTTTTGGATCGTTGCGCCAGAGGAGTAAGTAAGTAGTATTAGATTTTTATATTCAGATCCTGGTTGGTTATCCGAAATGGAAAGAGCAGCAGTCTGCGCAATGTAATTTGCGGTTTTTGAAGCAAGCTGTATAAAAGTGCTGAGACAATGGCACAAATTGCAGACTGCACATCAGCACGTTCATATTTCATGGACTTGCATTACTTAGTTGTTCATTCTATAGTTACAAATCTAAATACAAGAGCAAGAAAATATTATTTGAGAGAGTTCGGTTTTACTTTGAACTCGTCCGTTAAAAGGTGGAGTATTTAGTTATTAGGTTGCCTTTGCGCTAAGGTACTATCACTTGTCTCTCTTTTCAACCTTTTTCTACCCACTGTTGAGTATAGGTCTCTTCCAATTTTTTCCATGCTTTGTGGTCGCGTGCTTTCCGCATCCAGTCAAGTTACTATCAATTTTGCGCAAATACGTAATAGAAGCAGGCAGGGCGCACAATTAGATGCTATTGCGTTTTAAACTATAGTAAGTATCTGGGCGACCCAGCATTGAGTGGTATTTTTTTGCTAAAACTCAAAAACATGCGTTTTTCCAGAGATTAGACCAAATTAGACCGATTGTCTGCCCCAAAACCCTACACATAACCAATTTTAGCGAAATCGTTAGAAATTTAATTTCGGGATCACTGAAAGACTTCGACTTAAGTAAATACGAACATTGGCAGTTAAGGCTCATTATTTGAGCGTTTCAACCGCCGTAAATTCGTTATCACATTTTACGAATTGGCTGAAGATTTTGAAGGCGTTTTCGGTTATTTATTAGAAGTCCTGTACAATCGACGCACGATAACCTGCTTCAGTTATTAAATTGATTCCTTTATCAAGTTATAGACTCTTGGTACCTTTGAAAAATGGGAAACGTCAATGTAATTTTGTTTCGTTTGGAATAAAATGTTGATAGTACTGACAATTGCCGTGGTGCAAGCAAATGACAATTTTAAGGTAATGAATCTTTTCTTACCACGATTGTTCTTCTACCAGATAATTGGGAACTGTATCAGAATTTTCTGCCATGTGTACAACAATGTGTCCACTAAAGTGATTTAAAATAAACGCTCGAATAATTGACCCTTAGAGCGCGCGCAGACAGAGAGCGGTCTGGAGTTCCGAGTTCCGCGTTCAGAGTTCTGTGTTTTGACCGCTCGAGAGTTCCGACCGCCTGCTGTGTGCGTTATCGTAAGGGACTCAGTACATTCGAAAGAACGCAGAACTCGGAACTCGGAACTCCAGACCGCTCTCTGTCTGCGCGCGCTCTTAAAGAATTAAACCTGTCAAATTACTTAGATTTATAGACAACATAGCAAATTAGCAAAGTTTAATTTCTTACGGTTACCTATGTCTTCCTTTGCATCTGCGTCTCGTGTCTACGTGGAAGTTTTACGGGTGGGTGGATTTTGACGGACGAGGTGCCAAAGTTGAAGAAACAACGTTGTAGGTGTGAGGTGTGACGGAATAATCAAAGTGACAGTTGCCGTGTTGCCGTCACATTGCATTGGTAATACAAAAAATAAGATCTTATAAGACGTGTGACGTCAGAATGGAAAAAAAATACTGTTACTATATTATAACAAAACTGACAAATTTGAGCGGTAATTATAAAAGCCTTAATAGACTAATAGTTCGATTTACTTATGTACTCTCAAGCAGATGGTCCTGACCTCTTGAGTTTTTTTGGAATGTGTGACAAATTGCGTGACTTCTATCATGATTCATGAGTGGTAGATGTCATGAAAGGAGTAAGCTTGTGTATTAATAACTTTAACTTTCACTGTCCGACCGTCAAAACTTATTTTTCTTCTCATGTCTTGGAGCGAAAGCGTTTATAAACTCTTTGCGTTTATTGCATGTTTGTGATCGGAAAGTTAATAATCCTTTGCCCGCACTGACGTAATTATCTAGTAGTTGATGCAAAAAGGTTCTATAGGTACTGGCTTAGGAATCAAATTTGATAACTGTACTTCCACCTCTGCTGTATTAATCTGGAGCAAATACTGCCTAGCAATATAATTATAATCTTCGTAATTAAACATAGCGTACGTAACGAGGTTGTCACATTTCCCGTCGTAAAAATTAAATTTTGAAAGAGCCTGATCGCTGTTTTCGCGACTCAAGATTTGTGTTAGTTACTTTAATGTGAATAGAACCAATGAGGCTGAAATGGACAGTAAAAGCTGGCAACACAAGAACTGTAACAATACAGTTTTTTCACGCTTCCTAGTTTACCGACGGCTTTTTTCCCGATGGCTCCTAATTGGTACAGTTCCCGTTTAATGATGGAACCCTTTTGCCATTTATGCAGGCTTTAAACTTGCAATGTTCTTGTAAGTTTTCGTTTTAAACACTGTAAGTAGAACTGATCTCACTCTCAGCGATCGAATGGACTGAAAATGGGATTTATACCCACTTTTTACAATGCAAGTAGTCATTAAAAATACGATCAGCAAAAATTTTCCTACCAAAAATATTTATTTTTAACACATTTTTTGCACCTTTGGACGGCTATTATCAGCTAAACGCATCAGAAAATCATGTCAGTTCTTATAGAGTGCGTATAGTTGCTGTAAATAGTATCATAATTATTGTTTCAATGACTGTAACTACTAAACGTGCATTGTGGTTTCCCGGTGTCCAACTGTATAAGTAAATATTTTCACAAAATTATCACCAGAAGATGCCAAAAGGAAACTTGACAAGTAATCGCCTTAACTCGTTCCAATCATCAGGGAAACTAGTTATTTCTTGGTATCTCTGAATTCTCTTTACCTTTTACCTCTCGTACTTATTACACGATCCCACCGTCTCACTGTCTCACTAAGAGGTCCCGTTTTATGGGCAGGCTTAGTAACTATATTGAGTAAGTTAACATAACACCACACAGAGCCGGAGTCTTATTCCATGAAGACCTACTCCCGTTATTCATTAAAGAATTGTCAGTATTTACTCATTATCGTCGTTATCATCATTCCAGCCTATATATACGTTCCACTGCAGGGCACAGGCCTCCTCTCGGAATGAGAAAACTTGCTTGCTTGTAATTTCGCACGTATTTCTATACTTTCATTTGTTCTAATAATTCATATCCTCGAAAAGTTATTTGCTATAAGTTTAATAAATTCTAACTAACGCTGACTGTTACTGTTGAATCTTATAAGGTTTAGAATGTTTTATTTTATAGGAAATACTTAAGATCCCTATGTCCCTGTTGAGCGACTAGAAAACGTCATCATCATCGTCCGAATCCCGAAAACAATCATTCCTTCAGGATATTTAGGGTGCCAACCGTATATAAAGCAGAGTAGGTAAGATAATATTTCTATTGTTACCATGAGCCATAAAAATATGGTAACAAAAAGGAAATTTGTGTAAAAAATAATTAGGACCTACTTTCATTCACATTATTTGCATGTAATTATTTGTTTTCCAAATCTTATAAAAAACAAACTTACTTAGTAATGCTCTTTATGTGTGTAACTGCCTGGGCAAAGGCTTCTCTTTTTAAAAGCTTTTTATTAACTTGCAATTTATGTAAGTATTTATGTACGGGTCAAATCTTGGGAGTTCAATTTGACCCACTTCCAGTAGTCGGATTTACTTGAAATTTGGTGTACTTATGAAGGTTGGATGACAATGTAAGTACAGTCAACAAAAAGTACAGTTATCGAAAAAGCTTGATTGAAAATGAAATTTTTAACAAAAACTTATTTTCCGCTACTCGTATGTCAATTTGCTCTTGCTACACAATTTTGGTAACCACGAAATGGCGTCGTACTCCGAATCACTGTCAAGGTACCCTAAGCCCAGAATAACCCCTTGCAACCTAATATCGCCATACCTAAAGTCACGCACGACTAACGATCCTCATACGAGACGGCATTACGCGAGCAATTTACTATATTACATGTCGCATCATATTATAATTTAATATCCATTTCCATTACGGAAGATTGTCTGGTTCGGCTTTTAGAAACGCCGCGTAAAACCTCATTTAGACAGAGTGAGAAATATCGTGAGAATTATACACTACCCTTGATGCCATAGCTCCGCCATGTAGGTATGTATATTTTTTTACTGTATAAAAATATAGGTGCATACTACTTGCCCATAGTTGTGAGAGGATTAAATACGATTAGATATTATATTTTTGCACTGGTTGGATCGTCTGGATCGTACATAAAACACATGAAATTAACAGATACTAGAGAAATGTGTGTAGGTACTCACTACTTACAAAGGTGAACATATCAAGGTACCCTTTGAAAAAAATGGGTCTATAATGACTCCCATAAAACTTTAAGTCATAATGTATCATTAGTCATACTCAACGTTAGTCATACAGTGATTTATTTCTGAAACAATTTATTTTTCGGAATTGTTATAAAACAAACCTAACCTAACCTACTGCATTCTACCTATAAGATAACATTTAAAAAAGTCCTGAAAAAAATACCGTTTCAGAAATAAATTACTGTATGACTAACGTTGATTATGACTAATGATACATTATGACTTAAAATTTTATGGGAGAAAAGGGGCACCGGAAAGGAATGAATATGAAATTATAACAATTCTTGCAAATAAAAAAATTATAAATCTACTTACCTATCTACCTAACAATAAAATCTACTTCTCTATCTACGTGTATAATGATTCTCCTCGCAATATTTCAATCTCCGTTCTCACCGACATGCCTAAAATTCTTTTAGATCGCAGCTAAAGATTACTTAGAATTTTTTTCTGAGGGGGAAATGACTTATGGGCTTCATCGATCAAACCCCAGACCCTTGCGACCTTTCCTTTGGTTTATTGTGAACTGAATTGTAAAGGAATAGTTCCTTTTATCTGGAAGTATTTGTACTAAGTTGATGTATAGCGCTCAAAATGTGATCCTAACCTTAGGGCAATTCAATCGTCTCTGCCGTTGACGTGATATTGACTCGTGGTATCTCGAAAGTTTTTTTTTTTGGGAAAAAATTTTTATCCGAAATATGTTTGTATTGGTAGGTAGGTAAAGAAGGACAAATGACGCTATGTGGAAAGTGAAACAGGTTTCTCGACGGCACTGTTCACCACAAAGGACAAATTTTCATAAAAAAGTAGGATATTTTGGGAAAATAAGTTATTTAGTTTCGGTTTCTTTCATCCTACTTACCTAAAATGCAGAGTAGATATGTACCTACTACTAAGGCAAACTTATCCCTCTAAGGGATCTTTACCAGTCAACCTTTTAGTGGATGAGAGGAGCATTTACTTAATATCAAAAACCCCTTCTTCAACTTAAAATGTACCAGTTACTTTTTTTTCGGAATTAGGTAGTTTTGGGATTTCTTTACTCAAAACCTAGAACGTTATTGATTTCGATGATTAAAAAATTTATCTTAATTTTGCTTACAATTTTTTGCATCACTTTTGTAATGAGCCATAAACTTAACGAAAAAAAGTGACTAAATGACTCAAAACATACACTTTTTCTTCATGGAAATGAATGGCACTCGTGATTTTGAAAAAGAAAATTGGAATTTTTTTGTCATTAAAAATATTTTTTTTAACAAAACAATTAAAAGGTAAATTTATAACAAAACTCTTATATTCTCACTATTTTACTGGCTTAATTGTGAAATGATACATCCTGATTTAAATTAGAAAGCATACAGAACATAAAACATTTAAGTTGCTAACCCTCTTGTCGTATTTTTACCTGTTACGTAGGCAAAACCGTGGCTGAGAGTAGAATGAAATGAAACCAACGGACTAAATAAACATAATTTTGTTTGTAATTGTGCTTATGCTTATGTTAATAGTCTGTGTAGTAGGTACGGCAGAGAATTTCTTAGCCAAGTTTTTGAAATAATCCTTAGTAATATTACAAATGCGAAGTAACTATATCTGTCTGTTACATCTTCACGCCTAAAGCGCTGAACCAATTTAGGTGATATTTACTATCGAGATGGTCTGACCCTGTGACATAGTATAGTTTTTATGCCGTAAGATCGCATAGTTCCCACGCTATAGTGATGAACAAATTCTTGGTAGACGGAGTCGCAAGCAACAGCTACTTTCATCATTAAAAAAAATATATTTTTAATAAAAAAGCGAATAAAATCTGTTTTTTTGCGGAAAAAGCTACCACAATATGGCAAATTTTGTTAATTTTGCCAGAAACAGTACGTAAGTACTATAATAAAATGTGAAAGCGGCTAATGATAATACCTAACTACCCGCCACTAAAATGTATTCCCAACAAAGGTTCAGGACAGGTCAGTGCCTGATACCGAATCTAGTGTTGCGAAATTATCGATAGTTTCACTAATTAAAAATAGTCACAGTATCGATAGTTGTATATTATTGATTGGTTCTATACAGCATGTTAAGAAAACACAGTATTATTTTAAATACAGATGCACCCTAAAATGCGGAGACACTACTTAAAATAAATAAAAAACAAATAAGCCATTAAACTAAACGCTGAGGTAAAAAGATCATTTATTGTGGTCAAAAACTTTTAAAACCTCCGACGTAGTTTCACTTCTAGTAAACTACTAATTAAAAAACAAAGTGTCGATGGGTATCATTAAATCGATTGTAGGTACCTATTGATCTTTTGTATTTTCAATATTATAAATATTTATTAATATAACCAACTTCCTCTATGCGGCTTCGCTGTGTGTAATCACCAGAATTTTACTAAATTCCCATGGGAATTCTCGTAAATTACATTGTGAACTTTATGCACGTTGAATTAAAAATTCCCGAACCAAATTTCATGTATCACTCTGTATTCTGAAATTTCATGTATTCTGTTTATGTAGGTACTCAATGGTTAAAATTTTGGGATAAACCATGTGCTCATCGAAATTCCGTGGAAGTATTTGAATCAAAAGTAGCCTCTATAATATCCAAATCCATCTAGACGTTCTAGTATGAAATAGTAACAAACAAGGGAACAAACACGCATGCACGCACACACGCATACGCACAAACTGTCGCATTTATTATATAATTAGGATTAGGATCGATATTATCAGAACCATTGCTTTGTGAAAGAATCGATAATATCGAATAATAATGATGCCTCTCCATAGCAGCTTTTATTTGCTTTTGGTACTATCGATATAAGATTATTGCGATTATTTTTCAAGATCACGATATATCGATAGTTTAACCTACCATTGCAACACTAGCAAAATCCAACATGTTAAACTGTGTAACATGCTGCGCGGACCGCGAATAATGGGATAAGGGAGAGTGATGGCTGTTTCAACCCTTCTGGGGAGATTTTTTTACCTAAAGGTTACATTTTGATCTGCACGTGAAACTGAGGCAAGACAGATCATCATCATCATTTCAGCCGAAAGACGTCCACTGCTGAACATAGGCCTCCCGCAAGGCTCGCCAAACAGATCGGTCCCGTGCCATCCACATCCGACGCGATCCTGCAACCTTAAACAGGTCATCGCTCCATCTTGTTGGTAGCCTATCTACACTTTGTCATCCAAGTCTACTTTACCCGAAAAACTAAGATCATAACACTTTTACAAAGAAAAGATCATAAATTAACCATTACTGTTCACCCCAAATATCCTAACACAGAAAAGAAGCGTCATATTTTAGCATTTTCCTCCTGCATTTTTATTTTATTCGCTCAAGAAGCAATAAACTTTTGATCGGAATAATTTACGGGGCGAACTCTTCACAGTGTACAATGTTTACGAGCACATTTGTGAATCGAATTGGATCCGTATTACCCCACTTCGGATTCTGCTGGAAAATTTGATTAAGTGAGAATTTGAAAGAGTAAAACTGCTGACGTTCATAGTTGTGTCTAAGATTACATAAATTGTTATAGTTTACAGTTAGTAGTACAGTTTACTAAACGTATACACCGTGAAATTTTAGTGGTTGTTTTCCCGAAACGAGGTGATTTAGTATCGATTGTACAATCGATTTATAATTACTATTTTGACTAGAGTCAAAAATCCAATTGTGAAAAACGAAAGTCGAAAATGACCGCAAACCAATAGTAACGCTTCGTTGGTACCTAACCTATCGTACGATCGTACGCTACTTGTACCAACGAAGCGTTACTATTGATTTGCGCTCATTTTCGACTTTCGTTTTTCACAATTGGATTTTTGACTCTAGTCAAAATAGTAATTATAAATCGATTGTACAATCGAAACTAAATCACCTCGTTTCGGGAAAACAACCACTAAAATTTCACGGTGTATAGGTAAAAGTATGAGTATGTGGTCAGTGGTTGATTTACCAGCAGGCTGAGTGAGTAAGAGAGTGAGTGAATTTTAGGGGGGCTTCCCCCAAAGTTTGCCAAGCAGATCGGTCATGCACCGTCCGCATCCAACGCATTCCCGCAATCATAACCAAGTCGTCGCTTGAGTTTTTGGAGTCCTACCACAAAATAAAAAGGTACAGAAGTCAATCAAGTTTAGTGTATGTACTTCACTTTTCATACCTACGCTCGGCGGTCGCTCTAGGGTTGTCAATTATGGCATATGCACATAAAACTTATCGTGATAGTGGCACTCGTATCTAGTTGTTTGATTTATTGTTGATATTCAAACGGGAAGAATGGTAATATAAAATAATAATAACAATGATTAAAATACCTACCTACAAAATTTAGCGTTTGTCAATTTTCACTATCGAAAATCCCTAATAACTTGTAAACGGATTATCCTAGTTACACAATTTCCATTGTCCTATCGGTTTTAGACTTAAACCTATCTAATGACACTAAAAACAACACAATATCTATACAAACAAAAAAACATGTTTTCAACTTACGTAATATTAGTGGCGTGAATTTACCTTACAAAAATGTAGTTAGGTACTTACTTCGTTTAGGTATACTGATTTAAAATAGGAAACTATTATTACTTTGGGAGTCGGGGCGAAGTGCTTACCTATCTACCTACCTAAGCTACCTACCTAACTATTCTATGTAACGTTAAAATTAACCATCGAAATACAAGCAGATACCTACTAAACTTACCTGTCTGAAACCACTGGTAGCTTAAAAAACGACCATTCACCGTTTAGGGTTGAATTTAAACAACCGTCCACTGAACAGTTATAATAACCTTTTTTTGTTGCTCCGTTATTGCAGTCGAAAAATTCCACAGACGCGCGACACAAAATAAACAGGTAAGCGCGACCACAGCGCGCGCCTCGAAAAATTCCACAGAGGCGCGACCACAGCGCGCGCCTCACGCGGATGGCAATCGTGCTCGGACTGATCCGAACTGATCCGAGATATCGTGTCTGTGAACAGTGTCTATGTGTGCGTTGCTCGAGCGCACTTTGTAGGTAGATTTACTTCTGTACCTTTTTATTTTGTGGTCCTACCTACACTGAATCATCTGGTTCGTGGACGCCACTCAAGAATCCTTTGTCTCCATCGTCCATCAATTCTACGAGCGACGTGCCCTGCCCAATACCACATGAATTTGGCTTAGAGCTACTGAGTTCTTGCACAGTTTTTATAAACATAGTAAAATACTAGAGATGATGACTACTTCAAACCAAACTTGTTAAAGTATGGCCTAGTAGCGACATCTCTTAGTCCGGGTGAGCGGTTAGTTCCGAAGGAGTGCTGATATTTCTCGATGAGAACTGAACATAGATGGCGCTGTATCACTGCAAAAGTGTATAGCAGGTTGGAATGTATGATGCATAGAAAAAATTGTATCTAAACTCCTGACCAGTGGTGGTGTAGGGGTTTAGCACGCACGGAATGCCAAGGACCTGGGTTCGATTCCCAGCATTGGTCTTTTTTCTGGGGTTTTTACTGTGCATCTATGTTTTAGTTTGTATTTAGGATGATCCGTTATACCTGTATGATGCTGGTCTTTCCCACGGCTGGGGCGCCCAGTAGCACCACTTTGATGAGATCCAAGCTGTCGGGACTGGGCTCCACGCTCGGGGCGCCCACTGTCATGGTGCCACCGGACCCTCGCTCCAGATAGTCCAGGTCAAGTTCTACGACAAAAAAGTAATCATTAAGCTTTCAATTCATTCTCAAGGCAAGACGAGCACACAAACGTTCTCGATGAAAAGGAATGAATGACCAAATCAATTTCTTCTTCGAAGTCCGCGTCAGTTCAGTACACACATCGGCACATGACATTTTATTTGGTTTGTGATAGTGATAGGAGTAGATAATCATTAATTTCTCAACATTCTCTGGGCCTGTTTCGTTTATCACCTGACCTAAAATTCTGTATTAAATATGTTTTTTTATTTAGTGGACCGTTTTTTCTTCTATTGCACAACTATCGACATCGATAAAAAATTGGTTCTAACACTAGCTTGATTGCGGCAGTCTTATATTTTGCCGTGAAAATTCCGATCTCTGTACATCACACTCCAACAAAGTTTCATACACACTCAACTACAATAGAGCGCGATTTTATTGTAATCGCGACCCTTCTCATACATACATCTGTAAGTGCGTAGAATACCCTGTGTTTCACTATCTACTACGAGTACAAAGAAGCAATAAAAATCTTGTTTGAGGATCAAAGGCATAAGTTAACATTCCAAGTTGGAATCAATAATACCGACCGGCCGCTCAGCATCGAGAAAAACAAGTAGCAATGAGGATAAAGTGAAAAGACGAGCACGAGCCAGCAGGAGTGTAGAAGCCCTATAATAGGTATGTAGGTAAGTTAGATTACTAGGTCCACTCCTGCTGGCTCGTGCTGAGGCACCAACTTCAAACAGATTAGTAGAAAGATATTTTCATGCTTATTGTGGTCGGTTCAATCAATTATTATTTTATGTTTTTTTGGGGGTTTTTTGAAGGAGGTTTTATTTTTTATTTAAATTTTTTTTTATTTCCAATTTTTTTTTGGGTGTTTTTTGAAGGCGGTTTTATTTTTTATTTAAAATTTTTTATTTTTTTCTTTTTAGTTGTTGCTAATGGCCTGGACTGGCACTCTTTACTGACTGTACTTTTTGCCTCTGGTTACCAAAGTACTTATCAAGACGAATCAAACGAGACCAAACTTGATGGGGTTATGTCGTTTTACTACGGAGTTCTTATGGTCACCATCCAACTTCATTGTCAGACCCTGGTTACCATCTAGGACCAAAGTACTCGTTGAGACGAGTCAAATGAGTCCGTACTCGATGGGGTAAGTGCCGTTACTTTATGGAGTAACTTTGGCCACCTTCCAGCTCCATCATCAGACCCTGGTTACCATCTGGGATCAAAGTGCTCGTCAAGACGTTTCAAATGAACCCAAACTCGACGGGGTTGTCTTGTTTTATTACAGAGTTTCTATGGCCACCTTCCAACTCCATCATCAGATTAGCTCCATGTCACAATAATATTGCATTGTCACCTGATTTACACATGCATATAAAATATGAAATCAATCAGAAACCGGGAAGTGAGTCAAATTCAACTTGCAAGATTTGACCCGTTGAGGAGTTCCGTTGGCCATCTGCGGTCTTCTTCATCAGATCTAGTTTACCAAATGACACTTTATGAATGCAAATGCTCGATTTGTCACTGAAAATACTAAAATCGCTTTACATTTCCCTTGAACTTTTGAAGAGTTCCTTCAATTCCTCATGGATCCCATCATCAGAACTGGATTCCGGTAACAACGGGACCAACCTTGAAGCATATGCTTTCAAACAACGAAAGAATTTTCCAAATCGGTTCATAAATGACGGAGTTCTGAGGTAACACACGTTAAAAAAAAAAAAAAAAGAACATACAACCGAATTGAGAACCTCCTCCTTTTTTTGAAGTCGGTTAAAAACAAGTAGCAATGAGGATAAAGTGAAAAGACTTAGATAACGGTAAAATTACATTTTTATTAATGTTGAAAATGAAACTCACTTTCGGCCCTTAAGTAAATCAAGGCAGGAAAAAAGGGACAGTGTGATAGAAAATTGGATTGTTCCATCTCGGATCTTTAATTTAAAGTACACCATGTTTTTTTTTCGTTAGCTTTAAGAGACGCTTCTTCAGGTCAAGTGGAGCTGATTTCTCTAACACATATGGCATCCTAGTTCATACCGTTTAAAAGATAATCAACTTTTAAATTTAATAAGTAATGCCATCAACCGGGACGACCGACTGGTCGCCGCCCGGTTGGGCGACCCAGGTACCGCTGGGGGGACAGTGTCCCGGCGGATCTGCGACGTCTTCAAGTCGACGACTGGCAAGAGGCTGCGCACGATCGGGACAGATGGCGTGCTCTCGTTTCGGAGGCCAAGACCCTCTTTGAGTCCCTGAGCCAAATTAGTTAGCTAGTTAATGCCATCAAAAACAAAACTTGTAAAAAAAACCAAGTCAACAAATACAATAACAACAAATACTAAAAAATAGGATAAAATAAATATTAAGGGGGCTCCCATTCAACAAACGTGATTTTTTTGCTCGTTATTGCTCGATATATTGATAACGGCAACAGGTAAACGTTTGAAATATTCACAGAATATTTAGTTATTATATTCACTTTAAAAATAAATAATTCAATTATAAAACAAATATTTAAGGAGGGCTCCCATACAACAAACATTATTTTTTTGCCATTATTATAGGATCCCTTGATGCGCGAGTCCGACTCGCACTTGGCCGGTTTTTTAATTAGAAATTAGTGAGCACGGCTCTTCAGTTTTGATCTGTGGTTTTGATCAATTTAAGTCAGAGAATTAAGTACTTAACACTAACTTTACTTTAGATAACTATAAAGTGGCTTAAATATTTATCATCATGAGTATTTAATTATTATGTCTAATACGGAAAATTAAAGATATTTCGGTTAGAAAAAAATATTATGATTTACGGGGTGGTTTCTGTGAGTGTAAGTAATATATCAAAGATAACGAAAAACAAAAAATCAAGGTAGATAGCGGTTTAACCTAAGGCCTCTTAAGCAGAGGATCGTGGGTTCAAATCCCGGCTCGAACCTCTGAGTTTTTCGGAATTTATGTGCAAAATTACATGTGAAATTTACCATCACCTTTACGATGAAGGCAAACACTGCACTGAGGAAACCTGCACTCACCTACCAAAACAATTCAATGGTGTGTGAAGTTCCTAATCCGCACTGAGCCCGCGTTGGAACTACGACCCGATCAGGAGGGCTGTGCCCTGCAGTGGACGTTTATTTATTTATTCATTTATTCAATTACAACCATGGTATTAAATCAATTACAAAAAAAAAAGATCCACATGGGCCCCGTTGTTGTATAGTACATAAGTATAGCCATAATTACAAAATGTCACTTAAAGTCTACATATAATTCTATCTATCTATATAAACATTTTAAACAGAGCAAATATATTTAAAAAAAAAAATTTAAACTGTTTATTACTTTTACAAAAATACAAAATTAATTATTAATATTATTAGTACAATCTTTTAAGTTTTAAGATTATATACTAACAACATACTTTCATTAATACTACATTAACTTATTATAATTTAATTAATTAATATTTGTTAATAGATACTTTTTTACAATACTCTTAGTCTGCTATGTTGGCTTATATATTATATATAGTATACAATTTATGGTATTTATTTTATATACTTACGTTTTTCTAGACGACCATTCTTGAGAATCTACAAGTTGTCAAGTCTTCTAAGAACTCTGATACTGAGTAATAGCATTTTTCTAATAGCATTGTTTTAATTTTACTGTAGAAACTACTATCTTTTACTTCATTTTTAAAACAAATTGGGATTTTATTTGATTATTTTTTTTATATGTTGGGGATAAGAGCATTCTTGTGAATGATATAGCTATAATAACTTCAAGAATAACAACTTGAAATCTAAATGTGTGAATACTCTACTTCGAGAGCATTCCTGGAAGTTTTCATAAACTTTTCACATCGGAAGTTCTACTGCTTTGGAAATTTCGTGTCGGTATAATAAGATTTACACACACGGGAAGAAATCGAAATAGAAATGATTTATTTCTTAGAATATGGCAGGTACAGATATTACAATTTATAATCATCATGAAATCAATATATTCTGCCAGTTTTGGCGTAGAAATATTAACAAAAAAAAACCGGCCAAGTGAGAGTCCGACTCGCGCACGAAGGGTTTCGTATCATTATCTATAAAATTGGCATTAAAATCATATTTGTTTAATTTTAATTTAATTATTTATTTTTAAAGTGAATAAGTATATAACTAAATATTCTGTGAATATTTCAAGCGTCTACTTGTTGCCGTTATCAATATCGAGCAAAAACGAGCAAAAAAATCACGTTTATTGTATGGGAGCCCCCTAAATATTTATTTTATTCTGTTTTTTAGTATGTCCTGTTATAGCGGCATACATCATCTGTGAAAATTTCAACTGTCTAGGTATCACGGTTCATGAGATACAGCCATTCAACCAACCAAAAAAATTCAATGGTGTATTCAATGAAGTTCCCAATCCGCACTGGGCCCGCGTGGGAACTACGGCCCAAGCCCTCTCATTCTGAGAGGATGTATGCACCCTGCAGTGGTACGTTAGGTAGGCTGGGATGATAATGATGATGACAATTAGATGTACAAACGTTTGGAGAACTAGCTTATACTCGTGGCTTCGCCCCAAGGTATGAATAGGCCAGTTTCAAATACCGGGAGAATTTCGAAAAATGCCTTTTTAGTTTACCTCCATAGCTCCCAATACATACGAAGTTATCCCAAAATTAGGTCTGAATTTTTTTTTCATTGAACATCAGATAAATGTACTGAAATTGTCAATCTCAGTTTGAAAGTCCTAAAAAACTTTTACGAGGCTGGGGTGTTAAACTTACCCAACCGCTAGGTTCATGCATCAAAATGGCCCTAAAACCAACAGCACTGAGAGTTAGGTCATTAAATCTACTTCATTCCATTCTACGGGCACCAAGTTGAATTTCATCGCAGAACTGAAATACCTATTGAGATATTCGTGTACATGAGAAAATAGGTTCTCTTAGAGAATACAGATAATTAATTTAAATATTCGTACATCGCTCGTCGCTCATAGGTGCTGTGAAATTCGGTATTATGATAGGTACCTACGTAGATATCTACTCGGTTAAAGTTGTGCAATTGTCCGTTTTTCTCAATGCGCCACTCAAAATATAAATGATATTAAAGTCGCGGAAAGTAATTACTTAACATGAATTTCTGAATGAAAACATCCTGCTGAATATAATGTTTTGTACAAACTGAAAGCGATGCGGTTTTATCTTTTGTAGAATTGAGGCAGACTGATGTTAATATTATGTTTTATGAATTTACTCCTTCCATTTCTGCTTTATTTTGAAAACTTTATTGATCAAAATCGCTTATAGATTTTTATTTATAAATTTTACTTACTGGGGCTAAATTCAGGAACGGCCCAACACGGTTTGCGAGCGGTAATTCAATCGTTTGCGAGAAGATAGGAATGGGTTGAGCTTGGATCAGCCTTATTTAATTTTCCTGTTAATTCGCTTTGTAAACAAGTAAACGAATAAATAAATAAAGAAATAAGGCTCATCCCAATCTCAGCCCAAACCTCTCGCAAACCAGTGATTTTAGGCGTTCCTGAATAGCAGTAAATCCCTATCCTATCGCAAACGATTGAATTACCGCTCGCAAACCGTGTTGGGCCGTTCCTGAATTTAGCCCCTGATTACTTATGTATTTCTCGGACAGAGCAGACGTTTGCCATCAAAAATTGAGAATACTTTTTTTCCATAAATTGTAACAATAAAATTCACAGCTTTACTTTAAACTCAGATTTTCTTTTACCGTAATATAATTTATTTGAGCAAAAATATTTTAATCAGGAATATCAGAATATTCTGAACGCATAACACAAATATTGACGTCATTGCGTTACACTTAATAACCTGAACTTACCAAGAATTTTAGTCTGTTTCGTACAATTTGCCCGTGCGTTGTCTCCATCTTTGTCCTTCTTCGTAGTATTATCAAATCTGTTCATCTCTGAATCCCCAAATAGCACAACACGTATTTAATATACTTATACATTATACTAGTTTTAAGTCGATTTCATAAATCGTTATACATAGTATTTCTGATTTGAATGTCCACCGTTCAACCAAAAATCTCAACTACTACTATCTCAATTTTTTTTCAACCACAACACTGATTAAGCTCAGCAGATATTTTGCACAACGACACTTCATCTGGAGCTCAATAAAACTTCATTCACATTAAAACATCGCGTTTCACGTAAAATTTGGCGGGAAAATTTCGCAGGGAACGTACGCTCACTCTCTGCGACGTCACAGGAGCTACTGACGTACCGATGCCATAATGCCATTCCGAATTCAAACGATAGAATCTTGCACAAGTTAAGTATGAAGTATCTGTTTCTATTTTTTTTTTTTATTTTCTTCAACTTCATTTTTTTTTATTACTTTTACGGTCATCCTAGAATCTTGGTCATCTTAGGTACGAGAGCGATTTTGCTCATTTTATTTTCTTCGGACACATTTTGTACCATTATTAGCGCTTTAGATGACTATTTTGTCCTTTCACGTAGAGACACTGATATCGCTACGTAGTTTTTGTACTTATTAGTGGCCAATGTTTATGTGGTCGCAATTAGGTATGCTGACTGGCAGAATAGACAAAAACCATTCAAGAACTAAAAGAAGAAAGAAGTAAGTAATTTAAATTAAGAACGTTTGAGAGTAAACTAAGCTGAAACCATACGCTTTTCAGCTATAATGTTTTCTAAAATAATATACAGAAATATAAATAAAATCTAATAATTAGGTATATTATTTATTATGAATCAAAAAGTAAGATTTTTTACAGTTACGATGATTGCCTTATATTAAGACGTGTTAAAAAAGTTAATTTCAGGCGATCGTATGTTCTTGGAGGATATTAAATCCGCCGAAATTCCAGGATTCCCACATTCCCAAGTCATCCAATTTATATTCAAGAGGTGTATTCGCAATAAAAGAAGTAACGGCGGACTGGATGCGATGATTAAACTCTGCCAGTTATACGCTTTTGTTTTGTTTTACGCGAACGGTGCACGGTTAGTGGCGATAATTATTTTAAAATTAATAGATTAAAATAACAGTTTAGAAAATTGTTTTGGAGTACTGCCAGTCCTACTTATGGTGCTCAAGCATTGGCACTTACGGAGAGTGTTCTTGTTACAGCCAGTACTTAGGTATACGGGTGCATCAACTTTTTTGTGTTGTCTACTTTAAGATTGGTTTTTTTGGAGTCTTTTTGTATTTTTTAGTTTTCAACTCCAATTTTTTTACTTTTACGGTCATCCCATGAAATCCATATATTTCATACTAAATACAAACTGAAATCGAACCCAGATCCTCAGCGTTCCGTGCTGCGTGCTAAACCCCTACACCACCACTGGTCAAGAGTTTAGACACATATTTTTCCTATGCATCGCACAACTAACTTAGCTTGCTGACGTCAACACTCCTTCGGAACTAACCGCTCATCCGGACCAAGATAGCTAGATATGGCTAGGATGGGATGGATGGATGGATGGATGGGATGATATGGATGTCTACTTTGTCTCCGGTTGTCCAAGTGACATCTTCATACTGTTTTATAGAAAAATGCTTAGGTTGTCCAGGACATAAAATTTGTTTAACCTTAGTAAACTGGTGGCCAGAAAAAGCTGATTCACTATCTAACGAATCCACTCCATAAAATAAAAGTACATTCTCACGCTGTCATTAATCCTCCTCTTTGCTCTGTATCCCTCATTGCTGAGGGTCGTTAAGTCTTCTTTCTGACGGTATAGAGCCATCTGCGCCTGTTCTTAGCAACGTATAGAGCGACGTGCTGTTGGGTGTCCAAGGTGGATGCCTGATCTGCCTATCTTGTTCGGCTGCGGACTCTGACTAGTCGTCACCATTCGGATTGGATCTATTCGGGGCTTAATGGGTTCGTTCCCCATCCAAGCATTGGAAAATTCAGAGGATACCCATTTGACCCTTAGACTTCAATGAGTATACGTTGAATTGATTGCCTTAACCAATGTTTTTCCTTGAACACAGAAGCGACTAGAATAACAATGAGTTTCAAATCCAATTCCCTTGGTGGTTATTAAGCTTACTGTTCCAAACAATGGAATCAAACGAGGCTCGTTAACCCTTTGTCGGCGTAATCATAACACGCTATTGTGAGAGGGTTGCTAAAAAAACTGGATATGTCATTGGTAGCATTTTGTTAAAGAAATAAAAAACGACTTGCATATAAACTTCTTGAACATACAAGAAAAGGAATCTGTCCGTCATCATCATCATCATCATCTCAGTTAATATACGTTCCATTGCAGGATTTGCAGGGCACAGGCCTCCTCCCAGAGGCATTGAGAACTTCAAACACACCGTTGAAATTCTTCTTGGATATGCACAGGTTTCCTCACGATGTTTTCCTTATAATTAAAATAAAATAAATAGTAAATTTCAAATGTAATTTCGCACATAAATCCTGGAAAACTCATGAAGTGCGAGCCCGGGTTCGAACTCACGACCTGCTGCTTGAGAGGCCATTACATCAAATCACTAAGATACCACAACTTAACTCGTGCGTGTCGAATCTGTGCGTATTGATATGAAAATATTTATTGCTAGCAACTTTAATTGCTACCTGTCAAGTTAGAGTTGTCAGCTGTTTCTTTAGATGTCAAAAAATAAGATTCACAAATTGTCTTTTTTTCAATAAACACGAGATTTTTTTTCATTAGACACTAAGGGTCATTTGTACGGTCCCGGGTTAAAAGATTACCTGGCATTTTGACACTCCTTAGGATGGGTTAGCACAGTAATTCGGAGTTAACCCTTAATAAGGCTCCAATAATTGGAGCATACTACCACAGAATCAACAGCAGCCATCGAATACATACCTGACAAGGGATATTTTTAAAGCTTGTCGTATTTTCAATAATTACAATAGAAAAAGTGACGTAAGGTTGAATTTCAAACTCAATGTATGTGGTCGCTAAATCGCCTCTATCTTATTAAGGGTTAAAGATTAAACAAGTATTGGTCCGCGCAAGCTCGCCTAAGGCAAGTATGTCTACATAAGCAAACGATATGTAAAGGTTTATTTACTTAAATCACACATTTTTTTATTTTAGTGAAATCCTCTTCTTTCGAATGGAATCCATGTGCAGATGACAATAATTATAATTTCTATAAAAACATATTTCATAAAAACAAGTAAAAAAATTGCAAAAGTTAAAAAATGTTATAAACTGGCGACATTTCAGACTGGCAGCGAGAGAAGTTGCCAGGAAATTAAATCATAATGTTCTTTGAAATGCATTGTACTTGGTTTTATTTTAACACGAGAAACACATTTACTTTTAACAGAGTTTGGAACGACAGATTGTTTGAAACTTTCACGATTTTCACGCCGAATTTAAATATCGGGTTGCTTTACTTTACTTTAGACTGTCTTTTTCTTCGTCACCAAATTGCAACCGCAGTGTTTTGGAAGAGTTGACTATAAATAAATAAATAAATATCACGGGACAATTCACACCAATTGACCTAGTCCCAAAGTAAGCTAGGAAAGCTTGTGTTATGGGTACTAGGCAACGGATAAACATACTTATATAGATAGATATATACTTAAATACATATTAAACACCCAAGACCCGAGAACAAACATTCGTATTTTTGAGAGAGAGAGAGAGATGTTTATTTACACATATTAAATAAAAATCATCGAATAGTATAAATTGGACCCCACTCAGCATAATGTTGCGGCAAGCCGCAACGCTGTTTTTCACTGGGACCCATTTAAAAACTAAACACAAAAAAAAAAACACATTGTGATGACACGAACGCCAGCGGGAAATGTAGTTCGCAACAAAACCTAGATAGGTATACAAACCGGAAGTATGTATGACAACACTTGATCAGCTTAATCGTATCAGAACCATTAAACCGCAACAAATTACGCCAAGGATTATTCTGGCTACTGTAGTGAATTACCAGCAATTTCACAAATTTTGATATTGTGACGCATTCACTCAACCTTCGATAAAACAAACTTAAAAACAACAAAACATTCTAATGACTTAAGGTTAGGCGGGAACGCAGCCCGGCCCTTTGTAAAGTCGTTCACAATAAATTTAAGCTACCGCCATTTCGTGTGAAAAAAATAAATACTTAGCAAATAACTTAGCAAATAACAAATAACAAAAATATATAAATATATCCCAACGAATAAGCAAAGCTTGTACTATGGGTACTAGACAACGGAGAAACATACTTATATACATATTAAACACCCAAGACCCGAAAACAAACATTCGTATTTTCATACAAATATCTGCCCCGACACGGGAATCGAACCCGGGACCTCAAGCTTCATAGTCAGGTTCTCTAACCACTAGGCCATCTGGTCGTCTAAACTAACTAACTAACTATAATTTAGTAACATCACCGTCATCATCATACTCAGCATATTTACTTCTCACACTTGGACACCATGCCTCCTCACCTATTTTGCTTCACCGACAGCTTCATGGTAAATTTAAAATTTCGCACACAAATAAAAAAACAGGTGTGCTGGGATTACTAGGATCTTCTGCTTGAAAGGCCATTGGTCAATAATATCTCAATATACGTCCCACTGCGTGGCCACAGGCTTCCTCTCAGAATGATAGGGCTTGGGCCGTTGTTTTCACACACACCACTGAACTTCTTCGCAGGTGTATGCTCGTTCGCATGCTCCTGGTAAATTTCGCAAAATTCCCGAAAATTTAGATGTACGTAGTCCATTTATCTCCCACAAATAATGAAATTTATTTTACATTAATAATACCCACAGCCAACCACAGCTTGTGTAGTCCTTTGCACTATGCCACTAAGTTCATCAGCCACCTTACTCTCCACATCGAAATGCAGCAGCGCAGGCACTACTGTTTAGCAGAAGGATTGCCAAGAAAACCCATTAAATGTATTGTGTTAAAAAAAAAATTTCTCAACCCCAAAACTACTTACTTGCGCTAAACATGGATATACATTCTGTGGGACACGAAAAAGCCATTATAGGTCTTGAAAATGTCGATACTGAAAATAAAATCTTGAATAGGATCGCAAAGCACTTACGTCCGTTAAGTGTTGGCATGTTTTACCTATCCACAGGCGGTTATTTTAGTATTGAAAGTTTTATATAAGTAAGTGAGAAAATTTCAGTAAATTAAATGTTGGATATGTAGTTAGTAACGTGCCCATATAAACAAATTGACGTCCCAAATTTAAAAAAAACGACTTAAGCACCATATTTCTGTGCACTACTACACACAACAGGCCCTTTACTTAAGTTTTTCACCTATACACTCTTGTTATTGTTAATGTAGAGTACTTAGTGATAAAAAAACCCGACCAATAATAGATCACGAGCAGTGGAGGGTTATGAGTAAAAGAGCTTTGGTCGGGGAATAAACAGCTTTCAAATACATACTTTAACACTTTACAAACACATGTTACCTTTCTGATAAAACCTACGATGATTAAAACTAAATGAAAACAGCTGGCACACCTTGGTTTCCCATAATTTAATAAGTCATAATCATAATGTAATTTTTCATAATTATCATTAGTCATAAAGTGATTTATTTCTGAAACAGTATTTTCTTCAGAACTTTTTGAAATGCCATCTGCAGGTTGGTTAGGTTAATCTGATACTCGTACCAATAGGGATGTTGACACCACCAATCAATTGACGTACTTTTTATGAGCTGTCAAAACACAATTCTCCTATAGAGTTTGAATGGCAATAGCAACATAATATGACGTCACTTGTTCGCCAACTTAATCAACTAACCATTTATTTGTTTTAAAGCAAGGAAAAATCTAATTTTGCAGTTAATCCAAAATTAATCTGGGTTTCAGGGGAACAAAAAGCGTTTTTTACTGAAGTCGTGTCTTCGAATTATTTTTTAATGGCGTCAACATTCCTATTCCGTGTGTTTCCGAAATAAATCACTTTATGACCAGTAATAATTATGGAAAATGATACATTATAAGTTATTAAATTATGGGAAACCATAGAGACACGCAAACAGCTTCTTTCAATATCATCATTGCAATTTCGAGTGATTCATTGACGTCAAACATTGGTCTACAAGAAAAATCGACTTTAAGATGACGAGCCTTCTCATTTCGCTGCTGTCCTAAAAATGCTTCAAATATTCAATATTTGGCTTTGATTGACTACGACTCGTTAACTTATAAAGCATACTAGCATAGTTTTCATTTTTAATTCAAGACTTGGTTCTACACTATTCAAAATTCTTGTTCTAGAGCGAACCTATAAAGACAAGAGGCAAAAAAATATTGTGGAGAAAAGCCTTTAGGTTGAATTTTTTCTATAGTGATATAAGAAGTCTGCTTTAGATCGCGCCTTTTCTATACATTAGTATGAAGACTGGTTCAAGGGGCGCCGTAACAGCGACGAGCCCCCGTCCCCTGTATCTTCTGTGCGCCCAAGGTCTCAATCCCAAATAGAACAAAGTTTTATTTCGGAGCCGATACCTCTGTATTTGTTTTCATTAAGTTTTTCAGCCGCCTCTGCTGCTATACCAGTTTTATTAGCTGTTTTGAAAATTTTATTTTAGCAGCAGTTATACAGGGTTATTTGTAATTCACTAGCATCCTTTTAACCCTAAACTCCTACTACTTAAACAAATGTTTTTTGTTTTACGGCTTTTGTCATAACTTAATATTTTTGGTGTAATAAAGTTTTGAAAATTTGAGACTACCTCTTATTTTTACAATACTCTGTGTATTTGTATGGGAGAAAAAGTGCTTCATTTTAAAAAGTCGTAAAACAAAAAACATTTGTTTGAGTGATAGGAATTCAGGGTTAAGAGGATGTCAGTGAATTACAAATAACCCGGTATAGATTTTCACCAAACTCCAATGATATTTTCAATATATATATGATTTAAAAAATGTCTCCTGCAAATGAATAAAAAACTTACTACAAAAACCTTTCATGTCTTAGTGAGCTCGCAAAAATACTGAGCTAAATTAAGACTGTAAACTCGACGAAAGATTTAAAATCTCCAAGCTCTTTCAAAGATTTTTTTAGATAAGTACTTATTAAACTTTTGTGAAATTTCAAGCACCATCATATTAAAACTGTGTTGAAATTTAAACTTTTTATCGGCAGTCTGCGAAGTAAGAGCAAAATTTTCAAAGTAATGTTACGCATAATAAATTCCCTCTAACGTACTTCCAAGTACTTATAAAATATAACGACAGTAATATTTGCACAAAAACGATTTGTTTTCACAAGTGCCTTAGTAATTTGCAAAGGAATGAAAACATAATAAAGAGTCATCTTTTTCGGGAGCATAAAGCAACCTGTAAATTTCTAAATGGTACCAGAATTGAAGATATGAGTGGATGAAGGGGGTATGTCACAGAAACATTATTTTGAGTAAATCGCAGTTAAAGGTTTTTACTTTGTAGTTTTGTTTTTAAATTGAATAGGATATTGTTATTTTTATGAAAATCAACCAAATAGCCTGATCTACTGATTTTAAATGCATTTAAATAAACATTTTTTTTTAACTAAAAAAGTACACAACCCCTTCTTTCTCGTTTAAGCTGTTCTGCAAAGAAAATAAGTTAAATACTGTAAATGAAAGTGTTTATTGTAACAAAATTTATTGATTTAGAAGGATGTCTCCGTAAAAATACCTGCATTCAGGGTTTATAAATTTCAGCTGATCCCTAATGTTTTCTTTTTTTTCTTGGGATATCGGATATGTCAGAATAAAACAAAATAAAAGTTTGTCTATAACATGAATAAAGGAGCTAAGTGCGTATATAACGCTTTCTTCTATACCTACATTCACTCGCAAATGGTAACCACTCAGCAAGGACTTCGCGTCTTTGGCCACTCTGGCGACTCATTAAAAAAAAAACTGGTACGTAACCACTTCTAGAGTCATGTGCCCTTAGCACGTTCATTCACGAAGAACGCAACTTATTCTTGTTCATAGGTCCTTCATACACTGGGTTTAAAGCTGTTATAGCTTAATAAATCATGAGAACTGAAGGCGTTCGGTGTTGCATTATGACTTAGCTCCTTCATTTATGGCATAAAACCGAAAATGAAAAAAATACGACATACCCCCTTCACTTCATCCACTCATGTCTTCAATTATAAATACAAAAATTTGTGAGTGCAATTACTCTTTCACGTTGTACGGCTCGATGGATTTGTGACAAAAGAGTCATTTTCAAAAAATTGTACACAATTAAGGGATTTAATTAAAACAAAACTTAATTGATAACTTTGTTTGACTTTGTGTAACGAAAGTATGACTAACTTTCGTTACACAAAGGAAGGAAATCGTGATTTTGTTTTCATTGAGCCCTTAACTATGTACTTTTTTAAAAAATACATACTTATTATCATCAATGTGAAAGTGTGTTTGTTTGTTTCTTTGTGCTTCTTTCACGTCGAAACTGAGCGACGGATTAGCATGTTTTTTTTATGAACATAGTTGAAGGGCTGGAGAGCGACATAGGCTACTTTATACTTGCCACGGGAAAATATCTCATTCTTACAGGAAAATACGTTTTAATTTTAACGACCGCTTTAGCCTAGTTGGTAGTGACCCTGCCTACGAAGCAAGAGGTCCTGGGTTCAAATCCCGGTAAGGGCATTTATTTGTGTGATGAGCACGAATATTTGTTCCTGAGTTATGGATGTTTTCTATGTATTTATTTATCTATATAAGTATGTTTATCCGTTGCTTAGTACCCATAACACAAGCTTTGCTAAGCTTACTTTGGGACTAGGTCAATTGGTGTGAATTGTCCCATAATATTTATTTATTTATTTATTTATTTTTAATCTACTTCAGCGGGGGCAAAGCCGCGAGCATCAACTGTTAATAAATAAAACTTAATTAAACATATACCTTTTTTTTATTTCCGTTAAATTCGACACGTTGCTCGATACATAAACTAGCAACTAGGAACAGAAACTAGGCACCTACCTGCAATAATGATTTTTGTTAAAATCGAAAAAAAAATCTTTTGTTTTTCATACATTATAAATCAATATTACAGTGCAAAAGGTCTCTTAGAGTTACACAAAAGTTAGTGTCAATTACGACAAAGTTTAAATTTCATCCATAACAACACATGCCAACAAATAGTTTAGTGGTAAGTAAATAGTTTGCTTATGGAGTGTGTGGTTCTAGGTCCTAAAACTCTTTACTGACAAAATTTAAAAGAAAAAGAAGAAGAGAATAATAAGACGTAATGAAGGACCTTCTACACTGGTTCAGCCATTAAATTTAATTATTGAATATCTCAGAAATTAACTACTTAAAGTTAACGGAAATAAAAAAACACGATGTATAAAAACTATGACTCTATTATCTAGCTTTTGAACCCGAAACTCTAATCTCATAGACAGAGTCACTTGATCACAAAGCTAAATATTATCAAAGCAAAATACTAACAGGATTTCGCTTTCCAGGATATCCGCGCATTTCAACAGCGACATAAATTCAGTTACTAAGCTTTTCCGAAGTTGGCAAACTACAATTTGTGGTTAACACTAGTACGAAACAACAATATTCCGCATCCCGTTACTATGCATGGAATAAGCTTGAAATGTGGATGAAGTTTGTATATTTCCAAGCATGTTAAGCAAACTATTATTATTATTATTATTATTATGTTGGTACGGATTTCCGATCACGGGCCCATGGAGACCCGGTCATTTGAAAGGCATTCATGGGGCCAAAGCCAACATGAAGAGGCCTTTGGTACCATATAATATAAATGAGATGGGCGCAACTATGGAGGTCTATCCCCTAATACACCATGAGGATGTGCTAGTGGACAGTCCTCCACAGTTGCCAAACTATTGCCAGGTGGGAATCGACATGGAATTGGCTATGGGGTTGGGATGTTGTGGACAGGATTACCGGGCTATGGAGTGAGATAACGGTATTATTATTGTATTTGTTCTTTTGAAATGGGGTAGTAATAATAAACGGCTGTAATGTCTGATGGCAAAAGGACATCAGCAACGAAAGAGGATTGCCAATGCGTTGTCAGCCTAAGTGACTTAGATAGAACTGGTACCTCATGAGTACACGTAGCACTCCACCGCTGGAGAAAATACCCGCGCATTTTGCGAGCATTCATTTGCTACGGTTTACAAAAAAAAATAACTTACGTGTATACATACTTAGTATTTGTAACCAGGGATGTTGCGAATATTCGCATCCACATCCGCATATGCGGAACATATTATCCGCATCGATTTAGACATCCGCATCCGTATGAATCGATGCGGAGCTGATCCGGATGCGGATGTGTAGCAGATCGTGACAAGAAAGAAAGGGGCGGAACCCATGCGAAACAGACTGGAGTCCCAAAATACGGCTATTCTACTTTTCATTAAATATAATGCTCCAATATTCAAATTATCATGTATACCCGTTATCATGTACCTATCGATCTTAAATTGGCTAAGTAAAGTTTTTTGAAGAGGTGCTAATTATATTTTTTTTCGACAGTCGGCGTTCTGGAGATCGAGAAACTGCAGCTGATTTATTTTTATCTCCTATTGTTTACTGGAAATATTTTTTTGAGTGTTTGAGATGACATTTGTGAGATTTTATGGTTGACAAGCCGTTCGTGCTCAGAACTTAGTAGAAACAGAAAAAAAAAACCGAAGTGAACTGTCACTGCTGTCAATGTCAAATCGTTTGCGTTTCGTTTGCTTTGCGTTTTGGTGTGCTCAGTGTGATTTTTTGACTATTTTTATCGACCTCCGCATAAAATCCGGACTTTCAATTTTACCGCATTTCTCCACGTCCTATGCACAATAATAGGATCACGATTTAATACTTTCGATCACTATTTTGGAACTGCTTCTTGGACAACGCAAAGCAAACGAAACTCAAACGGTTAGATGTCATTTGACATTGACAGAAGCGACAGTTGAATTCGTTTTTTTTTCTATTTCTTCTTAGTACTGAGCACGAACCGCTTGTCAGCCATAAAATCTCACAAATGTCATCTCGAACACTTAAAAAAATATTTCCAATAAATAAAAGGAGATAAAAATAAAACAGCTGCAGTTTCTTGGTGTTGAAGTCGACCACTGTCGAAAAAAAATATAATTAGCATCTCTTCAAAAAACTTTACTTAGCCAATTGTCTACATAATGTGTAATTTGTAAACCTTACCAATTGGGAGCGCGCAAAATGCCCCCTCGAGAGCGACGTATACTCATGAGCCATGACCTGGAGCAGAGCAACGCAAGTTCTGCTGCTTAGCAGCAGGATTAGCAAGTAGGATGTTGTCGGTTAATCGGTTACTGATATAGACAGACAGACAAAAAAATCTATGCTTTTCGCAATTTTTCCTTTATCTGTGCTATAAGAACTTGCTTCGTACCAAATTTCAAGATTCTGAGTTGACGGAAAGTACCCTGTAGGTTTTGATTCCCTTGCGAGTGTCGAAAATTTGCGGCGTAAATAGATTGGTTACTGATAGAGACAGACAGACAAAAAATTATGCTTTTCGCAATTTTTCCTTTATCTGTGCTATAAGACCTTGCATCGTACCAAATTTCAAGATTCTGAGTTCAAGGGAAGTACCCTGTAGGTTTTGATTCCCTTGCGAGTGTCGAAAATTTGCGGCGTAAATAGATTGGTTACTGATAGAGACAGACAGACAAAAAATTATGCTTTTCGCAATTTTTCCTTTATCTGTGCTATAAGACCTTGCTTCGTACAAAATTTCAAGATTCTGAGTTCACGGGAAGTACCCTGTAGGTTTTGATTCCCTTGCGAGTTTCGAAAATATGCGGAAATTTGCGTCATAAACGGCTGTATCTTTTGATTGCGATGGCTTAGAGGTTTGATTTTTTCACAGCTCCAAGGGGCAGTAGACCTGAGTATTAGATATAAATTTCAGCTTGATACTTCCACGCGTTCCTGAGAAAAAGGGTCTTGACAGACAGACGGACGGACGGACGGACGGACGGACAACAAAGTGGTCCTATAAGGGTTCCTTTTTTTCCTTTTGAGGTACGGAACCCTAAAAATGTGAGACTGTACTTGGGGGCATCCATTAATTACGTGAGGCGGTTTTGAGTATTTTTTAATTAAACCCCCCTAGTGAGATATCGTGAGATTCGCCTCGACCCCTCCCCCCTAATTTCACGTGAGGTTTTACAAAATCGGGGACCACATTTAATTTTTTTTTAATTTATTGTTCTTCTTCAATTCTTTGTGTTTTTGCATTTTTAGGGTTCCATAGCCAAATGGCAAAATACGGAACCCTTATGGATTCGTCATGTCTGTCTTTTTATCCGTCTGTATTATCACAGCCACTTTTTCCGAAACTATAAGAACTATGCTGTTGAAACTTGGTAAGTAGATGTATTCTGTGAACCGCATTAAGATTTTCACACAAAAATAAAAAAAAAACAATAAAGTTTGGGGGTTCCTCATACTTAGAACTGAAACTTAAAAATTTTTTTTCACCAAACTCATACGTGTGGGGTATGAGTTTGGTGATATGATCTATGGATAGGTCTTTAAAAATGATATTGAGGTTTCTAATATAATTCTTTCTAAACTGAATAGTTTGTGCGAGAGACACTTCCAGAGTGGTAAAATATGTGCCCCCCCCCCGTAACTTCTAAAATAAGAGAATGATAAAACTAAAAAAGATATATGATGTACAATTACCATGTAAACTTCCACCGAAAATTGGTTTTGACGAGATCAAGTAAATAGTTTTTTTTAATACGTCATAAATCGTAAACCGCCATTTTTAGGGTTCCGTAGTCAACTAGGAACCCTTATAGTTTCGCCATGTCTGTCCGTCTGTCTGTCTGTCCGCGGCTATGCTCAGAGACTGTTAGTACTAGAAGGCTGTAATTTGGCATGAATATATATATCAGTCACGCCGACAAAGTGGTAAAATAAAAAATAAAAAATATTTTTTTTTAGTGTATCTCCCACAGACGTAAAGGGGGGGGTGATTTTTTTTTCTCGACTAACCCTATAGTGTGGGATATCGTTGGATAGGTCTTTTAAAACCATTGTGGGGTTGCTAACATGATTTTTCTATTCAGTGATTTGTTTGCGAAATATTCAACTTTAAAGTGAAAATTTTCATTAAAATCGACCGTCCCCCCCCTCTAAAATCTAAACTGTTAGGTGGAAAAATTTGAAAAAAATTCAGAATGGTAGTAAATATATCAAATTTACTAGGAAAATTATAGCGGCTAAGATTGCTTGGAAAATATTTGTAGTGAACTAAAACAATTACTTTGCTCACCCGCGACCTTACAATAGTTACGTTTATGCAAGAAATGTGCGTTCATGCAGTTCCTCCACCTACACACTGTACGAACACACACAAATCACATAAACCCAACCATCACCACCACCAAGCTACACTGACGCGTTTCGAACTCAACCAGAGCTCATCTTCAGAGTTACCACAACCGTATGCTATGCTACCAAATGTTAAACTAACAAACCAAAACAAATGTTTTAACTTGTCACTGTAACTTCTCAAGTACCCACTTTATTTTTCTTATTCTCAAACTACCCCACAAAAATTAACTTTTATTGACATATTTAAAACTACCTTGAAATTTTGTTTATTTATTTATAAGGCATATTTAATTAATACTAACTGTTCAAATTCGACCCAAGCCGCAGTAAAGGAGAAGACACTAAATTTACCTGTTCATTAATAATAGACCCTATAGTGTTGTACCTAATTATTTCCATGCATTCCAGAGCATCCAGACGCAACCCCTTGCCGCAATAATGTAACACTTCATAAGAATCTGAATCTAACAATGAATGATTTGATTCCAACAAATGTTTTGCAAAATTCGATCTATCTGGATGCTCATTCCTATATGCCGAAACATGCTCTTTAAATCTAGTATTAAAACTTCGGCCTGTCTGTCCTACGTATATCCCATTGCAGTCATTACAAGTAAGCTTGTATACCCCCGATCTAGTTCCCTTATCTACCTGTTCTTTGTGGTTACATAGCCTAGAGTACAAAGAGTTGTTAGTCTTAAAGGCAACATTAATATTGTTTGATTTTAAAATGCCATAAATCTTATCAGACAAACCCCCGACGTAAGAGATGCTAGATCTATATTTGTTAGTAGACTGAGAAGGTAACGCAGCGTAAAGCATGCTATTTACTAACCGTGCCTGCTTCTTTTGAACTAAACTATCTACCATTGATTTTGTATAACCATTTGAGATCGCTATCTGATAAATAGTACTCAACTCTAAATCAAAATGTTCCTTAGAAAGAGGCACAGTCAACAATCTATTAACATAACAATGGAAAGCAGCCAGTTTATGCTGCCACGGATGATTAGAAGATGCTGGTATAACAGCATCTGTGTACGTGGGCTTACGGTATATTTTAAATTGATGTTTACCATTTAATTTTGAAATCGTTAAATCCAAAAAGTTCAACGAACAATTTTCCTCCAATTCTTTTTTGAACCTTATCTTTAC
Source organism: Archips crataeganus (assembly GCA_947859365.1). NCBI lineage: Eukaryota > Metazoa > Arthropoda > Insecta > Lepidoptera > Tortricidae > Archips > Archips crataeganus. The sequence continues at coordinate 13,013,511 of OX402065.1, read as the reverse complement.
GTGCTTGTTATTCAAACCATTAATAAACACGTCAAGCTGTCTCATACTCCCTCAGTGTTCGTACAGTGTGGAGGTGGAGGAACTGCATGAACGCACATTTCTTGCATAAACGTAACTATTGTAAGGTCGCGGGTGAGCAAAGTAATTGTTTTAGTTCATTAATATGGACCTCCGCAAAGTAACGCCTGATTCAATAAATTAAATATTTGTAGTTTAAGAGTAAATAGTAACCTAAGGTATAAAACATACCTAAACTTGGATAATTCCGTACACATACGAAATCCTTAGAAAAATATTACCTGACTTTTTCGTAATGGCAACGGAACCCTACCTTGGGCGTGTCCGACACGCTCTTGTTTATAGATAATATTTTTTTATAGAACCCTTCGTGCGCGAGTCGGACTCGCACTTGGCCGGTTTTTTTTATTATAACAAACGTGTGAGACGTCCACAATTAGACTTTCCAAACTTTTAAATTTAACCTAATTTTCTCGCATTTGGGCACTAAGCTTTGCCAGAAAAAAACTATGTGCTATCTTCTGAGACCCCTCCTCTCCCCCAAGAGAGATTTGGTGAGATTTGGCTTGAACCCCCCCCCCCTGAATACCTCACGTAAATTAATGGACGTCCCCTTGTTGATATTGCTATCACTGCATATTTGGTAGTAGGTACCTACAGTTCCTCTGCCACAGCTTTAAACTAACTAACCTAATTACTTCTGTAAACATTAATTACGTAGTCTGCATCCAACTTTGTTGCAACTTGCAGTGTCATATTCTCATTAGCGCTGCTTTCATTAAACTTAATATGTATGTTGAATTTATAGAAACAAAATTTTATCACTAAACACTGTCAAAGGCAACGTTTAATTTTTCATTTGTTTGTTTTAGCTTGACATAGCAATACTTTATTAAATATATATATTTTTTTTGTAACTTTCAATATCCATACGGTTAGATAAAGGTAAATATTATATTATTGGTATAATATTATTTCTAGGTTTTAATTAAAAGACAACTTTATATTTGCTTACATTCTACACATTCAAATAGACACAGACACATTTGTTTTACATTACAATGAAATATTTTTTCAATAATTTATACCATTAATACTTACTTATTACAAATGTGAATATTTGGCAGTCTAGTATAATTATGTGAGTACGAGATATTTTTTGAACATAAAACTACCGTGAGACTCACATAACACACACACATAGCACAACACAACATAACATAACAATATGTCGAGCTCAATTCTATCATAGACATGAGTTATTCGTATTTGTTCCCTGCAAGATTTCTCTTCACTCAGCCATTAAGAAGTTGTCAATTTTTCCAAAGAACAATTTCCATGGCAACTTCGATTCAAACCTTTTTTCTTTTTTTAAGTCCTCAGCTCCCGCCTCAGCATAATCGGGATTAAGCGGGAGCTTACGAAGGGTGGAAAGGTGACTCCATATAGGGTTCCGTATGCAAAGGGTGCCGAGAGGTGGCCAGAGAGTATGGACGAACATACTGTCCAGAATTTGGAACGGATTTCCAAACGAAGTGCCAGCGAAACGTGAAAGGCGTGCCCTTAAGCGACACTGGTATATTCAATTAATTTAAAAAGTCGGTTTACGGACGACAGTTATAGTCTTATATTATTATATAAGTAGTAGATAGTTTGATGTTGGTTAGATGTACGAAACATTCGGGGTGAGAGTCCGATTCTCATTTCGCTGTTTTTTACCTACTCGTTGCTTCGTTGCCAATTACTTTGATACGGAACCCGTCTTGTACGAAGCGGGCTCGCATTCGTCCGGTTTTATTGCTGTATCTGAAACCGTAATCCGACTTACTGTTCACGCCGTATTACTCGGTGGGTAGACAGTGGGCAAATTCTTGTCGGACAGATAAGTCTAAAAGAACAGTCGAACCATTTTATTTGTGACCCATCGTAAGATAAGATAATATAATCATTTGTTGCTTAAACTGTGTACAATATTGGTGTTATTGGTGTAGAACATTTTTAGCCCCCGACACAAAAAGAGGGGTGTTATAAGTTAGACCGCTATATGTGTGTGTGTGTGTGTGTGTCTGTCTGTGGCATCATAGCTCTTAAACGGGTGAACCGATTTGGATGCAGTTTTTTTTTATTAAAATGCAGGTTTCTTGGCAGTGGTTCTTAGATAAATTTCATTAAAATCGTTTCAGCCGTTTCAATGTTATCAGCTCTTTTGTTAGCTGGGGAAGGGATCTTAGACGCATAATGGGCATTAACTTTATGTTCAAACATATGTACGTGTGACGAAATTGCGTTGGTGGTTTTTAATATTTTTAATTTATAGTTATCTTATCACAGTAAGCGTCATAATGATTTTCCTTGTCATTCAATGCGATGCCACTGTGTCATTTTCTGTGAAAAGGTTCTACAGTGGATCACGATTAAGTGGGTTTCCTAAATAAAATGAGTCCTTTTATTGTGAGAATACAGTTTACAATTCATAAGCATTCAGTATGCTCTGTTTCGCAGAAACATTCTTTACAATTTTCCTCACTTAAGTATACTTAATAATATTAGTAGGATGTAAGTTGTTGTGATGACATAATAATACAAATTTTACTTTTTTACCCGTCTGCAAGGAAAGGGTTATGTTTTTGAGAATATGATCAAACTGCTAATACCTACTTACATTCGATAAAGGTGTATTTTGTGAAGTAAGTTTTACGGTGATTTAACGGTGGAGTTACCGCCCGGCCACGACTTCGCGTGTTTGGCGGCGCGGCAAGCGTTTTATCAGTTCATTGCGTGTGCCGCCAGGTAACCACTGTACGGCGAGCGTCTCGTCCGCGCAATGAACACAGAACAAAAACGCTTGCCGCGCCGCCAAACGTGCGAAGTCGTGACCGGGCGGTGAGAACGCAGTCCGCGGCGTGTATGTCGCGACATTGGCGAGCGCCGCACTCCCGCAGCGGGAACGCGGCGGTATCGCCGCGATTATTTTTAGCAGCAAACTTCCCTTAGCGACCGGCTTCTTGACGTGACAACGTCTAATAAATCGATAAACGCCGGCGGCACGCACGTAAAAGGATGACGCAAAGTCCCGTACATATTGCCCCGTACCATACCAGGGAGAGCAGTGAAGGGGGGGGGGGGGATTAAAGGGGAGATGAAAACTTCATTAATTTCGCCGTAGAATGCACCGTTTTCAAGATATTTGACAAAACACCGGTTCTCGTCCCATCACCGAGGTTAAGCAACGTCGGGCGCGGTCAGTACTTGGATGGGTGACCGCCTGGTTTCATTTTTATTTTTTGATTCTTTTGATATCACGTCACGTTAAACTATCGTCCGTAAACCAACTAGAACGGCCTGTTTGCCTAGAAGTCGAGGCAGTCAATTTAAAAAGTTAACGCATGTCAATATTCAAAAGTTTTATGTCTCTATGGCTGTCGTTTTCTTCGTATTGGACGTGTTCCATCTCGCTACATCGAATTTATTATTACTTGCTGTGAAATAGCTGAAAATAGTGCTGTAACTGGCTGTAAGACCCACCCCTACACACACGCATTTACTCATCCTCGCCTAAACACATACAAAACGACATGGTGTCCACAGCTTGCCGCCCTCGTACGATGTCCTACTGGAACCTTGGTGAGTGTTAATCCCGCCTGATTGCGTACTTCAACAGCTGCGGATTGGGTTCCGCACCTGGCGTGATTATAGTTTTGGTGCCTCCTGTGAGGATTTTAACCTCAATATTCGTCATTTTTCCCGCATAACCTCACTTTTACTTCGCTAAACCTCGGCTATTTCAGCAATTCTTCGCATCCCCGCACGGTTTTGTCTACTTGTACTGCTTGTAGCTAAACTAGGTTATATAATTTTATGCATATTTTCGACATTTTAAGTGTATATTTGTTCGGTCCATCTTTCGATATTACAAGATGGCGCCGCCGATTACGCCTCGCGATGAACGAGCGCTGCATAGGGAGTTACTTTTACAAGAAATAAGTCTTGCATCGTATTTTTCCCGATTGCAACGAATTTACGACAGTTCTCTCTCGATTAGTAACGCTAAAATCCGCGAGGACTTCATCTCTGCCACGGAAACAATCGATGATATTCGTGACAAATATCTTAATTGTTTGCATACTATAAATTCAATCCAAATGGAGATAAATGAAACGTTTACACCAGATTTCAGTTCATGGAGTGCATTTGAAGACTTGTACTGCGCTGTCAGACGCGTTAAAAACCAGTTAGTAAATACCGCGAAGGCTAGTTCTGCTAATGTTCATGAATGCGTGGGTAAACGTCCGTTTCCTAAACTAGGGCCGATCGAAATCCCTGAGTTCGATGGGAATCCTAGTCATTGGAGTATGTTTTACGCTTCATTTAAGAAAAATGTTCATTCAAACCCCGAGTTAGATAATTCCGAGAAATTGTACTATCTTGTAGGTAAACTAAAGGGAAAGGCGCAGTCGTTCATTTCCGGGCTTTCAACGAACGAAGGTAACTACGAATCTATATGGAAATCGTTAGTTGATAAGTACGAGGATAAACGATCCTTGGCTACATCATTTTTAGATGCAATCTTTGACATCAAACCGCTTCCGAACCCCGCAAGTGCTTCACAATTAGAATCCTTCGTCGATAAATACGCCGTATCAATAGCCGCGCTCAAGGATTTGCAATTACCTAATCTGTGCGATTATATTTTTATTTATTTTGGCTTAAAACGTTTGGACAGGGAAACCGCTAAAGCATTCGAGATGTCAGTTCGTGACGTAGATATACCTACATACAAGTCCTTTATAGAGTTCATTCAAGGGCAAGTTAAGATCGTTCAAAGAACGAATCCCACCGTCACCCCAAAGGTTTTAATTAAAGACGAACAGCCTAAAAAACTGCATATTCCTAAAATTTCCCATTCTTATTTAAACGCTAATTCGTCGACTACCTCCGATAATAGCTGCACCTTGTGTAGTAAAGCACATGAGCTTATTTACGACTGTAAAGTGTTTTTAAATTTGTCACCAGATAAAAGATATAATTTTATAAAGGGAAACGGTTTTTGCACTAATTGTTTAAGCTCAAGGCATAAATGGAGTTCATGCCAGAGTAAAAAATTATGCCGCTCATGTGGTTTGAAACACCACTCGTTACTTCATATGGATAAATCCGCTAACACTAGCTTCACTAGGAATCCAGCCCGGGAAAATCCTCGTCCGTTTGTTTCCGCGCAACGTTTTGATTCGAACGTCACACCGCACGCGGCGCCCACAGCAGCGCCAACTTCACCTCAATTTAATAATTCCCCGCAATCGCGTGTCTCTGTCACACATACGTCACCGCCCCCACAAATTAATGAAACTCATCTCGCTTCCGCACGCGCGCCGATTATCAATCCTGATACAAATACAGGTGGGCTATCGTACCTATCAGCTGATACTCATTTAGTAGACCGTACAGTGCCTCAATCGCAAGCGAATGTCGCTTATACGAATGTTCTATTAGGAACCGCTTGTATTAACGTTTACAATCGCTTTGGTAAGCCAATTTCGTGTCGCTGCATTATTGATCCAGGTTCACAAAATCATTTTATTACGTCGGACTGCTGTCGTAAGTTAGGATTAACCATCGATCAGTTACATCGCAAAACCATTATAAAAGGTTTAGGTGATCATTCGAATACAGCCAAGGGTAAAGTTAAAATTGAGTTTTTCTCGCGTAACTCACCAAATAAAATGTACGCGTTGGAGCCCTTGGTTTTAAATCGTATAACAGATCAGTTGCCCACTGCACCGATAGACATAAATTCTTTCGAGTTCCTGAAGAATCTTCCACTCGCTGATGAGGAATTTTATAAACCTTCTCCTATTGATATTCTAATCGGGGCTAGATTATTTATCGATTTACTATTACCGGGTAAGGTAACTGGCTTGCCTAACCAACCTTCGGCGTTTTTAACCACGTTAGGGTACATCGTCATGGGTGAAGCCGAAGTGTCTATGGAACCTGAAACTTCAGTTTCATACTTTGCAACGGCGGAGTCAATCCATGATGACTTAAGTAGGTTTTTCGAATTAAATGACATAAAGGACGATCACATTCTATCGGCTGAGGAGAAGGCCTGTGAAGATTTTTATACTTCAACGACTACTCGCGACTCGTCAGGGCGTTTTGTTGTAGGACTTCCGTTTCAGGATAGTACCGAACGATTGGGTGATTCTTTAAAAACCGCACGCAAACAATTTTTAAGCCTCGAACGCAAATTTAAAAATAATCCCGCGTTTAAAGAACGTTACGATGCGATAATTCGCGAATATATAGAGAAGGAATATATAGTTGAGGTCTCTGAACCCAAAACCTGCAGTGAGGGTTATACTGTACCGCACCACGGCGTGCTCCGTGAAGACAAACTTACTTCGAAATTGCGCATAGTTTTAAATGGCAGTGCCCCTACTGACTCAGGTGTTTCCTTAAATGATATTTTACATGTCGGTCCCCCGCTACAGACAGATCTATTTAGTATTTTATTAAATTTTCGATTATTCGAAGTCGCTATTACCGCTGACATACGTCAAATGTTTTTAAGACTGTTAGTCCGGGAACGAGACCAGCCTTATCAGCAAATAATCTATCGTTTTGATCCTAGAGAACCGCTTAGATACTTCGCTTTTCAACGCGTTTGTTTCGGATTACGCCCGAGTCCATACTTAGCTATCCGTACAATTCACGAACTTGCTATTCAAGAAAAGAACAACTTTCCCGAGGCTTCACAGCTTGCTTTACGCGATCTATACGTCGACGATATCGCCAGTTCCTTCCATAATATTGACGCAGCTGTGACAGCCGCTCAACAGCTGATCGACATGTTTAACGCCGGCGGTTTCGATCTTGTAAAATGGTCTAGCAACTCACGCGAATTGTTGTCACATGTGCCCGAGACGCATCGCTTAACTGATCCAGTCGATTTAGATAAAGACGAATCGCTTAAAATACTCGGCATGCAATGGCTGCCAGCAACAGACGCCTTTGCTTTTACCATTGCACCGTCCGACCGTTCCTGTACAAAACGTAGCATATTATCAACTGTTGCGCGCTTGTGGGACATTATGGGTCTCGTGGGTCCGGTGATCGTTCTAGCAAAACTTTTAATAAAGGAACTCTGGACTCTAAACTTAGATTGGGATGATTCCCCACCTGAACATATTATAAAAACTTGGTCTCAATTCCAATCCGAGCTACCGCTATTATCTCACTTAAAAATACCGCGACATTTGAATGTTTTTGAACACTCCGAAGTAACCCTGTTAGGATTTTGTGACGCCAGTGAACGTGCCTTTGGTGCCGTTGTGTATTTACACGCAAATAATAATGACGCTTTTTCCACCACTTTGGTGTGTTCTAAATCCAAGGTGTCGCCAGGAAAGTCACACGTCACTTTGGCTCGGTTGGAATTGTGCGCCGCGTTACTTCTCGCGAAACTTCTTCGTTCCGTTATAGATAATTTCTCATCTCGCTTCACCATTAAAAATGTTTACGCTTTCTCGGATTCTACGGTGGCCCTCCACTGGATACATTCCTCCCCGCACCGCTTTCAGACGTTTGTTGCTAACAGAGTGTCTAAAATTCAATCGTTACTACCAGCAAAACTCTTTCACCATATTTCAGGTGTAGAAAATCCCAGTGATTGTCTCTCAAGCGGGCTGATGCCATCTAGACTACTTGATCATCCGCTATGGTTCACCGGTCCAACGTTCGCAGCTTCGGATGAGACAACTTGGTCTATCACACCATTCAAACCTGATTCATCAGAAGACGTTCCCGAGACGAAATCTATTTCTCTCGCTTCTACTACCCCAGTTGAAGAAGTCCCCTTTCTATGTCAACTCGCTTCTCGCTGTTCTACGTGGAAAAAACTTGTAAGAATAGTCGTTTATATTTATAAATTTCTTAAATTACTCCCGCGCAATGATATAATTACCGTAAGCGATTTAGATTTCGCAGAAAATAAAGTTTTAACTGCTTTGCAGAGAACTCATTTTAGCGATGAATTAAAACAGTTATCTTCGGGTAAAACGTGTGCTAAATTTATTCAAAAACTTTCCCCCTTTTTCTTGAACGGATTGATCCGAGTGGGTGGTCGCCTAAGTAACACGGATTTGCCCTATGATCATCGACATCCAATTTTATTACCTAGGAAAGACCATATTGTGGATCTAATCGTTGATCACTATCATCAAAATAATTGTCACGCCGGTCCTAACTTATTATTCAGTCTGTTGAGACACAAATATTGGATCATAACAGGTCGACGTACTATCCGCACGCGTATTTCAAAATGCAATTTTTGTTTTCGTACTCGTCCTAAACCTACATATCCGCTAATGGCCGATTTACCCGATACTCGAACACAGGTCGTACCTAAACCATTTATCAATACTGGATGCGATTTTGGTGGACCAATAAATGTCACTTTAAAACGTGGCCGCGGTGTACGTAGCCAGAAGGCCTACATTTGTTTATTTGTTTGCTTGACGACTCACGCGATTCATATCGAGGTAGCGTCCGACTTAAGCACCGCGACTTTTATATCGGCTTTTAAACGTTTCTTAGCGCGCCGTGGACCGGTTTCCATAATGCATAGTGACAATGCGACTAATTTTGTAGGCTCGAAGAATTACCTAAATGAAATTTATAAGTTTGTAACGTCGGGCTCGTTTCGATCGGCTCTCGCTTATGAGTTGTCCGATTATAAAATAGAATGGAAAACCATCATACCAAACGCACCGCATTTTGGTTCATGGGAGCCGTTAATAAAGAGTGTGAAATCGCATTTATACCGCGCCGTAGGATCTCAAATTCTTACGTTAGAGGAACTTAATACTATTCTCTGCCAGATAGAAAATGTGGTCAATTCCCGACCGTTATGTACAACATTAAGTCAGGATCCTAGTGAGCAATTGGCTCTCACCCCTGCTCATTTTTTAACTCTCACGCCTCTGAAGTTTTTACCGGCTGTGCTTATTAACGACGAACCTACGCATTTATTGGAACGTTATCAACTATTGGATAAACTCGTTCAATCATTCTGGGACAGATGGTCTCTTGAATATTTAACCACACTTCAAGCTCGCCAAAAGTGGCATACTCGCGGTTCCAATATGAAAGTCGGTACAGTCGTTGTTATTATTCAAGATAATAAAGTCCCGCCACTTCAGTGGGAACTCGGATTGGTGACCGAAATACATCTGGGCAGAGATGGTGTCGCTCGTGTAGCAACTGTCAAAACGAATAGAGGTTTTTTTAAACGGCCTATTGTACGCTTATGCCCCCTACCATCACAATAAATTTCATTAACATTTAGCTCACATGTTACATTACATTAAAGTGTATATAAGTATAGTTTGGTAATAAGCAGTACAAGTATTTTCTCTTTGTTTTCATATTAGGTACCCACGGGTAGAATCCCGTGCAACTTCTCACTTCTTTGAAATACGTCCTTTCAAGGCGGGCGGCATAGAACGGCCTGTTTGCCTAGAAGTCGAGGCAGTCAATTTAAAAAGTTAACGCATGTCAATATTCAAAAGTTTTATGTCTCTATGGCTGTCGTTTTCTTCGTATTGGACGTGTTCCATCTCGCTACATCGAATTTATTATTACTTGCTGTGAAATAGCTGAAAATAGTGCTGTAACTGGCTGTAAGACCCACCCCTACACACACGCATTTACTCATCCTCGCCTAAACACATACAAAACGACATGGTGTCCACAGCTTGCCGCCCTCGTACGATGTCCTACTGGAACCTTGGTGAGTGTTAATCCCGCCTGATTGCGTACTTCAACAGCTGCGGATTGGGTTCCGCACCTGGCGTGATTACCAACTTTGCAGACAACCGGTTTTGTCATTACCAAAATGGACTCAGTCGTGGAGGTACACTCAGCAGTCTATCGTGTAACTAACTCTTAACTGTTGTAGTAATTTTTTTAAGTTACTCAGATAAAATGTTGATGCTCAGTTACCATTGAAATAACAACAGCTTAGCAACTGGTTGTTGGCGTACGTGATTGGCAGGGAGAGTTTAGGTATTAATGACAGCAGCATGAATTTGAGTGCTTAGATAATACTGACTGACTGATTTATTAAAGAACAACTGAGTAGTTGAGATATAATGTAACGAACTGAAAGCCTAAGTGAAAATGACAACTTAGCTGTCAATAATTTCGTGACAATTGAAGTGTATCCGCTCAGGTATATCTGCTGTTGACTGTACTTCAATCCATTTTACTAAACAGACAATTAAATCGAAAAACGGAATATATACGTGTAACTTTAATTAACGCTGTGCAGCAGAGTACAGAACGGTGGCTATATGAGGGTAGATTGCTGTACCTCTACCATGAGTTTACACTAGTTCACAGTGACCGTACTCGCTAGCGGCGGCGTAAATGTTTTGTATGGAGAATTGTACTTCCGTAAGTGACCGCTAGAGGCGCTGTACAATTCTCCATACAAATAATTTACGCCGTCGCTAGCGAGTACGGTCACGTAAACTAGTGTAAACTCATGGTAGAGGTACTGCTAAAAATTAAACGCAGCGAGACCGCCAGGGGCTCGCGGCGTTATCGCGTGCACGCCGCATTTTCGCTCTGCCATTGAATCGTCAAAGAAAATCGCCTGTGAGAAGGACCTTCAGTTAGTTTACTACTCGGTTAATCTGCTAGTCCGAAGTTTTACTACTTGATCATTCTGCAACCTTGACATCTGAAAATTTTACGATTTAACGTGATATACTCCAAAACGCGCATAAAAGCCAAACAGTTCCCCAGATTTTAGTAAAATGTAGGTTATAATAAAAAGTAAACAAGCACAAAATCTAGCTGAAACATATTCGCATTCGTTTTTTTTTTCAGTCTACTCAGAAGCTCATTAAAAGAAATTACAACTTCTTCTCTAGAGCGTCTAATAATTCCGGGAATCAAAGCTTTGTGATAAACAAGTTCCAGGGAACTTTCGTTTCATCCCGTAGCTATCTCTATTTATAAGTCAGCATTGGGAACTCCACTCATTCTGGTTTGTTAAGACTGCGAACAAGACAAGTTTAAAATGTCTAGTAAATCTATATCCTTCCCACTAATATAGGTAAGTATTTTAAATGAGAAACTTTGTATAGTAGTTTGAATAATAATAATAATAATAATAATAATCTTTATTCATTTAAAGTAAACATTTAACAATAATGTGGAGAACTCCTAGTAGGTGTATGCACCTGTGTCAGGAGAACTCGCTCTTCCCAAAATGTTACATTTTAGTTTACTTAATCTACATACTTACTAAAACAAAAAGAAACTAATTTAATAGAACATGCTCAATTATAATACATTATTGTGTGTGTGTGTGTGCGTGTGTGTGTATGTGTGTGTGTGTGTTGAATGGTTGGATATTTGGATATTTGTTACAGTAAAATTACATAAAGTTTACCACTGACAGATGGTTCGCCTTCATTTCATATTCAACTTTAACGACCTACAAATAAAGCCAATTTTAGAATACTGTTACCCACGTTTGCAGATTTTGTAATAACTACTTTATTTGTATGGTGTTAAAGTTGGAAATGAAATGAAGGCAAGCAATCTGTCAGTGGTAAACTAAAAGTAAACGTATTGTACGCAATAACGGCTGAAAGGCTTAAGATGAAACTTAGTGTACAGATAGACAAACATATGAAACTGTTTTTGTTTGTCCTTCTTTCACGTCGACACTGCGGACTGCCGTGATTTTTGTATGGGCATAGTTGAAAAGCTGGAGAGTGACATAAATAGGCTACTTTTTATCACGGGAAAATATCTCATTCTCACGGTAAAACATGTTTTAATCTACTTCACCGGGGGCGAAGGCACGAGCATTATCTAGTAGGATAATATTTTTAAATTAAACAAGAATACATAGGGCATTGGACAGCTCCAACAACTTTGAAGAACGTCAGTTTTCAAGATGGCGCATTAACTTAGTCTATACCTAATCAATAGATGGCGTTGTCCGAGCGGCCGTTATCACTGGTATCCCCTTGATTCGTAGACAAATTTTTCAACGAATTTAATTTCATCGAAAATGATGTAGGTACAGAATATTCAGTTCCCATAATATCTTTAGTAGTAATCTGGTTTCATCGATTATACATTACAAATTTTCTTAATTCCTAGAATAACAGTACCAGGATTATTGTTTTTTAGAACATACAGTTCCTAAACTATTCATAAGATAGAATATCTAAATATCGAATTTCAATTCACCGACGTTTTATTACAAACCTTGTTTTACTACAGCGAGCGAGCGAAGCGAGCGAGCAAGAAGGGTCGGAGCGGAAGCGACTCGGATAGGTTAGGTTCAAAGGCTAATGCGGGAGCGTAGCGTGGCGAAGCTCCCGCATTAGCCTTTGCTGTTAGGTATTTTATATGACCACCCTGGAAGTCTTGCTGTATAAAAAAAAACTACAATTATTAGTGTTTCATTGATTACTGAACAAATTAGTTATGTATTAATACAGATGTGAATAATTTTCTATGAAACATTATTAATACGATTTGAATAAAACATGAAATAGAAAATAACGATATAAAATTCTGTAGAATAAACAAATCATGAAATAATTATTCTACAATTTAATAATCGGCGATTTAAAATCCATGATTTAACCTTTCGATGGAAAAGGTTGACGTTGGGCTGTCAAAGGCGGCGGTTGCCAAATTTTCATCTATTCGTTTTAATTAAATACATTTTCATTTAGGGAGCGTTTTGCGTTAAATATGAGTGAAACGAGTATAGGGTCTTGTGACCCGGGTGAAGGAGTCAGTGCGTCGTCTTCAATGTTTGAGTGTGGGCAGCGAACCAAGTCGACGTCGTTGGACAGCTTGAATGTGCTGGGGTTGGCGCCAGTGACTCCAATGGATGCCTTGTGCGGTGAAGATGCCATGTCAGAAGTGCGCGCGGCGTCAGAGAAGAGATTTGGTGGCCCGAGTGATGATAGTTGGGCCTCTGATGCCAGTTTCATTACCGTAGGAAGGAGACCCAAGCGTTTACGGGGTACAGCGGCTACAACTTCAGTACCATATGATGAGATTTTTGAAGTATACCTAATTTCGACGACGGATCTGCCAAAACAGATAGGTTTGGCCAAGTTACTTCAAGCCAAGGGTATACAAGGCATTTTAAGAATTAAGTTCTCGGGCCCCTGTAAGGTGCGCATACAATTCAACACGAAGGAAGAGGCAGAGAAGCTTTTATCGGCGGTAGAATTTAACAATGATGACAAACGTGTGTACTGGGCAAATCAACTGAATTACATTTATGGCATCATAAAGAATGTGGAGTTAGATGTTAATGAGGAAGAGTTTTTAAAGAATATTGATAGCTCGGAAGAAATCATGTCGGTAAAAAGGTTGAATCGTTTGAGTAGTGATGGTCAATGGGTGAAGTCAGAAGCTATTCGTCTGTGCTTCAAAGGCTCCTGTTTGCCCCCCTATGTTTATGCCTATGGCTGTCGATTTAAGGTAAACCCGTATAGTTCTCCGGTTACCCAGTGTTCAAAATGTTGGAAGTTTGGGCACCTTATCAGGTTTTGTCCATCAGGTAAAATAATATGCCCGAAGTGTGGAGGAACACATGCCAATTGTGAGACAACTGATTTTAAATGCCTTAATTGCAAAGGGCCTCACATGGCTCTAAATAAAGCTTGTCCGGCATTTCTCAGAGAAAAGAAGATAAGAGGAATCATGTCGAATGAAGGCTGTGCTTATAAAAGAGCTCTGTCGCTATATATGCAGGAGAGTAGAGATCAGCAGGGTGCGCCATCATCATCGCATCGGCCAATGAAGGACGGATTAGATATTGGCAATGCTGGAAAGGAGAGAGCTGGCAAGTCATATAGGGATGCCATTCTGACCAAGCTCGTGAACGGAAACGCGTCGGAGCGGGTCAGCAGTCAGAAGCCTATAGTTCAGAAGCCTAGAAGCCAAGGTTGTACAGAGGTTGAAAGTCATCAAGAGGTCAGAAAGAGAAAGAAGCCAAAGAGAGTCCCCGTAGTGAATGAAGATGAAGATCCTACTTATGAGCAGCCCCAAAACATTTTCACTGAGGATCGAGATCAGAGAAGGAAAAGAAGGAAACGTAGCTGTTTTGAGCGGTTTATTGAGAAAGTAAAGGATATTTTATTATCAAACGAGAGTTGGCAGGAGAAGTTTAAGTGTGTTTGTAAGTTTATTGTGGAAGAATGCTTGGAAATGTGTAAGAAGTATTTTAAGGATTTTGAGTTATTTCAGTTTTTTTTTAGTAATGTAAATAATGGCTAGACATAATTTAGATTCCTATTTGAATATAATTCAGTGGAACTCTCAAAGTATGAGGCCTAAGATAACTGAGCTTGAACTTTTTTTAAACAGAGAAAAAGTTCACATTGCGATAATTAATGAGACATGGTTAGATAACAGTAACGTTCTTCGTATAAGCTCTTATAATGTATTCAGAAAAGATAGATTAGATTCGTATGGAGGAGTGGCTATTATTGTCCATGATTCTGTAAAAGCTCAGGTATCTCATATTGCTTTAAATAATTCTGGTATTGAAGTTCTTTGTGTTAAAATTTTAAATTGTGCCTCGTTAAAGTATATTGTGTCTCTATATTGTCCATCTTCAGTACGGACGTCGCAATATGATTGGGATTCAATTTACTCTTTATTTTCTGAGAAAGCCTTAGTCGCGGGCGACTTTAATGCTCATCATACAAATTGGTCTTATAAGTGTGACTCAAGAGGTGGTCAGTTGTTTGATTCGGCGCTCGAACATGATTTTGTATCTCTTAATAATGGGAAGCCTACAAGGGTTAAATTTGTGGATGGCATTCTGCGAGAAAGCTCTCCTGATGTTAGCTTTTGCACTTCAGACATTGCTGTGGATTTTACTTAGGATGTGTCCAATGAGCATTTGGGTAGTGATCATCTTATTATCAAATTAAGTTTAAATTACAGGGATTTTCGTCATTTTATACAAAAATTTAATTTCAAATATGCAGACTGGCCAGGTTATCGAGACTCTTTGAGAGATTTTTTTATGGATAATTCCTCTTTTGTGCAAAATGATGTTCATCTATTATATAATATTTTTGAAGCCCGTGTTAAGGAGGCTTTAACCAAGAATGTCCCTATAACTAAAACTTGTACAGATCCTACGCGCATTTTTAAGCCCAAGAGTTACTGGAGTCCCCTACTCTCCAGGGTTGTTGCGGAGAGGCGGCTTGCGTTGCGTCATTTCAGGCGCAATCCGACTCCAGATAATTTGAGTTTTATGCAGAAAAAGGTTGCGGAGGCACAGCGGCTTATTCGAAACGCCAAATCTCGCAGTTGGCAGAAGTTTTGTCAAAGTATTGATCACACTACGACTGCGTCGGATATGTGGAATCGTATGAGATGGATGAAGGGTTATTCTCGATCTAGAATTATTGCGTCTAAGGAAAGCAGACTAGAGTTATTGTGTTCTCTTATGCCTGACTATGTGCAATCCGAAATACCTGCGTTTAGCTCGGCCAATCCTTTTCTCGAGGGTGAATTTTCGTTAGAAGAATTTAATAGTTGTTTGCATAAGAAAAATTCTGCGCCAGGTGTCGATGGGATAACGTATGAAGTGATTTTTAACTTGCCACTTGTTGCTAAATTGTTTCTGCTCAAGATATACAACTTGATCTTTGCATCCGGTGTTGTGCCTAAGTAGTGGCGGATGATTCAGGTCGTTCCTATTCCGAAGTCAATTCATGTACAGGATCAGTTAGTGAAGTTGAGACCCATTTCTTTAATCTCTTGTGTGTGCAAAATTTTCCATGTGATGTTGATGAAACGTTTAGAGTGGTTTATAGAGAAAAATGAAGTTTTTTCACGTGATACAATAGGCTTCAGAAGAGGTCAATCTTGTATGGATTGTTTAGCTCGCCTTGTGTCTTATATACAAGCGGGCTTTTCGAAGAACATGTCTACCTTGGCATGTTTTTTG
The DNA here is from genome assembly GCA_947859365.1 of Archips crataeganus. Classification (NCBI taxonomy): domain Eukaryota; kingdom Metazoa; phylum Arthropoda; class Insecta; order Lepidoptera; family Tortricidae; genus Archips; species Archips crataeganus. The sequence continues at coordinate 12,997,475 of OX402065.1, read as the reverse complement.
GACATTGAAGGAGCATATAACAATGTGTCGGTTGGAAAAGTTGTTAATATTTTAGATTGTTTAGGTGTTGGTGCAAAATTTTGTAAATATTTATGGGCTTTCTTGAGTGAGAGGCATCTCATTTTACGAGATCATAATGATGATTCTTCTGTTATTCGATGGACTGATAGAGGTTTGGCTCAAGGAGATCCACTTTCCCCTCTTTTGTTTAATATTGCTACATATCAGATTTGTCATGAGATAGACAAAGTTCATATTGCACAGTATGCCGATGATTTTGTGTTGTATATTAGGTCCAAGTCTTTGCAAGATGGTGCTAGTAGTATGCAAGATTCTTTAAGTATAATGATAGATGTGCTAGATAGTTTAGGGCTAGATGTTTCTGCCAGTAAGTCAAAATTCTGTGTATTTAGCAAGGGTCATAAGGTTCAGCATGTCAGTCTTAATATTTGTGGTATACAATTGAGCTCTGACATTACAGCCAAGTATTTAGGGATGTGGTTAGATCGATCGTTGCGTTGGGGAAAGCATATTGGTTATGTTGTTGAAAAAACTCAAAGATTTCTTGGTATCTTAAAAACTTTAGCTGGTTCTTCTTGGGGTGTTCATCCTAAGCATCTTCGTAGATTATACATTTCATTGATTCGTAGTAGGATGGACTACGCATGTTTTTTGTATAATAACAGTGCCAAGACGCATGTGTATAAGCTTGAAAAAATCCAAAATCAGGCTCTAAGGGTGAATGGAGGTTTCATTAGGTCAACGCCTATTCATGTCATGGAGAGTGAACTCTGTATAGTTCCTTTACATGTCAGAAGACGATATTTAGCGATTAGGTTTAGTTTAAAGGCTTTGACTTATTCAAATAATGTTACTGTTGACATAATTCGTGAGTTAGGCAATGTATGCCAAAGTGGTTATTGGAATGGCAAGAGGAAGCCGTTGCTAGCTGATGTAATTGTGGAGGTTTCTGATGAGCATATCTCCTCGTCGTGTCCATTGCCTATGTTTAAATTAGATGCCTGGGTGTCAAAATTCCATTTAGGTGATGTTTTGTTCGGTAGTCTGGATTGTATTCGTGGGGCTAAACGTGAATACAACGGGCACGTTCTTCTTCTTGAGGTAATCTTAGAGTTGGAGAAAAAGTATTCCAGTTATCATAAAATATTTACTGATGGTTCCAAGTGTGGCGATAAGTTAGGGGCAGCATTTTACGACCCTGTTAATAATGAAAAGGCACAATTTAAAATTTTGGGCGGCCTATCGATTATGTCTGCGGAACTTTATGCAATTTCTGAGGCTTTATCATACGTCCATGTGTTAGATTATAGTGATATTGTGATATTAACTGACAGCAAAAGTTCTGTTCAGCACATAGCTCGGTGTACATCGGGCAAGCGTTGTTTTTCTACGGCTTACAGAATTTTGGAACTGATTTCTTTATTCCAACATTCAGGCAGACGTATAAAAATACAGTGGATTCCGTCACACATTGGCTTACTGGGCAATGAGGAGGCTGACCGGCTAGCCGCGTCATCTGTGACTGAGGGAACCGAGGCCGTTATTGCTCCTGAGTTCTCAGAGGTAATTTTGCGGTATAAGAGCAAATGTTATGATCTTTGGAAAGAACATTTTAGTGATCGGTCTCAGTTAAAGGGCATTTGGTACAGAACTATGCAGGCTGAGCCTCCTCATGTGCCTTGGTTTGACTCTGCTAGGCTCTCCAGAGCAAAACTGGTTTGTGCGCATAGGCTTCGGTCTGGCCATGTTCCTCTAAATAAGTTTGCGCATTTAATGAAGAAGACGGAGTCGCCAAATTGTGATGAGTGTGATATGGTTGAGGATGTGCATCACTTATTGATGGAGTGTGCAAGGACTCGAGTCAAGAGGGATACGTTCTGTAGAGTCTGGGACCTTACCCTCTTAAATATTGGTGTTTTCCAAGCTATACTGTCGGAGCCCTTGTCGCAGGCTGCTAGATTTGTATACGGATTTTTAGAAAGTAAGTAAATGGACTGTGTTGCGTTTATTTAACAGAGAATCCGTGTACGGGTTTGGTGGTCTGTGTCAGGGGCTTCGGCGTTGTGATTTGGGGGTCGTGTCGTATCCCCTCTTGGCTTGAGCCATGTGGTGTGGTGGTGGTGTGGTTGGTAGTTTTTTTATCTAGTTAAGGCCTATTGGAACTGACATGTTCAATCCACTTGATCAAAGTTCCTTAAAATAAAGATTAAAAAAAAAAAAAACCTTTCGATGACATGAATAGTCGATGAAATGAAAATACGGGAAACGTTGTCTATGAACTAATAATCGATGAAAAGAGTGCCTACGATTCAAGGGTAAACCGTTATCACTATATAGTATAAAACAAAGTCGCTTCCCGCTGTCTGTCTGTCCCTATGTATGCTTATATCTTTATAAAACTACGCAACGGATTTTGATGCGGTTTCTTTTAATAGATAGAGTGATTCAAGAGGAAGGTTTATATACATGTATAATACATGCATAATATAGTTGCAGCCGTGCGAAGCCGGGGCGGGTCGCTAGTGCTTTTATGTTGCAGAAACCTTCTTTCATAGAATTTCCGTCCTTGACAGGTATGCCGAATTTCGAGTTAATCCAACGTTTTCAAGGGGGATCAAAATCATGTTCAAAGTTTCCGTTACATACTAACATTACGTACCTATGAAGCTAATAAAAGCGTGTTAACAAAAATAAACCGGCCAAGTGCGAGTCGGAATCGCGCACCGAAGGTTCCGTACAGAGTAATAGATTAATCGCATTTTTTATGGTGGAACAACAAATTTATGATTTTCGGATTTTTCCCTTCACTTGTGCTGTAAGACCTTCCTTCATGCCAAATTTAATGATTCTATGTCTATGAAAAGTACCCTATAAATTTTGATTCCCTTGACAGTGTCAAAATATACGTTTTAGTGGCATAAACGGCCGTAGCTTTTTTTTACGTTAGCTTAGAAGTTTTTTTTTTCACAGCTTCAAGGGACTGTAGACTCAGGTCTACAGTATATGGTTTTAATTATAGTAAATTTATTTAAACCAGGGGCCTGTTGCATAACAAAGTACAACTAATATTACAAGCGGAACTCTCGCTTCAGTTATATTAACTAGAAAGGGAGTTCCGCTTGTAATATAAGTTGTACTTTGTTATGCAACAGGCCCCTGAGTGTATGGTTTTAATTTAAATTCAAATAATACCTTTACGTGTTCCCGAAATAAAGGATCTTGACAGACAGACAGACGGACGGACTTTTTTTCCTTTTGATGTACGGAATCCTAAAAACAGGTTTACGGATATTATACAGGGTTATTTGAAATTCACTAGCATCCTTTTAACCCTAAACTCCTACCACTTAAACAAATGTTTTTTGTTTTACTGCTTTTGTCATAACTTAATATTTTTGGTGTAATAACGTTTTGAAAAATTGAGATTACCTCTTACTTTTACGATACTCTGTGTATTTGTATGGGAAAAAAAGTGCTTCATTTTAAAAAGTTGTAAAACAAAAAACATTTGTTTGAGTGATAGGAATTCAGGGTTAAGAGGATGTCAGTGAATTACAAATAACCCTGTATTAGTCAATTTTCGTAACATCAACTTCAAAGCCCCACCTTCTTACAAAATAAGGAGGGAAAAACACATGGCCACCCTACCGTAACCACCTCTGCATTCAGACGGCAGTGAAAAGTTACACTCCGCAAAAACACCGAGTGTAGAATTCTTTGCGGGCTCTTTGCAGACTTTGTAGACTCTTTGTAGGAGCTGAGAACGATTGTGTTTTAAAAATGTACCTCTAAAAGATGCCGAGCTTACTACTACACTGCAGTCTTTTGTTTTCTTTGCGTTTGTTTTTCTTCTAATGTTAAGAAGTCCCGTCTGATCGTGTTTTGTTTTGTTCGATTCCTTAATCTAAGTTTTTTGTTGTAAGCTGTACGCATTTTAATGTAAATCCTCAATCATCATCACAAATGTTTCGTACAAAATTTTATCCAATACTTATAGCCTTGTTATTTCTGCGCAACTCCCATTTTCAAAGAAAAAATTATCGAATAAAAGCCATTTTTTCTTTAAATCGCCATATTTCCCCTTAATCTGGCCATTTGTCTTTCAGGGTGCTTCTCTGCGAGCGGAAAAGCTCGAACAGGAGGAAAACCCACCTTGGGAAATGTAATAGAAACAAATAGCTATAGCTGAAGAAACTTTATCATAATTGACTGGAGTATTAAAGGCGGAACAACCTTTGTTGTTAGAGGACTTCAAAAAACCGATGCTAAAAACGAACGAACTTTGAAATTAGACTTAGACTAATAACTTTTCGTATTGATAGACATAACCACAGCTTTTTAGGTATATGACAGCCTAACCTAACTAACCATAGCTAGGAATAGGGAAATTTTAAGGGAAATGATTAAGAAAAAGGATGAATGGCTAATATCCGCGATAACACCAACATAAATGTCCACGAAGCTATACAAGTGATTAAGTGGGATTATTCGGAAAATGTGTGAAGGTCCTGACCCTCAGCAATAACGATAACGACACTAATAGGAGGATGTATGTTTCAGAAGTCATTCTCATCATTATTTCACCCGAAAGAAACAATAAACATAGGCCTCCCTCAAGGTTCGCCTAACAGACCAGTCCTGCGCCATTCACATCCAACGCATTCCTACAATATTAACCAGGTCGTTGCTCCATCTTGTTGGTAGCCTATCTACACTGCGTCTTCCGGGTCGTGTACGCCATCCGAAAACCTTTTGCCCTCATCGGCCACCAGTTCTACGAGCGATGTGCCCAGCCCACTGCCACTAGAATCTGACGATTCTTCGAGCTATGTCAGTAACTTGAGTTGTTGCTTGTGTTTCATTTGGCCCCATATTATACATTTTGTCAAAATGACATCAAACCACAAAATCATCCTGAAGGCAGTTATTTCTCTGTAATCCAAAATAAGCCAATTTATAATGAAACATGAGTTTATCATAAATATTTCCATAACTAACTACACAGCTTTAAAAGTTATTATCCCCAATTCTTAAATTCAGCAATGGCGGCAAAAGCTAGTAAGCAATAAATCTCAAAAACGTGGCGTACAAAATTTCGTTTTAATCATTAAGCAAAATAAGCGGGATTCGGAATCGTAAATTTCCAGCCTAATAAAGTTTTGTCGCCCTAATTAGAAACGTTTTGTGAACAAAATACGGGAAATTTTCATTTTCACGGCAAAAATAAAATTGCCTAAACATCGTTTGAGTTTACCTCCGTAATTAAGTGAATGAGAGGAGTTGACGGGACATTAAAATAATATAGGTCTCTCAAACACGAAGGTAATAGAAACAAGTTATGTGAAGTTATTCGTAATAAATAATGAAGAATTCGTGACAATGGCCCATATCGTTCGAAGAACAGATACAGAGCTCATAATAAAATTGTGTAATAGGCAGGCGCTTGTTATCGCATTCAACCATCTCTTTCTGTTGCCATCTCATACCTTTTGACAGAAAGAGATAGTAAAATAAATAGGCAAACGCCCGTGCGAGCGAATACTTAAACCTACAGTCGAGAAACTGAATCCCGTACTAGGGTGGACCATCTCCACAGTCAATTTCCCGATGATTTCTTTGGTGATGAAGGAAATGTCGAGATGACATTTGCAACAAAAAGGTTCCACCCTGGTAAGCAATTCAGTTTCCTCGAATGTACCTACTGTTCTTTCAAGTTACGAAGGCCAGCGAACTTTACTTGTGATTGAACGTGTATGAGATTGAATGTGTGCAAGTTTTGTGTTCTACGATACAATGTGTTGGACTTTTTTTTCTATCATCATATCATCATTTCAGCCGAAATACGTCCACTGCTGAACATAGGCCTCCCCAAAGGCTCGCCAAACAGATCGGCCCTGCGCCATCCGCATGCAATGCGTTCCTGCTACCTTCACCAGGTCGTCGCTATCGGTCGTCGTCTGTTTTATGGTAACCAAACCTGATTTTGCCTTAGGCCTGACCTTGACCCGTATACAGATACGTAGTTAAAACAAGTAAAGCCCGCTCGCCTTCGTAACTTGCAAGGTAACCGTTGGGGGAAAGGGTCTTGAATGGGAACCACGAACCGGAGGACGCAACGATGGTAGGCCTCCCACTAAACGGACAGAAGACGTCGCAAGAATTGCTGGATACCAGTTTATGCAGATTGTCGTTTATTATGGCAATCTAAAAGGAAGACCTTGGTTCAATAGTGGACGCCTTTGAGTTGATAATGAAAATTAGTGCCATAAAGTTCTCACCAAAATTTACCCAGGATATAACGACGTGATTGAATTAGAAACTTCGGTGGCTTCAGAGAACGGCGTCAATGGAACATTCATTAATCTTCCAGGAGCCCTTTATTCAATACAATGGCTATAGTTTTGGGGGTCAACATAGCGAACTATAGTTACTGAATGAACTGTGCTTTTGAATTACTTATTGAATCAGGCGTTACTTTGCGGAGGTCCATTTTAATTAACTGAAACCATTACTTTGCTCACCCGAGACCTTACGACAGTTAAGTTTATGTAAGGAATGCGTGTTCATGCAGTTCCTCCAACTCCACACTGTACGAACACACACAAATCACACAAATCCAACTATCATCACCACCAAACTACACTGACGCGTTTCGAACTCAACCAGAGCTCAACTTCAGAGTAGGTACCACAACCGTATCCTATGCTACCAAATACTCGTATGTTAGACTCTGTTGTGTTGTGTTGTGTGTTGATTTCTGTGCTTTTAAATTAATAATTTTGCTAGAGGTATAAGAATTTTATTACATAAAAAATATGAAATAAATAAATTACATTTTTTTTGTGTTGAACAGGTATAGCTATCTTTTACGTGCTGTGATGTAGGTACTTAAAGTAAAAGGTTGTAGATCATTGGTATACACCTCCATAAAGTAATTAATGAAGTAGGGAAGTAGGAATCAAATGAAAAAATAGCATTGATCTTCAATCAACAAATTGTTGGGATTGCCCCGATTCTGAGCGAGCAAGCTCGTATGGATGGCTTTGATGCTAATAGCGCAAATATTATTTCTTTATTATTATTACAGCGAGATATTTCTTTTAATATTATTACAATAACGTTCAGTAGGCTTATAAAATCGCGTCAACTATTCTTTTTTAATCATTGAACCTAGTTAGATTGTTGATGTTACATTGTTAATAAAGAAACAATATTATTTCTGTAAAGTATTTTTAGGATCGTGAGCAACAAGTATATTGCCATTAATTTACAACATTCCTTGTTAGTCCAACATTGTACCGCGTACGGCCTTCCTACGCAAACATCCAACAGAAAGGGTTCATAGAATATTTATATCTCATTTTTCGCTGGAAGTAAACAAACATTAAGAGCGCTTTCGCTCCATTAACATTTCACGACAACGTCGGGGATTAAATTAATTTCTATTCATAAATTGTTTTACCGAAGGCTCAACGTAGTTTTTTAGGGTTCTATGCTTCTATAGGATATAAGTTTTACTAACTTTTATTATTGACTACTATAGGTAACGCCACGAGAGTTGAGGCGAATGATTACACACACAGCTACATAAAGTACTGATTGCAAAAAAGATAGCGAATGAATGAAATGACTGAGCGAATGAAAATGTGAGTTATATGATCTTATGATGTAATACTTACTCAATACTATGCATAATAATGCATATTATAATTTTTTTTTCATATAACCTATTTTTGAAATAAAATAATTTGAAACTGATAAGAAATATTCGGAAGAAAAAATCGGTATTTTATAAAAAGCGAAAAATATGCTTATCTGATTTATATAAAATAGATCAAAATATTTTATGTTCTGTTTTGTTTGAACAAGATGTATTTTCCTAAATTATTCTTAAAGAAATAGGTTGACGAAATTTTTAGTCAATCTTGTAATTCTATGTTGAGTCTGTTGAACTTGCTATCGGTACGAATAAATGTCAAAATCCCGCTGTCATTACATGACGTGTTGTTGTGTGCGTGATCTCAACTCTGATGGCGTTACCTATAGCTCTTGTTGGGGACTTCATCCGCGCAGATTTCAAATGGTGAAACTTTATCTTTTTTACTAAGTAAAACGAAAATCCGGCAACTGCGACATCCAATCCATCTGCAAATCGCGCGAATTGTCAATTGCGATAAAGTTACATTAAAAAAAATATAATAAAGTCGTTAAAAGTTCTGAAATATTCTAATTTTCTACGCGACTTTATTAGAAAACTTAAAAAGAAAAGAGTAGAATCATGGGCAAGCAAGGTCTCATAAACTTACTTAGATACCATATACCTTATCCATTCTTTTTGGCACTTTAGGTAAATGGGTACTGTTAGTATGTAAAATAATTTACAATTTGTTAAAATATTTTTATTTTTTATTTCTTTTATTTAAACTACTAAATGTTTCTGTGTTTCTTTCTTTAAGTGCACAAGTAAGAAAATAATCGGAAAATTGTTATTTTAAAGTAATATCATCATATTCATCATTCCAGCCCATATACGTCCCACTGCAGGGCATAGGCCTTCTCTCAGAATGAGAGAGCTTGGGCCGTAGTACCCACGCGGGCCCAGTGCGGATTGGCAATTTCACACACACCATTGAATTTCTTCGCAGGTAATGCAAGTTTCTTCACGATGTTTTCTTTCACCGTAAAGCTCGAAGTAAATTTCAAACGTCATCATTATTACATTAATAAAAAATATTTTTGCCTTTCAAAAACTAATATTATCTATGCAGTTCTGTTCTAGTTTTGAACAGACGTTTTAATTAAGTTTATTCAGTCAGACTCGTATTTTTCTACAACAATGTTTATTTCTTTTATAGTTCATGAACTTGAGAAATGTAATTTCAATTGGTACAGAAATCTCGGAACACGAATTTTTATTTCATTAGGCTGGTTATTTTTTTCTAGTTTTCCAGACCTATTTTTATATAATTATGTTTTTTTTCTAACTAGCCTCAAAAGCATGGCTGCGATAATTGCAAATTAAAACTGTTTAACTAGGTTGCTTCTGATAAAACTATCGAATAGTACCTACTGAAATATTGTCGTAATTGCAATTAAATGTTAAAAGTATTTTAATTATTTTTATTTGCCTCATATAATAAAGGACTGTTTGATATGTAATTTATTCCACGTTGCTGCACCATGGCTGCTTTACCGCTAACGTTTGGTATAGTAATAAGTCTGTTTTTTCCAACTGCTTGGGGTCTAGGTAAGTTAAAACGCAGTTATGATTTACTAGCTTTTGCCCGCGACTCCGTCTGCGAAGAATTAGTTTATCGCTATCCCACGGGTGCTATGCAATTTGCCAGGATAAAAACTATACCATATCCTTTCTCGGGACTGTATCTCTATCCAAATCTCATCTAAATCGATTCAGCGGTTATTGATTTCCCATATAAATTTCCATCCCCCATCCCATTTTTGACACTTGGCATCGGATTAAATAAAAATAAAAAATAAAAATAGTTTATTAAAAGAAAACCTTAATAACATACACAGAATATCCAGTGGCCCCACACTAGGCTATGCCTGTCACGTGGTGGCCTGATTCAGTATTACAATAAATTGACAACATTAGGAAAAATTACAATATAAGTATTAGCCGGTTACATAAAGCCACAGTTAAGGTTTTTTAGAAACTAGGTCGCAAATTTATAGAGATGAGACTAAGCAAGAATGAATGAGTGAGTTAACTTTGAGTACGTGTGTGTGAGTGTGAGTGTGTGTGTGGTGTGCGTGTGTGTATTTGATTGTATGTAGTTGTGAGGGATATATGTATGTAAGGCTAGAGAATTAAGGAACATTAAAACAATTATGATACGATTTTTAACAGTTCTTCGGTTTGATTATAGTTAAGACCCATCAACCAGCTCACAATCTTAGATTTTGCTTCGCGTGGAGTGCTTTCTGCCATCATGCATACCTTCACCACCTTATTATAAATAAAAGGATGCAAAAAATTTGGAAGACGCCTAGCGAAAGCGGTTTTTGTGCGTGGAATTTTAATATTATTGAAATGATAGTTTATGTATGGCTGTGACTTCTTGCTGTTTCCGATACCAATTGTCAGCCCCTACAAGAACTGTCAAAACGAACGCGATGGCGATTGCGAGGGAGTTAGACAATTAGCCTACAGATAAATAAAAGACCTCTTTCTTTATCAGCCAATACTACCTGCGAGGACTTGACCATAATCGGTGGCCACCTGGTGTCCATAGAAGACGTCCCTTACATCGCGGCGCTGTACGAAAATGGCTCCTTTGCTTGTGGTGGTTCAATCATCCACGAACGTTTCGTGCTGACAGCTGCTCACTGTATATCGTACGTTTTCTTCTACATCAAACTTATCTACCCATGGCTTTACTTAATAAATCATTGGTTTAGTTTATATTACACGAATTTTACTAAAATTCCGTTCTAGTCTTCATTTAGGTACGTTGCTCGAAAATTTCATGTCTTGCAAGGTTCATTTATCATCAATTATTATTAATCATTTATTATTATAACAGCTATTGCTCGCGACTCAGTCTGCGAAGAATAAAATTCATCTACCGCTATTTATTTTATTTATTATTTTATTTTATTTTTTGCTAAATTTCATCAGAATCCGCCAAACTGTTTTAGAAAGAGTATCAAACATCCGCACATCCATCCATCCATACAAACTTTCACGTTTTATAATATTTATTGGAATCCGGTTGAGGAATAATAACTTTTTTAGATCTGTCCTTAAGGACTTACGTCAATATTGTGCGTGAGAATTATAGTTCGTTTACTTGATTTACAGGACAATTTATGATCTGTTTTAATTGGTTTTCAATTAATTAATTTTCTTTGAGGTCGACGCGCTGGGACACCACGGCCTTTCGTGCCAGAAGAGCGCGGGCCGCTTCTTTAGACACTCTGCTCTCAATGACATTATCCGTCGCTCTCTTGCCACCGTCAATGTGCCTGCGTTACTGGAGCCATCGGGCATCGCCAGAGATGATGGCAAGAGACCAGACGGAATGTCATTGATTCCGTGGAAATTGGGTCGTGTGCTAGTGTGGGACGCTACTTGTGTAGACACACTGGCTCCGTCCCACATCCGCGGAACAGCAAATCAAGCTGGTGCAGCAGCAGAAAAGCTTAAGAAAAATAAATACAAAGGTCTTGGCTCTGAATACAACTTTGTTCCATTCGGGGTTGAGACCTTTGGTCCGTGGGGCTCCAGCGCAAAAAAGTCTTTACAAAGATATTTGTAAACGGCTTTGTGACACTACAGGAGACCAAAGAGCTGGCAGCTACCTCGCACAGCGTATCAGCATTGCTATACAGCGAGGTAATGCTGCCAGTGTCTTTGGGTCCATGCTGCGGGGGGAACCTTTTGTTAATTTTATTTAGTTTTAGTTTAAGTTAGTTTTATTTTATTTATAGTTATAGTATTAATTTATTATTGTTATTGTTTCTTAATATTTGTATGTGTTTAATAATAATAAATAATTTTTCGAATTAATTTTCAATCTCTGCAGGTCGAACATTTCATTCAAAGTCCTCATCGGTTCCGACCTGTTAAGCACTGATGGAATTTTTATCGATGTCGAACAAGAACTGTGCCACGAGGAATACGACCCTTTTGATACCGACAATGACATTTGCCTGCTGAAGCTCAGCGAGTCTGTGCCGTTTGGCTGCAAAGTTGCAAAAATTGCGCTACCAGATGAGAATTTCGAAATACAAGACGGCGATATGGTAAATGTCACTGGCTGGGGCAACACAAAAGTGAGTACAACTAGGTATTAATTTTTTAAAAGGATAAGATTTTTGGGTCCCGTCGACGGAGTATTCCGGAGCTGGTTAGACGTTTTACGGTAGATAGAAATACGGTAGAAGCAACGTAAAAACTTGTTACAATATTTCAATAAGGTATGTCATCTAAGTACAAAAACATTCGCCCTCTAGGTTAGACTGCTGGACAGACACCCAAAAAATTTTTGGATTTAAAAAAAATCTTAGATTTCGCTTAGCAAACGTTCTGCTAATAAAATATTAGGTTTTGTGTCTAACATCCTCGATCACCTGGCAGGCAGTACGTCCCACTGAAATGAGCTGACTCTTTTAATTTTAATTTCAGTGCCATTCACTTTAAAAACATCTGGCTTAATTGTAAACCCGATAAAATTATTTAGCTGTTTATTTTCTCAGTGGACAGGTCATGTGTGCCGTAGAACTGACTTTAGTCGCTGGTCCTTGAGTTGAGAGTTGAGTTGCCAAATGTAGTGTAGGTCGTCCTCTAACTAGTTGTATCTAGATGAGGCATTATATTGGTAAGACAGCGGGCAGGGCTTAGAGGAAAGCTGACGGTCGAGCTCATTGGCATGCCATGCGAGAGGCCGATGTCCAGGAGTAGACTGACAAGCATTTGGATCATTAGTATTATATTCCTTTAACAAACACGTTTTTAATTTATGTCTTCAGACTTTCGGCTACCTTTATCCAAACGATCTACGCCAAGTGTCGGTACCAGTGGTATCCGATGAATGCTGCCGCAACATCTACCCACAGCTGTCGGACGGCATGATATGCGCGGGATCACGAGGACACGACTCCTGTCAGGTCGGTAGAAACCAGTTCCTGCTTCCCGGTAGCATTTCCTAGTTCCTGGTTTCCAATTTCCAATTTTCTGCCCTCGCTTCCCGGTTCCCGTCACCCAATTCTCACTACCCAGTTCTCATTAACCAGTTTATACTACCTGGTTCCCTTTACCAGATTCCTATTCACCATTTCTCACTATCCAACTTTCTGGTTCACACTTCCCTTTACTGATTCTTGATGCCCTGTTACACCCAGTTCCTATTATAAACAACTTGCGTCAAGTGACGTCATTGTCATGGTATTCCTGCCTAAAGTAACACATTATTACAGTTTTATTCACCTACTTTACCATAGGTATCGAAAATAAATTTGTGAAAAATCCGAATGTCTCGTCGTAACATAAAGTGTATAAAAAACTCTATCCTTCCCCCAATTTCATATGTATCGTTTTCCATGGATTTCGCTTGTCATGAAGTTATTTATTACTTATTAAACTATAACCTAACCATGTATTATATAAGTTGGCATTTCGAATAATCCTGAAAACATCACAATTGGCATGGCAAGTGAAATCAGGACAAATTAAATTATGGAAAACGAAGTGTTTCGGTATAGAAAATATCAAGAACTCACTATTGTTTTACTTTTTCTAAAGGGAGACAGCGGTGGCCCCCTGACATACGGCAACGTACAAGTCGGGGTGGTGTCATTTGGAAACGGCTGTGCTATCGTGGCAGGAGTCTACACCAAAGTATCAAAGTACTTACCGTGGATCAACGCCACAATCGAATCCAATTTGTAAAAAGGAACGAAACATAAATCAATAAATGTGTGGGAGTAAACAGTGTAAGCTTTATTTCAACACTACCTTCTTCACGACCGTTCATTTCTTCACCCATATTCATCAAATCGTCTCGGCAACTTTGAGACTCGAACTAAATGGAGTGGGTAGGTACCTACGTAATAACGGGTTTGACGTCCACAGCAAGGTGACAGAGAATGATGGTCAGATATGTATGGAACCTAGCCTGATCGATCACCAATAAAATTGTAATGTCGATATCGTCGTTGATACTGCAATACCGCGTAACTAGCTTTTTCCATAAGGCTCAACTTGAAATGAAATAACAGGGAAAATTAGATAAAATAGACCTTATGGGTAAAGCTAGTTACGCGGTATTAAAGTATCAACGACGATATATCGATCCTACCATTTGCTACAATAGTTATCAAGACGAATAGACTGAAAGGTGAGGACGCAACACACTCAGAAAACAAAAATAATGACGTGTAACTCACTTCTCCAATAATTCGCTTCTCGGAGATTCTGAAATTTGTATCCGTTTTAGAAAATTAATCGATCGCACGAGTGATAGCCAATTAGGGCGCCGTCTGTTGTGATATTTGGAACTTCGCGTATCCAGACCTAAAAAACGCATACCGTGCTTTGTCTGTAGGGAGGGAACGAGCCCTTAAAGCGGTGTAGTAATATCGATGGAACTGTCTTAATATTATGATACCTACAACCTAACTGACTGCAAACTTGCGGCATCCAATGTGTTAGGAAAGTGTCGCTAGTATCTTCATGATGTTTAAGTGGTGAGGCGTGAAAATTATTGCAAGTTAAGCTGAAGCAAAAATACCTAAAAACCCCATTTATCCTCTTCTTGAAAGTGCAGTAACGGAACAGCGTATGGTAACTTCAATAGTTTAGTCAACCCGGGATAATCGGGTTGTTAGTACCCTTCGCCACTGCGATGTTTTCTTATACCGAAAAGTTGATATTGAAATTACGAATGTAATTCTGCGCATATACTTACTCCAAAATGCTCAGAGACGTGAGGCCAAGCTCTTCTACTGGAAATGTCATAGATCTACCACTCCACGCACGTAGCAATAAAGGTACGCCCACTATATTACGCTAGGGCATTCACCCCCTCCCCCAATAAAATAAATTTATGTAAACGATAATTTAGCAAAATATTACGTACCTACCTATAATCAAACTAATTGTTGTTCCAAAACATGTTTTAATGGCTAAAATAACAATATTTAAAACCTTGGATTATTAATTAATAAATACCTACATGCTGTGTGGGACGTCCACCAATGAGATGGACGGACGATTTTATAAAGGCCGCAGGTTCAAGGTGGATGCAAATTGCTTCCAGCCGTAATGACTGGGTATCAACCAATGAGGTAGGCTTATGTCCAGCAATGGACGTCCTACGGCTGAAATGATGATGATGATGAAATACGTACATAATGATTCCCTTTTAGGTAGTTAGTTTAATTAAAAAACCGTGGTGGCCTAGCAGTTTGACCAATGCAGACTGCAGAATGCAGATTCAAGCAGAGGGTCGTGGGTTCAAATCCCGGCTCGCACATTACATTTGAAACGAGATTTACGGTGAAAAAAAACATCTTGAAAAACCTGCACACACCTGAGAAGAAATTCAATGGTGGGAGTGTAGTTCCGAATCTGCACTGGGCCAGCGTGGGAACTACGGCCCAAGCCCTTTCATTCTAAAAGGAGGCCTTGCAGTGGGACGTCTATCTAGGCTGGTATGATTATGAATGTTGCGAACGCATCCATAACGCCACCAACGGGCGAATATTCAAACTGCGGCGGCGGTTAGAGTTTCCCGCGCCTTTCAAAATCTAAGCGCGGCGGTCGCCGCGCCAATCGATTCAATTCAAATAAGACCACCGGAACGAACGCACCTCGAACTGTTTGCTTATACTATAGATTTCGTACTAAATACAAACTGAAATATAGATGCACAGAAAAAACCCCAGAAAAAAGACCAATGCTGGGAATCGAACCCAGGTCCTCAGCATTCCGTGCCGCGTACTTATACTATAGTTTTAACTGTGTCTGTACATTACCTCAGAATTATATATATTGAGTTTCAATATTATTTTTATTAAAGAAGAACCCTAGAAATTCACCATCAAGAACCTAGGGCTCAATCAATGAAGATTATGGTGATGATTTTATGATACTACTTACTATAATTTTTCTCACTGTAGTACCTAACTCTGTAATCTCTGGTTAGTGAAACCATGATTTTGCAGTAATTAGATAAACTGTTTATCATAGTGCGTAAGTGAAAACCAAAAAAAATAAGTATTTCTATGAAAACATTCGGTCACCCAGGGGAAATACCACTATTTTCATACAAATTTCGGGAACAACATTGTCCCCTGGGTCACCCACGAAATAGAAGCTAAACAAAATAAATTAAATATGGCAATTACACCATTATTGACTACAAAAATCTAGGGTTTTGAAAAGTATACTTTAAATAAGGAAAAATAATCAGTTTTTTTAATTATTTCGGTTTTCATAGAAAGTTGCAGAAAATCGTTTATAAGAAAAAGTTGATTGACCCAGTGCCTTGAAATCCCCACACTACGCTCATTATTCTTCACTACACTTGTAGTTCAAACTTAGAATCCTTCAAGATTGGTTTTTTGGAGTCTTTTGTATTTTTTTTTTATTTTCCATATTTTTATTATTACAGTCATCCCGTGAAATCCATATATAAAATATTTAGAATCCTTCGTTTATTTGGATTTCAATTAAACACTCGCGCCAATTAATTACGTTCCAACCCTATACAATATCAGATATTATCACTTAATTTGCTAAAATGCGCTAAACTGATAAGCTAATTACAATTATAATGGTGTTTATTTTCGTTTCAAATCAAAATATTTTTAGAAGTGTTTTAATTAATTCGACTTTTTCCTATAAATATTGTAGTTTTCAGTGCGTGGGCGCATTTTCCAAAGCAACGTCATGGCGACCTTTAAGTTTGTCGTGCTTGTCTTCGCACTGTGCTCAATATTCAACAATACTTGGGGTATGTAAATATTTTTAATTCATGAACGCAATTTTTCTTGTCACCGAAATCGATGACACGGTTTCTTAAAAAACATATCTTTGTGTGTCTAATAGTTAAAGACTTGCTCATACTGACCAATCTAAATGTACCACTATGTATAGTAATAGTACACGTTTTAATAGGTATCTTTTACCAGTTTCAGGTATTGGTCAAGGAATTGTATTGTAGCTTGCATTATTTCTGACTTTTAAAATCACACGTTGGCACTCGCATATTTGTACATGTAAGGTAAATGTCCCTGTGCCCGACACTGTCCCAATACATGGCACATTCAATCTTATGTCATAGTTAAGAGAGGTGACAGATGGGAGTCATCTACTGGGCGTTGAGATGTCGAGCATTGGTACGTTTACCTTATCTCAACGATTGATAGAAAAAGGATTTAGGTATAATATGTTTCGAAATGGATACAGTGTTTTTTTTTATATTTTCAGCTAAGGATACCTCTGGAGGCTTAACCATCATTGGAGGCCACAATATACCGATTACAGACGCCCCATACATGGCGGCGTTGTACAGTAAGGGCAAATTTGTCTGTGGTGGCTCTATTATCCACGAACATTTTGTTTTGACGTCGGCTCACTGTATCAAGTAAGACATAATACTGTTCAAAGTTCTATTAACAAAAGCAAGATAATTTCTCAACTTGCATTACATAAGGGTCTATATCGGGTTGCATAATTTTTGAAGGTTGTAATGTAATGTTTATCATAATTTATTGCAGCTATCTGACGATTTCATACCTCCTATTGCTCTAACGCATTTTTTTTAGCGACAAATATACGTTGTAAGTGACTAGCATTTCCCCAAATGATAATTCCATATCATATAGCTGCACACACTATAACTATAATACACTATCAAAGCCGTACTAGTAGAGGTAGTAAATCAAAGCTTTTTCAGGGTAAATCATGGACAGGTTAAGCACAGTAGTTCCCCAGTAATGGACAGCAAAGATTCAATGCTTTATAGCCCACCATTCATGGACTTTACCAGTTATAATCATCAGTTATCTGAGCATAGTGTTGACAATTTAAAAATGTAGTGTGACTTTGCTTGAAATTTGGGTTTACGGAAAAAAATGTCCATGATTGGTCCTTGTCCATTACTGGTGCTGTCATCCTATTTTTAATGAAATATTATTTAGATGCGATTCCCAGTTCAAAAATTCATCCATAATAATACCGAGAGAGAAAGTGTGACTAGGTAACTTGCTCAATATTAGCCAAAAATTGTCATAATGTCAAATATTTTATTATTTTAGTTTTGGTCACATTTATTTTCAAATCATTCTGTTGTAACCATTTCGTTATAAAAACAAACCTAAAATAACCTACAGCGTTCTACAGGGTGACTATTTAAAAATTATGAAAAAAATACGATTTTGACACGAAAAAAATTATGACTAACAAAAGTTATGACAAACATTAAATTATGACTAAAAATTGTATGCTACCAGATACGCTCCCGTTACATTACCACGCTCGATAGACCATACCTCTACCATGAGTTTACACTAGTTTACGTGACCGTACTCGCTAGCGACGGCGTAAATTATTTGTATGGAGAATTGTACAGCGCCTCTAGCGGTCACTTACGGAAGTACAATTCTCCATACAAATCATTTACGCCGTCGCTAGCGAGTACGGTCACTGTAAACTAGTGTAAACTCATGGTAGAGGTACAGTTCATGCGTTAGTAAGGTAAACGTACCAATGCTCGACGCCTCAACGCCCAGTAGATGACACCCATTTGTCACCTGTCTTACAATGACATAAGAATAAAGGTGCCATGTATCGGGTCAGTGTCGAGCAAAGGGACGTTGACTTTAGTTATCATAATCGTATTAGAAATGATGAAATTCGCGCAAGAACTAAAGTTACCGACACAGCTCGATGAATCGCCAGACTCAAGTGGCAGCGGGCAGGGCACATCGCTCGTAGAACTGATGACCGATGGGGCAAAAAGGTTCTCGAGTGGCGTCCACGGACCGGAAGACGCATTGTAGGTAGGCCTCCAACAAGATGGAGTGACGGAGACGAGCGCGTTGGATGCGAATGGCACGAGACTGGTGTGTTTGGTGAGCCTTGGGGGAGGCCTATGTACCATCGCCCCAGACGCCAGATACCCATTTTCAAAACAAATTTGCTTGCAGCCGTTGATGTTTATTGCTATGGATTGTTATGGACAGATGTCTAGCCACTGCGCGCAAACTGGGCCTTTAAGGTGGTTATCTGGCGCTTGGGGCGATTGTACAGCAATGGACGTCTTTCGACTGAAATGATGATGACGATGTATGCTTTCAAACAAGAATAGATAGAAGCTGCAGTCCAAGCACGTTGATGTATGTATCTTGGCTTTCAAAATAACGCAATAATTTCGTCTGCAATTTATAGATGGCGTTGTCCATGCAAAGGTTGTGCTTTTAAAAACGTTACTGTAACATTTTTTAGGACAAACTCAATAAGGTATTTCTAACACGAGCGATGCTGCGGGTAAAAGCAAGAGCAGCTCTATATATTAACTAAACTTACCTTACCTGTGGATGTTTGTTAATGTTTAATGCTAAAACTACTATTATAGCTTATGTTATATTCTAGAAAATCGCATGGTTCTCACCGATAAAGATGCATTTCCACCAGAGCTGTGCGAGGGAGCTAAGTGGTGTGCATGGAAAAATCCACCAATAGGAATAACTCATTTAAATTATGAAGTGTACTAAATTGTTGGATTAATTCATCACACACTGCTCCGCTAACTCGTACAGCTCTCATTCGAAACGTACCCAGCTATTTTTTTTTATTTTTGTTTCTTTATAGGAATTCCGAAAATCCAAAAAAGGTTATCATAGGTGCTGACCGTTTGAAGGCCGACGCCGATAAGGTGGTCATTGGCGTTCAGAAAGAGTTGTGCCATGTGGACTACCACCCTGACTCAAAGACTAATGACATCTGTCTGGTGAAATTGATTAAGCCGATACCGTTTGGACCTAAAATCGCTAAAATTGATTTGCCCATGCCAGGTTTCCTTGTACCTGGTGGCATTCCGGTGAATGTTACTGGATGGGGTATAACAAGCGTAAGCGTATTTTCGCTCCTGTTGCCACAAATCTTTTATTTTTTATTTTTTGCTATGTCATCCTGATTAATTCTAATGTGAATACTTGTTTAAAATTAAAAGCCAACTGCTTTTTAATCGAAAAAAAAAACACTTTTTGCCCAACCAAAAGTATTAAAAATTTATTCGCCCAGTTTTAACCAAGTGACTGTACTAAAAAAATTTACCCTTCGAGTTTTGTAACTTTATTTTTATATTTTTATGACAGCTAATATAAAAAAAGTAATAAAAAATGAAGTTGAAGAAAATAAAAAAAATAAATAGAAAAAGATACTTCATACTTAACTTGTAATATAAGTTCATCTGCTTTCGACTTAACGTCGACTACTAGGACACCCTCTATAATTATTATGAACTGTTTTCAGCCATCTTCCCACAGGCTGCGCTCTAAAAACCTACGACAAGTGACAGTTAACACTATGTCAGAGTCGGAATGTATTCATTACTACCCTGATTTGAAGGACAGTATGATATGCGCAGGGTCAGAAGGGAAGGATACTTGTCGGGTTAGTATTATAAATATAATAATTTGCAATGACGTAGTAACACTAGTATAACCACAGAATAAGTAATAGTACTAACGTACAGAAGGATCACTCTCGAACAAAGGTCAACTTTAGGTATAAAAACTTTCCTACTCCTGCTGCGTGCACGCGAAATTAAAACTTATCGTGTGATACGAGCGTTCTTATTCCGTTGGGCACCACTGATCCGAAACCAAAGGGCACAGGGTTCCCACTCGCCCATATTTGGCAGGTATATAAATCAAGAAAGATAACAGTGTGTATTAATTCAGTAAACTACCCTTAGTATGTAAGTAAGTTATTTATAATATCGTTTAGAAGTCATTGTTTGTTGCAAAAATCACAGAAAAAAAAGATACTTAATTACGCGCGACGCGGCTAGCGTGCGAAGTGAAGGCCGCGCGACAACCTACTGCCATACTCCTCCCGGGAGGAGCGCCGGCCGAACATACCTAAACTGCGGAGTGAAACCCCCCTGGTATAACCTAGTAGTTTGACCTATGGCTAACTTCTCGAGTAGAGTAGAGGGTGGGTTCGTATCTCTGAATTTTTCGGAATTTATGTCTGAAATCAAATTTGAAATTTAGCTTTACGGTGAAGGAACACATCGTGAGGAAACCTGGAACACACACACTTGAGAAGAAACTAAATGATGTGCGTGAAGTTCTGCACTGGTCTCGCGTGGGAACTATCACCCAACCCTGATTCTGAGAAGAGGCCTGTGCCCTACAGTGGGACTATATAGGCTGGGATGGTGATGGTATTGATTTCGACTTTGTCTTCTTCTTAATATGAAAATAAAACCAAAAATAAATCCAGATAAACTCTAAAACGGGTCCATATCGGGTTGTATAAAATTTTAAGTCAGAATTCATCATTTCGCATAACTCTATTTACTCTGAATCCATTAATTGTATAGAATTGTTATAAAACAAACCTAACCTATAGTGTCTTACAGGATAGCCATTTCAAAATTCCTGAATAATTAGCGGTTTCAGAAAAAAAAAAGTTAAGTAAGTATGCGAAATGATGAATCCTGACAAATGATGAAATCTGACTTTAAATTTTATGCCAATAGAGACGATCCCCTCTAAAACACTTCATTGCGCATAGGTAAAATGATAAATTTATGTTTTTACCTTTCCTTAAAGGGAGACGACGGTGGCCCGTTGAGCCTTTTAGGCATCCAAATCGGCGTGGTGTCGTATGAAAACGGCTGTGGCCGTTCTGCTGAAGTCTACACCAAGGTATCCGCCTATGTGACCTGGATCAAGGATACTATTGAAGCTAATCTGTAACATCCTAGTTAGCCTCCCTTGTATACCTCCTGTGTACTTACACTAGCGTCAAAGGCTCCGAAATCACGTCATTCATTTTTTATACGGCATTATACAGGCTGGAAAGAACGAACGCCACAATGGATGGCAACTACCTTAAATATTGCAAATAGAAAAAGAAACTGTACTTTGTTTTTAAAATAATAGTTGGTGCATTTGTAGATTTTTCAAAAATCGCCTGTGTTTACAGATGTGCAAGTTGCGGAAAGTTTCAAAAAAGTTGGAAAAGTTCTCGGAAATTTCTGGACATGTTCACAAGAAATATAGGAAATTTAAATTTAAGAAACGGATAGTTTTAATCCCCATACAAAATTATGAGAAGTTTCCGAAATTTTCCTATATGAAAAATTCCGCAATTTTGAAAAATTTCCTTTGGCACATCTATACTTGTGTTAGTCGGGACTAGAACCTGTCAAATGCTACAAAAATAAAATGATACTAATCGAAACTCATTGCACTTAAAACTTAATACACTTTTGATTTCAACATAATAATTGTTTATATTCGTCACATTATCATCCTCTTAAAGTTACAATAGTCTACGAATAATTAGTAGAAAGTCATTTTCGCATGTCGCACGATCGTCAACACGAATTTTATTCATAAATTTGTAAAAATTACTGAAGGTAGTTTTATTTATTACAACCGAAGCCGTAAGCTGAGACCGCATTGTTAGAGGAAGTAGGGTAACTGTGGTTCAATAGTAACTTCCTTGAAGACTAACTATGTCTTTTGGTCGAAGATAACTACGTGGTACTGACTATTACAGTGAGTTTTCATTGAAGCGAAGAAAGCACAGCTGATGTGAATGCGTGTAGAGTAGACACGACTTTGGACGTTAATTTCAATAAGAGTTTTCTGACAAGATCGCTAGATGGCGTTGCATTGTCAGGTCCATTTGACATTAGTCTTGCTTGCGATTGCCACAATTCAATTAGCCCTACATCTTCTTCTTTTTTTAAAAATATGGCTTCTGTCCCACTTTAATGGTAGGACAATTTCGCCAGTGTCGAAGTAAGCTCTCTTGGGAGCGACGTTGTACGGTGATTGTAGTTTCTGCAACTTGATAGAAAAATTCCAGAAACCACGTGGAAACAACTTGCGCATTAAAAAATGTCAGACACGAGAGCAATATAGAATTTTGTGATCACTGTTAGTTAAGGTTAATCGCCGCATAAAACACTATCAAAATTATACTTCAACTAGCCAAAGAAACAGAAATACCAAAATTAGATACTGTCTACATCCGCCATGTTCGAATGCTACAAATCGAATCCAATTAGCCCTACAATTGGCCTAATCCTAAACGTGTCACAGATGTCAAAGTTGTCAAAAGGACAGCACAGAAACGTAGAACAAGATTCGATTTGTGGCATTCGAACATGGCGGATGTGGACAGTATCTAATTTTGGTATTTCTGTTTCTTCCTAGTATAATTTTTGATAGTGTTTTATGCGGCGATTAACCTTAACTGTTACAGTGTCTGACATTTTTTAATGCGCAAGTTGACTCCACGTGGTTTCTGGAATTTTACTATCAAGTTGCAAAAACTGCAATCAGCGTACAACGTCGCTCCAAAAGAGAGCAATTTACTGACTTTGGCATTGAGGAAGAAGAAGAAGAAGAAGAACGTAGAACAATAAATTACGGTATTCACTAGTGAAATGTAATCCGTTTTGAAGTAATATCAAGAATAACGAACAGATACGGACAGAATTTAAAAAGGTTCCTTGCTACCAAGCTCTATAACTATAAATTAAAAATTTAAAAAACCCCCAACGCAATTAAATCTAAGATCCCTTCCGCAGCATACAAAAGAGCTGATAACTTTAAAACGGCTGGGCCAATTTTGATAAAACATATATAAAAACCATCGCCAAGAAACTTGCTTTCAAATAAAAAAAACCGCATTCAAATCGGTTTACCCATTTAAGATTTATGATACCACAGACAGACAGACACACACACATAGCGGTCAAACTTATAACACCCCTCTTGTTGTGTCGGGGGTTAAAAATGGTAAGACTTCATTGGCATAAAAGTAGGTGGTTGTAATAGTAAAACATTAAATTTAGGATTTTCGTAAAATCCCATGGGATAAGAGTAAAAACTATATTTATATACTCAGTTCAATGGGATCCTATCTCCGTAACCATTCTTTTCGAATCATAAAAAGAGGGATTTTCGGAATTCCTCTGTTTAGAGATCGGTAGCTGACCATACATTTTTATTTGTGCGCGGACTACACCACGGGCAAAAACTTGTTAGCAATAAAAGAAATCAATACGTCAAGCGATGTAGAAGACGAGGCACGGGAAACGGGAGCGTCCAATGCGCCCCCTACCGCCACTTTAATTATTTTCTGTTACTTACTTCAAAGAGCAATATCCCCTTTGACCTTTGATAATGAGCAGCACTTAAATAGATGATGTTACTAAGAGACCAGAACCAATAGGCCAAATTCTTTTTGCAAGAACCCGCTGACCTATATCAGGCGAGAACGCTGGAGTGGCTATTGACGAAGACATTTTGTTTATTATCTTGAATCCGATAAAGCAATGAATTATTATTAGTGTGATTGTGAATGTCTCATTATCATCTTCTGGTAGCCGTGTTCGGCCACGGTGACTGTTTCCTATGATTGAGAAAGTCACTGATGCGCTGTCAAGTCGCTGAAGAAGCCGATTTTTACAACGAATGTTCTGCCACACTCTCCTAAAGTCAGCACCTCTCCGACCTAATTATAATGTGTGACCGCAGGTGGTCTACCCTTCAGCTCGTCCCGTTTAGCGTCTAGTTCTATGCACCGTAATGCCTCCATCGTGGTCATCCTCTGCTAGCGTATCCAAGTTGTATGGATTGTGAATGTCTACTGTAGTACTCGTAAAGCTTGGAGACCTTTAAAAATACATGATGCATTCTGAGCTCTGCAGTTCGGTCAAATTGGACAACATACTAAATTAACGCCCAGAGCACTGTAAACCCACTTTATGAATTGTAATTATTTAGCGACGCCCTTGTAAAAGAAAATAGACGTGCATAGCTCTACACAATACATGGCATGACCTGAACGTATTAACTA
Organism: Archips crataeganus; assembly: GCA_947859365.1. NCBI lineage: Eukaryota > Metazoa > Arthropoda > Insecta > Lepidoptera > Tortricidae > Archips > Archips crataeganus. Next base: position 12,972,871 of record OX402065.1, on the reverse strand, counting down.
GCGAACGATCCAATTAGAGCATAGTTTGGAAACCTCAACGCTAAAATGAAAGAGTTTTCCGGGATTTCAATCGGATATAGTGCGAAAAGCAATATCCAGATTCCGTTCGAGTTTTCTAGATCCATACTACCTATTTTCACGAATTACGCTCGGACGTAGTGTGGATCCACAGGGTAATTGTGTAACTTTTTTGACACTTGGCATCGGATTGAAATGACAGTTTTTGTATGGCTGTGACAGCTGGCTGTTTCTGATACCAATTGTCAGCTCATACAAGAACTGTCAAAATGAACGCGATGGCGATTGCGAGGGAGTTAGACAATTAGCCTGCTGGTTTCACAATAGCCTCTCTAGCGTACTCGTACAAATATAAGTCACTGTATCCTTTTCGGACCCACATCACGCTGCCAATTAGACGCAGGTGGTCAGCTACCAGAGTTGTGATCGAAAAAGCCGATTGCCAAATTGTAATGTGTGTAAGGTAGCTAGGTACTCCGATCATTTTAACATAGAAAAGCAATGCTATGTAAAACGCTGATCATAAGTTTTTAGTGTTTCGTACACAAAGGGTAAAAACGGGACCCTATTACTGAGGCTCCGCTGTCCGCCCGTCTGTCCGTCTGTCCGTCTGTCCGTCTGACACCAGGCTGTATCTCACGAACCGTGATAGCTAGACAGTTAAAATTTTCACAGATGATGTATTTTGGTTGCCGCTATAACAAAAAATACTAAAAAACAGAATAAAATAAATATTTAAGGGGGCTCCCATACAACAAACGTGATTTTTTCGCTCGTTTTTGCTCAATATTGATAACTGCAACAGGCAGACGCTTGAAATATTCACAGAATATTTAGTTATATAATTCACTTTAAAAATAAATTATCAAATTAAAATAAAACAAATATTTAAGGGCGGCTCCCATACAAGAAACGTGATTTTTTGTCGTTTCTATAGATAATGGTACGGAACCCTTTGTGCGCGAGTCCGACTCGCACTTGGCCAGTTTTTTACTAGAGGATCTGTACTAGATGCGTCCATCACCCACCCACCTTTTAATGGATGAAAATAATATTTATATTGAAATATATATCTCCAGTCTGACTTCCAATTTTTTAGCCACCCCACTGGTCACAGCTACTAACCTTATAAAACATGCATACCTTGGTATGAAATTTAACCAAATCGACAATATATCTCCATCAAATTCTCCTACGGCCTTCATCGGGTACGTGACCCAAATAAGCCCGTCATAACGTGGGTGTAATAGGATCATTAATTAGGCTGGTCGGCCACGTGACTCCGTGATGAAGGTCCTGGGACATATTTGCGCAGACGATGGTAATAAAAACATAATGCAGCGTCAGGAACTATAATTATACAGGCCTGGTTATACAAAAAAATTGGTCAAGTGCAAGTTCCGACATGAAGGGTTCCGTACAATACAATACAATAGGTACAATGAATCTTTATTGTACACTAAAAATAATAAGTACAATACAGAAAAACAACTACATGAAAAAATATACCCACCAAAAACATAAATGGGAAAAATATTAGCCAAGTTCAATACCCAACATAGGTACGCTGAGCTGTGGACTTCGCCGACAAAAGGACTGAGATCTAAATGAGTGCCAAGTTCTGCAAATAATCCTGAAATCTATTTACAAGAAGAAATAAGATAATAGGCAAACATTAAACTCTATTTGTTTTCTCTTCTACAACAGTGTCTGGTATTTAAAAATATTTCTTAAATCTAACTGTCGAATAATTTACACAAACTAGATAATTTATGTTAAATTGTAGCTAAAGATTCGACTTGGCTAGTTTTTACTAGGAAATTAAATATACAAGATAAGTTGACTTATATGTGAAAAGTAGCCTGATCTGACTCCTGATCTATAACCTAATTACTTAACACACTAAAAGCACTTATAGCACTATGCTATGCAGCAAAGCTCTGGAATGAGGTTCCTGCTGCGGTATTCCCGGACCGATATGACCTTCAAGCTTTCAAAAAAAGAGCGTACTCCTACCTAAAAGGCCGGCAACGCACTTGTGACTCTTTTGGTGTCGCAGGTGTCCATGGGCGACGGTAATCGTTTACCATCAGGCGATCCGTCTGCTCGTTTGCCTCCTATATCATAAAAAAAAAAAAAAAAAAAAAAAAATGCTACACAACACATTGAAAAACGGATTTTTAATTGAGCAAAATATCGAGAATTTTTCGAGCCTCGAGGCCCCTCAGACTGCAAGACTTTCCTGTGAGCGTGGGCCTCCTTGGCCCATGCCTAACTACTGTACTGCCGGTGGTAACTCAACAACTTAAGGTCCTAAAGGTCACGATACCGAATTTTCCATGGGGGACTGCGAAATTTACGAAATTTGAAATTCGAACCTTTCAGCTTTATCTTCAGATGTGTTTAAAAGTTTCACGCGAACAATACGCTCCGAACATCAACGAAATGTAAATAGTCCGAGAGCTGGTAATTAATTAAGAGTAAATTTTTAAAGCACCGTAAAAATTTGTATAATATTTTTTTTTTATGATATCTAAGTTCAATAATTATAAATTAAAACATTTTAAAACCCCCGACGCAACACGTCACACTCGTACACACGTGCTCGTATGTTTGAAAATAATGTTAAGTTAGTTAGTTAGTATTTTGCGTCTAAGATCCCTTCCGCAGCTAACAAAAGGGCTAAATAACTATGATGCCACAGACAGAGACACACACACACATAGCGGTGAAACTTATAACGCCTCTCTTTTTGTGTCGGGGGTCAAACATACAGATCTCGAGTAATTATTTAGGCGCTCGTGAGAGATGATTTGAAACTAGATGATTAGATAAACGGCTAAATTCATATTTCCGAAAAACTCAGAGATGCGAACCCGGGCTCGAACCCACGACCCTCTGCTTGAGAGGCCATAGGTCAAACCAACGCTGCCACGACTTCCCAAAATACCTGTTCTAAAATGTCTACCAGCTCTTGTAGTAAAATAAACGTGATACAAAGAAAAACTTTTAAATGAAAATTTATTTGGAGCCCTTTTATGCCTGAACACGATTCCACTTTTTACTACACCAACGTAAGGAGCAAAGTTTACTATGGTTTTTAGGGTTACGTGAGTCAAAAGAAAAAATGGAACCTTTACAGGATCACTCAGGCGTTTGTCTTAACTGTCAGAGTATGTCAGAGTAAATTTAATCGGAATATACAGAATTAGGATACGGACCGACGATTTGGACGATTTGGTGAAGGCCACAGGTTCAGTGTAGATGCAAGTCGCTTCCAGCCGTAACGATTGGGCGTCACTGATGATGATAAATAACTAATTAAGGTTAAATCTGGTTATTGGTTGGTCCTACGACGGTCGATCGACGAATGAGCCTTCATCATCATCATATCAGCCGAGACGTCCACTGCTCAAGGCTCGCCAAACACATCGGTCCCGTGCCATCCGCATCCAACGCGATCCCGCAACCTTAACCAGGTCGTCGCTCCATCTTTTTGGAGGCCTACCTACACTGCGTCTTCCGATACATCTTGTCATCCAATATACCGCAATGTCTGAAGTCAAAAGTCTTTAACCAGTGTGTGTTGCCAGTGATGACTTATGGCACTGAAACGTGGCCGCTACCGATGGGCCTCATAACCGCCCGGCCATGACTTCGCGCGTTTGGCGGCGCGGCAAGCGTTTTATCAGTTCATTGCGTGTGCCGCCAGTTAACCACTGTACGGCGAGTGTCTCCGCCGCGAAATGAACACAAAAAACGCTTGACGCGCCGCCAAACGCGCGATGTCGTGGCCGGGCGGTAAGAAAGCTCAAAGTCACTCAGAGGGCGATGGAGAGGGCTATGCTCGGAGTTTCTCTTCAGGAATGAGCCTTACAGAAGCCTTAATTTTTTTTCCTAACTATACAAAATACTCCGCTCATTCTGCACATATTAGTATTTATATAATTGAAAACAAACAAAATGTCGAAGTTGATCGTACACATTTATTAGGAAAACGTAATATAAATGAGGAAAAACCATCGCAATTTTTCCGAACAAGCTTTTATGTTCACATTTTTATGTCAATGACAAATTCTTTTGATCTTCGCGTAGGTATTATTTTTTGTTAAACAGGAAAATTAAGTAACATGTTTGAATTTTTGTAACACAGAGATTTAAATTCATAACTTACTTGCTTCCAGTTTTAGTATTTTATTTTCCAAAGGTATTTGAAATTATTAAATCAATATTTTTTAACGTTATTGTAATTATTTCGGTGTCTTTACTCGTCTTATTTTTAGGGTCCCATAGTTCTATAAGAAACTCTTATAGCTTCACCATGTCCATAATATCTGTCCGACCGCCGTTTAGATGCTAGGAGGCGGTTTTTTTGCCAGGATATAAGTACTTACATAATATAGTATAAATATGCGGATAATGAATCCATGGTGGCCTAGTGGTTTGACCTATGGCCTCTTAAGCAGAGGGTTGTGGGTTCAAATCCCGGCTCGCACCTTTGAGTTTTTCGAAATTTATATGCGAAATTACCAATATTAATTATTATTAAAAACCAGAATGATGGCCTGAACTGACGCCAGAATGAACGTGTAACGTTCTCATAGAACTCTTGAACGCTTCTCTCGTTTTCACGTTAAATTTGAACTACTTTTTATTTTAACTAGCCTATTGGATGTCCCAATGCTGGGCAAAGGCCTCCCCTTTTTCTTTCCACCCGTCTCTGGTCCTCGCAAAATACCGCCAAAATGGGTCAAAACGGTCCAAGTCATCCCACCATCTCCGTTTTGGTCTGCCCCTGCTCACCGGTGCCCGTCGCTACTAATTAAACAAAAATATTTCCAACTCTATCTAGGCACAAGGTTCAAATTCTCTTAAGGTTTAAACGTGTAACCGTTGTCTATCCTACTACCTTATGCCTTATATAATGAACGCGAGCGAAGTCACTGATACAAGCTAGTGCGGAGTAAAATCACAAACTTCCCGTTAAAAAATAAAAACACCGCAAAGCTACAAAGCGGAAGGTTTATACATAATTATGCCGTCATTTCAAATTTAAATCAACGCTTTCCCTCAAAACCTCGAACAAAAGAATACCCTGTAAACAATTTCGCACTTTGCCAAATGATTTTCTCCGCCCAGTCGGCAAATTGTGCTAACGTCAAAATTATTTTGACCCCTTAATTACTTAAATCTCAATACAGGTTTCGGCTCATTTATTTTGGTTTGTGCTCCGGCGCTCAACAAAAGTGTATTGTTTTGTCAGAAATGTGAAAATTATAAAGAACGTTGAATTTCGGAGATATTTTTGGAATGTGGTTTTAAGCTTTCATGGCAAGCAGTATTCGTATACGCTATTTTGGGGTTTTGAAATTAATTTATACTAGATTGAACTAGATTAATTCGAAAGTGATGAAATCCGCGCAAGACACACTGGTCAAAGACTTGACTTGATACACTGCGGTATATTGGATTGGTCCACCTGTACGCCAAATTTCATCTAAATCCGTTCAATCGTTATTGCGTGATTAACATTCGTCTTATAAACATTCAAAAATCCAAACATCTTCACAAACCTTCACATCCCACTTTATACTATAAATGCGGATGCATTTAATGCGTTCCCGCAACATTAAACTCGTTATCGCACCATCTTACCTGGCCTAGCTACTCCGCGTATAGCTGGCCATGGACGCCATTAAAGAAAATTTTGGCCCCATCGGCCATTCAGTTCTACGAGCGATGTGCCCTGCGCACTTGAGCCTGTCGATTCTCTCAGCTATGTCCCCACAAATAGTTGTAAAATCCCAAAATTGTTGTATTCTGTTTGGTTTTGGCTTTTAATTTGTTTTTTAATTTTCGCAGCGCATTCCGCATTGAATGCCGGTAACTTTAGTTCCTGCGCGGATTTCATCATTTCTAATGTGCCGCAGAGAAACTCCGTGCCCTCTCCATCGCCCTCTGAGTTACCTTGAGCTTTCTTAAGTATGAGACCCATCGTTAGCGGAACAGTTTCGAAAACGCGTGTATTCGAGTTTTAGCCCGAGCGAAGCTTGGTAGCCTAGATACTGGTGGCAAATAGACCAACTTTCAGTATGATCCCGTTTTATTGCCATGTAATACCCGGCGTAGGAGAGACTATAAAAGCTACGGGCTGCATAGTTGGCGCGTATTATGCTTTCGCCAGATAGCCAGAGCCATGTCTCTACATTCTACTCCTATTTTGTACGTTATTTAAGTAGGTACAAGCTTTTAATTACCTTCACCTGTCCCGTTGTCTGTGTGCCATCAAATGTTGCAAATTAAATTTGACCCATTTCTCGACATCTGATTAAATCGGATGACAATACAATATTATTATAACATGGAGCCGATCTGGTGATGAAGCTGAAACGTGTCCATAGGAACTCCGTAATAAAACGACAAGACCCCGTCGAGTTAAGGCTCGATTGATCCGTCTTCACGAGTATTTTGGTCCTAGATGGCAACAAAGGGCAAAAGGTACAATCGGCAAAAGAAGCTTGTATTAAAAATGGATTTTTTTTAAAAACTTATTTTTGCCATAATTACTTATTCCACTAGTCGTCGTCGTATCGTTGTCGTGGCAGCCTGTGGTTTGGCCTATGGGGACTCAAGTGAGTCGTGGGATCAGAGAGAGTGTTTCAAAACGTATATATGTACGAAATTGTATTTGAAATTTACCATGAGCTTCATGATGAAGGCGAATATCGTGAGAAAATATGCGCTCACCTGCGAAGAAATTAAATGGCGTGTGTTAATTTCATAATCCGCAGGACCCGCGTGGGAACTACGGCCCATACTCTCTCTTTCTGCAAGGAGGCCTGTACTTTGTTGTGTACAGGCCAGCCTACAAACGTCCCACGGTAACGACTACAACACGGTCTCGATTATGATTATGTACGACGTTAATCCCAAATCCCAAATTTCTTTTCAATTCTGCGCATCCTAACACACTGTATAAAACTTTTTAATAAAGTTCACAAGATGAATTTTCGCCCACCGTCTGGAAACTAAACGCGAAGAGAATAAATTTATTTCAAACTAAATACAAACTGAAATATAGATGCACAGAAAAAACCCCAGAAAAAAGACCAATGCTGGGAATCGAACCCAGGTCCTCAGCGTTCCGTGCTGCGTGCTTACCCCTACACCATCACTGGTCTAGAAGTTAGCGACGAATCTTTCCCATACATCGTACACTTCAGTCTGTTATAATCATTGCATTGGTCTTTTTTCTGGGGTTTTTTCTGTGCATCTATATTTCAGTTTGTATTTAGTTTGAAATATATGGTTTCACGGGATGACCGTAAAAGTAATAAAAAAATGAAGTTGAAGAAAATAAAAAAATAAATAGAAAAAGATACTTCATACTTAACTTGTAATAAATTTATTTGTTTGCTGCACCGTAAATTTTCAAGTTAGGTACAAAATTATAGAGATTTTTTAATATCAACTCCCGGCGAACTTGGCAGCCATTCAACTCTGTGATATTGTTTGCTGCACCATTTTCGGGTTCCTGAGCAAAAGGTGTCAACTTACAAAAAATCACAACCAACTACACAAGGACCCCATGTCATTCACAAAATTCTCAATTTCTAAAAATCCTGAAATCAGAATTTTACTGTTATCATTTATAACCTACGCATTAACCAAATTTGAAGAGTCTAGTAATCATAGTTACGGAGATGGAGTCACTCAGAATCGAACATTAAATCTCGTTTATTTCTTATTTATACCATGAGAATTTAAAAAAAATCTCCTCATTACTTGCCTATATTATAAAGCCAACTTTTCTACAAAATAAGTTTTTGTTAAAAATTTCATTTTCAACATAAGCTTTTTCGCTGACTGTACTTGCATTGTCATCCAACCTACATAAGTATACCAAATTTCAAGCAAATCCGACCACTGGAAGTGGGTCAAATTCGACTTCTAAGATTTGACCCAAGAATAATAAATAATAATAAATTATCAAATAAAAAATAAAAAAACAAACGGGTTGAGCTAAATAAAAGCTTGTAAATATCAGCTTTCTAGTGCCAAGAATTTGGGCTAGCCGATGATGAGTTAATTAGTGGGTATTAAAACTTTAAAACTTTCACGATTTTCACTCATAATTGTTATACCAATTAGTCAGTGAGTGTTAGTTAATGAACTAAAATAATTACTTTGCTCACCCGCGACCTTAGTTCATTAATATGGACCTCCGCAAAGTAACGCCTGATTCAATAAAGTAACGTGTCAGTCAGTAAATCAGTCACAACATTTATAAGCAACAGATAGGACCATTATTCAATTTAATAGTACAAGTACTAAAGTAATAAACTAATTCAATGCTCGTGAAGCATCATACAAATCATACAACGCTGTTAATTGACAGGGGATCAAGTGGATTTATGAAATTGGATTCTCATTCGCTAGGGCACTTATTGTTCAGAGGGTTATAGAAATAAGACCCTTAATCATAACGCTCACTAAGCATGCTTTAGCTAAACATTTATATTTATCTATCATCATCGACATCATCATATAATCAACTGCATAATTTAACTTACGACAAATTTTTTTTAAATTATTAGGTATTTATTTAAAAATATGGCTACTGTCCTATTTTAGGTAGGACAATTTCGCCAGTGTCGAAGTAAGCTCTCTTGGGAGCGACGTTGTACGGTGATTGTAGTTTCTGCAACTTGATAGAAAATTCCAGAAACCACGTGGAGACAACTTGCGCATTAAAAAATGTCAGACACGAGAGAAATTTTGTGACCGCTGTAACAGTTAAGGTTAATCGCCACATAAAACACTATCAAAAATTATACTAGAAAGAAACAGAAATACCAAAATTAGATACTGTCCACATCCGCCATGTTCAAATGCCACAAATCGAATTTTGTTCTAAGTTTCTGTGATGTCCTTTTGACAACTTAATTAAGGTTAATCGCCACATAAAACATTATCAAAATTATACTTCAACTAGCCAAAGAAACAGAAATACCAAAATTAGATACTGTCTACATCCGCCATGTTCGAATGCTACAAATCGAATCTTTTTTAAATTAGCGCAGAAGTATTTAATTTAAAAGGGTAACTCAAAGTCGCAGAATATTTTCTTCAATTTATTAGGCTATTAGTAGCACTTGTAAATGTCGAAGAATCTACTACCGCTTCTGAAAAACCCTGTTGACAATAATCCGGCAAGAAACTCAACGAGGTATTTTTGACGTGAGAACGTCTAATAAATCGATAACGCCGGCTGCATACACGAAAAAGGATGACGCAATGTAACGTTACGTGTAAGTACATGTACCTACAGAGCGGCGAGGGCCAGTTGGAATAGAGCGGCGTAGGCCAGTTGCAATATTAGGTACGTAATACAATCTTAGTATTAGCGCTCGGGTAATTTTTATTGAATGTTTTGTTATGACGTTGTCACGTTAAACTATCGTCCTTAAACCGACTTTACAGACAACCGGTTCTTTTAGGGTTCCGTAGTCAACTAGGAACCCCCCTTATAGTTTCGCCATGTCTGTCCGTCTGTCTGTCTGTCTGTCTGTCCGTCCGCGGCTAAGCTCAGAGACTGTTAGTACTAGAAAGCTGTAATTTGACATGTTATATCTAAATATCTAAATATAATCTAAATATCACCACAGCCGTGTGCCCCAATAGGTATGTAAAGCACTCATTACATAGCTTTGTCGCCACTGACGAGAAATTATAAAAGACCGTCATTACACTTGAAACCATCGCCATTCGAGACCACAAGGTCATCCCAAAAAGTTTTTAGAAGCAAAAAATCTCAATCTTGTCTCAAACGCGTTCAAAATTATGAAGTCTCTAATTCCACCACTTCAAAGTCCCCGGAACGGAGTCAGTTTCTTCTAATAAAATCGTCAGCCGTTACCGAAAGTTGTCTGACAGAGTCATCTTAAACTTCCCTACATTAATTAAAACTTGCTTTTGGTTCATCGAGATCCCCTACCTTTTATTTGTCATCTTACGAAGTTGTCTTACTTAAATCAATAACCTATAATACTCTTCTTAAATCATAGACTATCACATACACATATACGTCGCATTCCTTTAAAGCAATAATAAGCCTGCTGTAATTAGTTTCGCTAAATCACATAGCATGGTGAACACTTTTCATTGCAAATGCCAAAGAAATCATCGTGAAATTGGTGTGACTTTACTGGTACGTGCATGAGGCACATGTGCTTTATGACGACTCATGAACGTTTAATGTCATTGTTACTATAGGGACATGTCGAAAGAATGCCGCACATTGCTGGGAATCTGTTATACAGTAAGTATAGACATTGACAGTTGTTCTCTTGATTTAATCGTCCTTGTTTGTGGTGAGTTTCAGAGGTACCTCCCCCAATACTTCGCTACGGAAGCTTTGTTATCAGGATTTCAACTTATTGCTGCCATTTCAGCGGAAAGTTGTACAACTTTTAACGACTTCGTCTAAACTAAATATTTGATTTAATTGTTAGGTAAAGTTATTAATTACGTTAAGACCCTTGTGTCTTTTGAATTGTTTTGAAATTCTGCCTTTGGTAGTTAATGGTTACGATGATCTCTGGGACTTCGTAAAAAAAACCTTTTACTACATCATTATTACTGTTATTACTTTTCTTCTTAGCTAGCACACATGCACGACAGCGACGTCTGTGCGCCATAAATTTTATCACGCAGAACAAATTCTCCTCCACTCCACATAAAATAAATCTAATACCTATTAGGTGCTGTTTAGACGACCAGATGGCCTAGTGGTTAGAGAACCTGACTACGAAGCTTGAGGTTCCGGGTTCGATTCCCGTGTCGGGGCAGATATTTGTATGAAAAATACGAATGTTTGTTCTCGGGTCTTGGGTGTTTAATATGTATTTAAGTATGTATCTATCTATATAAGTATGTTTATCCGTTGCTTAGTACCCATAACACAAGCTTTGCTAAGCTTACTTTGGGACTAGGTCAATTGGTGTGAATTGTCCCATGATATTTATTATTTATTATTATTATGTTGGTACGGGTTTCCGATCACGGGCCCATGGGGACCCGGTCATTTGAAAGGCATTCATGGGGCCAAAGCCAACATGAAGAGGCCTTTGGTATCATATAATATAAATGAGATGGGCGCAACTATGGAGGTCTATCCCCTAATACACCATGAGGATGTGCTAGCGGACAGTCCTCCACAGTTGCCAATCTATTGCCAAGTAGGAATCGACATGGAATTGGCTATGGGTTGGGATGTTGTGGACAGGATTACCGGGCTATGGAGTGAGATAACGGACACCTACCATTTCAATATCTCATAAACTGAACTTTTGGTAGGCGGTGACTCGCCATTCACTAAATGGGCCCCTCAAACTATTGCCCACTCGGGGCAACGAGGCGGCAACATTGGTGTAAACGGCTAAAGATGGAGAGGTGTTCCTGGACTTTAAACTTCAAAATGCCAACTCGCCACTTACGGAAACACATCCATCCTTCGAGCATTATTATTATTATTATTATTATAATTCACAATCCGAGGCGGTTTATTTGATTGACTTTATATTTTTATTTTATTTTATTAGCAATTCTTGTATATATAGGTATCTATTAAGTTATTTCGGGAGTCTTTTAGACGATTCTAACAATTTCGGTGAAATTTGCTATAAGGGGGGTTTTGGGGGCGAACAATCGATCTAGTTTGGTCTTATGTCTGGAAAAACGCGTGTTTTCGAGTATTAGGACGAGCGATGCTCGGTCGTCGAGGTTATTCAATTAACATAAATGTCACAGTTCACAAGTTAAACTAACTGAGGATCTGTTACGCAACTCAAGAGTGAGCCCGGACGACTTACAAAAAATACGAAACGACCGTCAGCCATTATTCTTTTTTTTTAATACAATATAGGCTTGCTTTTGATCACAATCACGCCTGATGGAAAGCGAAGGTGAGGCCTACGGTGGAGCACGCTTGCCTAGTAGCTCATTCACTCTAGATTTGAAAACGGCCAGATTGTAATATTTAGGGAACATAGTCACAGGCAGGGAATTCCACTCCTTAGCTGCACGGTTTATGGAGGAAGAGTGAAAACGCTTTGTGCTGATTTTTGGTCTTTACTGTCAACTTGCGTGACTTGATTTTTTAACACGTCTCGTTATTCTGTAACTTAACTATTGTCAATTTAATATCACTGTGAAGTTTACACATAATCAAAAAGCTTCTTAATTGAAGAAAGCCCCACCGTCGGCACCTACCCTCATCGAGCTAAATCAACACCCAACGAACGAGTTTTTCACTAACAAAATCGCGGACAGCAGCTGTATAGTAAGGGAGAGTAACTTATATTGAACCGGCGCTTAAATTGGACCACTTCCGTATTTCTACCAAATTACACTATTTATTTACACTAGCAACAAAAAATGAAGCGATGACAGCGGCACACAAACAGTCCGCCATTTTTATCATCGCTTCATTTTTTGTTGCCAGTGTAAATAAATAGCGTAATTTGGTAGAAATACGGATGTGGTCCAATTTAAGCGCCGGTTCAATATAGGTTACTCTCCCTTACCTATTAATGTAAATTATATTGATATCATTTTGCTATCTCATTTCGCGTGTTGGTTCCAGACGGTACCTTGTACTGTCTGTTTTGGCTTCCATCCAACTATGCTTATCAAGTCGCAAGGGACACATTGAAAGTTTTTCTGAAGCAGATTTTACATCCCTGAAATTTACAAAAACAGAACAGTTTTATGAAATGAAAATGTCGTGAATTTTCAAGTTTTCTAAGTTGTTAAGCTTGAGTTGCAACAAGTAGATCATCATCACCAACATTTCAGCCAAAAGACGTCCACTGCTGAACATAGGCCTCCTCCAAAGTTCGACAAACATTCTGGTCTTGCGCCATAACCAGCCTTAACCAGATCGTCGCTCCATCTTGTGGGAAGTCTACTTACACTGCGTCTTCCGGTCCATGGACGCCACTCGAGAATATAATTGGTTCCACCGGCCATCAGTTCTACGAGCGATGTGCCCTGCCCATTGCCACTTGAATCTGGTAACTTGAGTTCTTGCGGGGATTTCGTTAAATAATAAGTTATCATAACGATATTCAATGTCAAATCAGCCGTGAAATATCCGATTAATACTTAGCTATCTTGGTAAAACATACATACATATTAAATTTCTGCTTTCCCATGAACATGTTGTTCTGGAATTTTTGTACAAATTTCTGGATACGCTCCAAAAAAGCTCCGAATAAGTACTTAACGTATCCTGCTGACATTGCTCTGTATAAATCAACCCAAGGAAAGAACGAAGACCATAAAATTGAAATAAAAACCAGGGCGTGACGTTGTGGGACACCTAAATCAAGACATTTGTAGTACGAAATAAAAAATGGTTTCGATGAAGGTTGGCTTTACCAACGAGATTGTAATGAGAATCCATCTTCGCTAGTACTGTACGTGGCTGTATACAGCGTATATTTTTATTTTATTTCCTGTAACTTTAAGGGTGGCATCTTCAGATCAAATAAAGCTGATATCTCTAAGACAATAGTATCCCAGCTCATACCATTCAAAAGGTAATCTACTGTTAAATTTAATGAGTAGTGCGTCGTCAATCAGTGTATTGCTAGCCAATTTAATGACCCCGTATTTTCTTTTTCAATTTCGTTAAGTAGAACTTTAAAGATGTCAGTTTTAGTTTAACATTAATAATTTTGACCCTTTCGTTAAAGTCCCACTGTTTTGACACACCCACAACACAGGCTCAGCCTGTGTGGGTTGTGTGTGTCGCCGAATTATTGTTCAATGTTGTGTCTCTCGTTTTTGGTAATAAAGCAATTTTTTGACTTTTTTTTCACTATTTTTTCTTTCACACATTTTTTTTGTTGCTTAGAAATTGGTGCGTAAGGCTCCTCCTTTGTGATTAAAGTTCTATGTCAGAGACTAAATACTTGACGGCAACTTTTGCCTTGTGCTTTTTGTTGATCAGTGGATTATTTAATTATTAGGTTCATAAGAAAAAGGCAAAAAATCCGATTAGAACAAAAAACGATTTTTAGCAGGTAGATTCTGTAAGTGTACCAAATAATTATATCGAAGTTAGCGGAAATCAAAAAGACATGGTGTATATCATTTTAAGTATACCTACCTACTTATTATAATTTTATTTGCCCATCCACAAAGGCAAAAATTATGCGAATAATCAACAGCATTTAAATAATAATTTTATTCGAAGTAGCCGTCATCTTTTGACAGTAAAATAATGTCCTTCTCATAAATAAAACAAAGTACAGCTGCAAATGAAACTAATTTATTTCTTTAGAATTTGGATTGTTCATCTGAAAGTAAAATTTTAGGTTCCAATAATTTAGACAAAAAATTAAATCATGTTTCATCTGTGTCTAGCAAAAACAAATTTCAAAGATACGGTTTGTTTTTAAAGAAACATGAGCTCTAATTACTTCATACTTAGGATTTCATCCCAGCTCTAAGAGATCATTGAGAGGGCAGCGAAGAAAAATATATACGAAGACCCTCGAATTAAGAGTCCTTAAAAGCCCAACCACTGGGATACCAAATCTATAATTATGATGAAAGACGCTGACTGACTGACACATCAATTCACATCTCATTATACTGGGGCTAAGATCTTGAAAAATTGGCACAAGATTACTTCTCATCATGTAGGCTGACAAGGTTTTTGAAAATTGAACTCCTAAAGATGTGAAATAAGGGATAAGTAATATTTAGTTTGGGACAACCGTGGTGGCCTAGCGGTTGGACCTACGGGCTCTCAAGCAGAGGGTCGTGGGTTCAAATCCCGGCTCGCACCTCGTAAGTTTTTCGGAGTTTATGCGCAAAATTACATTTGAAATTTACCATGAGCTTTGCGGTGAAGAAAAACCGTGTGAAGTTCCCAATCCGCACTGCTTAGCTTAGCTTAGCTATTAATCTTTATACGTAATTAAGTAAGTTAGTATAATTTTGTACTAATAGTTACTAACGTTACACATATGTAAGTATTGGTTTTTTCTATTACCTATAGCCTGAATTGCTTTTAATCAAATATTGACTATTACTATTATGTATATACTTAATCTGTATCCTACTTTAATATTATAAATGTGAAAGTGTGTTTGTTTGTTCGTTTATTTGTTTGTTTGTCCTTTTTTCACGTCCAAACTGAGCGACGGATTGATGTGTTTTTTTGTGGCTGGAGAGTGAGTAGGTTAATTTTTACCACGGGAAAATATTCTCACGGGAAACACGTTACGTGCGCGAACGAAAGTCGCGGGAAAAAGTTAGTTGTTTAAAAATTATGAATAGTAGGCACTTTTACTATAAAATAATCTTCTACATATTCCTTAAGGCTTAGGTTTTTCGTATCGTATACCCACATCGTTTTTTTTTTAAATCAACCCTTGTAGGGGTGAAATGTTTGCGCAATAATACTTTAAGAGATTAAGTCAGTAAATTCGCCTACTTCATCGTAAGTCGCTGCCAAAAGCTACTTCTTTTTACCCGACTGCGAAGAAGGAAGGGTTATGTGTTTGAGCCGTATGTTGTAGCAGATAAAAATCAGCTGTTACTCACCGGCTTCGCACAACGGTGGCAAAAGACTATTTTAAACCTCAGGGCGCCTGTTGCTGATTATAGTAAATAAAAAAATCACTAGATGGCAAACACTGTATTAAAATTATTAAGTTTTACACTAGAACAATGTTCGGGACTGACCTTTTTCACTGTTAAATCACACTCTTACCCTGAATATGGAGTACTTAGCAATCCGCGAGACTGTTGAGGAAGCAGCTTACTTCAGGTGTCCTGTCCTGGAGTCACTTTCCACTCGAGTTACCCTCTGCAGTTCAGATTAATGGGGCCAAGGAGAAGAGCCAGCACCGAGCTTGAGAACCCGCCTTCTTATTAGAATCTAGCGATAGTGATGCGATGTGATGTTACGCGATACGATGCGATACGATGCAATACGATGCGATATGATTCGACACGATGCGATACGATGCGACCCCTAAGAAAACAATAAAAAATCGGTTGAAGATACCAATAGCCATGGTGTGCCAGACGGACACATACCATATTAAGACAAAGAGCTACTTACATTTGCTGGGTTTGAGGAAATTCACTAAATATCTGCCATCCGGTTATTTTTAATATAGTTATTTAAACATGGGCTACTGTTTGCCCTAAGAAATATTATTAATTTCTATTTTTAATTAAATCGGTAAGTAGATGGTATTCTAAACTTTTTTGTTCTTAACGGCCGCTCTTGAAATGACCAACTTGTGCGGTGGCGCTGTATTTATGCGGCGGTTTAGGGAACTATTTCATTCGAGTCATTTGATGGATGAATGAGCTGACAGTTGTTATCGACGGTTTAAGCACGATATTAGAGTTCGCCGCGAGAGGGCGCTGATATCAATTTTTCACGTTACACATCCTTCCTCCTTGGGTTAAAAAGTTCTTCGCACAGAAGATACTTTTTAGAAGACCTCTAATGGTATAACAGAATCTCCTTGATGGAGCAAAAAAACCAAAGATATACTTTTGAATTGTGATAGGTACCTACAATTCAAATATCAAAAGACCAAATTAAACAAACCTAAAATTAACATGCAATCCTACAGATAGCGAATTGATACGCCCCTAGGCTAGTATCTTCCTACCTATAATATTAAAAATGCCTAAGACATGCTCACAGCGCAATTGTTTATTATAACTACACTATGATTCTAATTAAGGACATAATGCTAAGTAAAGTACATTTAATAATCTATTTCAGTTTTAAACGGTTAAGTGACTAATCCTCTACTGACTGGGCTATACTAACTAATACTAAGTATACCTATTTATGTGTTTGGAATATCACCATTTGTTCTGCGGTGTATTCCGGATTTCTATTTTAAATAATTAAGTAATTAAGTACGTACATTTAAGCTCTGTGTTTAAGAAATTTAAGTTTTAAGTTTAAGCATTCTTAATTTTCCCTACAGAAACGTTCGTCCCACAGTGTACTGTAGGCATTAAGACGTATTATCTTTACCAATACGCGCCCAGTACCTGTGGCGAAACGTATCCATAGAAAATATACAGCTATAATTATATATTCATATCTGTGCATGAATCCTACCAACAACGGTGTTAATAGTTGTTTACAATTCTCGAACAAAAAAACATTCACGACTAACCGGTTATGCATCGTTATCACTCTGTCACAGCTTATTTAATTGCAGAAAGTTTACGCGTAAAATTTTGAAAAAAACATCCATACATCACTCATTCAGAAATGCCATACATTCTTCTATTCAACCTATCATTCTTCATCTTGTTTGAGAATGTCTTTGATGTGATAATTACCAAGTGGTTTACCATCCATACTGGTTAGGGTATGTATACACTAATGGAGATAATTTTGCTGTAATAACGCATTTTTGAAATTTAGGTGCAAGTTTTGCCGTAAATTTCTTTGAAGCATTTGATAAGAAATAAGTTCGTTTGTATACTACTTGACCTACTACTTTAAATTCGTGGTGACGTTTTCTTAAGTTGTAGTATTTTTCGTTCTTTTCATGAGACGCTTTTAAATGCTTTTGCACCTTTTTAAAGATAGTATTAAGTTCAGCCAACCTTTGACCATATACGTGTGGTTCGCCCACAGTTACTTGTGATCTTTGAACTGGCTGGTCTGAATTTAAGCTATGTAATGTTCCGTCTATCACGCACTCCCTAGCATGAACCAAGAAATGAGGCGTGTACTTAGTAGTCTCGTTCACAGCGGTGTTAAGTGCATATTGCAATTTAGGTAGGTTTTCATCCCATTTTTTGTGTTCTGTACCCACATAACAGGCGATAGCGTTAACTACATTACGAATTGCGCGTTCGGCTGCGTTCACTTGTGCATGTTAGCGTGGGTTGTAATAAACGTTTGGAACATTATATTTATGCATTAATTGCCTAAAATGAGAACTTATGAATTGCGGACCGTTATCTATATATATGGATTTGCAGGCTCCATGAACTAAGAAAACTCGATCTTCCAGAAACTTGGCTACAGCTGCGCCTGTTGCAGTCCTTATAGGATGCAACATGACGTATTTACTAAAGTAGTCTGTACATACTATCAAGTGGATATTCCTGTTCCTGGAAGCGGGGAAAGGTCCAAGTAGGTCGCAACAAAGGGCCTCGAAAGGTTTACTGACTTCTTTAGGATTTCCCATAAGTCCGGGTCTAGCCGTGTTAACTGGTTTGTATTGTTTACATACTTCACACTTTCTTATGTAAGTTTTTACATCTTGATACATGCTAGGCCAATAGTAATGTAAACTTAACCGCTTATGGGTCTTAAAAATACCTAAGTGAGCACTTGTAGGTTCATCATGACATTTCTGCAGGATACTTAATCTATCCTCCTTTGGCACTACTAATTTCCAATCAAAGTCGTTGGTTAAATCATATTTATTCTTGGAATACCTAAATAGTTTATCGTCTTTGACTAGATAATTTGGGTACCTCCGGGGATTAGAGTTGCAGTTCTTAAATAAATTATTATACCAGGCATCATCAGTATGTTGTGCTAGCCCTACTGCATCTATTTTAATTCTACTTAACGCGTCGGGTATGACGTTTTCTTTTCCCTTGCGGTGCTCGATTTCAAAATCAAATTGACTCAACCTCATACTCCACCTAGCTAATCGACCTGATGGGTTTTTAAGTTTATAGAACCATAGTAACGACGCGTGGTCAGTAACGATTTTACATTTTTGACCTTCAACGTACGTCCTAAATTGTTCTAACGAATATATGACAGCTAACAGTTCGCGCTCCGTAGTACTATAGTTAATCTCATTTTTATTAAGCGAGCGACTACAGTACGCGATTGGATGTTCTACATTATCGTGAGTTTGAGTCAAAACGGCACCGATTGCCATCGACGATGCATCGCTATGAATAGTGAACGGCATGTCAAAGTTAGGGCATTTAAGTATAGGTGCTGAAACGAGCGCTGTTTTTAAGTGGTTAAAAGATTCTTCAGCTTCATCGGTCCATTCGAACGGAATATTTTTACATGTTAATTTACTTAAGGGTTTACAGATTTTAGAAAAATTGTTAATAAATCTCCGATACCAGCCGGACATGCCCAGGAATCTCTTAACCTCCTTAGCGGACTTTGGAGTTGGGTAATTCAAGATAATATCAACTTTACCGGGATCAGTTCTAAGTCCATGTTTGTCAACTAAATATCCTAAGTACTTTAATTCTTTTCGACAAAATACAGACTTTTCCATATTGATTGTTAGATTCGCGTTTTTAAGTTTTGTATACACTTTTTGTAATAGATTAACATGTTCGGGGAAAGTACTTGAAATTACGATAATATCGTCTTGAAAACAAAACACCTTATTATCAAACTCTGCTCCAAATAATTTATCCATAAGTCTTTGCATCGTGGCTGAGGCTCCAACCAAGCCAAAACACATTACATTAAATTGGAATAGACCTCTGCGTGGCACTGTGAATGCGGTTTTTTCAGCTGAAAACTCGCTGTCGTATGGAATTTGCCAATACGCAGCCGACAAGTCTATTGATGTAAGGTATTTTGCATCTCTAAGTTGATCTAATATGCTATTAATATAAGGTAAAGGGTAGGCATCCGGTTTCGACACAGAGTTAAGTTTTCTACAATCAAGGCATAACCGTAAGTCTCCATTCGGTTTAGTGACCATGACTACCGGCGAATTCCAAGGTGATTGTGAAGGTGAAACTACCCCCAAACTAATCATTTTATCTAATTCCTTTTCTAAAGCCTGCTGTTTAACAGGTGATAATGGGTAGTACCTTTGTTTAATAGGTTTATGATCGCCTGTGTCGATTATATGATGTGCCAAAGTAGTTTTGCCTAAGCCGACTTTTTTTGTGTTAATCGAATCGAACTGTTTAACTAAGTTGTCGATTATCAATTTTTGCTCACTATTTAGACAATCGTACTCTTCAAGGCCATTATTAAGTGTAACAGAGTTAATATACCTATCAGATAATAAATCACAAGTTAAGTCGGTATCTAAGCCTGAAATAAATTCTTTACCCAAGTTAAATTGATGCCAGAAATTTATTCCAAATATAATTGGTGTGGTTATCTGTGGTACTACATAAAAATTTATTACTTTTAGAACGTTTTTAAATTCAATTGGTAGTGCCATATACCCTGCACAACGCAAACTCGTTCCGTCAGCTGTTCTTACGTAACGTTCGCTGCTCAAATTATTAAGTTTAAATCCGTGTTCAATAAAAATTAAATGCGAGTTATTACCAAGAATCGAACAATACGCTCCTGAATCTAATAATCCAAATGCTTCTAAGTTTAAAATTTTAACTTTTAAATATGGTCTAATGTCACTCTGTTTTTTCTTAAACAAGACATTCCCATCAATCGACGAGAGTGACCCGTTGCCGACGGATTTCCCCGGGACATCTTGATTAACTAGTTTTTTGAATTTAAACAGTTGACACAATCTGTGCGCTTAACACCCTTGTTTCCACACTTAAAACACACTACCTCCCTCGATTTACATTGGTTAGTGAAATGCGTATTCTTACCGCACCTAAAGCACTTTTTAACTGAACTTTGTGGTTGTTGAGAGACACTAAACGCTGAGATTTGTTTCTGAGAAGATCGAGTTGTCATATTCATGTTTTTATGCATGTCTGAAGTGACTTTAAAATTATTAAAATTCGGTTCTTTAAAATTATCGGCTCGCGATTGCGCAAGCTCAAGTTGTTTACAACACGACTTTAACTCGTCTATTGAAGTTATATTTTGAAGAGCTACGCAGTTCATGTACTCGGGTCTTATATTATGCATTAATATTTCTAACTGTTCACTACCCGACAGTGGACGCGTGAGCCTAGAGAACATACCCTGCATAGTTGATAAATAATTGACTATCGTCTCGGTCTTAGATTGGGTGCGCTGATTAATCTCGTTTCTCAGTTTGTAATCTAAATCAGGGATGTCAAAATCTTCTCTTAAGCATTTTAATAGCTCGGAATAATCATGAAAATTATTTTTATTGTTCCTAAACCAATTTAAAACTGAACCTTCAAGTAAATCAGAGAAAGCTACAAGTAATTGACTTTGTGGTATATTACGGGCCTGTCTAAGTTCTTCTAACCGTTCTATAAATACTCGGACACAAGTAGTTCCATCGAATTTTAAATTTAAAGAATTCAAGTTGGTAGGCTTATCCTTTACATAGACTACCCTATTTTCACTTTTATGACAAGTACTTTGTGCCTGGGGTTCATCATATTCGCTATCTGAGTCGCTATTTTCTTTATCTAAGGTACCTAAAATCGAAACCAAACGACATCGTAAATCAGAGATCTGAGCATTACTCTCAACGACACGAGCAAGCCTGTCAATCAAATAATTGGCACGACAAGAAAGTCTAAGAACAAGATTTTTATCACTCACGTTACCGGATTGCAATTGGTTCTCAAGAAGTGTGACTTTTGGGCAACAGATGGCGACCTCCGACTCTGCATTGGGTGACTTGAGTGGCTCACACTTCAGACTCCCACGGCGTGTAAGTTTGTGCACCTGTCGTATCTGCCTCCTCAACACTTCCACGGTAACATTTTCATCTGTTGAAATTCCAAGAAATTTAAGTTCATCTAATATTTCGTCTTTATGTAAATACATTAAATACTTTTGGACCGACATTTTGACTTCGTTTTATTTTAATTTAAAGCTAAAGTTAGGGTGATGATATGATATAAATTTAGAAAAAAACTTAGGTGTTGGTGCTAAGTACTTTAAAGTTTAAACAATTTCAAGTTTGATGTTAAATAAAGGTGGTATAATAGTATTAACCTATATATTTCCTTAGTCGGCTTCTACGACATCCACGGACGAAATGGAGAGGTGAAATTCTTAACCCGACACCCCACGGGTATCGGCACCATACGGTAAATTTATATAATATTAAGTGAAATGTTCTTTCGTTAATATCAATATTTACAGTTGAAATGTACCAAAACTGTGATTCCAGTCACAACGCGTACATACCTAAATTAAAAATTGGTTAAGTAGAAGGTTAATTAAAATTACAATTTAAGTATAGGTTGTACAGTTGTAAATGAAACCCCAGAAATCGGTTAAGAAATTATTCGAGAAATTTCTTCGTACTTAAGAAATTATTCTACCCTCATAGAGAAAAAAAACTAATATTATTAAGTTTCACAATGATTAAATTTTAAACAGTTAATATTTTTAAAACAACACTATTAAACTATTTTATTTACCATAACACAGCAACTTAAGGCCAAACGTTGGAGCGTCACTTTGTAACAGATAAAAATCAGCTGTTACTCACCGGCTTCGCACAACGGTGGCAAAAGACTATTTTAAACCTCAGGGCGCCTGTTGCTGATTATAGTAAATAAAAAAATCACTAGATGGCAAACACTGTATTAAAATTATTAAGTTTTACACTAGAACAATGTTCGGGACTGACCTTTTTCACTGTTAAATCACACTCTTACCCTGAATATGGAGTACTTAGCAATCCGCGAGACTGTTGAGGAAGCAGCTTACTTCAGGTGTCCTGTCCTGGAGTCACTTTCCACTCGAGTTACCCTCTGCAGTTCAGATTAATGGGGCCAAGGAGAAGAGCCAGCACCGAGCTTGAGAACCCGCCTTCTTATTAGAATCTAGCGATAGTGATGCGATGTGATGTTACGCGATACGATGCGATACGATGCAATACGATGCGATATGATTCGACACGATGCGATACGATGCGACCCCTAAGAAAACAATAAAAAATCGGTTGAAGATACCAATAGCCATGGTGTGCCAGACGGACACATACCATATTAAGACAAAGAGCTACTTACATTTGCTGGGTTTGAGGAAATTCACTAAATATCTGCCATCCGGTTATTTTTAATATAGTTATTTAAACATGGGCTACTGTTTGCCCTAAGAAATATTATTAATTTCTATTTTTAATTAAATCGGTAAGTAGATGGTATTCTAAACTTTTTTGTTCTTAACGGCCGCTCTTGAAATGACCAACTTGTGCGGTGGCGCTGTATTTATGCGGCGGTTTAGGGAACTATTTCATTCGAGTCATTTGATGGATGAATGAGCTGACAGTTGTTATCGACGGTTTAAGCACGATATTAGAGTTCGCCGCGAGAGGGCGCTGATATCAATTTTTCACGTTACAATGTATGTATGTATGTATGTAGGTATGTATGTATGTATGTATGTCCATTCCTATGTCCTCTCGTAACTACACAACGGTTGAACCGATTTTGATAAATGATACGTCATTGGATTCGTCTTGATAACGCGAGTAACACTGGATACATGAAAATCTTGAAAAATCAAAATGGCGGATTTTAGGCGCCAAAATGTGAGTCTTCAAAAAAAATTTTTATTCACACCTATCGAGTAGGGTATCAAAATAAAGGGATTTTAAAAGAGATTACAAAAATATATACAAGTTATGTGTTTAAATTTAATTTGGAATAGTAAATTGGCAATCAATGCATTAAAACGACGACGTACCTACCTACTTATTAAGATATCTTTGAGCAATAATTTTCTCTATGAAACCCATGTGGAAAATTAAGTACCTACATATTTCAAAATTGGTTTTGAACTTTAACTAAATAGCATAAGATTCCTAATTCAAATACTCAATAATTTATCTGGGTCTCAGGAGGTTACACTAAAAAGCAAGAAATAAAAAAAATAATTAAAAAAACTAAAAACCCGCCTGCGGCGTAAATAAAATAATAAATTAAAAAATCAAAAAAACCCGCCTGCAGAAATACTGAAAAAGTAGAAACAAGATAAAATGTTCAATGACAATAAAACGAATTTAAAACACATCGATGGCAGTCTTTCAAAATTTAATGCAACGATAAATTGCAGTCGGAGGCATGGGAGTCAGTGGCTGCATGGGATTTAATGTCACTTCATGCATGCCTCCGACTGCATTTTATCGTTGCATTAAATTTTGAAGGACTGCCATCGACGTGTTTGAAATTCGTTTTATTGTTATTGAACATTTTATCTTGTTTCTACCTTTTCAGTATTTCTACAGGCGGGTTTTTTTGATTTTTTAATTTATTATTTTTTATATTTAAGAGCACTGACAAAAAAATCAATACAGTTTACCTTTCACTGTAAAGCATGTGACTATCCCGTCGGTAATTTAATAAAGACGTAACTTCGCCTAAATATATTATACTGGAAATTTCTTAATTGAAATTTCGGACGCCTGTCCAGGATAAATTAGTAGTTTGCGAAGGCGCCAGGCAGGCGGGGGCGTTTGGGTCCAGTCCAGTGGTGCAGAATGGGTCCTCTATATAGCTCGCTTGTCACTAATAGGGCGACTGTTACACCGACGTGTAAGGCCCTTCATGCGCAAGGTAGGAAATCTTCGATACCTGACGATTATAATCTCTAAGCGATTACCGCAATGCAAATTCATAGAGGTTTGTTAATTTAGAGACTGAAATCGTCGGGTTTGCGTAGCGTTTTATAAGAAGGACCTAAGCTTTTTAACGGAAAAAACTAAACCTAATGGGTACCAGATAACGGATAAACAAAGGTATTTATACTTATAGATAAATACATACCTACTTAAATACATATTTAACATCCAAGACTCGAGTGCAAACATTCGTGTTTTTAACACAAATAGCCTCCCCGTCCACCGCATTAGCACGCTGAAGTGGCAATGGGCCGGCCATATAACCCGAAGAACCAATAACCGTTGGGGTAGATGAGTTCTTGAGTGGATACCACGGATCGGCAAACGTAGCGTAGGACATCCTCAGACTCGGTGCAGCGATGATCTTCGCAAGGCGGCTGGCAAGAGCTGGATGAAAGTGGCCGAGGATCGTGCTCTGTTGCGTGCCATGGGAGAGACCTATGTCCAGCAGTGGACGAACATAGGCTGATGATGATGTGATGATGATGATGATGATGATGATCCGCCTCGGCCAGGAATCGAATCCGGGACCTCAAGCTTCATAGTCAGGTTTTAACAACTAGGCTATCCGGTCGGGTATCTCCATCAAATGAAAATTCCAATGACCACCACGACGCGTGGTGTGATGTGTTCATGCACATTATCCTTAGATTTTCAGGGAAGGTCCTATTTGTTCTATAGAATGTATATTTGGTACAATTTTGAACTCTGTTACTTTACAATTTCACAGTTCTATAGGTCAAATGAGATGAGACATACCCGATTTTCATAACACGCGGGATATGGCGTTTGAATCGATTCAAAGCCCCACCCAAGGAACTTTATCTGATATTTTGAGCTTCGTGGAAAAAGCAAAGTACTCAAAGGTTTAATAAAGGTTGGAGTAGACTTAATAGTCTTTGTAGCCTTACCACTACGCCTACCTTGACACCAAAGCGTAACTGTTTCCAGAGCCTTTTTGTTTATATAGCACTCGGAATTACAATGTGCAGGTAACTAGGTAGGTACTATTTCTTTCTTTTGCACGGTATAGGACGCGAGTGGAAAGAAATGGTGAATGTGTTTGCGATATGGTCTAAAAGGGAGGGTGGTCACAACCATTTTCACTATTTAATTTCACCATCATATTTTTGAACGGACTTTTGCTATTACTTTCTGATAATTTCAACAAATAACTAGATAGAATGCATTTTTTAATAATGCTGTACTTACCTAATCTAATATTGTCCGTCTGGCTGATTGGAAAGTATTAGATTAAGTACAGCATTATTAAAAATAAAACGTTTCGGTTTTTAAATTTATTTTAACGAGAAAAATTTGACTAATCATGTTGTCCTACCCCCATTTACTAGAATATGTATTATGGTGAAAACTAACGTTGCATTAGAATTTTATTCACATACGTATAAATACTTTGCTTCCTTGCTTACAATAACGAAAGCAAAATTTACAAAAATCCTACTGAGTTTATCACATTGTAACTTATTCGTACTAATCGTAACGGTGTGATAGAAAACCTTTTCATTTACCAGTTGTTTATATAATAGTAGACTGTTTGGACTTGGTTTTACTACAGCCGTGAAACGTTTACTGCCTTGTTTCATTGCAACTTTGCTTCCAGGCGAAATAAGGATAAAAGGGCTACAATTATTTATTTAGCGCAGAATTCCTTCTCTTATAAGGTAACGCCGTCAGAGTTGAGGTCACGCACACAACAACACGTCATGTAATGACAGCGAGATTTTGACATTTATTCGTACCGATAGTAAGTTCAACCGACTCATGAAACATAGAATTACAAGATTGCCTAAAAATTTCTTCAACCTATTTCTTTAAGAATAATTTAGTTCAAACAAAACAGAAAATAAAATATTTTGATCTAAGTATTTTATATAAATCAGATAAGCATATATTTCGCTATTTATTATATAAAATACCTTTTTTTTTATATGAAAAAAGAAAAAATATAATATGCGTAAGTATTTTATCACAAGATCATATAGGTAACTCACATTTTCATTCACACAGTCATTTCATTCATTCACTATCTTTTTTGCAATCAGTACTATATGTAGCTGTGTTTCTAATCATTCGCCTCAACTCTCGTGGTGTTACATAGGTAACGCTGTATATTACGCGGTCTTACAGCTAACAGCTAAGACAGCGTGCCCTCACGCTTATTGTAAATGTATCTAGCCTAAATTAAATACTAAACGCGTACTAGCAAAGATGGGACTCGGTCATTATTAGCTGTAAGTTTTTTGATGGCGTCTTCGGTTATTTCTTAGAGAACCAGTTCTTCCTGTCTGTCTGTTACCTTTTCACGCTTAAACCGCTAAACCATTTGGGGGGAGGGGGAGTTTTATGGGGAATCAATAACCGCTGAAGCGATTTAGGAAAAATACGGTATGGAGATAGTCAGAGTTGTAAGGAAGGATATCAAATAGTTAATAAGCAGGTTGATGAAAAAGCAGAATAAAAAAGCAGAAAAAGCAAAAGGGTTAACAATAAGCTTCCCGCTTCCCAAATTACTAATTCCACGCGGACGAAGTATTCGCGGGCAAAAGCTAGTTTTAAATAAATTTGATAGATGAGGTCTCAAGCAATTACGTCTGTGTTTAATTTTAAAAAAAAGTTATTGTTATAACTTCCTCCATCCACCGAATGTATGGTCATCGTACATCTGTTGAAGTTAAGTAGTTTCGTCAAGGTCAAAGTTTGTTTAAGAAACTGACTTGCCAAATAGGTTTTAGGGTCATAGACAAAAAAAAAGTGTAGGGTGACAATGATTTTAATCAAAAAATGTTTTTCCAGATAAACATTATTTAAAAAAAAGTTTTGTTTCACGTAATTGCTACTTTTTTAAACGTGATCGCCACCGAATACTGGTCTAGAAAAACTACATCCTGATCACCGATTAAGAATCATCGTGTATTAAAAAAAAAAAACTTACGGATTGTATATTTCTTGTCGCAATGACGCGTGTTCCTGGTTCCTTGGGACGTCCGCCGTTTGTAACGCATTATGAATTCTGCAACAAAGGAATCATCATTTCAGCAGATAGGCGATAAAAGATAAACATAGGCGGGCGTTTATTCGAGCATTTCAACCGCCTCATTTATCTGGTCACATTTTTAAGAAATGACAGAAGATTTTGGTACAGTTTCAGTTATAATGGTAGAAGTCTAATACATAGCCGAAAGCCCAGGCCTCCCCCAAGGTTTGACAAACCGACCGGTTCTGCGATAATTCAGTTCTGTGCTAAATATAGAAATTAATTCCTACTAAATACATAATATACAATAGTTGTACTAACTACCTACATAGTAATTGTCACAATGACTATATTGTCTTTCGGAGCGCGAATTCTGTCTAGTTAGCGAAGTTACGACGAACGTAAATTGTACAAGTTTGGGGCGCACTAATGGCGTTACTCGAGTTTATTGGAATTGTCAAGTTTTGATTCGGAGGGATAATTTTGATTGGCATCAGCGTAACTTTCACCAGCAGGGTAATTCAGTAACTTTTTTGACACTTGGCATCGGATTGAAATGACAGTTTTTGTATGGCTGTGACAGCTGGCTGTTTCTGATACCAATTGTCAGCCCATACAAGAACTGTCAAAATGAACGCGATGGCGATTGCAAGGGTGTAAGACAATTAGCCTGCTGGTTTTTACTAATATTTCACGGGACTTAATAAATAACTATTATTTATTGCTAAAATTACGACGTTACGTTACGTTGACATTTGGTACCTACGTGATTAAAAAATGAAAATGAAAAATGACAATTAAAATGAAAAATTAAAATAAAAAATGTATTTATTAGATCACTATTATTGAAACAAGTAGATAATAAGGTTAGAGACCTAATAGGTGTTTAAAATACTGTGTCAGAAAGCCCGCTCCTCCACGTTAAGTGTGCAACAAAGTGAATAATAAGCAAGTTAGCTATGAAGTATCTTTTTGTATTTATTTTTTCAACTTCATTTTTTTATTACTTTTACGGTCATCCCGTGAAATCATATATTTCGTACTAAATACAAACTGAAATATAGATGCACAGAAAAAACCCCAGAAAAAAGACCAATGCTCGCTCTTGTCACTGCAATAAGGTGATGATTTAGTAGACTGAAATGTATGATGTATAGGAAAAATTCGTGTCTAATCTCTAGACCAGTGGTGGTGTAGGGGTATGGCACACGGCACGGAATGCTGAGGACCTGGGTTCGATTCCCAGCATTGGTCTTTTTTCTGGGGTTTTTTCTGTGCATCTATATTTCAGTTTGTATTTAGTACGAAATATGTGAATAATAAGCTTGACGGCACGAACATTTCTCAAAAAATGTTAATTGTAATCAAGATAATCCCCTTCCACGGCCACTTTAATCCCCACATCATAGTCCCAATCCGACTTCATTTTATTACCGACCTACCCTATAATTCATCTCGCGTTCTTGTGCACTAATTGCCTCGAGCGACCCTACTAATGAGCTATCTACCCTCGACTCGACCTAATTCTTTCATATTAATTGCGCTCGCCTAATTTATTGTAGTGTGCGCTACACTTTAGTAATCATCGTCATTATTTATTCTAGAAACGTGACCAGTACCTCTACCATGAGTTTACACTAGTTTAAGTGACCGTACTCGCTAGCGACGGCGTAAATTATTTGTATGGAGAATTGTGCAGCGCCTCTAGCGGTCACTTACTTACTTACGGTACAATTCTCCATACAAAATCATTTACGCCGTCGCTAGCGAGTACGGTCACTGTAAACTAGTGTAACTCATGGTAGAGGTACAGGATTAACCCGAAACAAGTCAAAAGTTAAAAAACATATAAATGTATAAGCTTGTGTAACAATTTGCTCCTCTCATTCATTCAAAGTTTGACTGGTAAAGGTCCCTTAAGGAGATAAGTTCACCTTTGTTGAAGTATATCCACTAAGGCATCTAAAACCGGTTTTAGTTATGGAGAAAATCACTTTTAGTTATAGAGAAAACCGTTTTTAGGTATGGAAAAAATCGTTATACCGTCGTTGAGTAGGTATGGAGAAAACCAAAAGAAAGTTTACATTAAGTATACATACAAGTCGTTTACTAGCGTATTAACCTTATTGAATTATTATTAACCCATAATGTCACACAACGAATAAATTAAATAAATAAATATTAGGGGACAATCTTACACAAATCGACCTAGTCCCAAACTAAGCAAAGCTTGTATTATGGGTACTATACGACGATAAACATACTTATGTAGATAAATAAATACTTAAATACATACAAAACATCCATAACTAAGGAACAAATATTCGTGCTCATCACACAAATAAATGCCCTTACCGGGATTCGAACCCAGGACCTCTTGCAGAATGCTGTTGTGATTAATTTTATTATTGATACAAAACGCTGACCTGTACCTAAGTAAAACTGAATTGGTAGTGTTGATTCTGAATTCTGATTATGTCTACAGATTCGCCTCTGACGTGTACATACACTGCTAGCCCTCTTGTTTTAAGAGAAGGCCTGTCTTCAGTGTATCGGTGGGAAAACAAAAAACAAATACCTTTGTGTTACAACACGTATAGGTACACGAAATGCTATATTCCTTCAACCTTGATTGAGTTGGCTGAAGATTACCTGGTGGATTAGGGTAGCGCCGGACATCGGGATTACCCCGACAGGGCAAAGCCGCGATAGTTGCCAGCTGATATTGATTGGCACCGGGGTAAATCCGATAATAAAGACTACGCTACTAACTACTAATACTAAGCTACCTTGATTGACATTATTGGGAATTCATGGTGGCTAGTTAAGTCACGTTGGTATTTTTCGTAGTAGCTGATTATCTAGCAATTTTATACGGGGTATTCTTTTTAATCTTATATATATAAAAATACGGAACCCTAAAAAACTAGGTGTTAGTTTGCGTTTACAAGCGATTTCTGGCGTCAAAGGGCTCATAGAAATTTTCTTGTTCGCGTCTCTCCTGTGGATATGGAAAAGTTAAGGGTCTTCAGCCAATATTTTTTAGTCACGTCTGCATCAGCGTGTGTGGCCCGTGCAAAACTTTCGGTCCATTTAAATAAATCTCAAGTTTGCTGACGAGTGTCACAGAGGTGTCACCAATTTTATGTTTGCAGGTGAGACATCTTTTGTTTCTTACACTGTGTATGACACAGGTAACGTTTGGGGATTGGAAACCGTGCTCACCTGGGGCTAAATTCAGGAACGGCCCAACACGGTTTGCGAGCGGTAATTCAATCGTTGGGTTGAGCTTGGGATGAGCCTTATTTTCCTGTTAATTCGCTTTGTAAAAAAATAAATAATTAAATAAACAAATAAATAAGGCTCATCCCAAACTCAGCCCAAACCAATTTTTGGCGTTCCTGAATAGCAGTTCAAACCAAACCCAACCCAAACGATTGAATTACCGCTACCAAACCCGTGAAGGCCCGTTCCTGAATTTAGCCCCTGTTCTTCTCACAGTTTTCGCTTTTATTTTTGGTTTTCAATTTTATGACAGCCAATGGTCTAGTAGATAGAAACCCTGAATACGAACCTTGAGGTCCCGGGTTCGATTCCCGCGTCGGGGCAGATTGTCCCGTGATATTTATTTATTGGTTTCACAGTCTTCTTAAGTTCCACATCTTTTTCGTACACTTTGCTGCACGCAAAAAGTCTTTCGTAATCGTAAGTAAACAAATAGTATAAAATAGTATATCCTACTAATATTATAAATGCAAAAGTTTGGGAGCATGTATTTGCGTGCGCGCGTGCGCCTGTATATGTTACTCTTTCACGCTAAAACGGCGGAACGGATTTGGACAAAATTTTAAATACAGATAGATATCCCTGGATTAACACAAAAGCTGTTTTTTTATCCCGATATTCCTACAGTCATGAACAAAATCTCGAAATCTTAACTGCCTAAAGAAATGAATTTTGACTTGGATATGAAAAGGATGTGAGATTCAATGAAGAGCACGATGTATTTTTTGGTAATTCCCACGGGAATTTTTAAGGAATCCCGGAATTTCAACGCAAGCGAAGCGAAGCTGCGTGTAAAGAATAGTAACAAAATAAAGGCACCACTTTTTACAACTGTCGCATTTTTAACGTAAAATTTTCCAACATGGCAACAAATTCGTAAATATTTTTTTATTTCTGTTTTAAATGTTTCCTATAGCTTTACGTCGTAGGTAGTTACTTTAACGCTGAAGTGATAAAAATACAAGTTTTTTTTATAAGTACCTATAGTACCTACTCACCTTTAAGTATAACACTGATATCTTCTATTTTAATACACAACCTATAGCACAACTCTTCGCGGTTCTATCAACAATATCAACACTAACTAACACGGAAGACTATTCAACAACAGTTTTACAACAACCTAACACAACAACAAGAGCTAACACTTACAACACTAATTATTAAACGACCAAAGAACTACAATACGCCACCATTTGAACTTGTAAAACTATTGTCACGAAATGTCCGGGTGGTTTGAATAGATTTTAAGTCAGGAACACTACGTTTTCATTCATAAATAAATAGAAATACAAAATAATTTGGAGGAAATTCGCTCCATATTTCGCGTCGTTGACATTTCGGCGCGGTGTTGCCATGTATGAGAATGGAAAAAAACGACATGATTTTAGAGAGATAAGGCGGAAACTAAAAATTACTTTTTAATAACATAGATTTCATTGCAACTTTTATGATTTCTTACTGGTCCCACTAACTTGAAAACTTATTATCGCTACTCCTACATAGGTAAAAATAAAAAGCAATTTTGTAACAATTACAAAGTTTATCCATTATCGAATAAAAAATTAAAATTTAAAGATCATCATCATCATAGCAGCCTATATACGTCCCACTGCAGGGCACAGGCCTCCTATCAGAATTAAAAGATACCTATTGTAAATCTTATAAACTTTTAAACGCATTTTATTGGAAAAATAAAAACCCATGGCAGCATAGTGGTTTGGCCTATGGTTTGATGAGCAAGAAAATCACGGGTTCGAACCGGAGCTACATACCTGTGCGTTTCTGGGCATCCATGTAGATAATGTATTTGACCACAATTTCTTGATTAAGAAAGAAACATCGTGAAGAAACCTGTAAACGAAGTCAAAGTACTTCAATATTGCGTGTGAAATTCCCAATCACCATCGAGCCCACGTGGGAACTTAATTTTAGAAAATAACCGGTGACCAACAGTGTAGCGTATTTAGAAACAACTGGAAAAGCAGCTTTCTTACTGTTTATTTAGTCCTTTCAACTTTATCAACGCAAAGAAATCTGCAAATTCTGCGTGGTTAGGCTTGCGACTTCAAGGCAAAACAATTTAATAAAAGCGGTTAAGTGCAAGTCGGATTCGTACATGAAGGGTTCCGTAGGTACCTCCATAATCATAATATTTAAAAAAAATCGCAAACTTATAGGTAGGTAAACATCCGAACAGCATAGGGTCGCTCGCGTTCCCTAGCAACTGCTGGCTGTCGCGTCGCCTAACAACCATTGCCGGAATTAACTCTGAAAAAAACACCTTTCTTGTATGACGACCTTCACACTCACTCCTACCTCCTTTAATTGTTGTTATAGCGGCCACAGTAATACATAATCGATGAAAATTTAAATGTCTAGAGATAGAGCTCTGTGACACACGGACGAACGGACAGAAAGCAGAGTCTCAGTAATAGGGTCCCGCTGGCACCCTTTCGGTACGGAATGCTAAAAATGTTAACGTAAATCAATCCAAACCAATCCACCATCACCTCACTTAGTGAAGTAGGTATCCAGTTACAATAGTTTCCAACTTACTCAACATTTCCAACAATTCCCAGAAAGCCCAATTTCACCGTTTCTCCCGTTTCTATTACCCTGGCAACTCAGGACTACGCACGCGCGAGACGTTCCCGGGCGACGGCCAGCTGTTCGAGTTTTGGCAGTTTTATTGATCTGTGGACGACGACCTTAATAGTGACAGGCTAACCTTAAGCCTAGTTTAGACATGTTAAGGCCACCACGAACCGGGAACGCGGGGCACCGACGGAGCGTGCCCAGCGCGCTCTATAACCCCGAATCAAATATGACACACACCGGCAGCGCGGCACACCGTGTTTGATTCAGTGATATTGGCCGCGCTGGGCACGCTTCGTCAGTGCCCTGCGCTCCTGGTTTGTTGTGGTCTTAAGATAATCAAGTTGCATGGCTCTTTATAGATCACTTAGAAGTCGGGTGGTAAACGCAACGTGGGACGAACGTGCACCGAGGAGATGGACGGACGATTTGATAAAGGCTGCAGGTTCCGTAATGATTGGGTATCGATGAGGGAGACCTATGTCCAGCAGTGGACGTCCTACGGCTGAAATGATTATGATGGTGATGATGATGAAATGGGTGGCTCTGTAAAGCAATGAGAGAGACATTTTTAGAACATGCATAAACGCACGCATGTATAGTCGACCAAGAAACTCCTTTACCACCCTAAAGTTCAATGTCAGTTGTATGACTTAAGACATCAAAGGCTATTTTCACTTACAAGTCAATGTGACGATCAGCCTTATTGTTTTTATTCTGATGTAGGAACTGACACAAAAAATGGTAAAGCACTTACTTGGTCGACTATACCTACACAAATGCACGGACGCACACACACGCACAAACGAACGAGGTAACAAAAATAAATTTAATAAATATTAGTAGGTAGCTTACATGTGAAAATGTGGAAGAAATAAAGTCACCACATAGCTCCAAGATTCGCCAAACTCAAGTGGAGGAGATCAGGGCACAGCGACTGATGGCCGTTGGGACCGAAAGATCGTCGAATGGAGTCCGTGGACCGGAAGATGCAGTGTAGAAAGGCTTCCAACAAAGTTACGGGAACTCGTTGGATGTGGATAGCGCAGCATCGGTTATTTATTGTTTATTGTTGTTTATTGGGGCCTATGTTCAACAGTGGACGTCTTTCGACTAAAATGACGATGATGATTGTAATTGTATTGTAGTGGTTCGAAAATAAACATATTCCATTTTAAATGATTCTGATCCACATTGGCTCCAGGTACAAATAAAAGTAAGTAAATAATGTACAGGATTAAAAAATATTGCTGTGTTAAATATTAGAATGTAGGTATTTAAAGTACGTAGTTAAATAACATTAACTTACCTTTTTTTCTTGCCGGATTCTAAACAGGATTTTTATGAATCAGTGGTAGATTCTTCGACATTAATGCGTACAATACAATACAATACAAATATTCTTTATTGATCACCAAAAAAATACAGAAAAAATATTCATAACAATAAAAAGAAAAACAGGCAGACAATAGGCGGTCTTATCGCTCAAAAGCGATCTCTTCCAGACAACCAATACTGGATACATGTACAAATATGAACAGTTTTATGTAGGTGGCGGAAACAACAGACAGGAGAAATGAAGAGATATTAATCAAAATATTAAAAACAATACAAATATACAATATTTATATACATAAATAAACACATACATTAAATATAATACCTATACACTACATACACTACATATACAGAATATCAATGAGAAAATGTCAAAAGGCCGCACGTGAGAAAAGTAACTCGGATTTAAAGACATAATGTAAACAAATGAACAGGGAAGGACCGACGATTGATTGCGTACTTTAAAACCTCCATTAAATAAAAATATTTTGAGATACTTTTCACGCCAGAAAACTGCAATTAATGCGGGATTGTGATAGCCAAATCGAATGATGCACAGTCAATGTCGCAGGCAACAAATTAGTTTATACTGGCGTAAAGAAACTCAAAAACTATAATTTAACCAACAACCTTATTTAGTAACAAAAACATGGAGTCAAAACTTTCCCGCAGAAAATTCATCAACGGAGCATTACTTAACCGGAATTATATTAGTTGACCTGCTCCCAATTCCAAGAATACGCAGGCTTGCCAATATTGTGTCTAAAAAAACGATCCCAAGCGCCTGTCCCGCCCTCTATCGGTCTCGGGAGACGCCCAAATTTAATCAAAGGAAATGGGAAAGACTATTTCCTTGGCCTCCATAAAATACTTAGTTTGAGTTCGATTCCCGGGCGGCAGAATTTAGCGAGCAAGGTTTTCGAGACGTCTGGCGGAATTAGTTGAGATGTTAGGTCGCGGATTGGATTATAGTGTGATTGTTGTGTTGGTTGGTTTGTAAGCAAAAACTGGATACCGGAAAATAGGTTTCTTGCTCGAAGGTCTTCTTTTTCATCATCATCATCATCAGCCTATGTTCGTCCACTGCTGGACATAGGCCTCTCCCATGGCACGCCACTGAGCACGATCCTCAGCCACTCTCATCCAGCTCTTGCCAGCCGCCCTGCGAAGACCATCGCTCCACCGAGTCTGAGGACGTCCCACGCTACGTTTGCCGATCCGTGGTCTCCACTCAAGAACTCGTCTACCCCAACGATTATCGGTTCTTCGGGTTATAAATGGCCTGCCCATTGCCACTTCACCGTGCGGTGGGCTATGTCGATAACTTTGGTTCTCTGTCGGATCAATTCGTTACGAATTCGATCTTTTAGAGAAACTCCGAGCATAACCCTTTCCATAGCACGTTGAGCAACTTTAAATTTGTGGACCAGCCCTACAGTGAGTGTCTTCTTTTTAACTTTATTTAATTTTATAGCGGACGAAGTGACACGTCGCACTCAGGAAAATTTCAAGTGTTTTCTTATTTATTACGGTTTGAATGATACTGCTCTGTGAATTCTGTGATAGACTGCGGAAAGTTAATTAAAGGGTCTAGTAAGCACCCTTTGAGTACATATCTCGTAAGGTCCAACTTTTTATAACAGACATAGCAATTCAGACCGAGCCAAAAACTCCCAGTTTTGTGGTTTTGGAGATTATTTCCACATAATAAATCTTATTTCATTTAAAAAATTGTACTCCACATACAATGGGCACTTATCGTGATAATTGGTTCGTATACAGAGTGAAATCTATATAGTGATACAAATTAGTGTTTTAGCTCAGTTAATGCCGAGTAACTTAGTTTATTATCTCAATTGTTAAAATTGGTCCGATAAAATTTGGGATGTTCATACTTTGTTGCCATGAAATCACCAACTCAATGTTCTACACATTAAAATCGAATTTCGTAGTATAAGGCCAGGTATGACAACCGATAGGTGTATCGTTTTTGTTTTGCCATGTGTTTGCATTGGCTGGTACGATTAACTTTGATAGAAAATAGTAGGTACTAACATGGGTATAAAATTTGAACACAAGTTAAATTAGATAACTACAAGATTACTTTGTATCTTTAATTAGTAGTAAATTAATAACCAGTGTGAAACTTTAAATAAAAAAAGGTCAAATCGATTCAGCCGTCGTTAGGAAATCGGGAAACATAAAGCAAGCGATCCGAAATATTTACTCTCGAGTGTAAATGAGGCTTAACACCTGTCTAGCATCGTAGTCCAATTATTTAATTTACGTTCAAAACCTTATCTCAAACTTAAACATTCTTCATTCCAAGCATAATCATTGGAACTGATCTGCACCAAATACGCTCACGTTAAGGTCAAGGTTGAACATGACTCAGGATCTAAACCACTTACCGTCGATCAGTATTCGCTGCGCGGGAGCCTGCGCGCACGCCTTCGGTACGTTGCTCTTTTGTTTTACTACCTGGATCGTGAATAATCGAATGAAATTTCGAAATCGGAATTAAATAGAAGTTTTTGTTTCTGGTGTTCAAAATAATGAGTTTTTAAAGCTGTTTCTGTCACGTTTTGTGTTAATTTTTAAGCGTTAGTTTGATGCTGTTTTGTTCAGTTTTGAAGTTCGCGAAAGAAATTTCGAAATTTGAATCGACGCTTTTTTGTTTTCAGTGTTCGGAATTTTGAATTATTTTTTACGTGTCATTTAAAAAAATCAGAGCTGTCATCAATGTTTACATGTTCTAAATTTTTGATTATTTTCGATGTTGTTTTGTTTCATGTTTTGTGATAAAAAGTTCACTTTTTAAAAATTTGTTTTCAATTTTCAAAATTTGGTAATCCTAAGAAATCGATTATGCTTTAAATTTTTGTTTTATGGCTGTTTGTATGCAGGTGTTGTTTTTCTTATCTTATCGCGCCTGTTAGTGAATTATGTCGAATAAGTTTTTTTTTTTTATATATAAGAAGTGGCAAACGAGCAGACGGGTCACCTGATGGAAAGTGATCACCGTCGCCCATGGACACCCGCAACACGGTATAATTTGACATTTATGGTACAACAAGCCAATATAAACACTTCAACGCGTTTAATCGTTTTGAATTAGACTTGCGTTGATCTACAACTCCAATTAAATATTATTTAGAGACAGAACGTTCAATAATAAAGAAGTAAGTGAACTAAGCCGCGGACAGACAGACAGACAGACGGACATGGCGAAACTATAAGGATTTTAGTATATTTAAAGCAACTATAACTTTTACCTTACAATCTTGAGGAAAATATGTCTGTTTATTTTAAGATGTCTTCAGTAAATTTGTTGGACGTAAAGAGATTTCACCCGGGACATTGAATGCTGGGAAAACCAAAGGTCGTGCCGTGAAAGAGTCATACTAAGTTACTATTTTTATTTCAGTGGACTCTTTACAAGAGACAATTTCAACCCCTTTGTGTTCTAAGAGTATTATAATGTTTGTATCATCTTGTAATCCCTTTACCTTTTTTTTTTTTATTTATTAGAATGAAACTGAAATCTATTATTACAGTAACTTATGCAGGTACCTAAGGCGATAGACAAGTAAATTATATGCATCTTTGTGAAATTCTTTACTGCACAGACAAGGAAACTTAATCTCGTACCAAGATGGACCATATTCACAACCAATTTCACGATGATTTCTTTGACAGACGTATGGAATGTCAACATGACATTTGCAATGAAAAGGGTTCACCCTGTTACGTGATTTAGTTTTTTCAACTGTGCCTACTAGGTATATACATAAAACACATGGATTAGATAACAAGAGCAACAGATGTATAAAGGCGAATTTAACCATAACACATTTACATTATTAATTATTTTACATATAAAGAATTTTGAAAATCGGTCCACAATTAATTGGCGGAGATAATCGATGAACATACATATAGAAAAAAGTAAAAAGTCCTTTTTTGAAGTTGGTTAAAAAATTAAAATACACTAATTTTAATGACAGTTATAAAATTTCCTGTCACCAATTAACACAGACTAAAGCAAATTATTCTGAGTAATCAATTAAATTAATACAAATTCTTCTTTATTGTTACGATAATGAATACTTAATTGTACCAACAAACAATAATGAATTACTTCTTTTAGAGATTATGGTAGCAAATAAATGGTGAATTAAGTATTTACATATTACAATAATCTGTAAAATACTACTAAAATACTCACTTGACGTAACACAATAGGTACTCTTTGCGAAATCATTCGAGGATTAATTAAAAATATATCCTACTCTAGCGCATTAGTGAATAAAATTTCCCTTCCTTCTTTTGGGATGCTTATTTGAAATTCCTGTTGCTGAGCAGCCTGTTTAGCAACTCACTCTTCTTCCCTCTCTGATACGCAGAAAAAAGATAGGCTAACAAAAAGAAATAATTATTTTGTGACAGCGAAATCAGAAGAAATTCACCTCTAATATTGTTCAAAAAACAACATCGGTTAAAAATAATTAGGACATATTGCCATTATCATGTAGTTACATAATAATGGAACTCAGCGCTAAAATTGCATTTTAAGAAAACAAATAAACAGAGACACAAACTGAATTTGAATAAAAGCTTGTAAAGATTACTTTAAAAATGCAAAAATCTCTTGTTTTAATTGTACCAAATTACCCTAATTGTTGAAGCTAAGAAACCTATTAATACACAATATTGTTAAATTGCGCTTGCGCATATATTAGCGCGATCATTAGCATAACCAAATGGGGGCTTCCATTGATCGATATGGCAACACCTTGAACATTTGTTTGATAATTGAAGCCAACTTCGGATGTTGTGAATAGTGATGTACCGAAATACGAGAATAGACGTAAACTTAAGTAACTAAAGAACCTGTTTTATGTAATAGTGTACAGAATTTATAAGGAGCTTAAGAAAATTTTCAAATTAATTATAACGTCAATATGTTTATACGGACACATTACTACTACTTAAGTTTTTCACCTTATATTTCGCATAGTCGAGACGAATATAAATGATATTTACGAGCGAAGATTTTTTGAATACTTCGACATTAACACTGTCGTGTACATGTGAAATATCATTACTTTCGTTAAAATTTTCGTTTAAATTTAGACGACCGGATAGACTAGTGGTTAGAGAACCTGACTACAAAGCTTGAGTTCCCGGGTTCGATTCCCGGTCGGGACAGATATTTGTGTGGCAAATACGAAAGTTTGTGCTCGAGTCTTGGATGTTTAATATGTATTTAAGTATGTTTATCCGTTGTCTAGTACCCATAGTACAAGCTTTGCTTAGTTTGGGACTAGGTCAATTGGTGTTAATCGTCCCACGATTTATTATTTTATTATTATTAATTTCGCAGATTGTTTTAAGATATTTTTTAATGATAATTGCCAAAATGTAGTTCCGTCAATATTCATTGCTGCGGTTGAATTGGTTGATTCAAGCATTATTTTGCGGAGATCTACGTCAATGAACTATAACACATTCACCTTTCTTCTCCGGTAAGTCTGTGCGATAAATATTTTATCATGCAGAATTCCTCCCCCACTTGTATATAAATCGATATATTTGTCACACAGACTCAACTATCACGCCACACAAAATGCTAATGCGCTTCGAACTCTCACGAGTTCATTCTCCAAGAAAAAAAGGATCCCCGCAACAATTCCCAAACAAAACATATAAAAATAATTGATACTTAATACATAATTATTCATGTACCTAACTGAAGATTTTTTTGCGAATATCCGCGTAACCGTTTTTTTTTGCTAGTACCTACTACTTAAAGTAGGTAATTTAAAAAAAATTAAGGTCAAAAAATAGTACAAAAATACGAATCTCTGTTCATAGTTCAGGCCTCACCTTATTTATACCAGATATTAGGTATTTTGAAAATTTGACGACTGCCGTAAATGAACAAAAAGTCTATCATAGTTACCACAACAGTATTGTTAAGTAATTGCTTGCATGATAACCACACATTTTGACCAATTTCAAGAAGCGGAAGCAAATTTAAATTTTAAAATTTGCATATTAATTTTCTGGGTTTTAATAATGTTTTGTAGCCTGCGTGTGTAATCGAATCGAATTTTATTAGAATTACACAATCGTATTACATCACTAGTTAGGACTTTACTATGAATACAAAATAGGTAACAACACAATTAGATAATTGACCAAGTGAGTGCGAAGCAGCTCCGTTCCAGCTTTCGTATGTCTGCTCAGGAGCACGTAATCTGTAGGTATATCGAATGCGTTATAATGTCAACTTGTTTAGGTAAATATCGGGAAGTTTTAAACCAGTGTTTTTCAAACTGTGTTTCCAGGGGGTCCCGGGTAAAAAAATGGCAAGTAGCAATCAATTAAAAACTCTTTTTAGTTTTATGTCGACTTAGATTTTATTTCGATTTTGACTCTAGGGGGTCGCTAAAATACTTTAAGTTGTAAAGGGGTCGCGTATTCAGAAGGATTGAAAAACATTGTTTTAAGCTAACTAGTTAACCTAATGGCTGCTATTCAATACGATGCGGTTTTAATCAATCCTGAGAAGTTTACAGTTTCAGAAAAATCTTTTTGATTTTTCGACCTTTTCTTTACTATAAAGTGCGCAATTGACGTTTTTGAACGAAATTTTGTGGTGCTCTTATTTAAAATCACGAGTACTATTCATTTTCATAATGAAAAAATGTCCCTATTTTTGGGTAATTTTCGTGATTTTTTTGTGTCATAGGATCTGAGTATACAACGACCTTCACCGATCTGCTTAATGGATGAAAAGTATTTTATATTAAATTAAATAAGTTAATAAATATATTATTGCATGTGGGTTGACTAAAAATTTTCAATCTAAAATATGATCAATTAAAAATATATACTTATTTTTAAACATTTCACCGTTTTGGTTTAGACACATGACATACCAATCAAAAGCATGAAGCCTATAGAATATGCAAACGTTAGGTGGACTAACCACACTAGTGGAAATATCGATTTACCTGTTTATACCTGCCTACCCAAAAGTTCAAAATTCAAAAAATTCAAAATTTAAATAATTTTATTTGTCCAACATAGGTAAATTACAGGCTGATACTTATTATTATTATTTGTATCACTATGTGGCGCCTTGCGGCATACAAATTTGTTTGCATGCTTTCATGCAGCATGCCTTAAAAATAATTAAATTAAATTAAATAATAGAAATTAATAGACGGACTTTTTGTGAGTTAGGTTAAGTTTGTTTCATACAATAAAAATTCTGTAAAGTTGACAAAAACTGAAAAAAAATGCATTATATCAAATGACCGTTATGTAGTTTGTTCATTATTCTTTTCAAACTTTATGCCATTTGATACGTAACCCCTAGAACTATTGCTGCTCTCGCGAGACAGTTATGTCTCATACATGATTAGGTGCAGGAAGTCACCTCGGATCGACCTTCTAGCAAACTTGTTCTGCGTCAATCCGTTTATCGAGAAAATGGCCAACAGTTTGATAAAGTTTGTTTATAAACATGTTTTATTAAATCAGATAAAATGAAGATATTAGTTCCAAACATCGCTATAGCCTAGTGGTTTGACACTCACAGGCGGGGGGTCGTGGGTTCGAGACCGGGCTCTCACCTCTGAGCTACTCTGAATTTAGGTATATGCGAAATTACATTTTGAGCTTGACGATGATGGAAAAGATCGTAATTTAACTTACACTTGCGAAGAAAATCAATGGTGTGTATGAAGTTTCTGATCCGCACTGGGCTTGCGTGGGAACTTCGGCCTAAGCCGATGATTCTGAGAGGAGGCTTGTGTCCCGCAGTGGGACGTATATAGGGGTGCGCCTCGATAGATATAACAACATTTGATATAACTGTAAAATTTGGTATAATGCTACATTTGATATAATGCGATTTACTCAAAAAGTAAACTTCGGAGGATTGATATTAATTATATTTGATATGCATTAGGTTAGGTTAGGTTAGTTAACTTTATAAAAGAATCGTAGAATGTTTACTTCTCGAGTAAATCGAATTATGTCAAATGTAGCATTATACCAAATGTTACAGTTATATCAAATGTTGTTATATCTATCATTAAACACCCCGTATATAGACATGGGATCATGTAAGGTTTCCATTAAACAATAAACACTAATGTAATGTACATTAAT
This sequence comes from Archips crataeganus, assembly GCA_947859365.1. Classification (NCBI taxonomy): domain Eukaryota; kingdom Metazoa; phylum Arthropoda; class Insecta; order Lepidoptera; family Tortricidae; genus Archips; species Archips crataeganus. The sequence goes on along the minus strand of OX402065.1, from coordinate 12,929,899 downwards.
CTTGGCAAATAAATAATTTTCTATTTCTATTCTATTTCTATTTCATTCAAAATAAAATGGATAACTTGATTTGCTCCTCCGCGTAGTAGTGGTAGTACCTAGTAGCAGGCATAGTAGTAGTAGGCATTTAATTTTCGCAAATATCTACGAGTACCGACTAAGCCTGAGTTATGTGACTTTTGCTTAGCTAGGTCAAATGGATTTTTTTCTTATTTTTTCCAGCAACAGTAGTTTACCTCTCATCCGGTACCAGGTTACATAATTTATTTTAAAAGTTTTTTATTATTTAACTTACAATGTATGTACATATACACCGTGAAATTTTAGTGGTTGTTTTCCCGAAACGAGGTGATTTAGTTTCGATTTATAATTACTATTTTGACTAGAGTCAAAAATCCAATTGTGAAAAACGAAAGTCGAAAATGACCGCAAACCAATAGTAACGCTTCGTTGGTACCTAACCTATCGTACGATCGTACGCTACTTGTACCAACGAAGCGTTATTAAGGTTTGCGGTCATTTTCGACTTTCGTTTTTCACAATTGGATTTTTGACTCTAGTCAAAATAGTAATTATAAATCGATTGTACAATCGAAACTAAATCACCTCGTTTCGGGAAAACAACCACTAAAATTTCACGGTGTATGTAGGTAGGGGTCAAATCTTGGAAGTTGAATTTGACCCACTTCCAGTGGTCGGATTTACTTGAAATTTTGTACACTTAATACTAGGGGCGTTCAATAAAAAGTGAGAATGAGTATGTTATAAACAACTTTTACTAAATGTCATTTTATTTTTCGATATAGTCACCTTTTAGCATAATACACTTAGTATATCTTTTTTCTAAACTTAAAATTCCATTTTTAAAAAAGTTCGCATCTTGAGTACTTAAAAAATCTTGTACTGCAGCGACTACCGCGTCGTCGTCTTCAAATTTCTGGCCTCTCAGGTATTGTTTCAATCTCGGAAAAAGGTAGAAATCACTGGGAGCGAGATCTGGTGAATACGGAGGATGCTTAAGGATATCGAACCCAGCATCACGAATTGCAGCTATTGTAACGGCGGACTTGTGTGCCGGGGCATTGTCCTGGTGGAACAGCACAACTTTCGAGAGTTTACCTCGCCGTTTTTCGCGGATCTCATTGCGCAATGTTGCTATTTGTTTGGCGTATAAAGTGCCCGTAATAGTGGCTCCATGCTCGAGATACTCAATCATTAATACCCCTTTACCATCCCAAAAAACAGAGCCCATGACCTTACCGGCAGATGGGATCACCTTGAATTTCTTCGGAGTTGGAGATGATGGCCTTTTCCATGTCATAGACTGCAGTTTCGTTTCTGGGTCGTAATGATGGAGCCATGTTTCGTACATTGTTATAAATCGCGCCAAAAAAAGTTCCCGGTCTTGCTGCATCAGGTTCAAAGCTTCTTGACAAATCTCTAGTCTAGTTTGTTTTTGCGTGTCAGTAAGCATTCTTGGTACCCAACGCGCAGATACCTTTTTCATACCCAAGCGTTCATGTAAAATATTATGCACGCTCCCCGTTGAAATCTTTACATTTTCAGCAATAAAACGAACCGTGACAAGACGATCCGCCAAAACTGAGTTTTTGACTTTTTTCACAATTTCTTCAGTTACTGCTGTAGTAGGGCGTCCGGAGCGGGGGTCGTCCATTGTCGATGTTCTTCCACGTCTAAATTCGGCGCACCAACGTGCGACTGTCGAATACGGAGGAGCATTAGACCCTAAAGTGTCCCGCAAATCCAAATTGACTTGGTCCGTAGAAAAATTTTTCAAACACAAGTATTTGATAACGGCGCGCAGTTCAATTTTCTCCATTTTCGCTAACGTACTCAATAGCATTGCAAAGAAATTACCGTATATTTTTTTAAACAAAAGACAGTTAGTTTGTTTTTTCATAGCAATCAGCTAGATAGATTAGCTTTACCGGCCAGTATTTAATTTCGTAATATTAAAAGAGTTTGCATCTCATTCTCACTTTATATTGAACGCCCCTCGTATGTAGATTGGATGACAATGCAAGTACAGTCAACAAAAAGTACAGTCGGCGAAAAAGCTTGCATTGAAAATGATTTTATTACGAAAAAGTTATTATTTTGGGACACCCTGTAAATATAAGATACATAATATTAAATATCCCTCCATATATCTGCATCCTTCTTGGCCTGTCATGCTACCTGTTAGTATTTCCTAACTATGAGATCATGTCGTTTACCATGTCACTATTAATCCTAGATCCGAACCTCCTTAAGCCCTTTACGACATAATTCTCTGGTAATCTGTAGTCATACTTATACCAAGATAACTTAGGTACATAGTATCCGGCTATTTGAGGAATTGGGCCGTATCTAGGTTACGCAGAGTCGACAATAATATGATGAAGGTCACAAATCTATCCACTATGCTCTACGATTAGACATTTTCCTCCAATATACGCTACGAACTTTAGCGATGGAGCAAATTGAATTGTTTTTCTCCAATTTCCTATACTTAGTTCTAACAGTTAACAGTTTGATTTGCCCTACTAGTTGGAAAGCTAGAGCGCTGCAGTTTTTATTTGTTTCATAGTTTCATTTTCTATTTATTTTAATTATAGTTGAGCAAATTGGAGAGGAAAAGTTGGATATGCTCTAGCTTTCCAAATAGTAGGGCAAATCGAACTGTTTTCCTCCAATTTTATCTATCGTTAGAACTACAGGGTGAATTCAAATTGGTGATACAAAATTAGTGTTTCGCACTCAGTTAATGATGGACAATATAATGCACTAACTCATTTGTTTTAATTAGTCTGATAAAATTTGGAGCGTCCACACATTATTGTGAACTCTGAAACCACTCAATGTATGGACACCTCAAATTTACGAAGACTAATAAAAACAAATGAGTTAGCGCATTATATTGTCCATCATTAACTGAGTACAAAACACTAATTTTGTATCACCAATTTGAATTCACCCTGTAGTATAACAAATTGGAGAAAAACAGTTCAATTTGCTCTATAGTTAAAACTCGTAGAGAAAATTGGAGGAAAATGTCTAATTTTACATTATACTAGTAGATACAAATCGTAGAGCATAGTGGATAGATTCAAGATCACTGCAGTTGTAATTGCTTTGGTAATTATTTTACGATGATCCCATGACATTACATGTACAATAAACACCAGTTAATGAACCTCATATAGAGATGGGTATCAACAGAGAGATCTCTCTCTAGGCCAATGTCTTGGGGATCAAAGCCCGAAGGAAGAGAGCTGGAAATTGTAGGTATTTACGCATTTGAGTTCAGGAAATTCGATAGAGAGGCAGCTACAAACCATTAGGTCTAAGAATTGAATTGAAATTGGGATATTTTGTTAAAATTGGGATAAGTTTAGTAGACCCGTGAAAGATTTCTAATCTACAAGTATTTCAGGTTATTACATTCTGATCCGAATAAAAATTGTGGTAACCCAGTGGTTTGACCTAATGGCCCCTCAAACAGAGGATCATGTGTTCGCGCCTGGGCTCGCACCTCTGAGTTTTTCGAGCGAAATTACATTTCAAATTTCGCTTTACGGTAAAGGCAAATATCGTAGGATAAGTATACAGGTATACCTGCGAAGAAATGCAATGGTGTGTGTTAAGTTAACAATCCGCCCTGGGCCTGCGTCAAAACTACAGCCCAAGCCCTCTCATTCTGAGAGGAGGCAGGCCTATGTGTAGTGGGACGTGTTAAGGCCGAGATGTAATCTTAATATTATATTCAAAACATCAAAATCCGGTGTGAGTCATAGACAATATAACCATAATTCCATAGTAGACAAAGGTTTTTGCATTAGAATTCGACCTTTATCAAACAATAGGAAGTCGGGCCAAGTTCGTCAATGTCGAGACGACAATCAATTGCAAAAACATCGATTACCGTCTGTTTAATACTAAGAGATGCAAGTAAGCATCGGTTTTTGTGTACGGGTTATGGGGGAATTCCTATCATCAGGATGTTGTAGCTTAATCCTTAATAAAGCAGAGGCGATTTAGGGACCACATGTATTGACTTGGAAATTCAACCTTATTGCTTTAATAATAAGTTACAATATCCATTGTAATTATTGAAAATACTATTAGCTTTCAAAATATCCTTTGTCAGGTATGTATTCGATAGCTGCTTTTGATTCTGTGGTAGTTTGCTCCAGTAAATGGGGCCTTATTGAGGGTTAAAGAATATTGTCGACCAGACGACCAGACCACCAGATTTAGACGACCAGATGGCCTAGTAGGTAGAGAACCTGACTACGAAGCTTGAGGTCCCGGGTTCGATTCCCGCGTCGGAGCAGATATTTGTATGAATAATACGAATATTTGTTCTCGGGTCTTGGGTGTTTAATATGTATTTAAGTATGTATCTATCTATATAAGTATGTTTATCCGTTGCCTTGTACCCATAACACAAGCTATACTTAGCTTACTTTGGGACTAGGTCAATTGGTGTGAATTGTCCCGTGATATTTATTTTATTGTACTAGCTGTTACCCGCGACTCCGTCCGCGAAGAATACGTTTATCGCTTTCCCGCGGGAACTGAGCAATTTTCCGGGATAAAAAGTATTATCATCATCATTATCTCGGCTATATTATGTCCAACTGCCGGATACAAGCTTCCTCTCAGAATGAGAGGGGTTGGGCCGTAGTTCCCACGCGGGCCCAGTGCGGATTAGGAACTTCACACACACAATTGAATTTCTTCGCAGGTGTATTCAGGTTTCCTCATTCGTATTTGCAATACCATAATAGTACGCACTCAAAAACGCTTCCCCAACTGTATTCACCACTACATTTTTGCAAATAAATTTATTATATTCTATTCTATTCTAAATAATGATGTTACACAATGTCTTATTTATTAAGCTGCGCCAACCGCAAATAAAACGTAATACGAGATAGATACCACAATAAGGAGAGGCATATCGATTCAATTACTATTTACAGTATCTACCTAACACAAAGAACAATTTACTCTTATACTTCTTAGGAAATATTCTAAGGCCTTATTGTCTTAGGCTCTCGGGATCATAATCATTTCTGTCTCTTCTTTTTGACACATGGTATAGATAGAGGGTAGAAAGAGATGGTGAATGGGAATGCGGGCGTGCGTTAGACAATATAATACAGCTTCGATACTGGAATAGAGAATACTTAGTTTGACTAACCATAATAGAATAGAATAGAATAGAATAGAAAATATTTATTTTTGAACAACTATGTACAGTAATACATCTAAAAAAGTACACAACAGACCATAAACATGAATGTAGTTGCTATAAAAAAAGGACACCCCTCAGCATGTGTCACGGCACGAGGTGCCACGACGCTGATTTTCAGTGGGTCCACAGTAGGTAACTTAAAACTAAACTAAGTTAAACATACGCAACATAGTACACTCCATACAATGAAGCCTAAAAAATAAAGAAAGAAAGAATGAAATGACATTACGCAGTGCAGTATAGGTACAGACAAAAGCCAAAAACAATCTTATGCAAATAAATGCAAACAAACAAACAAAATATATCTAATATATCTAAATACTACTTATTTTCATCACACGTGCTCGTTAATGGTGTTATTTAATGCCTGTATGCTAAAGGAGAAAGGCCTTAATTGTTCTTAAGGGAGTTCTGGATTTACGAACAGCTTTTAGGGCGGCGAGACGCTCGATTTAAACAAAATTTGCACTTTAAAGTTGTATATTTCGCAAACGAATCACTATATCGAAAAATTGTCTGCACAATCTCGAAATGATTTCAAAAGACCTATCCAACGACACCCCGCACTATATGTTAGATGAGAGAAAAAAAATCACCACCCCCCATTACATCTATATTTTTTTCTTCATTTTATTTTTCACTTTGTCCGGATAATTGCTACACATGTCCATGAAAAATTACAGCTTTCTAACCCTAATAGTCTCTGAGATAAGCCGCGGACGGACGGACGGACAGACAGACATGGCGAAACTATAAGGGTTCCGTTTTTGGCATTTAAGCCCCGGAACCCTAAAAATGGGCCAACAGGGAACAGTAGCAAGCCCCGGTTACTTACTGGTCTTGGTTAGCTTACTGGTTCATGTTGGATAGTCTTATAGCCTAAGTGAACTCAAAAAGGTCCCCTGGGTTGTCATGGAGCTAAATTGGTTGGGCAACACGGTTTAAGGCTACAGGAAAATAAGGCTCATCCCAAGCTCAGCCCATCCCTATCCTCTCGCAAACGATCAAATTACCGTTCGCAAACCGTGTTGGGCCGTTCCTGAATTTAGCCCCTGGGCACAAAAGTGCCTTGCCATTAATTCATTCATTGATCATTCATTATGTTGCCCATCACTTGTTTACGAGTATGACAATTCATGACACTTGAACTGTCATAAGCTACGGAGCTTTCAATTGCCTAATGTGACCTTTTACTGTTGCAACAGCCAGGCAAAGTCTGGGACGTGTAATGTCAAGGAAACGCCGTGATAGGATAAGCTGATTCGGATACCGTTCATTGTTCCTTGCTCTTTGTAATATGCTTCTATTGGGATTAGGATTTTCAAAATGATTATTATAATAAAGCCTTCCCTTTTACGCAGCTTACATCCATCCATCCCAGCGTATATACATCCCACTGCAGGGCACAGGCCTCCTCTCACAATGGGAGCTTCACCCCCATTGAATGTGACCTTTTGGCTCCTGAGTTTTTTTAACAGATATTGTAGTGTCACACTTAGTTGAGTGTCACCAGTTAGTTATGTTTTTATGTAAATTATTACATTATACCTACTCGTTCTATCTATCTAAAGTTCTTAATTCACTGAACCATTTGTTCTTCTTGTAGTATGTTCGGCCGTTATTCTTAGTCTTAATTTGTTCTTTATCAAGTACACTAAGGACTCACGAGGTTATTTGGAGGTTTCATTGCGTAAAGTTCATGGTACATTTAAAAATTTCGCACATAAATTCCGAGAAATTCAGAAGAGCGAGCCCGTGCTCGAACCCACGACCCTCTGCTTGAGTGGCCATTGATCAAACCACTAGTCTAGCACGGTTATGGAGTCTACAAAACAACGAAAATAATCAAATTGATATTTTTATTATTTTCTAATTGAGTCGCTTAATTTCAAACTCAGATATTTCCTCTCTACTATATCTACCCTCTTAAGATTAAGAGATTATTTACCTCCATAACCTTTTCTTTAATACCAAAATCTTAAAAATCTCAGATATGGACTTATCGGACTTTGAGTTCTAGCTGTTTCCGGAGTTTTTTATTTTACCTTTCGTTTCATTTCATAGCAAAAAGGTTACGTTGGAATTTGGTTTAGCCATAGTCGACCAAGTAAACAAGTGCTTAGCCGTTTAACCATTATTTATAATACATAATGTAGTTCCTAAATCAGAAATAAAAGGCCGATTGTCATATCGACTTGTGCTGTCGCCATCTTAAACGTTGGAACAGTCAAGGTGGTCAAAAACATCTGAACACACGTACGCGATTGACAATACGGTCGTGTTCTGATATTTTTTTAAGATGGCGAATTACATGAAAATAGTCTTTGAAGCTTTCAGTCGTGCACATTATGGCATTAAACTTTAGGGTGGCAAAGGGTCATGGTTGACGAAAGTAAGGATAAAATTGAAAACACATTACCGCGCAGATAGCCATGAATGAGTTTTTTAACCCAAATATTTATCAATTGGGCTTCAAAATCGTCTAGCCGTTGACTTAAGTATGACCATCAAATAGCCATTACGGGTACAATGATTCACAGTTCGTTGTACTAACAAACAGTCATGCTTCTGTCATGCTAATCCTTGAAACTGAGGCAAACTAACGGTACTGTACTGTATACTTACTGTGAGGACGAATAGGATACCACAGAACCAATAATAAAAAGAATAAATATTGGTGTTTGTACCAGTGAGGACTTTTTAACAGGTAGAGTGAAGTACACAACTGATAGGGCTCACCGGTGTACCTGAGTAGAAGACGCGTTTTGGAAGCGCGAGAAATGCATACTCCACGCACGGCGCGCTTTAATGACACTTAAAACTAAACTAATCCCAAGCGTGACACAAAATGTCAAAGTTTATTTATTTATCAGTGAGGTACAATTTCATTCACAGACGGGAAAATAAAGATGGTCTGGCTTTTTAGCCATCTAGCATCTATCTAGGCGCCTCGTGCTTTTAGCCTGCATTTTAGCTGCATTTCTATTCCTTTTATTTTATATTATTAGCTCTGTGGTGGAAACGGATCAATTTTTGTAGGTCGTGAAATTTTACAATGTATTTGTATCCATATTTGCACATTTACTCATTTCGCGTTAGTACGTGAAATTGAATGGCACCTTCTATGTCACCTTTTCATAGTTACTTCTTAAGCTGATCTGATATAATTATGCAATTCTTAATTGCAATTACTAGCTTAAACCTATGGATGGCTGAGTGTTAGTAGTCCATGAAAAAAAGGCACCCTTTCCACCAGAGATGTGCTACGCTCCATAGCTATGGATGCGTTTGATATCCACCAATCATATTCATTGGTCCACATAGCACTGGTGGAAACGGGTTCAAGTAAGCTATTATTTTTTATATGGAAACATGCGTGCTGTGGATGCGTGCTCTAAATCTTCCTCGAGAGGCTACATTCAACCAATTGAAATTCAATCTTATTATTATTAGATGTCTAGGCTTGCAATCGGCAACGCGCAAATCCCGGCTTATTCCATTATGCCCCCACTCTCATGATCCCAGTGGGATCATATAAAACTTTTGAGTTCATTAAGCTCCCACTCCTCCAGTTTTATTCCGTTTTGATCTCTACTTTGTTCACAACACATCATTACTTATGGATGTGTGGGATTATTTATAATGGAACGATGAGTGTTCACTGCTCCCTAGGGGGAGCTTAATTAACTCAAAAGTTTTGTATGATCCCGACGGGATCATGAGAGTGGGAGTATAATGGAATAAGCCCAAATCCCCGGTGCTTCAGTCAATCATTAGTTGGTCGTTCTATTTCAATAAAAAATAGTGTGTATTTTCTTTGTATTTTCAAAACATAAACTACATATAAGGACATTTCAAATATATAGGTACACTGTGTGTTGACTTCAAACTCTAATTTTTACCGACTAAAACACGATTTCATGAATCATTCGTAACAAAAAGATCTGAACCTACAAAAAAGATTTCTTTGTAAAAAGTGATCACGATTTATTTTTAGCACAAAGAAAATGAGATTATGTACTTACAATACGTGTACAATAGAGGTGATGTCAGTTATATGTATATAATAATGACATGTTAATTAAAGTTTAAAATAACAAGTCAAGTTTCAAGTTGAATATTTTATAACTATTACACTAAACGGGACTTATCGCGCAAACCATTTACTATGTATACAGGGTGACTTTAGAATGGTGATACAAAATTAATGTTTCTTTCTCAATTAATGGTAGACAATATAATGCTCTAACTCATTTGTTTAAATTAGTCTTATTAAATTTGAGGTGATCATACCTACATTGAGTTCGTAATTTCATTTCAGCTAGTATGAACATCCTAATTTTTTCAAATAAATTTTAAAAATTTAGTTAATGCGTTATGTTGTCCAACATTATACTCAGTCCAACACTAATTTTGTATTACCATTTGTGTGTCACCCTGTATTTACTAAGTATTATATGTCTCAGTCCAGATCTTTGTATATATGTAAGTACGCCAAGTTTCATCTATATTAGTTCAACCGTTATTGCGTGATTGGCTGACAAACATCCCAACATCCAAACTTCAACACCAACTTTCTCAATTATAATATTAGCAGGATAGTATACGATTGGTTCAAACATAAATATGTAATTTCGACTAGTGGCTACAATATTTTAAAAAGTATTAATTGGATTTCATTTCCACTAGTGTAGGGTTGCCATACGTCCCGGTACGCCGGGACTTGTCCCGGTTTGAAGCATGGTGTCCCGGCGTCCCGGCCGATAAGCAAATTGTCCCGGTTTAAAAATCATAGTAATTTAATAGAGGGCTGGACTTGGTAAACAGTAATATACCTAGCGGCAGTGCATGCTACACGCTGCACTCGTAGCCGATAATGTGCATTTTCACCAATATAGCGAAAAGCGCCAACAAACAGAAAACCCTAAAAAAAAAGTAAAAAACTCGCTGGTTTTGAATGGCTGTGTTAAAAGTTGTTTTGTGTTTAGGCAAGGACTAAACCTTTAAAGTTACCTATTGCTGTAATAAAAGTTTATTTTTTTCTACCTTTACTAGTTTTTCTTTAAATGTCCCGGTCTGAGTCCCCACACTTATGGCAGCCCTATACACTAGTGGAACAACCAGGGTCACTGACATAGCCAAACGGACTAGCTCGTTGAAATGGTTGGCCATATAGCGCGCAGAACATGGCCATTGGGACCGAAAAGTTCTCGAATGGAGACCACGGACTGGTAAACGCAGCGTGGGACGTCCCCAGTCCCCACCAAAGAGATGGACGGACGATTTGGTAAAGGCCCCAGGTTCTACGGTGGATGCAAGCCGCTTCCAACCGTAATGATTGGGTATTAGGGAGGTCAATATCCAGCAGTGGCCATCCTACGGCTGAAATGATGATGATGATTCTAATGAAATCTTGTAAAAAGCCCATAGCTTCAGCAAGGTATCACGGGGAATCATCCAACTTGAACACAAGGACGAAACCGTGAGCCGTGAAAGGTGGCGAACGAACTCGGTAAAAAACGGTCACATAATGGTAAACATTGGTCTATTTCATACGCAGAAGCGACCAATCTTTTCTCTCTCTGCCTCGTTACTCCATACCAGTGTCCCGAAACTCAACGATAACCTGGTACCGTGTGAGAGGTCTAGTTATACCAGTTCTGGAATTACAATCACAAAATTATTTCTTGGCCTTCTTGACGTTGCATATATGACACCCGTGCCAAATTTCTTTATCCAACTTTCTCCAACGGTTGAGACTTCGAGATTTTACTCCGAACCCATAGATTCCCATTCGTGATAAAAAACAATAAGTGTGTTATGTCAAAGCAAATTATTTCAGCCAAAATAGTTTAGCCGTGTTAGACAAGAGTTATCTTTAGCTTGGCTTTTTCCCTACAGTTGTTCAGTCATTTCCAAGGGAAGAATGAGAATTATTTGCAGCTCACATCTACGTATTAGTTACTCGTACTCATATCAAGATTCGTTACGTTTTTACAAATGCATACCAAAACAAAACCGTCACAAAAAATGTGAAACACGTCCGTCATGACCTCATGTGGTCATTTACTTTGGTAGAGGAGAAAGCACGCGTTACCTGTTCCTTTCATAAGTAATTATCTTTGTTCTGCATTAACAATGATTAAAAAAATGCTGGAAGTATGGATCGAGAACATTTGTTCAATGTTCTAAGTTATTTTCACTGTGTATTGTGTTCAGCGTAAAGTACGCTTGCGTTTTATTTGTAAAATGACAGTGTGTGCCAGACTGTTGACAGCCGTGGGTCCGGTCGTTTGCAACTTAAGTAATACACGAAAGAACTTAATCATCATTATCATCAGTCAATAGACCTCTCTGCTGGACATAAGCCTCTCTCAAAGAATACCACAATGAGCGGTCGTGCGTCGCCCTCATCCAGCGAACTCCGGCAACCTTTACCAGGTCTTCACTCCATCTTGTGGAGGGTGTATCATCGCTGCGCTTTCCGGTACGTAGTTGCTACTCAAGAACGCATTGGCCCCAACAGCCATCAATCAGTTCTTCGACACTTACGTTTAGCGATTCTTCGGGTATTTCGATTACTTTGGATTTTCTGCGCATGAAAGACCCAGCACAGTCCTTTATATTGCTCTTTGAGTTTTGAGCCTCTTCATTGTGATCCTGACGAAAGACCAGCTCCGATAGTAAGGCTGTCATTATGCTAACTTAGAACTATTTCGTGATAATTTCTGTTCGTGTGATTCTTTTTCTTAAGATTTTGTTGTTAATTTTGCATGTAAATATTAGGGCAAAAGCCCCATCTGAAAAAGTATATTCAAGTGTTTTCGCTTTTTTTTTTTTTTTTTATTTATCTGTAAATATTCTCATCAGCCTAATTATTATATTATTCCCTTTGTAAGCCCATTGGCTCGAGTTTGGCGTAGTTTGCGATGCCTGTGAAAGGAGAAAAATTACTTAGACTAAAATACCCAGTAGTCAGCCGGGTACCGGTAGTCAGCCTCTGTTAATCTTTCGCACGAGTGGGAAGAGCACGAGAGATATCTTTCGTACTTATCTTTAGGCCGACTACCTGACTGACTCTTAAGGCATTCTCTCGCCAATGCTTTTAACATAAACCGCAGCTAGATAGGCCCCAAGGTCTACAAGCAATGTCAATGCAGAAACACAATTTTCTTCGCAAAAAATAGAACATAACCCGAAAGAGGGAGCAAATATTATGTTCAAATATTGGGACTCGTAATGTAATTTGGGGAAAAAATAAATTCTCCCGAAAATACTTAGAGACTTGAATTGAGAAGTTAGAGGTATGCTACACACACATGCTCATGACTAGCATAGCTATGAGTACGTACAGTTGAGGAAACTGAATTGCGTACAAGGATGGAACCATTTTGTTGCAAATGCCATGTTGATATTCCTTACATCTGCCAAAGAAATCATTGGGAAATTGACTGTGAAGAGGTTCCACTTTCGTACGCGATTCAGTTTCCTGATAAAGTTGTGGTAACCTAGTGGTTTGACCTATGGCATCTCAAACAAAAGGTCGTGTGCTCAAGTCCGGGCTACCACCTCTGAGTTTTTCGGAATTTATGTGCGAAATTTACCATGAGCTTTACGGTGAAGGAAAACATCGTCAGCAAACCTAAACGCACTTGCAAAGAAATTCAATGGTGTGTTGAAGTTCCCAATTGAATTTCTTCTCAGGTGGGTGCTAGTTGGTGATTTATAATTAATAGTGGTCCTAAGTTAACAAATGGTTCATCCACGGTTTAAGAAACAAAAGCTGTCTTTCTCCTGTGAACATAAAATTAGCAATTCCGAGTCGGCAAACTTAAGATTTATTTCAATGGACGGAAAGCTGGCCAGGCGTTCCGCACGCCGATGTTGATTTGACTGAAAATATTGGCTATAGACCCTTAACTTTTGCCATGTCCACAGGAGGGACGCGAACAAAGAAAAATGTGTATGATCCAAATATCAGATTATGAAAGTAGGTTACCCCTTTGCTGAAACGGTAGGCAGAACATTTGATTCACAGAACGTATCTAAATTAGCAGGCGTTTGATTTTAATGTGAGGGATACGTGATTTTAATTACTTTCGGTTTACCTTTGCGCAAGTCCATTATCATCCGAAATTAAATAAAATATTGGCTGTGTGAAATGAATAGAATCTGAACATTGAGGGATTGAGATTTTGTAAAATTTTAGAAGTGGATACCTACTAAATTGTTTTGAATTTTAATCCTATTTCTTATTAATAATCGTTTTATACACGCGACAGATTGTATGGACCTTTGTAGCTCTTTCATATTAAAACGGTAGGGCAGATTCACATGAAATTTGGCACGCAGATAGTTTATAACCTGGATTAATATATAGGACACTTTTTATTCCAGAAAGTCTAAGCTAGTATAGCAAATTAATAAAGCTAAATAAGTTATGTACTACAACTATGTTATGTTGAATGTGGTTGGTATAATTTGTCAATTTATTTTCTCAGAGCCAGGATGGTCCCGGCAGCTTCGTTCTCCCAACGATGGGCCCGCGACAACCTGACACGAGTAGCGTCTGACGACGAGCTGGCAACCCTCGACCTGTTCCTCTCAACTTGCAGTGGTGATGAAGGCGAGGCTTCGAAGAGGGCCAGGCGATATTACATGGCGAGAGGACCTGGGGGGCTCACGCAACTGTGGCATAAGCGGCATCCTGATGATGAAGATATTTTATCTAGCTGTCAAGATGCGTAAGTTTCGTCTTAATATTGTATCTATTTCTGAGCACAAGGATGATCCCAGCAGCTTCATTTGCTGACTAGGTACAATACGAGCTGTACTACCTGGATTCATGCAAGGTTATGCGGCAAAAAGCCTGGAAGTCTTACATAGCCGCAAAACAAGCAGTATTCTGTAAGGTCCCATTTCTCAGAACAAGGACGGTCTCAGCAGCTTCGCGACTTCGTTTTTTGAAAGATGGGCTTTCAACAACCGGACACGAGCCAGTGAACCTTACCTTGTTCCTTTCGACTGGCAGTAAAGATGAAAGCGAGGCTTTGAAGAAGGCCTGGCGGTATTACGCAGCGAGGGGACCTGGGAGCTATGGCACAAGCAGCATCCTGATAATAAGCTTAAGGATATTTTATCAAGCTGCCAAGACGCGTGAGTATCTTAGTACCTAACATATCCCATTAGTCAGAATAAGTATGGTCCCAACAACATCGTTCTTTGAAATATGAGCATCCTACAACCTGACACGAGCTAGCAAACCTAGTACACTTTCAGACCACCTGCAGTGGACTCATGTCCACTGCAGGTGTCGCCCTCGTGGGCGAGGCCTCGAAGAGGGCCCGGTGGTATTACGCGGCGAGGATTCGATCAAAAATAAGGAGATCCACAGAAGAACCAAAGTTACTGACATATGTTAGCTCGGAGCTTCACCAGACTTAATAAGGCACTGGGCAGGGCACATTACTCGTTAAACCGACGGCCGATGGGACAGTAAGATTCTAGTGACCACTCTACACTGGTCGCCAGACCTCGAACCGCAAGACGTGGCATAGGAAGTCCCCTGACAAAATGGACCGACTATCTGGTAAAGGTCACAGAAAAAACCACTTGCATGCGGGCAGCGCAGGACTGATCCTTCAAAGCCTTCAAAGCCTTCGTCCAGCAGTGGACATCTTTTGGCTGAAATGATGGATTTCAAGATTAAACCTGCTACGAAATACGCTGTGTATCAAAATACCTTTCAAATCCATTATCTTCCGCTTGAATATAAATTCGAATAAAAATCTGAAATGGCTGCTCTCCCAAAGCGCGCCTGAAGCGAAGACAAGTGCTCTATGGTTCGCTTTTGAAATATGGCCAACATTTTCCGCTATGAATTTCCCGGTACCTACTTTGTTGTGCAATGCAGTTGGGTGACCATGCTTTCAATTAAGGAATATACGTCCACGTTTTATAAAACCAAATGGAGTTGGGGAAAAGTACCAAACAAAACTATCTGTTCGCATATTGGATCGCAGTTGCCAGCACCTCTCGCATAAATAGAGATTTTTTTAACAAAAGGGGCATTTACCAACATAATACACGAGTTACTACATCCGATCACCCGCTTATATAGGGCTTAGTCGTTTCATAAAAAAATTTCGAAGGTGCCCGAAATTTCGGCCTCTAATAAAATTCCTTACATTGAAAAAATAAAAAATAAAATGTCCGGTCTACATCACCCATCACTCACTCCATCGTCTTCCTTATCCAACAATTTGGGGTGGGCATTAAAGTATTAGTCAGTTTAGGACGTTTATAAATTAACACCTTCATCTCATCTCTGTCTGAGAAAAACATTTTCTTTAGTTAGTAGCCTACTGTATATCAAATAATGAAACTAAATTAAATTTTGCTTACTGACACATTGAACTTAATTGTGAACTTATTATTTTCACGAACAATCCAAAACGGTATTAAATTTTTGTCCGTAAATAGCTATCGGCGTCGTGGTCCCTGTATCTCTCAAAACAGCAATATGGCTGTTCCCGTACCAAGCATCCGTCTGAATTCAAATCCAATCGCGGATCTACAAGCGTCTAAAAATATTGGTACAATATTGCTTTGGCGCACTTATGGCATATTGCATCTTACGTATGCATGTAAACTCTTTATTGCGAATAAAAATACAGATAAACAGAAAAAGTACACAGGTGAATTTCTCTCTAATAAAAGGATTTCGAGAATCTTTTGGGTCCATCGGCCATCAGTTCTATGAGCGATATACCCTGCCCAAAATGGTACTTGAGTCTGGCAATTCTTCGAGCTATATCGGTGACCTGAAGGTAATAATGAATCGCCTATAAGTGCTCTGTGTTTAAGGGGGCATCGAGCTTCTAGCGCTAATCTATTTTAGATATTCTATGCACTAACGCTAACAACAGGGGGGGAGAACTAAAGCAACTAACTATACGGACAAGGGGGAAGCACGCAAGATAGGTTGGTCAGACCACGCATGTGTTCAGGTTGTTTCTTCGTATTACTAAAACAAATACGTATTTAAAAATGTAACGTGTATCATCATCATCATCATTATGCCCGCCTATGTACGTCCCACTGCAGAGGCCTCCTCTCAGAGTGAGAGGGCTAACGTGTATACGCTATAGAAAATATCTAGTTTTATTATCATTCAAACACTTATGACCTGCCATGCAATATTTACCCCGTATTAACGATTTACTTCATTTTTTAGAGCCTTTTTTGATTTTTTTTCCATCAAAAGAACTACAAGTAACCGTGTTTCTAAAGTAACTGATTTATACAGGGAATCCTCAAATATTTTACGTACGAGTTTCAAAATTAAAGCTTTACTACTGATGATACAGCTAAGGGATTGAATGCAATAAATGCGCCAGAAGATCGCCGCGATCTTAAGTTAGATTATGTCTTCTTCCAGATACATAGTATCGCTCCGAGCTCGCAGCGTGGGTGGGCGTCGCATGACCCTGGTGCGGCTGCCAGCACCGACAGCTATGGACAGGCCTCTCTCAGCCAGGGCGCTGTTGGCGAGGTGGCTCATGATTTTAGACATACGGTGAGCAAATAAAGTCAAACTCAAAATTACAAAAGGTTCCATCAAAAAAATAAAGACAAGTTTTTTCGTCGATACCGAATCACAAATCAGAATTTGGATTGTGTAAAAAAATCACCTTGTATTTTATTTGTTCCCATATTGTTTTTAATACACGCTCTTTTATATAAATTTGTATACAACGATTAGGTACCATTGCCAAGCGTGCGAAATATCAGACAAAATAATTTGGAGGCCGCTGAAACACGAACTAATTTCGCATTGTGACATTCTCGTTGAAAATTCATGATTGTATCTCGAATTTTCAATAACTTTGAAGAATAACATTTAAGAGAACAAAAGCCACAATAACCCCTTTTGTTGTTGTCTTTCGCAGACTGTTTACATTCACGTCTCGGCAATTTCAAAATAACAATACACAATAAGATATTTATTCTATGGTATACTTTGTTATATATTTTTAATTTGTGTGTCGACTTTTCTGCCGTTGCCGTGCTAAGCGCAAAAGCTGTATCAAAAAAACTTAAAGTTGATTTTATGCCACCAGAGCAAGCATCTCAAAACCTTGACTTTCTTATGAGCCCCATCGTTAGCAACCATATTTCAGTGCCATAAGTCATCACTGTCAACACACACTTTTGACTTGGGACTGCGGTATATTGGATAACAACGTACTCACATAGGTACAAAGTTTTGGATTTATGGTAGAGTTCCAAATTAATAAATAAATAGATAATTCGTTCAATTTTGTTTAATGTAGGTTAAAAGAAGATCCAACACCTGGAGAGGAAGTGGTGTTTATAGATGTAACTGACCTGCAGCCAGCTCATATCAAGAACCACTTCAAGGGCAGCTACTGGAAGGATTTTGTACGCTGTATGAAGGTAAATGTTAGAGCAAGTTATTGTTTGATAGTGGTTTCCCTCTACCCGTTCAAGTTAATTTCGTTTTGATTAATCTTGTTAGAGGATGTGGTTTGTACAGAATCAATGAATTAAATAAACCGGTCAAGTGCGAGTCGGGTTTTTAAGTACATGAATATTTTTGTAAAAAATATATAATTAAATCATGGGACTATTGACATCAATTGAGGTAGTCCTAAACTAAGCAATGCTTGTTCTATGGGTACTAGACAATGGATAAACATACTTAAATAATTTATTGAATCAGGCGTTACTTTGCGGAGGTCCATATTAATGAACTAAAACAATTACTTTGCTCACCCGCGACCTTACAATAGTTACGTTTATGCAAGAAATGTGCGTTCATGCAGTTCCTCCACCTCCACACTGTACGAACACACACAAATCACATAAACCCAACCATCACCACCACCAAGCTACACTGACGCGTTTCGAACTCAACCAGAGCTCATCTTCAGAGTTACCACAACCGTATGCTAGCTACCAAATGTTAAACTAACAAACCAAAACAAATGTTTTAACTTGTCACAGTAACTTCTCAAGTACCCACTTTATTTTTCTTATTCTCAAACTACCCCACAAAAATTAACTTTTATTGACATATTATAAAACTACCTTGAACCCTTAAGGGTTTGTCTGATAAGATTTATGGCATTTTAAAATGAAACAATATTAATGTTGCCTTTAAGACTAACAACTCTTTGTACCTACTCTAGGCTATGTAACCACAAAGAACAGGTAGATAAGGGAACTAGATTGGGGGTATACAAGCTTACTTGTAATGACTGCAATGGGATATACGTAGGACAGACAGGCCGAAGTTTTAATACTAGATTTAAAGAACATGTTTCGGCATATAGGAATGAGCATCCAGATAGATTGAATTTTGCAAAACATTTGTTGGAATCAAATCATTCATTGTTAGATTCAGATTCTTATGAAGTGTTACATTATTGCGGCAAGGGGTTGCGTCTGGATGCTCTGGAATGCATGGAAATAATTAGGAACAACACTATGGGGTCTATTATTAATGATCAGGTAAATTTAGTATCTTCTCCTTTACTGCGGCTTGGGTCGAATTTGAACAGTTAGTATTAATAAAATATGCCTTACTTATAAATAAACAAAAATTCAAGGTAGTTTTATAATATGTCAATAAAAGTTAATTTTTGTGGGGTAGTTTGAGAATAAGAAAAATAAAGTGGGTACTTGAGAAGTTACAGTGACAAGTTAAAACATTTGTTTTGGTTTGTTAGTTTAACATTTGGTAGCATAGCATACGGTTGTGGTAACTCTGAAGATGAGCTCTGGTTGAGTTCGAAACGCGTCAGTGTAGCTTGGTGGTGGTGATGGTTGGGTTTATGTGATTTGTGTGTGTTCGTACAATGCGGAGGTGGAGGAACTGCATGAACGCACATTTCTTGCATAAACGTAACTATTGTAAGGTCGCGGGTGAGCAAAGTAATTGTTTTAGTTCATACTTAAATAGACAAATACATACTTAAATACATATGAAACATCCAAGACTCGAGCACAAAGATTCGTATTTTTTACAGAAATTTCTGCCACGACCGGGAATTGAACCCGGGACTTCAAGCTCCGTAGTCAGCTTGTCTAACAACTAGGCTATCCAGTCGTCTAAAAAATTGACTAATTACCTAGTCAAGCGAAGTCAAGGGCTTAAGCTAGCTTACTGTCCGTTCCCACGATTTAAGCCCAATTACAGTCATCTCCACACGACTAAGTATTTTTCGCTCGAATGCCCCGTAATCACCAGCATGCACTAGAGTGCGACGCCTTTCGTGCGCGACTTGTGAAAGATACCGTTTTAACCGTTTTTTAGATTTCCTTTGTTCCACATGCATTTTCATTTTATAGAGCACTATTTACTTTTTTTTAATGAGGAAATATTGGGGTTTTCTTACTCAAAATCTAGAGCGCTATTGGATTTGGTGACAAAACCATCCTTATTTTCGCAAAATGCGCTCCGACTTCTGGTGTTTTTTTTTTCTTTCTGGTGTGTTGTTCCGTCGTTTTAGGGAAACGACGAAGACGATTTTCAAAAATCCCTATTAAGTTGTTAATTTTCTTTGTATGTTTTTTTGTGCCTATTTTTTATGCGCGTATTTTTGAATTTTTACAGCGCATTGGTTTCTTACTGAAATGCTGTATTTTTTATTATTGAAATCAATAAATAAATAAATTTTCAGACAGCCTACCCACTCCGCTTCTCCGAAGTCCACGTAATCAACACGCACCGCCTGAAGACGATGTCTCTCTTGCTCCTCCACTTAGGCCTGTACCCCTGGAGGCGTAAGGTGGTCCAGATCCATTCTGGTGACGAACAGATCAACACGGCTATGGGGGTGGACTACTTCCCGCTCGAGGGGCTCCCATACGAATATGGTGGGAAAGCTGGTGCTATGAAAGATTTGAATGGTAAGTTTTGACCCTCGACCGGAGGTCTTCATTATCCAAGCCTGTAGGTCTCCTTTTAGACTGAGATGGCTTGGGCCGTAGTTCCGTTCCCACACGTGGGCTCAGTGTGGATTAAACTTCACACACACCATTGAAGCCTAGTCTGGAGTCTAGTCAAATTTTTGTCAATATGACTGAACCAAGTTAAGGATCTTTAGAAAATACCTAAGCCTATTCTTTTCTCTAGAGCCCAGTTTAGATTGGAAAGGAAAATCGTGCAAGTTGTATTACATTGCGAGGCCGTAAAGCGAACAAGTTTGAAAAAAATGTATTGCAATTTGCACGATTTTTCTTGCAAGTTTATACTGGGCTAAAGGGCTGGCAATGCAATTATAATTCTACTTCACATGTTCACGGGTGCAGATGACGACTTTCTGTGGGATGAGTCGCCTGTTTCTTTGCTCATGTTCTTTGAGAACGTGTATGGATGCTTATTTTAGGCTTTGGGCAACATGGATCACATTATTATACGACGTAAATATTGCATGACCGATTATCTTTTCGCTCCAATCGATCAAGATACTACATAAAAATGTTTAGTTCTAAACTAAAAGTTATATGATGTAACTCTATTATCGCTTAACTACGAGACATTTTTTTTTTCTCGTGAAGTAGTATAACTTGACCTTTTGCTCTTTACCAGGTTATCGTTAAGTCGGACACCCTGTATAAATACCACAATTGGGAATGTCTAAAAAAAATTACCAGTGGTTTTTATATTTTTTTTGTATAGAAAAGTCAATTATAAGAAACTAATTTCAATATTTTGTCACTTAGTTCACTACTTTTTTCAAAATTAATTATTGAAACTATTTTGGTTGATGACGTCAGATTGTAATTGAGGGCTCACACACTGCCAAATTTCTAAATCTATCTAAATGCGTACGATAAGGCAACCCCTTTAATTATTTTTTGCGTGGTGGTACACTGTAACTAGTGTCACTTTACTGGCGCTGTCAAAGTGCTAGATGTCAGGCAGTGGGTCCAAATCAAACTCCGTAGTTATAATCCACGCGTAAATTTGTGAAGAATTCTAACCACACAGAATAAAGTACGACTTGGACCGGTCACGCAATTTACACCGAAGTCAAATGAAGGTCATTGCTTATTTGTTATGTAATAAATTCATTATATAATATTAAAATTAAATAACTACAGAAAACGAGTTAAAAACCATTTATCTCGAAATGGTTTTCGATTTACTATACATTGCAAAAAAATAGACATCCCCAATAGAACAGATGACGTCACCAATACAACCACATTTGTACAACCCAATCTTTTCTCTATTTCCAGACGAATGGACAAAGAAGCTGCTCTCAAATTCAAAATGGCTGCAATCGCAAGAAAGAAAATACTATGAGACCATCTTAAAACCGGAAACACAGGAGCGTACGCGCCACAAGAGCGCCGTCCATGTGGGTGGTAGCGTAGGATCCTATGATATGATCACGCGCACGCACTCTTGCAGATCACTGCATAGGCATGATGATTTAGATGAAGGGACCTATGGGGCATACAGAACGCTTAGGATAAAGAGTGACAAGGACACACATGTATGATTGGACAGAAAAAGAGATATGGGACCAGACGTCGAGAAGACTTAGGAAGTGGTACAAGAGGGTGCGACAGAAGAATAACATGATTATAGTATAAATCTTCCCATGTGAATTTTTCGCTTCGAGCCATTACATTAAATTTGAACCTTAATACTATGACGATACCGTTTGTTTTGAAAGATAAGGGCTCGAAGCGAAAAATTAACCTGGGAAGATTTATACTACACATGAATTACATGATTTATTTAATTCCTCCATCTTCATTTTATCAACGGCTATCCAGGCGAGGGGAGCATCCTTATCTATAGGTTGTTTCAAACGTACCACAACCACACGACAACCACAACACGGGGTCGGGCTCATATTTTCTATTGAAAATGAATAGTATATTAATTCACTCGTACCACATTTTGCCGTCATTGTCGACCGCCTGTGTATTTCCATATGTGTACCGACTATTCACAAGTAACCACTGCTTGACCGCATTTTTACGCAGCGACGTGGTGTGGTTGTGGTACGTGTGCAACAACCCTATATGTGGTTAGTATTCCAACGGTCCGCTTCATCTTTTCTAATACGAACTGATCAGCAATGGAATTCGCTCCCGTCGTCTGTATTTCCATTACTTAAACACAACCTAGGGCTCTTCAAGGCTAGAGTAAATAGGCTGTTACTGAAACAGCGAGTACACCTTTGCCCTCATCTGGACTTTTTATCAGGTTCAGACCAATCGCAGGACAGTTTTAAGTAAAAAAATTGTGGAATATTTAATGGAGGGAAGACATCGATTGTTTACTGTCAAAATAGTGGTGGTTGTTTGTAAATTATGTTGTCATAACATACAGTCAAGGAAACTGAATCGCGTATCACGGTGGAAACTTTTCACAACCAACTTCACGATGATTTCTACAGCAGATGTATGGAATGTCAACATGACATTCAATGAAAAGGGTCCACTTTGGTACGTGATTCAGTGTCTTCGACTGTACAGATGCGAAACACGTGCATGTCATACACCTCTAGTTGCTGAGCACAGCCAGCTTTGCCAGGTGTTCGGATTAAGCTGGATCCACTCAGGCTTTATAGGCAGATCAATACGACCTGCTCCAACTCATTATGCAAGGGAAAATCCAGGGAAAGCGACCACCCGGAAGAAGGCTTTGTGGCTTAAGAATCTCCGGACGTGGTTCCACCTTAGCACAAGATCTTTGTTTCGAGCTGCTGTGCCAAAGATAAGGATAGCACTGATGATAACCGACCTCCGGTAGGAAATGGCACCTCAAGAAGAAGACCCAGGCTTTATGGTTGCATATTGTGTGGCTAAATTAGACTGTGTTTCGTCTGTCCGGCATTTGTAAAACTTTTTAAATTTGATAACTAGTAAGAATGAAAAATCCTATTATGCTTATAGTGAAATAATACGGATTAGGTACTCACGTCTCAAAACGAGTAGTAGCAGCCGTAGCGCGCCGTTCCGAGAAGAAGGGCTACGGATTAAACCGAAACATGTCAAGTTGAACTCGCTTTGAGACGTGAGTAATCCATATTATTTCACTATGAGTGAGTCTCACGGTACCTACCTACTTTCACGTTTAAAGCTATTATGCTTAGACTAAAGAGGTTCCCAAACATTTTTTTCACATAGACCACTTTCAAAATTTAGCTGGTTCCGGTGGACCCCCTGCCTGCAGCCCTGCTGCCTGCTTGATTTCTACCATATTCCCAAATCCCCCATTATTGTCTCGCCAACGTAGACCCCCCTCGAGTCTCCTGTGGACCCCTGGGGGTCCACCTGGACCACTTTGGGAATGAATCTAAACAATCTTTTGACCCTCTGGCTTAAATGGCTGTCTGTTCAGTTTTTCGGTTTTAGAACCTGGCAACCCTGGTCACAGCAGTTCCAGCTGAGCTCAAATGCGAATAGCTTCGCAGGTGTATGTAGGTTACCTTGTGATGTTTCCGTTCACCGTAAATTGCAGAAACTTGCACACAAATAAACATTTCTCCAGAGAGGAAAGCGATTCTGTTATAATTGTAAAATATACCTTGTTTGACAAAAATGTATGTGGTACCATAATTTTATTAATTAAATTAACCTATAAGGCGGGCTTGCATGGGCCAGGGTTAACCACGTAACTCTGAGTTAACTGCTAACCCAGGGTTAAAGTAGTGTCAAAAAATGTATGAAATGATACCCCTAAATCCCGGTTAACGTTAAAAATTGTTAACCCTGGTCCGAGCAAGCAACCGCGACCCTAATGATAAAATCCAATAAAATGATATTTTTGCTACTACGATGTTTAGTTTTTTTCATACACATACAAAAACTGTTTAACCTTGTGAGTCCTGGCGTATTTTATAAAGAACTAATAATTCGTAAGAATAACTGCCAAATGTACTACATAAAGTACAAATTATTCAGCGAATAATTAACTTTAATTACCTGTGCATATAATTCCAAAGTTTCAAAACTTATGATTCTCATCTAGGTCTTGAGAACTACATCAGTTAAAATTAAGGTTTTTACTGCCGCCGGTGTCTTTGCTAAGACGTGAAAATAATACCTACCTTTATTCTTGGAAATGGAAGGAAAATCCCCAGGTCGTGGGGAACTAATGAATTGTCCCGTGAGGTAATTTATCCTTGTCGCAAACAACCGGGATAACCTGGCGTTTGGTGACAATTCAGGCTCATTCTACTGATTTTTTTCCGCGACTTAACCTCGTAAGGCCCAAACTATATTTAGGACGTATGTAATAATTAATAATGACCCAATGTTCTATTTATAGGCACGTGAACTGGTAGTTCAGGACTTCAATTAATAATAGATAGCTGTATATTTTATTTTAGTTAGACAAACTGTAATTGTATTTATTGGGCAGACCATTTTAATCCTTAAATATACTACTCCAAAACCTCAAATCTTACTAAGTTGAAAATTCAAAGAGCATAATGGGTGTTGAAGCAAATTTTTGATTTATCACTTAACTCCTACAGCGAATGTGCGAGCAATTACTCATAAATCAAAAGTTTCGTTCTCCATGTACCGCGATTGTGGTGGGCTCTTTTTTGTGTTTAAAGTTTATTTTAGTCTAAAAAAGCATTAAGATGAAGACCAAAAAGCTGAATCGTTAAATTGGCCGTTAACATTTTCAACGGTCTGTCAAATACAACCGCTCACACTCATAGGCCATGACATCGGAATGTCAAACGCGAAATTGAACCCTACAGAAATGCATATAGGTAGGTATTATAGCTTAGTATGTAGTTTTTTTATTTTCTTTCATTCTTTTTGTAAAGGATTTAGATTAAGATCAGTGCCAGAGAGTGAAATTTTTCTGCCAACAAACTGTCATGCAGTTTGGCAGATATGTAGTTAATAAAAAATGTATTCTGTTTATCTAAATCTATATATATATATATATATATTTATGTATATCGCTCTGCACGCCGTGACTGATACATCAGTCGTTGACGTATAACCTGCGGTGCGGATATATATTTGTGTCGTTGGCATCGAAAAGGTTAAAAGGGCCGGCAACGCATCCGTAACTCAACTTGTGTTGTGGGTGCCCACAGGCGGCGGTGATTGCTTTCCATCAGGTGACTCGCTAGCTCCTTTGCTATAGATCGCTTAAAAAAAATTGATTGCAGACGGAGTTAAGACATCTTGAAAGCCGGAGTTTACTGTTTTTGCACTACGCCCTCTATCCTTGTTTAAAGTTAAAATACTATCCCAAAGAAACTCATTGCCGGATATTGGTTTACCATTGTTTCGCAAATTATTTTTCCCAAACTTATTCATTTGGCAAATGTTTAATTTCCCAACTGCTTATTTTTTCTGAAACTGTAAACTTTTCAGGATTGTTATAATATAAATAAAAAAAACCTAACCTAACCTAACCTTCAGAATAGTCCTGAACTATATCCTGAATAGTTTACAGTTTCAGAAAAAATAAACATTTGGGAAATGAAACATTTGCCAAATGTATCAGTTAGGGAAAAATAATTTGCCAAATGGAAGTACACCATTAGTAGGATAAGGATTAGGGTGCGTTTTCACCAGAGCTGTGCGAGGTAGCTCTAAGCGGTGTCATCATCATCATTTCAGCCGAAAGACGTCCACTGCTGAACATAGGCCTCCCCCAAAGCTCGCCAAACAGATCGGTTCCGTGCCATCCGCATCCACATCCTGCAACCTTAACCAGGTCGTCGCTCCATCTTGTTGGGGCCTACCTACACTGCGTCTTCCGGTCCGTAGACGTCACTCGAGAACCTTTATGCCCATCATTTTTACGAGCGATGTGTCTGGCGATTCTTCTTGCTATGTCGGTGACTTTAGTTCTTGCGCGGATTTCATAATTTCTAATGCGAAACTCCGAGCATAGCCCTCTCCATTGCCCTCTGAGTGACTTTGAGCTTTCTTAAGCGATGTGCGAGGAAAAAATCCACAAATAGGAATACTTCATTTAAACTACGAAGTATTCTAATTGATGGATTATTTCTTCGCACCTCCACTAACTCCTAAAACTCTGGCGGAAACGCACCCTAAGATGGGATATAGGATGTACTCAATGTACGTGCATTTTATCACAAAAATCACTCCAAATATAGAAACGTTGATGTCAAATAGAATACCGTTGCATTGCAGCCATTGCAGTGCTCATAGAATGTAGGAAACTGAGGGACTTTCAAGTACCTACATGCGAGCTCCTTGGCGAGCCAAACGATTTGAGAGCAAGTTCTTTACACTACACGACTGTGGGTATTGTTGTCGGGAATATCTGTACACTCGTTTGAAGTTATCGAGGGGAGAAGGATCAGCTACCAATTATTGTTGCTCATCGATAGTTGACTAATCGCAAGACTATCGATACTATCAATGAATAAGGCACTTAATGTTGCTCGCGAGGAACAAACTATCGATGCTCTATGAAATTGTATTGTTGCTCTTATAAAAAACCGTCGATTCTTTCGTTAGTATAGATACTCTCGGTCGATTGTTTTAGAATATCGATACTTTATAAATTTGCTTCGTTCTATGCTATTGACACTATCGAATATGATTCGGTCAATCTAGACATTCAAAGCTACATGAATTAACATCAAGCTGAAAATTAGTAAAATTGTTCAAAACATAATTAAAAATAACATGTCAAAACTCCCCATTGTTCCGTTGTTGTCAAAAAAATGGGTTTTCGCGATTTTCACTGAAACGGTAAGTTTTATCATAAAATTATCTGAGACAGAATTGTAGATCATAAAATTATCTATAATAAATGTTTCATTACTTTTTTCCTAAGAGCCACCGTTTCTGAGATATAACGATTCCCGATCCCGGGTTCGATTCCCGTGTCAGGGCAGATATTTGTATGAAAAATACGAATGTTTGTTCTCGGGTCTTGGGTGTTTAATATGTATTTAAGTATGTATCTATCTATATAAGTATGTTTATCCGTTGCCTAGTACCCATAACACAAGCTTTACTTAGCTTACTTTGGGACTAGGTCAATTGGTGTGAATTGTCCCGTGATATTTAGTTATTTATTTATTTATTTAACGATTAAAAAACTTGTAATATTTTGAACTTTCCGAGTGAACATCTCCGAAAATATTCACTTTATCAAAAAATGGTTTTACAAACCCCTATTTATTTTCAAATACCTATTCAATGGTGCCCCACACTGTGTATGTGTGTGGCAAGGCCCCCCGGACTCCCAACTCGACCTGTCTGCACTTATGTCAGGCCAGTCTAATCCATAATCCATACTATATCCATATCCATACTAATCTAATATATAAAAATCTCGTGTCACGGTGTTTGTTACCGAATTCCTCCGAAACGTCTTGGCCGATTTTTATGAAACTTTTTTTCTCTACACTAGTTAGGTCTGAGAATAGGTCGTAGGCTATTTTTTATTCCCCCCCCCCCCCCATTATTCGCGGACGGAGTCGCGGGCAACAGCTAGTTTACTTATATTAATATTATAAATGCAAAAGTGTGTCTGTCTGTTACCTCTTCACGCTTAAGAGGGTACGATGCGCACCATTTCTCCATACAAACGTAATCCCCTGTTTCCTCCCTGGATAATGGCTTTAGAGCTATTTTTTTTTTATTTTTACTGTGTAGTCTGTATCTACCACAGCTATGCCCTATGTTTCGTTTTTTTTCCATATTTCAATTAACATAAGAAATATGAGCTTTCAAAAACTGAAAAAATTGCCCAATTTCAACGTCATTTTCAGACACTCATCAGAAAAGAATCCCTGATATAAACAAAAAAAGGAAAACATAGGGGCATAGCTAAATCTATCCTCTAATTATTTTTGCAAAAAATAATTTTATTGGTCCAGTTTTCGAGAAGAAAACAGAGAATTAGGAAATATTGTTTTGATCAATTTTACGTGCCTAATAACGGTCTGAGCTGCAGTTGTCCCGCTCTCGCTGTACTGACACAGAGGGGTTCGAGCGAGACAGCGACATTTCATTTAAATACCTATTTCTCAAAAGTCTCTCAGCCATTGTACCCTCTTAAACCGCTAAACCGATTTAAATGAAATTTGGTATGGAGATAGTTTGAGACCCTGGGAAGGACATAGGATGGTTTTTATCCTGGAAAATTGCATAGTTCCCGCGGGATAGCGATAAACAAATTCTTTTCGCGAGTCGCGGGCAAAAGCTAGTCCAATATAACTGCTTACTTACTCAATTCAAGTGTTACATCGTATACTTTCTACAGCAGTATACAGACACAACTGAAGACTGAGTTAAGTCGGTGTGTGAATTATTAACTAAATTAAACTTTGCAGAAGCATCAAGCTAAGTCCCAACTTGGCGCACTTTGCGAGTTTATGTCTCGGCTCGCGGGAATAATGGTGTAACTTTAAGTTTAAACTCTAATTTCAAGACAACCAAAACTTTAGCTAGCCAGTGTTGTCGTCAAGGTGAAAGGAATATTCATCGTCGTCATCATTTTTCAGCCGAAAGTCGATCACAGCTGAACATAGGTTGAAGGCTCGCCAGACAGATCGGCCCTGCGCCATCCGCATCCAATGGGTTCTCGCTACCTTCACCAAGTCGTCGCTCCGTCTTGCTGGAGCGACAAGAATGAATATTGTTATGTAGTAAAGCTAGAGACTGGCCATAAAGTACAAAACAACTTTAACATGACTATAAATTTAAAAATTTAAAAACCCCCCCCCACACAATTTGGTCACACATAATTTTTTTTTGCTATATATTATGTCCCACTGCTGGGCAAGGCCTTCCTTTTCCTCCGCCATTTTTCCCTATCCTGGGCATGCATGCATGCACCTGCCAATCGGGCTGATAGCGCTCAGGTCGTCCCGCCATCTCCTCTTGGGTCTGCCTCTGCTCCTTTGGCCATCCCTCGGAACCCATTAATCTAAGGAACTACAGTACCCGGCCATAAAGATTGCACATCGGTCTTTGGAAAAAGACTCGGCAAATGTCGGCTTCGTAGAGCGTTGTCACACACTACTTATGTGACGTTTGTCAGTCGTTGTTCAGGTGCAGTAGGGTACGGACGCGTTCCGGTGAAAATATATATATAGAGTTATTGAAACCTCCCGACTTTAAATTGTATGATGGATTACACTGAATAATAAATACGGCTGATATTGACAGTGATATTGACCAAATTGAGAGCACAGATAGTGAAATGGAATGAATTGAGATTTTTGAAAATTTAAATTTATGAAAAAATAGGTGTTTTTTAATATAATCTAATCTCTTTTTTGACTATCATTTTTTTAAGTAGTTGCAACAACCCTCTATAGATATCAAAAGTTTACATGTCATTAATTTGACGTAAACTAATTAAGTCCATGGAGTGCAGTATTTATTTGATATCAAACGTCACTTAATAAATACGGCCAAGAATAATACGGCGATTGATGCACGGTCGCCAGTGTTCGGAAATCGTCGTAAACTGCGAATTGTCTCTTGCTAAAGGCCGATGTGCAATCTTTATCGCCGGGTACTGTACAAGTAATCGTGTTTCGATAAACACTGGTCATTACAGTGAAACCTCCAATATCTAACACATGAATCTCAGGACTAAAGCTTTGCTAGTAATGATACAGCACGAGATTAAATTAATGCAGTAAATGCGCCAAAAGCTCGGTAGGGCCTTAATAAATAGATGTCTATTGAAGGATAAGAATGTACCTAGATGCACAAATTTATAGGTTAGGCCGTATCCATAAATACCTATAAGATACCAGTACTAAATATTGGGTTAACCTAAGTTTTCTAGTTTAAAATATATCAAAAAACCCAATCATTAGATACTTACTTTCTGTCTGGTCTATAAAATTAATGGCAGGTAGTAACTTATCCAATTAGCGAACTGCCTCGAGTGGTCCGATATTATCATAATTTCTAGGCGTGCTGAGTCAGCGTCGGAGAGCGTAAGTTAGACGAGAATAAATCTGCAGAATGCACATGCAGCACAACTGGAAACGAATCTTTAAGACCTTTTTTTAGGGTTCCGTACCCAAAGGGTAAAAACGGGACACTATTACTGAGGCTTCGCTTTCCGTTCGTCTGTCCGTCTGTCACCAGGCTGTATCTCACGAACCGTGAAAGCTAGACAGTTGAAATTTTCACAGATGATGTATTTCGGTTGCCGCTACAACAACAAAAACTAAAAACAGAATTGAATAAATTTTTTACTCGTTTTTGCTCGATATTGATAACGGCAACAGGTAGACGCTTGAAATATTCACATAATATTTAGTTATATGTTAACTTTAAAAATAAATAATTAAATTAAAATAAAACAAATATTTAAGGGGGGCTCCCATAGGACAAACGTGATTTATTTGCCGTTTTTATAGATACCCTAGAACCCTTCGTGCGCGAGTCCGACTCTCACTTGGCCAGTTTTTTTAAAGAAATAGCTATTCTAAGACTGCCATCATTTTATAGTAATAATAATAATACTAATCATTTATTTCAGATTGCATCCATAATGTGTTATAACAATGACCCCTATTGACTATGTTAGTAACAATATACCTACAGACTAACTTAAACTAGAAGGCAGATGCCTGGCACTCCATCCCTGCTGGAATGGGCCATCTACTCTGTTGGCGACAGTTGCCAGGATGGTGTTAGCGCTGCCGCGCACTCGCTGCAACAGAGATGCTACGCGTTTACGCATAAAGGCAGGTTTAGACAGGGTCAGTAACTGACTTCGAATTCGAGACAAGTCAGCGCTGACCCGAGAAATACCCAATGTAAATTGAAAGTCAGCGCTGACCTCCCATCGCTGTACTGACTTCAAATCAATTTACATTGGGTATTTCTCGGGTCAGCGCTGACTTGTCTCGAATTCGAAGTCAGTTACTGACCCTGTCTAAACCTGCCTTAATGGCGTGAAAATCATCGGTTCGCGCCTCCGCGAACATTCTTGAGGCGCTGCAATGGCGCGGCAACCCTATGAACATCATAAATGCATTATTATACTGTAGTACTCGTAGGGCGCTGAAAGTTTGAGTATACATATTATTTGAAATAATCTTTTTTTTTACTTTGACGTTGACTTTAAGAAATAAGCCTTTGTACTCTTTTTGTTTTGTTGTTTTGTATTATTTTTTGTGTTTTATGTACAACTAGCGACCCGCCCCGGCTTCGCACGGGTGCAATTATGCATGTATTATACATATAAACCTTCCTCTTGAATCACTCTATCTATTTAAAAAATCCGCATCAAAATCCGTTGCGTAGTTTTAAAGATCTAAGCATACATAGGGACAGACAGACAGCGGGAAGCGACTTTGTTTTATAACTATGTAGAGATAAAGTATTTACATACATACAAGGACAAGGATGTTTACAAATAATTCCGATCCGTATGAACTGTGTTAAAATTTAGTACTGTTTTTTTAGATGTATGTAATTTAAAATAACATTGTTACATTTGTAGATCTGTTTGAAAAAAATATACAGTGTTTTTACCGGCAAGTGGGCTTTTTGTAAAATGGAGTAGGTAGATAAAGACTAAGTAACGTAGTTCTTTAACTTAACCATGACCTTAATTTAATTAATAAACTAAAATCGACGTTACTAACTTTTTAACAAAATTTAAATTGCCAGCAACGTACAGAATCACACTTTCGCATTTATAATATTAGTACGGATTTATCTTAAAAATTTAACTTTACATCTTCATGTAAATTCCAACTAAGTATAGAACAAATATTATTTTTCCACAGAAGAGACAGCTCAATCGTTGCTCCGAATGCGTCCGCGCAGGAAAAGTAACAATTTGAGATAATGAGCGTTGATCCGCTCAGTACCTCTACCATGAGTTACACTAGTTTACAGTACCTCTACCATGAGTTTACACTAGTTTACGTGACCGTACTCGCTAGCGACGGCGTAAATTATTTGTATGGAGAATTGTACAGCGCCTGTAGCGGTCACTTACGGAAGTACAATTCTCCATACAAATCATTTACGCCGTCGCTAGCGAGTACGGTCACTGTAAACTAGTGTAAACTCATGGTAGAGGTACAGTGACCGTACTCGCTAGCGACGGCGTAAATGATTTTGTATGGAGAATTGTACTTCCGTAAGTGACCGCTAGAGGCGCTGCACAATTCTCCATACAAATAATTTACGCCGTCGCTAGCGAGTACGGTCACGTAAACTAGTGTAAACTCATGGTAGAGGTACTGACCAAGCACTTTCTATTCGCGATATTGAAAAGCAGAGAAAACGTTTTATCTACGTGTTTGGACGGTTAGCTTGAGTGTTGCTAAACGTGTGGATAAGAGCATTAAATTTTCAGATTATGATTATGCTATTGTTACTTTATACTTGCTACTTCACTTTGCTTTGCTTTGTTATTTTTACTTTACTGTTTCTAGTGTTAAAAAATAAAAACCGGCCAAGTGCGAGTCGGACTCGCGCACCGAGGGTTCCGTACAAATTTATATGTATCTATGAACATCCAGTCTTAGAAGACCCCTTCTCCTAAGCAAAATGTGCGCAGTGTGGGATCATTGTAGATTGGTTAATGATATAGACAGACTGACAAGAAAAGGGTATAGCAGGATAGCCTAAGAAAAATTGCCCCCAGCGTTTTTGGGTCAAAACTATAATCAAACGATGCCTTTTGAGGAGGTAATACCCTGCACAAAGTTTCATCCTTCTGTTACCCCCTGGGGGTGAAAAACACCCGAATAACCCTAAAACTGTTTTATTTATTTTTTCCTAAACTATGAAAATCACGAATTTCAAATTTTCTACAATTATTAATGAGACTAAAAGCTATATGTTAAAAATATGACCCTCCTAACCATTTATATTCTTAAAAAAAATTAAAAATTAAAAATTAATCAAGTATCAATATAAGTTCGGCTCATGGTACACACACCATTTTTTTTTTCAAATATGAACCAATTTATATTCTACATCATACAAAAGTTTCATCGACCTAGCCCAGAAGGAACATTGCGAAATTAAAATGAATGTACTATTTAGTAGGCACTACTCACTATATTATATTGGTTCAGTTGACTTATTTCATTGCACTCTGAGTGAATTCAAAAGAGTTGCCATACATACAAGGTGACCTTAGCCTCTGGACAAATAATGAAACCATGGATAAGACTGATACTTAGCAATATCCTAAAATAGTTATTTGCTTAATTAGACAAGAAAACAAAAAAAAATTCTATGAAATCATATCATCCTAATAAACAGGCTCCTCCAAAGTGATACATTGAAAACCGTTAGTTTTTCGGTAAATATTGGACTGATTGTTATGATACTTTGCAGTTTGGTTTTAAACATCTTGCTAAACCAGTAGTATTAGTATTTGTCCAGACGGCATCACATTTATCCGTCAGTTAAAATTAATCAATGGGTGGTGAAACAGCCTCTTAGTGTAGTAAAAGTATCGGCAGACTCAAGCGGCAGTGGGTAGGGCACATCGCTCGTAGAACTGATGGCTGATGGGGCCAAAAGGTTCTCGAGTGGGGTCCACGGACCGGAAGAAGAAGTGTAGGTAGGTCTGCAACACGATGGAGCGATGACCTAGTTAAGATTACAGGAACGCGTTGGACGCGGATGGCGCAGCACCGGTCTGTTTGGCGAACCTTGTTCAGCAGTAAACGTCTGTCGGCTGAAATAATGATGGTGACATGACATTTTCATCATCATCATCATCATCAGCCTATCGCAGTCCACTGCTGGACATAGGCCTCTTCCATAAATAAATAAATATTAGGGGGACAATCTTACACAAATCGACCTAGTCCCAAACTAAGCAAAGCTTGTACTATGGGTACTAGACGACGATAAACATACTTATATAGATAAATAAATACTTAAATACATAGAAAACATCCATAACTCAGGAACAAATATTCGTGCTCATCACACAAATAAATGCCCTTACCGGGATTTGAACCCAGGACCTCTTGCTTCGTAGGCAGGGTCACTACCAACTAGGCTAACTAGGCCCTTCGCATCCATCCGCCGCCAGCGACCCTCTTAAGGTCATCCGTCCACCGTGCCTCAGGACGCCCTACACTACGTTTCCCCGTCCGTGGTCTCCATTCGAGGACTCGTCTGGTCCACCGCTCATCAACCCTGCGACAGACGTGGCCAGCCCAACGCCACTTCAACGAACTAATTTGTCTTAATGACATTTTGCAAGGGTGTTTTCCACGCAACGGAATTTAGTCAAAATGTGAAATTTACCACACAACTGCCGGAGCTGACGGTTCGAGAGTAAAACCACAGGCAAAAAGTAGTATTTCATCATCCCAGCCTATATATGTCCCACTGCAGGACACAGGCCTCCTCTCAGAATAAGAGGGCTTGGGTCTAGCCCGGATTGGGAATTTCACACACACCATTGAATTTCTTCGCAGGTGTATGCAGGTTTCCTCACGATGTTTTCTTTCACCGTAAAGCACATGGTTAACAACAAATGTAATATTTATTTAAAAAATTGTATTTATTATTATTTAATTGATGTTTCTGAACGAAAACGTTCTAAAACATGCTAAAACTAACAGACAGTTCAGTAACAAATCGGCAAACGTGTGGCCACGCAATGCGTCGCGCACTAGTAAAGACAATAGGGTGACCAAGCTGTTTGAAGGATTCTATTGCAGGGCAGGTTCTAAATTATACGCGCAAGTAGATTATCACGAACTTTATCGGTGTTCACCACACTATGTCTTTATTTTACAATTAAATAGTCGAGAGCGACGTGCATGGCTTGGAAGCCATTAGAGAGAGAGAGAGATAGAGAGAGAGAGAGAGAGAGAGACGGCAATAGCTTCAGTCTTATTCGGAATACATACTGTTGATCGCAGAAGAACGGACATGACGTTGAAGTAGTATGTGAAGCCGTGTATAAGGCCCTTAAGGTGAAGACTAAAAAGCTGGACCACGTTAAATCGTAGAAAACCATACAAAAAATACATAAAATAAAAATGTTAGCGACTCAAAAACCATAATAATAATTGTCTACGATCGGTGCTTACGATACTATAAACACCAGTACATATTAAATATCAAAGACTTGAGAACGATTTTTTTTGATATACACTGTTTGCCCCGACCCCGTGTATTTGACACGGGACTTTAAGCTTCGTAGTTAGGTTCTGTAATCGCTGATTAATAGCGGTCCTCACCGCCTATAAGCATTCTAAACATGAAACTACTGTGAGAGTTACTCATAGTGAAAAAATACGGATAACTCAAGTCTTGGGAAATATGGGCCCAGCTTTCTGAGAGGAGACCTGTCCTTGCAGTGTGACGTGGGGCTGGGGTGATGATAATTGGCTAAATCCACAAAATTGTAGGAAACACATTTGAGAATTATCCTCAAAACCGCATAATCATGGTCACTTGACTCCAAACTACTATGATTTTATAGAAGCACGCTGAACCATATTTAGTAACCGTTTCAGACATAATACGGTCGAAAATCCGCATTACATCACAATAATAACCGCTATAGACGTACAGTCTGCCACTACACGAATATTATTACCTTTAAGTCTATGATGTATAGTTGTAATAGTGACTGAACTTGCGTTGATCATTGTGCATAATGTACAAGGTGATGTCAAAACAGTAGTATACGAAAAACAAATGGAAATTGGTACATATCTTGATAGTGTATAATTTTATTTGGTGTTGCGTTTTTGACGTCATTAAAGTGGTGTGTCAAAATTGATGTCAAATGTGCACAGAAGGGCAAGAAGGGTTGAAAAAACCAGCCACATGTGAATCGTATGAGTAGTATTAAAATAGGAGATTATGGATTTATGGAAGTACCTATTTATATTTTAGACGAGACGACCAGATGACCTAGTGGTTAGAGAACCTGACTATGAAGCTTGAGGTCCCGGGTTCGATTCCCGTGTCGGGGCAGATATTTGTATGAAAAATACGAATGTTTGTTCTCGGGTCTTGGGTGTTTAATATGTATTTAAGTATGTATCTATCTATATAAGTATGTTTATCCATTGCCTAGTACCCATAACACAAGCTTTACCTAGCTTACTTTGGGTTAGGTCAATTGGTGTGAATTGTCCCGTGATATTTATTTATTATTTATTATTATATTTTGTTTTTTTTTCGCTCGTAGAACTGATGGCCGATGGGGCAAAAAGGTTCTCGAGTGGCGTCCACGGACCGGAAGATGCGGTGTAGATAGGCCTCCCGCAAGATGGAGGGACGACCTGGTTAAGGTAGTGGTAACGCGTTAGATGCGGATGGCGCAAGTCCAATCTTTTTGGCGATCCTTGGGGAAGCCTATGTTCAGCAGTGGATGTCTTCCGGCTGAAATGATGATGATGATGATAGCCTGTTATTTACCTGTTTAAAGTTACAGTTTATTATGCAAGTCGTTAACTCAAAGACGGGCGT
This sequence comes from Archips crataeganus, assembly GCA_947859365.1. Taxonomy (NCBI): domain Eukaryota; kingdom Metazoa; phylum Arthropoda; class Insecta; order Lepidoptera; family Tortricidae; genus Archips; species Archips crataeganus. Next base: position 12,893,175 of record OX402065.1, on the reverse strand, counting down.
AAATTAATTAATTTTAAACATAGGCGCCACTTTTGGGTATAAATTAGAAAATATTTTTACGCAGCCGGCTTTTTTTTATCTAGTACTAGCAGTTGCCCGAGGCTTCGCCCCCATTGTACTCTTTCAACAACAAGCAACATCTTACGATGCCAAATTGTTCGACAAGTTTCACAAAAGCATTTTTTCATAGCGAATTTTCACATCGCGTTCTTTCATGGTAGCAAATTTAATTATTCGTCTTTTTCCATGTAGCGATTTTTCATAAAGCGTTTTATAATGTTCGCGTTTATTTTTTTCGCTTATTTTACCAGTAGCTTAATTTATTAGTCGCAAATTTTTTCAGTATAATTTAGTGCGGTTTGTTAGACATTTTACTCGAAATCATTATTCTAACCCCGGCGCCACACATATTACAAATGTTTCAACACATATTTGAACACATATTTGATCTATGGTTGATTGTATGGATGATCTATTGAACAAATAAGCAAATACCGGTGCTACAGATGTGATCAAATAACTGTGAAATCATACATTTCGTACTAAATACAAACTGAAATATAGATGCACAGAAAAAACCCCAGAAAAAAGACCAATGCTGGGAATCGAACCCAGGTCCTCAGCATTCCGTGCCGCGTGCCATACCCCTACACCACCACTGGTCTAGAGATTAGACACGAATCTTTCCTATACATCATACATTTCAATCTGCTAAATCATCACCTTATGCAGTGACAAACGCACATCTATGTTACACCCTCATCGAGAGATTTTAACACTCCTTCGGAACTAACGTTGCGTTGCGTTGCGTTGCGTAGTGTTGCGTTTGTCACTGCATAAGGTGATGATTTAGCAGATTGAAATGTATGATGTATAGGAAAGATTCGTGTCTAATCTCTAGACCAGTGGTGGTGTAGGGGTATGGCACGCGGCACGGAATGCTGAGGACCTGGGTTCGATTCCCAGCATTGGTCTTTTTTCTGGGGTTTTTTCTGTGCATCTATATTTCAGTTTGTATTTAGTACGAAATGTATGATTTCACGGGATGACCGTAAAAGTAATAAAAAAAATGAAGTTGAAAAAATAAGTACAAAAAAGATACTTCATAGCTAACTTGTTCAAATAACTGTGTTCAAACATTTGTATTATGTGTGGCGCCGGGGTAATAAGTCTATAGTTCACCCTCTACCGTAACCTTCTTAGTGTCCATATTATTACGTATTAATAGGTAGGTTAGGTTCGTTAGTTATCTTCAAACTGCCCAGAAAAAGGAGCCCCGCCGCGGGGCTCCGTCGAACATAAGGCGTAATGTGTTGCCTAATTCTACTGAAAAAAATTGCGACTAATAAATTAATCTACTGTTAAAATAAGCGAAAAAAATAAACGCGAACATTATGAAACGCTTTGTGAAAAATCCGTAAATGAAAAAAAACCGGCCAAATGCGAGTCGGACTCGCGCACCGAGGGTTCCGTACAAATTTATATGTATCTATGAACATCCAGTCTTAGCAGACCCCTGCTCCTAAGCAAAATGTGCGCAGTGTGGGATCATTGTAGATTGGGTACTGATATACTAGACAGACTGACAAAAAAAGGATATAGCAGGATAGCCTAAGAAAAATTGCCCCCAGCGTTTTTGGGTCGAAACTATAATCAAACGATGCCTTTTGAGGAGGTAATACCAGTTATAGTGAAAATAAACGGATCACTCACGTCTTAAAACGAGTTTAACTCGACATGTTTCGGGCTAATCCGTAGCCCTTCCTCTCGGAGTCGCACGTCACGGCGGCTGCCAAACGTGCACTACGTGCACGTGTGCTACGGATTAGCCCGAAACATGTCGAGTTAAACTCGTTTTAAGACGTGAGTGACCCGTTTATTTTCACTATGAGTGAGTCTCACGGTAGTTTCATGTTTAAGGTAATACCAGTTAATAATAGGTAATAGAAGTTTGATTTTTTTACAGCTCCAAGGGACCGTAGACCTGAGTATTTGATATACGGAACCCTAAAAACGAATAATTCAATTTAAGATCATGAAAGAAGGCGATGTGAAAATTCGCTATGAAAAAATGCTTTTGTGAAACTTGTCGAACAAAATCTCCAACTGACAGAGTGTCATTTTTTCACTAACTTATGAATGTTTTAAGTAAGTAAGACGTTTTAAAAATATTCAAATGTATACGAAATTCGTTAACAAGTGTGTTTGTATTTTCATTACGAAACCGAATGAAAGTACTTGCAAGGAGCAACGAACTTTAAATTACGAAGCGCGAACTGTACTATATTATTATTAACTAATGCACTAATTAGTTGTGATTAGATTGCAATATCTAATTGCGTACTATCTTCACAATCTTGATTATTATGTGTCAGTTCTACAGTTACTTTTAGGTTCTTAGTTTCTAATTAACATATGTAATACAGAGTTTCAGCGTTTCACGAGAAGCATTCGGCAAGGATCATTAACTGTAATTAAGTTACAAGACGAATTTAAAACCAACTTCACCTAACTTTATCGTTATGTAGATTCAAATGTAATCGACAGAAATTGATATAAATAATCATCATCATCTCGCCCTGGGTCTCTATGGTTAAGCGTAATTTAAAAAGTCATAACGTATCATTCTTCATAATTAACGTTAGTCATAATAATAAAGTGATTTATTTCTGAACCAATTTTTTTTTGAATTGTTATAAAACAAACCTAACCTAACCTACTGCATTCTATAAGATGACATTTAAAAAAGTCCTGAAAAAAATACTGTTTCACAAATAAAGCACTGTATGACTAACGTTGATTATGAAGAATGATGCCTTATGACTTATTAAATTATGCGAAACCAAGGGATCCCTCTCGCCTTTTATGCGTCCCGCTCTAGGACACGGGCCTCCTCTCAAATGAGAGGGCTTGGGCGGTAGTTCCCACGCGGGCCCAGTGCGGATTGGGAACTTCACACACACCGTTTTTTTCGCAGGTATGTGCAGGTTGATAATCACTAAATATTTCAAACCAAATACAAACTGAAACATGGATGCATAGAAAAAACCCAGAAAAAAGACCAGCGCTGGGAATCGAACCCGCAGGTCCTCAGCATCCCGTGCCGCGTGCCATTCCCCTACACCACCAATGGTCAGAAAAAAAAATACAAAAAGATACTTCATAGCAAACTTGATAATATGTGAAGTCTAAAACTATGAAACGGATTTCTTCGAATGTAAATAAAATTGTAATTTTGTGCAATGAAGGCTTATAGTAGTAGGGATCGCCGTATAAGCCTTTATCGGGAGAGGCTTGTGCTTGGAGTTTCTCTGCGTTATCGCTTTAGAAATGATAAAAACCGCGCAAAAATTATCGGATACATTTTGGAGAGTGTGCGCAGGAATTACATGATTTAATTCCTCCATCTCCATTTCACCAACGGACATCCAGGCGGGGGGAGCGTCTTCATCCTTATGTGGTTAGTATTCCAGTGGCCCGTACGAAGCGCTTCGCGTCATCCTTCCTAATGCGAACTGCTAAAGAATGGAATTCGCTCCCGTCGTCTGTATTTCCTGATAAATACAACCTAGGTCTCTTCAAGGCTAGAGTGAATAGGCTGTTACTGAACCAGTTAGGTACGCCTTTGGCCTCATCTACACTTTACATCAGGTGAGATAGTGGTCAATCACGGGTCAGTTTTATGTAAAAAAAAAACTAAAGTCACCGATATAGCTCGAAGAATTGCCTGAATCAAGTGGCAGTGGCCCTGTGGGCAGGGCACATCGCTCTGGCCGATGGGGCCAAACGGTTCTCGAGCAACGTCCACGGACCGGAAAACGCTGTGTAGGTAGGCCTCCAACAGGGCGACGATACTTAAAGATGGTGCAGGAGCGATCTGTTTGGCAAACCTAGGCGGAGGCCTACGTTCGGCAATATGATGACGATGACGTATTTTTTTTTCGGGAATTCCCGTGGGAATTAAGTCAAATTCTACTTATTAATTGGCAGTCCAATTTAACTGGTGCATTTAGTCGTTTAAACGAGCGGAAACGCGTGTAAAACTAGTGGTAAATAGAATTAGAGTGTGGCAGCGTGGTGAACGAAGGTCGCAGGGCCAGACCGCACGCCGCTTGCCTCACTGATGACGCATGCGCACGTTTCATACCAACATAGGGCTGTTCCTGTTAACTACCCATTAATATATCCCAGGAAGCCTGATCTATTGCCTCTCAAGCAGAGGATCGTGGGTACGAATCCGGGCACGCACCTCTGAGTTTTTAGGAATTCATGAGAAGAAATTCAATGGTGTGTGTGGAGTTCCCAATCCGCACTGGGCTTGCGTGGGAACTACGGCCCAAGCCCTTTCATTCTGAGAGGAGGCCTGTGTCCTGCAGTGCGACTTATATAAGCTGAGATGATGATGATGATGAATATATTCCAGCTGTTTCGGATTCTAATTAACGTTTTTTGAATCAAAAACTATGTACTTAGGTAAGTCTTTCTGTCACATAATGAAATGTCAATGTCATGCTACGAAAGAGTGGAGATACTGTGTCAAATTTTTAAGCGATGGGTAACTCAAATTGTCTTGAAAAAGGATATATAAAGAACAATATGTGGTACTATTAAATTTCATCATGCGTCTTGACCTTATTAGTTAAGCAAGTTTCTAGTTTTAACAACCATAACATCCTAATAATTAGAACACGCACAATATGCGCAACAGTGTAATTGATTTTCCATCGGAAATAGATATCCGTGTGCATTGTTATCATTATCATACATATCCTTTATTTAACTTGTCTTAGTCATAGGTAATCAAATCAATATTCAGCGTACCTATTGCCTTGCCGACAGGCATTGCCCAGGCATTAGGCCGCGTTTCCACCAATGATGTGCGAGGTAGTTGAGCGGTGCGAGGCTGTGTAACGAGGATGTGTAACGGTGTGAATGTTTCCACCAAAGATGTGCGAGGTAGATGAGCGGTGCGAGGATGCGTAGCGAGGATGTGTAGCGGGCTCTTGCGAGCGGGGTGCGGTGAGGTGGCGCAACGCCGCCTAGCAACACATCTTTCGCAACACATTCCTCGCACACATCTTTCCCTTCTTTTGTATGTACAAAAACCTAGCTCCGCTGAGCTGTTTCCACCAGTACCTCTACCATGAGTTTACACCAGTTTACGTGACCGTACTCGCTAGCGACGGCGTAAATTATTTGTATGGAGAATTGTACAGCGCCTCTAGCGGTCACTTACGAAAGTACAATTCTCCATACAAATCGTTTACGCCGTCGCTAGCGAGTACGGTCACAGTGCCTCTACCATGAGTTTACACTAGTTCACAGTGACCGTACTCGCTAGCGACGGCGTAAATGATTTGTATGGAGAATTGTACTTCCGTAAGTGACCGCTAGAGGCGCTGTACAATTCTCCATACAAATAATTTACGCCGTCGCTGGCGAGTACGGTCACGTAAACTGGTGTAAACTCATGGTAGAGGTACTGTAAACTAGTGTAAACTCATGGTAGAGGTACTGAGCTGAGCTGAGCAAGGATAGGTAAATGAAGTGTTTCTATTGGTTCATGACAAACACATCCCTCGCAACGCATCCTCGCACAGCTCCGGTGGATACGCAGCATTATAGGTTCCCTAAGAAGAAAAAAATCCATACTAACATTATATAAATCTGAAAGTGTGTTTGTTTGCTCTTCTTTCACGTCGAAACTAAGCGACGGATTGCCGTGATTTTTTTTATGAACATAGTTGAAGGGCTGGAAAGTGACATGGGCTACTTTTTACCACGGGCAAATATCTTATCCCCACGTTTTAAGCTACTTCAGCGGGGACGAACCCGCAGGCATCAGCGAGTGTTGTATAAACTTGGGGTTTGATCGGCGTTTTTAACTTTTTTGAGTCCGAAACGCGTCAGTGTAGTTTGGTGGTGGTGATAGTTAAGTTAGTGTGATTTGTGTGTGTTCGTACAGTGTGCAGGTGAAGGAACTGCATGAACACGCATTTATTACATAAACGTAAACTATCGTAAGGTCGCGGGTGAGCAAAGTAATTGTTTCAGTTCATTAATATGGACCTCCGCAAAGTAGCGCCTGATTCAATAAATCATTTGTTACTATTTCATAAAAAACGGCTCGACCGACAGATTTAGATGAAATTTTGTATGTAATAAAGTTAACTCTCTGGAATAACACAAGCTACTTTCTATCCTGATATTCCCACGACATCGAGATAAGTGCTACACGTAGTGCTAAGTCGAGAGAGATGACATTTTTCACAGGTACCTATTCAAATAGCAATATGCAAATGATGATAATATCATTTTTGGGCATTCCTTCTGGAATTATAAATAAAATCCGGAATTCCACTTTAATTGCCAGACTTGAAAGAACACGCATGCAAAACCCCGCGTAAAGGCTAGTAAGAACCATAGCACTTTTAAATTTCTGATCCCAAATCGGAAAACACTAACCACAGAGCATCAAAAGAGTGTCATCTACCCCCCAGCCCTCCCCAAATGCGCTGCAACCGCGCTCACATCGCGTGACGAAATAATAAAAGCAGCGCACTGGCTGAATCATCGGCATTCGAAACAGCGCGGGCACGCGCCACGATTCGAAAAAAAAAACATTTCAAAATTTTCTTCTTTTTCTCCAAGTGACTTTTAAAACGCAAACACGTTGCGTTCAAGTGCCAGTGTGTTCGTCGTTGAGAATTTGGCGAGTGATTTGATATTTCATTTCAAAGGTGATTATTTTTTATTGCTAGTGCTGTGTGGTGGTGGTTTTTTAAGGATACCGAAACTTAAAATCAGTGGTTGTACAGAATGTTACCTCTGAAATTTGCAAAACTTTGATGCTGCATTAAAAAAACACATAAAGCTCCGAGTGATCCTCATCCCGTTACTGTCTACTTACTACTATGTTTTATAACGACTTCGTTTCTCTTCCGGAAATACATTTTTTTACAATACAATACAATACAATACAATACAATACAATGACTCTTTATTGTACACCAGAAATAGTAAGCGATACAGAAAACAGGTACACAGAGAGAGTTACAAGGTAAGCAATAGGCGGCCTTATCGCTTAAGAGCGATCTCTTCCAGGCAACCCTTATTATTTTTTTATTTTTTATTTAGACCCTCTCATTTAAAAACACCTAGCAAGTTGCTAATCAACAGGAAGAAATGCCTAAAAAATCCTTCGGCATCTCGCGCTCTTAGTCCACTATTCCCATTTTCATTTCGTAAATCCCAAATAAAAAGTGGAAATATGCCCAACTGAAGAATAACTACCGTTGTGTGTTGACGTGCAAAGTATAACATGAGTCAGAGGCCGTTAGCCTTAAGAGAAATTGCGTGCAACTGACGAGATGCATTCTAAGAAATCTGGCATTTCTCCTTGAGATCGTCAATTGCAAAAACAACCTTATGGAGCTTAGGCTTTGGTATGTTTTTAACACTCTGTATGATGGCTGTATAACTTATTCGTATCTAAAATGTGAGTTGCTGCAAGACAAAGTGAAATATTAACGTGCTTAGTTAGTTCTTTGATTCCAACAAATCAGTACATTGTGTTAGTACGTTGGACCATTTTTCTTGTACATACTCTCATAACATTATTTTCCATTTTCTTTTTACATTTTAAATTTGGTGTTGTTCTGGACAATTATAATTTAGATAGTGACTAAAAATCATCTTGTATTATTAAAAAATTACAAAACTTGCAAGTGCAATCAGGTATCTCAAATGTAGTAGGTATCATGGAGAAAAAAAAATCCTTACCAAATAATAAAATTTGCCACAACATTTTTCCCATCTCTACTTCCTAACTTCGCGCTGGCAACTTTCCCAATTTCATATTTGGAACCCGATACCAAAAAGAACGCGTCGTTATAAAGTGTTGCCATAACAACCAAACAAGTGAAGCGTGGTCTATTGAAATTGGAACGTGACTTCCGATGCTGCTTACTACATATTAATCATATGTTATTTTCGTGTATAAAATTGTCATTGTTGTATATTATGAAATGTAATGTCAAAACTAAAGAAAATATTGTGTCAATATAGGACTAGGCTTGTTATTTTCTGTGACTTGTTTTGAAGAAGGTTACCTATGAATCTTGTCAGAACCTAAGAGTAAGGGTACGGCGGCCTTTCTTGTGTGTGTATCCGAGTACATTATTCTGTACTTTCTGGATTCTGGATTCTGAAATCGCAACCATTTTCACCACTTCTTTCTGACACACGAACGAAGAACGAGGGTAGAAAGAGAGATGAATGCGATCCCAAGCGTCTGGACGCTAGGCGCAAGTCGGGCCACTTTAAACATGAAACTACCGTGAGACTCACTCATAGTGAAAATAAACGGATCACTCACGTCTTAAAACGAGTTTAACTCGACATGTTTCGGGCTAATCCGTAGCCCTTCCGGCTGCCAAACGTGCAATGTGCACCCTGAACTGCACAGTCGCCTTTTTTAAAGTACCTAAGTTATGAAGGGTAGTTTTTAATTAGTGACAAAGAATTGGAATATGATGAAGAGAAGCGACGATGCTGATATTACTTTTTCTACCGTTACGAGAACTAAATGACTACTCTACTTCATAAAAATTCCATTCGAAAGTTAAAAGAAACACGAACACCAAAAAAAACTTCACAAAAACTACCACTACGAATAAAAACTACCATTAAGTACCTGAAATGTATCAAACGGTATTCTACAACACGAACAAAACTGAATGTCCGTCCGTTGAACTCTCGAGATGGCAAAAAATGAAATGATGGTTATTAAGAAACAGCATTGTAGCCAAGTATCTATTATTATGGAGGAGTGGCTCCAATTATATGGAAAGTTCTAGGCCATGGTAGGAAATTATCTATGGAATTTAGCCTATTTTTTAAGACGTTATGTCTTACACGTGTGGATAGATAAGTGTTCAAAATTACAGTTCACAGCTTAAAGCTCCAACCGCACAGACAGTGGAGGAGTGGCGGCGCAGTGGCGGTGACGGTTGTAATATTCTAACTTGTATGAACGGTTGTGCGATACCGAACCGCGAACTCGTTCATACAAGTTAGAATATAACAACCGTCACCGCCACTGCGCCGCCACTCCTCCGCTGTCTGTGCGTTTGGCGCTTTAGAGCCTTATCTATCGCACTGGCGATTTGCGAACGTTTCAAAAGCGAGACGAGCGCGCAGTGAGATTGCTGCAAGCACGCAACGATTTCGCCGCGAGTGCGTAACGATTTCGTCGCAAGCGCGTAGCGAGTTCGTCGGGCCTATAGATAAGTAGGACGCCGTGATGTACACTCTCATTAATACGTCAGATAACCGTATATAAATCAGACTTTAAGAAGAATTTTCATTTCCAATACCAGCTCCTACCTACCAGTGCGAAACCTGATTCCCCGGGGATTGACTAAATTTTCGAAGTTACCAAAAGCTTATCTTCCATTACTGCACTTTCAAGAAGAGGATAATTAATGGGTGCTAGGTTTTTTGCTCCGGCTTTACTTTGCAAAAATTTTCACGCCCCGCCACTACCTACAAGCTTCCTACAACAAAAATAATTATTTAATCCACATCCCTGCAACAATATACACAAACGAAGATTAATTTGAATGTCTCAAGTTTATTGAAAAAATGGCGAAATATTGTGAGAAAGACGAAAAAAACATCGACTCAAAAAGCCGTGTCAGGTGTTAAGCCTGTCAAAATGACTACCTTACAAATTGATTCCATAAGTAAGTCCTTAAAACTAGAGGAAAACAAAATTAAATTCAAACCTTACTAACCCCCATTTAACCTTCAAATTCGAATGGACTGGTCTCCAGACATACGTCTTTTTACTTTGGAAAATAGGAACTCTAGGGCTTAAGAGAGAATGGGTTCAATAAACTTAATTATTAGTTCGCAAAGACGGCTAATAAGGTTAATTATAAGTCTGACCTTTGTAGGCACTCTTGACCTTAGCTTACCGGGTAATTATTTATGTAACAAGCTGATCTTTGCGAATTTGTCTCAGCGTTAAGTATAGTTATTCCCCCAACAAATCGTCCTTTTCCTAACTGTCGTAACTAGCATACTTGTTAGATAAGACAATTGGCGAGGAAGACTTCGAAATGTTTCAAGTGCATCGCATGAATGTGTCAAATTACGTACCAATTAAAATCATCGACAAAACCCCGCTGGACATGCAATAAAGTAAGTTAACTACACTACAAGTCATCATTTTCAGTTCTTGCAGATATTTTACTTTATTTTATCAATGAGACTTGTTTTTATTAAACATAAATGATAACTTTTAGTTAAGTACCTACCTTTTATTTCTCTTAGGTACCTAACTTTTATTGTTTTGTTTATTACACATACGTTTATTTACACAGTAAAAGACAGTCTCCTTAATTTCCTTAAACTGTCGCCTCTAACAGTATCACCAAGGGCCCTATAGCTACTAATGCAGTTCTAGAAAGCAATCGATGGTATTTCATTTCATTCTGTTGATAGTAATATCTGGTCCCGAGCAATCGATATATTCGATATAGGTACCTAACTATCGATATTTTTTCCATCGACTATCAACGCTTTTCTGATTTTACAGAATAAACTTTCTAACAAAATGTACAGAATCACGCTATTTCGACTATATTTGCTAAAAACTGATCAACCGTTAATAGAAAGTTTACCGGCAAAAACTGGACTTACATAAAAATATAGCGTGCAAACAAATCTGCGTGATTCATATTTGAACCAAATGCGAGATAATGATCGTGTCATCACGCCAAATCATCATTCTATCATTTTACACATTTTAGGCACCAATTTGTATTCAATTAAAATAGTTGAAGAATACACTGTCAGTTTTTATGTGACCGTGATTAGTTAGGCATTTTCTCGTGCTTGTGGTCAAGGCAGTGCCTTAAGCTATTCCGTAGAAATTTCGAAAAAACATATCGACGGTTAAAAGTCAAAACGCATGAAGCGACACTTTTTGTCAAAATGAGTTACATACATATTTGAAATCATCATCATCATTTTTGTCGCTTCATGCGTTTTGCTTTTCAACCGACGAAAACAAAAGGAGGAGGTTCTCAAGTCGACGTGTATATTTTTTTTTATGTATGATCACGCATAACTTTTTACAGAGTAGTCCGATTTTGATGATTCTTTTTTATTGGAAGGCGTATACCCCGAGGGTGGTCCCATTCAAATTTGGAAATAATATTCCTACCCTAAGGGTAGGAAAACAGGGAATGATTGACTAACTTTTTACAGAGTAGTCTGATTTTCATAATTCTTTTTTATTGGAGAGGGTATACCTTGAAGTTGGTATTATATAAACTTGGAAAAAAAAATTAAAAAAAAAGGAAAAAGTATAAAATAAAAACTTTTTAACAAAAAAATTAAACTGCTGAAAAAACTGAAAATCAAGAATAATACTTTTTTTGTTTGACCTTAATCTAGGTACCAGTTTGAAGTCGGTGCCTCAGCACTAGCCAGGAGGAGTGGTCCTTTATCGTCTACGTGATTGGCTTCTATCACTCCTCCTGGCTCGTGCTGAGGCACCGACTTCAAAGTGGTACCTAGATTAAGGTCAAACAAAAAAAGTATTATTTTTGCTTTTCAGTTTTTTCGGCGGTTTAATTTTTTTGTCAAAAAGTTTTTTTAACCGTCGATATGGTTAAATTCCTTCAAGTCCCTAGCTCTAGTTGTTTAACGTGTGCCTTAATATATCACAGTCTCGTTAGGCGCAAGCTACACAGACAGAAGAGACGTGGGACGGGGGCGCGTCGCAGTCGCGGCGTCCCTTGAATCAGTTTTCATACTAAATGTATAGAAGCGTCGCGATCCAAAGCAGACAGAAGAGACGGGGCGGAGACGCGGCCTGCGAACTGACGACGCGGACTGCGACGCGCCCCCGTCCCACGTCTCTTCTGTGTGGCTTGCGCCTTACTCTGTCATAGATGGGTAGTGCTACAAGCATTTCAACCATTCAGCTGCACCATTTTAAATTATAGTAACTCTCAAAAAATCAATTTTGCGATTTTTGCATATAACGTGGTTTCTAGTAAGTGCCTACAGGATACAAAAACAATTAGAGGCCTAACTCGCTCAATTTCACAGATACGAGTACCTCAAAACCTAGTAAGTACACAAAAAAACGGGCTTGACCATTTCAAAGCCTAGTGTGGCACAAAACGATTTCAAAAACCTAGTATGTGGCATGCACTTACTAGGTTTTTAAAAAGTCAGAGAGGCTTATTAGGTTTGATGTGGTCAAACGATAATCAATACGCTCACTTCAAAAGCCAGTAGGTATGGTACATATAATTTCAGATAAAACATGTAGGTAATATAAGAAATTAAAAATAAATATAAGTACCTGGATATTCGTCTTAATCTAATAACCAAGAATGTATCATTTTTTGAACAAATACTGCAAAGTTTAGCACGGTTGAGATAAAACATGTTTTTTAGCTCTCCTTTAAAATTAGCTGAATGTGTACTATGTTTTGAAATGGCGCAGCCGCATTTTCAGGTCTTGTGTTACAAAATTCGAACTTCGTATCGTGCCATTCCATTCCTCTAATATTATTAAAAAGAAGAGTGAAAAAGACGCCACCCCTAACCCCCAGTATCCTGTCGCATATATTATTGAAGTAATGAGCCACACATAGCGGAAGGTTTTTATAAAACGATACAGTGTGCTTGCGGCACAATTTAAATTTATTAAAATTTCATTTTGAGTAGGCAATCACTACGATCAATATAGGTACGTCCTACTGCAGAGCCCAGGCTTCCTCTCAGAATGAGAGGGCTTGGGCCGTAGTTCGCACGCAGGCCCTGTGAAGATTGGAAACTTACTGCACATCATTGTTTACTGCGGGTTTCCTCGCTTTGTTTACCTACTCTATCGAGGTCAATTTGAGGTAAATTTCAAATGATCGCACATGCATTTCGAAATCTCGGAGCTTGAGAATCCCCCTTTAAAAACAAATTAGATTAGAGTTAGTCTTCAAGTAGAGCTTCTTTTCACTACCCAGGATACAGATTAGGTGTTTAATCGTTGTTGCCCATGGTGCACCGGCCCATAACGCTACTCGACTCTACTAAAAAATTACTCGTACACAAACTCAAGACCCAATTTTGCACAAAAATGTTTTACTAAAACATTCCGCTACACGTAAAACACTCAAACGTAAACTTTTGTTAAATGGCAATTAAAAATAATAAACAGAGCGAAAGCGTGCTCCGGAGCGTGACAAACGTGAAAAAGCGTTGAAGGGTCACATTAGGCGTTAAAAAAACAAAGAAACAACTGCCAATGATGATTTTCATTGTAAAGAGCGCCATTTTAAAAAAAAAAACTGATTAAGTAATTAAAAAAGCCCTAATTTTCCATAAAGTTTTTTTTTGTCTAAGTTTCGAGTCGAGTCATATAAATTATTCAAAAATACAGATAGGTACTTTTTTTCGTTATGAAAATGAATAGAGCTAGTGATTTTGAATAAGAAATGCCAAAAATTAAGTAATTTAAAGAAAAGTAAATAAATGGATCACTTTAAAACTAAAAAAAAGAACATACAACCGAATTGAGAACCTCCTTTTTTTAAAGACGGTTAAAATGCCAAACTACTATTAAAAGAAATAAAACAGTTAAGTATTGCTTACATTTTCCTTCGAGGATCTTTGTCGTCATTTTTTTTTGCCTTTACTGAGCACTACTTTTTTGTCTTTTTACTAAATTATGATCATGGTACCTGCACTGCAGTGAAATATAAGCCAAACGAAACAGATCCATGCTAATTTCCAGGAATTATACATAACAGGAATTATACATTGTATTTAGTTTGAAATATATGGTTTCACGGGATGACCGTAAAAGTAATAAAAAAAATGAAGTTGAAGAAAATAAAAAAAATAAAAATAGAAAAAGATACTTCATACTTAACTTGTAAAAGTTGGCCTAGTAGCGCCATCTCTTGGTCCAGGTGAGCGGGTAGCTCCGAAGGAGTGTTGAAGTCTCTCGGTAGAGGGCATAACATAGATGCGCTTTATCACTGCCTAAATGTGATTATAACAGACTGAAGTGTACGATGTATGGGAAAGATTCGTCGCTAACTTCTAGACCAGTGATGGTGTAGGGGTAAGCACGCAGCACGGAACGCTGAGGACCTGGGTTCGATTCCCAGCATTGGTCTTTTTTCTGGGTTTTTTTCTGTGCATCTATATTTCAGTTTGTATTTAGTTTGAAATATATGGTTTCACGGGATGACCGTAAAAGTAATAAAAAAAATGAAGTTGAAGAAAATAAAAAAAAAAATAGAAAAAGATACTTCATACTTAACTTGTAAAAGTTGGCCTAGTAGCGCCATCTCTTGGTCCAGGTGAGCGGGTAGCTCCGAAGGAGTGTTGAAGTCTCTCGGTAGAGGGCATAACATAGATGCGCTTTATCACTGCCTAAATGTGATTATAACAGACTGAAGTGTACGATGTATGGGAAAGATTCGTCGCTAACTTCTAGACCAGTGATGGTGTAGGGGTAAGCACGCAGCACGGAACGCTGAGGACCTGGGTTCGATTCCCAGCATTGGTCTTTTTTCTGGGGTTTTTTCTGTGCATCTATATTTCAGTTTGTATTTAGTTTGAAATATATGGTTTCACGGGATGACCGTAAAAGTAATAAAAAAAATGAAGTTGAAGAAAATAAAAAAAAAATAGAAAAAGATACTTCATACTTAACTTGTAATTATACATATATTATAACTGAACATAGATGAATAAATTTAAATGATAAATAAAAACATAAAGGCTTTTTATTAGTTCGTTTGTCTGGCCTTTCTAACATAAAATATATATATATATATTATAATACCTTCTGTATAATTATGTTATTGCAAAGGTCTTTGAATTTCACAATTGTTTCTCTGCAGAATTTATCCTTGTATTTCTAATGCAGTAAATATAATACACAGTTGTAATATTTGCAGGAAGAATTACATTGCGTGCGAGACAGTAGTCATTAATAAATCCTTGTAAATATGTAGGATAAGAGACATGATTTTTTAACGCCTTTACGAGCATATTTACACATCAGTGCATTATCATGAATGAATTGCAGATTTAGTTAAATAAAAGCGTTTTAAAAATGCATTAGAAAAATAAAAATGGAGCCATGTCTTGAATTAAAAACTGTTGTGAAAGATATCAAAGTACCTTAGAATCAAGAATATTTAGATCTTACTCGTACTTGCTATTTATATGAATTTGAATTATTTATTTCGTACGTACAAATAATGGTGTCACATGGAACAAAAGTATATAGAGTAGCTATTATATTATATTTTTTCACTGTAATAGTAATGGCGATGTTGGGCATAATGGGGATGGCGCAGAGCCGATCTGTTTGGCGAGCCTTGGGGATGCCTATATTCAGCAGTGGACGTCTTTCGGCTGAAATGATGATGATGATGATGATGATGATGATGATGATAATAATTACATAGTTTGATTAACGACAAAAAAGCGTAGGAAAAAAATTTAACATATAATATTTTAAAATCAAAGCTTTCCACGGAATCTTAAGCGACGTGCAAAATGGACTAGTCGATTATATTCGCACAATAATGATCACCGCAAATGTAAATATAGTGTAAATAAATTAAGGTTTTTAGTTTTAGGTTAATTGTTCTAGTATATTTTTTTATTTCTGTAAAATTAGTTTATTTATTAGAGTAATATTCTTCCAGAATGTTCCGTCCGTTCGGTCGGTTCGGTTATGTAGCATTGTTACCTACATGTAAATAAAATGACTAACTGCGATAAGTTCCATGGTAGCTCAAGCGTTCAATAACTTGAATATACACCTTTAAATATCAGAGTGTGTAAATAAATTGTATATTAGTCTTAAAACGTGTAAAATAAAGCATTTACAAACATGTTATAAATTTTATTTTATTAAAAAAAATATCAACTATTTTACAGCGAATCGAGACTGCATTCATTCTATGTTTCGTCGAACATCGTGTTGACGTTGACAATATGTCAATATTGTTAGAATGGCTACTTCAGTAAAAAGTATTCCACATGTTGATAAGTATGTTTTCAAATCTGATATTAAACGCGCATGAAATTGAGTCGTTTTTTGCATAAAATATTTATCTGAATACAAATTGTTAACAAGTGATGTTGGCATCTTCCTGAATACACCTGCAATGTCAGGTTAACCATGTTTGTTTGAAAATTTTCTTCGGGACTGCGTATCTATGTAAATATATAATCTAAGATTGAAGGAACCACCATTTATTAACCGTTATGAAATGAAAAAAATTAAAGTTTTTGTCAGAAGTATTAAAAAATCCGACAATTTTTTTGAGAATTAATTTATTTATCAGAAATTTTTGGTTACGACTCTGTCGTCAGATTTTTGTAATCTATACTTTGCCGATCATTGAGACAATGTTCGTACCGCCGTAAGGTAAGAACCGACGTTTTTATACAGAGCAGCAAGGCAAATCTGTCACTATTAATTTTCTTGTTAAAAAAATAATTACCTACCTAATAAAAAAAAATCTGTAGGCTCAAATTCAAAGTATTGAAATGACTTTTCTAATAATCCGAAAATGTCTTAGTTTCAGAAGTCCGTTCGGAATTTTTCCGTTCGATGTTGAGTTAAAATATAATACTTGCTTAACAAATGTAACAAATTAAATCGGTAATTGATTACAGATGATAGTTCCATAAATTTTGACACTACTTAAACCTGTGTTAGGACTTAACTTAGTATATAGTTAACTCGAGTCTTGTGCATCCGACCTAGCAACCGGTGAAAGTTTCTGAATTATTTTTTTACATAAACAGTTACGGTACATAAACTTCGCGAACGTAAAAGAACTCTTATTATACGAAGGCGAAACCTTTCACGTATAAATTACTTTTTACTGATAAAGTTAAATTGAGTTTTAAATGTATTACGGTAATGATTTTAGCACAAAACAAGCACTGTTTTTACATAAGTAGGTAATGTGGGTTTCTGTGACAAGAGATCGCTAGTATCGTCAGTTCCGTTTGACAAATTTGACATGTGTGTCACGTTTGCGATTGGTTTATATTATAACTAAATGACCCAGTCACAAGCAAGACTGTACCGTCTAGCTGGCTTTAGGATACTAACGCCATCTATCGATATTCCATGTCAGATAATCCTCGTTCCACTGGTCGGGTTGACTTCGAATTTGGTATTTATATGTTACAGTCAAAACTCATAATCAGTCAAAACCACTTTTGACTGCAAAAACATAGGTAGGTTTAGATTATGTTAAGTCTGCATCACCCCGAAGGGCCAAAAGCACTACACTGTTTCTGTGTAAATTTAAATTGGGAATTTGTATGCACAAAGCACGTAAACATTAGGTAGAACTTAAAATTGTCTTATAACACTATTGCTGTTATGTATAACACTAAATGAAGGCGTTTATGAGTTTTGACTGTAACATATACAATGATAATAGCTACAATTGTAATTTATTTCCGTCAAAAAGATTCCGACCCATGAGAACCTCCTCCTTTTTGGCGTCAGCTTAAAACGGCCAAGTGCGAGTTAGGTTCGTCGGACATATAGTCATTCATTATTAAGATCAAGAAAACTTTTGGACTCATTTTATATATCGACGGTTAAAAGGCAAAACGCATGAAGCGACACTTTTTGTCAAAATAAGTTATATATATACATATTTGAAATCAGCGAATTTTTCTCCATCGTTTGAGCCGGGTTTCATGTAAAGTTCAAAAAACGTCGCTTCATGCGTTTTGCCTTTTAACCGTCGTATATTTTATTTTTATTATTTGTTGTTTTAGCGGTCATAGTAATACACTGTGGAAATTTTAATTGTCTACTTGTCTTGTTATGGTAGATATGGTTCTCCAATGTGGCAGACGGACAGACATTTAAGCCTTATTTATAAGGTTTCATTGGCATCCTTTGTTTACAAAATTGAAGTTACCTATGTAAGTTTAGATTTTGTCAATGGGCATAACATGAAAAAAAGAGTTATCACCGGGGTCTACTCGCAAACTGCTTACAAATATGTAACATAAAAATAATTATTACACTGAAGTTGTACGAAAAGCTAGATTGTGATGGTAGGTAATGAATGATATAATTTTCATATAGCAAAATTCATTTAATCAACACCAAACCAAACAAACAAACCCAAACTCCAACTACACTGACAAAAAACAACAGAAAAAAGTATAATAAAACTTTAATAGTTCTTAAATTCCAATAAACTTTATGGATTTGTGCAAACGTATTAGTCATCAGTCGTGAAACCGCTATAGTCATTATCGTGTCGACATGCTGCAAGGTTAGAAATCATCATTTCTTCATCGCAAGCGCATAAATTGCAAGCATGTACACGGCATTAAGAAAGAAGTAAAAATTACGTTTAGCAATGTTAGTCCAATTGAAGACATAATCAAAACATGCTGTGTGATGTTATACGGCGTGGTAATGTCTCATGATGACAGTTATTTCATTTTTACTGGACCGAACTAATTGTTTCACGATTTATTTTGTTTTTTGTTATTTATAGCTACCACCAATTTTGTTTGTTTTAAAACAAGACAAATTTGACCGTGGATGATAAATAATTGTTATTATTAAGTTGGTACGGATTTCCGATCATGGGCCCATGAGACACGGTCATTTTAAAGGCATTCATAGGACCAAAGCCAACATGAAGAGGCCTTTGGTACCATTAATATACTTAAATGAGATGGGCACAAAAATATGGAGGTCTATCCATAAGCCCAGATTAGATCTATAGAAACAATAACAATAGTGCTTCTCAAGTTACTTTACATTACGTGGCCGTAAATCGAACGACTTTAAAGTGGTCAAACGAACGCCGCAATGTAATACAACATGTGATATTTTTCTTGCAGGTCTAAACTGGCCTTTGAGCTCGTTGATGTCTTAACTATCAAAACCACCAAAGTCAAATGAAGGTCAGCGGTTTGAACTTATCACAAAACTTATCCCAAATATTCTCTTTTCAGGTCCAGAAGAAGCCAATATGACCCTAGAACAGCCAGCTGGTGAGATGTGGCAGAAGATCCGCGAGGAGTTGAACGAGAATGCGGAAACCAAGGATGCTGATTTGGCGCATATTAAGGAGTGGCTGAAGAAGGAGCCGCATCTACCTGATGAGTTTGGTGAGGGTTGAGGGGTTCTAGCTTAGAGTATACATCCCTGAAGAAATACGATGCTAGCAGCCAAGCGTGGCTAACTTCTCTTAGTAAAATAGTGGCAAATATATCAGGAATTCAACTCTTGTTAACCTTTTTAAGTTTTTTTTTGAAGTTAGTATTCTTGCAATGTTTGTTTGATTGAATGTTTGTTATAATTTCAAAATTCTCAAGCATTTTACTCACTTTTTCTTCAATGGATTTGTAGTTTGGATGACAATGCAAGTACAGTTAGTAAAGAAGCTTGTATCAAAAACTTAAAAATAGGGTTTTGCAACCGCCGTGCTTATTTGTTAACTCTGTGAGTTCAAATTAACCCATGTACTTCTATTTGATCCACGGTTTTCACCAGTATTCAAAAACAAAAAGCACATGCCAATCATACCCATTTTAATTTTTAAATAAAAACTCCCATGTTAGTTCTTAAAAACTCAGAAGCAGCCCCGGGTTCGAGCCGACGACCCTCTGTTTGAGAGGTCATAGCTACCACCAATTTATGCTGCTGAAATTCTGGAACAATTTTATAACTCCTAGTATTATCAACAAGTCTTCATTCGCAGATGACCAGCGCATCATGACCTTCCTCCGCGGTTGCAAGTTCTCCCTGGAAAAGACCAAGCGTAAGCTGGACATGTACTTCACGATGCGCGCCGCCGTTCCGGAGTTCTTCACCGACCGTGACATCTCTCGCCCTGAACTTCAGGAAATCATGAATATCGTGTAAGTTGGGTATAGGTTAGGCTTAGTGGTTTGAGTTATGGCCTCTAAAGCAGTAAATCATAGGTTCAAATCCGGAATCGTGCCTCATGATTTTTTCAAATATCATGTGCGAAATTACATTTCATAAGATAATGATGACTAGGATGATGATGGTGATGATGACGATGATGATGATGATGACGATAATGGTGGTGACGATGATGATGATAAAGTATGTATGATAAAAACATCCAAGAAAGCTGTAGTTACATAGCCTAGAGTAGAAAGAGGCACAGTCAACAATCTATTACCATAAGAATGGAAAGCAGCCAGTTTATGCTGCCACGGATGATTAGAAGATGCTGGTATAACAGCATCTGTGTACGTGGGCTTACGGTATATTTTAAATTTAAACGGCAGCATAAACTGGCTGCTTTCCATTCTTATGTTAATAGATTGTTGACTGTGCCTCTTTCTAAGGAACATTTTGATTTAGAGTTGAGTACTATTTATCAGATAGCGATCTCAAATGGTTATAAAAAAATCAATGGTAGATAGTTTAGTTCAAAAGAAGCAGGCACGGTTAGTAAATAGCATGCTTTACGCTGCGTTACCTTCTGTCTACTAACAAATATAGATCTAGCATCTCTTACGTTGGGGGTTTGTCTGATAAGATTTATGGCATTTTAAAATCAAACAATATTAATGTTGCCTTTAAGACTAACAACTCTTTGTACTCTAGGCTATGTAACCACAAAGAACAGGTAGATAAGGGAACTAGATCGGGGGTATACAAGCTTACTTGTAATGACTGCAATGGGATATACGTAGGACAGACAGGCCGAAGTTTTAATACTAGATTTAAAGAGCATGTTTCGGCATATAGGAATGAGCATCCAGATAGATCGAATTTTGCAAAACATTTGTTGGAATCAAATCATTCATTGTTAGATTCAGATTCTTATGAAGTGTTACATTATTGCGGCAAGGGGTTGCGTCTGGATGCTCTGGAATGCATGGAAATAATTAGGTACAACACTATGGGGTCTATTATTAATGAACAGGTAAATTTAGTATCTTCTCCTTTACTGCGGCTTGGGTCGAATTTGAACAGTTAGTATTAATTAAATATGCCTTATAAATAAATAAACAAAAAATTCAAGGTAGTTTTATAATATGTCAATAAAAGTTAATTTTTGTGGGGTAGTTTGAGAATAAGAAAAATAAAGTGGGTACTTGAGAAGTTACAGTGACAAGTTAAAACATTTGTTTTGGTTTGTTAGTTTAACATTTGGTAGCATAGCATACGGTTGTGGTAACTCTGAAGATGAGCTCTGGTTGAGTTCGAAACGCGTCAGTGTAGCTTGGTGGTGGTGATGGTTGGGTTTATGTGATTTGTGTGTGTTCGTACAGTGTGGAGGTGGAGGAACTGCATGAACGCACATTTCTTGCATAAACGTAACTATTGTAAGGTCGCGGGTGAGCAAAGTAATTGTTTTAGTTCATTAATATGGACCTCCGCAAAGTAACGCCTGATTCAATAAATTATTCTTGTTGTAGTCTGTAGCTCATCAGTATTATTTTTCAAACACGCTTTGAAACAAAATGAGAATCCCACTAATACTGTAAATGCAAAAAATGTGTGAGTATGTGCGTTTGTTTATTGGTCCTTCTAGCTGGCTTCTGGTAGCTGGACGTCTGCAATAACACATAGGTTAGTTTTTATCCGGATATTTCCACGGATGGACGATGTAATTTTTGAGAATTCCTACGGGAATTTTCGGGAAATCCCAGAATTTCATTTTGAATACCAGACCTAATAGTTTACTCAAGCGAAATGGTTAAGGGGTTAGGAAAAGTATAAGTATGAAATCACTGAGATAATACATAATACTCCATCAAACAAAATAAGAATCATTAAAATTGTTTTTTAAACGCATAAAATATCAACAGCCAAACATACAAGATAAACTAGTTATCAAATAAGTTGCCGTTAAACCACACGATCGTATCAACTCGGTTGGAAAGCGACAAATGCAGCTAACGAACTATAATCACTTTTTATGGTGCTCTTCATAAAGTCACCTGCTATTTTTGCTCACCAGTGTTTCTACACTAACAGTTTGAGTGTTTAATTGTTCTCGAGTGCATATATTACTTATTTCATATTAATAAATAAATGAAAATGATTGAGCAATATTTTTTGTTTGTTTCAGGCAAATGCCACCTCTACCAGGACTCACCCCGAACGGTCGCCGAGTCGTTCTCATGAGAGGTAAAAGCATTAATTTCATTATAAATGGACTAGAGAAATAAGCTCTGTAATTTTGAACGCAGTAGACATTGTAAATAGGGTAGGTGTCATTTTTTCCTAAGCGCAACACGCCAATATTTGCGGGGGGAGAGGTGACAGTGAGCGATGTTGGGTTTCATAGGCTGTAATTGGCTTGTGCTATGATGACGTACCTAATGTGGTGTAACTGAGACAGTGTGGGATTGGAATGAATTCGATCAACATTTTATGTTGCTTGGCAAGCAGGGTAGTACCCGTTTTTAGCTCTCCATTGTATACTTATTCTGTGACTTCTTCCTCTAAAATCTATTGGTTGTATTCCTTCAGTTCCATTAAGTCATTTAATCTTAGCAAAGTAAAACACTTTTTAGGGTTCCGTACCCGGGTTTTAAGGGTGGATAAAAACCGGACCCTATTACTGAGGCTCCGCTGTCCGTCTGTCCGTCTGTCACCAGACTGTATCTCACGAACCGTGATAGCTTGACAGTTGAAATTTTCACAGATGATGTATTTCGGTTGCCGCTATAACAACAAATACTTAAAACCAGAATAAAACAAATATTTAAGGGGGCTCCCATACAACAAACGTGATTTTTTTTTCTCGTTTTTGCTTTATATTGATAATGGCAAAAGGTAGACGCTTGAAATATTCACAGAATATTTAGTTATATATTCACTTTAAAAATAATAATAATAATAATAGTTTATTTCATAAGCCTCTTACAAAGGGAAAAAAAAGAAAATATAAAATCAAGCATTAACATTATACAAGGCCTGCTATTATCGATACAATTTAATAGTTCCCTGGCCTTCATGCTTTCAAAATAAATAATTAAATTAAAATAAAACAAACATTTGAGAGGGGGCTCCCATAAAAAAACGTGTTTTTTTTGCCGTTTTTAGGGTTCCGTAGTCAACTAGGAACCCTTATAGTTTCGCCATGTCTGTCCGTCTGTCTGTCTGTCTGTCTGTCCGCGGCTAAGCTCAGAGACTGTTAGTACTAGAAAGCTGTAATTTGTTTTTTTTTGTAATATATCAGTCACGCCGACAAAGTGATTGAATAAAAAAAAGTAAAAAAATTGTTTTAGGGTACCTCCCATAGACGTAAAGTGGGGGTGATTTTTTTTTTCTCGGCTAACCCTATAGTGTGGGGTATCGTTGGATAGGTATTTTAAAACCATTGCGAGGTTGCTAACATGATTTTTCTATTCAGTGATCTGTTTGCGAAATATTCAACTTTAAAGTGAAAATTTTCATTAAAATCGGCCGTCCCCCCCCCCCCCCTCTAAAATCTAAACTGTTGGGTGGAAAAATTTGAAAAAATTCAGAATGGTAGTAAATATATCAAATTTACTAGGAAAATTATAGCCGCTAAGATTGCTTAGAAATTATTTGTAGTTTAAGAGTAAATAGTAGCCTAAGATACGTATATAAAACATACCTAAACTTGGATGATTCCGTACACATACGAAATCCTTAGAAAAATATTACTTGATTTTTTCGTAATGGCTACGGAACCCTACCTTGGGCGTGTCCGACACGCTCTTGGCCGGTTTTAAAGATAATGGTACGTAACCCTTTGTGCGCGAGTCCGACTCGCACTTGGCCGGTTTTATTTAATCTGAATACTAATGTCTAAAAGGTAACTTTTAGTGTCTTCAAAATACAAATATTCAACCATCTCTTTCATTTCCCCAGGCATAGACAAAGATGCCACCACCCCCAATGTAGCGGATGCCTTCAAATTAGCCCTTATGTTGGGCGATGTGCGTCTAAACGAGGAGAAGGAAGGAGTGGCCGGAGACGTGTACATTCTAGACGCATCTGTGGCCACGCCAACCCATTTCGCTAAGTTCACGCCAACCCTCGTCAAGAAGTTCCTAGTGTGTGTACAGGTACGTTGAATCATACATAATATAATTTATTCTGAAGCATTTGAACCTTTATACGAAGCCTTACCATTAATGGGACGTCAACTTCTTAGGCCGGCTTGCGCGGACCTGGGTTAGCTACTTAACTCCGAGTTAACTGCTAACCCAGGGTTAACAAGTGTCAAAATGTATGGAAGTGTCATTCTTAACCCCGGTTTACCGAAATAATTTTTCAACCCTGAACTGTGCAAGTGGCCCTTAGATGCTTTAATTTACTATACTAAATAGTCGTAAGTAACTCCCTTGTGGTGTGTTCTCAGAAGACTACAACAACCTCTCTGGACAGCTAATTGTTCGTTTGATCATCTTTTAAGTGGGGAAAGTAAGCGTCAAGCAACTTGTCCGTGTATTATCGAAAAATACGACTTACTTGATCTTGATCTTGTACTTGGACAAATTTAATTTAAAAAGGGCTTGGTTTTGTCTAAAACCATCGTATAAAGAAGATAGCTCTGTAAAACTTCCACTCTTTTTCTCGTAACTTTTAAATTTAGAATACATTTTTTTTAACGGCCTTCTTAATATTTTGTCCAGTAAATTTTATGCTCTATGGACTAAATAGGGCTTTATTTACTGGACAAAAAGTGCCGGCTCAAAATGATAATTAGTTACATCCTTGTCACATCAGCCGACATGAACTGAACTAAAGACTGAACTGACTGAAGTAAAGACTTTTATTTCATTTCATTATTTTTCTGTTAACAGGAAGCCTACCCCGTCAAACTGAAGGAAGTTCACGTAATCAACGTGTCCCCTCTTGTGGACAAGATCGTCAACTTTGTCAAACCTTTCATCAAGGAAAAGATCAGAGAAAGGGTAAGAATTAATTTCACTCTACCTCTTGGGATTTTAAAGCATTTTTTGATCTTTGAAACAAACAGTTAATCAAATAGTATGTTTATTTAATCTTTTCAAAATATAAATTAAGTATTACGAAGGATTACTCATGTAGTTCTCCGAGGATATTTTTAAATTGCACCTTTGAACTCTTTACAATATTATTAGGAAACAAATAAGTATATAGTCCTATTTGAAATATTCACTTTTTCATGTCGTCATTCTTACACCAACTTGTTTATGTTTACTCCATGTTATGCTATGACGCATGTATGATAATTAATACTTTAACAATTTTATTTCTAGATTTTCCTGCACTCAGACATCAATGAACTCTACAAGTACGTTCCTAAGGAAATGATGCCTACAGAATTTGGTGGAAACGCTGGTTCTATGGATGACCTACACAGTAAGTTGCTGTCCACGTCAGTTATAGCAACAACTAGCAATACCTCACCATCATCAGTCTAGTATAGTCCTATTGGTCATATTAGGTATTTAAATCAGATCATGTCACTCTGTTCTTGGGTTTTACCAGCTCCATTTACCTTTCCCTGGAAGGGGTTCTACACTGCACTGGCTGCAGTCACTCCATTCCGATAGTATTACTTACTTATTATTAGAGTCATCTGAAAAGTTTTTTTGAATGCTTCACTATTATTTACTGTTGATTATCCTGTAATTTCTAGAAGAAATACTCCATTATTTATGTACACGTCAGTTAAGCTTCAGTTAAATTTAAATTAGTTTTTCGTTGTCTGGTTCTTTTTGACATTTGACTTTTCCAGACACAGAAAAAAACAGTAGGTACTTCAGACATTACAAAAATAAAACGGAAATTGCTAAAATAAGTATTTTTTTTCGAAATTAATCGTAATTTACCTACGTGGGACTGAAGTATATCTTGATATATATGTACTTGCTATGATGAGTATGTCATGGTACTTCATCGCAATCTTTTTACTACCTATCTATAATAATATAAAAATCTCGTGTCCCGGTGTTTGTTATCGAACTCCTCCGAGACGGCTTGACCGATTTTTATGAAACTTTTTCTCTATACTCGGTAGGTCGTAGGCTATTTTTTATATCCCTAATCCTCGTGGACGGAGTCGCGGGCAACGGCTAGTCATATTAATATAACA
Organism: Archips crataeganus; assembly: GCA_947859365.1. Lineage (NCBI taxonomy): Eukaryota > Metazoa > Arthropoda > Insecta > Lepidoptera > Tortricidae > Archips > Archips crataeganus. The sequence continues at coordinate 12,867,019 of OX402065.1, read as the reverse complement.
AATGTGAAAGTTTATAGGTGTGAAAGTGCGTATACGTGTGTGTTGCTTTTTGATGCTAAAACGGCTGAACGGTATAGGCTAATTTTTATCTCGAGTAGTCATCAAAATTCAACTTTAAGAACCCTCATCTTTTTTCCAGAATCCTGGGTGAAGAAAATGGAAGAATACACCCCCTGGTTTGCCGAGCAAGAAAATATCAAGGCTGACGAGTCACTCAGGCCTGGCAAGCCCACAAACTATGACGAACTCTTCGGAATCGATGGAAGCTTCCGTCAACTCGTCATCGACTGATTACTAGCAATCCTAAGTAGCTGGAAAAAAACGATCCTACGTCAGCAATATTACCTTACCTCTATACAGGTCGTTTCATAAGAGTTGAGAATGAAATGTTGACTAATATCAAATATTATTGTGTGAATGTCCTTACAGAATTTACTTTCTATTCTTTAAACTAACAAATTTTCATCTTATTCGTTTCGTTCATGTCAAACTATTATGAAAAGACATATACTGTCTATATCAGAAAATGGATTTGCAGCTTAAGACAAAATATATTTCAAACTAAATACAAACTGAAACATAGATGCACAGAAAAAACCCCAGAAAAAAGACCAATGCTAAAAAAAATAAAAAAAATAAAAAAAAAAATGCGTAAAACTAATAAAAAAATGAAGTTGAAGAAAATAAAAAAATAAATAGAAAAAGATACTTCATACTTAACTTGTTAAGAAAAAATGTCTTCTTGAGCAACTTCTAAATGAGTATCTTCACAAACTCTTCAAATGTGGCGTAATTTAGTGTAAGTATTGGATCGTTTTTATTAGCATTCATCTTTAGTCTAGCAGCTAACCTGCGTAATTTTAAATAAGTTAGATAAACAACTTATTTTTTTTATAATTTCAAGAGCAGGGTTTAGTGGTAGCATCTCTCTACTGTCGCTTGTAAGTTACCATTGTTGTACGGTGCTTGTATTATTGACCAAATATTTTGTGGACCAAAGGTCGCCTTTGCTCAACGATTGCGGTGTTATGTTTGATGTTTGCTTTGAATATTTTAAGCATTTGAACCAATAAATACTCTTTTTATAATACCGTCTTTTATTTTCCTGAATGCATGGTTAATGAAGCCGCTTAATTAAATTCAAAGAGGTGGGCGACGGTGTGTGATCCCAGGTGTGATGCGCTGGTAAGACAACCTAGGCGTGTCGGTAGCTACTATCTGATTGGAGAAACTGGGGGATGCCTTTTTCCAACAGTAGACACTTCTCCAGGCTACTTATTAGTTAGTTCTCTGATAAGTTCATGATATTTTAAGTGACGATATATTTATGTGATACCAGCACTGTTTATTTGATTAAATCGAAAGCCCCAAGCCCTCTAATTTTGAGAGGAAGCCTGTGCTCTGGAATGGGCGGTATATAGACTGGGATAATGAATCGACATTAAATTGGGTGGTAAAAAGGAACTAATTAAGACCCAGTTTAGACCTGCAAGAAAAAAAGTGCAACTTGCATTACATTACGGCTTTGCAATGTTATTCAACTTTCACAATTTTCTTGCTGGTTTAAACTTGGCTTAAAACCAGGACTCCGAACCAAACCAACCGAATGACTTAGTGGTTCAAGGACCAGACTACGAAGCTTGAGGTCCCGGGTTCGATTCCCGATCGGGGCAGATACTTTGTGTGAAAATACGAATGTTTGTGCTCGAGTCTTGGATGTTTAATATTATCTATTTAAGTGTGTTTATCCGTTGTCTTGTACCCATACCACAAGTTTTATTTTATTTATTGAACTTTTCACTGTTTTTTGTTGGCGCGCCAAATCCTCTCTTTTGACAACCATTTTTTTTCAGGGTTCCGTAGTCAACTAGGAACCCTTATAGTTTCGCCATGTCTGTCCGTCTGTCTGTCTGTCCGCGGCTAAGCTCAGAGATCGTTAGTACTAGAAAGCTGTAATTTGGCATGAATATACATATCAGTCACGCCAACAAAGTGGTAAAATAAAAAATAAAAAAATAATTTTTTTTAGGGTACCTCCCATAGACGTAAAGGGGGGTGATTTTTTTTTCTCCACTAATCCTATAGTATGGGGTACCGTTGGATAGGTATTTTAAAACCATTGCGGGGTTGCTAACATGATTTTTCTATTCAGCGATCTGTTTGCGAAATATTCAACTTTAAAGTGAAAATTTTCATTAAAATCGAGCGTCCCCCCCCCCTCTAAAATCTAAACTGTTAGGTGGAAAATTTTGAAAAAATTCAGAATGATTGTAAATATATCAAATTTACTAGGAAAATTATAGCGGCTAAGATTGCTTGGAAATTATTTGTAGTTTAAGAGTAAATAGTAGCCTAAGGTATAAAACATACCTAAACTTGGATGATTCCGTACACATACGAAATCCTTAGAAAAATATTACTTGATTTTTTTGGTAATGGCTACGGAACCCTACCTTGTGCGTGTCCGACACGCTCTTGGCCGGTTTTTATTTAAGAACTACCACCGCTGTAATTATATCACACGTTCAAAAATAAAACAAATTAAACCAATCGAATTTTCCAAACAAAAACTTACTTCTCAAATAATATTTTAACATCTAACCATTGAAAAAACTTGTCTCGATTTAAATGTAGGTAAGCCTATTCACCTAAATACATTGGCACTGAAGCGAAGCGACTGAAGTTGGCATAAGATGATGAAACGTAGCGCGACCTGTGAAGACAGCCAAAATTTCCCAACGTTTCGCACGCAATGATACGCACCGTTACGAACAGCCTTTTTAGAGTTCCTTTGTTTGTGATAGTTTTTTAATCTTAATATATATAAAGATGATGAAACGTAGCGCGACCTGTGAAGACAGCCAAAATTTCCCAACGTTTCGCACGCAATGATACGCACCGTTACGAACAGCCTTTTTAGAGTTCCTTTGTTTGTGATAGTTTTTTAATCTTAATATATATAAAGATGATGAAACGTAGCGCGACCTGTGAAGACAGCCAAAATTTCCCAACGTTTCGCACGCAATGATACGCACCGTTACGAACAGCCTTTTTAGAGTTACTTTGTTTGTGATAGTTTTTTAATCTTAATATATATAAATTACGCGTCACGTTGTTTGTCCGCGACGGACTCCTAAACTACTTAACCGATTTTAATAAAATTTGCACACCGTGTGTAGTTTGATCCAACTTGAAAGATAGGAAGCTTATAATATTATAAATTCGAACATAACTCTTTCTTTAACGCTTCGCGCTCTAACCGTTGAACCGATTTGGATTAAATTTGGAATGAAGATGGTTTGAAATCCTGGGACATAGGACAAGAGTTTTAATTCCGGTTAATTGCATAGTTCCCGCAGGCTAGCGATAAACTAATTCTTCGCAGACGGAGTCGCGGGCAACAGCTATATTTTAATAAAAATCGGTCATGTGCAAGTCGGAATCGTACGTGAAGGGTTCCATACCACTGTAAATGGTTTAAAAATAGTTCAGTAAAAAAAAAATATGAAGACGCTAAAAATAACCCGTTTCATGTATAACGACACCCTTTAATTTTTAGGGTTCCGTACCCAAAGGGTAAAAACGGGACCCTATTACTGAGGCTTCGCTCTCCGTCTGTCCGTCCGTCCATCTGTCCGTCTGTCCGTCTGTCACCAGGCTGTATCTCAGAAACCGTGATGGCTAGACAGTTGAAATTTTCACAGATGATGTATTTGATTGATGATGTTTATGCGTTGACTTGTATAGTATAAGCTTTGTCAATTGGTGCCCACCGTCCCATGATTTATTATTATAACTAGCTGGTGCCCGCGACTTCGTCCGCGCAGTAAAGCTTCTTCATTTCTTTCATTGAATAAAACAAAAATCCGGCAACGGCAACATCCAAAAATCAATCGTTTCATCATCATTGGTATTACTTAGTGAATATAATAAATCCCGTTTATTCCCGTGGGAATTTCAACAAATCTATCCTTTTTTGTTGCTCGATATTGATAACGGCAACAGGTAGACGCTTGAAATATTCACAGAATATTTAGTTATATATTCACTTTAAAAATAAATAATTAAATTAAAATTAAAACAAAAATTTGAGGGGGGCTCCCATACAAAAAATGTGATTTTTTGCCGTTTTTATAGACAATGGTACGGAACCCTTCGTGCGCGAGTCCGAGTCGCACTTGGCCGGTTTTTTTTTTAATATTTTGATATCTAATTAAGTATGAATATCGCTCTAATCTAATACCCGTAACACAGCTCTGCTTAATTTGGAACTAGTTAAATTGGTATGAATCGTCAAGTGTTTTTTTTTATTATACAACCATGGGGCATTGGGTTGTTATGGCATCTCCCCAGAGAATCTTAAGGCTCTTGTCGATGGTCAATAACGACCAGTTAAAACCATCTATCCGCTAGTCACGCTCAACTAGTGATCGAACTTCTAATTCAACGCTCTACTTACCATTGCAATACAGGTTTCCGGTTACAACTCGATAAGTTTACCAATTCACTAATTACCGAATACCGTGCAAACAGGCGTGGGTTTAATTGATTTTAGGGTTCCGTGCTTCAAAAGGAAATAAAGGGCCCTTATCACTTTCAGTTTCCTTCGTATTTTCATAAAGTTTTTTTCCATGCAGTTCATTGGCTTTCGTAAATATTTTTTGGTATCTTGTAATTATTAGATCAACTACTTTAGTAAGTTTAATCGTTAATTTTATCGACGCGAAGTGCGGGAAAAGGCTAGTTTCTAATCAGTAAGCATTTAGGTACATTTTATCTTGATAATACATCGGATAATACAGATTATGTCACACAGGAACTTATTAGTCATACTCTTTAATTTGTAATTAGATAAAGATAATGCTGCAAAAAATATTTTGTCAAAATTAGGTACTAACGTCAATTCGTTCCCGTACTGCTTTGACGTATTTGTATTAGTATCTTTACCTGAATGGCCGTCGGGAACAGACGGCCTTTAAGCGATAAGACCGTCTATTTTCTACATACATTTTTGTAAATTCATGCTTCTTTGTGTTAAATTTTAGGATGTTAATGGGGTTGCCGAGACACTGCAGCGCATCGGGTATGTTTGCCCTCGCTCACACTGATGGCTTTCATGCTATCCTGAGGAAGAAAGCTGCCTCGATGCTACGCCGTGTCCGTGGCAGTACAAATGCCGGCAGTTGCCGTCGTTGCCGGTAGAGTCGACTGTCCCATATCGGAGCATGCGATTCGGTTGCATACGGTAATAGGTATAATAAAATTTAATTTTCTCAAAAATGGTATGAAATGTTGCCATTACGTCATCTAAAACGTCGTAGAAAGTAACGCATCCTGGAGACTAGCTGCTAGCGACCAGGAAGTAACCTCGAACTGCCAGGAAGTAAGTATGAAATTCCATTACATATCAAGTATTTAAATTTGGAACCCGTGCTCTACTCTCGAACTGTCCAGGAAGTAAGTATGAAATTCAATTACATATCAAGAGTTCAAATTTGGAACCCGTGCTCTGCGTCTGTGAAAAACTTAAACTAGGTATTAAAAAAGTTCACACTTAAGAGGATGTAATTACTTATGCAAATGTGATAGTTCTCTGATTAAATAACTGGAACATTTTTCACTAATTTATGTTATTGTAATTACAATTTTCGTGTTTCAAATGTTTCAAAATTGAGAAAATTCTTGTTAAAATTATGACGTTTGTAATTTAAAGTTGGCAGATATCTAAACATCGCCGCCCGGTATCTTTAAAAAACAATCATACCATATACCATAGCTGGCTGGTTTCGACATTATTCATCACATAGTTACAAGTCTAAATGAAAAAAAATACACTACAGCTGTATTTTTGGACATGTCAAAAGCCTTTCCTTTTGATCATCCCTTGCTTTTGATAAAATTGGAAAGATATGGCATAAGAGGTCCTACACTTAATTGGTTAAGTACATACTTAAAGAACAGGAAACAGTGTGTTGAAATTACAAAACTAAATGAACACAATGTGGAAACATGCTACAGATCTGACTTAAAATATAACGAGTTTGGTGTTCCTCAAGGAAGTGTACTTGGCCCATTGTTGTTCATTATATACATAAATGAACTTCCAGATATAATTCCATACAAGTCTGTTATGTTTGCAGATGATATATCTATTGTTGTGACATCAAATAAGATTGAAAATATTAATGAACATGAATGTAAGATCAATGACACGTTAGAAATTGTAATTAAATGGTTAGAAAGACATAACTTACAGATCAATATTACTAAAACAAACTATGTACAATTCAATCCAAAGCGAGGTAATAAAATTAGCCTAAATTTACATCATAGAAATAAGCAACTACATGAAATGAAAAGTGTAGCATTTTTGGGATTACTTTTGGACAAGCATTTAGACTGGCAGATGCAAATAGAAAGAATCTGCTGTAAATTGAACAGATATGTTTATGTACTACGAAAACTAAGACGTACTTCAGGCTTGCAAGTCTCCTTGGCTGCCTACCATGGCTATGTTAGCTCGACCTTAAGATACGGTCTTATTCTATGGGGAAATTGTACAAATTTTAGTAAGGCATTCATTGCACAGAAAAAATGTATACGTGCTGTCTGCGATTTAGCCCCATATGAATCATGCAAGCCATTTTTCAAAAAGATTGGTATTCTGCCTTTGCCCTGCCTTTATATTCTGGAGATATGCATGTTTGTAAAGAGGCACATGTATCTCTTCAAAACAGCAAATAGTACATTACTGCAGCGGCCGCGAAATAGGGGATTGCCGGCCGAGTAGTAATAGATGGCCGAGTGTTAACGAGGCCATCTAGAGATACGAGGCCGGCAATCCCTGTTCGTGGCCAAGGCTTGTATAGTGCTTTTCTCAAATAAATCCAAGGAAATGACACGAATGTTCAACTTATATATTCATATTTAATTCAAATTGGTTTTTTTTTGATTCCCGCCAAAATATTTTTTTTTCCAGCAATTTATTTGTAAGCTGTTCCAGTTAATGTTTTTGACGCAAAATCTTGAGATGATTTATATTTATTAAAAAATTACGACCTTATTAATTGGTTATTTTAATAAATTGTTAACAATAAACGCCAATCCTTATTTATTTTATTAAATCTAGCCAAGTAAGATATTAAAAAGTAAATTCACAAACTAAATTTTTCTTAATTGGCAGTATGTCATTGATAGTCAATAAAAGAAAATACGACCCACTAAAACAAAAGACAATCTCTTTGCTGGCCTTGGCCAGCAATGTTTGTATGAAATTCCATTATTGTCGTCTAATTTGAAATTGGAACGAATCTTCCTCAACTGCTATACAATGACATACTTCGTGTTCTATTGTCACGACTATAAGAACCACATTTCCTTGGATGTTTGAGAAAAAGAAAATTCTTCTAGAGTTCAGCGGAATCCAGGACGACTCGTTCATGTTTGTGTGCCTCGGACTGCGCTTTACACAAAACATTGCTTTGTTATGTGCATGAAAATTTTTAACAATCTGCCACAGTGTGTACAAGTTCTACCTCTAAATATATTTAAAAATAAGTTACTACAGATACTGTCAGAAAAAACCTACTACAGTGTAAAGGAGTTTCTCAATTATCCTTAAGCCTAAAATAAAAAAAAAATTTGCATGCTTTAAATTTGAAATAGCAATAAGCTTCCTATTGTCTCAATACCACCTAATGATATTTTATGTAACTACTTATTCTTTGCAAATAAATATATTCTAATTCTAATATTCTAATTCTAATAGACTACAGACATAGGTTAGCGAGTGAGTAGCTAAAATGGCGGGTCGTAGATTTTCTTTATTTTTTCAATGTGTACTTTTATTTTATTTTTATCAACTTGTTTCATTTTTGAGAAAATCACTATACAAGCTTCGCCCAGTAATCGCCATCCTGGCCTCGTATCATTGCTGGCTTCACCTAGCGGTAGCGGTTCGGCCATCAAACTTCTACTCGTCCAGGATGGCTTACTTACTGGTCTCTGCAGTAATGTACTATTAATTCGTATTTTTCTATTACTGTCCATTTATATTTTGATTTTTTTTTCCTATTTAATTCAATGTAATTTAATTTAATGTTTTATTAAATAAATAAATAATAAATAAAATAAATAAATATATATTTATTGACTTAATTCATTTCATTCATTTTAAACTACCTAATAATAATTGTAGTATTAATAACCATTTATAATTTATATTATGGATTTATAAGATCTGAAATAAACGATTTATTATTATTATTACTAAATATAGAATACAGGTAGGGGATAGATAAATTGCTTGAAAAATGCTAAGAAGAATAGAATCTTAAAAAACATTTTGAATACAAATTTTCCGGTGACTGCACTTTTTTGTTCTCTGTACCAGTACGTTAGTACTATTATTCTGTGTTTGTACCATAAAGTCAGAAGGGATAGTATTATAACTTCAAACAAAACTAGAGGGCGCTTTCCAAGAACATTGGGGTAGGTCTTTTTGCTTTCTAGATGTCGCATTCACTTCATCCGCAATAAACAGATGGCGTTGTCTAAGCGTACTTTGGGCTTTGGAAATATTACCGTTACATTTTTTAGGCCAAACCAAGGATGATATAGACTGGATTAGCAATCGCCATAGTACAGATCGTCCGCAGAAAAATAGTTCGATTATTAAATCTAGATGGCGCTGAAATAGACCTAGACATAGACATAGACATAGACATAACTTTATTCGACATCAAAAAAGAAAATAAACTGACTAATACACTGAGAAAAATAAAAAGAACAATAATAACAATAAAAACAAAAAACATAATTCTAGATGTCGAAAAGGAATTTGACTCAGCATAAGCTGTAGTAGATGCCTGCTACAGCGCTGATTTTCAGTCAAACCCTTCATATCCGTGCATCAAACTTGTTGGACCGGAATCAGCACAAACAAAATTTTGTATAAAAAGTGTGCAACAAATAAATAGATACATATATTATAGTGGGAGTTAGTTATTTTTTATTATCATTTATTTCAATTATACATAGTTATACATTATATTATACACATAGGTATCTATACATTTAAGGTAGTCGCATCAGAGGTAAGAGGACTTGGCCTTTCCACCTGCGGGCAATGTTTGTTGCAAATTAATTAAATATTTTTGTAATTTAATCTTAAAATTGCTAATAGTGATTAATTTTTTGAATGGTAGAGGCAAATTATTCCAACATTTTGTGGCAGTGTATTTAAAACTACCCTTAAAAGCGGCAGTTCGGTGATACGGAACAGCTAGTTCATTGCTAACCTCTCGGACCCCATGTGTGCTGGATCTGCTTTTACGCCACGTTAATTTTCGGAACAGGTATTCAGGCACTCCAGTTTTGACAATACCAAAAAGTAATGAGGATAAGTGAAGTTCTCTCCGGTACGCCATCTTCAAAATGCCAGCAGAGTTTAAATATGGTGTTACATGCGTACGCGAGGGAATTTTAAAACAAAACCGAGCACAGGCATTTTGGACTCTCTGCACTATGCGATCTGTGCGGGAGAGCAACCGAGGACCGTACATCGGCATAACCCAATTTTGAGAGTATCAGGGAATCGCACAACCTAATACGTAAATCTATGCTAAGAAAGTTTCGAATTCTATACAACACTTTGAGCCTGTAAAAACATGTCTTAGCGACCTCAGCTATGTGACCTTCAAAGCGCAGCGACTCATCCATCAAAACTCCAAGATTACGCACTTCCGACACTCTCTCCACTTGGTCTCCCGAGATCATTATGACTGGGTTATGGTCAGTTATTCGATTTATTTGCTTAGTAGAACCAAATACCATGACCTTCGACTTACCCGGATTAAGAACTAGACAATTTGACTCAGACCAAGTTGTGATGCACTCTAAATCTTCGTTTATTTTCGCCACGGCCGCTTCAGTGTTTTCAGGATGAAAAGAGAGGTAAATTTGGATATCATCCGCATAAAGATGGTAATTACAATGTTCTACTACATTATGGACGTCTGCAGTATATAATATAAAAAGAAGAGGTCCCAAAATATAGCCCGAGGCTTTGAAAGCAAAACAATAAGACTAAAGATGTTTTATATTACTACAAATGTATTATTTTTAAAAAATATGACATAATAATACATTTGCAGTAATATGAAATATCTGTAGTCTTATTGTTTTGCTTTCAAAGCCTCGGGCTGTATTTCAGCGCCATCTAGTTTTAATAATCGAGCTATTTTTTCGTGGCCGATCTATACTATGGCGATTACTAATCCAGTCTATATCATCCTTGGCCAAACTCTCAGATTGTAAATGTTTCTCCTGCAGGGTATAGTACATTACTGCAGCGGCCGCGAAATAGGGGATTGCCGGCCGAGTAGTTATAGATGGCCGAGTGTCAACGAGGCCATCTAGAGATACGAGGCCGGCAATCCCTGTTCGTGGCCAAGGCTTGTATAGAGTTTTTCTCAAACATGCATCATCATCATCATCATCATCGTCATCGTCGTCGTCGTCGTCACCATCATCATCACCATCACCTTAAACATGAAACTACCGTGAGACTCACTCATAGTGAAAATAAACGGATCACTCACTCACTCCGAGAGGAAGAGCTACGGATTAGCCCGAAACATGTCGAGTTAATCTCGTTTTAAGACGTGAGTGATCCGTTTATTTTCACTATCACCATCACCATCACCACCATCATCATCTTATCATCACCATCATCATCACCATCATCATCACCATCACCATCACCACCATCATCATCTTATCATCACCATCATCATCACCATCATCATCACCCATCATCATCATCACCATCAACATCACCATCATCACCACCATCACCATCATCACCACCATCACCATCATCATCACCGCCATCATCGACACCATCAACATCACCATCATCATCACCAACATCATCATCATCTTACCTTACCTTAAATAAACGTAGTGGCAGAATGTCTTAATGAACCAAAACGCAAAATATTGCTTATAGTTTTTTTTTAATGGCTAAATGCTATGATGCCATAGACCTATAAACGTCATAGTATGAAACAATAGACGATCACTTTGCTGGCCAAGGCCAGCAATGTTGTATGAAATTCCATTATTGACCTCTCGTCTAGCCCGCACCTTCAACGTGACACTTCGTGGCGTATTATAAGGAACATAACGTCAATATTTCATAGCATGTTTGAGAAAAATCAATTGTGTAACTTTTTTGACACTTGGCATCGGATTGTAATGACAGTTTTTGTATGGCTGTGAGAGCTGGCTGTTTCCAATACCAATTATCACATTTACATGCCTATAATATTAAGACATATTCGTATGTTAACCACGAAATACTACAATAATTGTATATAGTATAAATCTTCCCAGGTGAATTTTTCGCTTCGAGCCCTTATCTTTCAAAACAAACGGTGTCGTCATAGTATTAAGGTTCAAATTTAATGTAATGGCTCGAAGCGAAAAATTCACCTGGTAAGATTTATACTATACAAGACTGACACAGGTCATCCCATGTCAAGATTTACCGACAAATCTACAAATACGTCGACTAGAAATGAATAATCTCGTTTCACAACATAATTGTCATTATTACATTCAGTACCAAGAACCCGCTAGTGGTAAAAGAGTATCTCGACATTATGTCACTGACAACTGTCGCTTTAGTAAAATCGGGGCCTGAATGTATCTATATCTAACGCGGGCGAACCGTCATTTATGAAACAAGTTTATTCTTTTTAGGGCCCCATATTCGGAAAGGAGTCCGTTGAGCTTCGCGCATTTATCTCGCGGTGTCGCAAGCCGCAAGGCCTGCGAGGTAACCAGCGGATATCGGTAAAGCAGAGTGCAGAGTAAACATTTAGAAAGTAATCAACGCACAGCACAATTTGACGACCGGATAGCCTAGTTGTTAGCCTGACTACGAAGCTTGAGATCTCGGGTTCGATTCCCGGTCGGGGCAGATATTTTTGAGAAGAATACGAATGTTTGTGATCGAATCTTGGATGTTTAATATGTAGGTATTTAAGTATGTATCTTCTGCTTCTTTTCTAATATAAAATATAAAAAAATATCGTGTCACGGTGTTTGTTATCGAACTCCTCCGAAACGGCTTGACCGAATGTTACGAAACTTTTTGTCTATAGTCGGTACGTCTGAGAATATAGTATAGTATAGGTCGTAGGCTATTTTTATACCCCTAGGTGATATACTTATGGCAAAACAACATTTGTAGGGTCAGCTAGTCTATCTATAAGTATGTTTATCCGTAACTTTGTCTAGTAAAAATAGTACAAACTTTGCTTAGTTTGGGACTAGGTCAATTGGTGTCAATTTATTATTATTATTAATAATAATAATAATAAACAGGTCATTATAAAAAACCCGGCTAAGCGCGCATCTGACTCGCGCTCCGATAATTTCTTTATTATTTATTTATTATTTATTTATTGAATTAATCACATGCAAGCTTACAGTACAGAACCAAAACACTCACACATTAATTAAAAAAAAAAAACAAAAACAAACAAAAAAGTATTTTCTAAAAGTGACTTGATATAAGCTTAGTTCTGAAGTAAGTAACAAACATAAAAAAAGAACAATTTGAGAATCTTCTCCTCTTTTGAAATCGGTCAAAAACTACACTTCATCCGATTTTTAGCTGCCTCAATACCCTACCATGAACAAAAATGACAATGCTCTACGTAACCACTGTAAACACACCCTAACTTCCACTAAAGACTGCACCACACTTCATTTACCTTCGTTTAGTTGCCTAAGAGATATTCTCGGTATCAGAATACTATCTTATCTTGTCCAGTGCAAAACGAGCTACGAGAGGCAGCGCACGGCCAGTTGCGAAGCGATTTACATAATAATATTTCGTAACTGAGTTCGAACTTTTGACGAGGACAACTTTACTGGTTGAGCAAGTGAGTCGATTTTTTAATTAGCAAGGTTCGGATTTTTGTTTTTTTTTTGTAAAGATTAAAAAAAATTGTAACCAGGATTAATTTATAAAAAAGTTTGATTTATTTTTGATTGTTTGAAATTTCCTCTAATGTAATTTTGTTACGAATAATTAATTAAATCATTACGAAATTCGGAACGCTGTTAAAAATATCTTTTGCTTTAAAAAAAGTCAAGTTTTGACTTTTTTGGCAAATATTGAAAAAGTTCGTGATTCAAACCCCATTTTTAATTTTAGAATGGCTTATAAGACACATTAACAAAACAAAGCGTAAGTTAAAACTATTTTTTATTTCTATTTTACTAGTGATGTGCTCAGCTTTGTTTACTAGAATCAAGTTTTTTAATAAATCAGATATCTTATCATCAAAGAAACGCTATATTTTACTAATGTGTCATTATAATGAGTCATTATTTTTCACCATAACTACAGTGTATTTTGCCAAAATCATGTTACAGAATCTATAGATATAAATTAAAACAAGAAAAAAACTAAAAAACAGAAACAACTCTAGTAATAACCAAAATAGAATAGGTGCACAAACAGGACAAAAACAATAGGTAGGTAAAGGTTAGTACATTTGTAGAAACAAAATACAAACAAATGGTTTAGGTGTTTGTTAGTCTTTACCCTGGCTTTCCCGTGTGAATATCTCTCTGCCAGTTTAATTGTAATTCCGGATTTTTCCATAGTTCCCATGGGAACTCACAAAAAATACATTGCGGTCTTTACCGAAGGAAAACGCATGAAAATAAATTAAAAATAACATTCAGACCAAGACCGATGAATTGGATTTTCGTTTACCGTTTTAATTAATTTATTTATCAAAAAATGTTACGTTTTTAATCACAATTTAAGTCGGTTTGCCTCTGCCCACATTGTCGGAAACAGAAAAAAAAAATTTTTTTCTAAATTAATTCAAATAATTCTCTTTTGCACGGTTTATTTGACAAAAATACAGTAACATTGTGTTATTCGAATGAGCAGAATAACCTAAAAACACGACTAAGCACGACTTTATAGTAAGTTTAAAAAAAAATTCTTATTGAGACGAAAGCACGCAATTTTTTTCTTCACTTTTCTACAAATATTTCGTTTAATGTTACACCTCGGCCTACTTACTCGAAAATTAAGCTTGAACCGAACTGTTCGTTTAAATTTCAAAACAACATTCTCGTATTGCAACATGTTCTATGCACCTGTACCACCTTTACCTAAAGGAATCTAGTGGAGCACCATGTTTCGAAATTGTGTTTCCGTTCGCCGTTCTACAACTACACTAGCTTAAACCGCGGTTTCGCTTTATCTATCCACTAATATGCTCTACGATTTGTATCTACAAGTATAGCAAATTAGACATTTTCCTCCAATTTGCTCTACGAGCTTTATTATTGAGCAAATTGAACGGTTTTTCTCCAATTTGCTATACTAGTTCTAATGATGGAGCAAATTGGAGGAAAACAGTTCGATTTGCCCTACTAGTTGGAAAGCTAGAGTCGTTTCTATTTATTCCATAGTCTCATTTTCTATTTATTTCATTAACTAGTAGAGCCAATTAAAGAGGAAAAGTTGGATTTGATCTCGCTCACTTTACATTTGAGCTGGTATTTGAATTGGAATTTCGTTATTTCAAATTTCCAAATAAATGAAAATTTGGAATCTCTAAACATTACATCTCCTTCATTTACGTTAAATGAACAACAACTACGCTAAATTGGGTACGTAACAAATTACAAGCAATTTTAAAATGATAATGTCCAAATGTAATAATATCGTACTTTTTTAAATAATTAAATTTATCAGTCAAATATGTATGTAAATACAGAGGCCGCCGGCCGTATGTCTAACGCTTCTTTCTCTGTCACCGTCTTATACCTTTTGACATAAATAAATAGTGAATGCGTGGCAAGCGTGCGCGCGTTAGACGATACGGCCTCAGAATACAACATACATTTTAGTAAAATAAACCACCCCGCGTCATAATCTGGTATTGCGCCTGCGCAAAGGTGTCCAATACACTTGCCGATTGTCCCGTTAAACCGCAATGGACAACGTTAATTAATATCATAATCGTCTCAGAATTTGGTAAAACTTTACAGGATTGTTACAACATAAAACTAACCTAACTTAAACCAATCTGTCTACATAGTGAAAATAAACGGATCACTCACGTCTTAAAACGAGTTTAACTCGACATGTTTCGGGCTAATCCGTAGCCCTTCCTCTCGGAGTCGCACGTCACGGCGGCGGCTGCCGTAAGACGTGAGTGATCCGTTTATTTTCACTATGAGTGAGTATCACGGTAGTTTCATGTCAATCTGTCTACCTACACGATCAAAAAGGTTCGTATAGCTAAGGCGCAAGCCACACAGAAGAGACGTGAGACGGGGGCGCGTCGCAGGCTGCGTCTCCGCCCCGTCTCTTCTGTCTGCTTTGGATCGCGACGCTTCTATACATTTAGTATGAAAACTGATTCAAGGGGCGCCGCGACTGCGACGCGCCCCCGTCCCACGTCTCTTCTGTTTTCTCACTAAATTTTCCTTTACCAAAAGCCCACGGTGAATTTCGCACATAAGTAAATTCATATTATCGACTAGTCTTATTATATTAATTACCGACAGTCGTAATTTTCTAATACCTACTCTACTCATTCGAATTTCAAAACAAATATTCACATTAAATCATATCAAAGGACCGTTAGGTATAGTCGGGGTAAAAAAAGGTTCGTCACTTATCGACCTTAACTCGTTGACAGTAGAGTCGAAAAGTGACAAACCTTTTCTTACTCCGACTATACACATTTCATCTTCTGGGGCTCTAGTGAAAAAGGGGTTAATTCTGCAGAAGTTGAACAGCTGATTTCGACTTAACCCCCTTTACACATAAAGTAGAAAATAGCTGTTTAATTTCTACAGACTTAACCCCTTTTTCACTAGATCCTCTTATTATTTTATGTATGTTGACATGTTCCCCGCTAAATTAAATAGTACCTATAGAAAATTTGCATTTGTCTCAATCTAATTAAGTCACCAAGCCGTTCCTTAGACCACGACTTCTAAGCGCATTTTGTCACAAACTACATAACAGTTAACTACGTAATAGACAAGACAGTCAGGTTTGCCGCGGGTGCAGTTAAAACAAGATCTGTATTTATCGACCCGGAAGAATGAAAAACACACGACCTGACAATTGAAACCCTCATGTTATTGCCATAAGGGTTTGAATTATATTTTAATTTCAGAATCAGAATCGTTTTAATAATTTTGACATTGGAAGATCTCCACTATTTTTTTCCTTTTTTTTATGGCATTGGATTCTACACTTTGTAAGTATTCATATTCATTTTTTTTATATTCATTTATTAATAAAATTAAAATTTTTACAAGCCAATAAATTATTATTTCTTATATAGATTAATTACTACAACAACAACAACATTCTACAGCTTTAGTTTCCCTGTATTTGTTTTTTTATAAGTATTTTTTTTTTAATTTTATATTGTAGTTTAATTGTTTATTTTGTTTGTAATTATTTATTTTATTTTGGCTCGTAAAGATGAGTTTCTGCCAAGTTTCTTGCGGCGCATTCTTCTTGGTAATGATGGTCATTACGAAAGCGCTGGTAGTTTGGAAAAAGTGACATGTAAGGGAGCCCTTTGCGGCCAGCTTGCGGAATAAACGTTTTGATTTTTGATTTGATTATGAATTATCAGATCCTGCATTATTACTCGTATTGTCGTTCATTCCGAGTCGATAAGTATAGGGTCGTTATCTTAACTGCACCTGCACCGGCTATATTCATAGTCATAGCCAGCCCACCGCCAGCAATGTTAGTAGCAGTCACAGAGTTCATTTTAAGTGACAGTTGGGATTGTGTAAAAAAAATACTAATGCTTTTTTTATAACAAAATGACAATTATAGGAAGCTAATTTTTTTTTCATTTAATTAACTTCAAAAACAATTTAAATTCGCCATCATCATCATCGTATCGGCCGTAGGGCGTCTCCAATCATTATGGTTGGAAGCGGCTTGCATTCTGAATAATTCTATTCCACACAGAATTTACAACTTATATTTCGAGGCATATATTTCAATGTGAAATGAAGGTCATTGCTTATTTGATATGTAATAAATGCATTACATTATATTAAAAAATAAAAACTACAGAAAACGATTAAAAAGCTTACTTATCTGGAATTGGTCCCCAATTTCAAAAGAATATAATCATTACATGCCAATGATAGCAGTGGGGAAGTACTAAGTACGGGGAAGTACTACACTTACTAAAATTATTGCATAGTGGGTACTAAATTAATGTTTTGTCTATGTCCCGCAAACGCAAGTGCTAAAGCGACAGATAAAGACAAACGATTATCGAATTATTTATTTATAAAGGGTTCCGCCCTTTGCAGCTTCAAGAAAACAAGTTACAGATGAAGTTTGTAAATAAATCCATACTTCCATATCCATACTTCCATAATAATATTATAAATGTGAAAGTGTGTTTGCCTTTTCCTTCTTTACCGTTGAAACTGAGCGACGGATTGCCGTGTTTTTTGGTATGGACATAGTTGAAGGTCTGAAGAGTGACATAGGCTACTTTTTACTACGGGAAAATATCTCATTCCCACGGGAAAACACGTTTTAATTTATTTCAGCTCATAAGTCCCATAATAGTCCCATGTTTATTAGTTAAATAAAATAAAATAAAATAAATATTAGGGGACAATCTTACACAAATCGACCTAGTCCCAAACTAAGCAAAGCTTGTACTATGGGTACTAGACGACGATAAACATACTTATATAGATAAATAAATAAATACTTAAATACATAGAAAACATCCATAATTCAGGAACAAATATTCGTGCTCATCACACAAATAAATGCCCTTACCGGGATTCGAACCCAGGACCTCTTGCTTCGTAGGCAGGGTCACTACCAACTAGGCTAAAGCGGTCGTTAAATAGTAATTTATCCCGATATTCTCACAGGATCAGTACCACTACCATGAGTTCACAGTGACCGTACTCGTTAGCGACTGTGTAAATGATTTGTATGGAGACTCCATACAAATCATTTACGCAGGCGCTATCGAGTACCGTCACTGTAAACTCATGGTAGTGGTACGGAATTGAATCCCGTAAAATAAAATAATTATAATCTTAACCGCTATGTCAAGAGAGATTATTTTTTGCACGAGTAAAACTCATGTACTTAACACGATGTAAGTAAATCCCCATAGATTTTTTGTAAAATCATGGCAGATACTATACTACTACATACTACTACTACTACTACTATACTACTATAGGCAGGTTTACACGAGCGAAACGGGAAAATGCTATTTAGTTTTTAATAATGTTGACGCAAATAAAACTACGAGTGATGTTTATCATTATAAACATTACGTACACTTGACAGGAAATGCATTGTTGAATAAACACAAACACAAAGGTATCCTTACAAAGAGTTTCAAGTTTACCTAAGACTATGTCTATTTTCACAAAACAGTTTAACTTAGTTTAGCATACCTAATGTTTTAATGTTTTAAGATAAGAAATCTTTACCTTCAAAATCTATACCTATAAAAGAGTACCGAGACAGACCGGTAGACAAGGTTTGGCGGAAATACACCCTGAGGATCACTACGAGGTCATTGAGGCGCACCAAATGGGAAATTTCCGAAAATAAAACCAAAATTCTTACGGGATAGAGTTCTTTATTCTTCTACGAGAGCGCAGCCACATAAAGCTAGTGTAGAATAAATGAGAAACTGTGTTACATTCTCCGTCTACTACGAGATGACAAGTGTGTCCAGAATCAAAGCCAAAAGCATGCGGGACATCATCCACTTTAGTCTGGCGTTCGACCGAATCCGGTTTCGGCTAGTTTCAGCTTTAAATTCAATTTCGGTTTAGCTTCGATTTCGGTAGAGCATCTGCCCAGACTAGAATCGAAACCCAAATTGGTTTAATGGGCTTACATGCAGTGTTCGAGGGTGGTCGGTGTTACGGAGTAGCTCAGCCACCAGTACAGCCGCTAATTTTTCAAATAAAATAGAATACCCACAAAACTATTAATTTGCCGAATAATCGAAATGAAAGTGTAAGTGTTGGTCACCTTTTTAAAGTTTATTTTGTTAAAACGCAGCCAGAACATACACTATTACAACATAATTTAAATTAGGTACTCAAAATTATTTCATTTCATTACTTTATTCATTCTTTCTACACAGTTCTATACAGTGGTGTATCTAGGGTTGTTATCCAGCAGGGGGCTAGCCCCTATTATTGCCATGATCATAGGGACAAAGCAGAGCCGATACGCCAATCCTAAGGTAGGCACTAGACCATTCTGGGGTGGGCATGGCCTACCCCCTCCCCTTTTCTATATACGTCTCTGACTATTTAAAAGTCACCAAAACTGACAATACCGAAACTGTCATTCTACAGTTTGTAAGGAATTAATTGTTGGAGAGATAATACTTTTTATGAGAGTGACAATATTGGCTTGAATAACAGACGCGTATCTGGTTTATTCTACATTCTGGTTTAGTCTAACCCCTTGTTTCACCACTTTATTAAGTTTCTGTTATCCTATGTAACATGTAACGTATCTGAATCCTTCTCTGTTTAATTTAACAAAACAAACAAAGACGACAGATGTGCATAGAAGAGATGTAATTGCATCGAAGATCCCTTTTAAATGTCTCTATCGAATTTTCTCCCTATTTGTTTTTAATTTCATCATCATCATCATCATCATATACGTCCCACCGCAGGGCACAGGCCTCCTCTCAGAATGAGAGGGCTTGGGCCGTAGTTCCCACGCGTGCCTCGTGTGGATTGGGAACTTCACACACGCCATTGAATTTCTTCGCAGGTGTATGCATGTAATTTCGCACATAAATTCCGAAAAACTCAGAGGTGCGAACCAGGATTTGAACCCACGACCCTCTGCTTGAGAGCCCATACATAGGTCAAACCACTAGGCCCCCCGCGGCTTTTTTAATTTACTTCATCCGAACCGGATCACTTAGTAGTTGTACAAAATTGAAACACGACGTCAATTTTAACTTTTTTAAAACCAAAAATACAGAGAGTGATGAAAATAATTATAATATTTGACTTGCTATGTTTCGTAAGCGACCTTACGTTTGAATGCGACCATTAACTGATGCAAAATAATATTAAATTTTTAACACGGCAACATTTGTCTTTAAATAAATAAATAAAATAAATACGACGGCCGGATAGCCTAGTTGTTAGAGATCCTGACTACGAAGCTTGAGGTCCCGGGTTCGATTCCCGGTCGGGGCAGATATTTGTGTGACAAATACGAATGTTTGTGCTCGGGTCTTGGATGTTTAATATGTATTTAAGTATGTATTTATCTATTTAAGTATGTTTATCCGTTGTCTAGTACCCATAGTACAAGCTTTGCTTAGTTTGGGACTAGGTCAATTGGTGTGAATTGTCCTGTGATATTTATTTTATTTATTTTTATTTAAATAAATAAATAAATCGTGGGACGATTGACACCAATTGAATTAGTCCCAAATTAAGCAAAGCTTGACAAATCGTTCCAACTTATTCCATTAATACAACTGATATTATAACTAGTGGGAATAGACCGCGCGTTTGATAATACGATCTCAGGAAGCCACCAAGTTTTCTGACGCTCCTTTTAATTTATTCTTTTATTTTATCAGAATGACAGCGGCAACACTCGTGCAGCCGACGGGGGAGATGTGGGAGAAGATCAGGATGGAACTGAACGAAGACCAGAACACCAAGAATCGGGACCTCGAGGCTATCAAGGAGTGGCTGAGGAAGCAGCCGCATCTGCCGGACCAATGGGGTACGCATCTAGTTATATCAAGGACTATTAACTAAAACCCACCCTAGCTTATTAGCCTGGAGAAATTGATCGTAGTTGGGAACACAAATGGCAAGCGAGCCCGAGGCAGATCTCCTACCAGATGGACCGACCAAATAAAAGACTCCAGGTCTCCAAGGTTTAGCTCTTTGGGGTAGGCTGTAATAGAGAGATCTCTCTCCAGGCAGATGTTATGCCTGGGGACCGAAGTCCAATGGATGAAAGTTGGAAGTTGTATTTATGCAGCCGAGTTGAGAAACTTTGATAGCGTGATGTAGATTTGTAGCAATTAGTTCCTTATGTGACGACTAGATGGCGCTAGTAGTCGCTACAGCTCCGTCGTCAGGGCCGCGATGGATAGAGACCGATGGAAACAAATAATTCACTCCAAGTGTGGACCACTTGTTGATGACCACGATCCTCAGTCATGAGGGAACGACTGGAGAGAGAGATTAACTAAAAAGGAATAACAATTTGTGTACAATGTCACGTTCCTTTGACCTGTACGCCAACTACGGATACATGCGTCACAAAGTATCTCTATTTAGTTTTCATTGAGTTCATAGATGTCGAAATTATGTAAAGCAGTCAAAATGCCATAGGAAATTAATGGTGCAGAGACCACTCTACTTGATAGTGTATGTGCGTGAGAGCTTGCACGCGTGTGTGTGTATGTGTGTTTTTTTTCAGTACCATTGACCATTTAGGTACAACAATATGTTTACAGGAAATAAAAACTGTATTTTTTTGTTAATGGACATTGCGTAACTATTTTAGCGACCTAGTTTGCTTTCTCTTTCTTATGAATTGGGTGACCACAAAAAGCCGCAAAAACCGTGTCACGAAATTTCTATGGTATATTAGAGATAATATAATAAGATAGGTGTGTAGTATTTAGTTTAATCGGGTTATGATTGGGTTGTTGTTGTTGTTTCTTCTAATACTTTTTTCTTTTTTTTGTTTCTTTAGTGTTCCGTGTTCCGCTAGGAAGAGGCATAGGTCTCAGGAACATTCAGCCAATTATTTTAGGGCCACCACAGACCGAAGCGTTTTCGTTGCCGTCGCGCGCGCGCCCCGCGCTTCGGTCTGTGGTAGCCTTTGAATGCTTGAATGTTTAGTTTTTAGGGTTCCGTAGTCAGATAGTTTTATGTTAGAATGATATGTTTTTCTTTTTTTATAATAATTATATAATTTGTGTCTGTTTTGTGTGGCCTTCCGTGATGTTGCTGTAGGTACTGTGGTCCGGCGGAAGACCAGTGCTGGTTTTTAACTAGCAACATGCTGAGCCGGGTCCCTTTTTGTAGCAGCACTAATATGTACATTTCTATGTCTATGTCTATACGTATGTTTGTACTCTTATTTTTGCCTGTGTATGTGTTATTGTTGTTATAAAATAAATGTTTTTCTTTCTTTCTTTCTTCTTTCTTTAGTATTTCACTCAATCAGAACAATGTTTAAAATTAAATCATTTAGTGTCTACACAGACAGACAGACAGACGGACAGACAGACAGACAGACAGACACACACACACACACACACACACACACACACACACACACACACACACACACACACACACACACATAGCGGTCAAACTTATAACACCCCCTCTTTTTGTGTCGGGGGTTAAAAAGCAGTAAGTCGAATTTTATCCGCTTCTTTTCCCCAAAGACGAAGAACCGAAAGAACCGAAAAAACTCGGTACTCGGTTCTGGCTCTCGATCGGAATCGAAATAACCGGTTCCTAAAATATAGCCGATTACCATACTCTTACACCGTACCTATACTCTCTACCAGCGTTGCCAGACGTCCCGATTTTCCCCCCAAAATTAAATGTCCCGTGCGGGACAGGCTCAGTCCCGCTTTTGGGCGATTGCTCTTGTGCAATGACGTATAGTAAAATAACGTATTTTTTTTAAAATAACTTCTGTTCTCATACATAGAAACGTAAATTGGAATCCGAATAAAAGGATGAAAATTTGGAAACCTTATCTTATCGCAAAGAAAAATTATAAGGTTTGTTTGTACGGAACCCTCGGTGTGCGAGTCCGACTCGCACTTGACCGGATTTTTTTATGTCCCGCTTTTTACAAAGGGTAAAAAAGGACCCTATTACTGAGGCTCCGCTGTCCATCCATCCGTCCGTCCGTCTGTCCGTCGGTTACCATTAACCGTTATAGCTCGACAGTTGAAATTTTCACAGATGATGTATCTCGGTTGCCGCTATAACAACAAATACTAAAAAACAGAATAAAATAAATATTTCAGGGGCTCCCATACAACAAACGTGATTTTTTTTGTTCGATATTGGTAGTGATAAATTATTATTAGAATAAAACAAATATTTAAGGGGGGCTCCCATACAACAAACGTGATTGGCTAGTTTTTTGCTCAAAAGGACTAAGAATCCCGCTTTGCCCAAAAGTTAGTCTGGTAACGCTCCTACCCACCTATATTCTTACGGTTAAATTATAGCATACCTTTTCTCGTGGTATTTTGAGGAGTTATTTTTTTTATTTCGTTTTCCTGTCTTATAAAAAATAATCTCTTGTCAATTTTGTCATTACGACATAATGTGTCAATGACTTTGTCCTCTTTATTAATGATTTGAACTTTGTCTTATGGCTACAACAGCAGATTTTGACTGGAAGTACTTTTTTATTATTTATTAGATACTCATGATGAAACAAAAAAGGTGAGAAGGTGAATGCGTTCGGGTTAAGACGTTTTGTCTTTATAAGTAGGTATGTATGTACCTATGTCGTATACATATACACCGTGAAATTTTAGTGGTTGTTTTCCCGAAACGAGGTGATTTAGTATCGATTGTACAATCGATTGATAATTACTATTTTGACTAGAGTCAAAAATCCAATTGTGAAAAACGAACGTCGAAAATGACCGCAAACCAATAGTAACGCTTCGTTGGTACCTAACCTATCGTACAATCGTACGCTACTTGTACCAACGAAGCGTTACTATTGGTTTGCGGTCATTTTCGACGTTCGTTTTTTACAATTGGATTTTTGACTCTAGTCAAAATAGTAATTATAAATCGATTGTACAATCGAAACTAAATCACCTCGTTTCGGGAAAACAACCACTAAAATTTCACGGTGTATACAATAAGTGTAGTTTTGATCTTCAAGGATAATAATAAGTTAATTCATTGTGCATTTTAAATCAACACAAGAACACAATTTAGAAAAATAATTAAATAATAATACGTTTTCACTCGGGCACGCCTTGCGCACGCCTTCAGTCTTTCTCTCGTTAGTTCATTCATTCCAACTCCCTCATTCTATCATCTCATTCGATTAACCATTCACCACATCACTCATTCCTACGTATACAATTCACGTTCGTCGGCCAATTTCAATGGAAATAAAATAATGTTAAAAAGTAAAGAAGGCCGTCATACAAGAATCTTGTTTTTTAGCGTTTTTTTCCTTTTTTTTTTTCTTTTTTTTTAGCCTGTTAAAGTGTCCCACTGCTGGGCAAAGGCCTTCCCTTTTTCCGCCATTCGTCCCTATCGAGAGCATGCTCCTGCCAACCTACTTGATATTTTTACTTTTACTTTATAATTTTTTTTAAAACATTGTACGAAGGTACGGAGCCCTTTATGTACGAATCGAACTCTCACTTGGCCGGTTTTTTCGATACGGTGGTACAAAACCCTTTGTGGTGATATAAAATCGCCCCGTCACTTTCCCTTTACATTTTCGCGCAGGTTCTAGATATCTACACCATACGATCGATCATAAACGTAGGATGACGTCACAACTGTATCTAATCAGTACCTGGAACAGTGTTTACCATCACAACATTATCAACGGTATTAGTAGCCCCTATTTGGCTACAAGTTTTGATAAATGTGGTAAATTGCGACGCGTATAACGAATATGACGCACGGCTGATTGCCTACTCATGTATAATGTTAAAGGTTGCACTGAGTCACTCAGTAAAGCCAGTGTCTTTTTACGCCCTTTTAATACAATACAATGTCTTTTTGTTGTACACTGTACATACAATAAAGTAAAACAGGTACCAGTCGAGGTCAAAGATATCATTACACTTTTTAGACGACCAGATAGCCTAGTGGTTAGAGAACCTGACTACGAAGCTTGAGGTCCTGGGTTCGATTCCCGTGTCGAGGCAGATATTTCTATGAAAAATACGAGTGTTTGTCCTCGGGTCTTAGGTGTTTAATATCTACAATACAATACAATGACTCTTTATTGTACACCAGGAATAGTAAGCAATACAGAAAACAGGTACACAGAGAGAAAGTTACAAGGTAAGCAATAGGCGGCCTAATCGCTTAAGAGCGATCTCTTCCAGGCAACCCCTTAACAGAAAGAGGGAAGGACTACAGCAGGTGGTGCATCAACAGTGGATCAGAAAATTAAAACGCAACAAAAATAGTACATCTACTCATACATATATCGTACATAATAATAGGTACACGTCTAAAACAAATATAAGCAGTGTGTGGGATAAACAGTCACATATAAATAAATAAATAAATAAACTATAACAAAGCTAATTATTACAAGATAACAGATAGTACACCTTAAGCATAGATTTAAAGATTGACAGAGATTTTGCCCACATATCTACATAGCCATTGATATTTGAAGCTATAAAACTGACACTGAACCTTAGGAATTTCTTGCTCCACTATACCAAATCAATCAATCAATCAATCAGTCAATGCAATGCCAAATTTAACTGGAACTGAGTGAAATTCTTGCATGATTTGACTCAAACAAACAAACGTTCCAAGTGGATTAAAGCTTGTTGTAACCAGTAGCCCAATCTGATTCCAGACGACCAGCGTCTCTTGAACTTCCTCCGCGGCTGCAGTTACTCCCTAGAAAAGACCAAGCGTAAACTGGACATGTACTTCACCATGCGCGCAGCTTGCCCAGAGTTCTTCACCAACAGAGATGTCAACAGGCCAGAGTTGAAGGAACTAGTGTTCAAGTCGTAAGTATCATCATTTTGCTTCATCATCGCCGAGCTATACACGATGATTTTTAATTAACCAATTTTTCTAGATAAGATTTACGTGGCGACCACATTTAAGTTATGATTATTTAGAAAATCACCTTTTTAATTAAAATCATTGTCATCCTAGTCTATGAGTTCAAAGGACAAATAATGACTTAGGTTCTGGCCTCTAACGTCCAGTTCCCCAAACGTCCAATCCCCCAAAGGTCCAGTTCCCCAAAGGTCCAATTCTCTAACTTCCAGTTCCCCAACGTTCAATCCTCTAACCAGTCCAGTCCCCCGTCCAGTACCCCGTATCTACCCTAATTTCTCACTAACAATATTTTTGATTGTTTGAATTATCATCATCATCATTTACCGGTATTATTTACAAACAAAAATAAATTTAAATCGAAGATATCAAGGAAATTTTGGAAATTAAGAAAGTTATTTTCGATACCGGAATTTGACACGGTGACTGGGCAATCGAGGAAATGGACATTCCAGGGAAACTTTGACGTGAGACCTGTCTTATTCCCCGCCAAAGTGATGACACTTGACGAAACTACTTAACTTCTACAAATGTAGGATGACCATAATATGTATTCAATGGAGGGAGGAAGATTTAACAGTATTTTTTTTTTAATTAAACAGAGGCTTGATTGCTTGAGACCTCATCTGTTAAATTCTATTCCAAACGACTACCTACTTAATTCCATTTTGGATAGGGATTCATATTTTTCAACTCTTGATCACCGATTTAAAATCACCGTGTTAAATACCGATTTTTTTCTTGTGAATATTACTTATCGGTTTCAAATTGTTTTATTTCAAAAATAGGTAGGTTAAGTACATATATGAAAAAAGAAAAATTATAATACGCATAGTATTGCGTAGGTATTTCATCATATAACTAACATTTTTCTTCACTCACTCATTTCATCAATTCACCAGTTTTTTTGCAATCAGTACTTTATGTAGCTGTGTGTGTAAACATTCGCCTCAACTCTCGTGGCGTTACCTATACCTATGTTTGAAAATTACACTATGTGTGACTAATATTGAAATAAATATTGGCAAAAATGGAATGCCTCGTCTTAACCAAATATTCGCTATTACAGGCAAGGAGCCCCACTACCCGGCCTCACGCCAAACGGCCGGCGAGTCACAGTATGCAGAGGTGAGTATTTCATCATCTTGACAGCGAGTCAAGGCGAAACTTAATAGCTTGGACCTACGTTGAGCAAAGTTGACAATGTTGACACTCACGTGGCGAACAAAAGCGTCTATTTATGTCGACGACCTTTTTGTTTAAAGGCTTTTGTTTTATAATAAAGCGTTCGCTCGAAGAACTGATGGCCGATGGGGCAAAAAGGTTCTCGAGTGGCGTCAATCGACCGGAAGACGCAGTGTAGGTAGGCCCCTAACAAGACGGAGCGACGACTTGGTTAAGTTTGAGGGATCGCGTTGGATGCGGATGGCACCGACATCGTGGTGGTGGACCGATCTGTTTGGCGAGCCTTGGGGGAGGCCTATGTTCAGCAGTGGACGTCTTTCGGCTGAAATGATGATGATGATGAAAGGGCTTACGATCCTTTTAATTCCGTAGCACTTCGGCCAAGTAGGGTTCCGTTATTATTATTATTTTATTATCATTATTATTTACCGCACATAAGCTACTACATTAATTACATTAGATAATTACATTTGAAATTTACCATGAGCTTTACGGTGAAGGAAAACATTGTGCAGAAACCTGCATACACCTGCGAAGAAGCTCAATGGTATGTGTGAGTTCCCAATCCGCACTGGGCCCGCGCCCGCGTGGGAACTACGGCCTAACCCCTCTCATTCTAAGAGGAGGCCAGTGCCGTCCAGTGGGACGTATATAGGCTGGGATTAGGTACTTGTCCCATCGTCGACAAGAAAACGATAAGGGGTATGTATTACAATACCGAAGTTCGAAAGACCTAATGTATTAAAACATCGAATGGGTCAAAAGACCGACACGATTTTTTTCTGAAACCGTTAACTTTTTAAGATAAAACAAACCTAACCTAACCTAATGGGTTCTGTATGATGCCGTTTTAATAAATTCTGAAAAGTTTACGGTTTCAGAAAAAAATCGTGTCGGTCTTTTGACCCATTCGATGTTTTAATACATTCGGTCTTTCGTACTTCGGTATTGTAATACATACCCACGATAAGCTATCAATATTTTCTCGCTCAAGAAACGAAGAATACTTAGATAGGTATAGATCTCGCGTCAATAAAGGAAACCGCACCGCCACCGCCCAGGTGGACAACTAAAAAAAAAAAAGCATCAAATCAAAGCAAAGCTCAGGCATCAGAGTGGCCTCGTTTGTATGAAAGGTGGACTGTCGGCCGAATTTATATTTTATTTCTTATTTTAGCTTATAACGTGTTTTTTTTTGAGTTTTTGTGCATGCTAACATCTCTGTTCTGTAAAAGCGAAATCTTACTGTTGGTTATTTTATGCCAAACCACTGGGTTCTCACGATACTGGCCCGACCTAGTGTGAGAACCGCTGCTAAACTCTAGTTCCTAGGTATAAGCTAAGTAGCTGTGTAAGCACTTATGTAATGTACATTTATCTTGGCAAATAAATAATTTTCTATTTTTCTATTTTCTATTAATTATTTGGCCGTAAGTGTACAGGTATACAACGGAATACAATACTAGTTTTATTTGTTTTTGGTGTCCTTTTTATAATACTCAAGTCATTAATCAAATGTATCAAGATTATTAACTCTAAATCGATTCACATAATGCACTCCAGGGCCTCAAGATAGAGGCTCAGCCTAGTTTGGGGTCCGCCAGACATCCCACTTGTGTATAATAATATATATGTGCTCTCTTTTTAAATTTAAATGAATGGTATATTGTTTTGTAATGTATTTCAAGGATTATGAGAAATAAATTATTATTATTAATTATTATTATTAGTTTCCATCTTATAAAATTCGAATGCCACTGACTTTCTTAAAAATATTTGTAGGGTGGGCCATAAGGCAATCCCTGAATGTACAAACATGTTTAGTTTTTAGTATTATGTTGTTTTGTGTGTGGCCTTCCGTGAGTTTACTGCACTGTGGCCCGGCGGAAGACCAGCGCTGGTTTAAACTAGCGACATGCTGAGTCGGGTCCCTTTTGTGACATCACTAATGTGTGCATTAGTGTGTATCTATCTATCTGTCTATGTCTATTGTATTCTTATTTTTGCCTGTGTACGTGTTATTGTTGTCATAAATAAATGTTTTTCTTTCTTTCTTTCTTTCAATCAGCCAAATGACACCATAGTAACACAGTTATAAAATATAATGGAATTTTTCACTTTATCTTTCTTCCTATCTAAAATGACTATTGTACGAGTATCTACAGGCAAAAATGACGGGCGGAAATTGAATTTTGTTTTTCTCGCTCTTATCTTTTCTCATAAACATATCTTGCATATGATTGTGAGTGATTGATATGGGTGCTCTCGTGACTGCTGAGACGACAGATCTTTCTAACTACGACTTATTTGAGTAACAGCTTTGCGGGTGCGGCGTGGCGTTCGCTTGGTGAAATGACGTTGTGGGACAACTGTCCTGTTCTGTCTCTCCATATCTATGTGACTTGAAAATTTAGTTTCGACAACAATTAAAATGGATGTATTGTCCGTGATATTTATTATTTAAGACGTGGTAGCATATTGCCTATCAAGCAGGGGGACGTGGGTTCCAGTTCAGGTTCGCACCCATGAGTCCCATGACCACGACAATTTATGTGTGAAATTACATTTTAAATTTACCATGAGCTTATACAATGAAGGAAAATATCGTGAAGAAACCTGCGAGGAAATTTAATAGCGCGTGAGAAGTTTCCAATCCGCACTGGGAACGTGGGAACTTCAGCCCAAGCCTTCTCGTTCTGAGAGGAGGCCTGTGCCTGCATATGAAGGTGAAGATGATCCTATCTAATGGTGATGATGCTGACGATTATTTATTTATTATTATTACAGGATTGGATAAGAACCTGGACACCCACCAGCTCATAGATGCCTTTAAACTCGCCCTGATGATCGGAGACGTGAGATTGAAGGAGGAAATAGAAGGAGTGGGTGGAGACGTGTACATCCTTGATGCTTCCATCGTATCACCAAGCCACCTCAGCCGACTCTCGCCTTCAGCCATCAAGAAATTCCTGATCTGCGTTCAGGTAACCTTTTTCTTTCAAACAAGTGAAACATTTTACGAAGGTTTATTGAAACTAAAAATAGAAATAAATAAATAGATAAATAAATATCACGGGACGATTTCCACCAATTGACAACCTTTCATTTTTTTAACACCTGAAAATTACTACAGGAATCGAAAGAGTTTCGCCTCCTGAACACGGAAAAATATTTATTATAATTTATTTCTCCATATTTAAAAAAAAAACAACAAATTTAAAAACATATATGTCCTTACAAATACATCCACAGAATAGATATGTTTTCTTTACCCTTTTCACTAGAAAAAAGAGCTGTCATAATTTTAAATCTGATAACAACCTTAACGTCAAATTTACGTCATCACTTTTTTTTAATAGAGACTAGACAAAAGTAATGGATCTATTCTATCGTTACGCTCTTTTAGAATAAGCACATCTTTAAAAAATTGTAACAAATTAATTAATAACCCTAGGGAAAATTTCGAACTATCAGCGTCTTTCTCTTTCCAGACAGAAAACAGAGAACGAATCAAATTATAGTCTTAGAAATGTGAAATGTTGTCAATTGACCTAGTCCCAAAGTAAGCTAGGCAAAGCTTGTGTTATGGGTACTAGGCAACGGATAAACATACTTATATAGATAGATACATACTTAAGAGTCATTGTATTGTATTGTACATATTAAACACCTAAGACCCGAGAACAAACATTCGTATTTTTTCATACCTACCAATATCTGCCCCGACACGGGAATCGAACCCGGGACCTCAAGCTTCACAGTCAGTTTCTCTAACCACTAGGCCATCTAGTCGTCTAAATACAAATATTAAGAAATACCTACCTACTAAATTAAATCTAAAAAAGGCCCCCGTGGCATGGTGCCTAAAAGTCTGGCAGCATTCCCTCGTTGAATAGCGATGCCGATTCATTTGGTCCAGCCCTTTGGTCTCCCTCCAGTAGTGACGACCAGATGCAGACCTTGCAAGGACCCGGGGTCTCTAAACCGGCAGCAACGAAAGTGTATGCTGAACCGAGACCCTGGTATTTTAAAACTTTCCTGTTCTCGACCGCATCAGACGCTGCGCCAGCTTTTTTTATTGTACCCTGGAGGTGTGAAGGGGCTAAAGTATCGACGCAGGTTTCTATATCAACCTCCAGAGGTTATCGAAGACCTCCAAGCAGGGCTTGACTGGTAATTTCCGGAACCGGTATTAGTGTTGGTACCTCTACTGGGGTACCGGTAACAAGTATAGGTCCTACATGATACCGATCCCGGTATAAATGATGAAATTTACGGGTTTTAAAAAGTGCGCTGGAAGTGTATGAGAGAGAAAGAGAACACAATAAGTTATTTAGTCACATCCCGGATTTTTCCCTTAGAAACAGGAACCGCCCACTTGTGTCGTACCACGTACAATCACCACCACCAGTACCACTACCATGAGTTTACAATGACCGTACTCGATAGCGACTGCGTAAATGGTTTGTATGGAGACTCCATACAAATCATTTACGCAGTCGCTATCGAGTGCCGTCACTGTAAACTCATGGTAGTGGTACAGATGGCCGAGTGGTTAGAGAACTTGACTACGAACGAAGCTTGAGGTCCCGGGTTCGATTCCCGTGTCGGGGCAGATATTTGTATGAAAAATACGATTGTTTGTTCTCGGGTCTTGGGTGTTTAATATGTAGGTAGGTATATAAGTATGTTTATCCGTTGTCTAGTACCCATAGTACAAGCTTTGCTTAGTTTTTGGACTAGGTCAATTGGTGTGAATTGTCCCATGATATTTTTAGGGTTCCGTAGTCATTTATTTATTTAATCAGCTGCAGAAGAAAAGGAACCCACGGTGTAGATAGGTGTAACCGGTGTGGTTACCGCCGTTACGGAGGGGTATCTTCTTTCTGCAGCTGACCGTACGTATAACCATTATTAGAGACTCCATTATACATCCTTAGAAGAATATTACATGCTTAAAACAAGTTAGCTATGAAGTATCTTTTTTTTTTTTGTACTTATTTTTTCAACTTCATTTTTTTATTACTTTTACGGTTTTTTCTGGGTTTTTTCTGTGCATCTATATTTCAGTTTGTATTTAGTACGAAATGTATTACATGCTTACTTCGGATAATAATAATTAATGGTAGAATTACTTGTCCATTGACCAAGTTATGATATAAAATAGACACAAATAGTAATACAATCACATATTAAAATAAGGTATGCATGGATTTTCGTAACCGCTGCAGACGGAACCTCGTCCTAGGCGTGTCCGAAACGCTCTTTGCCGGTTTTTTGTTGTTTCTATTTTCGATTTTTAAGCAATGCACTTTATTTACCTCGGCGAGAACAGCAATCGCCTACTTTAAAACCTTAGCAATTTTTTTTGGGGTTTTTTCTGTGCATCTGTATTTCAGTTTGTATTTAGTACGAAATATATGATTTCACGGGATGACCGTAAAAGTAATAAAAAAAATGAAGTTAGCAATAATGTACTATTAATTACTATCTGTTGCTCGCGTCTCCGTCCGTGAAGAATTGGGGCATAAAAAATAGTCTACGATCTACCGATTACAGAGAAAAAAGTTTCATAAAAATCGGTCAAGCCGTCTCGGAGGAGTTCGATAACAAACTCACGAAATTTTTATATAGGTATTAGATTAAACACTGTTCGTGCACACAAACTCACTAACCACGCTTATTATTTCACTACCTTCGATTAAAAATTACCAATCAGCTATCCCAGCATTAAATTACACTTTACAACATTTCGCTCAAGGATTTAGTTCCGAAACTGTTTCGAAACTCCGCAACATTACCTTGAAAGCTGCTCCGAAAAGCTGCGTTTGCGCAATGCATACATATCTTTGGAGCCAAGGCCAAGGTGGCATTAATGGTAATAACTATAATAGCGTATGATGCCGAATCGGCACGATAAATTACGTCAAAGTGTAATAATGTCATACACAGCGTAAAGAAACAAAACTTGTGTCCCCTGTTGACATAAAATTAACGCCTCCAGGTCAGCAATCATCATCATCCCCGCCTACATATGTCGCACTGCAGAGCACAGGCCTCCTCTCATAATGAGAGGGCTTGGGCCGTAGTGCGGATGGGAACTTCAAACACACCATTGAATTTCTTCATAGGTTTCCTCACGATATTTTGCTTCACCGTAAAGCTCATGGTAAATTACAAATGTAATTTTGCACATAAATTCCGAAAATTCAGAGGTGCGAGCCGGGATTTGTACCCA
The DNA here is from genome assembly GCA_947859365.1 of Archips crataeganus. Lineage (NCBI taxonomy): Eukaryota > Metazoa > Arthropoda > Insecta > Lepidoptera > Tortricidae > Archips > Archips crataeganus. The sequence continues at coordinate 12,833,676 of OX402065.1, read as the reverse complement.
CCACGGAATGCTGAGGACCTGGGCTCGATTCCCAGCGCTGGTCTCTTTTTCTGGGTTTTTTCTGTGTATCCATGTTTCAGTTTGTATTTAGTATGAAAATATGGGTATGTATTACAATACCGAAGTACGAAAGACCGAATGTATTAAAATATCGAATGGGTCAAAAGACCGACACGTTTTTTTTCTAAAACCGTTAACTTTTTAAGATTGTTATAAAACAAACCTAACCTAACCTAATGTGTTCTGTATGATGCCGTTTTAATAAATTCTGAAAAGTTTACGATTTCAGAAAAAAATCGTGTCGGTCTTTTGATCCATTCGATGTTTGAATACATTCGGTCTTTCGTACTTCGGTATTGTAATACATACCCGAAAATATATGGATTTCACGGGATGACCGTAAAAGTAAAAAATTGGAGTTGAAAAATAAAAATACAAAAAGACTCCAAAAAAAACAATCTTGTTAAAAGTCATTGTTTATTGCAAAAATCACAGAAAAAAAGATGCTTAATTACGGGCGACGCGGTCAGTGTGCGAACCGATAGCCGAGCGACAACCTACTGCCATACGCCTGCCCGGGAGGCGCGCCGGTCGAACACACCTAAACTGCGGAGTGAAACCCCCCTGGTCGCGTTAGTAGCGGCGACTGGTGGCCATAATGTTCGGGGGCCCTGAATGTACCATGTTCCCGTCATGTTTAACCTAAGTATTGTTTTTTTTTTTCAGGAAGCATACCCCGTTAAGTTGAAAGAAGTCCACGTTGTGAACGCATCGCCTATAATCGACACCTTAATCAACTTTGTCCGGCCTTTCCTAAAAGAGAAAATTAGGAACAGAGTAAGGAACCAGACTTTAACAAACTCTTAATTTATGACTAAAAAAAAAATTAAAAATTTAGACTATTTATTTCATTAAAAAAATACAATATTGCATGCATTATCTTAACTACTTCATCTTAACTTAAAAAGATTATTGAGTTAAGAAGTCTTTTTGTGTATACAGTCAAGGTCACAAACACACGCACGGTACCCAGAAGTCAAAAACATCTGTAGACCTCTTTATCACTAATAATAAGGTTGGTGTTTACATTATACCCGACTCCGAGCCGTTCATATGTTTATGCCCTCAACTGTACCTACGTTTTAATAAATAATTATACAAAGTAATCTATTTCTACGAAGTTAAATCAAATATAATAGACATTGCTAGTCAGGGTTGCGTAGGTATAAATATACAAATATTAAGTAAGTTTTATGTCGGTAGTTTGCCCTCTTATTTTAAACATGTGTCTTTTTATAATATTTCTGGCCTGTATATTCGTTCGACCCTCAATTAAGTTTAATAATTCGCTTGAAAATCCATTCAAAATACGCGGTAAGATGCATCTCAATACTCTTTGACCGTATTCATTGTTGGTTTTTGCAATTTCATATGTTGGTAGGTTGGCTAAGTTACGTAAGTGTGTTGGACGTGTTCTTCTCTTTAGCCCTGCTATGTTGTTAAAGTATTTGGTTACAATGGCTAAGTCTATCTACTGCCGCACTACCGCACTTCGAGGAACCGTCTGTCTTCCCATCCTCACCATCTTGATGATTGGCAGTCTAGTACCGTGCGTTTTAAGCGAAACTTCTTTCCTCGCACGACGAAGATCTGGAATCAGCTTACTACGGCAACATTCCCGGAGCGTTACAACTTAGGGATCTTTAAAAAACGAGCCTACCAATTCCTAAAAGGGTCGGCAACGCACCTGTGATTCCCCTCGTGTTGCGGGTGTCCATGGGCGACGGTGATCGCTCTCCAGCAGGTGACCCGTCTGCTCGTTTGGCCCCTCTTATATAAAAAAAAATATGACTAGCTGGTGCCCTCAGCTTTGCCTACGGAAGTAGATTGAAACGTGTTTTCCCGTGGGAATGAGATATTTTCCCGTGGTAAATATCGTCTATATCCATAGGTACAAAAAAATCACGGCAATCTATCGCTCAGTTTTGACGTGAAAGAAGGACAAAGAACAAACAAACACACTTTCACATTTTATAATATTAGTACGGAAGTATGGATACCCACTTTTTGCTAACAGCTTTCTATTATTGAATTGACATCAGTGGTTTTTAGTGTCCGACCGAAGTTTCGGTTTCGGTTTCGGTTGCGGCCAATTTCGGCCAAAAAAGTGATTTCGGCCGAAGTTTCGGTTTCGGCCAGATTCCGGCCGAAACCTTCGGCCGGGCCGAAATTACTTCGCGGCCTCTCGCGGCTCTCGCATCGGGAGCGCTCGGCTTAATTCGGGCACGCTCGGCCGGGTAGGTATTGGTAATGCATCGGCGGCCGGCCCAGCAGGGACCTAGTATGCATGCAGTTTGTGACGTTTGTTTGTGAACCACAATCATGGCGCGCGACAAAATATGGTGAAGGTTGTTTATTTATTAAATTATTATTTACTTTTTAGAATCTGTTACTGCATTTTATGCTGTGATTAATGAACAATACGTTTGATATTAGGATTGTGAATTTAGTTTAGACGTCATAAGAATAGGTTGTTCGTTTTGAATAATATAATACCTATGCTAAGTCATTTTTCATTTAAAATAAACGTTTTTTATTTTGTTTAACAAAAAAAGTATCTGTTCTCATATAAGAAATCCTTGCAATAACCTTTTCCTTACGATTTGTACAGTAATTTTGAATATTTTGTTTGATTTGATACGTCTTCAAAATTTTCGGTTTCGGTTTCGGTTTCGGCCGAAATCAGAAAAAAACCGAATATTCGGTTTCGGTTTCGGTTTCGGCTAAAAATCGTGTTTCGGTCGGACACTAGAGGTTTTTAAACTAACATCCAATTCCAAGACATTGCAAATTACAAGATTTTATATTTTACTTGTACAAGTATGTAATGTTCCTATGTATGTTTAGACGACCAGATAGCCTAGTAGGTAGAGAACCTGACTACGAAGCTTGAGGTCCCGGGTTCGATTCCCGCATCGGGGCAGATATTTGTATGAATAATACGAATATTTGTTCTCGGGTCTTGGGTGTTTAAGTATGTAATATCTATCTATATAAGTATTTCATCCGTTGCCTTGTACCCATAACACAAGCTATCCTTAGCTTACTTTGGGACTAGGTCAATTGGTGTGAATTGTCCCGCGATATTTATTTATTTATTTATGTATGTATTTAAGTTGTCTTCAAACCCGAATGCTGTCTTTTCGGCGAAAATTGTTTTCAATTTCCTACTTTTTTTTCTAAAACTGTCTATTTAAGATATTTTTCAGTAGTTACTATCCTGTAGAACCCTATAGGTTAGGTATTAATTAAGGAATACACAAAATTTTAATTATTTACAGAAGCATATTTTAAAAGACAAAAGAAAAACTTATTTAACTTAAGTACCTAACCTACCAAAATGTTCTGATTAATTTTCTATGGAAGTTCTATACGATTCGGAGTCTAACATTAAATGTACTTACAAAGTTTTTGAGAACCCTATGTCTCTAATTATAACAGGATACAATGATGATGATGATGATGATACTTACCATGATTTTCCAGATCTTCTGTCACACTGAAATAAGCTCAATATATGAGCACATCCCGAAGGAAATGCTGCCGGACGAATATGGCGGCAACGGGGGATCTCTGGACGATATCAACAGTAAGAATCCTTTCATCTTATTATTTACTACATTCGATGATTCGAGTACACACCTTCCATTGCTAGGCACTGTAGTTCCCTCGGGGAGATAGTGTGGATTGGGAATTTCACATGCACAGGTGCTTCGCGATTTATTTACTCTTAACGCTTTTATTGAAAACTTTAAATTTTCTAGGATTAAAACTACCAAAGACCCATGACTTTAAACTATATCCATAACAAATTTCATCTAAATCGCTTCAGCGGTTTGAACATGATGAGGTAACAGACATACAGAGAGACAGACAGACACACTTTCGCATTTATAATCTCAGTATGGATATGGATGGATGGTTCCGTTCTATTAAGATCCTATAAAAAGTAACGGATAAAGATCTTTTTTTAACCCCCGACACAAAAAGAGGGGTGTTATAAGTTTGACCGCTATATGTTTGTGTGTCTGTCTGTGGCATCATAGCTCTCAAACAGGTGAACCGATTTGGATGCGGTTTTTTTATTTGAAAGCGGGTTTCTTGGCGATGGCTCTTAGACATGTTTCATCTAAATCGGCTCAGCCGTTTCAAAGTTATAAGCTCTTTTGTTAGCTGCACAAGGAATCTAAGACGCATAATGGGCATTTGCTTTAATTTCAAACATAATTATGTGTGACCAAATCGCGTTGGGGGATTTTATTTCTTTTTAATTTATAGTTATGCTTTCCTAGGGTATTTGTGGAAACATCGGCACTGCATTGAAACTAAAATTTTAAATTTTCATTACAGAGGCTTGGGTAGAGAAGCTGCAGGAATATACAGAATGGTTCAAGTCTCAGGAGTCAGTGAAGAGCAACGAAGCCTTGCGGCCAGGCAAGCCCACGAACTACGACGAACTCTTCGGAATCGACGGCTCTTTCCGACAGCTCTCTATAGACTAAGTTTTAATGTTATATTATATTTAAAGCAAGGTGATTTAAGCGTTAAATAATTATAAACCTTATGGCCCAATTCGCACGAGTTCTTTTTGAACAACATGTTTAACGCTGAGCGGTAGGCGATGAGTCTACTCTAGAGTACTGCGTACTTGTTCACTGAACGTATTGCTCCCAACCAGTAAATCGTGTAAATGTAGTTCGGTCTTAAACCCTCCCTCATACTACGAATGAACGGCTCTCTTATGAGACTTTGGACCTCATGAGACTTTGGACTTCATGATACTTTGGACCTCATGATACTTTGGACCTCATGAGGTAAATGTTAATTCTAATATATAATAGTAGTGATCGGATGTTGTTCTTCCCGAGCAAGCAAAACTGTTCGAACTATTGGTGGAAACTATTGTGGCTTAAGTGTTAACTTTGTAAGCTAACTACTTGGATTGTAATAAATAAATAAAAATAAAATAAATAAACGTAGAATGATCGCTTTTGTGACATGTGGAATATCGCTAGTAAGGTCCGTTACTAGCGTTAAGAATGTAGCCTCAAACGGGCCTTAGGTACGATACTAACGCATCTAGCGATATTTGTCTTAAAAAACCTTCACTCTACGTTACTATGTTAGAATCATTTACTTCATGAGGTCTAAAGTTATCAAATTTCATAACAGACAAGGGCAAGTCCATCGAGGGTTTCTCTGACAGACTAGTTAGTAGTTGGCGCTAGTATTGTGAGGTCAATTTGACAACTTTGACATTTGTGTCATTTCAGAATTGGTTTCTAACTAATTGAGACAACCCCAAGCAAGATTTACGCCAACGGACCTCATGATACTAAACGTCATCGAGCAATATTATACCTGTCATAAAATCGGCCTTATACAAACTGCATTTTTGAGTATAAATATTTCCTAGTGGAAATGGAATAATAATGTTAAGGAAATTTATTTAAATAAGTTGAGTTGATCAATTACAATTATAATTTTGGACTATGCACATATATTTTAAGTAGATACATACAATCATAATTTTTTTTTAAAACTATAATCGTTTGGCAGGAACATGCTTTTGACAGGAGTGGCAGATAGAAGGAGAGGCCTTTGCTTAACATCGGAACACTTAAGCCCAAAACAGACCGGGAGCGGGAGCACGGGGTGTCGACGGAGCATGCCCAGCGCGCCCTAAAACACTGAATCAAAATTATAGAGTGATTACACACTGGGCAGCGCGACACACCGTATTTGATTCAGTGTTATTGACCGCGCTGGGCACGCTCCGTCGGCGCCCCGCGCTCCCGGTTTGTTGTGGCCTTTAATAGGCTATAAATTAATTGATGACCAGGCGATATTATCCTGGACCTTTGCCTGTCCAAACGGGCGAATGAAAGAAAAAAATAAGCATGCTGCCAATTTTTTAAATAAGTGGGTATTTGTTCTTTTGCTAAAACTGAAAATTTTCAAAACTTATTTAATATAATTAATTGAATACGGTAAATGCATCTTCCAATTAAAAATACAGCACGGTCATTTTGTATCTAAGTATGCATTATCTCCGGTGGGTAGGTAAAACTGAGTTAGTATTTAGTTTGTATCCCCATTTGTACCTTGAAATTATAATACTTATTTGAGTGTTATTAAAAATAAAGTATTGATCTATACAAACATGTTTTCATTTTATCAGTTCTTAATTAATTTTATTTATCCCAGTGTCTATGGGTATGGTGTGCAAATATAGATGTCCAGAGTCCAGACAGTGTTGTTGCGATCGCGATAGTTTCGCTATCGATAGTTGACAGTCGATAGCGTCGATAGTCTATCGAAAATGTCGGCATGCTGCAATACTATCGATGGTATCAATAGTGAAAAATTGGGCGATATTATTGAACTTGGTCGACACTATCGATAGTATCGCGTCAAAAAAGTCGATAGGTACAGTCAAGGACTTTAATTCATGAGCCACCATGGAACCTTTTTAAAGGAAAAGTCATTACGATTTTCCTTATTAATTAATGCGATGCCACTATGAAGTTCAATGTTAAATGGTTCCATGGTGGCTCATAAATTAAAGTCTTTGATAGTGACGATACTATTTATGATGAAAATAAGTAATAATATTGCTACAGATCAATAGTATCGATACTATCGATCTTTAGCAATAGTATTACTTATGACAGATACTGTGATCTTTAGCAATAGTATCACTCATTTTCAACAATCGATAGTATCGTCTTTTTTGACTCGATGCTAATATCGACCAAGTTCGATAGTATCGCCTAATTTTCACTATCGATACTATCGATAACATCGTCAAGGGTCGATAGTTTCCATAGGACTATCGATGGTATGCCTGATTTTCAAGGCCACGATAGTATCACGATACTATCGATAGACTATGGCCATCGCAACAACACTATGTACGGTACAACCAGAGCAGTCTAAAGGAATGCCTGGGCCCTAGGGCACAAACTAGGGTGGAGCCCCGTTGAAAAATATCAAAGTGAATTTCACTGACAACAAAAAAAAACTAGGACGGACGTCCACTGCTGGACATTACTTTGAACGCCTGCGTAATGTACAGTCGCATCCTCCAATATCTAAACATGAACCTTATGTTACAGTACTAAGGTCTATGTATATGTAGATATTTATGAACGGTTGGCTGTACAGACAGAAATTGGTGAACACTTTACCTAAACATACCTTTACCGGCAAGACGAAGTACCACTGGCAGACTCCATCTTTCCGTATATTAGAGTTAGCAGAGGGTTAGAGAAACTACTTTGTGGATGTTCTACGTGAGACATTACTAACACTGATAATATTTAACCCTTAGATGCATACGGTATCAAAACGATACCATAACTTTGCTTCGTTCTAAAATCTATATTTTTAGGGTTGCGTAGTCAACTAGGAACCCTTATAAGTAGTTTCGCCATGTCATGTCATGTGATGTATGTCCGTCTGTCTGTCCGCGGTTATGCTCAGAGACTGTTTGTACTAGAAGGCTGTAATTTAATAGGAATATATATATCAATCACGCCGACAAAGTGATTAAATAAAAAAAAGTAAAAAAAAATTTTTTAGGGTACCTCCCATAGACGTAAAGTGGGGGTGTTTTTTTTTTCTCGACTTACCCTATAGTGTGGGGTATCATTGGATAAGTATTTGAAAACAAATACGGGTTTTTTAAAACTATTTTTTGATCAAGTCAATATTTTCGGAGATATTCACTCCGAAAGTTCACAATAATGTGTCCCCCCCCCTCTAATTTTTGAACCACACGTCTAAAAAATATGAAAAAATCACGTAAGTTAAACTTAATAAAAACTTTCTAGGAAAATTATTTCCAACTTAATCAGTTGAGCAGTTTTTAAGTTTTTGTAAAGAAATATTTCTAAACTAAGATTGTAATTTAACCTTCATTGCAAGCATTTTTTTTCTTTAAATACCTATGTGATCACGCTAACAGTATCTTCTTTCAAATAAATAAATTATATTACATCTGAAAAACAATCAACATACATACTAGTTCTAGTAGACTGCAGTAGATTAGTTACCCAATTCGCCGATAGATGGCACTGTACCGCCGACGTTGGGACCGAAACAACCACATTAATAAAGTATGCAAAGATTTTTTCGTACTTGCTACGGAAACGGAACCCTATCTTGGGCGTGTCCGACACGCTCTTGGCCGGTTTTTTTTTAAATCACTCGACTTTTGGCTAAATGACGATACCTTTGCTCAAATACTTGCAAAAAAAACAACAGGCAACCATAGACCACCGTACTTTTTTCACTAAACGTCAAAACATCAAGTAAGGCGGTAATTTTTGCGTCAAGAGAAATTAAAAGTTTTGATCTCAAAATATCTGATAAATCTATAGTGCTATTTTTACCTAGAAAAATCTGTATAAGGAAGGTAAGTGTTTATATTTTGTTGAACAATGTGTGAGTTTTTGCGATATTTGCCTTGTTCCACTAAAATCTTAGATTTATTGTCGGTATCGAAAATGATACTTCATGCAATAACGTCTTCTAGTAGAGGAGACGTGGAAGATCGACCTTCACCGATCTGATAACTTGATGAGACATATTTTTTATTAAATATAATTTATAAACAAATATGCCTATGATAACTTGCCTATCGAAAAGTGGTCATAGATTTTTTTTTCGTTTTATTGTGGAGTGCCTTTAGCCATCTTCCAGCTCCATCATCAGACCCTGGTTACCATCTGGGATCAAAGAACTCGTCAAGACGAATCAAACGAGTCCAAACTCGATGGGGTAATTCGTAATTTCATTAATTCAGTATGGTCAAAGGCACTCCACAATAAAACGACACAACCCCATCGAATTTGGACTCGTTTGATTCGTCTTGACGAGTACTTTGATACCAGATGGTAACCAGGGTCTGATGATGGAGCTGGAAGATGGCTAAAGGCACTCCACAATAAAACAAAAAAAAAGCTATGAACACTTTTTCGATAGGCAAGTTATCATAGGCATATTTGTTTATAAATTATATTTGATAAAAAATATGTCTCATCGAGTTATCAGATCGGTGAAGGTCGATCTTCAACGGCTCTTGGACCATTATTACTTGGTATCATAAACGATACTCCATGCATTAGGTTTTGTTTTTCAACGAAAACGTTTTATACACAAGTTTCAAATTTCTTTGATTTTTCTCATGCTTTTCATGTTGTTTACGCTGTAAATAAGTTTTTGATGTTTCTACAGGTTGGTTCGTCATAAAGTTTTAAAAGATAGGGATATAATAGAAGACTTGCTGGCACAATTAGGCCAAGCGCGCACTACGATTTTAATTTTTGCGACACGATTTTAGAATCGCGCTGTAATAAATCGCAGAAAATTCACTGCGCGCACTGTGATGAAAAATTCGATGATTTCTTCATTCACGAAATGAATTTCGTATCAGTCGCTTGTCTTCCCTTGCTCCTTCGGAGGAGTAGAAAAAAATCGTCAATATTGGACACATCCGTTCACAGCTGAAAGACATATCAAAGGTTTTTTTTATCTGAAACACAATGAACTTCGCCTATATCCTAAAAACATCTTTGGTTATTATAGAATGAAGATTCAAACATTCGAAAAATTACTGAAAATTGTTGAACCTCATATTGAATATAAAAATACAAGATGGCGGAATGCAATCTCAACTGAAGAAAGGCTTTTAAATAATCTTAGATTCGGTGAGCAGCCGTACTGCTAATAAAAAATAAATAATATTTGAAGAAAGGTTGTCAGTCACATGACATTGTCATGTTGACGCCTGGAGAGCGAAATGCCAGCCAACTGAGCGCCGCCGCGAGGTTAGGGGTGCGATTTTATTATCGCAGTGCGCGCGGGGCCTACAGCTTCGTCTGCTGCAATCTAGCTGCAATTCGCTTTTGCGACAATCGCGTCGCGAGCAGTCGCGGCAAAATGTGACAAATCACAATTTTAAAATCGCTGCGATTTTTTTATAGCATATGCGCGCACTGACATATAAACACATACGTTACATTTATGCGACAAAATTATCGTACGACAAAAAATCTTAGTGCTCGCCTGGCCTTAGAAGTCGGAGATTATGCAAAGTCCGATGGTGATGAATTATTGATGATCTGGATTTTTTTCCGACACTTTAATAATTCATCATCCCAGCCTATATACGTCTTACTGCAGGGCACAGGCCTCCTCTCAGAATTAGAGGGCTTGGGCCGTAGTTCCCATGCGGGCCCAGTGCGGATTGAGAACTTAACACACACCATTGACTTTCTTCGCCGGTGTATGCAGGTTTCGTCACGATGTTTTCCTTCACCGTAAAGCTCATGGTAAATTTAAATGTAGGTACTTTAATAATTCATTATATAATTAAAATTTAAAATAATTTCCACTTGCAGTAATTTTTTTCATGTGTAATTTTCCCGCAAAACTTGCTTTTTCTTAGCACTCACTGCATAGAGTATCAAATATGATAACATTTTTTTTTTCAAAAAAATATGATAAAAAACGGGCTATGATTTTTTTTATTATTTTTCCTATATTCAAACTGTATTTTCCTATTATATTTATTTTTTCTAAATAAAAATATTAAAATCATGCATCTAAGGGTTAAGTAATAGGTAAGTAGGTACTCTAAATCCATCTCTTCTAATATATAAAAATCTCGTGTCACGGTGTTTGTTATCGAACTCCTCCGAAACGGCTTGATCGATTTTTATGAAAATTTTTTTCTGTTTTCGGTAGGTGGAGGTTTTCAGAAAAAAATGTACATACCCGTTTTGCCTTAATTATCCTTAATTTTCCATACAAGTTTTGTGAAGGTCCATACAACATGTATGAAACTTTTTTCTGTAATCGGTAGGTGGGGGTTTTCAGAAAAAAATGTAGGTACATACCGGTTTTGCCATAATTATCCTTAATTTTCCATACAAAATTTATTAGTAGGTAAGTTTTGTGAAGGTCCATACAACATGTATGGTTAACTGCGTCACAAAACTGACAGTTAAAAGTGGGACACTTTTTAGGGTTCCGTAGCCAAATGGCAAAAAACGGAATCCTTATGGATTCGTCATGTCTGTCTGTCTGTCTGTCCGTCCGTATGTCACAGCCACTTCTTTCCGAAACTATAAGAACTATGCTGTTGAAACTTGGTAAGTCGATGTATTCTGTGAACCGCATTAAGATTTTCACACAAAAATAGAAAAAAAAACAATAAATTTTGAGGTTCCCCATACTTAGAACTAAAACTCAAAATTTTTTTTCATCAAACCCATACGTGTGTGGTATCTATGGATAGGTCTTCAAAAATGATATTGAGGTTTCTAATATCATTTTTTTCTAAACTGAATAGTTTGCGCCAGAGACACTTCCAAAGTAGTAAAATGTGTGTCCCGTCCCCCCCTGTAACTTCTAAAATAAGAGAATGATAAAACTAAATAAAATATATGATGTACATTACCATGTAAACTTCCACCGAAAATTGGTTTGAACGTGATCTAGTTTGTCTGTCTGTCTATATCAGTAACCAATCTACAATGATCCCACACTGCGCACATTTTGCTAAAGAGCAGGGGTCTGCTAAGACTAGATGTTCATGGATACATATAAAGGGTATAACAGGATAGCCTAAGAAAAATTGCCTACAGCGTTTTTGGGTCGAAACTATAATCAAACGATGCCTTTTGAGGAGGTAATACCCTGCACAAAGTTTCATCCCTCTGTTACCCCCAGGGGGTGAAAAACACCCGAATAACCCTAAAACTGTTTTATTTATTTTTTCCTACTATGAAAGTGACGAATTTCAAATTTTCTACAAATATTAATGAGACTAAAAGCTATATGTTAAAAATATGACCCTCCTAACCATTTATATTCTTGAAAAAAATAAAAAAATATAACAAGTTCGGCTCATGATACATGCACCAGAGCAGGGGTCTGCTAAGACTAGATGTTCATGGATACATATAAAGGGTATAGCAGGATAGCCTAAGAAAAATTGCCTCCAGCGTTTTTGGGTCGAAACTATAATCAAACGATGCCTTTTGAGGAGGTAATACCCTGCACAAAGTTTCATTCCTCTGTTACCCTCTGGGGGTGAAAAACTCCCGAATAACCCTAAAACTATTTTATTTACGAATTTCAAATTTTCTAAAAATATTAATGAGACTAAAAGCTATATGTTCAAAAAATATGACCCCCCAACGATTTAAATTCATAAAAAAAAAATAATAACAAGTTCGGCTCATGGTACACACACCATTTTTTTTTTCAAATATGAACCAATTTATATTCTACATCATACAAAAGTTTCATCGACCTAGCCCAGAAGGAACTTTGCGAAATTAAAATGAATGTACTATTTAGTAGGCACTACTCACTATATTATATTGGTTCAGTTGACTTATTTCATTGCAATCTGAGTGAATTCAAAAGAGTTAAAAAATAAAAATAAATAATTATCATGGGACAATTCACACCAATTGACCTAGTCCCAAACTAAGCAAAGCTTGTACTATGGGTACTAGACAACGGAGAAACATACTTATATACATATTAAACACCCAAGACCCGAGAACAAACATTCGTATTTTCATACAAATATCTGCCCCGACACGGGAATCGAACCCGGGACCTCAAGCTTCGTAGTCAGGTTCTCTAACCACTCGGCCATCTGGTCGTCTAAAGTTGCCATACATATAAGGTGACCTTAGCCTCTAGACAAATAATGAAACCATGGATAAGACTGATACTTTAGCAATATCGTAAAATAGTTATTTGCTTAATTAGACAAGAAAACAAAAAAAAAATCTATGAAATCATCATCCAAATAAACAGGCGCCTCCAAAGTGATACATTGAAAACCGTTAGTTTTTCGGTAAATACTTATTGGACTGATTGTTATGATACTTTGCAGTTTGGTTTTAAATATCTTGCTAAACCAGTATTATTAGTATTTGTCCAGAGGCTAAGGTCACCCAGTATAATATGCTATGCACATTAATATACTTGGCCGGTTTTTTTATTGCTTAAATCGATAGTGCTTGTGATTCTGAGTAGAAATAACCCAAAATATGTTAGGTTTTTAAAAAAGTTCAGGGTACACTTTTTTCTGAAAATGCCCAGGTCTGAGAATAGGTCATAGGCTATTTTTTATACCCCGATATTCTTCGCGGACGGAGTCGCGGGCAACAGCTAGTATTTATATACAATAATCTACTCAGTAAACCTGCACTATCTAGGTATCTTCGATTCCATTTCGTGATATGCGCATTTTTTATTTATTTTTTCCCTTTGTTATTTTTTGAAGTTTTTATACATCGAATAAATTTTTTCTTTCGTTCTTTCTTTCTTTTTATCTACATGGCTTACTGGTTTTACGTGACCAACTACATCTTAACCTATCACACGCACAGATTAGTTAATGCTAAAGTATGTGGCTCTCGCCCCATGCTCCCACCTTTAAAAAAGAAATTAGTTTATACAAAAGACAACAAAAAAAAACCGGCCAAGTGAGAGTCGGACTCGCGCACCGAGGGTTCCGTACACATTTATATGTACCTATCTATGAACATTCTAAGAAGAAGACCCCTGCTCCTCAGCAAAATGTGCGCAGTGTGGGATCATTGTAGATTGGTTACTGATATAGAGAGACAGACAAAAAAAGTTATGCTTTTCGCAATTTTTCCTTTATCTGTGCTAAATAAGACCTTGCTTCGTACCAAATTTCAAGATTCTGAGTGCACGGGAAGTATACCCTGTAGGTTTTGATTCCCTTGCGAGTGTCAAAAATTTGCGGCATAAATGGCTGTACCTATCTTTTGTTTGCGTTGGCTTAGAAGTTTGATTTTTTCACAGCTCCAAGGGACAGTAGACCTGAGTATTTGATATAAATTTCAGCTTGATACTTCCACGCGTTCCTGAGAAAAAGGGTCTTGACAGACGGACGGACGGACGGACGGACGGACAACAAAGTGATCCTATAAGGGTTCCGTTTTTTCCTTTTGAGGTACGGAACCCTAAAAAGAAATGAGTTTATATAAAAGACAACAAAAAAAAACAATCAAACTGCTTCACAATTAACGTAGGTACTCGTAACATAACCGCTGCACAGGAATAAATAAACGGAACAGAATAAACGCTTCAAACAACGCCGCGCACGCATAACACTACTACACGCACAACATTGTGTGCGTGACCTGTCACAGACAGGACGGGGGGGGGGGGCGTGCACCGACCGGCGCCCGCTCGGAGACAAACCGGTTTGAACTAGCTCTGAGTAGACATAGTTCAGGTGTGCCGCCAGCGACGACGCGACCGTGTAGCGATTAGCTACCTACATAGTTCGGGTGTTCGGTTGTTTTTAAAGATGCCTACCTGTTGTAGTGTTTGTAGATATACAGATATTAGATACTTACGTACTTGTTTGAATAAAACATTTTGATTATTATTTTTTTTTTTTACCGAGTGACAACCCTATGATAATAGGTAAGAATTTCGGGCCCTGTTCGGAAGTTTTTCTTCTGTTCCGTTTATTTATTCCTGTGACCGCTGTATCCGTTCGAAGGTGCGTAAAGCTTAAAAACTGTAATTCGTCGGGTGACAAGCAAAAGTACCTACCTACCTACCTACCTACTTAAAACAAAGCTCGTATCTCAGTATGAAATTACTAACTAGATACGACTTTTTGAAGAACAGTGACAGAAATTTTAGTGAGTTTTGCTTGTCATCCGGTGATTTGTAACCTGAGCGGTGTGCCCCAAACCCCAATCAGAATTTTACGTTTGGTACAACTGCACGTTTTGGATTCCAATAAACTACGTTGTAGGTAGGCTTGAATCCCTTCAACTGGACTCAAATTCAAAAATCTTCTGTTTCCTCATAAATCTTCATTAAGTATACTTATCTTATCCTACTATTTCCCTACTTCATATTCTCTTCTAATTAACCGTTTTTAGGGTTCCGTACCCAAAGGGTAAAAACGGAGACCCTATTACTGAGGCTCCGCTGTCTGTCTGTCCGTCTGTCCGTCTGTCACCAGGCTGTATCACGGGAACCGTGATAACTAGAGAGTTGAAATTTTCACAGATGATGTATTTCAGGTGCCGCAATATCAACAAGTACTAAAAAATGGAATTAAATAAATATGTAAGGGGGCTCCCATACAACAAACATGATTTTTTTGCTCGTTTTTGCTCGCTATTGATAACGGCAACAGGTAGACACTTGAAATATTCACAGTATATTTGCCCTAGCTTTTGCCCGCGGCTTCGCTCGCGTGTACTATGAGTATTACAAAGAACCAAGATATCAAGCAAGCAAGCATACAGGCAAGCAAGCAAGCAGGTCCACAATTGACCGAGAAATCGGTGAACATACCTACATAGAAAAAAAAAGTGGAATGCATAACCTCCTCCTTTTTTAGAAGTCGGTTAAAGAGCCCTTTGCGGCCTACTTACAGTATAAACTTATGAATTTTGAAATTTTAGCTTTCTACAACCAGTAAAACGCAAAATCCCGTTTTTCCCGTTCCCGTAAGAATTTCGGGAAATGTTTTCTTAATGCTCCCCTACCCCTACACTCCCCAAGGAACCCACTTGCCAAATTTCAGCTTTCTATGACCAGTAAAACGAAAAATCCCGTTTTTCCCGTTCCCGTGGGAATTTTGGAAAGTCCTCTCTCAATGCTCCTCTACACTCCCCAAACAACCTACATGCCGAATTTCAGCTTTCTACGACCAGTAAAACGAAAAATCCCGTTTTTTCCCGTTCCCGTGGGAATTTGGGAAAGTCCTCTCTCAATGCTCCTTTCCCAAACAACCTACATGCCGAATTTCAGCTTTCTACGACCAGTAAAACGAAAAATCCTGTTTTTTTCCGTTCCCGTGGGAATTTTGGAAAGTCCTCTCTCAATCCAGCTCTACACTCCCCAAGCAACCTACATGCCGAATTTCAGCTTTCTACGACCAGTAAAACGAAAAATCCCGTTTTTTCCTTATCCCGTGGGAATTTCCCTATTTTTTACTATTAGAATTACCTAGTCCTATGCCAAATTTGAAGAGTCTAGTAATTATAGTTCATAGGATCCCGTTGAACTGAATATATAAATCCCGTTTTTTCCTTATCCCGTGGGAATTGTGAAAAATCCTGCAATCAATGTTTTAACTAATATAATACCTACTTATGTATCAAATTTGAAGAGTCTAGTTATTATAGTTACTGAGATAGGGTCACTCGGAATCGAATATATAAATCCCGTTTTTTCCCGTTCCCGAGGGAATTCCCAAAAATCCTTCCTTAGTGGATGCCTACATTGTATAAGGTATCTATGTGCAAAATTTCAAGTCTCTAGGTCCAGTGGTTTGGGCTGTATCAACAGTAATTTAGTTTTATTTAGACATTTCAACCCCATCGCACCCCATCCAGGGAGATGGTATTTTACGTCTGCCACGTCGGATTTTTAAACCATTGTTGTTTTCTTAACCAGCGACCCGATAAACCATAGAAACAACACCCATGTTGTTTTTCAGACTTTGTTACCCCTTTCCCCCGTTTTAGGGGTTGAATTCTCAAAAAACCTGAAACACGTGTTTACTCATTTATCATTAGGAGTACTTCTGTGAAGTTTCGAATAAAATAGTCGAACTAATCTTGTTTCCCCATACAAACTTTGGACCCCCGTTTCACCCCCTTAGGGTGTGAATTTTGAAAAATCCTTTCTTAGTGCACCCTTATAAGGAACCTACATGCCAAATTTTGAATCTCTAGGCCCAGTGGTTTGGGCTGTGCGTTGATATGTCAGTCAGTCAGTCAGTCAGTCAGTCAGTCAGTTTCTTCTTTTATATATATAGACTTTAAAAATAAGTCATTAAATTAAAATAAGAAAAATATTTAAGGGGGGCTCCCATACAACAAACGTGATTTTTATAGATAATTGTACGGAACCCTTCGTGCGCGAGTCCGACTCGCACTTGGCCGGTTTTTTAACTTTGCCATATTTAACATATTTAGAAATCTTGCGATCTTGATTTTGCGATCCGGGTGTCACCAACGGTACTGGCTGAAAATCAGCGCTGGGGTGCTTTAAACACCTCAGCATTATGCTGAGCCAGTGTCCGATTTGCAACCGCAATGACACATTCTAATCTATAATTATATCTTTAGCTTTAGTGTTAAGTATCTTTTGGTTTGTAAAATATTGATGATGTGTCTTGTGATGTTGTAAATAAATTTATTTTCTTTCTTTCTTTTGTTTCAAATATTCATAAGTAAATAATTTCAAAAATTTAAATTGTCATAAAACTGTTTTGTTAATGCCACTTTGGAAAAACTATGACAGAAATGCAAATGAGAAAGGTGAAAAGTTAAGTTATTCTCTTCTTAATTGGCTAAGTAAAGTTTTTTTAAGAGGTGCTAATTATATTTTTTTTCGACAGTCGGCGTTCTGAAGATCGAGAAACTGCAGCTGTTTTATTTTTATCTCCTAATGTTTACTGAAAATATTTTTTTAAGTGTTCGAGTTGACATTTGTGAGGTTTAATGGCTGACAAGCCGTTCGTGCTCAGTACTTAGTAGAAACAGAAAAAAAACGAAGTCATCTGTCACTTTTGTCCATGTCAAACCGTTTGCGTTTCGTTTGCTTTGCGTTTTGGTGTGATTTTTGGACTATTTTTAACGACCTCCGCACAAAATCCGGATTTAAAATTTTACCGCATTTCTCCACTTATTATGCACGATAATTAAATCACGATTGCATATTTTCGATCATTATTTTGGAACTGCTTTTTGGACAATGCAAAGTAAACGAAACGCAAACGGTTAGATTTCATTTGACATTGACAATTGACTTCGTTTTTTTTTCTATTTCTACTAAGTACTGAGCATGAACCGCTTGTCAGCCATTAAATCTCACAAATGTCATCTCGAACACTTAAAAAAATATTTCCAGTAAACAATAGGAGATAAAAATAAAAAGCTGCAGTTTCTCGGTCTAGAAGACGACTACTGTCGAAAAAAAAATATATTTAGCACCTCTTCAAAAAACTTTACTTAGCCAATTGCATTATTTTCTCTTCTTGACATAAATTAGGCTCTATATCTAAATCCCTAATGATCATTTGTCCTAATGTAATGTTTGTCCTAATGATCGATTGTCCTAACTCTTTTTATTTAAAATCTATTAATTGTTCTGGATTTTTATAAAACAAACCTGACCTAACCTATACAGTTCTAGAGAATAATCACTTCAAAGTAAAATAAAATAGTTAAAAAAATAAAAATAAAAATTGTTTATTAAAAGAAGGTATCTTTTACAAAAATGTTTACCGTTGGTCCCACACTAGGCAATGCCTGTCACGTGGCAACCAGGATTCGGGGTACATAAAAAACTAAAAAAAAAATTAAAAAATAAGAAATCAACTTAAAAACCGAAACAAAAAATTAAGGAAGAGATTACATAATATGACAAAAGTTTTAATTTAACTACAATAAGAAAGAGAGGGTTGGTTAGACCGAAACAGAGTGTGTTAGCAGTGTGTGTGTTTCGTGCGAGTGTGTGAGTGTACGTGAGGGTGTGTGAGTATGTAGGTGTATGTGCAGCCACCTAGACAACAACCCTGATCAGACTCTCAGTCTCTCCATAATTGAGTCCACCTAGCCAGTTCTTAACCATGATCTTCATCATGAGTTCTTCATGAGTTCCTGAAAAATTCACGGTTTCCGAGAAAAAAAGTGTTAGGACAAACGATCATTAGGGCAAACATTACATTAGGACAAACGATGTTAGGGATTTAGAATGAAACCCCATAAATTATCTATTTGCTGCTTGCGTCCATCGTAACTTATACCACTTTTTCACATCAGTTTTCCTGACGCTGGACCCATATACAAGGCTTCTGATATCTTCACATTCTTACACAATCTAGGTATCTATAATAATAATACATAATACGCGCTTTCTTGACATTGAACTTCAAATATGAATATCGCCGATGAGTGTTAGGTACTCCGCTGACTGTTTGCGTCAGTAAAAATACGCTCGGCCATTTTGTAACGCATCTATGCTAAGTTGCATTTTCGCGAGCTACGACGTGACGCTAGTAAACAAAAGTAGTCAATTAATCGACCTTGCTGACTGTTTATTTTATTATACATAAGACCACTTCGCTTTTCAAAAAATTCTATCTCGCAATTGGCAAATCCACGTTAGGTTAAAATCCACCATTTCGCCATTCTTTTCATTCTTTTCACCATGTGTAGTGGACTTTAGGAAAAATTGGGGTGGTGGCTGAGTCAAGTTAGCTTTGTGAGGAAAATTTGAACTCACACCTGCGGTTGTCTTGCTGAGTAGCGGCATCATCTAAGATCGTAACAACAAACTACAACCTCACCCGGTTGCCAAAAACTGCCGATGCTGTCCCGCAACAGCTCCTCACTTCGCTCTTCCTGCAGTTTTCTTCGAATGACCTCGGCGATTCCATGTTCTCTACTTAGAACGGGGTCTGTAGCTATGTGCTCTTGGTCGATATTCCCACTTGAAGCAACAGCGTCAACTTCTTCAGGCGGTTCCTCTTCAGTTGGTTTGCTTAGTTGGTTGATTTACTTCAGTTGTTTACCGATTTATAGATGATGTGTTCTTGATTCGGGCTTCCAACATGTTCTTAACTCCGGTTTCCATCCAGCAACGATTCCTTGACGTGTTCTTAACTCAGGGTCACCACTTTACCGGCATTTTCTTAACTCGGGGTCACCACTTTACCGGCAAAACGTAGTTCCACTGATCGACTACATCTTGCCGGATATTAGAGGGAGCAGATGGTTAGAGAAACTACTTTGTGGATGTTCTACATGAGACTGCCATGACTGACATGTCTACTAACACTGATATAGTTATTTAATACTCTAAAACCTTAATATATAAAAATCTCGTGACACGGTGCTTGTTATCGAACTCCTCAAAAATAGCTTGACCGATTTTTATGATTTTTTTTCTCTATAAGTATTTGTTAGGTCGGAGAATAGGTCGTAGGCTATTTTTTATAGGTACCCCTATTCTTCGCGGACGGAGTCGCGGGCAACAGCTAGTTTATATACAATAATCTACTCAGTAAACCTACACTACCTATCTACATGCCTCAGTGGTTTTACGTGACCAACTGCATATTAACCTATCACACGCACGCAAGATTATTTAATGCTAAAGTATGTGGCTCTCGCCAAATTGAATAGACTGCAAATTTAGAAATACTAAGCGAGAAAGGGGAGTTAAAATTTGGGCCCCAACATGTCGCAGACGTACCTATTACTTAAATAAATAAATAAATAAATATCACGGGACAATCCACACCAATTGACCTAGTCCCAAAGTAAGCTAAGTAAAGCTTGTGTTATGGGTACTAGGCAACGGATAAACATACTTATATAGATAGATACATACATACATATTAAACACCCAAGACCCGAGAACAAAATATTCGTATTATTCATACAAATATCTGCCCCGACGCGGGAATCGAACCCGGGACCTCAAGCTTCGTAGTCAAGTTCTCAACCTACTAGGCCATCTGGTCGTCTAAAACAGGTATAGATGAACAGACAAACCGACTGATGACAGTAGGATCAGACGAAACTAAAAAAAAAACTAAGAAAAACGGAAGAACTACTAAACTTGCATAATTTTTATAGCTATAATTAGGCAATTTACAAAACATCTAGTCTACTGTAGATAGGTATATTTAGTGATGGCAGTTCAGAACTAGTTCTCTTTGGCCAAATCGGATATTATAATTTTTATAAGGTCATGGTTCTAGTTCTACTAAAGGTGATAAAAAACACAATTATATTTTGTTTTTATTATTTTTTTAGTATAATAAATTAGAGTAATTGTATAAATAAAAACCGACCATGTGCGAGTCGGACTCGCGCATGAAGGGTTTCGTAACATTATCTATAAAAAAAATTGTATGGGAGCCCCCTTAAATATATGTTTTATTTTAATTTAATTATTTATTTTTAAAGTGAATATAATATAACTAAATATTCTGTGAATATTTCAAGCGTCTACCTGTTGCCGTTATCAATATCGAGCAAAAACGAGCAAAAAAATCACGTTTGTTGTATGGGAGCCCCCTCAAATATTTATTTTATTTTGCTTTTTAGTATTTGTTGTTATAGCAGCAACGGAAATACATCATCTGTGAAAATTTCAACTGTCTAGCTATCACGCTTCATGAGATACAGCCTGGTGACAGACGGACAGACGGACAGACGGACGGACAGCGGAGCCTCAGTAATAGCCTCTGTAATAACCTTTTGGGTTCGGAACCCTAAAAACGGTATTTAGTTGTATTATTTTTCTCAAGTAACTATATCATAGAGTAGGTAAGGATTAAACAATTAATAATTGATCAAACTTCATTTAAAATTCTCATAAAGCACCTTCACACGATAGATTAATCAAATGTTTTAACGATCAATTGTAACTGTCAATCAAGAAAAATTATATGTCGATCATGAGATGCATAAAAAAATTACGATTACGATTGATAGTGCGGTATGTTGCTGTCGCGACTGGAATAGCCCTAGCATTAACATTTTTGTTGCGGTCGTACGACTTCTATCCCTTTCTAACCCGTATGTACACGTGAGATTGATGCTTTATGTCTACATTTTACTAACGTGCTAGGGCCTCTCCGTAGAAGCAGTAAACAGATGCATTAACCGGCCAGTCATCCAGTCATCTCAAAGTAAGGCGGCAAGAAACACGCCTTGGCTACAACGCGTTTAAAAAAAAGTTAAACAGTGATATTTCGTACCTGCCAGCATTTTTTAAAAGTGAGTTCGAATTAACGGATCCGTGTTTTTTAAATGTTTTTTTTTTCTTTGTTTATGGTGGGTGTGAGTATTTAAAAGGGAATCATTTTATAGTACTTAGGCTAGGAAACCTGCTGGAAAGTTGTTTACAGTTTACCGGTGTCTCTGAGTGCAAGAAAGTCACTATTGACCTTATAATCTTTTACATTGTTTCTGAAGTAGGTATGTCATCTCATCATCATCATTTCAGTCGTAGGACGTCCACTGCTGGACATAGGGCTCCCTCATTGATACCCAGTCACTATGGTTGGAAGCGGCTTGTATCCATCTTGAACCAGCGGCTTTTACCCAATCGTCCGTCCACCTCGCTGGTGGACGTTCCACGCTGCGTTTGCCAGTACGTGATCTGTCAATCTGTAGCTGTGTGATGGTATGTCAACTTTATTTTGTTTATGTGTGATCAGAAATTCGTATTCAAAGTTACATTAATTCTTTAGTAAGGTTTTTTTTCGGTAGGTTGTTTAATTACATTTTTATTTTAACAAATTAATAAACTCTGTAGCACGTTGTTTCTATATATTTTTTTATTCTTTAAATAAATACTTACCATAAACTTTACGGTGAAGGAAAATATCGTGAAGAAACCTTCACACAACAGCAAATACCTACATTCAATGGTTTTTGTGTACTTCCCAACCCGCACAGGGCCTGTGTGGGAACTACGGACCCAGGCCAAGATATTTAATGATGATGGAATATTTTTTTTTTTATAAAACAAAGAAAAAGTGGGTGGTTGTAAAATCATATCACACCTAAAGGTACACTAAAATTAAAACTAAGTATGTAAGTGCAAGGCTCTTTTAAATGATTTTTAAACTAGTTTATGCCAACAGTTTGGCTCTCGTTGCCGAATTTTTGTTTAAGTAATTATATTGTAGACACCATCTGACAAAAAAATTGCCGGATCAAACGAAGCGTTTTAAAGTGACGATCAAACATGGGTATGATTGATCGTCGTAGCAATCTATTTTTATATACATAAACATAGTTATGACAAGCCCGTTGACTAGCTGTTGCACGCTAATCTATCTGCAACTATGAACTAAATAAACAATTTTTCGATATTAAAAGTATCCTATATGTTAATACAAATAAGATACATATTAAGTAAGATTTGAAAAGTAAAACAAGTAAAAAATACATTATCCGGGCTATAGTTTGTAGAATATGGCAAAAATGTATACGGCGGTTATAAAGCTCCTGTTGAATGAACTTGAAAGCTATAACTGGTTTATAAAGTGCACTGGAGCTCGTCTGCTTCGCTTTTGTAAAAGTGCATTGACCCTATAGCCGTGCGAAAGGAACTTGACTTTACTAACTGTATAAAAATAAAAAAATTACAAACCCCCAACGCAATTAGTCACACATATGTTTGAAAGTAAAGTAATTCCCATAGTGCGTCTAAAATCCCTTCCGCAGTTTTCAAGAGAGCTGGCAAACTTGAAACGGCTGGAGAAACTTTGATGAAACATGTCTTAGAAACATCGCCAAGAAACCTGGTTTGGAATAGAAAAAAACGGCATCTAAATCAATTCATCGGTTTAAGAACTATGATGCCACACTATTACTTAATATTTTAGTGGTCTGATTTGCAATATCTTTTCGAAAATTCAAAAGTGGCATTTGTATTTCTCAAATGCCTCGTTAGGACTTGAAATCTACAATTTTGATGTAGAATTTTGTAAGAGTGTGTGGAACGCAACTGTTTTAGTCGTCTTAAGAGGGTTTATACTTGCTGAGCTGGCAAATAAAAGTCTATCACGAATTATTATTGCAGTAGACACATTAACTTATATATTAGAACAATTTGTATACAAAACATTTTTAATTTTCATTCATTTTTTATGGAATAATCGTGAAAAACTAACAAAAATGCAACGTTGCCAGCACAGCAGGTATAAACCCTCTTAAAATCCGACTGTCGAAGGAGGGTTATATTTTTCGAGCGTATGTATTAATGTATATTTGTATCATCTTTTGGCACACTTTGCAGCCTGAACGGCTCAATGGATTTTGAAATGTGAGGTGTCATTAGATTTGTCTCAGTTCCGAGTGACATAGGGTATGTATTTTCCCGAAATTTTATACAGGCGGGTTTTTTCAACTAGTATTGAAATTAAAGTTATTTGCAATGGTTTTTGCGAATATTCAAAAGCAGAACTTATCTCAAGTGCCTCGGACTTGAAATCTACAATCATCAGTAACGGCGTACTTAAGTATTACCGAAGTATTGTTTGTGGATCGTGAGGACAGCAATTAGCAGATGCGTTTGAGCATTTACAAGTGACGGCCAAGATCACTACATAAAGAGCAAACATTGTGCATTGATTTACATTAACATTTATGCTCTTTAGTGATGTCACTTTTCTGTCTTTTTGAGTTTGATTTGAATATTCTGATTATATAAAAGGCAACCGTTACTGACTGACTGATCTATCAACGCACTGCTCAAAGTACTGAACGGATTGTGCTGAAATTTGGCACACAGGCTGGTTTTAAGACGTACCAAGTCGCGGGAAAAGCTACTTAGTTACTATGGATCCACTAGGGGAAATAATATGTCCCGCGACACGTGTAGTCTTCGCTCGACACGACATAATGTGACCATGTAAGGGCCGGCGCTCACTGACGGTATGGCACGGCATGGCATGGCAAAGGATTTTATTACTGTCAAGTTATTTTGAATCTTATTTCAATGAGTTTTGAATTCATGTTACTTTATTTCGATACCACGATGCCGCGACGTGCCGAGGGATGACGCAACGTATAACCAATAAAATAGCATGAATTCTAAACTCATTGAAATAAGATTCAAAATAACTTGATAGTAATAAAATCCTTTACCATGCCATGCCGTCAGTGAGCGCCGGCCCTAACTAATGTCGCTAGACATGTCGAGCGAAGTAGGTACTACTATGTTCTCCTCTCCCATTTCGCTCGACGCTACTGGCGATAAGTACTTGTTGTGAGACATTTGTCCCTAAGTGATTCTCTGGTTCCCAAAGTTCCCAATCCGCACTGGGCCCGCGTGGGAACTACGGCCCAAGCCCTCTCATTCTGAGAGGAGGCATGTGCCCTGCAGTGGGACGTATATACACCGTGAAAGTTTAGTGGTTGTTTTCCCGAAACGAGGTGATTTAGTTTCGATTGTACAATCGATTTATAATTACTATTTTGACTAGAGTCAAAAATCCAATTGTGAAAAACGAAAGTCGAAAATGACCGCAAACCAATAGTAACGCTTCGTTGGTACAAGTAGCGTACGATCGTACGATAGGTTAGGTACCAACAAAGCGTTACTATTGGTTTGCGGTCATTTTCGACTTTCGTTTTTCACAATTGGATTTTTGACTCTAGTCAAAATAGTAATTATAAATCGATTGTACAATCGATACTAAATCACCTCGTTTCGGGAAAACAACCACTAAAATTTCACGGTGTATAGGCTGATGATGATGATGATGATGAATCTCTGGCTAAGTTTCCACAAAATAAAATCTATTAAAAACTACCATTAGATGAATTCTTACACCGCACAAAACGGCCAGATATACATACGTACCAGCAAGTTCACGTAGGTACCTGTACTACCTACTTGTGGCTCGACAAGCTTTTATCGGTCTCGTATGTCCTAAGTTCACGAACTCGTCCGAACAACACACGAGCTAAATAGCTCGCCAAGCCATAAGATTGATTTTTTCTTTAAAAATTTAATTATGTTTTCTTCGGTACTCCTGCCTCGTACGGTGAAACTGTGGAACCAGCTTCCGGCGGCAGTGTTTCCAGACAACTATGACATCGGGGCTTTCAAGAATAGGGTTTATACTTCCTTTAAAGGCCGGCAACAGATTAGTGACTCTCTTTGAGTTGTTGATATTTTTGGGCGGTGGTGGTCATTTTCCATCAGATGACCCGCTTGCTCGTTTTCATCCCTCTCATAATAAAAGAGAATAGTTATTTGAACTAGTGAGTTTAGATTTACGGAAACGATCGCCCTGATTCTTTAAAAAATGTTTCAAACAAAGTTTAATTACCTATCTATAAATTTTCGCGAAGTAACAAAAAAAAAGAATCATGAAAACGGTACCATGTACAAAACTGAGCTACGAATATTTTCACTAACAACCTTTAATTCATCAGTTTATTTAATTAATTCTGACGACATTATTACCCACTCTGGAATTTCCTATAAAACACTAAAGAACTCGTTCTGTATTATGTTACGCTAAAATAATATTAATATACTTCCGAACAAAGGTTTGCGAAACCTGACCTTCATGATACGTGGTGCCCATAGCGATGCCTGCGCATTCTCATCTATAATACATCCGTAGATGGTTGACAGCCACTGAACTACTAGTAAGCTGGATAGGTCATTTACGAAGCCATTTTGAAGACATTTGACTATCGACACTTAGAGCCATATTATTACACTGGCGATTTGCGAACGTATTAGAAGCGGAACGAACGCGCGGTAATTTAGACGTACGTATTTAACCTTTTGAACGCCACGCATCGTTGATGTTAGGAACAAAATTGATTCTTATGCGGATGCGAGTAGGTTTAATTTTGTATTACCGTACTGTCGTCTATAGCCGACGCTGGCGTTCAAAAGGGGCCGCACCGAGCTTCTTGCAATAATCGATTTTAGGTATTCTATGCACTCCTGTATATGTGCGTGAGAGCGGCTAGAATCAAAGCCGTGCGTAAGCGCAAGCGATACAAGTTCCCCTTCCGATGGCCGAAGGAGAACTAACGCAACTAACTATACGGACAAGGGGGAAGCACAACGGCTCAAGATAGGTTGGTCAGACCGCGCATGTATATACCTAGCTATTTTCATCATATTACTAAAACAAATACATATTTAAAAAATGTAGCATTACCTACTAGGCCCTAGAAAAAATCTTGTCTATTAACATTCAAAGAGTCATGACATAACGGCTAACTAAACTAAGAGTTGGGCGTCAACAATCGCACGTCGATGGCGGGCTCGGCTTACAATGCCGTTTTTTGGAATAATCGTAATATTTCTCGTGATTTTTTGATTTTTCTCGTGGCACCTTAAATAATTACATGTCATGTTTATTCATTTAATAATCATAATTATGTAATTTAAAGTAGTAGATAATAATATTTAAATATGTGCCCTGCAGTGGGACGTATGTACCGGTGCATCGTCCTTATCGCTGACCAATTACGTGCATTCTCTGTTTTTCTAGTACTAACTCTGTTAAATAGACAGAGTATAGAGATTTGTTCAAATCTCCGTGTTGAACATTTCCCTGCGATATACACTAGCGTGGTGGCCTAGTGATTTGACCTATGGCCTCTCAAGCTGAGGGTTGCAGGTTAAAATCCCGGCTCGCACCTCTGAGTTTTTCGGAATTTATGTGCGAAATTACATTCGAAATTTACCATGAGTTTTACGGTGAAGGAAAATATCGTGAGGAAACCTTGATACACCTGCGAAGAAATTCAATGGTGTGTCTGAAGTTCCCAATCCGCACTGGGCCCGCGTGGGAACTACGGCCCAGGCCCTCTCATTCTAAGAGGAAGCATGTCCCCTGCAGTGGGACGTATATGTTATAGGCTGTGATGATGATAATGATGATGATGATGATGATATGCCCTCGAGTTAAGCTTCGGCTGAAATTAGTTAATTCGGTTAGCCGAATTTCGGTATCTGTTTCGGTTATAAGTACTATATTCGGTTGGATACTACAAATTGGCTACTTTCCTAACTAGTCAGTCTTTTAGATTATCAAAAAATATTGGACACGTATTTTTTATTTTGTCAATTAAACAAAAAATTACGAAGATATGGCGCGTTGAAGTTTCGCGTGACGTCACTTGTTCCTACACCTTGTATGAGCGTTTTAGGAACAAGTGACGTCACGCCTCGTCACGCGGAACTTCAACGCGCCATATCTTCGTCATTTTTTGTTTAATTGTCAAAAGAAAAATTACGTGTCTAATATTTTTTGATAATGTAAAATACGGACTAATAAGAATTATTATTTTTTTACCTAGGAAACATCCCTATTGACACATAAAATACCTTGTTAAAATACAAGACAGCAGCGTGTCTAGCATGTTTTTATAATATATCTCAGCTTTGACGAGGCAGGAATAGTCAATCTGTTGAGTTGAATAACTTAATTCAAATCATTGTGTATAATGAGTAACGTCACAACCTACGCAGGTGCGTTATTGTGATACACCCACAAACATACATACTTTTGACATGTTGCCTAAAACCATTTTAATCTAAGGAACCTCAGGAGGGTCTGTGCAAGGCTTATTTTTGACGCTAAATGTGCATAGTATATTAACTTGGCGACAACTTGTTCACAAAGAAAGGCCAATCAAGGCATGACGATGCCTGGTTTGAGTCGCTAAGGGAAAAACGCATAAAGCGCCACAACCGGGCCACCAACCCTCGACCATCTGGGGCTGCGTACACTTGTCGCGAGTGCGGCCGAGGGATCTTATCCCGTATCGGTCTTTTTAGCCACGAGCGGAACTGTCGCCAGGGTGCTACTTAAATCATCTGTCACAGATGTAAAGGCCTATTATAAACTAACTTGAAAAGTTTTACATAGCCGTACCAACAAGATGGAGCGACGACCTGGTTAAGGTGGCTGGAACACATTGGATGCGGATTCCGCATGGCATGTTCGGCGACCCTTGGGGGAGGCGTATATCAGCAGTGGACGTCTTTCAACTGAAATGCTGATGATGCTGATGATAGTCGTACCAAATTTCTAGTCAATCCAATCTCTATGTAGAGCTGAGTGATAATTCGAATTTTTGAATTAATTTCTGATTCATTTTAGATTTTTTCACCAAATATTTCACATCACAAAATACGATAGGTAACTTTATTTTCTGTTCTTTGACAGTTCTAATTCGAAACAATTTAATTTGTAATATATTTTTAATTCATATCGTTCATATACAATCTACACTTGAGTCGATTCCGATTCTCAAACCGATTGTAATTATTATTCGAGATTCAAAAAAATATTTGCAACAGGAGTTTCGGATTGCAAGAAATTTTCGACTAATTCTGTAATCACAACCGAATGTCATTCTTGTGTTTAAGAATAAGTATGTTTGAAATTTAAATGTAAAAAGTATGTATTTAAAGTATTTCGATACTTTATACTCGATGTATAATGCAACCACAGATAAAGGTTTCTTAATACAAGTCATTTGATTATTTCTTCTGAACATATTACAGGGAAGTTATGATGTCAATGTTGATAAAACAATATAAATGACACTTCCTTGCAGACCACGATGAAGCTGAAGTCAGAACTCCTGGAGCATCCAACTGGTGAGATGGCGCGGAAGATCAGGATAGAGCTAAAGGAAGACCTGGATACGTGTGACAGGGATGTGGCAATCATCAGGGACTGGCTGAAGAAGCAGCCCCATCTGCCTGATGATTGGGGTGAGTTTTGCATTGCACACCTCTCATGTCATCATCATCATCATCATCATCATCATAATAGGGGTGTGTAATGATAGATATAACAACAATTGATATAACTGTAACATTTGGTATAATGCTACATTTGACATAATTCGATTTACTCGAAAAGTAAACATTCTACGATTCTTTTATAAACTAATCTAACCTAACTTAATGCATATCAAATAGAATTAATATCAATCCTCCGAAGTTTACTTTTTGAGTAAATCGCATTATATCAAATGTAGCATTATACCAAATGTTACAGTTATATCAAATGTTGTTATATCTATCGAGGCGCACCCTCATAATAGTGCTTAACAAAAAAAAGTCGTAGTAGCTTTGTGGTTCCACCATGGCCCTTCAAGCAGACGGTCGTGGGAAGCCCGTGCGTGCACCTCTGAGATTTCGTTTACGCGCGAAATTAAATATGAAATTTACCTTGAACTTTACGGTGAGGGGACATCTTGAGGAAACCCACACCGAAGCAATGGTGTGTGTGAAGTTCCCAATCCACACTGGACCCGTGTAGAAAGTACAGCCCGCTCTCTCATTTAAGAGGAGGCCTGTGTCTGCACTGGGACGTATACCATACAGGCTGAGATGATCATGATGATGATGATAATGATGAAACTGAAATAGCTTGTAAATTATCCAAGCATGAGGCACCCGTCGCACGAACAGCGACTTTTTGGAGTAGTTTTTTTAAATACCCTATTTTAAAAGGTGATAGAAACCAGTAACAAAAACCGGCCAAGTGCGAGTCGGACTCGCGCACCGAGGGTTCCGTACAAATTTATATGTATCTACGACATCCAGTCTAAGCAGACCCCTGCTCCTAAGCAAAATGTGCGCAGTGTGGGATCATTATAGATTGGTTACTGATATAGACAGACAGACAAAAAAATTTATGCTTTTCGCAATTTTCCCTTTATCTGTGCTATAAGACCTTGCTTCGTACCAAATTTCAAGATTCTGAGTTCACGGGAAGTACCCTGTAGATTTTGATTCCCTTGCGAGTGTCGACAATTTGCGGAAATTTGCGGCATAAAAGGCTTTATCTTTTGATTGCGTTAAAAATTTATACTTTTCGCAATTTTTCCTTCATCTGTGCTATAATACGTTGCTTCGTACCAAATTTCAAGATTCTGAGTTCACGGGAAGTACCCTGTAGGTTTTGATTCCCTTGTGAGTTTCGAAAATATGCGGAAATTTGCGTCATAAACGGCTGTATCTTTTGATTGCGTTGGCTTAGAAGTTTGATTTTTTCACAGCTCCAAGGGACCGTAGACTTAAGTATTTGATATAAATTTCAGCTTGATACCTCCACGCGTTCCTGAGAAAAGGGGTCTTGACAGACAGACGGACGGACAACAAAGTGATCCTATAAGGGTTCCGCTTTTTCCTTTCAAGGTGCGGAACCCTAAAAATTACCAAATCATGAACAGTTAGTTTAGACGCACACGTGTGCGCCTAAATCGTTCGACGGGTTAATGACAGGACGTAGTAAAGCGTGCTTGAACTCTAACAAAAATATGACAAGCAAGTATTTCACTTATTATGACCCTGAATTAAATCTTGAAGAGTCATCATCAAACAAAGATGTTTAATTTGCGAAATCGGGCTTCGTACTTGTTCTTTACTACGGTCATGGCCAAGACATACAAACAAATGTGTACTTTAAGGTTTTAAACATACCTACAATTAATCTTGCTTAAAGCATAAAGTTGCCTAGCTTAGCTTTCCTTTGTTTTTATCGTTAACTTCATTTTTTGGGTTCCGAACCCAAAGGGTAAAAACGGGACCCTGTTACTACCTAAGACTCCATTGTCCGTCTGTCTGTCTGTCTGTCACCAGGCTGTATCTCATAAACCGTGATAGCTAGACAGTTGAAGTTTTCACATAGGATGTATTTCTGATGCCGCTATTAAAACAAATACTAGAAATAAAATAAAGTTAAAAATAAAAGGGGACGTCATACTATACAAGAAAGTGTTTTTTTCAGCGTTTTTAACTATAATCTTTATAATGAGAGTAACTAAGTAGTTAAAATTTTCACCAATTGGCTACTTTCCTAACTAGTCAGTCTTTTAGATTATCAAAAAATATTGGACACGTATTTTTTATTTTGTCAATTAAACAAAAAATTACGAAGATATGGCGCGTTGAAGTTTCGCGTGACGTCACTTGTTCCTACACCTTGTATGAGCGTTTTAGGAACAAGTGACGTCACGCCTCGTCACGCGGAACTTCAACGCGCCATATCTTCGTCATTTTTTGTTTAATTGTCAAAAGAAAAATTACGTGTCTAATATTTTTTGATAATGTAAAATACGGACTAATAAGAATTATCATTTTTTTACCTAGGAAACATCCCTATTATGTATTACTGAGGCCACTACAACAACAAATAATGAAAATATAATTAAATTAAAGATAAGGCGAATAACCAATAACCTGATGGTTTAAAATAACTATAAATTAAAATTTTAAAAACCCCCAATGCAATTTGGTCATACATATGTTTGAAAATAAACTAAATGCCCATTATGCGTCTAAGATCTCTTCGGCAGCTAACAAAAGAGCTGATAACTTAGAAACGGCTGAACTGGTTTTAATGAATAATCGTCAAGAAACCTGCTTTCAAATGAAAAAAACCGCGTCCAAATCGGTTCACTCGTTTAAGAGCTATGATGCCACAGACAGACAGACACACACACACATAGCGGTCAAACTTATAACACCCCTCTTTTTGTGTCGGGAGTTAATTAAATGAGCCGTTGGAATGGAAACACAGGTGCGTGCAGAGATAGGAAGTATCTTATAAAATTACCTGTCATATTACTTGGATTTACATGCAATATAAATCTTTATTTACAACGCAATACTTATATTATTATACATGTACA
Organism: Archips crataeganus; assembly: GCA_947859365.1. Classification (NCBI taxonomy): domain Eukaryota; kingdom Metazoa; phylum Arthropoda; class Insecta; order Lepidoptera; family Tortricidae; genus Archips; species Archips crataeganus. Next base: position 12,801,352 of record OX402065.1, on the reverse strand, counting down.
ACTATCCTAGACTAAAAATAAGTATGTACAAAAGTAAGTTATAAGTATTATCATCTCCGGTAATAAGGGCATTATGAAGTATGTGTGTATAGGTAACGCCATCAGAGTTGAGGTCACGCACACAACAACACGTCATGTAATGACAGCGAGATTTTGATATTTATTCGTACCGATAGCAAGTTCAACAGACTCAACATAGAATTACAAGATTGACTAAAAATTTCTTCAACCTATTTCTTTAAGAATAGTTTAGGAAAATACATCTAGTTCAAACAAAACAGAAAATAAAATATTTTGATCTATTTTATATAAATCAGATAAGCATAATTTTCGCTATTTATAAAATACCGATTTTTTTCATGAAAATATTTCTTATCAGTTTCAAATTGTTTTATTTCAAAAATAGATTAAGTATATAAAAAAAAGAAAATTATAATGTGCATAGTAGGTATTGCGGTTTCATCATAAGATCATTATAACTCACATTTTCATTCACTCAGTCATTTCATTCATTCACTACTTTTTTGCAATCAGCACTTTATGTAGCTGTGTGTGTAATCATTCGCCTCAACTCTCGTGGCGTTAGCTATAGTATTTATACCCGTGATTTGCAAAATCGTCTTTAACTAAACCACAATCATTCCCCTCTGTTCTCATCCCATTGCAATTTAGGCAGATGTCGAAATATTTAAGAGCATTTTAATGGCCGTTGACAAATTTGTGTTTTGAATTTCGCAATTTTGTCACCACGGATTGTGATTAAAATAATAATAAAGTTCCTGTGGTTTAATACAATCGCATTCAAAGGCAGGTAGTTCCACGCTTGCGTTGCGTAATTTCAGTTTCAGTTTATTTAATCAAAGACAATTTACATTGTGTATGAAATTAATTACAGTAGTTCTATGATATTAATTCGATAGCAAAAAAATTACAATAATAGTTAAAATCACAAGTACAAATAAAAACATACAGATTAATAACTTAAAAATAAATGGAACGTTATATTGCTTTCGTATTAATATCCGTTTTATAATAATGTAGGCACATTAATTTTCTACAAAAAATATTTAGATGACAAAATAGAAAAATAATTTAAAAACGCATCAAAAAAGTCAAATACAAATTTACCTATATTAGCTATGGACCTACTCGTCAACACTGTAATAATAATAACACATTTTTAACAAAAAATGCTTCAACGTACGTTTAAATTTATGATAGCTAGTTATATTTTTTAACTCAGTGGGTAATTAATTGAATAACCTCGTCGCCTGGTATTTTGCACTGTGCTGAAAAACTCTTATACCTGATTTACACTCTCGCCTCGTCACCTCGCCTCGCGCCTCGCCTCGTCGTCTCGCTCCGGATGCGAGCCTCAAAATCAAGGCAAATCACGAGACGAGGCGCGAGGCGTGCCTGTTCACACTCTCGTCTCGTGGCTCGTCCCGCAGTTCGTCTCGCCACTCGTACGCGAGTGTAAACCAGGTATTAAGCTAGGTCGAATTGTTGATGCCATGCGTCTGGTGCTTTTCCGTATCAACCTCTCACTGTCGGTTACTGTGTCCGCGTGTGTTAATCCGCGAGCATCTACATTATATAATAGTAAAATTCAAGTTCAAGGATCTTGCTTAGGAGTCGATAGAAGCTACAAAACTTAGTTTAGTAACTTAGTTTGTGAGTTGATCAATGGGTGGGTAGTAGTAATTGTCAATTGAAATACATAATAAGTGAATTATTATATTACTTACTTACTAACTTACTCCGTTGGCTCAGCGACCCGAAGTGGATCTTGGCCTCCAATACGAGTTGACGCCAACGCGCCCTGCTCTCAACGATCTCCTCCCAGTCTTAGTTCGGAATTATTATATTATACAACAATATTATTTTATTTGGACGACCGGATATCTCAATAGTTAGTGAACTTAACTGCGAACCTCGAAGTCCCGGATTCCACCCCCCGTTGGGACAAATATTTGTATTATGTACAAAAAATCTCGTTACACGGTATTAGTGCCCCCCCCCCCCCCCCCGCCTCTAAAGGCTACACTGTTAGTATTAAATTTTTAAAAATATCAGGACGGAAGGAAATATGTCAAATTAATAAGGAAAACTAGAGTTTGCTTGAGAATTATTAGTAGGTAGTATAAGAAAAAAACAGCAAGAGGTAAATAGCAGCCTGACCTATAAAATATCGCTTTTTTAATACAACAGTATTATGAATAGTACAATTAATAAGATATGCAAGGATTTTTTCGTAATGGCTGCGGAACTTTATCCTGGGCGTGTCCGGCACGCTCTTGGCCGGTTTTAGTGATGGGATTGACTTGAAATATCGTACGGATATGCAGTTTGGATAACGACATAGTGTCTAAAAAATCGACGTTGTCACTACTCTCCTCTGTCACAACTGTCCTCGGTCTCCCCTACTGAATTGAACTATTTGCTTAATTTTGTAAACCCTGTCTAGCTATGTGTACATTACTCGTTCTATGCACGTACTTGCCTTTAAACAACAAATCATCAAATCTAACACTCAAGGTTATTAACAAGGATACACGTGTGATGTGATGTACGTAGATATTTGATCAATAGATTTTAATGAGCATTCAATATTTGTTCTCGTTTTTGCAGGAACACTTCAACAGCAGTAAATAATTGTACTAATCATTTAATAACTTTTTCATCGCACTTGCTTAGCAATAGTATTCCATGCCTGTATACTAATGGGCAACAGCGATTTACGAATAGTTTTTCTTCCCTGGAGTTTTGACTTTAGTTTTAAAAATTGCAAGCAAGTTAGTAGGTACGTCATTTCAGACTAAGGAGGTTTCAAATCAACCAACGTTTTATTTTGTTTAAAACTTAGCTATAACCCAATTTTACGACACAAAACATATATTATTATACACTCGGCGTCACGGAAATCGCACACCTACGGATTTTGATTTCAAGCGAATATAACTGTTATCTTAATAACTTTTATTGCTTTTTTTACCTATTTTGCATTGTTATTAAATGGAGAATCAAATTACCTTTCGTATGAATCCACACATCCATACTTTACCTTTAAGACTGTATAAGGTTTATAACGGCTTGACACAGAAATCCGTGGATGTGCGATTTCCGTGACGCCGAGTGTAAGTATTACTTGCTGATAACAGTGTATAATTTCAGAGTATCCATGTATCGTCACGTTCCTGAGAGGCAGTAGTTACTCCTTGGAGAAATGCAAGCGGAAATTAGACATGTACTTCACTATGAGGGCAGCTTGTCCGGAGTTCTTCAACAACCGGGACATCACGAGACCAGACTTGAAGGAGGTGTTTGTTAACAAAGTGTAAGTTATTTACTGAATCAGGCGTTACTTTGCGGAGGTCCATATTAATGAACTGAAACTGTAGGTGCGCCTCCTGAGGCTTCGTAAAGATATAAATTAATAAGAACGGTATCAAAACGCACACGAATGTACAATGAAAATATAAGGAAAAGATATCAAAAGTATTTACAATAAATGGACTCAGAGATTCGAAGAACGTTATGGGTATTTAGGGACACTTGGAGAGCTCTGCTTCAGACCGAGCCGCTGCAGGGAATGAGCCGCCGCTAGAGGACTGACTGGTCTTCCATTTTAAATCAGCCGCGCAGTTCCACGCGCCGGTGTGCAGTTGTTTCATCACTTTTGCCAACGCGCGGAACCGACTGCGGCGAGGGGGGTAATGGTTCTATCTGGCCGCTACAAAACAATTACTTTGCTAACCCGCGCCTTACGATACAGTGCAGGTACAGTGTGTAGTCTGGAGGTGGAAGAACTGATGAACACGCATTTCTTACATAAACGTAACTGTCGTATGATCGCGGGTAAGCAAAGTAATGGTGTAAGTTCATTAAAGTGTAAGTTATTTTATAACTGGGCAAATTTTTATTATATTTTGACTTTTTTTAATTTGAAAAATTTTATTTGATTTCTGCTCAGAATCACGAGCTTTTTCGATCCTACTAGGAGAACAAAACTGTACCGAGTTTTTTTCCGTTGAGTTAAGTACCATTTTTCATAGACATGACACCGTAACTAAGTAAATGGAAGAATCGAAAATTATACGAAATCTTTCGGACACTTTTTATCTCCTAGTAGCTAGTGGTTCTGAGCAGAGATCACAATAAAAAAATTAAAAAAAGGGCAAAAGTCAAAAGTGTTGCAACAAAATAGAAATTGGCCCATCTGACCATTATTTACCATTTTATCATCATCATCATCATCCCAGAGTATATACCTACCTCCCACTACAGGGTCTGTAACTCCTCTCAAAATGAAAGTGCTTGGGCCATAGTTCCCACGCGAGCCCAATGCGGATTGGGAACTTCGTTTATATCATTCAATTTCTTAGCAGGTGTGTGCGGGTTTTCTCGTGATGTTTCAATCACCGTAAAGCTCATTCAACGGTGTGTTTGAAGTTTCCAATCCGCACTGGGCCCGCGTGGGGACTACGGTCCAAGCCCTCTCATTCTGAGAGGAGGCCTGTGCCCTGCAGTGGGACGTATATAGGCTGGTATGCTGATGATGACCTAAATAAGAGGGTGTGGGACACATATGGTACGCCACTGATTTGACCGACACAAACCATTGGTGAAACCAGTTTGCCACCGCAACCATTCATAAAAGTGTGGTTTTGAAACCTGTTTGACCCACAAAATGTCCCATAGCAACTACATAATCGATTAGAGTAGAATTTAAACGAAGACACCACATTCTTCGTAAATTAAAGTTTAGAAGCAGAACGACCGAGCATTCATCAATTTTGTATCTTAAAATTTAATGGTTAATCTATCTGTAAAGAACTTTACTATTGTTCTAGAAAACACTTCAGATATACTTAGTTACATAACAGTATTTACACAGGGTGTATTCAAATTGGTGATACAAAATTAGCGTTTCGTACCTACTCAGTTAATGCTCGACAATATAATGCGCTAACTCATTTGTTTTAATCTAATATATAAAAATCTCGTATCACGGTGTTTGTTATCGAACTCCTCCGAAACGGCTTGACCGATTTTTTATGAAACTTTTTTCTCTGTACTCGGTAGGTCTGAGAATAGGTCGTAAGCTATTATTTATGTCCCTAGGTGATATATGGCAAAACAACGTTTGCGGGGTCAGCAGTTAGCGCATTATAATTGTCCATCATGAACTGAGTACGAAACACTAATTTTGTAGGTATCACCAATTGGGGATGTCTAAAAAAAATACCCATGGTTTTTATATTTTTTTTGTATAGAAAAGTCAATTATAAGAAACTAATTTCAATATTTTGTCATTTAGTTCTCTACTTTTTTCAAAATTAACTATTGAAACTATTTTAGTTGATGACGTCAGATTATAAATGAGGGCTCTCACAATGCCAAATTTCTAAATCTATCTAAATGCGTACGATAAGGCAACCCCTTTAATTATTTTTTGCGTAGTGATACACTATACACTGTGTCACTTTACTGGCACTGTCAAAGTGCTAGATGTCAGACAGCGGGTCCAAATCAAACTCCATAGTATAATCCACGCGTAAATTGTGAAGAATTCCTAACCACACAGAATAAAGTACGACTTGAACCGGTCACGCAATTTACACCAAAGCATTCATCTCGAAATGGTTTTCGATTTACTATACATTGCAAAAAAATAGACATCCCCAATTTCAATTCACCCTGTATATTTTAAGATACTTGCGGACTGTGGGCTAGCTTCACGCGGCGTGCGTATGGGGCGCTGCGCGTTCAATATGGGTCAATCAACTTTTTTTTGTAAACGATTTTCTGCTACTTTCTATGAAAACCTAAATAATTAAAAAACTAATTATTTTTCCTTATTTAAAGTATACTTTTCAAAACCCTAGATTTTTGTAGTCAATAATGGTGTAATTGCCATATTTATTTTATTTTGTTTAGCTTCTATTTCGTGGGTGACCCAGGGGACAATGTTGTCCCCGAAATTTGTATGAAAATAGTGGTATGTCCCCTGGGTGACCGGATTTTTTTATAGAAATACTATTTTTTTTTGGTTTTTACATATGCACTATGATAAACAGTTTATCTAATTACTGCAAAATCATGGTTTCACTAACCAGAGATTACAGAGTTGCTTGTAAAGGAGTAAATAGAAATTTACAAAAAAAAGTTGATTGACCCATATAATGACGCGTTCAGGGTGTTGTTCGGGCTGCGGCGACACTGTAGCGCTTCGGCAATGTTTGCCGAAGCGCAAACGGATTGCTTTTACACAATCATGCGAAAAAGAAGCGCATCATTGTTTAATCGCCTTCGCTCCAGCCCGAATAGCATCCTGAGCGTGCTGGCGCGGCGCTGGGACTCGCCTCTGCTGGAGCGCCGGGCGCGGCTGCACGCGCCCGTCGCGCCCGTACCCCGGCGCTTCTTGTTGTACCTACCTCATTTTATTTCTATTTTTTATATATATATTTTTTTCTTTTTTTTCTCATGATAATTTTAATTTTAATTTTAATTGTAATTGTATATTAACACTAACACTAACCCTAGATTTTAAGAAACTTGTAATTTACACTATGGATTTATAATGATCCGAAATAAAATATTTGAATTTGAATTTGAATTTGAAATAACCGATAACCATTGGTTTGGGGTAGACGAGTTATTGAGTGGAGACCACGGATCGACAAACGTAGCGTAGGACGTCCTCAGACTCGGTGGAGCGATCTTCACAAGGCGGCTGGCAAGAGCTGGATGAGTGGCCGAGCATCGCGCTCAGTGGCGTGCCATGGGAGAGGCCTATGCCCAGCAGTGGACAAGCATAGGCTGATGATGATGATAATAGTGATGATTTTCAATAATATCGAAAAGCTGTATTTTGTCTACCCGGGGCAGCGTACCCTTACTAGCATGCTTGCGGGATTCCCTCGCTTCACTGCTATAACTACTCAGTCTCTGAGCGAAAAAAGACCCGGAACTGAGGTCAGTAACTCTTAGTTATGGTATCTAATTGTTAGGTTCATATCATATTAGCTATGTCTCTGGTCCGTTGCAAAAAGCCACAAGTACCTAGAACTTTGTCAAGGTGTACCAGACTACGTACTTAATTTAAAATGGCACTTTTAAATTTTTTTATGATCATTTTTAAAAACGCAACTTTTCCAAAAGACCCAAAAAGGCAGGTTTAGAAAACTCGAAACGAGAATTTTGAGTAATATTTCGCCTGCGGCTAACTTACGAACACTTATCCGTCGAATAAATTCCAACTACCACCTTATAAAAACTAAATATTCACTAACTGTTTGTGTAGCGTTTTTCTAAACTTAAGAAGGCCCTCCAGGAACCTTGACAAGCCAAACTTTGATTCCGTCTTAGAAGGAAATCGTAGTGCCGATGGACATACGGTGGACAATACCCCACACAAAGTGTTAACCTTTGGCCAAGGTTTTATGAACATGCGCAAATAAAAAGCAAATATTGATGTACCAACATTACGAGGAATTATTCAATGATACCAATATTACATTGGTACGTCAAGTCAAGAAGGAGACAAATATTGCGTTCACGCCGTCGATTTATTGTTTACATAATAGTCACCACTTTGGAGTCTTGGATAACGAAACGAAGATCACCATAAATAATGTTTATTCAATCAATATCACGTCGAGGGCTCAAAATCAACACAGGGCTCAAAATCGCACCGAAAATTTCTGCTTCGCGAGATTGCCCGCTCATTGGGAACCTTGCTAATGCAATTGTAAGCGAGCCGCATCCCGAGGCGAGCCATGGAGCATAGTTTGGTTCAACAAAAGGCTCAAAAATACACCGAAAATGGGCCCTCGTGAGGCGGTGCGCTCGGTGTAGACCCGGCTAATGCAGTTGTAACCGAGTCGCCTCGTGAGGCAAGCCATGAGGTATAAATTTGTTCGATACAAAACTCAAAATCTCACTGAAAATGGGCCCTCGCGAGGCGGTACGCTCAGTGTGAACCCTGGTAATAATACAGTTGCAAGCGTTCCGCTTTGTGAGGCAAGCCATGAGGCATGATTTTATTCGACACAGAGCTCAAAATCGCACCAAAAATGGCCGCCTAGCGATCAGGAACCTTTTTTAATCGATTACGATGAAATTACAATCGATTATTTTATTAAGATCTGTGTTCAATTGGCACATTGCGTAAATGATACATGCCAATTAATAAATTAAATAAGTAGCATGAACAGAAAAGTAGCATTTTGATCCCTGTCGTTGGGGAGCAAAAGCTAATTTTCCGAATGAAAGGTGTAAAAAACAATATTTTTTTTACAGGCAAGGCCCACCGCTGCCGGGTATAACGCCGAATGGCAGAAGAGTCACCTTAGTCAGAGGTAAGAAGGTTTTATCTCTCACCTCAGCCTATTTATGTATGTCCACTCCACATTTCACTCTTACTGTGTGCACATACACCAAGAGTCATCTATAACGTCCCAGTGCAGGGCACATGCCTCCTTTTGAATTAGAGGGCTTGTGCCGTAGTTCCCACGCGGACGCAGTGAGGACTGGAAACTTCACACACATTAAATTGTTTTGCTGGTGTATCCAGATTTCCTTACAATATTATACTCCTTCACCTTAAAGCTCATGGTAAATTTCAAATATTAGTAATTACGCACATAAATTCCGGAAAAACTAAGCACTCAGCTTGAGAGGCATAGGTCAAACTACAGGCCACCGCGGCTTCTAATTACTACTTTGGCCGATAATTATTTTACCTCATTATTTGGCTTGCCGTTTCCAGGTATCCACCCCAGCTTGGATTCCCAACAGATCACTGACACCCTCAAACTGGCTCTGATGATCGGGGACGTCCGTCTAACAGAGGAGAAGATTGGCGTCGGTGGCGACATCTATGTTCTGGATGCAACCGTGCTGGGACCCAGCTTGTTGGCTAAGTTATCGCCCAGCGCCATCAAGAAGTTCATGATTTGTGTGCAGGTAAGTCTAGACTTCTAGCTCTAGAACCTTCAATTAAGAAAGCTCAAGGTCACTGAAAATGGACGATGAAGGAGTTTCTCTGATCACATTAGAAATAATGAAATCCACACTAGAACTAAAATCACAGACTTAGCTCAAAAAATCGGCTGACTCAAGTAGCAGTGGAAAGCTCGTAGAACTTATGGGCGATGGGGCCTAAAGGTTCTCAAAAATGGCGTCCACGAACCGGAAGACGCAGTGTAGGTAGGCCTCTAACAAGATGGAGTATAATGACATGGTTTAGGTTGCGGGAAGACGTTGGATGCAGATGGCGCAGGAGCGGTCTGCTTGGAGAACATTTAGGGAGGCCGTCACACGACTGAAATGATGATGATGATGAAATCTGGAACTTCTTCTATGACGTTGAAAGACTTGTAAATTGGACACTTACAACACCATTGCGTTGCCTGTCTACAGAGCAAAGAGAGAATACCTTTAACAACGCAAGCACTGCCGCTGAACAACAGGGTTAGCTTTCTAGATCTTTCTAGATGTATGGATGAATGGATAGAAATGCCTTCTCATCAATGTACTTTGGGCCTTGCAAGTCATGGAGGTACACTATAATAATGTATGACGACTATTTCCTTCATTATTTCAGGAAGCGTTTCCCGTGAAGCTAAAAGAGGTGCACATTATCAACACATCGCCAATCGTTGAAAGGTTCGTCAATTTCGTCAAACCATTCCTCAAGGAGAAGATTAGGAAAAGAGTAAGTACCTACTTAAATCTTTAATACATACCTCTTTTAAGTAGCTACATTATTTACACTGTTCATGGTCGTCGGTTGAGGATTGGTAGCGGGCCTTCACGACTTTCTTAGGAATATATTTTGTATTCAAGTAGAGGGTCCTAGGTTCGAGCAGGGGGGTTTCACTCCGCAGTTTAGGTATGTTCGGCCGGCGCTCCTCCCGGGAGGAGTATAGCAGTAGGTTGTCGCGCGGCCTTCAGTTCACACGCTAGCCGCGTCGCGCCTAATTAAGCATCTTTTTTTTCTGTGATTTTTGCAACAAACAATGACTACTAAACGATATTATAAATAACTTACTTACATACTAAAGGTAGTTTACTGAATTAATACACACTGTTATCTTTCTTGATTTATATACCTACCAAATATGGGCGAGTGGGAACCCTGTGCCCTTGGTTTCGGATCAGCGGTACCCAACGGAATATGAACGCTCGTATCACACGATAAGTTTTAATTTCGCGTGCACGCAGTAGGAGTAGGAAAGTTTTTATACCTAAAGTTGACCTTTGTTCGAGAGTGATCCTTCTGTACGTTAGTTAGTACTATTACTTATTCTGTGGTTCGAGCCCAGGCTCATTGAACTTTTCGGAATTCATGTGCAAAATTTCAAGTGAAATTTAGCATAAGTTTTTTTATTGACAGATCTTCATCCACAAAGACGTGAAGGAACTGTACAAATACGTGCCCCGGGAGATGCTACCAGTCGAATATGGCGGCGAATGTTCAAGCATGGATGTTCTACAAGGTGAGATCAACGTTATAACATTGGAAGATTGAGGTATTCTCTCTCTATGATGCCTTCAGTGGTTAATATTTGGGTAAAGCCGCTAAGCTTTCCAACCAGCGTATCTTTTACACCACCAATTAAAACCAATCGTTTAATAAACAGGGGCAGATATTTGTATGAAAATTACGAATGTTTGTTTTCGAGTCGTGTCTGTTTAATATGTATTTAAGTATGTAAGGTAAACGTACCAATGCTCGACACCTGAACGCCCAGTAGATGACACCTGTGTGTCACCTCTCCTACTATGACATAAGATTGAAGGTGCCATGTATTGGGTCAGTGTCGAGCACAGGGACGTTTATCTATATTATTATCCAATTTGCTTTTTCATCAATTATGGCTCTCCTTAGTTTAGTTCCTCGATATAAAAAATTACCCCCCCCCCCCCCCCCCGCACCACCGCGTTCACATTCACCGCCGTACTCCCAAGTTAAGCGTGCCTATAGAAGTTTTACTTCAAAAACCCCCGATTTTGAAACATTCTTCCGCTCCGTTCCGCTCCTATTGGTGTTAGCGTGATGATTTATATAGCCTATGTCCTTTCTCAGGCTCTAGCTAGACTATCTGTGTACCAAATTTCAATTAAATCGGTTCAGTAGTTTTATCGTGAAAGCGAGACAAACAGACAGACAGTTACTTTCGCATTTCTAATATTAGTTAGGATGTTTTATAAAGCAGTGGTTTTGTTTTATTTTATACTGTCAAAGTCATTCTTAAAATTTTAATAGCTTCGATACCATAATCGGTTTTATATGTTTCTTTTGAATACTTCATGTTAAGCACTGCCTTAACTGTCTACTCACCAGGTTTGTCTCATTTTCTTTTCAGAGCAATGGCGGAAAAAACTGGAGGAATATGGTGACTGGTTCAAAGCCCAGGAGTCAGTGAAAGCCATCGAAGCACTCCGGCCTGGTCGGCCGACCAACTATGACGAGTTGTTTGGCATCGACGGCTCGTTCCGCCAGTTGGCTATCGATTGATCGCGATATCGATTCTAGGTTTAAGTCCTTGGTTTCCCATAATTTAATAAGTCATGTATTTATTATTCTTCATTATCAACTTTTGTCATACAGTGATTTATTTCTGAAACAGTATTTTTTTCAGGATTTTTTTAGAATGCAGTAGGTTAGGTAAGGTTTGTTTCATAACGATTCCGAAAATAAACCGTTTCCGAAATAAATCACTTTGACTAACGTTGATTATGAAGAATGATACATTATGATTACGACTTGTTAAATTATGTGAAATTATAGAGACACGCGTTTAAGACATATGATCTGGATTCAACTGTACATCGATAATGCGATACATCTTTCTCCGCTTAGTACAATCAAGCTACCTATTTTGTATTCATCATGTTCCTTTTCTTACTGATATTTCTTTTCCACATTCCTAGAGAGTAAATTTAGCTTAGCTTGTAGCTTGTATCTTTTAATCTACATTCTGAACTTTCCTTTGTGAGCTTCAAGTTTCAGTTTAGTAACTACAAATTGATTCGAGATGCGAGCTCTTTTCAAAGTACAGACGAAAAATATCAATGCTTTGAAGTTGGCGATGTAAGTGATATCTAGACATCGGATTATATGCACTATCAAAATGCCAAAATATTCATGCAAATATGCACTAAAAACTTACGATTATTTTCACAATAACATATTTTTCCATATTTTCTGCAGCAAACTTGCGACGTCTGTCAGTCACGTAATATTAATTTATAGGCTGACCTTTCGTTTCGACGTCAACTGACGTTACCAGACAGAACTTGAAGTTTGGCGCCATTTCTGCAGAGACTTCTTCAGGCAGAGTTTGTTCGGTGCCGTTGATAAATGCATCAATTTACGGCATAATACAACACGCCTTACACGAATAACTACTGAAATAAGCACTGTCAGTGAAAATGTACCAAAATAGGCAAAAACGCTATAAAAAAAGAATTATATGCATTTGCATATGCAAACATGCAAATGCATATAATCCGATGTCTAGCGATATCTAATGTACATTCGTATTGACATCAGAGCATTCAAGGTGGTCAAAAACATCTGACCACGACCGTATTGTATACACGATGTTATATACAATACGGTCGTGGTCAGACGGTGATAGTCTCTGTATAATTAAAAAAATTGTTATAGTTCAAACTTCCTCTATCCACCTAATGCATGGGCATCGAGCATCTGTCAAAGTTAGGTAGTTTCGTCAAGTGTTATCGCTTTGGCGCGCCATTTGAAAAGTCGTCAATCAAAGTTTGTTTAAGAAACTGATTTGTCAAAGAGGTTTTAGGCTCATAGTAAACCATAATGTAGTGACAATGATTTCAATCAAAAAAATATTTTCCAAATTGTCATTATTTAAAAAAGTAGACATTTTGTTTCGCATAATTGCAACTTAAACGTGATTCGCCACCTGATCTAGAAAAACTGGTTCCTGTACGCTTAGTATAAGTTTTCCTTCACTTCAATACTTCTCGATCGCGTTTACGTAAAAAAATCAATTACTAGGGAAACATGGACAGCGCCTCCGCGGCCGCGCGTCCATGTTTCCATAGAATTGAAATTTTTACGTAAACGCGATCGAGAAATATTTTGGTGAAGTAAAACTTATACTAAGCGTACAGATCACAGATTATAAATCATCGTATATTATCGCGTAGGTACGTGGGTGTTCAGATATTTTTGAGCATCTTGACTCCGAGATGTGGACCAACTGGAGTTGTGTGGTTGTACAATTGGGTATTTAGATAAATTTGATATCCCAGCTTAGAATCAATAAATAGTTCATTTTAGGAATATAATGTAAGATATTTTTATAGTTATTAAACAATCAATTTACAATAAGAATCATACTCAGTTAAAAAGTAAAAAATATTTATTTATTCAGAATCAGGAATCAGAAATCAGAAATGTTTATTTGCTTGAATACAGTCAATAAGATGTTAAAGCAATAATGTCCAGTGCATTCGGCCTGCATGCAGGCGTGCAAATGATTTCAATTAAATGATTACAATTAATAAAAATTACAAAATGTCATAATATTAAACAAAAAAATAAAATAAATAATAAAATGTCAAATAATAATTCGTAAACTGAAAAATATAGCGAGAAATAGAAAGAGAGAAATAATATATTAAATTACTTATTAATATTACACATTATAATCATTGTTGTCGCTCGAGGTACATTTTAACACTATAAAAACAATTGCTCAAAAGCCAGTCCGTAAGGCAACGTCTAAAATTGTTTCCTTCTCGAGTTTTTAAATCCTCAAATTCAATAAATATTCAATGTGATTGATAAGATGCGAGGACATTTATCTTCTAGAGGTCATTAAATAATTTTATATTATCATTAAACATTGAAAATACTGTATTTTCTTTATTACAACCTTACCATTAATTTTAATCATTGACTTTACAATTTAAATTATTTTGTCAAAAAAAGCCTCATATCCCATTTAAAATTATGGCCATTTATTTTCATGTTAAACAATACTTGAAAAGAGTAGAACAAATACAAATTGTACAGTAAATATCAACCTAAGGCCGTATTGTTTATTATTATTATTATTATTGTCTAACAAGCGGGTGCTGGCGATAGCATTCCCCGTCTCTTTCCACCTCCATCCTGTACCGTGTGACAGAAAGAAGAGGTGAAAACAATAGTGGTTCCGGAGTGCGTTAAACAATAAGGCCTAATAACGTAGGGAACGTTGTATCATGAAAGATGATGCTGTGGCTCGTATAGAAAGGAATGTTCAGTTAGGGGGACAATCTTACACAAAGTTGGTTTGGACTTGTGGGGAGGATGGACGAAGGAAAGAGATATGTATATAATGCGAGTGTAGATGGAAATATTGGAAGGAGACCAAGAAGGACATTCCATGATCGATCTTCTGGGGATTTTTTTAAGAAAAGTCAGGTCAAGAGTACCCGAAACCGGCGAGCATGTATATATATGATAAGACTATTGAGTGTTGTGGAAGCGAAAGATGTAGGTTCAGGATAGTAGCAGGTGGAAACAAAATAGTCTTTGCATATCCCTTTTGTATGTATGTATGTATCCCCTCTAAAAAACGTGTTTTATAATCGAAGTGGGAACAAGAGTGACTTAATTTTTAACCTGTACTGCCAACCCGTGCGATAATATTATGGGAGCGTACAATAATCTAGCTCTCGATACGATGTACGATCGAAATAGTGTACCTAAGTAATGTTAAATGTACCTAACTATAATTCTGACTTATGTTGATTTACAATTACAAAGCATCAAGACGCTAATAATTTAATGCTTTTATTATAGATTAAAAAGACTTTTTATTACGGTTTTGTACCCTACATCGTTACTGTATCAATCAATGAGCTACATCATCGCACGACACAAATTCAGGCGGTTAGTGGGGACGTCAGACCGGAGTACCTACGATGCGTTTATTACGAGTCTCAGTGGTGTACAAAAGCATATGAATCTCGTGGGCAATTATTTGAGCGACCGACCCGAAGTCACACCAATTTAGTATACCTACTGGTGTGACTATGATTCATTTTATTTGTCCGTAGTCACACTGGTGTGACTACAGTTTATTTTACCCAACCCATGGTCACACCAATGCACCCCCCAACCATAAATCAGTCCAGAGAAAATAGGTAAGTTAGGTTTTTTAAGTAGTTTTTTCTGCCCAAAGGGCAAACCGCCCAGAAAGAGGAGTCTCGCGAAGCGGGGCTCTGTCGAATTTGTTTAAATTAAATAGTTATATTTAGTCAAGGGTGAGTTGGTCTATAATGGTGTGACTACGGAACGGTTAGGTTATGTCATGATTATTTTGTCTGTGCCGAGTCGGTTGCGGTTACAATATAAAAGACCTTAATAAACATTATTAATTATAACTGTTATAAGCTTTTAATCACACTAGTCCTTGTCAAATGGGTAAAACGGATGAGCTAGCCAGTATATTCCGTTGATAACTCTTACGTTCTTATTAAATTTGCTGATAGCAGCTATCTCTTCTTCTGTCAACTTGAAGTCGTAAATGTCAATGTTTTCTGCCTGGCGTTGCTTGTCTGCTGACTTTGGTACCGGCGCCGTACCACGATCGACCTGTGGTAGATAAAAAATAATAATCTTAAATATAAAACAGTTAATAAATAGACTAGATCGCAGTTTGGGTAATTCAAAGAAACAGTACGGTATTAACATTCAGGGGTTGACTTGAGCAAAGGATTGGATCTTTAGTAGGAAAAGTTTTGGTAGGTAAAGCGTTTGATTGATAATGATATTACTCTTTCAATATTTTAAGCATTCCACGTCTTTTTTTTTAAATAACTAATGAAGTTTTATTTACAACCGATAAATCATAAGGTACTTGGTCATAAATAAAGCAATATCATCCGTAGTACTGAGTACAGAATCAGGTGTACCTCAAGGTTATATCCTTGATCCATCCGCGTTCCTTATACTATAAAAGACATTTCAGGATAGTGTACCACATCTCAAGCAATAATTTGTAAATATTTTAATATAATTTATTCGTTAAATCTTTAACCCTTTTCCTAGTGCACATAGCGAATATATAAATCTACACAAAGATTCAGCCTTGCTTGCTTTACAATAGGATAGAAAATCAATTGAAATTGTTCAAAATATGATTGGCTTTTAAATTAATTATGCATAGGTAAACAATATAACACAATGATTAATTTTGTAGTAAGTAGCGTGACTATATAGACGGCACCTGGAAAAGGGTTAAATAGTCATATACTCTGTACTCTGATACTAACCAGATATCGAAGAACAACTTGGAATGTACTCTTTCCATATTTCTTAGCGATCTTCGTTAATACAGGATCGTCAGCTTTTGGTGGCGGGGAATCTAAAGTCTCCCTGTATACTAGGAAACCAAAGGGACTATGCGCCATGACTACTATATCTTGCTTCTGGCAGTACCCAACAAGAACATCTTGGGTGAGTGTTGGGTTTACCTGAAAGAGGAAACAGATGAGGCTATAATTCATCATCAACATTATTCCAACTTTTATACGTCAGGGCCAGGCCTCCTCTCAGAATGAGAGAGGGAAACTGTCAGTCAATGTCGATGATCTTATACCGAATTGATTGCTGAAGCAGAATTTAGTTTAGTACGAGAAGAAGTCACGTTGTTTAGTGATATTCAACAAGATAAAGAACTAGCTGCAAAGGGTAAAGAACAACCAAAAAAAATGAATGTCGACTGGCAAAGCGATTAAAACAAAAAAAAATAGAATGTGTAACATTTTTATTAAGTTAACACCAACAAAAATTCTGTCTGTATCGCGTTTCTTCTTCCACATTCTTATTCTGATGAGGTTTGAGTAGACGAATGAAAGTATATTGATAACGATGATAATAATGGTGGCGGCAACTGGTGTTGAATTGAAATTTGTGACTACAGAAGGAGAGCCACCTATCTCATTTTTACAACCAGTCAAAACTTCAAAAGGAGTGCTAGTTTTGTAGCGATACAAACAATTTTTATGAAAGACAATATCACAAATGTGTTTTTTTATAAAATAATCGACCTTCTGGAACGGGATTTTATTAGCAATGAGTACCTCAATCTGGTTGACAGCTGGCTTGATGTCACTGTTCGCGATTATCCTGCCAACCTGTTCGCTATTGAAGTTAGAGACTCCAATAGACTTGGTTAGATTCAGCTTCTTGGCGTCTTCCATACCTTTCCACGTCTCCAGGTAATCTATATCAGCTAATTTATTATTCGCCTGAAAATAAATTGATCACTTACTTATAGATATAAGAGTCACAGCTTTTATTAAAACACCGATGACTCCGTCCTCTTAGGCTACGTTCACGTCATTTTTCCCGTATATGTCCCGTATACGAGATTTTATGGATTGTAGTAGTGATAACAGAATTTGCATAGCAACTTTGACAATCGTTCACACGGCATCCATGCGGGAAAATTTAGTTTTCGAGAAATATTTTTTACCGTATACAGCATGGTTTTATTTGGCACTGAGAATACGGACGTCTCGAAACTGTTTTATGAAATGAAATGAAATTATTTATTCTGCTTTAGACATGGTGCCGTGATATGCCAGATATATTGGCATGCAAAAATCTTATTCTACAATCTACAGTACATCAGATAATCTGACAAATTATTACTCAAAATTATTATGATTAAAATTACTACTAAATGCGATGATCAGTGGGGCTTGTGTGTACCTACATTGTTTCGTTCACACGAACATACTGGTTTCTCGAATAGGAGTCGAGTACATGCAGGCAGTGGTCTTTGTGACGGAAGACTGCCGTCTCGTATACCTACGGTGATACCGCATACAAGAAAATATCGAATCGAGTGGCCGCCGTTTGAACATAGCTTTAGTCCGCGGAGTGAACACCAGCTGTGAGCAGCAGAACTGGGAGCGTGTTCCTAGCACATTGCGCGGCCGAGACGCTCGCCGCAGAGTGGGCCCCTGACAGCACACGAAATGAACACAGAAAACGCTCGCCGCGCATCTACCCGCCTACACGATACCCGCCTAAATACGATTAGTTTAATTTTTAGGGGATCAAATCATTATCAATCACCGTTTATTGAAATTTTAGTTTTCGCTTTTTTTTACTTTACAGTAATCGTCTCCGAGTGCAATCAAATTAGGTATGATGATTTGAAATAGCAGACGTAAATAAGTAAGTAAAATTTTAGCCACGTCTAGGTGGAGTCCAAAAAGCTAGATCACGAGCAATTAATCACACAAAAAGACGCATCGAAAAATCCAACAATAAACTTTCGAACTATTTTTACCAGGCGTTAGGCGGCCACATGTAGACCCGGAATCGATATTTTGAATCGAAATTCTGAAACGGAATTGCGACTGTAAGTATATGGCCGCTGTTAGGTATTTTTTTGAACTCCACGCATCTAGAAGTTTTTTGGCGTTAAATCAAAATTATGTAAAATAAAAGAATCAAGTGAATTTAAGACCTCAAACGCAACTTTCGTGTGTTGAGTTTCTTGCCGGGTTCTTCTCAACAGGATTTTTCCGAACCGGTGGTAGATTCTTAGACATTCATAGGAGCATCAATTGATGTCAAAATTGAATAAAGAATTTTGACTTTGACTTTGAATTCGTTACGCAAACAAGAAAATGTTTTAGGTACTCACCTTTTCGCCAATAGGAAAGTGAATGAGATACAAGTCCACATAATTCATTTTCAGTCTTTCTAAAGCTTCTTTTAAAGCCGGGACGACGTCTTCATGAGAGTGTTTGTCATTCCAAAGCTACAAAAGAAAATGAACAATGCATTTAAAGAGAAAGAAAGAAAGAAATCCATTTATTTACAACAACACAAGACACATCATCAATATTTTACAAAACAAAAGACAACACGAAAACTAAAGATAGAATGTGTCATTGCGGGTTGCAAATCGGACACTGGCTCATCATAATGCTGAGGCGTTTACAGCACCCCAGCGCTGTTTTTCAGCCAGCACCGATGGTAACACCCGGATCGCTGTTTAGATAGATAAATAAATAAACTGCACACTAATAGCTACATAAGACTACATGCGTAAATAAATAATTTGTAGATTATAAAATATTTCTGTAGTAGGTGTTTATAATTTTCGCGATTGCTTCGAGCTATAGGCCCTGTGTTAAGAGTTTGCAACACTGCCACGTCAATGTGTACCTTAGTGGTAATAAAAAGGTCTTCTCTCTTCACGAGACCTCTCTTGATGACGTCAGCGACGGCTTCCCCGATGTTTGGCTCGTTGTCATACAGGATAGCTGTGTCGATGTGCCGGTAACCTGCCTCAATAGCTGACACTACTGCTTTGAAGGCCGAGTTACCAGTCTGAAAAATGGGTAAAATTACACTGTAACTTCCTAACCACAAATTCCCTAAAGATTTGAAAGTATCGCCAGATTCCGTGTTGAAAAAAAATTGCGTTTTAACCAACTGTTTTTAATTTTTATTATACTAGGAATAAAGTTAGATTTTGCGAAATTCCCACGAGGACGAAGCCATTTTAAATTGCCTTTTGAACGTCCCATTACTATTGAATTTTACAATTCACTTACGTGATAAATTGAGGGTACATAATGTAAGTATACGCGTTATATTACCTAATCTAGTATTGCAGCGCAAGAGGGCGGCGCATGACAAAAAAAAATAATAAGATAGGGTAGAAATTCATTCACCACTAAAAAATAAGTCCTACCTTGTACCCATCACTCTGAATCCAACCTCTAAATCCGTTATCCCGTGGAAATTTCAACAAATTCATCCTTTTATTCCTTGCCTACCATCATAAAGGCAACCTCTACGTAAAATTTCATGCTTCCAGGGCTGGGCGTTGATGATGATGAGTCCTGACATTTCTTTTTTATATATACTAGTTGTTGCCCGCTACTCCGTCTGCGAAGAATAGGGGTATAAGAAATAGCCTATGACCTATTTATATAATAACTAGCTGACCCGATGAACTTTGTTCCGCCTTAGAGTAGAGACAAAAAAAATGAAACCCATCCTTATACATCCTCTTGCAACGCGTTCGCCTCTCTCTTGCAACTGGCCTACGCCGCTCATGTACTTACATTGCGTCATCCTTTTTCGTGTATGCAGCCGGCGTTCATCGATTTATTAGAAAAAATTAAGGGGTGAACCACCCTTAACATTTAGGGGTATGAAAAATAGATCTTGGCCGATTCTCATACCTACCCGATATGCACACAAAATTTCATGAGAATCGGTCGAGCCATTTCGGAGGAGTTTGTAACAAACACCGCGACACGAGAATTTTATATTATAAGATTCTCAGACCTATAATATACATACTTAGAGAAAAAAAATATAAAAATCGGTCAAGCCGTTTCGGAGGAGTTCGATAATAAACACAGCGACATGTCATTTTTATTTATTAGAAAGATATATTGGTTTATTAAAAGTGTGAACTAATGTAACTTTACCATATTGTGCGTCCCTAGTGCAAGCATTGGCATCTTGTTGCCATCGTTGAGCTCCTTTAACGGTGCCAGGCCCGCTGAAGCGACCTGTAAAACATAAATCGGATTAATAACCAACCTAGGACACCTACTAAAATGGGCAACGTAGATAAAATCATAACCCTCCTTCGACAGTCGGGTGAAAACAGATGATGTCATTGTCTAAAAATAATATCAAAGGAAAACCCCGTCTATTAAAAAATCTGCCTGCAGCATGGTAGGTACCTTATAACAGTTGGCATTATCCCCTTGGACCGCAAAGGCGATCCGCTGGGATATACTTTAGCTAGCTAGCTCGTGGATCCCCTGACTGGGTCGACAGAACCCTTATAAATGCTTTATGCCGGCTTACTGGAGCCCTAAAGTCTTAACCGTAAACTCCACACACTCATAATCCGAATAAAATCATCATCATCATCAGCAGCAGTCCACTGTCAAACAAAGGTCTCCTTAGAACGCTTCAATGAACGTAATTTCGGCACTTGCATCCTCTAGCGACTTCATAAGTCCAATAATTAGTTAAAAGCGTCTCGCCTTCAACATCCCAGCCTATATACGTTCCACTGTAAGGCACAGGCCTCCTTTCACAATGAGAGGGCTTGGGCTGTAGCTCCCACGCGGGCTCAATGCAGATTGGAAACTTCACACACTACTGAATTCCTTCACGGGTTTGTACAGGCTGCCTCACAATTTTTTCCTTAACCGTAAAACTCATGGTAAGTAAACTCCAAATATAATTTCGCACGTAAATTCCGGAAAACACAAAGGTGCGATCCCGGGGTTCTGCTTGAGAAGCCATAGGTCAAACCACTAAGACACCACGATTTATAATTTACACACTCATAATTAATAAATAAATTCAGCAACAATATGGATGTTGACGCCATTAAAAAATAATTCGAAGACACGACGCGTAAAAAAACGCTTTATTGTAGCCCTGAAAACCAGATCAATTTTCGATTGACTCCAAAATTAGATTTTTGTTTTTTGAGTTGGCAAACAAATGACATCATAAATTGCTATTGCCATTCAAACTCTATGGGAGAACTGTGTTTTGACAGCTCATAAAAAGTACGTCAGTTGATTGGTGGTCTCAACATCCTTATTCATCAACAAACGCCTCCTTGGACCCACACAGTGAATGACAACTCGCCACTTCCAACAGCTCCCAACTTTAGCGACGTTGTCAGTCCAACTAGTGGGCGACCGGCCCTACCTAATCTAATCCCAAAGTAAGCAAAGTTTGTGTTATATATAAGTAGGTACGAGTATTAGGCAACCGATATTATGTACCTACAGACTTATATAGATACATGCTTAAATACAAAATATAAAACACCCAAGACTCGAGAGCAAACATTCATTGTATTTTTCATGCTGACTTTTTCCTGCTTATTTCCTAAATTCAAGTCTAGGGTAAATGAGCATTTACCAAGCAAGCGTGCTCGCTTTCCATCAGGCGTGATAGTGGTCAAACGGAAGCCTATAATTTATTTAAAATAACCTGCTTCGTATTTCTCTTACCACTAGGCCATTATTCATCAATAGTGATCGGAACTCTGGGAGCAAAACTTTAACAAAACATGCCAAGCGGGCATGAAACAGTGCTTTGCTTACAGACATGAAAATACTAATAAACTACTGAAATTCTGAGATTTCAATATACAGTGAAATTGAACACTAAACTGCCAATAATATTCTTATTTTTCTTGTTTTTCTTGGTTGTAAATTCTCCTTAATGTCAGCTTTACAAGTTTTGTTAAAGTTTTGCTCCCAGAGTTCCGATCACTGGTCATCAAATAAATTATAAATAAATTATTATTATGTGCAATCAACTCACGCGCAGCAATAATAAAGACAGCAGAGCCTGGATCATCTTGCGAGCGCCGGCACTGATCTGCGACGATGACGTTGACCCGAAGGTCGGGAGCTTGTTTATGCCGTGTGACAACTTTACACGACACGACGGCGACACGCCGACTAAGCTTAAACCATGCCGAAATTATGCGACCGAATTTAAAACGCTGTGAGTTACTGGCAACTGGCAACACATTCGCTTTTTTTATTTATTCGATATATGTTTAGAATAAGTTACTCTATTTGGTTTATTTTTACAAAACTTTCCGTTACTTACTTGTTCTTTTCGAACTACCCCCACTTGATTTTCTTGCACATAATCACTTCGACACACAACACTCACATCACACATTATCTCGTGATTTAGCAGTGGAGAATACATTTATTGTTACTGTTGAATGCCCCCTAACGGAAATAAAAAAAAAAAACACGGTGTTGATAGATACGTTTGATATCGTGCCATCCCTTTCACTCTTCTGTTTAATACTATTAGCGGGAACAGAACGACACGACACTAACAATAAGTTCGATAATCAAATTTCGTAGGATTAGCCCACGTTTACACTATTAAGAAAAACCGGTTGTCTGTAAAGTCGGTTTACGGACGATAGTTTAACGTGACAACGTCATAACAAAACATTCAAGAACAAAAATGAAACCAGGCGGTCGGTCACCCATCCAAGTACTGACCGCGCCCGACGTTGCTTAACCTCGGTGGTCGGACGAGAATTTCCATCCCTCTTTAATACCCCTTAAAAATATGGGTGCACACAACTTGCTCATAAATATGTCCCATAGCTCTTATGTCGTCGAATTAAGGTATAGGTATATAACGATGGGAGGATTAAATCGATACTTATTTTTGCACTTGACCGTACAATATCGTGGCAATAGACTCAATCATCGTAACGTGTAAAAAAGTCTGCACATATGTATAAACGTACCGGTCAAGCAGGTTTGCTCGTATAAAATAATTAAATCGGCGTTACAACAAGAACTAGGTACATTATTTCACATCAACATACTTCTAGCTATTCAAAGAGCCCGCTGTCAGTATCTTCAGACAGAATCTTGTCTAAGGGGAATCATTTACAAAATGTATATTTTAGTACTTTTTTTCTTATTACTGTAACTTTTAGTTTAAGGATATGTAAAAAGTTAGTTAATGATATTATTACGTTTTAAATAAATGTGTACCTACCTACATACTTCTTGTAAATGTTCCTATACAGGGTTATTTGTAATTCACTGACATCCTCTTAACCCTGAATTCCTATCACTCAAACAAATGTTTTTTGTTTTACGACTTTTTAAAATTAAGCACTTTTTTCCCATACAAATACACAGAGTATCGTAAAAATAAGAGGTAATCTCAAATTTTCAAAACGTTATTACACCAAAAATATTAAGTTACTAGCTGTTGCCCGCGACTCCGTCTGCGTGGAATTAGTAATTTGGGCAGCTTATTTTTTTATCCAATTTGCTTTTTCATCATAATTGGCTCTCCTTAGTTCCTCGATATAAAAAAAATGTACAGACACCGACTTGTTACAGATTTATTATATGTATAGAATAGATGACAAAAGCCGTAAAACAAAAATCATTTGTTTAAGTGGTAGGAGTTTAGGGTTAAAAGTATGCTAGTGAATTACAAATAACCCTGTATTATTTACTTAGGTGTACTTTACCTATAGGTAAAATGGTAAAATGTCTTAACAAAGTCAATTCCCACTGACTTTCCTAATTTTTAACTTATTTACTTGTTTGTTTCAGGCAGCTACATAGAATATATTTCAGGTTTATAGAATATATTTTACTAACTATTTCCCGCGACTCCGTCCGCGAAGAATAATAGGGATATAAAAATTAGCATACAACCTATTCTTAAACCAACCGAATGTAGTTACACAAAAAGTTTGTTAAAAATCGGTCAAGCCGTTTCGGAGGAGTTCGATAACAAACACCAAGAGACGAGATTTTTAAATATTTGATTAGAAGATTAGAAGAAGATTGTACCTACGTATTCGCTTTGACAACGTCATCTATTGATCGCAGATCTTGCAAGCTGAGGTACGGCGTCAAGTGCAAAACCATCATCATTTCAGCCGATAGACGTCCACTGCTGAACATAGGCCTCCCCCAAGGCTCGCCAAACAGAACGGCTCGCGCCGTCCGCATCCAATACGTTCCCGCCACCTTAACCAGGTCGTCGTTCCATCTTGTTGGAGGCCTACCTACACTGCGTCTTCCGGTCCGCGGACGCCACTCGAGAATCATTCGGCCCCATCGGCCTTCAGTTCTACGAGCGATGTGCCCACTGCCACATTAAGTCTAGCGATTCTTCGAGTTATGTCCGACTTTAGTTTATGCGCGGATTTCATCATTTCTAATGCGATCCCGCAGGGAAACTCCAAGCATAGCCCTCTCCATCGCCCCCTGAGTGACCATTGAGCTTCCTTATGAGGCCCATCGTTAGCGGCCACGTCTCAGTGCCATAAGTCATCACTGGCAACACACACTGGTCAAAGACTTTTGACTTGCACCTGTGCAAAAACATGTATCGATTTAAACCTCTCACAATTATGTACCGGTAACTCAATTCGAAGACATAAGAGCTATGGGCCATATTTATGAGCAGACCTCGGAATTTAGGGGACAAAGATTTTATTTTTGTTTTATTGTGAGAGGGAGGCAAACGTGCAAGCGCGTCATCTGATGGAAAATGATCACCACCGCCCATAAATATCAACAACTCAAAGAGAGTCGCCAATCTGACAGGTAGGTAAGGAGTTCCTTTATCCATAAATTCAGCTATCAACGCTTTTCCCATATATGTACTAGAGACTGCCCCCTGCTTTGTTTGTCAGTGTGTATTTATTGTAAACTAGCTGTTGCCCGCGACTCCGCTCGCAAAGAATAGTAGCCCTATTCTCAGATCTACCGAGTACTTATACAGAATAAAGTTTCGTAAAAATGGGTTAAGCCGTTTTGGAGGAGTTCGATAACAAACACCGTGACACGACGAAACTTTTATGTATTGAATATAATTTTGGAGATGATGTTAAAGTTTACACAAAGCGTATTTTAAAAGATAGTTAGATAATGAGCACTACTGCGCGTTAGGTATTGTTTCGTTTAGCTTTTATACTATCTATGAAATTATATTTTTACACAAAAAACTTGGAGCGCATGGGAAAAACATCGATAACTGAGTTTATCGATACAGGAACTCCCTACCTGTCTTTAAATTTTGCCCCGATGTCTGTATGAGCAAGTTTTGTACACCCATACCTATTGTTAGATGATTTTCTAAAAATACAGTTCCATGACTCAGATCACTGATGCAGGTCGAACGGCGTGTAAGCTGAAGTGGGACTGGGCTGGCCATGTTTGCCGCATGCCAGACGAGTTGTGGGCCAAGATAACCACGGAGTGGAAACCCAAAAACGCGAAAAGGCGACCTGGCAGACCCAGACGGCGATGGCGAGATGAACTGGACTTCTTCACGGAGGACTAGCCCTCGTATGCAGCGGACAGAGAACAGTGGAAATGTTGGGGGGAGGCCTTTGCTCAGCAGTGGGACAGAATAGGCTAGTAATAATAATAATAATAACAGTAACATAATTATAAGTCGTATTTACATATCGTCTACCTTTTACGGCTCACAGGAAACCGACCTGTAACAGACGGACAGAAAACGGAGCCTAATTACCTAATAAGGTCCCCCCCCTGGTCCCTGTGGGTGAGGAACCCTAAAAAGTAAATCGGAACCAGGTTGCGTCCCACATATTATAGCACTTTCTCCACCGGATGCATCGATAGTAGGTATCAATACTAATTCGGAATTGACCAGTAGATCGATTGCATTGATTAGAAATCCAGGGACTGAGCCTTTTGAGGAATCGATTAACTCATTAACGAGTCATTTAGATGCTTTGTCGACTGTAAATATTTTAATGAGGTGTTGGTACGTGTAATGAATTGTTTTTACGATATTTTGTAGTATTTAGGCGTCCCACAACACAAGTTGAGTTACGCATCTGTAACTCAACTTGTGTTGTGGGTGGCCATGGGCGGCGGTGAATGGTGAGTGGTGGTGACTCGCCTGCTCGTTTTGCCCCCTATCATATATTTAAAAAAAGCCCTAGGTTTTTTTTTTATATTAGAGGTGGCAAACGAGCAGACGGGTCACCTGATGGAAAGCGATCACCGTCGCCCATGGACACCCGCAACACGGGGGGCATCACAGTGCGTTGCCGACCCTTTTAGGAATTGGTAGGCTCGTTTTTTAAAGATCCCTAAGTTGTAACGCTCCGGGAATGCTGCCGCAGAAAGCTGATTCCAGATCTTTGTTGTGCGAGGAAAGAAGTTTCGCTTAAAACGCACGGTACTAGAATGCCAATCATCAAGATGGTGAGGATGGAAAGACAAACGGTTCCTCGAAGTGCGGTAGTGGAATTTAGCCGCAGGCAGCAATTCGAACAGTTCGTCAGAACACTCCCCATGATAGATACGTTGTATCTATTCGGGGATATAGACGATGGGACCTACCTACTTAATTCCATTCCTAAAAGAAAAGAAAACAAAAACCAAATGTGAGTAAATATATATACTTATATATATTTCTACACTTTTTTTGCTGTCACTTCATGTTAGAACGTCTATTTAAAATTGCCAGAAAGTACCTATACAGTAACAACATACTAAAATGTAAAGACCCCTTTCACCCCTTTGACCTGAACTGTTACGTGCGTGAAACAAGCAATCGGAGAATGACAAAGAATAGTTCAGTCCATCGATTGCTTGTGCTGTGGAGAGTACTATGTCTTGGGATGTGTGTTTAGTACCTACTTTGTCGCAATAACCAGTTATACAGTGAAGTTTGAAATATGTCGGGTTAACGAAAGCGACAAAGTACTAAGTGTTCAGCGACTTCTGAGGCCGAGCGTACCTTTGTTTTGGTGACGGTTTACTATTCCGTTTGTACTTGGTTCACTGCGTGCTGTGCAGATAGTATTAGGGGAGCCCAAGAGGGGATTTTTGAAGTTGCTCGAGCGCGGCAGATTAATATACGGGAGGAGACCTTAATACCCTCTAGACTCTAGAGTACCCCCATTGAATATGAGCACTTGATTCTTTAAAATTCTCGAGCGCGTCAGATTAAGATAAGGTGGGTTAATTATTAGCAGAACAATGCACATTTCACTTCCAAATCGTCAGTTTTTGGAAATAACATCCCCTATGATAACCTGACGCGCGCCCTTCCATATGGCACCATGCAAAGTGGCAGATTATCATTCATTTATTATCAGTGGCACGCTGGAGTATCAAATTATCAAAATCTGACGCGCTCGAATATTTCAAAGATTTTTTTTTTAAGTTTTTTGACGGGGTGCCCCAGGCAAACCCCACATGAAGTGCTCATATTCAATGGGGGTACTCTAGAGGGTATAAGGTATCCCCCCGTATATTAATCTGCCGCGCTCGAGTAACTTCAAAAATCCCCTCTTGGGCTCCCCTACTATGACGTTCAGTTGATTGCACACTATTAGTGCTGAGTGTGCCTACTATAAGAAATGATGCTATGACTATGTACACGATCAAATTATCAAAATCTGACACGCTCGAATATTTCAAAGATTTTTTTTTAAGTTTTTTGACGGGGTGCCCCAGGCTAACCCCACATGAAGTGCTCATATTCAATGGGGGGGGGGGTACTCTAGAGGGTATAAGGTATTCCCCCGTATATTAATCTGCCGCGCTCGAGTAACTTCAAAAATCCTCTCTTGGGCTACCCTACTATGACGTTAAGTTGATTGCACGCTGTTAGTGCTGAGACAAAGGAGTGTGCCTACTATAAAAAATGATGCTATGACTATGTACACATCTTAACCAACCAGATTAAATGGATATGGATAGCGTTGAAGAACGCCACGCATCGACGCATAACGAAAGTTACGAGTTTTGTTAAGTGCCTTTTTAGGGTTCCGTATCTCGAGATAAAAAGGACGTTTGTCTGTTAAGACCTGTTTTTTTTAATAAGCATGTTATAGTGTTCCACTGCTGGGCAAAGGCCGCCCCTCTTGACATCTACAACTCCTGGGTCTGCCACAATGTCAGGCCAGTCCTTTGCGTAGGTACACTTTTAAATCGTCCCGCCATCTTCTTGGTCTGCCTCGTGGTCGCTGGCCGCTCTCCGGCACCCACCAAGTGACTGTGTGAGCCTACCTTTGTGGGTGCATGCGACCTGTGCTTAAAGACCGTTTTTCAACCGACGAAAACAAAAGGAGGAACAAAAGGTTCTCAAGTCGACGTGTAGGTATATTTGTTTTTTTTTTTTATGTATGATCACGCATAACTTTTTACAAAGTAGTCCGATTTTGATGATTATTTTTTTATTGAAAAGCGTATACCCCGAGGGTGGTCCCATTTAAATTTGGAAACAATATTCCTACCCTAAGGGTAGAAAAACAGGGGATGATTGATTGTTCAGTTACTGATTGTACTATATGATCACGCATAACTTATTACAGAGTAGTCGGATTTTGATGATTCTTTTTTTATTGGAAAGCGTATACCCCAAGGGTGGTCCCATTTAAATTTGGAAATAATACTCGTACCCTAAGGGTAGGAAAACAGGGGATGATTGACTAACTTTTTACAGAGTAGTCTGATTTTCATAATTCTTTTTTATTGGATAGATAGGGTATACCTTGAAGTTGGTATTATAAATTTGGAAAAAAAATTACCCCAAGGATGGAAAAAAGTACAAAATAAAAACTTTTTAACAAAAAATTAAACCGCCGAAAAAACTAAAAAGCAAAAAATAATACCTTTTTTGTTTGACCTTAATCTAGGTACCAGTTTGAAGTCGGTGCCTCAGCACGAGCCAGGAGAAGTGATAGAAGCCAATCAGGTAGACGGTTATAGGTCCACTCCTCCTGGCTAAGTGCTGAGGCACCGACTTCAAACTGGTACCTAGATTAAGGTCAAACAAAAAAGGTATTATTCTCAGCAAAGCCTGGAGAGATCAAATTCATCATCATCATTTCAGCCGGAAGAACTCCTCTAAACATAGGCCTCTCCCAAGGTTCGCGAAACAGACCGGTCCTGCGCCATCCGCATCCAACGCATTCCCGCAACCTTAAAGGCCGTATTGTCTAACGCTTTTGGCGCTTGCCGTCGCTTTCACCATCTCTTTCTTACACCCTTTTATACCGTTTGACAGAAAGAGATAGTTAGCTATGAAGTATCTTTTTTTGTACTTATTTTTTGAAGGAGTGTTAAAATCTCTCGATGAGGGTGTAACATAGATGTGCGTTTGTCACTGCATAAGGTGATGATTTAGCAGATTGAAATGTATGATGTATAGGAAAGATTCGTGTCTAATCTCTAGACCAGTGGTGGTGTAGGGGTATGGCACGCGGCACGGAATGCTGAGGACCTGGGTTCGATTCCCAGCATTGGTCTTTTTTCTGGGGTTTTTTCTGTGCATCTATATTTCAGTTTGTATTTAGTACGAAATGTAGAAAGAGATAGTAATTTTGAAGGCAAGCGTCAGTAACGTTAGACAATAATAATGCAGGTTGTCGCTCCATCTTGTTGGAGGCCTACCTACCTACACTGTGGCCACTCGAGAACCTTTTGGCCCCATCGGCCATCAACTCTACGAGCGATGTTCCCTGCCCAGTACCTATAATTTTAATAACTATGTTCTTTAATTAGGTACTCAAAGATGTCTGAACTAATATTTAGGCAATTTCCTATTGTGAAATTCAATAGTTGAGCTGCAATATCCCTTTATTTGTTGTCGACATAAATTTTACGGATTAAAAGTACCATTTTAATAAACAGAAATAACTTTAAACTTGAGTGAAAGTTATTGTACGTCTGAGGTTATTTTTACAGGCAGAAAAGTGCAAATATTGTCACGCATGTTCATCGGACGGCAACAATGTTTACCGCCAGTTTCGGAGCGAGAAAAAGCAAAGTGACCAATCGTTTACCCGCCCGTGTACACAGATAACTGTACAGCGTTTCTTTTTGCGATCGCGCGTTTTGACGACAGTTAGCCATACATATTGGCATGACATACAATGAAGTCGCCGCGGCACGCGAGTCTTCATTCGCTCGCGGACCGACATTCCGTTAGTCCGCTGCTGAGGCGCCGTCGTCTTCACTTTCCGTCAAGCAACGCAGTCGAAAAAACCGCGCCAGTAAAATACCTTTAAATAATTCGTGAACGCGCCGCAATCTGACGTTTGTTTCGGCGGGAAGTTCAAGTGTCAAAATGAGGCGCCATTTTTTAATTTTATTCACGCTCTGTTTGGCGTTTTCGCTGTGTGAAATGAAGAAGAGGGAAAAGATAAGGGACTATCCGACGGAAAAGCAGTTGACTTTGCAAAGGAAGGAGACGACGCCAGTACATTTTACAAGGCTGTTAGTGATGAGAGTGGTGTACGGAATGGCAAAAGTGATGGGTTTCGAAGAACAGATAGGTGATGTGTTCAATGGAGCCTTAGTGCCGCCGGGAGCCGAGGATGATGACGATTACTTCTTTGGTAATGACGACGACGATGACGACGATGGCGGCATTTTCGGTGGTGATGACGATTATTAATATAACATTGATATCTAGTTAATTTAATATTTAGTAACTTTGAATACCAAATCAGAAAATGCATTTAATTTACTGTAGTAAATTATTGTTAATAGTTAAATAAGTTTATTGATTAAGTATTTATTTGTATAGACATCAAAAATGCTTGTGCGGGTTTTGTGTATAATGAAATAATGCACATTTTTTACCCATGTACCTGGTAGCTGTAAATAAATTATTTTAAATTCGTTTTGGGTTTTTTAGATGCGCGATTTAGTTTTCAGGAATAAACTGAGTTTTTGTAAACCGTGCAAGTATCTCGTTTTTCCCAGATTCTCGCAAACGTTTGCCTTTGGGCTGATTTGTGAAATTAGTTAGGTATATCTGTGAATATACCACACTCGAAAATGGTAAAAATCTGACGCGTCTCTAACTCGACCTAGTATAAGAAATTCCACGAAATTGGGAGTTAATATATCATTTTGAAACCGTGTAGGTACTTACCTACTTGTACCAATCTTACTTAACTGACGAGGTGGGTAAGTCACTTGTCAAATCAAAGTCAAAGTCAAAAAGTCTTAATGAACTAAAACGATTACTTTGCTCACCCGCGACCTTACGATAGTTACGTTTGTGTAAGAAATGAGTGTTCACGCAGGTCCTCTACCTCCACACTGTATAAACACACACAAATCACACAAACCCAACTATCACCACCACTAAACTACACTGACGCGTTTGGAACTCAACCAGAGCTTAAAGCTTGGAAAATATTTTTTTTATTATTATGAGAGGGAGGAAAACGAGCAAGCGGGTCATCTGATGGAAAATGATCACCACCGCCCATAAATATCAACAACTCAAAGAGAGTCACTGATCAGTAAAAAAAAAAAATAAAAATATAAATATCTGTGGATCTGAATTTGTGGCCAAAGGGCCTCCCTCCACTCCTTTTATTACCCGAAGGCTCCGGACCCTGTATATAGAAAAGGTTTAGTGCCCACCCTAGGAATAAAGGTATCGACTCTGCTTCACACCTACGCCCAGCATCACAGGGGCCAGGCCCCTCAGGAAAATAACCCTAGCTACACCAATTAAATTATTCCAACGGCTTACAAAAACATGGAAGTCATAAAAATAGTAATTTTGGTACAGACAAAGTCATAAATATATGTGCGTTACCAAGGCGTCAATAATATAAACTCTATGCCATTCATTAACCATAATGTAAGTATAGATATTTGTGCCTTCGACTGTACGCATGTGACCAAAATAGTTTTAAATTTTCCTTCACCGCCCATAACCAATTGCCAACTATTTTGTGGTCGTTAAAGAGGCAATACAATGTTAAGATTACGTGGCCCATAAAAAAGTGTGAGGTACACATAAACAATATACCTAGCTGTAGACAGCGAAAGCATGTTTAAATTAGTAATTGGTTAAGCCAGTGTTGTTGCGATAGAGGTAGTTTCGCTATCGATAGTTTGACCTTGAGAAATAGTCGATAGTGCGATAGTAGAGATAATCTACGATAACATGGCCCGCCCCTCCACAGTTCAAGAAGTCTTCAATGTATTGTGAAAGTATTTATAAAGCACACCAAAACTTACAACGCATGTGTGCGTGTTGAGACAGCCGTCAAACAAAAGCAGATACTACTAAATAAAAATTATTTCGTAAATATGTCACTAAAAACATTTAAATAGTAATGTGGAGGGGCGGGCCATGCTACCGTAATTTATCTCTACTGTCGAAAATATCGACATGCTGCAATACTATCGATACTATCGATAGTGAGAATTAGGCGATACTATAGAACTTGGTCGATACTATCGATAGTATCGCGTCAAAAAAGACGATACTATCGATTGTTGAAAATCTAATCTATAAAAATCTCGTGTAACGGTGTTTATTGTTATCGAACTCCTACGAAACGGCTTGACCGATTTCTATGAAACTTTTTTCTCTATACTCGCTAGGTCTGAGAATAGGTCGTAGGCTATTTTTTATACCCCTATTCTTTGCGGACGGAGTCGCGGGCATCAGCTAGTAAGTAATAATATCAATACCTATCGATACTATTGATCTTTAGCAATAGTATTACTTATTTTCAACAATCGATAGTATCGAATGTCGCCTTTTTTGACGCGATACTTACTATCGACAGTATCGCCTAATTTTAGACTATCAGTCTATCAATAGTATCGTCAAGGGTCGATAGTTTCGATAGAACTATCGATAGTATGACTGATTTCCAAGGCCACGATAGTATCACGATACTATCGCTATCGCAACAACACTAGTTTAAGCTTGCTTGCGTACCCACCAACAAATGAAAGTAAAATGCATGGAGCATACTTGTCTCGACTGACATTTGAAATGGCGCGCGTGCGCCACTGACCTTGATATGAAAGTAATGACGGATTGTAGATTTTGTGGTTTTACCTGTTAGCGTTTTGATGCTATACAATCATTCGTTAACAGTTAAATTGTTACTTGGTGTGCTATGTAAATGAAAGATTATAAAGTTTAGCACTCCAATGATGACTGACGCGAGGTACAGGTACCTACAGTCAGCAGCAGGAGTGGATAAATGGTAACGACGCCTCAATTTCCAAGTTAATAAGGGTGTGGGTTGCTTTGGGCACCACAACCTTAAACCTACCTTTTTGCTGACATTATAAGTGGGCATAATATTTTAAACAAAATTTTCTGCCAATATTCTTTCAATAAGTATTTAAAGTATTATGTGGGTAGTCCAACTAGCTTACCAACCCCTATCAATTAAAATGAGTAACGACATAAGCTACAATTAAATAGCATGAAATTTTGACAAACTTAAATTTTCACACTGTTTTATAAAATCTTCCACTCGGTGAGGCTAATTTTTACAATATATGCGTACAGGATACTGATAGAGGGAGAAACGCTAGTAGAACTACTTACTTCATTCCTTTTCCAAAGTCATTTGTTATGCTCAAATGCTTATGTCATAACATAAAATTCATACATAACCAATAAAACAGGGGAAACGTTATTAATTAAATATATTTCCTGTCATAAATCATCACACTCCTGCAACCACACAGAATTATTATCAACAAAGCCTCTATCCTGTGACAAAGCATCATCGTCATCACTGTATTTTTCATCATCCAGACTAAAGGCATCATCCTTAGGTATTTCAGCGCATCCCTTCATTTTCCTTATCAAATCACCCCATTTCAGTTTCGTCCCACAAAAAGGACAAACTCCTTCTAAAGGAACAAATTCAGAAGGTTCTAGAAACAGTTTAGCTAAACATGTTATATGGGATATTAGCTCGCAGTTTGAATTTAAACATGTCAATTTCGAATCTGGACTTGTGATGTAACCGGAACATAATAAGCACTCTGTGTGAGATCGGTGGGAGTTCTTGCCTTTTTTTAAGTTCCTGCTTTTCACTGGTCCATGGCATATTTTCATGTGGTTTGGAGGTTCTCTTTCAGGCTGTAAACACAAAAAAAATTGTTATGGCCCGAAAGGGTATCCGAGTAATGTAATGTAATTATGTATTGTAATGTTAGTATTACATTTGTCTTTTTAATTTAATTTTTCTGAGTCTCAACTTGTAGGTCTCACTTTGATTCTAGTGGTTTTTTTTAATGTTTGATGGCTTGATGGTCCCAAAGGAAGAGCATCACTGTTCGCAAGATTGGCAATTTTTTGCTGATTGGGGTCCATTTTATGACATGCGCAATATGTTACTTTATCATTGTTTTATTTTTACTTTTATTGTTTTTTTATCTGTGTTAACTATTTTGTCACAAATAAAATGTTTCTTTCTTTCTTTGTTTCAAAAAAATCCAGTACATCTGTTAAGCTATTATACATATAGATCAATACCAAGGCTATTTGAATTTATATATTTGGTAACACTCACAGGAAAATCTTCAAAGAAATCCTTCTCTAGCCATCTGATCATTAGTGGGAGGCGACACCAAGGCCCAACACGAAGCATTTCACTCAACACTCGGAGTTGAAACCGGAATTCAGTCTCTTTCCTCGGTATCCTCTTCAAGTACAGGTGTTGCAGTCTTGTTGTTTTGGTAGGGTTCTGCCAGGCCCATTCAAACTGTGAATAAATAAATAAGTGTGGAGTTCTGATAAATGAGGAAATCTGCTGAAGAACCAAAGTGCCCGCAAAATTGCCAAACTTAAAATGACGGACAAATGAATAGAATTCATTTCCATTTCAGGATAAATTTCATTTAGGGCTATTCAAAGCTAGAGTGAATAAACTGTTACTGGACCAGTGAGCTACATCTTTGGCCTCATCCGCATTTGGGTCATACACATTTTTTTGTTCGCATCTCTCCTGTGGACATTGCAAAAGTTAAGGGTCCATAGCCAATATTTCTTAGTCAAGTCTACATCAGCGTGTGGGACGCCTGGCCAACTTTCGGCCCATTTAAATAAACATTAAGTTTGCTGACTTGGAGTCGCTAATTTTATGTCCACAGGGGAGACGACTTTTGTTTCTTTCGGTGTGTATGACCGATTTACCATAAGAGTGAGATAGTGCAATTACTGGTAAGTTTTAAGAAATCTTGAAAAAAAATGATGTAAAAAAAAATATATAAAAATCTTGATATAAAAGAATTGTGTCAGGGTGTTTGTTATCAAACTCCTCGGAGACGGCTTAACTGATTTTTATCAATTTGTTTTCTCCATACTCGGTAGGTCTGAGAATAGGTCAATAGGCTAACAACGTTTGCGGGTTCAGCTCGTAATAAAAAAAAACTTTGAATGACCAATGTGATTATAGCCTATTATGTTTATTATGTTTCAGGCAGAAAAAAAAGTTTTGGTATCTCCTGTACTCGTAATGAGTTCTTTGTGGTTAGAAAGAAGATGGTAAACTTAACTAAATGTAATGGTTAAATAATTATGATGAAATTACTTACTCTCAAAGCAGAAATGTTGTTTGGAAAGCCATGTACAATCATCACCATTTTCCTAGAATAAACAAAATCATGCATATTAAGAATTAATAATTTATTACTGTCAGATATACACAAAATACAAGTAAAAAAATACAAATACAGTCAGTCCAGTACCAGGCGCAAAGGTACCCAATATACACTTGCCGCATTATACGGCAAATACCGTGCTAAAAAACTACAATTTGAAAGATATCAACTAAATAAGTCTCTTACCAAGGCCCTTTATTGCTAGTTCTATGAGCGCCTCCAGCCCATGTCCCTCTGTTATGCTGCATTAATCTTCTACTTGGATCCCTTGTGTACCCGATGTAAGTACGACCCTTGTATTTGGGGTTTATATTGCACAACAAATAAACGCCAAAGAAGTCTTCAATGAGTTCTGGCTCAGCCATTTTACTAGTTTATTTTTTTTTGTTTACAAACATTTCTGTTCTGATACTTCTTTGATTCTTCTTCTTCCGTCGCTCGGCGTCCCGTCCAACAACACAACACTAGGTACACTGTCACACACATCTGATTTTGACATTGACAGCAGGGGGGGCACACTTACATATATCACACTTTTCATGCGACTACAGCGATCTCTGGTTGTTTGGTGGAGAACTAAATTAGCGGCCATCTTGGTTGACTTGTCAAACTTGTCAGTTGTCATTCATCGGCCATGGCCATGGCGTACCAAATTGTACGGTCAAGGACTTTAATTGATAGGCCACTTGCCAATGTTCGTATTTTAGCCGTATAGTGCAAATCGGGTTTAGCCGCTTATACTTCGTATATGCTGATTTGAATTAGACGGCTAAAATACGAATAGTGGCAATTAGCCTATCAATTAAAATTACGCGTAATTATAGCTGTACATCACTACCAACATATACATATAGATAGGTATACATCTATAGATACGTCACATTAGTTCTTCACCAGGGCGTAGGGCAGCAGCACCTTCCATACATGCATATTTGACCATAGAGTTGCCACTCTTGTTCATATAATATTACAATACTCTTTGATTGACAGTTCAGGCGCTGTCATGTACAGATGTCATATTAAGGCTGGCTAACACTTTATTAAGTAGTAAATTTATAAATTATTTGTGATGAAGTGATTAGTTTAACGACCGCTTTAGCCTAGTTGGTAGTGACCCTGCCTACGAAGCAAGAAGTCCTGGGTTCAAATCCCGGTAAGGGCATTTATTTGTGTGATGAGCACGAATATTTGTTCCTGAGTTATGGATGTTTTCTATGTATTTAAGTATTTATTTATCTATATAAGTATGTTTATCCGTTGCTTAGTACCCATAACACAAGCTTTGCTAAGCTTACTTTGGGACTAGGTCAATTGGTGTGAATTGTCCCATGATATTTATTTATTTATTTATTTATTTATTTATTACATACTAGCTTTTGCCCGCGACTCCGTCCGCGTGGAATTAGTAATTTGGGCAGGAAGTTTTACTTCAAAAACCCCAGATTTTGAAACATTCTTCCGCTCCGCTCCGCTCCTATTGGTGTTATATAGGCCCTGCCACGCCTGTGTGCATGTCCAACTAAAGATGAACCATATTTAGTATAGTTTACTATATTGTTGTCAGCTCATTTTATGTTGGATTTTTTTTCTATGTACTATCCACTTTCGATAAATTCTTAAAATAGACGTATCTTTCTTATTTGTGAACCGATTCAAATGAAACAAACACTAAATGCTAATCCAAGAAAATACCAACATATCAGTGAAAACCGCATCCTTCTAGGTTAAGCCGTTTCTGAGATTAGCGCGCACAAACGCACAGACAAACAGACAATAATTCTAAAAATCATTGTTTTGGGTTCTATTGCGCTAATTAATAGCCCTACTGACAGTTTTTCTCAAATATCTTCAATGTACAGACACCAACTTGTTACAGATTTATTATATGTATAGATAGAATAGATATAGATTTTTACGGTGACAAGTGTTAAGTGTTAAGAATGTTAATTTTATTGTGGCATCACACCGTTACAATATCAAAGAAAGAAAAACAAAAAACTTGAAAAATAAATTAACTGTCATACTATCTCAACAAAGAAATCATTTACTCATTGTTTTAAAATATTTATCCTTTTTAAAATATTTTGCAATGCACAAATGCACAGTGCACCTGTACAAAGCACAACTAAGCCATGTGTAAACGATTACTTCAAACTTGTCATCGTAAAAATATGTTGACTAATCAATTCTCATTTCACCTGCACTTCTTGCTATTAAACAAAGTGTACACAAGCAGGCCTATCGCACCGCACCATAATAAATTATTGAACTCGTAACAATATGGATACAATTCCTTTACCTTCTCAATAGGAGGCTAAGAATAAAAAAACTTCAACAGCTGATTACTTTGACAATTTTGACATTATCATTTCGGTTTGAACTGTTTCTGCACGCAACGCACGGCGCACTTTCTTTTGCCTTCGTCTTTTTGCCGGCTTTTCAAATTCTCCGAATTTCATTAGAATTATCACTATTGTCAGGATCATAAATACAAAGAAATCACAACGCTAAAATGTCTGAAATATCTTCAAACGACGAAGACTCGAAGATATGCGGCTTGTAAGTACCTACGTGCTTTAAAAAAAATAAACGAAATAATATTTAAAAAGTAAACGTTTATTTCGCGTGATAATTTTATGTTTATCATTCATTATAGGTGCAACGATAACCCGAGTAAATACTGCTGTCCTCGGTGCGAAGTCTACTACTGTTCTTTAGACTGCTATAAATCCGAAAAACATCAAGAATGTTCGGAAAGTTTTTACAGAGAATGCGTTACAGAAGAACTTGTTTCAAGTCACGCAGACGACGAGTCTCAGCGCAAGATGATCGAGATACTAAAAAGAATGCACGAGCAAGACATACAGACAGAAGAAGATGAAGAATTATTTCATTTAGATTCAGATGATGATGATGGTACAGATCTCCATGAGCGAATTAAGGATCTGGATCTGAATGATCCTGACTTGCTGTGGGAAGTTTTAACTGAAGACGAACGTAGCGGGTTTGAGGCTTTATTGAATGATGGAGATATTGGGTCGATTATGCCGCAATGGGAGCCTTGGTGGATGTACAAAAAGAGTCTGAAAAAGGTGGAAGAAGTTGGAAAAGAGGAAAAGGAGGTGTTGAAGAAGTGTCCTGTTTTGAAGGAAGTGCCAGGAATGGCGTCTATGACTGTAAGGATTGTAGTTTAACCAACCTCACTTTGCCATTTACTGAATTTTGTCTTTTCTTATTATTTGGTCTGAAACTATACCCTGTCTATTTAACAGAGTTAGCAAGGCGTTCTCTCTGTTGCAGTTTTGTATGCAAATGAAAGGGACAAGAAACTGTCAGTGGGCGTCAACAATCGCACGTCGATGGTGGGCTCGGCTTACATGCCGTTTGTTAGAATATTCATAATATTTCTCGTGATTTTTTGATTTTGCTCTTGGCACCTCAAATAATTATATGTCATGTTTATTCATCTATTAATCATAATTATGTAATTTAAAGTAGTAGATGATAA
The DNA here is from genome assembly GCA_947859365.1 of Archips crataeganus. Taxonomy (NCBI): domain Eukaryota; kingdom Metazoa; phylum Arthropoda; class Insecta; order Lepidoptera; family Tortricidae; genus Archips; species Archips crataeganus. Next base: position 12,761,823 of record OX402065.1, on the reverse strand, counting down.
TATTTAAATATGTGTCCTGCAGTGGGACATATGTGCCAGTGCATCATCCTTATCACTTACCAATTGGGGATGTCTATTTTTTTGCAATGTATAGTAGTAAATCGAAAACCATTTCGAGATAAATGCTTTTTAACTCGTTTTCTGTAGTTATTTAATTTTAATATTATGTAATGAATTTATTATATAACAAATAAGCAATGACCTTCATTTGACATTGGTGTAAATTGCGTGACCGGTTCAAGTCGTACTTTATTCTATGTGGTTAGAATTCTTCACAATTTACGCGTGGATTATACTACGGAGTTTGATTTGGACCCGCTGTCTGACATCTAGCACTTTGTCAGTGCCAGTAAAGTGACACAGTGTATAGTGTACCACTACGCAAAAAATAATTAAAGGGGTTGCCTTATCATACGCATTTAGATAGATTTAGAAATTTGGCATTGTGGGAGCCCTCAATTATAATCTGACGTCATCAACTAAAATAGTTTCAATAATTAATTTTGAAAAAGTAGAGAACTAAATGACAAAATATTGAAATTTGTTCCTTATAATTGACTTTTCTATACAAAAAAAATATAAAAACCACTGGTAATTTTTTTTAGACATTCCCAATTACGTGCATTCTCTGTTTTCTAGTACTAACTCTGTTAAATAGACAGAGCTGTTGAAGGTAATGTTGAGTAGTTTGAATTATGCCCTCTCAATCACAGTTGTGGGTTGAAGCCAGGGCCCACACCTCAATTTTTCGGTGTCCAAACTTACATTGAAATTTATTGTGAGCTTTATGGTCAAGGAGAAATATTTTGAAGAATCCTGCATACACCTACAAAGAAGTTTAAGGGAATTTTCAGAAAAAAGTGTACCCTGTACTTTTTTTAAAAACTAACAAATTTTGGGTTATTTTTATTCAGAATCACAAGCACTATCGATTTAAGTAATAAAAAAAGTGTCCCACTTTTAACTGTCAGTTTTGTGACATAGTTAATCTAATCATACCTACATGTTGTATGGACCGTCACAAAACTGACTAGTAAATTTTGTATGGAAAATTAAGGATAATCACAACTTAAAGTGATTATTCCAACTTCGTAAAATATCAAAAACTGTTGATATTTAATGTAACAAAATATGAGAAATTATGATAAAAAATTCAAAATAAATAAAGTTATGTTTACAATGTTCAAATGTTTTTTCAGACAGTGAAACCTTCACCAGTAATATCATTCAACATAACCAATGTATTGGCATCCTACGCATTTGTGATGAGATACTTCAATGGAGATGTGGAGCCTCAGGAATGGGTGGTTTACTTCTTGAATATATGCGCTAATCTTGATACCAATACCAACTTTGAGGACCTAGAAATTGCAGTGGAGTCGGTGGCACAGAAATGTTTACAGGTAAACAAAAATACCTATTACTTAGAGAGCGTCAATTAACTATGCGAGTCGACTTTTCGCGATATTTCGAGACTCGCTTCTGGTGATATATCGTGAGATTTGGCTCGACCCCCTCTGCGCTGTCCTCCAATCTCACGCAACTTAATATTATAACTTTCTCAGGATAAACAGCAGCCTATGTTATTTATGAATTGTTTGTATATATGTATGATCAGAAAGTGGGTAGAACTCCTATACTTTCTTTTTAAAAGTGATTGATGTTGGGTACACTTACATTTTATTCTCTATTCTGTACTACCTCACTGTCATTCGTTTTTATTGTTGTTTATTAAAATTTCACTGTTCATGCTATTGTTATTATTGTTTTTACATTTAATTCTAATTTAAGATTGTAGTTTTATTTGACACCTGGCAATCCTTTTGTAAATTATTTTTTATGTAATTCTTCAGAAGGTAATAAATATTAGGTATATCTTTCTATTCTACTGTAAGATATGTCATGTGTGCTCCCCAGCTAAATAAAATAAATTATTGTTTGAATGGACTTAATAGAATAGAATAGAATAGAATAGAATAGAAACATTTATTTAATGGGATAGTGCAGCTATATAATTAGCAAAATAAATTTTAGAGTTTCTTTAAATTCCTGAGATTACCGCTTACATACAAACAAACAAATTTTACCTCTTTATTATATTTCTGTCATTATTTGGCCAGAATATTAAACAAATGATGATGTTGATTTTTTACAGAGTGAACTCATCAAAACAGACAAACACAGTCTAGATATCATGAAAAATGACACCTATTTAATATTAGAAGGGCCCAGTAAAGAGAATCATCTATACTACTGCAAAGCCGCACTTTCAGACCTCCACAAAATTCTACATGATGCCAAATCACTTTCGAAAACAAAACCCAATGAAGATAAGAAGTGTACAGAAAGAGTTTTCTCCAAGAAATTTCCAGATCATGGCGCAGGACACTTGCCAAAAATAGACGGGGATAAACTCAAAAAGTGTATGAAGAAAGTGGAATATTATTTGTCCTTCCTTGAAAGTTATTGCATGGAGTTTTGAAAGTTTCTATGATAAGCTATTTGTACATAACACATAACTGTTGTATGTAATTAAATGTTATCATACCAAGATGCATGAATTGTTTTTAAGAAAATGTATGTTGTTTGCTTAGTTACATAAGCAAATTAACTATCGAAATAATAAATTGTCACCTAAATTAGATTCTACCACCAAATACCACCAAAGTAGGTAGGTAATTATTAATAATACAAAAGTGTTAACGTCGCAAGGCCTAGCGTACTAAATTTAGTTCATTATGTTAAAGTGAATGTCAACTTTTTTTGCTTGACAATAAGTTTTAAATTACAGTGTCAAAATTTAACGCTCACTTTACGAGGTTGAAGACCACCAAAACTTTAATCTCCTATGACCCTATGTACAATTTTTTGTTCATATTTCAAAATTGACTTTGAATTTTAACTATATAGCAGAAGGGTTCTAATTCAAATACCTACACAATCTTTTTCTGGGTCTCAGGAGGTTAAAATTACCACCAAATAAATCATTATTTTACCAAAAAAATTGATGATTTAGCATTTTGATGATCTTGTGTTATTTTTAATTAATTATGTATTTGAATAGTAATCTGTATTTTTTTTTTAATTTTAATAACTTTCAAATTCCTCATGTACCACATATGGCACATACCAGTTTAAAGCTTGTCACACGGTTGTCATCTATTTCGAAATCAGCGAAACAGAAAATGTTTTAAAAATATTAATGGTAGTGGTTGAAATATACCCATGTCCAAAAGAATTGTCAACTTGTATCTATTAAATGATTGTACTCGTATATTACATGAATTACAAATGATTAATGTCTTTATCTTGTCAAGTTATAGGCGTAGTTTTGTATGTTCATAGTTTAACAGATCCCCAGAGCTGTTTTAGCGTATGCCAGGGCATAGCGCACTAAAGAATATGGGTCCCGTTGGAAAGTAAAATTAAAAACATTAACACCAAAAACTAGAGATGCGACGAATATCGTGTTACTATTCGGAATTAGGCCTATTTAGTGTTGCAAAAAAACCGTTTTTTTTTCTGGAGCATGTTTTTTTTCAAGAGTACAGAATTTAAAATTAAAAAGGCAGTTTCCGCAAAAGATTAATACTTAACAGTTAATATTAGAGTTATTTATTTATTTATAAATCTACCATACCGTTTTGGTTGAATAGTACCAAGTTCACATGAATATATTGGCAACATTGACTACTACTGAAAGTGGTACTGGCATTGACACAGAGGAAGATTAAATTTTTGTTTAATTGATTCATGAGTACTTAATTCGATTTGTTATTTTAGTAAAATGTAAGAAATAAGAAAACATACTTCAATAAAACAATTAATTTCCTATTGGTTTTATTTCTGGAAAAAAAACAAGGCTACTAAGTTTTTTCATGTTTTTTTTCAACATTGTGAAAAAAACAAAGTCGTTTTTTTTCATGTTACATCACTAGGCTTATACGGCGACTTTGTGTTATATTCGGTAGGTATTTAGCCGAATAGCTCAAAATAGTCTTCTGAATACTAAATCATGAAGAAAGACACACGTCTAACTCAAAATTAAGCATTTAAAACTATCGTTAGGCAAGTTGTGAATAATTAAAATATTTTTAGAACTTTTTAAAGCCCTTGCCCTTTTCCTTGTAAATTATACCCGCTTCTGAAAATAGCCTAGCCTCTCATTGTATATAATACCAAGGATGATATAGACTGGATTGGCAGTCGCCATAGTAAGGATCGGCCGCGTTTTTTGTAGTTCGATTATTAAATCTAGATGGCGCTAAAATATAGCCAGAGGCTTTGAAGGCAAAACAATAAGACTACAGATATTTCATAATCACTGCAAATGATTATTATGCAATATTTTTGAAAAATAATACATTTGTATTAATATGAAACATCTTTAGTCTTATTGTTTTGCCTTCAAAGCCTCTGGCTATATTTCAGCGCCATCTAGATTTAATAATCGAACTACAAAAACCGTGGCCGATCCGTACTATGGCGACTGCCAAATTGCCAATCCAGTCTATATCATCCTTGATAATACGATGATAGACCGGGCGAAGATAGATATACATTTTTACGAATTCTGTCGGTTTTGGTACATTTGCTGAACAAAACATGTAAGTGTTTACTATCCGATCTCTGCCTTCGCGTCGCAGTCATTACAAAAAGAACGTTATCTGTCGCCGTGCATGATATTCAGAAACCGAATATTCGTCGCTTCGTCCAAGAGTGACCGAATATTCGGTATTCGGCAAATCACTTTGTGGCATCTGCACCAAGAATTACTGACTTTTGGGGGGCCTGGGCCCGAGTGCCGTTATTGGAAGGATGATACAGCTGCTACGAATTTAGTCATGTGATAGAATTTAAATCATGTGATAGATTGATTATTTGGTGATAGAAAATAAAACTCACATTTTCATCTTACCACACTTTATTCCAACAAGATAATTGCGATTAAAGGAATGTCCACAAAAATATTCTGTAACACAGATAATCATACATTAACATTTAACCTCATAAAATTATTATTTCATTTGAAAACAATAGCACAGCCCCTATTCAGTTAGTAAATTTTAATTGATGCCCACGAGTAATTAAGTAGGAAATTCGACGTTCCGGGTCCCCACTGAGCGAGTTGCCTCGCAATGTGGCCCGCTCAGTGGAGACCTGGCTATCAAAAAGATAAAGTAGGTATTAATTTAAGTAAATGATATTTCAATCAAAAAATCATTTTATCTGATTGGTGGATATACACTGTAAGCAGAGCATTACAGAAATTAGTGTTAGCTGGCAACTTCGTCGGTGTAATTGACTCATGAGTGGACCAAATGTGCCCAATGCATTATTTTAGTGGTCTAAAAACATCTTCGCCTTCCAAATGAAAACGGTTTGGGGGACGTTTTATTTTACATACCACCAACATAAGACAAGGCCAAGGCTTCCGCCTTGCTGCCTTAGTAAAACAATCACTTTTTTAGTGTTTGCTGTCTTAGTTTCCATCATAGCATCCGAACATATCATGAAAGATATAAAATTACGAATATAGCTAAGGGAACAGGCATAGTTGACGAAATTGTGGACATCAACTAAAATTAATTAGTTAGGTTTAACAAGTATTAGGTACATTTATAATATCCTAGCACCACGTGAATCTACTAAATAAACTTGAATTTTAAAAAAACTTTGGTTCCAAATATAGGCAAGCGAAATATAATATTCGGCAAATATTTACCATTAGAAGAGAGAAAAAGCACATGGTGCTAAAACATGTATTTCCTCAACGACACAAATATAATAGATATTGCATATTCGAATGATTGTTTGTTCACTCCTATAAGAAAAATAAATAATTTGGCTAGTTAGTCTAACAATCTCTTGAAATACTTTCGGGAGGGTTCTAGCAATAAGTGGGGTCCACACTCGTGTAAATAAGCAAACGCATAAGTCTTTTATAGTTGTTGGGTCGTAGGGTTATTTTTAAAGAATTTGTTTCATTTTAATTTGTTTGACTTAGAATAGTTCTCTGCAACCACATTGTGCTTACAAGAATAAAAAAATCACGTAGGTACGTGTTCATATACGCCGTAGACTGGTATTAAAATAAAGAGGAATAAAAACATCTCACGAGCTAAAAGCGCGAGGCGCTGTCTCATAAGCCATAGTTATCTTTCTCAGCGCAGGCTGTAACAAAGTTAATTAATTGCCCTAAAATGGGTATTGCAGAAATTGTGGCAGGATTACATTTTACTGGCAGTATAGTATTCACTAAAACTAAAAAAAAAGTTTGCGCATCAATGACAATGAATGGAGTTATATCTCTGAGTAATAATAACAATATGTAAGCGAGCGAACAGCGCACGAATGTGAATCCCGCATTACAATGATCTAGCAAGATTGTTGTTTTTTTACATACAATTACGTAATGTAACTTACAGAATAGATGTTCTGTCTCACGATGGACGTTTAGCTTTTAAATGTCAGACGTGACTGGTTTGCGCAAGTATACTGTTTTAGAGTACACAAATAAGGTTCAAACGGAATCAAAATCACAGGGACTTCGCGATATAGATCTGTTATGGGCAAATACCTGCACATATCTGGTTTAATACATTAAACTTTTTGTATACTTTTGATAAAGATTAGATAACATTGGTTCACCATACAATATGATACCATCGAAGATTTTATACTTAAGTACAAATAACCACTACACCGATATTCTGCCGTCACCTCCCTGGCCACCAAAATATATCTGGAAACAAAAAAAAAGTTACATAAAAACACATCAAAGAGAAAAGTTCCTCGGGTCCTAGATGGAACACACTTGGTATGTACACGTTCCATATATGGCACAGTAGTTTTGTGTTATTAGTTTTTATCCATTACCAGTTCGAAATTATTGATTTTAGATGCATTCTATTTTTGGCCGTCTCAATCTGATTATTATTTAAGACTAAGTAGGTATTAAAACATAAAGCCGTGGTGGACTAGTGTGTTGACTTATGGCCTCTCAAGCAGAGGGTAGTGGGTTCAAATCCCGGCTCGCACCTCTTGAGTTTTCGGAATTTACGTGCGAAATTACATTTAAAACTTACCATGAGCTTTACGATGAAGGAAAATATCGTGAGGAAACCTACATACATTTGCTTAGAGGCCTGTGCCCAGCAGCTGGGCTTTTATGTATAGGCTGGGATGATTATGATGATTAAAACGTAAAAAAGTGCTAGAAAAGAGTTCCTCGACTAACTTTAGGCAAGGTTAGTGGGGAACGGGCAGCGTTTCTTAAAGTAGACGTTTGGTACAGGTGTTTATGGATACTTTGATTACATTATATTATAATATGTAAAACATTTGGTAATATATAAATTCATAATTGTATTAATTTAATAAACAAATATGAAATAAAAACAGTAAAAACTTAGGACTAAATTATAAATTGATTGACATTTAAACCTAATAGAAATAATAATTTCATTTCATTTCATTATGATGCATGCGGTAGGTAAAATATTTGGTGAACTCTTTAAATCACTGAAAATATCATGCAAGTTCACTGTTGTTTTCTTACAAAAAGATCGGTAGATGGTTTTGTCCCCGAATTTGGGGCAAATTCGTCTGGCATCAATATTTCTCAGAATCGGGGAGCTATTTCAATACAGGGTTATTTGTAATTCACTAGCATCCTTTTAACCCTAAACTCCTACCACTTAAACAAATGTTTTTTTTGTTTTACGGCTTTTGTCATAACTTAATATTTTTGGTGTAATAACGTTTTGAAAATTTGAGATTACCTCTTATTTTTACGATACTCTGTGTATTTGTAGGGGGAAAAAAGTGCTTCATTTTAAAAAGTCGTAAAACAAAAAAACATTTGTTTGAGTGATAGGAATTCAGGGTTAAGGTCAGTGAATTACAAATAACCCTGTATTGTGTTATTTTTCAAAAATTTTATGCAAATAAATACCCAGTAAAAATACTCACATTAATACGGTATCTGGTTCTGATAATACTGTATCATGTCATACGTCCTAGTCCGGAAGTTGAGGAACGAGTTTCGTATGACCGACAACATGAACGCCGCTGCCTCTTTCTCTGTCGAATTGGGTGCGAAGCGGGAGCGAAGGAGACGGATAGTCTGCCCGCGGAAGCAGGGCAGTCCGGTGTCAAGCATGAGAGACACCATGGAGATTATAGCGTCTTGGTATGGCCTGGAAGTTATAGTGCGTTATAAAATAAGGGGAGAAAGTACACGAAAAAATGCCCGGATTCCTTTTTGTATTTAAGTACTTATCGATTTTCGCGATAAAAATTTTTAGGGTTCCGTACCCATAGGGTAAAAACGGGACCCTATTACTGAGACTTCGCTGTCCATCCGTCCGACAGTCTGCACCAGGCTGTATCTCACGAACCGTGATAGCTAGACACTTGAAATTTTCACAGATGATGTATTTCGGTTGCCGCTGCTGTAACAACAAATACTAAAGAACAGAATAAAATAAATATTTAAGGGGGCTCCCATATAACAAACTTGATTTTTTTGCTCGATGTTGATAACGGCAACAGGTAGACGTTTGAAATATTCACAGAATATTTAGTTATTTATACTTAGGTACATAAGCACCTCCGGTACAACAGTGTATCATCTCGAAATAATACACCATTTTAATTTAGACTTTACTTAATTTCCGGAAAGTCTAAATTAAAATGGTGTATTATTTCGAGATGATACACTGTTGTACCGGAGGTGCGATTATATTCACTTTAAAAATAAATGATTAAATTAAAATGATAGGCAGGAGTGGAGCAAGAGAGGAGAGGCCTTTGCCCAGCAGTGGGACACAAAAATAGGCTAAATAAAAAATAAATAAAAATGAAACAAATATTTAAGGGGGGCTCCCATACAACAAACGTGTTTTGTTTTGCCGTTTCGTTTTTATAGATAATGGCACGGAACCCTTCGTGCGCGAGCCCGACTCGCACTTGGCCGGTTTTAAATATTCCAGAAACTTTCAGCGCAACCCTCGTATGAATGCCTTTAGTTTTACCTGACAGCGAGGAAGGCCTGCACGCAAAGCTCGCAGAACCACCGGAAGGGCGGCGCTTCCATCTTGCCGCCCATCACCATCACCATTTCGTCGGTTAGCTTTATGTCCGGCTCAAAGCCGAGGTTGCCGCCGGGCGATGACTCGAACATGAATCCGAAATCTAGACAATAGTAGATTGTACACTCGGTGTTAAGAGGGTTTATACCTGATGAGCTGGCAACGTTGCATTTTTGTTAGTTTTTCTCGATTATTCCATAAAAATTGAATGAAAATTAAAAATGTTTTGTATACAAACTGTTCTTATATATAAGTTAATGTGTCTACTGCAATAATAATTCGAGATAGACTTTTATTTTCTTTAAAAACGAACAAATTATTAACTAACGGTTTTTAAAGAAAATAAAAGTCTTATCACGAATTATTATTGCAGTAGACACATTAACTTATATATTAGAACAATTTGTATACAAAACATTTTTAATTTTCATTCAATTTTTATGGAATAATCGAGAAAAACTAACAAAAATGCAACGTTGCCGGCTCAGCAGGTATAAAACCTCTTAAATTTATTAATTTAACTATAGACTTAAGTAAGCGCCATCTAGCCAAACCTGATGGAACTTCTCGAATTGTATAACAGCCTTTAGGATCCTTTGATTTGTCAATAATCTACGTAAATAGTTCCATAAGCCATCCCAGAGATGGCGCTGTTATTTAGTATTTAAGGCAAGTTTTATAGAAATAAATTCCTCTTTTTCGCTACCACCGACGGTGACGGTCGGCACAATTAATCCACCATTTTATTTTCCCAGAGCCTACCAATTTTACAGTCGGGGTGAGAAAATATTTTTTTTGGAATGAGTCGCCAGAGGGGCCAATGACGCGAAGTCCTAGCTGTTTTTTACTTTAAAGTAGGAAGGGTGACTTGAGTCCGGGAAAAATCCCTTCGGACGAACTGGGGATGGAGGGCCCAGACAGTGTCCGACTTGCACGGGCTAAAAAACCCGGTTGGTAAAAGATTCGTCACGTTAAAGTTGACATTTGCTTACATAAAAGCAATTGGGATGTCCCAATTTTTGACAACGTATAATAAATCGAAAACCGTTTGGAGAAATAGGCTTTGTGAAGCGTTTTCAGAAATCAGATTCCAAAAATATGATAAACTGAATTAAATAAAGAAAATTTAAGTAATGACCTTCATTTGACCCCTTCAGTGAATCGTCACAAAGGCAGATGTAAAGCAGGTCTACACTCTAAAGCAAATTGACAGTTTGAAATGTTGCTGTCCTGCTTATAATAGCAAAGAGTGACAAAGGCAGAACTTTAATCACATGATGCGCACCTGGCTTTAAACAGTTGTCATTTATCGTAAAGTCCGAAATGTATACGAGTATTTCCAATGTAATTTTACAAATTTAATTATTAAATTACTACGTTACAAGTAAATATAAAAGAATTGAAATATCAGATTTTAGTAAAAAAATATCTATTTACTATCACACCATTAAACAAGCTAAAAAAGAGAAATAAATAAAACTATTTTGTCATGGTTCATTTAGGACCCTAAGCCGTGCTTGTATTATTGACAGTGACACGACAAATCAGTAGTGCTACAGATTATGTTATGTACGACTTGAATTTTTCTAGGCAATGGAACGTGGCTCCCTCACTGTGACGTCATCCAACGTATTTCTTAAAAAAATTATAAAAAATTAAATACTCAACCAAATTCAAAATCAATGAAAATGGTTTCTTAAAATATTCTATTCTTTCCAAAAAAAATATAAAAACTATAGGTTATTTTTTTTGGTGCATCCCAATTGTCAGTCCCGTCAACATTTTATTTCGAACGAAACAATATCGCATAGAAGTTTTCTTTTTTTCAAAAGGTACTGTAGGCACGGCTCGATACCGCTAGCCAGTGGTAAAATGTTGTCCAACTGGCAGGTTAGTTTAATGTTATTATGTATAAAATTTGTAAATAATAAAAAATAAATTAGAAGCGTCAGCGGTATGCGAGTCAGGGCAGATTGCTCCGGACAGCCCAAGGTGCTGGTCATAATACTGTAGTAGTTATACTGATTTCAAGGAATAAATCCACGTATAAAAATATCTATTATTATTACTTATGGAAGTTTAGCATCACGCGCGTATCCCTGTACCAGTTCTACCTAAACTCTAGCTCAGTCCCACAGTACTAAGAGCCTATGACTTTATAACTATTTAACACGTTCACAGTCCCATACAAATTTCAAATACCTGGTATAGGTAAGTAGGTAAGTTGAGGTCACGCACACAACAAGATTGACTAAAAATTTCTTCAACCTCTTTTTCTCTTCTTTTTTCTCTTTTTTTTCTTTAAGAATAATTTAGGAAAATACATCTAGATCAAAGAAAACAAAATAAAATATACCTATTGATCTATTTTATATACATAAATCAGATAAGTATATTTTTCGCTATTTATAAAATACCGATTTTTTCTTGAAAATATTTTTTATCAGTTTCAAATTGTTTTATTTCAAAAATAGGTTATATGAAAAAAGAAAAATTATAATATGCATAGTATTGCGTAAGTATTTCATCATAAGGTAATAACTCACATTTTCATTCACTCAGTCTTTTCTTTCATTCACTATCTTTTTTGCAATCAGTACTTTATGTAGCTGTGTGTGTAATCATTGGCCTCAACTCTCGTGGCGTTACCTATAAGTCCAGCAAATCAATTTAATCATTGTACCGTCCTTCTCAGTGTGTAAACAAGATATTGTACTAATCTGGACGCAAGTCTGTTTTTTTCTTAGTGCCCCACATGTGGGCACAGACCTGTGAAGCTAATTCGCTGTGACCCTTATATGGGACACTGGACTGTGAAAGTGTTAATAATTGACGAAGGTTATCGTACCCCTACTGTATAACATGAGCATAAAGCGAGCCATTTTACCCGAGACGTGGCCACCCGATCCGGAACGGCGAGGGGGGATAAACACGTCGAGGGCAAAATGGGTTTAGTGCTCGAGTTTTACACTCCGCTTTTCACTTCGATTGCAAGGAAACAGGAAAATTGGAAATAAATGTTAATTTGCAAGCTTTTATTAATATCAATTGTTCGCGGCTGTTTGTGTCCGATTGATTTGGTCATAGACGAAGATTTTACTTTATACACTAGCACTTTATGCATAAACGTACCTAGGTAACTATCATAAGGTAGCGGGTGAGCAAAGTGATTGTTTTATTTCACTGATATGGACCTCCGCCTAACGCCTAACTAACGCCTGATTTAATAAATTATTTGTAAGTAGCGTGTCTAAATAGGCGGGACCTGGAAAAGGGTTAGAGCTCGTTCCCACTATGTCGTGTGTCGTTCCGTTTTTTAATAGGGCGTTCCAGTGGCAGAACATTTTACAGGGTTATTTGTAATTCACTAGCATCCTTTTAACCCTAAACTCCTACCACTTAAACAAATGTTTTTTGTTTTACGGCTTTTGCCATAACTTAATATTTTTGGTGTAATAACGTTTTGAAAATTTGAGATTACCTCTCATTTTTACTCTGTGTATTTGTATGGAAAAAAAGTGCTTCATTTTAAAAAGTCGTAAAACAAAAATCATTTGTTTGAGTGATAGGAATTCAGGGTTAAGAGGATGTCAGTGAATTACAAATAACCCTGTATATGAAGCTGTTCACACTTGTCGGACACGATTTCGTATAAAAAAAAAAAAAAAAATTCTGCCACTGGAACGCCCGATTAAAAAACGGAACGACACACGACATAGTGGGAACGAGCTCTTAAGGGAAAACGCGTGACTTACCTATATGGATAATATGTCCGTCTGTGTCGAGCATGATGTTCCCGTTATGCCTGTCTTTGATCTGTAGCAGGAAGCCGATCACGCTGTAAGCAGCCATTGAGGTGACGAAGCAACGTCTTGCGGCCTGTATAAAAGTTACACATTTTAACTGTCAAGTACCTACTTATGACGACCAAATGGCCTAGTGGTTAGAGAATCTTACTACGAAGCTTGAGGTCCCGGGTTCGATTCCCGCGTCGGGGTGTTTATTTGTATGAAAAGTACAAATAAATAAATATCACGGGACAATTCACACCAATTGACCTAGTCCCAAAGTAAGCTAAGCATAGCTTGTGTTATGGGTACAAGGCAACGGATAAACACACTTATATAGATAGATGCATACTTAAATACATATTAAACACCCAAGAGCCGAGAACAAATATTCGTATTATTCATACAAATATCTGCCCAGACGCGGGAATCGAACCCGGGACCTCAAGCTTCGTAGTCAGGTTCTCTACCTACTAGGCTATCTGGTCGTCAAAATGTTTGTTCTCGAGTCTTGGGTGTTTAAATATGTATTTAAGTATGTATCTATCTATATAAGTATGATTATCCGTTGCTTAGTACCCATAACAGAAGCTTTGCTTACTTTGGGACTAGGTCAATTGGTGTGAATTGTCCTGTGATATTTATTATTATTATAGTACTAGGGTAAACTACACAGTTAAATATATAGCTAGCCATGCACAAGTGATTCCCCACTATAACCTCGTAAGGCCAACGTCCCATTTTCAGGATTGTAAAATATAATCCCTTCAGCCCAAGTGAATGTTAAAATAGGGTGGGAAACGGGCATGTAGATCAACTGGTGGTAAATAAACAGTACCAGTACCACCCATGAATAACAATAGGAAAGAGATAAGATTGGATGTTAGTTACGGAATAATACCTGAAATTCCCTAGTGCTCTCGTCGCCATACTTTTTGATGAAATACTCGTACATTCCTATGTCTGTCTGTCTGCCCAGTTGGTCTCTTGACTTCGCGTTCGGAACGCACTCTATCACACCGCACTGGAAAAAAAAACCACTAAGTCATCATTATGCACTTATTACAACTCATATTCATTGGTCCACATAGCGTAAGATAAACTACGTTAACATGGCCCGCCCCTCCAAATTACTATTTCAATGTGTTATGCCACATCATCCTTACGGAAGAGTGTGTATGTAGTAGTCTGCTTTTGTTTGATTGCTGTCTCAGCACGCACACATGCGTTAAAAGTTTTGGTAGTGCTTTATAAACACTTTCACAAATACATTGAAGACGTCTTGAATTTTGGAGGGGCGGGCCATGTTATCGTAGTTTATCTCTATTGGTGGGAACAGGTCCATCTAAGCTATGTTTTTTATATGGAACATCAGCGTACATTTAGTTTCGTAGCGTACGAGTAGCTTTGACGTCCTCGCAGCATAGTAATGGCACACTCTATATTTACCCGTTGCGTTGTCTACTTTTAGTAATATTAATGTGTTTTGTAGCAAAAAAAAAACTTTTTTTCATAATATACACGGTGATTTTTAATCGGTGATCAGGAGTTGAAAAATATTAATCCCTGACCGAAATGGAATTTAATAGACGAGTTCTCAAGCAATCAAGTCTCTGTATAATTAAAATAAAAACGTTCCATCCTACATCCGTGGCATCCTACATCTGTTGAAGTTAGGTACCTAGTTTTGTAAAGTGTCATCGCTTTGGCGGGAAATTTGACAGATCTCACGTCAAAGTTTGTTTAAGAAACCGACTTGTCAAAGAGGGTTTAGGCTCATAGACTAAACCAAGAGCAGGGTGACAATGATTAAAAATATTTTCCAAAAAATCATTATTTAAAAAAGTAGACATTTTGTTTCACGTAATTGCGACTTAATCGTGATCGCCACCGAATACGGATCTAAAAAAACTGGTTCCTGATCACCAATTGGGAATGTCTAAAAAAAATTACCAGTGGTTTTTATATTTTTTTTGTATAGAAAAGTCAATTATAAGAAACTAATTTCAATATTTTGTCATTTAGTTCTCTACTTTTTTCAAAATTAATTATTGAAACTATTTTAGTTGATGACGTCAGATTATAATTGAGGGCTCCCACAATGCCAAATTTCTAAATCTTTCTAAATGCGTTCGATAAGGCAACCCCTTTAATTATTTTCTGCGTAGTGGTACACTATACACTGTGTCACTTTACTGGCACTGTCAAAGTGCTAGATGTCAGACAGCAGGTCCAAATCAAACTCCGTAGTATAATCCACGCGTAAATAGTGAAGAATTCTAACCACACAGAATAAAGTACGACTTGAACCGGTCACGCAATTTACACCAATGTCAAATGAAGGTCATTGCTTATTTGTTATATAATAAATTCATTATATAATATTAAAATTAAATAACTACAGAAAACGAGTTAAAAAGCATTTATCTCGAAATGGTTTTCGATTTACTATACATTGCAAAAAAATAGACATCCCCAATTAAAAATCATCGTGTATATACACGAACACGACCTTAATCTGAAGTTAATAAAGTCGTGATCACATTTTGTATGCTTACGTTTGTACGTTTAATCAATTAAGACTCACCCCAGGCGCAGTAGCAACGACCTTATACGGGAACAAATACAAATCCAAGCCAACTTGTTGGAACACGTTCTTGAACAGGGATATCACTTGCAGCGCCAACATGTCTTGTCTGACGTCATCGCCCACTTTGAAGATGGCCGCTTGCCAGGTTTCAGCCACCATCGATGTGAAACGGTCTTTGCCTTCCTCCTGTAGAAAAGATCGTTGGAAAAGGTTTATTCTTAGTTCAGTAACCACCTCACTATGGGCTAGAGTTGACAGGCATTTTTAGGGTTCCGTACCCAAAGGGTAAAAAGGGTGAGGCTCCGCTGTCCGTCCGTCCGTCCGTCTGTCCGTCTGTCACCAGGCTGTATCTCGGGAACCATGATAGCTAGAGTTGAAATTTTCACAGATGACGTATTTCGGTTGCCGCTATAACAACAAATACTAAAAAATGGAATTAAATAAATATTTAAGGGGGCTCCCATACAACAAACATGATTTTTTGCTCGTTTTTGCTCGATATTGATAACGGCAACAGGTAGACACTTGAAATATTCAAAGAATATTCAATTATATATTGACTTTAGAAATAAATCATTAAATTAAAATAAAAAAATATTTAAGGGGGCTCCCATACAACAAACGTGATTTTTATAGATCACGGTACGGTACGGAACCCTTCCTGCGCGAGTCCGACTCGCACTTGGCCGGTCTTTTTTTGTTAAAATCTAATAACAATTTCGTTGAAAAAATGTTAACGACAAAGGGGGTCGGGAGAGGTGGGGGCGGCAGGCACACGCGGCGTGCTCGCCGCCCGCACCTCTCCCGGCCCCCTTTGTCGTCATACCCCCCAGGCTCTGAGGCGCTACTACGAAATTCGAAAATCGAAGTACGTATCGTATTATTCCTCTCACTCTCGTGTCAAATCATATTAGCGTGAGCGGGACGGCAAGAAACGAAGTTCGAATTATGCACTTCGTGGTAGAGCCTCTGTACCGCGCCGGAAAGAACTCATTTAAACGGTTTAGCTATAAGTAGATTTTTGCAAGCGATCGGATTTTAACACGCTTTTATTAGGTCGACCTGTATGCAACTATGTAAGACCTGTATGTAACTAAGTAATGGAAACTTTGAACATGATTTTGACCCACTTCCCGGTTTCCGATTGAGCTGAAATTTTGCACGTATGTGTAAATTGGATGACAATGCAATATTATGGTAACATGGAGCTGATCTGATGATGGAGCTGGATGGTGGCCATAGGAACTCTGTAATAAAACGACACAACCCCGTCGAGTTTGGGCTCGTTTGATTCGTCTTGACGAGCACTTTGATCCCAGATGGTAACCAGGGTCTGATGATGGAGCTGGAAGATGGCCAAAGGCATCCCACAATAAAACGACACAACCCCGTCGAGTTTGGGCTCGTTTGATTCGTCTTGACGAGCACATTGATCCCAGATGTTAGGGGGTTGGGGGGTTGGGGGGGGGGAGTGGAGGGGTTGGGGGTGAGGGGGTGAAGATAGAAACAGCATTTATAAAAGCGTGTTTTTCTGGTGTTTTTTAAACTATTAATTTATGCTACCATCGTTGCGGAAAAGCTACGATAGTCCCGACTGAGAAGAAACGACCAGAAACTCAGTCAGGTTGAGCTCTGATTGATGAGCTGTCTTACGTTTTAAACCTTTTGTATTCATACTTACAGAGGGCGGGTCCTCCCCAGTCGCGACGGCCATGGCGACGGCTTCCATTTCCGAGATGCCATACTTCCGCACCCTGAAACGAGCGAGATAGGGCGCTTTGGCTGCACTCTGCATAGGCGTACCTGTTAGAAATAACAAATTCATAATATGAACATCCTGTGTAAATTAACAACTGGACTTAAAAAATTGACAAACTTATATAGTAAGTATGTTGGTCGTAGAAAGTGTAAGAATATCAAAATATGAAGGTACGAAAAGTCACCTAGTGGCCTGGTGGTTTGACCTATGGCCTCTCAAGCAGAGGGTCGTAGGTTTCGACTGCTTCAAGGTTCGAACAAACCGCTGCTGAAAATATACGGCGACGGTACGGAATCGCAGTGACACTTTATCGCATACTCTCCATAGTAAGTCGTGGCGTTTACGATGCGTCACTGCGATTCCGTAGCGTCGCCGTATTTTAAGCAGCAGTATGACCGAACCTATAACCTTTTGAACGCCACACATCGTTTTTAGGGTTCCGTAGTCAACTAGGAACCCTTATAGTTTCGCCATGTCTGTCCGTCTGTCTGTCTGTCTGTCTGTCTGTCCGCGGCTAAGCTCAGAGACTGTTAGTAATAGAAAGCTGTAATTTGGCATGAATATATATATCAGTCACGCCGACAAAGTGATTACATAAAAAAAACTAAAACAATTTTTTTAGGGTACCTCCCATAGACGTAAAGTGGAGGTGATTTTTTTTTTCTCGACTAACCCTATAGTGTGGGGTATCGTTGGATAGGTCTTTGAAAACCATTGTGGGGTTGCTAACATGATTTTTCTCTTCAGTTATCTGTTTGTGAAATATTCAACTTTAAAGTGAAAATTTTCATTAAAATCGACCGTCCCCCCCCCTCTAAAATCTAAACTGTTGGGCGGAAAAATTTGAAAAAAAAAAACAGAATGGTAGTAAATATATCAAATTTACTAGGAAAATTATTTATTGAATCAGGCGTTACTTTGCGGAGGTCCATATTAATGAACTAAAACAATTACTTTGCTCACCCGCGACCTTACAATAGTTACGTTTATGCAAGAAATGTGAAACTTCTAATCATCCGTGGCAGCATAAACTGGCTGCTTTCCATTGTTATGTTAATAGATTGTTGACTGTGCCTCTTTCTAAGGAACATTTTGATTTAGAGTTGAGTACTATTTATCAGATAGCGATCTCAAATGGTTATACAAAATCAATGGTAGATAGTTTAGTTCAAAAGAAGCAGGCACGGTTAGTAAATAGCATGCTTTACGCTGCGTTACCTTCTAAGTCTACTAACAAATATAGATCTAGCATCTCTTACGTCGGGGGTTTGTCTGATAAGATTTATGGCATTTTAAAATCAAACAATATTAATGTTGCCTTTAAGACTAACAACTCTTTGTACTCTAGGCTATGTAACCACAAAGAACAGGTAGATAAGGGAACTAGATCGGGGGTATACAAGCTTACTTGTAATGACTGCAATGGGATATACGTAGGACAGACAGGCCGAAGTTTTAATACTAGATTTAAAGAGCATGTTTCGGCATATAGGAATGAGCATCCAGATAGATCGAATTTTGCAAAACATTTGTTGGAATCAAATCATTCATTGTTAGATTCAGATTCTTATGAAGTGTTACATTATTGCGGCAAGGGGTTGCGTCTGGATGCTCTGGAATGCATGGAAATAATTAGGTACAACACTATGGGGTCTATTATTAATGAACAGGTAAATTTAGTATCTTCTCCTTTACTGCGGCTTGGGTCGAATTTGAACAGTTAGTATTAATTAAATATGCCTTATAAATAAATAAACAAAAAATTCAAGGTAGTTTTATAATATGTCAATAAAAGTTAATTTTTGTGGGGTAGTTTGAGAATAAGAAAAATAAAGTGAGTACTTGAGAAGTTACAGTGACAAGTTAAAACATTTGTTTTGGTTTGTTAGTTTAACAGTTGGTAGCATAGCATACGGTTGTGGTAACTCTGAAGATGAGCTCTGGTTGAGTTCGAAACGCGTTAGTGTAGCTTGGTGGTGGTGATGGTTGGGTTTATGTGATTTGTGTGTGTTCGTACAGTGTGGAGGTGGAGGAACTGCATGAACGCACATTTCCTGCATAAACGTAACTATTGTAAGGTCGCGGGTGAGCAAAGTAATTGTTTTAGTTCATTAGGAAAATTATAGCGGCTAAGATTGCTTGGAAATTATTTGTAGTTTTAGAGTAATAGTAGCCTAAGGTATAAAACATAGGTACCTAAACTTAGATGATTCCGTACACATACGAAATCCTTAGAAAAATATTACTTGATTTTTTCGTAATGGCTACGGAATGGCTATGGCCGGTTTTTGTTCTTATGCGGATGCGGGTAGGTAGGTAGGTTAATTTTTGTACTACCCCATTGTCGTCTACAGCCGGCGCTGGCGTTCAAAAGGTGCAGTCGAGACCAACGGCACGAGAGCACTCGTGTTGCGGTTGGAGTAGACTCCAACCCGAATGCTACAATTTTGTATTGAAACTGCAGATGACGCAACCGCGACCGTTTGAAGCTGTTGGCAGCGACTGCTCCAAGCAGTCCGTCTACGGACGGGCTAACACTCACCGCTTTTGTAATCGATGTCTAGGACCATCGAATCAGGATTCGAAGGCAAATAACAGCCTGGTTGTACCTGTAAACAAACCGATCATTGATATCTTCTTTCTAATATCGCACCTCCGGTACAACAGTGTAACATCACGAAATAATACACCATTTTAATTTAGACTTTCCGGAAATGAAGTAAAGTCTAAATTAAAATGGTGTATTATTTCGAGATGATACACTGTTGTACCGGAGGTGCGATATACTAATACTATACTACTAATTATACTTCTTTCTAAAAATCTCGTGTCACGGTGTTTGCTATCGAACTCCTCCGAATCGGCTTGACCGATTTTTATGAAACTTTTTTATCTGTATTCGGTAGGTCTGAGAATAGGTCGTAGGCTATTTTTTATACCT
The DNA here is from genome assembly GCA_947859365.1 of Archips crataeganus. NCBI lineage: Eukaryota > Metazoa > Arthropoda > Insecta > Lepidoptera > Tortricidae > Archips > Archips crataeganus. The sequence continues at coordinate 12,741,650 of OX402065.1, read as the reverse complement.
ACCCCTATTCTTCGCTGATAGAGACGCGGGCAACAGCTAGTATTTATATAAGAAGGTTGCCCAGCATGTTTCAGATATCTAATCATCATGAACATATACAAGGAGCAGTATCCGCTACAATACGAGTACGCCCCTTGTTTTATCATGACCAACGACCGGACTACGGATGCAATGTGGTGACGAAAGCATAATATGGATAAGACTCATTAAATTTTGAGTAATATTTGTGTATAAAATATATAAAAATACATGCAGTTATTGTACATTAACAAAGTACTGGCCACTGGTAAATTGTTACATCTTAAGACTATGAAGTGTTTATAAATAGTTTCTGGTCGTTTGGATCCCCTTTCCTTGCGAAGAGACGTAGGTTCTCTTTGTGTGCTCTACAGGCTCTACTACGGGGAGTGCTCCGAGGAGCTATTCAATTTATTACCAGCTACGGGCTTCCACTATCGCACGTCGCGCCGTAAGTCTGCGTTCCACCGTCACCACCTTGATGAATATACATCATTTACAACTGTGCGTTTCCGTCGGCATTTTCTGCCACGCACAGTTAAATTGTGGAATCAACTCCCGTCTACGGTGTTTCCAACTAACTATGACATCGGGTCCTTCAAGAAAAGAGTGTATTGTTCCCTTAAAGGCCGGCAACGGACTAGTGATCCTTCTGGGGTTTCTGGTTCTCATGGGTGGTGGTGATCGCTTACCAACAGGTGACTCACTAGCTCGTTTGCCTCCCTCTCACAATAAAAAAAAAAAAAAGAAAAAAAAAAGTTGACATTGACGTTTGGAATCAGTTATGAACGGAATTCCTAATTATGATTTTATAAAAAATAATGCAGTGTTCTGTAGACGTAAATAAGTCATTTTCCCTATATAAGTAGATTGTAAACTACAAAAGGGATTGACTGAAAATATTTAATATAGAAAAAAATTATGATTATTTACTTCAGCAATAACTATAACCTAACCATCTTCCGCTACCGTAGTTCATTAATTACCTTTATATTCTTCAAGGCCTCGAGGCACGCTCGTTTCCTCTCGGCACCCTTCGGATAAGGTCGGATGATTCCGCTGATGTTCGTGATTTGGCTGAAGAAGTCAAACTCTCGCTCGTAGAACGCCTTGGCAGGTCCGGAGAGCGTATCCACTATACTTTTCGTTAGAGATTCGAGGGTATCAAATAGGGCAGCTGAAAACACAATTATTTTAATGTCTAGTTCAAAGTAGTTATCGTAAAATAACTATAAATTAAAAATTTTAAAAACCCCCAACGCAATTATGTCACTCGTATGTTTGAACATTAAGTCAATACCCGTTATGCGTCTAAGATCCCTTCCGCAGCTAACAAAAGAGCTGATAACTTTGAAACGGCTGAACTGATTTTGATGAAACATATTATCTAAGAACCATCGCCAAGAAACCTGCTTTCTATTAAAAAAAAGCGCATCCAAATCGGTCCACCCGTTTAAGAGCTATGATGCCACGAGACAGACAAACATACAGACAGACACACACACATAGCGGTCAAACTTATAACACCCCTCTTTTTGTGTCGGGGGTTAATAAAACTAAGTGAGGACCATAATAGTGTTTTTATTTTACCATGATTTATAAATCAGTATTTCTGCCCTGTCCCAAAAAAAATAAACGCCTAGTATTCATCATTTACCTATTTAAAAATCTAAGCCGTGGTTTGACCTATGGCCTCTCAAGCAGAGGGTAGTGAGTTCAAATCCCGGCTCGCACCTTTTGAGTTTTTTAGCAATTTATTTGCGAAATTAATTTGAAATTTACCACGAGCTTTACGGTGAAGGAAAACATCGTGAGGAAACCTGCATACACCTGCGAAGAAATTCAATGGTGTGTGTGAAGTTTCCAATCAGCACTGGGCCCGCGTGGGAACTACGGCCCAAGCTCTCTCATTCTGAGAGGAGGCCTGTGCCCTGCAGTGGGACGTATATGGGCTGGGATAGGATACAAACTATACTATGTCCTTTCTCGGGATTCAAGCTATCTGTATGTCAAGTTTCATCTTTCGCATTTATAATATTAGCATAGAAGTATGGATATATTATATACTTTATACTTTATACTTTTTTTCAATGAAAGAGATAAAGAAGCTTTACTATAAATTTTCATTCTACGCGGACGAAGTCTTGGACAAAAATAGTCTAATTATAATTTCATATTTCTCTAGTGGCAAGGGGGAGGGGGTCGAGACTGTCAAACGAGAACTGGAGCAGCCCGCATCGACCAAAGTGATTCAAAATTTAACGCTTTTGCAACAAAGTTGTTTTTTCAATGGCAGCATTTTTAGCTCATACACTTACTATCTTTGTGTTGCATCTCTTCATCCGTAAACATGTTTGTGTGCATATTCCAAATCAGCTGATGTGCGACTACTTGAGAATTCTTCGCTAGCGACTTGATCAGTTCCGCTACGTAACCCATCTGGAATTAGATTAATAAATAAGCATCCGTGTTCTTAGCCAGATGGACGTCTCGCTCGCTAGAGGTGTAGACATACATGTATTCTTGATTTTAGGGTTCCGTACCCAAAGGGTAAAAACGGGACCCTATTACTGAGGCTCCGCTGTCCGTCCGTTTGTCACTCAAAGTTAAATACCTACACAGAAATAACTATAATAAATTGTTCCAATATTGTCGAGTCCTGAGTGTATTTGATAAGGTAAAATTAGCTGTGATATTAGAGTATAAGAACCAAATAGAGAAACTTGATAGATATACAAGACCAGCCAACCTCCGGCACTTAACCAATCAACCCTATTTCAAGATACCTAAGAGCATAAATCAATATGGCAAAAGAGTGTGGTCAAATTACTTGCCACATTTGAGCAGTATACAATACCGTAGCTAGTAAATAAGTTTCTGTAATAAGCTTAGTTATGTTATACTGTATGAATAAAATATTTTGTATTTTTTTTTTGTACATATCCTAAGCAGCTTTCCTAACAATACCATAAATTGTATACTTAATAAGCCGACACAGCAGACTATGAGTATTGTTAAAAAGTATCTATTAACAAATATTAACTTTATATTTCAAACTAAATACAAACTGAAATATAGATGCACAGAAAAAACCCCAGAAAAAAGACCAATGCTGGGAATCGAACCCAGGTCCTCAGCGTTCCTGAGGACCTGGGTTCAATTCCCAGCATTGGTCTTTTTTCTGGGGTTTTTTCTGTGCATCTATATTTCAGTTTGTATTTAGTTTGAAATATATGGTTTCACGGGATGACCGTAAAAGTAATAAAAAAAAAATGAAGTTGAAGAAAATAAAAAAATAATAAATAGAAAAAGATACTTCATACTTAACTTGTAAATATTAACTAATTATAATAAGTTAATGTAGTGTTAATGAAAGTAAGTTGTTAGTATATAATCTTAAAATTTAAAAGATTGTACTAATAATATTAATAATTAATTTTGTATTTCTTATGAAAGTAATAAACAGTTTAATTTTTTTTTTGTCATCAGGCTGTATCTCATGAACCGTGATAGCTAGACAGTTGAATTTTTCACAGATTATGTATTTCGGTTGCCGCTATAACAAGAAATACTAAAAACTAGAATAAAATAAATATTTAAGGGGGCTCCCATACAACAAACGTGATTTTTTTGCTCGTTTTCGCTCTATATTGATCACGCCAACAGGTAGACGCTTGAAATATTCACAGAATATTTAGTCATATAGGTATTCCCTTTAAAAATAAATTAAATTAAAATAAAACAAATATTTAAGGGGGACTCCCATTCAACAAACGTGATTTTCTTCCGTTTTTATCGATAATGGTACGGAACCCTTCGTGCGCGAGTCCGACTCACGCTTGGCCGGTTTTTTATTTAACTGGGATCTGGGTAGTAGTAGATAGGCCCAGGTATGATCCAAACTATCAGCTTTAGCACGGCACACAGCTAGTACAGTAAAATTACATAAAGTTTACCACTGACAGATGATTTGCCTTCATTTTATATTCAACTTTAACGACTTTGCAGATTTTGTAATATCTACTTTATTTGTATGGTGTTAAAGTTGGAAATGAAATGAAGGCAAGCAATCTGTCAGTGTTAAACTAAAAGTAAACGTATTGTACCTCCAGCTGGAATTTGTACTCACCGTGTCATGCCTAAGAGCTTGTACCAACTGCGGTATATACAGCAGGACGGCAGAGGACGGGTATGACGTCAGCGCGTTCACAGCGGCTTGCGCGGACAGCGGGTGCGGCGGGTACTGACGGCTGAAGTACGCGAGCGCTTCTACGGGCGATATCCGGGCCCACGTCACCATGTGGACTAGCTGTTGGGATAAGTTGTGGCAATTAGTGTGGTTAGGTGAAAAACATGTGAGCTGCGATATCGAATGCTTGATCTCAATTTCGGATCAAACAACGCTTTATTTGCTAAATAATCATGTTTACTAAATCATTTTCTACGTAAAGACTGTATCGTTAAGTATAAATAATAATAATTATAAATAATAGGGGACAATCTTACACAAATCGACATAGTTTCAAACTAAGCAAAGCTTGTACTATGGGTACTAGACGACGATAAACATACTTATATAGATAAATAAATACTTAAATACCTACATAGAAAACATCCATAACTCAGGAACAAATATTCGTGCTCATCCCACAAAATGCCCTTACCGGGATTCGAACCCTTGCTTCGTAGAATAAATAGAAGCAAAATAAAGTATACCAACCTAAAATTCTGTATTAAATATGTTTTTTTTATTTAGTGGACCGTTTTTTCTTCTATTGCACAACTATCGATATCGATAAAAAATTGGTTCTAACACTAGCTTGATTGCGGCAGTCTTATATTTTGCCGTGAAAATTCCGATCTCTGATTATGGGCGTACCTCCGGTGCGTCACTGAGCAGAGTCTCTGTGGTGACCAAGTACTTCAACGCTTGCGGTATGTGATACACGGCGGTCGGCTGCGCTTGCACCTTACGACGGATCTCCGCTACGATGCCTTCGTTCTTCAGCCTATTAATTAGTATTGTAATTAAAGTCAGATAGTTATTTATTGACTGGTGCATGAGAGGCATTAATACACGAGTGTGGTTTCATGAAACGAGCCGAAGGCAAGCTTCGTAATAAAATCATACGAATGTTTTAATTCCTAATTATGTACAGGCGCATACATAACTTTATATATGCATTGCATCAGTAATTACTCATATTTTCACCAGACATTTCACAACACAAAATATTATGGTAACTTTATTTTCTGTTCTTTGACAGTTCGAATTCGAAACAAATGACTGACATTTACATATATATTATTTCATCCGATTCACAAATCGATTGTATTATTCAAAACTCAAAAACTATGGTACAAGAATTTCACATGGAATGAAATTACAAATCGACTAATTGGCTAAGTAAAGTTTTTTGAAGAGGTGCTAATTATATTTTTTTCGACAGTCGGCTTTCTGGAGATCGAGAAACTGCAGCTGTTTTATTTTTATCTCCTATTGTTTACTGGAAATATTTTTTTGAGTGTTTGAGATGACATTTGTGAGATTTTATGGTTGACAAGTCGTTCGTGCTCAGAACTTAGTAGAAACAGAAAAAAAAACCGAAGTGAACTGTCACTGCTGTCAATGTCAAATCGTTTGCGTTTCGTTTGCTTTGCGTTTTGGTGTGCTCAGTGTGATTTTTTGACTATTTTTATCGACCTCCGCATAAAATCCGGACTTTCAATTTTACCGCATTTCTCCACGACCTGTGGACAATAATTGGATCACGATTGAATACTTTCGATCACTATTTTGGAACTGCTTCTTGGACAACGCAAAGCAAACGAAACGCAAACGGTTAGATTTCATTTGACATTGACAGAAGCGACAGTTGAATTCGTTTTTTTTTTCTATTTCTTCTTAGTGCTGAGCACGAACCGCTTGTCAGCCATAAAATCTCACAAATGTCATCTCGAACACTTAAAAAAATATTTCCAATAAATAAAAGCAGATAAAAATAAAACAGCTGCAGTTTCTTGGTGTTGAAGTCGACCACTGTCGAAAAAAAATATAATTAGCATCTCTTCAAAAAACTTTACTTAGCCAATTCGATAATAATAACAAAGTTTATTATTTGAGTAAATAAAATATATTTGAATTAAATTTCTCCACAAACTTTTTTTTTTTTTAGCCTGTTAAAGTGTCCCACTGCTGGGCAAAGGCCTCCCCTTTTTTCCGCCATTCGTCCCTATCGAGAGCATGATCCTGCCAATCTACTTGATATGCGTCCAAGTTGTCCAAGTTGTTGTTGTTTTTATTATTATTTATTAAATTTATTAAAGATACAATTTCATAATTACCTCTCAGGTAAAAACACGGCCAAGGCCGGGCTGATATCCCAAGCGAGCTTGGCGTAGTCGCGCCAAGTCCGTTCCGTGTTAGGTTTGGAGCGCCAAGTCGCTATATTGTCTTCACCTGGCACCGCCTGCTCCGGCCGCCCATGGGGGTTGTGCCAAGTCACCAGGAACTCGATTTCTACTGCCTGTTGTAGCAAGGAGGTTAACCAAATCATTGAGTAGTGTTTCGACATTACAAAAAACAGGTCAAGGGCGAGTCGGACTCGCGCACCGAGGGTTCCGTACAAACTTGTATGTAAATAGTGCGTTAGTAATAGATTAATAGCAAAAATGTTTTTTTTTGTGATTTAACAACCAATTTACGATTTTTGGATTTTTTCCTTCACTTGTGGAGTAAGTCCTTTCGGCTTAGGCTCAAAAAGCTCACTTTCCCGAAATGTGCGCTTTCTCTAAAAGTGCACTTTCCGCAAAATGTACACTTGCCCATTAAGGGCACTTTCCCCGTAAGTACATTTTCCCAAAAAGTACATTTTCTCAAAACGCACACTTTCCCAAAATGTACACTAACTAACTAGTCAAAAATGACATCTCCACCACAAAGTTTTCCTTAGATGAAGATCCTAAGCTATGATGGCGATGTTAACATTTTGTACCTAAATAAATCCTTCGTGCTCGTGCATTTTTACGATTTATCGAACAGTCTATAGTTTATAGGTATACAGTACATACTTTTCCAAATCTTTCAAGTACTTTTATATACATATTTTAATCTTAGATTATTATTTGGACCATCTAAAGAAGTGCTCTAATTGAGAATGTGCACTTTTTGGGAAAGTGCACCTTCTGAGAATGTGCTCTATCTGAGAAAGTGTACCAATTGGGAAGTACACTTTAGGAGACGGTGCGCTTTCCAAGAAAGTGATCCTTCTAAACAAGTGTACCCTTAGAAATAGTGCACATTTCGGGAAAGTGAGTTTTTGAGCCTAAGCCGTCCTTTCTTCATGCCAAATTTCATGCTTCTAGGTCTATGGGAAGTACCTTACAAATTTTGATTCCCTTGAGAGTGTCGAAATACATATACATGTCTTTTGCGGCATAAACGTTAACTTAGAAGTTTGATTTTTTCACAGCTTCCTCCAGGAGCACACGCCGCGGTGGCTGCTGCCAAACGAGCACATGTTTCATGTTCAAAGTATACTACACTGTGTATTTCTAAACACTATTCACTCACCATCAGCTCAAGTATAAGGTTGCGCTTCCTCACATAATCCTTCACAAACGTGTCCTGAGATTTAGCGGGTGGTTTCACACTTCTGTTCGACCGCTTGCCAGCTATACTGCCTGCTCCGCTGCTCAATGTTGTCGTTGACATTGGCACCTACAAGATTGTAAGTATTTTATGGCAGGTAAAACAGTGGGTAATTTATTATACCTTATAACTCTCCGTAACCATCATTTGAACAAACGTAAATGTTTTCTCTCAAAAATGATACGTAAAGCCATTATACATCTTTAAAAAGTCACCAGTAAGTTAATAATACCGGACAATGATCAAAAGTCTCAAGTAAGTAAAGAGTCCGCCAGTTAGACTATCAAAGATAAAGTGCGTTAAAGTTCAGGAGTGTCATGTATAAGTATAGTATTTTATGCAACGGTTGTATAAGTGAGGTTTTAAAAGGCGAGTAACAGGAGTTGCGATAGTGAACGAAGTGAATATCGCAATGAAAGACGGCACGAGTCGTGTAGACCAAATTATAAACCGTTGCATACAATATTTTTTCTACTTCATCTATGTTGTCTTCTTTTAACTTTAATTATGGCAAAAGCAAACGAGCGGAGCCAGTGAAAAATATAAAAATGTTTGACATATATTTGACAGATGTGATTGCCTAAGGTAAACTTTGCTTTTAACTGACGTTCGATATTAAAAAATACATTATTCTTATGTTGGCAGTAAAAAAATATCTTGGAAAGTTATATTTCAAATAAAAACAACATGACGAGCTAAGCTATATCTTCATATTTTTTTATTTAATTATAATATAATTTAAATTATAATACATGCCCAATATTTTTTGATAATCTAACTGGCGGGCTAATTGTACTTTTTCAGGAATCTGTTAACTAAGTATTTTAAATTTTATTTCTAGTTCAGATTTGGAAGAAATGAAGAAGTTAGAACAGCTTACAGTATTAATCCAGCCGGTGGTCTGTCGATTGCCAATGTCACTGCTGTTAACTGACGACCTGTTGTCGGTCGGCGAAATCGACGTGTAGATGCTTTGTTGGCTGCTCGGACCCATCATATCCTCTCCTTAAACGAAATAACTATCTTTTGAAGGAACTACAACCAATTCACTAGCATCTCAGCTACAAAGTTTTGGTAGAGTACCCGGAAACAATCAAGAGGAAATGACATGTCGAAGAGAGACGCTGATCATAAACAAGTTCAATTGAGTTGTTAAATATCAAACTCCAATGTGTCCACTCTGTGGTGATTCTTGATGTTTTGGTGAAAATAGTATAATGTAAATAAGGGTCATACCTGCATGTCATTCATTGTGGAAATATTGGAGTTTGATATTTATTAACATAATTGAGCATAGTTACGTCAATATAAAATATATATATATATATATATATATATATATATATATATATATATATATATATATATATATATATATATATATATTAAATTCCATTTTGCCTAGGGATTCATATTTTTCAACTCCTGATCACCGATTAAAAATCACTGTGTATAATCAACGCTGCTTATTAACACGTTCGCTGTTCTCGTACAAAATGATTTGACAAAGTAACACGTCCAAGTGCTTCCACTTTGAAGTTGTGAACCCACAGTGGAAGCACGGACTCCTGAAAAAATGCTTGGACTTGAATCCTACATGATTTGGGGGCGACCGGACAGGGAATATGTTATATGTTGTCTATTTTATAAGTATTGTATCCTCGAACAGTTTAACCAGTTTTGCGGGCTTAGGAGCGTATCCATACTAACATTTCTATTTGAAATCCCGCGGCGTGGCAACCGACTCGTCCATCACTACCAATAAAATTCAGTGCATTTACTTCACTAACCCACTATACCTATATCACTGGTCTTCAAGTACTTCTTATCTGAATGCATTAGCTGCCAGAATTTGATTAGTGATATGATGTCTTCCCTTAACACGCCTGATGTTTTGGAGGGACATTGGAGCCCTCTGCAGAAGTAGTCCAAGCATGCGCTGTACACTCTCTCACGGAGGATATTACGGGCCAATGAACGGGGCAGTATGTCGCCTTGTAGAAGAGATAGGCCGCAAGAAAGAAGCCTGTAAACAGAGGACATTACAGTAGATAACAAATTTAATTTCTATAACCAGTCCCACACGGAAAAATAATAAGTAATAAAAAGATAAAATTAGTGATTGATATTTCATCCTTAAAAAAAATCAAAAAAGCCGTGGTAGCTTAGTGGTTAGACCTGTGCTGTGCTCTCTCAAAAAAAGGGTCGTGGGTTCGAGTCCGGGCTCGCATTACTGATTTTTTCGAAATTTACGACCTAAGAGGATATTCAATGTGTGTGAAGTTCCCAATGAGCACTGTGCCCGCATGGGGACAACGGCACAAGATATCTCGTTCTGAAAAGAGGCCTGTGCCCTGCAGTGGGACTTTTGTAGGTTGAGATGATGATTCGATTATGAGTGCGGCATTAAGTTTAGTATTACTATAAGTAGATACTTACTTGAACCTGACTCCAACAGCTTCCACATGTCTGTTGATGTGATCTCTAACATCACCAACAGTCATAGGTAACGATCTGAAATAAATAAATGAAATAAGCATCTGTTTTTTTACTGGTAAATGCACAAAGCAATGTGTCAAGAGTTGCCCTTAGCTTTGTCTTTGCAGAATAACCGATTAAAAAAAATGGATTGTCAATTTGGTTGTATTTCTTTATATTTGTAACCTCAGTACTCAGTATTAGGACTGACGGAGGTCAGTTAAAGTCGACTTAATCGACGAACAGTTTTATTTCAAAGGAATTAAGTACAAGTCAAAATAACAAGTCAATTAAAATCTTATCTGGTTTTCAAGAGTAAAATTGTCTAGACTATTGAAAAAAAAACAGTGCGTGGAGTCCCTCCGCGCGGAAGAAATGAAACTTCATAATAAACAAACCCGCTTCCAACTCGCCCTCAACCCGCCCTCAACCCGCCCCCAACCCGCTCCCAACCCGCCCCCAACCCGCTCCCAACCCGCTCCCAACCCGCCCCCAACCCGCTCTCAAGTGCCTATAGAAGTTTTACTTCAAAAACAAACGTCTCGTAAACGTCAACTTGCGTTGCGTTGCGTTGCGTATTTAACGCAACGCATTTAACGCAACGCTTGTTGGAAGTCGCATTAGAGGTTTCACTTCAAAAACATAACCCTCTTTCAGGAGTCGTTTGAATATACAATCTTTTTAGCTGACTGCACTTGTGGTTGACAGTACTTTCATTGTCATCCGAACTAATTATCCGTCCCAAATACGTCGGAACTAGAACCTTAACCCTTTTCCAGGCATAGCGCATAAGGCGCATATAGCGACCACATAAATCTACACAAAGATTCGACCTTGCTCCCTTTACAATATGGTGGAAAATCAATTGAATTTCTCTAAAATATGCTTTGCTTTTAAATTAATCATATAGGTAAACAATATAACACAATGATTAGTTTTGTAGTAGGACATCTAATAGACGGGGCCTGGAAAACGGTTAACAAACACAAATCGTTGCAAGTAAAAGCTTGTAAAATACTGTATTTTCTTCATTACATGCACGATCGGTAATGCGGGTCCAAGCTTACCTATGCAGCATGCTCGCTAGCATCTCAACTTTCTCGTGGCTGTTGTATTTGGCGGTCTCAGCGAGTTCGCAGAAGTAACGCACCCAGACAGCGTGCGGCGCGACGAAAGGCGGCCTAGGCTCCAGTTTCGAACCTAGGGAGAGTTAAGCTTTTGTTACATTGTGCATCAAAGGCCGTAAGTAGGGGATTACTAACGAGAGTCTATTAGAAGCCCGACGCCAAAGGCCCTTGATACACACAATGATTTTCATCACATTGCGAGAAAAAAAATCCAAAATAAAATCATTTTGTCTCTAAATACTTAAATTGAATAACATAATGGCTACCCCGCCAATACAGATTGTCACTTTTTTCGAGTCATATGTACCATAGAATAATGTGAACTGTATTTAGTTTAGAATTCGAATGGTCATACGGTCAGATTTTGCCAAAATATTAAAAAAAATACATACTTACTAAAATTATCGCAAAACTATTTGATATAAATTTAAAATATAAAAATTACGAAGTTTCATGAAGCATAGATTGCCGTAGATAAGTTTTGTGTTGTAAAATTAAGTTATAGCTAAGTTTTAAAGATATAAATAAAACGTTGGCTGACTTGAAAGCTCCTTAGTCTGAAATGACATACTACTAACTCAACCTAATAATAAATCTAGTCATCCAAATACAAGAAAATATTATCTGCAACACGCATCGTCAAACACAAAACAGAAATAAAAATCCGCAACATGCTTCGTACTACTAACTTGTATGCAAATTTTAAAACTAAAGTTAGAACTCCCTTGGAGGAAAAACTGTACGTAAATCCATAACTCCCTTAAGAACTATTCAGGCCATTGCCATTTAGTAAACAGGCATGAAATAACACCATTGACGAGCAAGTGTGATGAAATAGTATATTTAATCGTCTTGGTGTGTAACAGAATCCACCAACGAGTATTTCCATCTTTGTGTCTACAAACACATAAGTACCTCGCGTTTGTTAAGAAGCCAGTCATTTGGTCTTTTCAGTCTTCCCAGAAGACCATTCTAGCTAGCCATTTTAGCTTCGTAAACAGCCAGCGCGTTGGTCTTCAAAGACGTTCCAAAACACCATTCTACAGCAGTAGACTATTTGCTCCAGTTGGCTGAGTTCTTCGGTCTTCTCAAAACACCATCCTAAGGCACAGTATCTGCTGAAGCTAATTCTTACCTTCATAGGCAGCCAGCGGGCTGGTTTCCTCGGGCTGGTTCGCGAACAGCCCCATGCGGCGATCGGCTGAGCACTGCCACGCCGCGAATATCTCCTGAAGCAGCCGCAGTTCCAACTCCGGCCGCGCCGTCGTCAGCCACTGCCAGCATTCCACCGCCGTCGTCACCGCGTCTTCGGTGAAGATCTCCACTTGGGACCATGCTGGAAAACAGGAGACGATTTAGGAGTGAACGTCAAATAAAAAATAGTGCGTGGAGTCCCTCCGCGCGGAAGAAGTGAAACTTGATAATAAAAAAACTTTTTAACAAAAAATTAAACCACCGAAAAAACTGAAAAGCAAAAAATAATACCTTTTTTGTTTGACCTTAATCTAGATACCAGTTTGAAGTCGGTGCCTCAGCACTTAGCCAGGAGGAGTGGACCTATAATCGTCTACCTGATTGGCTTCTATCACTCCTCCTGGCTCGTGCTGAGGCACCGACTTCAAACTGGTACCTAGATTAAGGTCAAACAAAAAAGGTATTATTTTTTGCTTTTCAGTTTTTTCGGCGGTTTAATTTTTTGTTAAAAAGTTTTTATTTTATACTTTTTTCCATCATTGGGGTAATTTTTTTTCCAAATTTATAATACCAACTTCTAGGTATACCCTATCTATCCAATAAAAAAGAATTATGAAAATCAGACTACTCTGTAAAAAGTTCGTCAATCATCCCCTGTTTTCCTACCCTTAGGGTAGGAATATTATTTCCAAATTTAAATGGGACCACCCTTGGGTATACGCTTTCCAATAAAAAAAGAATCATCAAAATCCGACTACTCTGTAATAAGTTATGCGTGGTCATATAGTGCAATCAGTAACTGAACAATCAATCATCCCCTGTTTTTCTACCCTTAGGGTAGGAATATTGTTTCCAAATTTAAATGGGACCACCCTCGGGGAATACGCTTTCCAATAAAAAAAGAATCATCAAAATCGGACTACTCTGTAAAAAGTTATGCGTGATCATACATAAAAAAAAAAAAATATATATATATATATATATATATACACGTCGAATTGAGAACCTCCTCCTTTTGTTTTCGTCGGTTGAAAAATAAAAAACCAGGCGGTCACCCATCCAAGTACTGACCGCGGCCGACGTTGCTTAACTTCGGTAATCGGAAGACAGTGATCATTTAACATCATCATTTAACATCAGGTGATCCACTAGTTCGTTTGTCTGGCCTCTCTAACATAAAAAATAGTACATTACTGCAGCGGCCGCGAAATAGGGGATTGCCGGCCGAGTAGTTATAGATGGCCGAGTGTGAACGAGGCCATCTAGAGATACGAGGCCGGCAATCCCTGTTCGTGGCCAAGGCTTGTATAGAGTTTTTCTCAAACATGCATCATCATCATCATCATCACCACCATCATCACCGCCATCATCATCACCATCATCGTCACCAACAACATCATCAACATCCATCAACATCCATCCATCAACATCCATCCATCCACGTCGACCACGTCGACCTATTAAACGTCATGGTGCTGTGTCACACAAAACAATAGACGATCACTTTGCTGGCCTTGGCCAGCAATGTTGTATGAAATTCCATTATTGACCTCTCATCTAGCCGCACCTGCAACGTGACACTTCGTGGCGTATTATAAGGAACATAACGTCAATATTTCATAGCATGTTTGAGAAAAAAACTTTGGGAGCTTAGTTAGTTGGCTTAGTGGTCTGGTCATACATAACCTTCCAAGGAGAGGATCGCGGTATCGTAAAAAGGCGTCTCGTCGAATGGTCATAACGAACATGGTCATCGGATAAAAAAAAACTTCTGTAGCTTACTGGTTTAAGCTATGGCCTGCCAAGCTGAGAATCGTGGGTTTAAAAGCGTCGTTAAAAGCATTGGATTGAATGTTCATAGTACGTTGTGATGAATAAAAATGTGAATACAATAGTTTTTTTTTTCGATTCTTAAATTAATAGATTTATTGAATCGATTCATTACTTTGATTTTTTTATGTCAGTAAACAAAGACAAGAGTGTCTATGGTCGAGTGAATGATGTCTTAGTTTGCATTCTCTTCTTCTTTTTGGGAATCATCGTCTTTCCGAAAGTGCCGGCAGCCTGGTAGACTTAAAAACCGGCCAAGTGCGAGTCGGACTCGCGCACGAAGAGTCTCGTGCCCCCCTTAAATATTTCATTTATTTTAATTTAATTATTTATTTTGAAAGTGAACGTTTGTTGTATGCGAGCCCCCTTAAACATTTATTTTATTCTGGTTTTTAGTATTTGTTGTTATAGCGGCAACCGAAATACGTCATCTGTGAAAATTTTCAACTGACTAGCTGTCACGGTTCGTGAGATACAGCCTGGTGATAGACGGACGGACGGACGGACAGACGGACGGGACAGCGGAGCCTCAGTAATAGGGTCCCGTTTTTGCCCTTTGGGTACGGAACCCTAAAAAAGAGACATGAAAATGAGCCCTTAACCACGGAAATATTTTTTTGATTCTGTTCCACCACTCACCCACAGAGTGAAGCAGGGCACGAGAAGTGGACGTGGACGCCTCATGCGAGCCGTGGTGCCGCGCGTGCACGAGCAAAGCCGTCGCGCGCCAGAGTGCGGCCCGGTGCGCTGTCTCGCTCCCGCTGGCGCAAGCGTCCTTCAGGGCGGTGTGGAGGCGAGCGCCGACGCGCCATAAGGCCGCCTCGCCACCGCCTTCCGCGTGGACACCTCCGGCCACCTAGGGAATATTATTATGTTGATATAACTGCAGTGTCGCACTGTAGGCTGAACATCGGCTTTAATAATCACTTAGTAAACTGTGGCGACACGCCTGCCACATAATTAGACATCAGTAACTCGTGGCAATTAGGTGGCACTAGTGATGAGGCACGTTTTTCAAGTGTCTTTTCACATAAGATAAAATAATTCTTTAAAATTGAAAGGCCACATTTATTACCGAGACTACATCCAAAAGGTAAACTTAAACAAGTTAAAATAGCATTATAAAAAAATCCAGGATATCTTACAATAGTAATTTTTAATAGCTTATTACAAAATAAAGAAGTTGAAATCAAAGAGAACACCAACAAACTTACGCAAGATTGCTTTTTACATGCTTTTATTTAACTTGCAATGTAATGAGTGTATGTATTTATGTACGGGTCAAATTTTGGAAGTCGATTTTGACCCACTTCCAGTGGTGGGATTGGCTTCAAGTTTGGTATACTTATGTAGGTTGGATGACAATGCAAGTACAGTTAACAAATCGCTTGCAATAAAAATGAAATTTTTAACAAAAACTTTTATTTAACCAACACACTCAAATAGGAGACGTAGGATAACTTCTAAAAATTTTGAACAAATATTTATTGTCTATCACGAAAGTCAAATATTAAATGGTTGAAAAGATTTCTTGTAATTGGTTTCTTTGCTCGAGTCGTACAGAGAAACATAGTCACTTCACAAGTCTGTCAGAAACGTCAAATGCTACCTAATTGCCACGAGTTACCGATGTCTACACATAATGTATACTCAGCGTTTTAGCTAGCCACGCGGGACTCGCGGCCAACGGTCTTTAGTCGGTACACAGCCACCTTACCATCCACGCGCATACCAACGCGCCCCGACTCCCGCCTGGTTAGCCCCCAACCTTCTGAACATTATGTAAACCGTATTTCCATAGTGTGCTATTAAATAGTATTAACTACCAACTCTTCTTTAATCATCTCCAGAGTCAACAACCCAAAGAGTAGTTAAAAAACTTAGTCGCTTTTTAAATTTACTGTCATTTATTGACAAATGATTTCAAACAATTTAACATAACCTGATACCCCCTTCCCCTTTCCGTCACCGAACGACTAGGCGCAGCGAGCAGTTTCACCCTTATGATGTAGACATTCCTCCATTACGCACGAAGCGGTTTGCCTCTTCTTTCATTACGCTGACGGCTAAGGAGTGGAACTCTCTGCCGAGGTCAGTTTTTCCGGAACGCTATAATCTGGACATCTTTAAGGTCAAAGTGAACAGACACTTTCTAGGCAAACGAGTGCCATCTTAGGCCTCATATTCGCCTTCCATCAAGCGAGATTGGGGCCAAACGTAAGCTTATTTTTTATAAAAAAAAAATGACATTATTGTCTTAAGGAATAAATTTGATTGAAATAAATAAATAAATTGGCAACCATAGTAGATGGTGGAGTGGATAGAAATAGGAAGGAATAGTATTTTTTTTCTTGAAATAGCTTTTGCTGGCCATATTCATATTAGAGAATGAACATGAGATAATTTGGATCGGTTATTAACTTATCTGCATAAATAAAAATGAATCGCCAAATGTGTTGCTAAGCGCTAAAAGCGCATGTTTGAGAAAAGATGTAACCCTCACCTCGCCGGCAAACCGGCTACGTTGCGACACGACAGCAAGTAACGCAGCGGAGTCCTGGGTCACACAGGGCGGACGCTTGTCGAGCGCCGCGCGCGGTAACGGAGCGGACATTCGGTTGAGCCCCGCGGCGCCCAGGAGGGCGCCAGTTGCGAGCGCCAAGCCGACGTGGTGCCATAGCGTGGAGTTTGGCACCTATAAGATAAATCGATTGTGAAGTAGGTATAGTCGGTTAGAAACAATAATAAAGTGTTATAGTACGGCTACTGTAGAAAGAGCTCTGACAGCTAACGTTTGAAATAAAAAAAAGTTAGTTTACTTATGATGTTATTGTTGACAGGACGAACAGTTACGTAAATAAGTAATAAGGAAAAGTAAAATAATTATTTTATTATAATTTCTGAAGTAAAATAAATTTACACGCACACTCTCTACCTCTCTCTCACACACACAAACTCACACACACACACACACACATGCGTGCGGACAAGCGCACTCACACTCTAACACACTTACCATACTCATACTCATTAATATACTTATATATATATATATATATATATTTTAGCTTGATAGCTTGATTTGTAAACTTGTTGTATCTGTAGTCTGTCTGTCTGTTAGTATAAAGTATGTTTCGCTTAACTGTATGCCTGTGGACATCTGTTATTGGCTTTTTGTCTAGTACTTAAGTCTCATTATAATGTATTGTATTGCTGTTGTTGATGCCCCAAATAAATAAAAAAAAAAAGAAAAAAAAAAAGAAAACATGACCCTTCTAGGTACAAAAAACAAAAATGAAACCAGGCGGTCACCCATCCAGGTACTGACCGCACCCGACGTTGCTTAACCTCTGTGATCGGACGAGAACCGGTGTTTTGTCAAATATCTTGAAAACGGTGCATCCTACGGCGAAATCAATGAAATTTTCATCCCCCCTATAATGCCCCCGCACCCCTCTCCCGCACTCCCCCTCAACCCCTCGCCGTAAAACTTTGTATTTTTTTTGTATTTGCTAAACCGTTTTTTCCTTCTATTACACAACTATCGACATCGATAAAAAATGTTTCTAACACTAGTTTGATTGCGACAGCCTTTTGTTTTTGCTTTGAAAACTCCGACCTTTGTTGATTATTGATTAATTACCTGATTCAGATATTCTTGGAGATGCGAGCGCGTGGACTGCGGCGCCCATTTCATGGCTTCCTGCACTATTCCGTGGCAGCGATCAGCGAAATCTTTCACGATACCCTGAAAATACATGTTTGGGTAAATATTCAGCGTTTTTACGGCGGTTTTTTTTTGTCATTACCATTTGAGCAGAAATTATTAAAATGGATGATGCTTAGGGTTAACTTTTTATGAAAACTTAAGACAGTACCGATGCTGAATCTAGTTTGAGGAGATTTCGCGCGATTCGTCCTTCGGTTGTGGTAATAATCGTCGAATGGTAATGACGTTTAACCGCGCGATCAAAACGCTCGAATATTCACCCGTTTATTAACACAATTTTTAGCTCATAGTGAAAATAAACGGATCACTCACGCGTTTGGCAGCCGCCGTGACGGGTGACTCCAAGAAGAAGGGCTACGGATTAGCCCGAAACATGTCGAGTTAGACTCGTTTTAAGACGTGAGTGATCCGTTTATTTTCACTATGAGTGAGTCTCACGGTAGTATCATGTTTACGATTTTAGCTGTTTGGTGCAGATACTTCATTATAATATTAGTATGGATTTGCTAACTGTACGTGGATTGTCTCCCATACTACTAATCCATATCTTTCAAGTCTATTTGATTATCACTAGAAATACGTAAAATTCAGTTTGGAAGAAGACAAGTTACATACAAACATCACAAGTTAAATGAAAGCTTGTAAAAATAACTGTAAACTCACTTCTCTGCCTTCCAAAGTGTCCTGTAGTTGCAAGGTGAAATCGGTGCCCGGTACTTTCAGTAGCGGAGTTTCTTGATTCGCATCCAGTTCAAGACTGAAGCTTAGCACTTGCAGGATGTCCAACATTGACCAAAGGACCTGTGTATAAATCGATCGCAATTAAAAGTACTTAGTAATATTCGAAAAAAGAGGAACAATATAGAAGAGAAAATAAGAAAAAATAAATTTATTTGAGGTTCAAAATTATTATGTACGGTCAAGTGCAAAAATACGTTAACAAGGTTTTAAAAATATCTATACGATTCTAGCGACGGGCACCGGAGCAGAGGTAGGCCTTGAAGAAGGTGGCGGGACGATTTGGAGCTATTCCAGCCGGACTGGCAACACTTTGCCGAAGCCAGGGACGAGTGGAAGGAGAAAGGGGAGGCCTTTGCCCAGCAGTGGGACACTGTATAGGCAATTAAAAAAAAAATACGATTCTATGTCACTAACCATAAGGTTGATGTTTACATATTCTGACGCGATGACTGTATACATATTTATGATTTTGACTGTACAAGAAAATCCAGTTACTTCGAACACGCTCGCTCAGCTTCCCAGTTATGTATGAACTTTTAAACACTTTTGCAAGTCCCTGTCTACTGAAGAGGAGAAGAGATTTTATGCAATTCTATTGGTAGATTTTTATCTGACTTTCTATACAAAGAATACTATGATCCGTTTGATGCGATGAGTCTGATGCTTACGATGCGGACATGTGGACGCTTGCCTTAACGCGCTTGCAAGCGTGTAAATGGCATTCAAGCGTTTGTGTAGGCTTGGAGCATGTAGACGTTTGGCAAGCCTCTGCAAGCGTGTTAACGTAGCATTAAATCATCATCATCATCATCATCATCATCATCATCCCAGCGATATATACGTCCCACTGCAGGGCACAGGCCTCCTCTCCGAATGGGAGGGCTTGGGCCGTAGTTCCCACGCGGGCCCAGTGCGGATTGGGAACTTCACACACACCATTGAATTTCTTCGAAAGTCTATACCGATTTTCTCACGATGTTTTTTTTTCACCGTAAAGCTCATGGTAAATTACACATGTAATTTCGCACATAAATTCCGAAAAACTCAAAGGTGCGAGCCGGGATTTGAACCCACGACCATCTGCTTGAGAGGCCATAGGTCAAACCACTAGGCCACCACGGCTTAGCATTAAATAAACTATTATATTCTAACTCACCCGACAGTTCCAAAGCAAATGCGGGAACCTGTCGACCAGACCAGCTAACCATTTGTCGGCCACTCGCCGGATCTGCTTGTGTATGTGGTTGAAGTTGACCAATAGGAACTGCGCATGGCTCTCGAGCTCTCGCTCTCGCGACTCGTCCTTCACTTTCTCTGACATCACGTCGAGGAATTTGAGGAACACTTTGTCGCCAACACTGAAAAAATTATGCTGTGTGGAAAATTGAGCATAAAAAAAATTATACGAATTAGCCAAACTACATTGAAACTAAAAATGTTGCCAGTCATGTGCAACGTTTGAACTGTAATAGGTAAATAACGTGTGACAGATATAAGCTGTGAAAACAATTGGCTAAGTAAATTTTTTTTAAGAGGTGATGATTTTTTTTTCGACAGTCGTCTTAAAGATCGAAGAACTGCAGCTGTTTTATTTTTATCTCCTATTGGAAATTATTTTTTAAGTGTTCGAGATGAAATTCTTGAGATTTTATGGCTGAGAAGCCGTTCGTGGTCATTAATTAATAATTATTAGCAGGAACATATTACCAAATGAAATCTAACTGTTTGCATTTCATTTGTTTTACGTTTTAGTGTCGAAAAAAAATAGCATCTTTTCAAAAAAGTTTACTTAATCAATTGTTATTTCAAGTGCGTTAGTCAATAATGCTTCTGTTTAAGATGGTGCGTACAATAATAAGTGTAGGCTTATTATTTATGAATAAAATGGTAATAAAGGCCGGCGCAGACCAAATGCGTTCACGCACACGCACCAGTTGTAATAAATGTAACTGTAAGAAAGATGGCGCACTGGATGCGTGCACATGGTGTGCCATCTTTCTTAGTTTCATGCATTACAACTGGTGCCTGACACACACACGTGTCTGGTCTACGCCGGCCGGCCTTAATAGTGTAATGTCTTACCTGGCAACACATTGCCACATCATACTCTTGTCTTTTTGGAGCGCTATGTCACTCAAGTACTCTATGATCGGCTGCAAGCTCGGCTCGGGAGAGTTGCTTACCCTAAAACATAGTCAGTGGTTTTTTTTTAACCAAAGAGAACCAAAGTGTTTATTGTTCACCTGATGGTAACTGATCACCAAGGCTCGAACTTTTTGTTTCGTAAACAATTACCGCTTATCAACCTCTTTTATTAAATGATATGGCTACTTAAAATGAGCCGTATCATAATGTCTTAACTGACATTGTCATTCAGATTAACAATAAATTGACGTTGTGATAATAGATTTGACAATATACTGATATTATCAAATGTATTTTATTATCACAATATCTACTTTTATTACAGTTACAAAGACAGTGTATAAACACAAAATTATTAAATAATCGTGTATTGCGGTAGACAATTTTGTAAAACTTATTTTATTTACCTACCACATCATCCTGTGTTTAAAATGGCGTCATTGTTACGTCATCCGAGCCAAAAGTTCGAGCCCTGCTGATCACGTACAGTACTATTAGGACCGCTGGTACTTTACCGGCCTTGCAATTTCAGTACACAAACCTTTTAAAGACACCAAACACAACTTTCGTTCAATTTTTGCATAGTAAAAATACGATTGCAACCAAAAATTTAGCTACTTAGGATGCTTTCGACTTGCGTGCCAAATTCTATAAAGTCATACCATAGATACTCAATTTACCGTCGTACAAACATTTTGATACTACACATACGCAATTGGACTACAACAGAAAGACTAAGGGGGTGTTTCACCACTTTTCTTAAAGTTCGGATTAGCTTAATCACAACCTTATTTGACAGATGGAATTAAAATTTCTGTTTCACCAGTCTCGATTAGCGCTAAGTGACGGACAAACTGTTTCTTAATTTGACCATCAGATCAGGAGGCATTTAGCATTTTTATCCGTCACATAAAGTTAGTTTATTTTTTTGTGGCCATGGTTGGAGAGCCCTTCAGCCGGTTTCAGAAAAATAAATCAAAGTATTTTTTTTTAAAGAAAGTAGTCATGCTAAATTGCATAAAATAATTTAAATATCAAGATTTGAATAAAAAATGTAGGTACACTTTTAGTATGTAAAAATAAATCCAAAATTTCGTAATATTTTTTAATTACACTTTTTTTCAGTGGCTCAATCGTTTGTTCTACCTGAACTTGTATATCACCATTAAAAAAAAAGTTTATCTGTCAAATGGTTTGGCGCCACTTTTCGATTCGTTTTACGTGATTTTATTTTTCTTTGTTATTGTTAACAAAGCATCGTAAATAAATACCGTTTTTGGATCAATTATAATGTTACACATTTGTTTATGCAAAAAAATAGATGTATTTAAAAATTATATAGTTAACGATTTCTTTTGCTTTAATAATGAGTGACTCTTTGAACAAAAGTGTGCGAACAGGAACGCGTGGTTGTGATATGCGACGTTGCCATTCCGACTTTTTGTTACACCCACGATTAGTTAAGTGGTACTTAATTTGCACAGGACCGGCGTGGTGAAACTGAAAAAACACTAGCTGACAGATTTGTCCAGTAATTAGTTTATTCATTGGTTACGTAACTAGCACTTTGACAATAAGGTGGTGAAACACCCCCTAACACTCGTAAACCCCACTTTTCCGAAATGTGCACTTGTGCACTAAAAAGTAAACTTTCTCCCATGGTACAAATTACTAGCAGGTCCACTTTTAAACAAAAGAGCTGTATTCGTACGTAATATATAAACGACCGATTATGTTTTGTTGTTTGTCTTTTTTTTTGTACAGTCGCGGAATGAAAAGTTTTGTCACTTTTCGACTCTATGTCAACGAGTTAAGGTCGAAAAGTGACGAACCTCATCATTCCGCAACTATACAATACAGAGTTAACACACATACATACGACCGTGTCATAAACGTGTACATTTTGGGAAAGAGTGCGTTTCGTAAAAGTGTACTTTTTGAGAAAATGCACGTGTATTATTTAGACAAGTGCTTTTATTGTAAAGCGAAAATTTCGACGAAATACCCTAAATAAGAAAGTGTACGTGGTGAGAGTGTACATTTAGCACAATGTGCACATTTTGGGAAAGTATTTTATGAGCATAAGTCAACTGAACGTAGAGAACTCACTTCGCTCGTACAATTATTTAGCTTAGACCGCTTACCTCAAAGTCTCTAACCAATAAACGCTCAAAAGATACATGCATGGCGCAAACGTCAGCTTGTTCACTATCACAGTGACATCTGGAGGATGGTCCAGCAAATTCAGAATCTGCGTCTTCAGCTCCTGGAGCTCATTCATTGACACGGAGTCATTCCTCACAGCTGATGTGTACTGGAGTTCGCGCAAATCGGAACGGAGTGACGTCTGCGAGACAAGGTAGGGAGATTTTACGGCTATCTCTTTCACTCCGGCGTACCATTCTTGAGGCCAAAGACCTGTGGAGGCGAATTCGTTTTGTGGGTTTTGATCTGTTGCGCTGTAACAGTGATTCTTTGACTGGTAAGTGAAAATACATGAAAATGTTGATTAGTTTCATGTTAAAATAAGAAATACGGTTTTCTCGCGTATAAGTAATCGATGTATCCCCGACATGTTTCGAACCAATCTGTGGTTCGTTTACAACGGAAATCCAACTGTGTCGGGCATTCCTCGACGACTAATACGTGACTGATCGATCCCTGTTTCTTATTTAACAATTCTGTATGTCTTACAATAGTTTTTTTTCACATTTCTTTTTTTTTAATTTATATTTTTTTTTTAGTATATTTACTCATATAATAGATTTCTACATTTTTAACATTATTAGCCACTGTTAAAAACCATAACTGGTTTATGTAACAGTTGGCGAGATCGATGTTACAGTGATTGCTGTCAGTCAGTCAGGACGCATTATGTCCGCCACGGCCCTTTCTGTAGGCAGCAATAATTTTTTATCTGATTTTTATTATATTATAGTATGTAATTCTTGTAACTATAAATGTATTGTTTTACGAAAAAAAAAACAGTCAAAGAATCACCACTAAACTTTAAAAATTGATGTTTATGATCAGTCTCTTATGATATTGGGTATAACAAGATCGAATATATAGTTTTTTATATATTAGATGAATATTATGAAAGTGTATTTTTTTAATAAAACTCACTCAAGAAAGCATTCTACTAATCGTCACTACTTTGAAAAAATCTCGTATCTCAAATCAATACGTAAACCAAACTGAATTGCACATTCAGTAAAGTTCAATTAGCCAGATTATCGATTTTAAGATACGAGCTTTTTTCAAAGTAATGACGTAACATCTTACATAACCAACATAACACAGTCATCTACTGCTTGTCAGTTTGTGTCATTCAAAAATCCAAGGGCATACTAAAAATATTTATTTTTATTGTTATTATTAGTAATATCACGATGTCTTGAAGCCGCGATAGCTCAAAAATTACCCACAAAGACATAAAATCAAAAAAATACGGTAGATCACAACGAAATTGGCACTTTAATTTAAATAATTACTCAGAACTAGGTTTTCAGAGTGATATAATGACAATGAATGCACGAGTGCCAACTATAGGGTAATCAACTCTAATGCTGACATCCATGTATTTATTGATCTTATGATAAATATATAATCAATAAGCTATATAAATAAATCGCTAACACTGCACTATGTTTCACCTAGGAAGCACACGCGGAAATAATACACACACTACAAAACTTCATTAAAACATTTTTTTTTCAACCACTCTAGTTCAATGTTTGAAAAAATGGTGTTCTATGCAAGCGCCTCAAACGCTTTGTTAAATAGGTAAATAGATAAAATATTTATTTCATTATTACTAAAGCAAAGATAAGAGATTCGAAGTTATAATAAAACTAGCTGACCCATCAAACGTTGTTTTGCCATATTATTATAAAAAATAGCCTACGACCTAATCAAATGTATCAAGATTATTAACTCTAAATCGATTCACATAATGCACTCCAGGGCCTCAAGATAGAGGCTCAGCCTAGTTTGGGGTCCGCCAGACATCCCACTTGTGTATATACATGTGCTCTCTTTTTAAATTTAAATGAATTGTATATTGTTTTGTAATGTATTTCAAGGATTATGAGAAATAAATTATTATTATTATTATTATTATTATTACCTATTCTCAGACCTACCAAATATAGAGAAAAAAAAATAGTAAAAATCGGTCCAGCCGTTTCGGAGGAGTTCGATAACAAACACCGTGACACGAGATCTAATATATAAAAATCTCGTGTCACGGTGTTTGTTATCGAACTCCTTCGAAACGGCTTGACCGATTTGAGTGAAACTTTTTCTCCATATGCGGTAAGGTCTGTGAATATGTCGTAGAATATTTTTTATACCCCTATTCTTCGAGAACGGAGTCGCGGGCAACAGCTAGTTTTTATATGAGGGAGAGGTGACATCTTCCGTTTGTCATGGTCACTGGTCACATGGTCACTGGGAACTATTTTTGTCTCAAATATTATTTGCAACACCATATTTTCAACACATTTTATTATTTTTTATAAAAGAACGAAATGACACACACTCTAACTCGCTATAAAGCATGGTTACTCACGCTTTCGCATGGCTACAGGCGTTGCCATAGAAGAAGAGATAAAACGTTTAGATACCTCTATACATAAGTTTGTATATACATTTTAAAAGATAGTTAAGTATTGAATAAAGTGCTGAATCGGCAATGTTTCAAATTTGTGAGAAAAAAAACAAATTTTCAAATTTTTAAGAGTGGCCTTTACAAAATATTAGGGCAGCTCCTAGATTACGCAAATTTTCTATAGGTGCTAAAACGGTCACTGCTGCAATTATGATGCATGCAAACCCACTGCAGGGCACAGGGATCCTCTCAGAATGAGAGGGCTAAGCTCTAGCTCCCACGCGGGCCTAGTGCAGATTGGGAACTTCAGACACACCATTGAATTTTTTCGCTGGTGTGCTCAAGTATATAGCTAAACCGTTTAAATGAGTCCTGCCCGCGCGGTACAGGGGCTGGGGGGTATGACGACAAAGGGGCAGAGAGAGGTGCGGGCGGCGAGCACGCCTCGTGTGCCTGCCGCCCGCACCTCTCCTGGCCCTCTTTATCGTCATATCTAGACCCCGTTATCTTGTCGCACTGAAATTGTTTTTCAGTAGAGCTTGAATGTTTTTTTTTATCGACCTTCTTGATATCGATGCTTATACCTATAATGCAATTGAATTTTCGCCTTTTAAGTCTATGCTCAATCTCAACGTCAAAAAAGAATTATACAGTTTATAAAGTAAGTATAACATGTCAATTATATCGCAAGCAATCACAAAATTAGAGAGACAATCGATTGACCTTTCAGAATCAATTGCCGTAGAAAGTGATGTAAAGAAGCAGTTGTCGAAGTTAATTTTGCAGAAAAGGGACGGCATATTTATAAAAGGCTATCTTTAACATTAACAAACAATGTTGGATATCATACATTGCAAAAAACTTATATGCTTAACAGAGGCATAGAAATAGAAGTAATAAACGACGGTCCATGCAAACCCGGCCTCCAATACTTCTATTTATTTAAGTAGGTACGCTTCCGTTACATCTGACGCAGTGGAAAGGAATTTTCCTTTTTTAAAATGGATCTTTTCAAATAGAAGCCGCAGCATGACTTCAAAAAATTTAGAGCAACTTTAATTTGTTCGTTTATTATTATATACATTTTTATACAAAAGTCATAGTACCTAGTGACTCCTCTCTGAAATTGTCAGTGACATACAGTATCGACATTTAGATAGTCGATAAAAAAACATTCACGATCTACTGAAAAGTAATGACAGTGCGACAAGATAACGGGCTCTAGTCATATCCCCCAGCCCCTGTACGGTGTACCGCGCGGGCAGGACTCATTTAAACGGTCTAGCTATAGTTATAAATGTCCTCAATATTATAATAAAAACCGGCCAAGAGCGTGTCGGACACGCCCAAGGTAGGGTTCCGTAGCCATTACGAAAAAATCAAGTAATATTTTTCTAAGGATTTCGTATGTGTGCGGAATCATCCAAGTTTAGGTATGTTTTATACCTTAGGCTACTATTTACTCTTAAACTACAAATAATTTCCAAGCAATCTTAGCCGCTATAATTTTCCTAGCAAATTTGATATATTTACTACCCTTCTGATTTTTTTCAAATTTTTCCACGTAACAGTTTAGATTTTAGAGGGGGGGGGGGGGGACGGCCGATTTTATGTAAATTTTCACTTTAAAGTTGAATATTTCGCAAACAGATCACTGAATAGAAAAATCATGTTAGCAACCCCGCAATGATTTTAAAAGACCTATCCGACGATACCCCACGCAATAGGGTTAGCCGAGAAAAAAAAAATCACCCCCACTTTACGTCTATGGGAGGTACCCTAAAAAATTTTTTTTTACTTTTTTTTATTCAATCAATTTGTCGGCGTGACTGATATATATATTGATGCCAAATTACAGCTTTCTAGTACTAACGGTCTCTGAGCTTAGCCGCGGACAGACAGACAGACAGACGGACAGACATGGCGAAACTATAAGGGTTCCTAGTTGACTACGGAACCCTAAAAAGCGAATAAAATTTGAAACATTGTCAAAGAGTTCAGAATAAACATAGTCAAAGAGTTAGCGTATCGTATTATGTTGTACATTAAATATGAAACAGCAGCTTGGTCCTCACCTGATTCGGCCGCAGTGAAACCCATGACTACACAGTACAGCCAATAGTCTCTGAAGAGCTTGTGCAGCCTCGGCTTAGGGTTCTTGATGGGAGGTAGTTTCTTTACCAACACCTGTGAAGAGAAGGAAGTGTTCTAAGCGACTAATGAAAATATTTTGGCGTCGCGCGTAATTAGGCATCTTTTTGAAGTGAAACTTCTAATGCGACTTCCAACAAGGTTGCGTTAAACGTTTAACGCTACCATGGAGGGGGTATGAAATCATTAGTATATGTACTGCCGAAGCAAGTAATCTCGCATTGTATATATACTAACGGATGTTAAAAACTTCGATAGTGCGATGCAGAACTCATACTGTCTGTGCAAATGTATGAGACTTGATTAAAGCGCCATCTAGTGAGTAATTTAAATACATAGATGCATAAGTAAATTTAGTTCTTTAAGTTATTGCAATAAGGTTCATATTGATGTATAAGTGCCTTTTTCATTTCCACATTACGAAGTTTCACTTCTTCCGCGCGGGGGAACTGCACGCACGATTTTTTTTCTGTGATTTTTGCAACAATGACTTCTAAACGATGTTATAATTAACTTACTTACTTACTAAAGGTAGTTTACTGAATTAATACACACTGTTATCTTTCTTGATTTATATACCTACCTAAATATCGGCGAGTGGGAACCCTGTGATCCTTGGTTACGGATCAGCGGTGCCCAACGGAATATGAACACTCGTATCACACGATAAAATTCAATTTAGCGTGCAAGCAGTTAACGGTCGTAAGAGTAGGCAAATTTTTATACCTAAAGCACAGAATAAGTAATAGTACTAACGTACAGAAGGATCACTCTCGAACAAAGGTCAACTTTAGGTATAAAAACTTTCCTACTCCTGCTGCGTGCACGCGAAATTAACACTTAACGTGTGATACGAGCGTTCATATTCCGTTGGGCACCGCTGATCCGAAACCAAGGGCACAGGGTTCCCACTCGCCCATATTTGGTAGGTATATAAATCAAGAAAGATAACAGTGTGTATTAATTCAGTAAACTACCTTTAGTATGTAAGTAAGTTATTTATAATATCGTTTAGAAGTCATTGTTTGTTGCAAAAATCACAGAAAAAAAAGATGCTTAATTACGCGCGACGCGGCTAGCGTGCGAACTGCAGGCCGCGCGACAACCTACTGCCATACTCCTCCCGGGAGGAGCGCCGGCCGAACATACCTAAACTGCGGAGTGAAACCCCCCTGCCTAAAGTTGACTTTTGTTCGAGAGTGATCCTTCTGTACGTTAGTACTATTACTTATTCTTACCAAATATCGTCTAGCTGTTTTAAAAAGACTACACCCCCCCCCCCCATCTACACGCTGCTCATCCACACGCCACCCATACGTTCATATTTATTTATTATTCGTTCTAATACTGCATTTACACTCTCGCTTCACACCTTGACTTGTGCGTCGTGTCCCGCATAGCGTCCGAAGTATTTTGACTCGTGCTCAAAAAACCGCACCCGATGTGACTGCGACGAGTAGGTATTATCAAACCGCGTTTAGAAAGGGATTGAGCTCATAAGTCATTTTTGAACTAATGCATGATATGACATTGTCAATGGTAGAGAGTGCAGATCGTGCAGATAAATTAAATTGTTATTTTAGTACAATGAAGTTCTAAAGCATGGAAAAAACATCAAATTATATTACTTAAATTAAATACTAATGTTGTAAATAATTGCTTAAAATGGCAATCAAAGTTTTCAGAAGAACCTTTGTGTTTTCTTTTTCTTTATTGAAATATGTTAGTACATTGCAGATAATTTCTCGGCACCGACGACCGTTTAATACTTTACCACGATTCATATTTTATATATACGTATTTTTTAACAACTACGGCAATTTGATAACGCGAAAATGATGTGAATTAGTGACAGATTTGTCAGATATGATGTTAATATTTTTTATAAAACAAATGACAACATTTACCGATAATAGAGTCCAAATATGCAAAGCATACTCAGTAAATGTATTAATTCTATTATCAACAAGTGTCTGCACTTATGAAGATATCAAAGATTGACTTATGATTATATTTAATCATTTATAAGTACTGTTGTGCTAACGGTACTCTCGAATCCCTTTCCAAACGCGGTTTGATAATAGCTAGTCACGACACCTTCGTGACTTGCCTCGCGATTCGTCTCGTCACTCGCGCGCGAGTGTAAATGAGGTATAGGGTGAGCACAGACCGCTATGACGGGTATGAGCACGCCCAAGTTGCCGGCGCTGCCAGAGGCCTTGAGCACGGGCGCGGGCGAGCGGTCCGTGGCGCGCTCCCCGCCCAGCCCCAGCTGCACGAACAGCTCCAGCAGGCGAGTGAGCAACTCCAGCCGGGCCGTGGTGCCGCGAACGTTCGCCGCTATGTTCGCGAGCGCGTTCAGAACCGCGCCGGAGACGTGTCTGTTGACAAGGGCGTCAATAACCTTCAAACTTTTACCTTGCCGCTTTGCCACATAATGCAAAATAGCTATGTCTGTTCCATACATGCAGAAACGATGGTAGATTCTTCGACGTTCATAGGAGCTTCAATTGAAGCCTACAATGAATAAAATAAAAAACCGGCCAAGAGCGTGTCGGACACGCCCAAGATAGGGTTCCGTAGCAGGTACGAAAAAATCATTGCATACTTTATTAATGTGGTTGTTTTGGTCCCAACGTCGGCGGTACAGCGCCATCTATCGGCGAATTGGGTAACTAATCTAACTGCAGTCTACTAGAACTAGTATGTACCTATGTTGATTGTTTTTCAGATGTAACATATATTTTTTTATTTGAAAGAAGATACTGTTAGCGTGATCTTATAGGTACTTAAAGAAAAAAAATGCTTAAATTACAATCTTAGTTTAGAAATATTTTTTTACAAAAACTTAAAAACTGCTCAACTGATTAAGTTGAAAATAAATTTCCTAGAAAGTTTTTATTAAGTTTAACTTACGTGACTTTTTCATATTTTTTAGTCGTGCGGTTCAAAAGTTAGAGGGGGGGACACATTATTTTGAACTTTCGGAGTGAATATCTCCAAAAATATTCACTTTATCAAAAAATGGTTTTAGAATACACGTATTTATTTTCAAATACCTATCCAATGATACCCCACACTATAGGGTTAGTCGAGAAAAAAAAATCACCCCCACTTTAAGTGTATGGGAGGTACCCTAAAAACTAACAGTCTCTGAGCTTAGCCGTGGACGGACAGACAGACGGACAGACATGGCGACAGTCATTCTTGAAGTATGTACAAAATTAATACCATTTTGTTGAAACAAATTATACCAATTCAAGTTGAGTGACACGACAGCCTACCAGAGTTGACCCTGAGCAGTAATGTTTTTTTTTTCGAATATTTTTGTAACATGTACGGTTGGCCTCAGAAGTCGCTGTACACTTCAGTAATTTGTCACTTTCACTGACGTGACATATTTCAAGCTTCACAGTATAAACTGGTACTAAAGTGTTCAGCGATAAGGCTGACTGTAGTCTGTACAGAAGTGCATTTCAAGTTTCACAGTATAACTGATTGTTGCGACAAAGTACTAAGCTTCAGCGCTGAGGCTGACTGCACAGAAGTGCACCAAATTGACCCCATGCTTACCTATACTGCTTCCTGTCGTCAGTGTGATGGTACGCGGCAGAAGCGGCCTCTACGGTGATGACGGTGAACATGCGCATGATTTCGTCGTGCGCGGGACCCTCGGGACTCGCCAGCGCCATGCAACCCAGCTGATCCACGATCAACGTGTCCAGGGACGACGGGGCGCGGCACAGTCTGAGAATTATAATTATAAATAAAAAACCTACGAATTAAAAGCGAATTAGCGAAAGCTGTGGTTGCCTAGTTAATCGTTTGGCCTCTCAAGGAGAAGGTCATGGGTTCGCGCCCGGCCTCTTAGAGTTTCGAAATTTACCTATGTGTGTGCGTGTGTGCGTGTATTTGTGCGTGTGTATGTAAAATTCTGAACAGCCAATAAGTCCAGAGACATTAAATTTTAAACGGGTGTACTTCAATTCATACACCGTAAGTTTAGGGATTCCCATGGAAATTTATTAAAATCTCGGAATTTCAAATCGTCTGCCGGAAATAACTGTTTCGAGCGAAGCCACGGACTCAGACTGCGATAAAGAGAAAAATAGTGAAGATTTTGGAGGTGCAATCATTTGCTTATTTGAAACTTACCTCTGCTGGAAAAACTGTAGGATAGTGTCCGTTGTTTTTGGGGTGTCTTTCAGTGCCACTGCCACGTGGCCCAACATAATCACTATGTTGGTGCTTATAAGTGACGATTCACTGGAACAAAAACTCACAAAGTTGTCACTAATCAATCACACACTAAATTGTCACTAACAGGTTGTTGTTTATTCAGATCTGAATTACTGAAGTCAAAACATTGACGAAATTGGCAAAATTCATTGCAATTTATTTTTAGTTATTACTGAGTTTTCACAATAACTGAGTTACAAAATATACTTTTAATTTATGACGCTGTTTGAAATGTCTCCAATTTCACTAGCTTCTGCGATCAATAGAGACTATAATTGAAATAATTCAAGCCAAGCCAATCTCTATGGTAATTCTACGATTAACAGCACTTAAAGTAGCAGTTACAATTCCCAACTGTAACATAGAGATAGATAGCATCAGTATCACCAATCTGTCAATGTGCTAATTAACCATTTTCTGATCTCACTAACCTGCCACTGATACCACTAATCCTGTCACAAATTTCACAAATCTGTCACAAGTTCCGCTGTGAAGCCGCACAGAAGGGGCCCACTTTAAATACGGTCTCTAAAACCACGCGCGGATTTTCTATCTGACAAAGTTTAACATTGCTAGTTTATGTTACATTCTGTCACTAAACCTCACTAACCTGTCACTAGTTTCCGCCGTGAACAGCCTGTTGCTGACAGAGCCGACCAACGCAGGCACACAGAAGGGGTCCACTGTCAGTGCAGCTTCCAAAGCCACGCACAGATTCTCAATGGCAGCGTCTCGAAGTTTCTCGAACGGTGTCGACTTGACAGGTACTCCTGTCTCCGTCATGCCTTGGAGCTCCTTACCTTGCACTACAAACAGAGCAGTTGGCAGTCATGGGAATAAAGAACTGGTCAAATGTATGTGAATCGAGCGCCAAAGGTGATTAGGTGTGTGATTTAGTGGATATATCAAATACGTCACAGTACATTTTGTCGTTTGTTCCCAAATACCAGATATAAAATATCCTCCTGAATCCCGCCATTTCCTAACCGATGTATAACTTAAGACCTGGATAAGAGTCATACGTTTTGTAAGTTTGGAGCCTCTTTTAAGTTCTTTATTCATTGAATAATTTGCACTTTGTACAGTACATTCGGCCATTATTCTTACTGATGATTTGTTCTTTATAAAATACGGCGGGACTTAGGAGGATATAATATTATTTCATTTTTGAAATCTGGTATTCAGGGTATGAGGGCTTTTTTATGGTAAAGGTAAGGTTACACTTGTTTTAATGTGCAGCGTAAAAAGCGAGTGTTTATACATACAGTGTTACAAAAATATCGCTAAAGCGGAAGGGGAATTAAACGACCTCTTGTGAAAAGTATATCGACAGTTCTCTGATAAAACATCAACATCATATATGAGATTTTGCTAAATTGCAATAACCACTTTAGAATTAGAATCGCTTAAAGTGGTTATTCCAACTTCGTAAAATTTCAAATACGAGGTGAGTTGAGTCAAAGAATCGTCGATAATGTCAAATGAAAACTAGCCTAGTAGAAAAAAATATCATTGAAGTGCAACTCTATTTGAGTAAAATCCTTTCTAACTAGCCGAGCCTGTGAACAAACATAAATGCAACTCAATTTTGTTAAAATAGTCTTTGACAATTCAAGTTGACTCCGACAGCCCTAATAGTTAGGGCTGCTATTTGGCTTCGATGAAGATTATTTTAGGCATTTTTGTAACACATTGTACAACAAGGAGTTTTAATAAAGGTTAGGAGACAATAACCATAAACGCAGTTTCAGATTAGCGGTTTTACATTTCACGCTTCAAAAAACAGGGCTCGCGTACATGAGCTTAATTCAGCGTGTCCGCTCGCTATTATAAGTGTATAAAAATGTATGTATAAAAAGCTAGTCTGAAATAGCTCAAACAAATGTGCGACAAGACAAATATAGCAGGTGAGTTACGTCACAAGGTATTGTTTAATTGCAAAGTGTTAAACATAGTACGGTCAGTATGTAACATGCCTTAGAGTTGCGCAAGATTCGATACAGTTTGACCAGTTCCTTTGATCTAAATACAAAAACATTACATACTATAGTACCTGATTGTCTTGTACTGTCTACTGAGCCGGCATTGGCTGAATGCAAAGTTTCAAGGAGAAAAAGTTTAGATAAAAGTAGAACTAAACTATATACATAAATTTACATAATTATTACAAACCATAGATATTTAATTAGTTCAGCTAATTGTAAATAAACTGTTTGAAAATATACACTCTTTTGAATCCCAACAATGACTAAATCAGCTAGCGCGTTGGGCCATGAGCAGTTTAGGGTCCCGTTTTGTAATCATCATCATTTCAGCTGAAAGACGTCCACTGTTGAATTTAGGCCTTCCCCAATAGTAGGGGAGCCCAAGAGGGGATTTGTGAAGTTACTCGAGCGCGGCAGATTAATATACGGGGGGATAACTTATACCCTCTAGAATACCCTCATTGAATATGAGCACTTAATGTGGGGGGGGGTTTGCCTAGGGCACCCCGTCAAAAACTTAGTAAAGAAAAATTGATTCTTTAAAATACTCGAGCGCGTCAGATTAAGACAAGGTGCGTTAATTATTAGCAGAACAATGCACATTGCACTTCAAAATCGTCAGTTTTTGGAATTAACATCCCCTATGAAAACCTGACGCGCGCCCTTCCGTATGGCCACCCCCACCATACAAAGTGGCACGCTGGAGTATCAAATTATCAAAATCTGACACGCTCGAATATTTCAAAGAACCTATTTTTTTTACTAAGTTTTTTGATGGGGTGCCCCAGGCAAACCCCCCACATGAAGTGCTCATATTCAATGGACCCCCAATCATTTGGACTCTAGAGGGTATAAGGTATCCCCCCGTATATTAATCTGCCGCGCTCGAGTAACTTCACAAATCCCCTCTTGGGATCCCCTACTACAAGTTTCTCCAAACAGACCGGTCCTGCGCCATTTACATCCAACGCGTTCCCGCAACCTTAACCAGGTCGCCGCGCCATCTTGTTAGAGACCTACCTACACTACGTCTTCCGGTCCGTGGACGCCTTTTGCGAAACTTTTGGCCCCATCGGCCATTAGTTATACGAGCGATGTGCTCTGCCCACTGACACTTGAGTGC
Source organism: Archips crataeganus (assembly GCA_947859365.1). Classification (NCBI taxonomy): domain Eukaryota; kingdom Metazoa; phylum Arthropoda; class Insecta; order Lepidoptera; family Tortricidae; genus Archips; species Archips crataeganus. Next base: position 12,706,626 of record OX402065.1, on the reverse strand, counting down.
AGCAAATACTTATCATGTTTTGGACAGCCATTAATCGTTAATTTCTAAGTAAACCCTATTTACAATACGTTTACTTTTAGTTTACCACTGATAGATTGCTTGCCTTCATTTCATTTCCAACTTTAACACCATACAAATAAAGTAGTTATTACAAAATCTGCAAACGTGGGTAACAGTATTCTAAAATTGGCTTTATTTGTAGGTCGTTAAAGTTGAATATGAAATGAAGGCAAACCATGTGTCAGTGGTAAACTTTATGTAATTTAACTGTATCTGTGTATTATTTCTAGTCAGCTGTGACAGTTTTCGTTTTAAATTCGTCATTACGTACTGCAAAAACAACAACTTGCAAGATCCAAGAGTATCTGAGGTAAGAAGCAGATAGACAGATGCACATGGTGACACTACGACGGTTTTAGTTTTGCCAATTTGACTACGGAACCCTAAAAATTGTATAAATATTGCAAAAGATAATTATTTAAATTTGCCGTCAAGTATATTGTTCACTCGTGAAGACGAGCCACTCCACATTTTATAAATGTATGTAGTTGTAAACGTATCTGCATAACACATCTATGTGTGCGTAACATGAACGCGTCCTTATTCGGTGTCGATACCGTCAGTCACGCACACTAAGATTTCTTGTAACCACAAGCTTTACTCGTACTACTACACCGATAAATTTACTGTGGAGGGTGCATTGTCTTGAGTGAACGAGCAGATCTGTAATATACGTCAAAATCAAAGGCAAGATATAGAGATAGTAAAAAGCAGTTCACAGCCCTACTAATATCATAAATGCCAAAATGTTGAGTGTGTATGTATTTATTACTCTTTCAAGAACGGTTCGACGGATTTGGGTGAATTTTGGTATGTAGATAGTTGGATTTTGCAAATAATAAACAGGTTACTTTTATTCCGATAATGAAAAATGCACAAATGTTTTTCTCGCAACGTAAATAAAAATCACGACGTAATTTCTGGCCGTTTTCAAGATATTCGACAAAACACCGGTTCTGGTCCGATCACCGAGGTTAAGCAACGTCGGGCGCGGTCAGTACTTGGATGGGTGACCGCCTGGTATAATTTTTGTTTTTTGAATGTTTTGTTATGACGTTGTCACGTTAAACTATCGTCCGTAAACCGACTTTACATAACCGGTTTTTTTGAACTTTCAGATCCAAAGGTTCGGGTTAACAAAGCGCCGGACAAAGGCGCATTTCTACTTGGAAATATAAATTTAAAATGCTTACGTGTAACTTTCATGTGTTCTTTCCCGGTTTTTTCGAGCTCTAGTTTGTGTAACTTGAACAAAATAGGCGACGGTGTGACGAGGAAGTCCCTCAAGCAGTATATCGAAGTGTTCGCGATCGTTGGGAATTTCGTTGCTAACTTTCCAAGTCCCTGTAAATTAAAAAATTACATTTTTGAATACAAGTCTTTTGCTGACGGTACTGTAAGAGTGGATACGTATTTTAGAAAATTGTAAGCTGCGTATCGATTTCAAAAAAATATTAATTATTTTTAACCCCCGACACAAGAGGGGTGTTATAAGTATGACCGCTATGTGTGTGTGTGTTTGTGTGTGTGTGTGTGTGTGTGTGTGTGTGTGTGTGTGTGTGTGTGTGTGTGTCTCTCTCTATCTGTCTATCTGTGGCAACATAACTCTTAAACGGGTGAACCGATTTGGATGCGGTTTTTTTTATTTGAAAGCAGGTTTCTTGGCGATGGTTTTTAGACATGTTTCATTTTAAAATTGGTCCAGCCGTTTCAAAGTTATCAGCTTTTTTGTATGCTGCGGAAGGGATCTTAGACTTAAATGCGTTGGGGTTTTTTAAATTTTTAATTTATAGTACAGATACATTTACTAAAACACAAACACACATATTTATAGTTATTTTAAATTAAAACTACACAACTTATTCACGTCTACACTTGACTGACAGCCCTCACTCTTATCTGGCTCAAAAGTAGTATAGACAGACAAGAAACAGCGTAAAATCAGTATGGAACCCTCAACACAGGACAGTACTTACTTCAAGACAGACCATAAGTAGCGGCATATGGGCTAATATTAACTTATGATTGTGATTAGAGTTTATTTTCTCAGTCAGCCGTCCGCAAAGCGAGTCAGCACCTAAAAAAACAAATCTTTGATTAAGTACAGAATTTTATAAAGTGATAACAGTATAAATGTTAGTAGAAAAATCATGACTTTTGGACACGTCAAGTTTAAAGGTAAAATGAGCACAGATTTTTGAAAAAATCGATTTACAAATGCAACGGCAACATAAAGAATAATTTTGTCATCCGGCAGCATCCAATGCAGCTCCTTGATTTCCGTCTCTAATATATTATTTACTGTTTCCCGTTATTAAAAAAAAAATGAAAAAACTGAGCTGGTAATCCAGTTAAATTTTGCCGGAAGACCAAAGTTTTATTTGTGTTGTGGTGCCACTGTCACATATAATTATTTACAGACATGTTATACTTATGAACACACGGGTCTTCTTTGGCATTCATTGCCGTAAACTAGAATCAAATATTAGTATCGAACACAGATTTTAGTCATGTAGGTATCAAACTACAGATGTAGTGCAAAATGATTTTCCTTCGTACTTTATCGGAAAAGTTCGTATTTATCGTGCACTCTCAATTAGCTTCAGTATATACCCATCTTATTCTATACTTTGACATTTGACACTAAACTATAAAGTTCCATAATATATTAAGAGGGTTTATACCTGCTGAGCTGGCAACGTTGCATTTTTGTTAGTTTTTCTCGATTATTCCATAAAAGCTGAATGAAAATTAAAAATGTTTTGTATACAAATTGTTCTAATATATAAGTTAATGTGTCTACTGCAATAATAATTCGTGATAAGACTTTAATTTTCTTTAAAAACCGTTAGGTAATAATTTGACCGTTTTTAAAGAAAATAAAAGTCTATCACGAATTATTATTGCAGTAGACACATTAACTTATATATTAGAACAATTTGTATACAAAACATTTTTAATTTTCATTCAATTTTTATGGAATAATCGAGAAAAACTAACAAAAATGCAACGCTGCCAGTTCAGCAGGTATAAACCCTCTTAATGAATGGATATGAAAACGTCACTATTTAATACAAATCATTGATTGACAGTTCGGGTGCCATCGTATTCCGATTGAGATCCGAGTTTTCCCGATGGAATATAATTTTGCGCTACATCTGTAATTTCTATTTTAACTTCACGACCTTAAGCCTCATTATCAGACATAGAAATTTATCCAACACAGGCAAAGTTTTCATAAAAATGGCTATACAAGTATTTTAAAAGAAATCCGGAATATGTGCGGTCGCAAGCGCCCGCACGTGATTCTATACGGCCTCTGTACGCTTATTATCAAACGTGCGGGTGCTTGCTATCGCATTCACTCTTTCTTTCTGTCAAACAGTATAAGCTGGTGACAGAAAGAGATGATAAATGCGACAGCAAGCGCGCCCACGTTAGGCAATGCGGCCTTCAGTTTCGATTCTTTGAAAAACTGTAAAATTAAATACAAAAATGAGGAAGTAAAATTTCTGAAATACGAGTAAGATAGCGAAAAAAGTATTTTACGAATTATTTGAAAAATAAACACATAATTATGGTAGTTTTAAATAGATAAGTGTTATTTTAAAATTAGTCTTGATATAAATATAAACACGATTTTAACGACACAAAAGGTTTACGACACAAGTAATATTCAACATGAAACCATCATGAAAACTTTGTACAAGTTGCAGCACAACAGTTGATGGCATCAACAGTCAAGCTGACACTTAAAGCGCTGATAAATTATCTATGTCTCATTATTAGGGGTCAGATTTTTGCGGATAGCGTTTGACAGCTTGTAGAGAGAGCACCGCTTTCTATCGATGTTAATACATCGCTTTTGGGGCTGCGTACCTGAAGGCTGAAAAAACAGAACACTATTGATGTCGCTACACTATCCATCCCTCCGCCCATCTGTTACAAATCTGTATCTCAAGAACCGTAATAGATAGCGGATATCTATACATAATATTGACGCTACAACAAGAAATAATTAAAATAAAACAAAATTAAACGTTAAATCCAAACAATATAAAATGTTCTCATACCCCGTACATTTTGCTTGGACGCAAGGCTCTGCTAACGCTAAATTTTTGTAGTCACAGCCATGATATAGATGATATAGATGTGTCAAAATATACAGCATAGCGTATATTTTGACACATCTACAAATTTGTATGAGATGTAGAAGTGACGTCATAGCATACAAAATCTGTGGGAGAATCGTGTTTTGACAGCTGTAAAAATACGCCAGTTGAAAGATGTCATCGTCCCTATTACAGAAACCTTTATAGTAAAGTTTATACTTATAACCTGACAGTGTTAACTACTACTGCCATTGTCTGCCATAGATAGAGTATAGGTATCGCTACTAAAGTTCTGTTGAGGTCACGCACACAACAACATGTAATTAAATGACAGCGAGATTTTGACATTTATTCGTACCGATAGCAAGTTCAACGCACTGAACAGTGAATTACTAGATTGACAAAAAATTTATTTAACCTATTTCGTTAAGAATTATTTAGGAAAATACATCTGTAATAGTAATATTATAGTTCCAACAAAACAGAAAATAAAATATTATGACCTATTTTATTTAAATCAGATAAGCATATTTTTTGCGATTTATAAAATACTTACCAATTTTTTTTTGTTGCAAATATTTCTTATTATCAGTTTCAAATTGTTTTATTTCAAAATAGGTTATAGTTATGAAAAAAGAAAAATTATAATATGCATATTGCATAGTATTGCGTAGGTACCATAAGATCATATAATCTTTTTGCAACCAGTACTTTATGTAGCTATGTGTGTAATCATTCGCCTCAACTCTCGTGGCGTTACCTATAATAGACGATAATATCGACAACATCGATATAAAGCTGTGTTCTCTCCCTACAAATTGTCAAACGCGATCCGCATAAATCTGACCACTAATTATCATGCATCAGCCAGCGGGGTCAGCAGGGGTCACTCTCACCCACGAATATACCTATTAATATAGTAAGAGCGTTTATTAGTGCTGGCACGTCAAAGTCCTCATCAACTGTAAAACCATAATGACAATAAATAAATAAGTGTTAGATAAATTGTGTGAAGTGTCCGATCTGTATTGGGTTCGCGTGGGAATAGCTCAAGCTTTCGCGTTTTGAGAGGCTTATTCGATTATTACCAACAGTTTACAGTAGCGTGGAGAGAACATTTTAGGCAACCCTCAGTAAGAGAAGCGTGAATTAGGCTGCCTGTCCATTGGCGGAGTGAAGCAGCTGAGCGGAGCGGAGGGAGTAACGCGGAGCGGAGTTGAGGACTGTATTTTTTCATACGATAAATTTTAGGACGAGTTCTAGTCTCAGTATGATTTAAAAATATAATTTCCAATGAAAAACTAAAAAAAATAAATAATTAAAATTACAATTAAAAAAATAGTAACTGCTAATTATAAAACCAAAAGCATGTAAATGACTATATGTATGTCCTTGCTAATTGTTATATATATGCTGGCTGTGACTTATTTTTCAAAAGTATTTTTCAATAAAAACACATCAAAAAAAATTAAATAAAAAACCGGCCAAGAGCGTGTCGGACACGCACAAGGTAGGGTTCCGTAGCCATTACTAAAAAATCAAGTAATATTTTTCTAAGGATTTCGTATGTGTACGGAATCATCCAAGTTTAGGTATGTTTTATACCTTAGGCTACCATTTACTCTTAAACTACAAATAATTTCCAAGCAATCTTAGCCGCTATAATTTTCCTAGTAAATTTGATATATTTACTACCATTCTGAATTTTTTCAAATTTTTCCACCTAACAGTTTAGATTTTAGAGGGGGGGGGGACGCTCGATTTTAATGAAAATTTTCACTTTAAAGTTGAATATTTCGCAAACAGATCACTGAATAGAAAAATCATGTTAGCAACCCCGCAATGGTTTTAAAAGACCTATCCAACGATACCCCACACTATAGGTTTAGTTGAGAGAAAAAAAATCACCCCCCCTTTACGTCTATGGGAGGTACCCTAAAAAAAAATATTTTTTTGTTTTTTATTTTACCACTTTGTTGGCGTGACTGATATGTATATTCATGCCAAATTACAGCTTTCTAGTACTAACGATCTCTGAGCTTAGCCGCGGACAGACATACAGACAGACGGACAGACATGGCGAAACTATAAGGGTTCCTAGTTGACTACGGAACCCTAAAAGTATGAAAAATAAAAACAAAAATTTAAATTTCCGAAGTAAATACTGAATCAATAAATAGTTTAACCTTTTGAACGCCAGAGTCGGCTATAGACGACAGTACGGTAATACAAAATTAAACCTACCCGCATCCGCATAAGAATCAATTTTGTTCCTAACAAAAACGACGCGTGGCGTTCAAAAGGTAAATCACTATGAATAGCGGTGCATTCCACTGGAAAGTGTCACAGACATAGCACGGTATGCGACAAACAGTTCGGGACACGCGACGTTGTGCTTGCAGGTGACGTCACAAACGCATGCTCTTACAGCGTACGTCAGAAAGGGGTACTACGTCACTCCGTCCGGTACGCGTCAATTAGTGCAGACAACAACAGTTGCTGCACCGGGCGGTTACAATTTATAGTACGGTACGGTGTAGTGAGTACAGATGTTATAAGTGTAACATTAATAGTTAATTCATCAATAAACATACCTGTCTCGTCGCCAATGGCCCACACGAGTAAATCGACGCAGGCCGAATTTGCCATCACGTTTACTTTGAACTTGTTCACTGTAGCGAAATTACTTTCACGGTCTTCTTTCTCTGAGGCGTCGTGGTGTCTACTCTGGAGCTCAGTTTGACCGCTCAGGAACAAGCATTTTACGAACTCCTGTAACGTAATACATATTTGGTCTGAATTTTTATGAGTCAAAATCAAATCATTTATTCTGTAATTAGGCCGCAAAGGCCTTTTTTTACATGTCACTTTTTTATACCACTAGCGGTTTCGGAAAGTTCGTCATTTACAAGGAGAATACGCCGCAAGATACTTGACAGAAAATCATTTTTCGAAACAAAAATTATATTACAATTATACTTATACAGTTCATAACTAAAGGATTACATTGAGTAAAGCAAGCCACACATTTGTCTGACTGACGCGTTGTGCCGTGACACGTCAGAACGGTATCGGTTTCAAACATTTGATATGAAATAGAGGCAGAGACAACACATTGCGCCAGTAAATTATATACCGCACCACATTAATTAAATTTCGTTCTGACGCATCAGGTCACGACACGTCAAATTTAAATCCGGATTCAGTTAGAAGATTAAAATAAGATGGTGAGAGCTTTAGTGTCTCAATCAATAATTTTTAGGGTTCTATACTACAGTTACATACCTTCGTATAAAAACAAACTATGATGAAAAATATTTACCTGTACATCTTTGGTGAACGGTCCAGGAAGATCTTTCTGGTGCTGCAGCAACTCTCTCAGAAGAGTCACCATCACCAGATTTAAAGTTTCAGAAAAAGACTTGTAAGGGAAAACCTGTACAAACAATAACCCTTAAATTGACAAATAAAAAATAAGAAAAATGGGTCATTCAACTTTTTTATTTGTTATTTGGTCCCTTTGCCCAAGAGACAACAGAGATAGTTTCTTAAAAAAACTGTAATAAAGTAATAATATATGCTACTTATGTATATGCTCACAGATAGTCAAGTCCATAAAATAAAGGGTATAGAACTACTACAAAAATGTATGTTTGATTAAGTTTAAACACAGATAATATACAGAAATTCATGGTTTTAAAGAGCTGTCCATCACCACCACTACTACCATCTTTTGCAAAAAAATCTTAATTATGAACCACTAAGCGCGCGCGCAGACAGAGAGCGGTCTGGAGTTCCGCGTTCCGCGTTCAGAGTTCTGTATTTTGACCGCTCGAGAGTTCCGACCGCCTGCTGTGTGCGTTATCGTAAGGGACCTAGTACATTCGAAAGAACGCAGAACTCGGAATTCGGAACGCGGAACGCCAGACCGCTCTGTGTCTGCGCGCGCTCTAAGAGTTGCAAACAATTACACCGGCGCGTATCAGGACCGGTCCGTCAGAGACAAAGCTCGGTATCCAACGCATAAAGGCCGAAGCGTATGCGTGTCACGTCGCGCACACGCACTAGTTGTAATAAGTGAAACTGTAAAAAATATGGCGCACTAGATGCATGCAAATGGTGTGCCACCATACTAACAATTTCATTCATGTCATTACAGCGTGACACACACACGCGTCTGGTCTGCGCCGGCCTTAAAAACGGATCACGGACACGCGACGTTGCCAGACCAGCGCTTGGAGGCGGCATCACGCTTTTATCACTATCGCACGGTACAATTTAATTTGCTGACTTCAGACGTCAGCAGCACGAGGTATCTAAGGTCCATCCCCGTTACTCCCCCCTGATACAGTGGGGCTACTACGAAATTCGAAGTTGGTATAGCTAGTGCCATTTACGAAGACACGTGAATTTGTCAAAATTAGACATTAATGACATTGCAATAAGAACCACGGCTCGCATCATCATGAATGACTCGATGTATATCGTAGTATACTATTAGTGGTAGATCTCTCAATAACAAATTACCTGTATTTGTCCAGATGCATAAATATCTTCAGCCTCCTCATCCAAAAAAGCCAACAAATCTTTAGTCAAAATCTTCTTAGCCAGCGATAATATAGACTGGAGGTACGTCACAAAGAACTGCACATTAATCCTCCTCTCCGGCGATTCAGAGAACCTCATGTAAGGAAACTGGTTGAAACTGGATCCAAACTTGTGAAAGAAGTACGTAGTAGGATCATACGGTACAGAATGATAGCTGTGAAGACCCCCTCTTTTAAGTGTACCGTCTATGGTATCAGTTCCATTCTCTATGATACGTTCTACAGGGTTCAAATTTCCTGACAAAGACCTGGGTATTATAGGTCGGAATTGGTTGAACTTTCTCTTTTTGTCCAGCGTTGAATATTCGAAATTTGGTTCTGGTTCCTTGTTTTTCACTGGGCTGGGTGGTTGAGGGAACAGACGGCATAAAAGGGGAGGGTCGACTGTTGCAAAGCGGCCCATGGACCTCGCCAGCCCTATGAGGACCGGGATAGTGCTCCTACACAACTGGAGCTTTGATGTGGTTGTATAGTCCTTGCTTTCGTGGCAATTCAGAATGACCTTTGTGAGGTTGGACATGAGCTCGATTTGGGCAGTGATGATCTCTTCACGCAGTGATGGCTGCTTTGTAGCGACATCGGAGAGGAGTGTATTGAGACAGAAGCTGAACTTTTCTGACATAGGTATACCTGTAAGCAAGAATGTAACAAGTTTTAAATACAAAAAAAATATTTTGATTATACTTTAAAAGAAATGCTGGGACTTCTGAACCGAAAACCGTATGCCCAATTAAATACCAAAATTAAAAAACCAAAACAGAAAGTCATCATCATCATTTCAGCCAACAGACGTCCACTGCTGAACATACAATACAAACAAAAAGTAAAACAGAAAGTAAAGTAAAAGTGTGAAAGACCCCTAAGGAGACCTAGAGTATATCATTATAGAGGACAGTTTTAGAAAAAATCGTAATAAGTTGATTACTTAGATAGATTTCATTCTGGAATGTGAGCAAATTAAAGACATTAGGAAAAATTATTTGAAACAAGTTAGCTATGAAGTATCTTTTTTTTTGTACTTATTTTTTCAACTTCATTTTTTTATTACTTTTACGGTCATCCCGTGAAATCATACATCTCGCACTAAATACAAACTGAAATATAGATGCACAGAAAAAACCCCAGAAAAAAGACCAATGCTGGGAATCGAACCCAGGTCCTCAGCATTCCGTGCCGCGTGCCATACCCCTACACCACCACTGGTCTAGAGATTAGACACGAATCTTTCCTATACATCATACATTTCAATCTGCTAAATCATCACCTTATGCAGTGACAAGCGCACATCTATGTTACACCCTCATCGAGAGATTTTAACACTCCTTCGGAACTAACCGCTCACCTGGACAAGAGATGGCGCTACTGTGCAACTTTTAAACAAGTTAGCTATGAAGTATCTTTTTTTTTTTTGTACTTATTTTTTCAACTTCATTTTTTTATTACTTTTACGGTCATCCCGTGAAATCATACATCTCGCACTAAATACAAACTGAAATATAGATGCACAGAAAAAACCCCAGAAAAAAGACCAATGCTGGGAATCGAACCCAGGTCCTCAGCATTCCGTGCCGCGTGCCATACCCCTACACCACCACTGGTCTAGAGATTAGACACGAATCTTTCCTATACATCATACATTTCAATCTGCTAAATCATCACCTTATGCAGTGACAAGCGCACATCTATGTTACACCCTCATCGAGAGATTTTAACACTCCTTCGGAACTAACCGCTCACCTGGACAAGAGATGGCGCTACTGTGCAACTTTTAAACAAGTTAGCTATGAAGTATCTTTTTTTTTGTACTTATTTTTTCAACTTCATTTTTTTATTACTTTTACGGTCATCCCGTGAAATCATACATCTCGCACTAAATACAAACTGAAATATAGATGCACAGAAAAAACCCCAGAAAAAAGACCAATGCTGGGAATCGAACCCAGGTCCTCAGCATTCCGTGCCGCGTGCCATACCCCTACACCACCACTGGTCTAGAGATTAGACACGAATCTTTCCTATACATCATACATTTCAATCTGCTAAATCATCACCTTATGCAGTGACAAGCGCACATCTATGTTACACCCTCATCGAGAGATTTTAACACTCCTTCGGAACTAACCGCTCACCTGGACAAGAGATGGCGCTACTGTGCAACTTTTAAACAAGTTAGCTATGAAGTATCTTTTTTTTTGTACTTATTTTTTCAACTTCATTTTTTTATTACTTTTACGGTCATCCCGTGAAATCATACATCTCGCACTAAATACAAACTGAAATATAGATGCACAGAAAAAACCCCAGAAAAAAGACCAATGCTGGGAATCGAACCCAGGTCCTCAGCATTCCGTGCCGCGTGCCATACCCCTACACCACCACTGGTCTAGAGATTAGACACGAATCTTTCCTATACATCATACATTTCAATCTGCTAAATCATCACCTTATGCAGTGACAAGCGCACATCTATGTTACACCCTCATCGAGAGATTTTAACACTCCTTCGGAACTAACCGCTCACCTGGACAAGAGATGGCGCTACTGTGCAACTTTTAAACAAGTTAGCTATGAAGTATCTTTTTTTTTTTGTACTTATTTTTTCAACTTCATTTTTTTATTACTTTTACGGTCATCCCGTGAAATCATACATCTCGCACTAAATACAAACTGAAATATAGATGCACAGAAAAAAACCCCAGAAAAAAGACCAATGCTGGGAATCGAACCCAGGTCCTCAGCATTCCGTGCCGCGTGCCATACCCCTACACCACCACTGGTCTAGAGATTAGACACGAATCTTTCCTATACATCATACATTTCAATCTGCTAAATCATCACCTTATGCAGTGACAAGCGCACATCTATGTTACACCCTCATCGAGAGATTTTAACACTCCTTCGGAACTAACCGCTCACCTGGACAAGAGATGGCGCTACTGTGCAACTTTTAAACAAGTTAGCTATGAAGTATCTTTTTTTTGTACTTATTTTTTCAACTTCATTTTTTTATTACTTTTACGGTCATCCCGTGAAATCATACATCTCGCACTAAATACAAACTGAAATATAGATGCACAGAAAAAACCCCAGAAAAAAGACCAATGCTGGGAATCGAACCCAGGTCCTCAGCATTCCGTGCCGCGTGCCATACCCCTACACCACCACTGGTCTAGAGATTAGACACGAATCTTTCCTATACATCATACATTTCAATCTGCTAAATCATCACCTTATGCAGTGACAAGCGCACATCTATGTTACACCCTCATCGAGAGATTTTAACACTCCTTCGGAACTAACCGCTCACCTGGACAAGAGATGGCGCTACTGTGCAACTTTTAAACAAGTTAGCTATGAAGTATCTTTTTTTTTGTACTTATTTTTTCAACTTCATTTTTTTATTACTTTTACGGTCATCCCGTGAAATCATACATCTCGCACTAAATACAAACTGAAATATAGATGCACAGAAAAAACCCCAGAAAAAAGACCAATGCTGGGAATCGAACCCAGGTCCTCAGCATTCCGTGCCGCGTGCCATACCCCTACACCACCACTGGTCTAGAGATTAGACACGAATCTTTCCTATACATCATACATTTCAATCTGCTAAATCATCACCTTATGCAGTGACAAGCGCACATCTATGTTACACCCTCATCGAGAGATTTTAACACTCCTTCGGAACTAACCGCTCACCTGGACAAGAGATGGCGCTACTGTGCAACTTTTAAACAAGTTAGCTATGAAGTATCTTTTTTTCTTGTACTTATTTTTTCAACTTCATTTTTTTATTACTTTTACGGTCATCCCGTGAAATCATACATCTCGCACTAAATACAAACTGAAATATAGATGCACAGAAAAAACCCCAGAAAAAAGACCAATGCTGGGAATCGAACCCAGGTCCTCAGCATTCCGTGCCGCGTGCCATACCCCTACACCACCACTGGTCTAGAGATTAGACACGAATCTTTCCTATACATCATACATTTCAATCTGCTAAATCATCACCTTATGCAGTGACAAGCGCACATCTATGTTACACCCTCATCGAGAGATTTTAACACTCCTTCGGAACTAACCGCTCACCTGGACAAGAGATGGCGCTACTGTGCAACTTTTAAACAAGTTAGCTATGAAGTATCTTTTTTTTTTTGTACTTATTTTTTCAACTTCATTTTTTTATTACTTTTACGGTCATCCCGTGAAATCATACATCTCGCACTAAATACAAACTGAAATATAGATGCACAGAAAAAACCCCAGAAAAAAGACCAATGCTGGGAATCGAACCCAGGTCCTCAGCATTCCGTGCCGCGTGCCATACCCCTACACCACCACAGTTTGTATTTAGTGCGAGATGTATGATTTCACGGGATGACCGTAAAAGTAATAAAAAAATGAAGTTGAAAAAATAAGTACAAAAAAAAGATACTTCATAGCTAACTTGTTTAAAAGTTGCACAGTAGCGCCATCTCTTGTCCAGGTGAGCGGTTAGTTCCGAAGGAGTGTTAAAATCTCTCGATGAGGGTGTAACATAGATGTGCGCTTGTCACTGCATAAGGTGATGATTTAGCAGATTGAAATGTATGATGTATAGGAAAGATTCGTGTCTAATCTCTAGACCAGTGGTGGTGTAGGGGTATGGCACGCGGCACGGAATGCTGAGGACCTGGGTTCGATTCCCAGCATTGGTCTTTTTTCTGGGGTTTTTTCTGTGCATCTATATTTCAGTTTGTATTTAGTGCGAGATGTATGATTTCACGGGATGACCGTAAAAGTAATAAAAAAATGAAGTTGAAAAAATAAGTACAAGAAAAAAAGATACTTCATAGCTAACTTGTTTAAAAGTTGCACAGTAGCGCCATCTCTTGTCCAGGTGAGCGGTTAGTTCCGAAGGAGTGTTAAAATCTCTCGATGAGGGTGTAACATAGATGTGCGCTTGTCACTGCATAAGGTGATGATTTAGCAGATTGAAATGTATGATGTATAGGAAAGATTCGTGTCTAATCTCTAGACCAGTGGTGGTGTAGGGGTATGGCACGCGGCACGGAATGCTGAGGACCTGGGTTCGATTCCCAGCATTGGTCTTTTTTCTGGGGTTTTTTCTGTGCATCTATATTTCAGTTTGTATTTAGTGCGAGATGAAAAATTATTTGGCCCATTTGACTTTGTATAATGGTGGCGTTAATATGATTCTAAATAAGCCATTGGCAGTTGATGCAATACTGATGTATAACGGGATCAAATCAGGAACGAGGAGATCCGTAGAAGAGCAGGGGCCACCGAAATAGCCAAATGGATTGGCTTGATGAAATGGCAATGGTCAGGCCGTAATTATAGCAGAACAGATGGCCGTTGGGGGCTAAAAGTTCTCGAATGGAGATCATGGACTAGCAAGCGCAGTGTGGGACGTCCACCAACGAGATGGACGGTGAAGGCCGCAAGTTCAGGGTGGATGCAAGTCGCGCCCAACCATAATGATTGGGCGTCAATGAGGGAGGCCTATGTCCAGCAGTGGACATCCTACGGCTGTAATGATGATGATAATGTATAACTTTTCCATGAGGCTGACACTCCTTTGTGGCCAGAAGTATAAGAATAAAATTAAATACTTACGATCACCACACTTAATCCGACATGCCGACTCTTCAAACTGTGCAGTAGGCAGACATTTCAAGACCTTCAGGAAGTAAGGGAGCAGCTTTTCCTGATGCTGCAGGCCACTTTGAAGGTAGTATAGCCCAAGAGCAATGCAGGCCTCTTGGCTGCGAGTTGTTACCACCAGGGATGAGCTGGCTTGCGGACAGAGCATGAACAATGTGTTTACCTGAAAAGAGTTGAAGATATATATAGGGTTAATCGCCAATAACTGGCCACCCTTCAATAACTGGCCCCCTCATACTGAAAATGAACTCTGTTCCCCTATAAACAGAATTCAGTTTAGTATAATGTGGCCAGTTATTGAAGGGTGGCCAGTAATTAACACCTTATACTAAAAAATGAATTCTATTATGGGTGAAAAGAGTTCATTTTTAGTATGAGGTGGCCAGTTATTGAACAGTGGCCAGTTATTGACGATTTACCCTATATGTATGATGGGACAATTAACACCAATTGACAACCTTTCATTTTTTTAACACCTGAATATTACTACAGGAATCGAAAGAGTTTCGCCTCCTGAACACGAAAAAATATTTATTATAATTTATTGCTCCATATTTAAAAAAACATATATGTACTTACAAATATTGCCTCAGAATAGATATGTTTCCTTTACCCTTTTCACTAGAAAAAAGAGCTGTCATAATTTTAAATTTGATAACAATTTGAAAACAACCTTAACGTCAAATTTACGTCATCACTTTTTTTTAATAGAGACTATACAAAAGTAATGGATCTATTCTATCGTTACGCTCTTTTAGAATAAGCACATCTTTAAAAAATTTTAATAAATTAATTAATAATCCTAGTGAAAATTTAAAACTATCAGCGTCTTTCTCTTTCCAAATAGTATACAGAGAACAAATCAAATTATAGTCTTAGAAATATGAAATGTTGTCAATTGACCTAGTCCCAAACTAAGCAAAGCTTCTATGGGTACTGGACAATGGATGAAAATCTAATATATAAAAACCTTGTGTCACGGTGTTTGTTATCAAACTCCTCCAAAACGGCTTGACCGATTTTTATGAAACTTTTTTTTTCTGTATTCGGTAGGTCTGAGAATAGGTTGTAGGATATTTTTTTATACCCCTGTTCCTCGCGGACGGAGACGCGGGCAACAGCTAGTTCTTATAAATAAATGCATATTAGACACTCGACAAGACTCTGGCACAAATATTCATATTTTTCATACAAATATCTGCCCCAAATGGGACTCAAACCCAGGACCTTAAGCTTTGTTATCAGGTTCTCTAACCACTACGGTCAGTTGTCAAGATGTAATATTAATGGTTAATTCTAATCATCTTGCTCTTCAAACCTTTGAAAAAGAAAACCTACAAAATCATTTTGGGTGCTTATTCAATCTTTATTTCATACAAATTAAGGTTTAAAAACCAGTTGACAATATCAAAATTATGCAAAACTTGAAATAAATGGGTCATATTTCTTTCTTCACAATGATAAGTATACTTAGGGTTGCCATCTCTAAAATTCGGCAACCAGGACAAGAAGCGTACAATCCCCGGATTTTGGAGCTCAGAAATCGGACACATCATCGTTTTTTGTTTGTTTTATTTTATTCTGTACTACTACTAGCGGAACTACAATCTAACTACTACAATTCAAACCCGGACTATAAATGGAATCCCACCCGGACGTTCCCCGGACGCTCTCTAAACTAGGACAAATCCGGGGAAACCCGGACAGATGGCAACCTTAAGTATACTTCACAAGTAGATGGTGCAACAACAAAATAAAAATTACTTGTCAATTAGTAGGTTACTTAACCCTTTGTATGGCACATATAAAATAAAAAAATTCTGCTGTGAAGCAGAGTTAACCATACAACACACTAGCTGTTGCCCGTGACTCTGTCTGCAAAGAATTCATTATTGTTAACAACCGCTTTAGCCTAGTTGGTAGTAACCCTGCCTACGAAGCAAGAGGTCCTGGGTTCGAATCCCGGTAAGGGCATTTATTTGTGTGATGAGCATGAATATTTGTTCCTGAGTAATGGATGTTTTCTATGTATTTAAGTATTTATTTATCTATATAAGTATGTTTATCGTCGTCTAGTACCCATAGTACAAGCTTTGCTTAGTTTGGGACTAGGTTGATTTGTGTAAGATTGTCCCCTAATATTTATTTATTTATTTTTTGCTATCAAGCGGGAACTATTCAATTTTCCAGCATAAAAACTATTCTATGTCCTTCCCAGTGTCTTAACCTATTTCCACACCAAATTTAGACAACCAGATAGATAGTGGTTAGAGAACCTGCCTACGAAGCTTGAGATCCCAGGTTCGATTCCCGTGTCGGGGCAGATATTTTTATGAAAAATATGAATGTTTGTTCTCGGGTCTTGGGTGTTTAATATGTATTTAAGTATGTATCTATCTATATAAGTATGTTTATCTGTTGCCTAGTACCCATAACACAAGCTTTACTTAGCTTACTTTGGGACTAGGTCAATTGGTGTGAATTGTCCCGTGATATATATATATATTTTTTAATTTCATCTAAATTGGTTTCATACTTTAAGCGTGTAGAAGTAACAGACAGACACACTTTTGCATTTATAATATTAGTAGGTAGTATAGTATATGGATTACAGTTAGTTAAGTGCAAACTCATGGTTAAGTAGTGTCAAAACATATACTCTCATTGAACTTTTTAACCCCAGACCATGCAAACACCTAAGAGCCCGTTCCCACTATGTTGTGTGTTGTTCCGTTTTTTAATCGGACGTTCCAGTGGCAGAACATTTTATATGAAGCTGTTCACACTTGTCGCATACAAAATCGTGTCCGATAAGTGTGAACAGCTTCATACAAAATGTTCTGCCACTGGAACATCCGATTAAAAAACGGAACGACACACAACATAGTGGGAACGGGCTCTTAGCAGAGTAGGCCTTGAACCAGTAGAGTTGGTAAATCTATGCATGTTATTAGGTCAATCTAGAGTACACACATTGGAAAAGAATTTTCATCTACTTCCGGTACTTGGATTAATTTGAAAATTAGTGAATTGAAGCAGATCTGACAACAAAACAATAATCAAGTACATTAAACTTGTTTAATATGATTGAATTTACAAAGGTCCATGTAGGATTTAATTAACCATAGCCTTCTTGTAAAAAAATATAACTATAGGCTAATTACTTATTCAACTGACTTCTTAATAACTTGTTCATTACTATACGCCAGGTTGCTCAACAGTTTTCGTGAAATTGATTTCGCAAATCCCATTACGTGAAAGAGTTTTACTTACTTTTTCCCATGGTGTAGGCTGTATGTTGGACAAACACCTAGCCAAGTGTTGCACCGTCTGCTTAAAGAATTCGTTTTCGTCCATTGACATTGTTTATTTTGTTGTAATACCAAACATTTTAATTAAACCCTGGTTAGTCAGATTTTGTATCACCCATCGATAACAGGATGACAATTATGACAAATATGTATGACATTGACAGTTGTGGCCAATGTTACCATGCGTGAATTTATAATATTGGAGTCTAAATCGATAGTAACTTTATATCTATTTTTATTATAATGCACTGAAAAAATAAAAATCTAACCAGTTAAATTGTAGTCATTCATATCATAGAGATACGAAATTTCTCTTGCAGATTTTAGTCGAAATTTGTACCATTGTTTACTAAGAGATGGCGCTACGCTAGTACTTTACAATCTGGGAAGATCAGGTAAATCCGCTTAGCCTTAACCTTTCGTAGCCGGAACGCAGATCCGCGCCAGAGGCCCTACCACGAAGTGCATAATTCGAACTTCGTTTCGTGCCGTCCCGCTCACGCTAATATGATTTGACACGAGAGTGAGAGGGATAATGCGATACGAACTTCGATTTTCGAATTTCGTGGTAGCGCCTCAGGCCTTATACTACGAAGTGCAAAATTCGAACTTCGTATCGTGCCATTCCGCTCACGCTAATAGCATTTAATACGAGAGCGAGCGAGACGGTACGATGCGAACTTCGATTTTCGAATTTCGGAGTAGCCCCCCAGATTAAATCTTAAGACTAAATTTTAAGACTATCTTTTTATATTTTTATTGTAATCTGCAATATTGGTTCTATTTGGTTCTATTTGAAACAAACAAGCCTAGAATGCAGGTTTTTTTTTACTTTCGGCATACGAGAGGTTAATTATTAAATTAATTAAATTAATTATTAACCCTTGGCATGCCTGATGAACGAAAGACACACCGTATGCCTTCTGGTAGGTCTGACAAACCCGTAAATTTAAAAAATAATTTACATAATGCATTATTCTCGTATGGGGGGACTCCCGCATTTTTTTTTGTTATATTGGAATAGAAATACTTGTTACGTACTTATTTTCAGCTGTCTATTTATTGTTATTCTTGAGACAGGCCTGTTACCGACAGAGAGACGGTACCTATATTCAACTTTGTTAAAGTCGAGCGTCCCCCCTCCTCTAAAATCTAAAGTAGGTAAGTACTACTTTGAAAAAAAATCATTATGAGAGTAAATTATAAGTATCAAATTAACAAGGAAATTATTACGGCTATGTTTGCATACGAATTATTAGTAGTAGTTTAAAAGTAAATAGCAGTCTAACTTATAAAATGTACCTATGTACCTACTTGGAAAATTCCGTACAAATATAAATTCCAATAATAATTTTTTAATAAGTATATTTTGTTTTGTTTTATATGTTTTGGTTTTTAGGGCTAAAATAGTGATTTGTTTTTAATGGAAATCTTGAAATTATTGTTTTGTGGTCGTCGACTCTATTTCCACATTATGACGTGTTTTCAATAAAAGTGTAGTACCTCTCACTTTTCTTTACAATGTGGAAATTTTGGGTTGTTCTTACTCAGAATCAAGAGCGCTATTGATTTCGATGGTTATAAGAAAATCTTCAATTTTCCATTCATTTTTTTTCAGTTTTGAGATAAAAAAAATGCACTTTAAAGTTAAATATTTCATAAACAAATCACTATATCGAAAAATTGACTTCCCAACCCCTTGATTGTTTTAAAATACCTATCCAACGATACCCCACAATATAAGGTTAGACGAGAAAAAAAATCACCCCCACTTTACGTCTATGGGAAAGAAAGTTTTTTTTCTATTTTATTGCTACACATGCCCATGAAAAACTACAGCTTTTTAGCCCTAATAGTGTCTAAGCTAAGCCGCGGAGACGGACGGATGGCCAAACTATAAGGGTTCCGTTTTTACCATTTTGGCTCCGGTACCCTTAAAAGTGAAATGCACACTCTTTTTCGAAAATGTCCAGGATTTTTGGTACACGCTTTAGCCCCAAGGCAAGTATTAGTATGGTAGGTACTTACCTACCAACAGGCTGACTCGGCAGGTCCCATCAATCAAATTATGGCCTGATGATCATGTTGCAATTATTTTTGTTATTTATCTGATAATAACAATTATGTTCCGATTATATAACTAAATCACTACTCGACACCTGAAAATTTTGCGATTTATATCAGTTGTTATATAGACATGGACCAGATTCAATGTATAACGTAAAACGGGGTTACTTTAAAATGCAGGGGCTACTTTGGAAGACAGTTTTTACGCCGTGTCCTTGTTTTTTAGACGACCAGATGGCCTTGTGGTTAGAGAACCTGACTATGAAGCTTGAGATCCCGGGTTCGATTCCTGTGTCGAGGCAGATATTTATATGAAAAATACGAATGTCTGTTCTCGGGTCTTGGGTGTTTAATATGTATTTAAGTATGTATCTATCTATATATGTAAGTATGTTTATCCGTTGCCTGGTACTGTGCTAAGCCTTAGGCTCCGATAATATTTATTTATTTTGGCGTGATCGTCTGTTTTTTATATATTTCCCTACATTATGGTATCCTTTTAAAATAATACTAGTGACCGGGGTTCACAACTAGGTGAACTATTAGACTTTACATACTCATGTAAATAGATAGATTATAGCGAATATATGTATAAATTCTTAAATATAAATCCTCAGACAGAAATGAACAAAGGTTTAATAATTAGTATTATTTATTTGCCCCAAAAGACATTCTATAGAAATATGGTCTTATACTCGTAAAGGAAGAGCCCTCTCCCCGCTCTTTCCAGTAAAGTTCGTCTCCATACTGGTCACTTTTCCTCGATCCTACCACGACCATTTCAAGAGGGAAGAACAAACTATGTCGCCCGTCTATAGATCGTATGTATCGGTCACCAAATGAATAAGAGGACAAACAAGGATGTAGTTACCCCTGTGGTAGGATTTTATTACTCCTAAAATTTACACGGAGTAACTACCCTACTCACTTGAGACTACTTCTGTTCCCCCCCTTAGACTCTAGTATAATAAGAAGGTACTTCGATTAATGTATGAGTAAGCTGAAGGACGCTCCATTACTTGGTCTACAACCCAGATCGAGTAATTGGCCTCCCCCCACGTACCTCCCTAAGACACCCAATTCTGCACGGATCGCCTCTAGGGACGTTTTATCCTTAGCCGCAACCTCACTAACGACACCTATTGCCGAGCGAGTAAGTAGACACCCTGTTGGATTACGCATAATCACTACGTGCCGATTGGTCAGACCGAACACTAGGGGGCAACCTTCAGCACGCCAGAGGCAGAATTGACCCTTGGAGACCATACGTATATCGCCAATCCTCGCACCCAAATAATAATTTTGATAATCTACAGACCGCATAATGAAAGCTTCACATCAACCGTTGCTTAGCCTAGCCATCGCAACTGTATCGTCTGTACTATGGTACGTGATGGTGTAACTGCGTGCTATCAGGACCATTTCACTTGGTCGGTCGTAACTATACTGGCATTTGTGCCTACCAGTATTGTCACTTCCCCACTCTCAGAGTAATAGTACGGATAGAAGTGTGGGAAATACTTTCTCTATACTGGTCTGACTAAATCCAAGGTTAATATTGAGGACTGGTAAGTATTAGTGGTTTAATTTAGTCTCAAGTATTATGAAACCCCATTCTAGGTTCTAATAGGTTAACAGATTTTATACCAAAATCAAGGGATGAATTTTGAAAATGATATTCTTTCACTGGAGCAAATAAAATAGATAATACAATACACCATAAGTCTAAATGGACTTGTATAACAGCACAACAAAGGTAATAAACAGTAATAATATGGCCGTTTATCCATTTCTATCAGTAATTGATCAATTACTTCCCAAAAATAAATTCATAATAAAAACACAAGGTTAAATAATAATAAACCCTATTAAATTATACTGGGAGTTCTTACCTAGAAGGTACAACTGTTTCACTGTTTAAATACTCTGTGGTATTATCGAAGATAGGTTCCCCAGTAGGTTACAAGATCTCCGGTTGTTCAGATAATATTCAATTCAACTATTATCTCAAGACAAGGTCTTCAGTAGTTCAGTTAATATTCACTTCAAATATTACTTCAAGACGAAGGTATGACAACATAAACGCACAAGGTTCTCAGTCAGAATATTGTTCAGATCCACTGTCAATTATCGAAGATAATTCCTTTCGGATTTCAAAAAGATTTAAATTTAAATAATAATTCCAAGAGAAAAGACAATAAAAATAAAATCAATTCAAAACATTGTATAGCTCAACTCAAAGTGGTTTCTCGATATCAAATGCCAATAGACATTCTAATTTATTTAAACAAAGATTCAATTGGCCTGTTCTAAAATTTAAATATTTAAACCTATTGTCATGTTTATTTGTATTAGCAAAATAGAACCCTATTACTCATCTTGACATTAACTGTCAGTCATCAAAATCTTGTTTAAAATTGAACCTTAAATTCCGTTGACCTAAACATCTATCTTACTATGTAATTTGGTTCTATATGTATGATTTCAATAAATGTTTAGCCGCGAGAGTCAACCCCGGTAGGTTTAAGTTAAGATCGCGTTTGATTAAAATATACGGAGGGCCGATATAGCTGATAGAAGTTCTTAATATTCGTATAAGTTCCTACTGACACGTTAAATAAAATTATAAAGACACTTAGCTAAGATTATGGTCCAAACGCATCGCGTTCCCAGCATACAGCCCCGAAGTCTGCATCTCCATACTCCAGCAGCTCTCCTCACAGCTTACTGCATCTCGCAGTGTTCAGCAGAACTCCAATCAGGAACCCGCCGTCATATCCAGTGAATGGATATCCATGTCAAACAAATTATATATTAATATTGCATCAAGATCATTATTCAATCCTGATATGGTCCAGGGGGTTTCATAGATCATATATTCCTGCGATGTCAATTATATTGGTCCAATAGTCTCAATATCTGACGTATGATGGATATAATAATATACTGGAAATAAGTCCATTATGCTTTGGTTTAAAATATAAATTATTGTTGAATTTCCTGTCGTCACTTTGATCCCTGTCATATTTGTATGTAATTCATCACTACTCCATTATCTAAATTCCCCATAGTTCCCCAATAAGACATCAGTATTTTGACTTACGCGTCAAATGATTCCTTTCGATCTTCACTCCATCAACCCTTGACGTAGACTCCTGACTTCTATTCTTCTACTCCACATGACAGCTGACGTCACGCGCCTCTAGGCTCCCACTATTTCTGAAAATAGTTAAATTAGCCTGCGAAATATCATTTTGGACTCACGGCAGTACTTCACACTGATACACCATTTAATTCTCTACACAATTCTCATTATTAGAACACTCCCGATTCAATAGACACTGAGTTATAGTCATTTTAATCCCAAACACATTATCACAAGTTTGTTATTACTATAACTTCACTCGTATGTCCCGTAGATTAGACATCAAGTTGACAGCTCTCGATGCTGCTTTCTTGGAAACCAAATTTAATTATCTTTGACTAGGCGAAGCCTTTCCTTCAGCTCTATACGGTCTCGCTATATGATGATTGATAAATAAATCGACTGTTGTTTATAACGTTTTCGTTGTCGTAATTCCCAACGCCGTAATTCATAGTCATTTCAAATCGTCGCGTTTGTGGAAAGAATGAGGAAATAACCATAGAAAAATACACACACACACCACACGACACTTCACTCGCACAATCATGGATCAAATTATCAGGGTTAACTTTCTCCTTTTCGATAAAATTATTTTGGTATCCCCGTTTTCTTTCTCCGACATCCCTCCTGTCCATTCCCATTTTCCTTTTTTTTTCGACCGGTGTCATTAAACAAGGTTTGTTATTGAAACTTTTTCAAAAAAAAATAATACCTATATAACGAGTTCAGTACAGTACCCATAACACAAACTTGCCTAGCTTACTTTGGGACTAGGTTAATTGGTGTGAATTTTTAATTAATAATTTATTTATTTATCTTTGGCAGTGAAAATAACTACCTTGATAAATTACTTACGTACTTACCTAACTTTTTACGTCATTTGCTCAATCGAGTTATGAATATTTCCGTTTTTATAACCATTTTAAATCTATCAAAGTAGCCCCAAAATTTCCTAAAGTAACCCCACCCCAGTTTACCGTACAATAAATAATACAATACACCTATAAACAAACTTACAAAATGGTCGCCGTACTACGGATTTATTTTATTTTTTAGAGACGACTTTGGATTTTTTTTCTATCGAAAGAACTAAAAGTAATCGTGTTTCGATAAACACTGGTCATTAGTATGAATCCTCAAATATCTTATACTTACAAGAATTTTAGGACTAAAGCGCTGCTAGTAATGCTACAGCACGAGATTAAAGGAATGCAATAAATGCGCCAAAAGATCGCTAATTTCAGCCTTCTATGGCCCTGTAACCGAATGGCGTAGGGTAGGTTAGTTTAATCTTCTAAACTTCTAATCTATACATATAAAATCCTTTGTCCTGACTGACGGATCAACGCACAGCCTAAACCGCTGATCGTAGAGACCTGAAACTTGGAGGGTGTGTTCTTTGTATGACGTAGGCATCCGATAAGAAAGGATTTTTCGTAGTTCTACTCCTAAGGGGGTAAAAAAGGGGGGCAAAGTTTGTATGGGACAACGTGATTCCTTGGTCCAATCTACTTCAAATTTTGCATAAACATTCTATAACAGAATTGATAATCCCTTGACGGGGTTAAAAAGGAGTAGAAAGTTATTTTGGGGGTGATTTGCTTCGAAGTTGATATCAATACTCCTTAGTGCTTTTGATTTAAATTACTTTTTATTTACTAAATATTTATTATTATTAAACACATACAAATATTAAGAAAAAATAACAATAATAAATTAATGCTATAACTATAAATAAAATAAAATAAAACTAACTTAAACTAAAACTAAATAAAATTAACAAAAGGTTCCCCCCGCGGCATGGACCCAAAGACACTGGCAGCATTACCTCGCTGTATAGCAATGCTGATACGTTGTGCGAGGTAGCTGCCAGCTCTTTGGTCTCCTGTAGTGTCACAAAGACACTGGCAGCATTACCTCGCTGTATAGCAATGCTGATACGTTGTGCGAGGTAGCTGCCAGCTCTTTGGTCTCCTGTAGTGTCACAAAGACACTGGCAGCATTACCTCGCTGTATAGCAATGCTGATACGTTGTGCGAGGTAGCTGCCAGCTCTTTGGTCTCCTGTAGTGTCACAAAGCCAATTTTTATTTTGACACAATGTAAACGAAACGAAACTTCAAATTTTGCAAACCATATGTCTACGTTTGTCAACCACTTCCTGATCTGATCTCTGATAATAACTAATTATAATAGGTATTTGCATTTCACCAAGCTTTTGCTTTTACAAGCGCAGCGTGGGACGTCCACCAACGAGATGGACGGACGTTTTGGTGAAGGCCGCAGGTTCAGGGTGGGTGATTGGGCGTCAATGAGGGAGGCCTATGTCCAGCAGTGGACGTCCTACGGCTGAAATGATGATGATAATGATGAAGCTTTTATGTGAGTTCAACCTTTTTCGAATAAAATCTAATTGAGTATTCAAACATCATTGTTGAACTCGCATAAAAGCTTGGTGCAATGCAAATACATATAAAATGCTTTGTCCTAAAGTCCTAAATGACTGACTGGCGGATTAACGCACAGCCTAAACCGCTGTATGTAGAGACCTGAAACTTGGAGGATGTGTCTTTTGTATGACGTAGGCATCCGATAAGAAAGAATTTTCCGGAATTCCCACGGGATAAGGAATATACGGGATGTATATATTTCATCAATCGAGAGTGACCCTATCCCCATAACGAAGATTACTAAACTGTTCCAATTGGGCATGCAAGTAGACTATTAGAATAGGTATAAAGTTATTTCAATAATTTTGAAAATTCCCACGGGATAAGGATAAATTAGGATTTATATACTCAAATCAACTGGATCCTATCTCCGTAACTACAATTACTAAACTTTTCAAATTCAGTATAAACGTAAATGGTCATACATAACAGCAAAAAAACTTATTGCAGGATTTTTGGAAATTCCTGTGGGATAGATAATCTTTAAAACTTCCGAGCCGATTAAAAAAAAACTTTTACCAGTAAAAAGTTACACTATCCTTTATTGACATAGGCTACTTTTTTCCGGGAAAATGCAAAATTACCACGGGATAGAAAAAAAATCAACTTCGAAGCTCATTTTAAAATGTCTTTCACCAATAGAAAAGATACACTGTCCTTGATTAACATAGGATGCTATTTTCCGGATAAATGCAAAATTCCCGCGGTATAGAAAATAGTAAATTTAACTTCGGGGCTGAGTTTAAAAAAATTACCAATAGAAAGCTACACTATCCTTTATTGGTATAGGCTAGGCTACCTACTATTTATTCGGTAAAATGCAAAATTCCCGTGGGATAGAACGAAGTGAACATCACTTGAGGGTTGATTTGAAAATTTCTTTCACCAATAGGAAGCTACACCAACCATTATTTACATAGACTACTTTTCTCCGTGAAAAAGCAAAATTCCCACGGGAAAAAATAAGTGAATTCAACTACGGGGCTGATTTTAAAACTTCTTTTACCGGTAGAAAGCTATACACCTTTAAGGACATAGGCTACTTTTTCTCGGAGAAAATGTAAAATTCTCGCTTAAAAATAAGTGAAATTTTGCATAGAATAAGGACAAATTTGTTGAAATTCCCACGGGATAGGGAATAAACGGGATTTATAATATTCGCTAACTGATACTGATGATGATGAAATGATGAAATGATAATAATGCATTGTGGATGTTGCCGGTGCCGGATTTTTGTTTTATACAATGAAAGAGATGAAGAAGCTTTACCATAAATTGGAATTCTACGCGGACGAAGTCGCGGGCAAAAGCTAGTACTATATAAAAATCTCGTGTCACGGTGTTTGTTATCGAACTCCTCCGAAACGGCTTGACCGATTCTTATGAAACTTTTTTCACTATATTTGGTAGGTCTGACAATAGGTAGTAGGCTATTTTTTGTAAAGCTACCCCTATTATTCGCGGACGGAGTCGCGGGCAACAGCTAGTCTAATATATTTATAAAAATCTCGTGTCACGGTGTTTGTTATCGAACTCCTTCGAAACGGCTTGACCGATTTTATACAATTTTTTGTCCATATTCCGTAGGTCTGAGAATGGGTCGTTGGCTATTTTTATTTCCCTATTCTTCGCGGACGGAGTCGCGGGCAACAGCTAGTAACAAATAACAATTGTAAAGAAAACTCTGCTTCAGAAATAAATTACTTTATGACAAATTAAGATTATGAAAAAAGATACATTATGACAAATTAAATTCTCCCAAACGATAGAGAACTACCGACATATCTCAAAGAATCGCCAGACTCAAGTGGCAATGTGGGCAGGGCACATCACTCGTAGCACTGATGGCTGAAGTGGCCAAAAGGTTCATAAATGGCGTTTAAGGACCGGAAGATGCAGTGTAGGTAGGCCTCCAATAAGATGGAGCGACGACCTGATGATGACGATAATGATGAGGACTCGAAACAAACATTCGTATTTTTATATAAATACTAGCTGTTGCCCGCGACTCTACTTCACAATCAAGTTTTCTAACGACTACAGGTTGCATTATCTAGACACGCGGCAGCGTGTCAAGCCAAGTTCAAGCAAAGGGAACTGACGAAGCAGCGCTGTGTGTAATATTACACGAACCATTTGGAGCAACTTTTGACATAGGTACATATTACGTCAAACGACAAATTTAGTGCAAAATATTACGACATCAACATTTGCGCATTATCTATATTACAATATAATCTTAAAATGCCTCTGATAGGAGAAAAAATTTACATACCAAATTATATGCAATCGATGCTTCCAGTACACATCGCCGATCTATTCTCTATTAATCGCTGAAGAACCTTCTCACAATAAATGCGAGTGAATTGGTAAGTGATAAGTATGATGGCTCAATACTACTGATTGTTATGGATGATTTCGATATTGGGATTACAGTGACGTTTTAATACAGAATTAACTGATAAAATGAATAATTAGTGTATTGAAATAGAAAGGAGGTACCCAAAATAACTTGATTTTGATTGATAAAATCATACCAGTGACGATTCGTGCCGGATGTTTAAAAATGTGCAATTGTCATTATCATTTATAATCAGCATGGGGCGGAACAACTCAGAAAAACCCACACCCGTTATAGTACTTAAGATAAATACAACCAATTGCGACACAAAATTTATTCTTATTTATGTATATCAATGTAAAGCCATTTATATATTGCTGTTCATTACTTATCTATCATCATACAATAATAAATCCCGTAGTAGTCAAACGGCGAAGCCACGTAATATATGGACTACGGTGTAAAGTGAAGTTAGGACGTGTAGAGTAAGGATGCTTGGCTCTATATGAGATCTGATAACTTTTTGAAAGTGCAAGGAATGTGGTCTCGCCTTGGCATCATTTTACATGAAAATATTTTTGGTGGACTTCGCACTTGCACTTCGCCTAGCTCTACTTGGCGGGGGCACTTCCGTGCCCCCAGATCAAATCTGTAACCCAGAACCCTGTGGCAGAGTACGCTTGCCAGACAGCCAATAGAGACCAGTCTTAGACCAGTAGAGAAGGATCGAGAAGGCGGCGACCGCAGTGGGGAGCGACCCCTAATGACCACGATCAATCTGTGAAGAACTGAAACAATTTATAGCAATTAATAATGTATCACTACGAAACGGTCCTGTAACACAGAGTATCCTAGCGCAGGACCCTAAGTTGTAACTTTTTTTGTGAAAACTATTGAAATAAACGCTTTTTAATTTTTTTTTCATTTTTTCAATTACTTTGCTCACCTGCGACCAATAGTAACGTTTATGCAAGAAATGCGTGTTCATGCAGTTCCTCCATCTTCATACTGTACGAACACACACAAATCACACGAACCCAACTATCACCACCATCAAACTACACTGAATCGTTTCGAACTCAACCAGTATGCTTAGTATAAGTTTAACTTCACCAAAATACTTCTCGATCGCGTTTACGTAAAAAATTCAATTACTAGGGAAACATGGACAGCGCCTCCGCGGCCGCGCGTCCATGTTTCCATAGAATTGAAATTTTTACGTAAACGCGATCGAGAAGTATTTTGGTGAAGTAAAACTTATACTAAGCGTACAGTACCTCTACCATGAGTTTACACTAGTTTACGTGACCGTACTCGCTAGCGACGGCGTAAATTATTTGTATGGAGAATTGTACAGCGCCTCTAGCGGTTACTTACAGAAGTACAATTCTCCATACAAATCATTTACGCCGTCGCTAGCGAGTACGGTCACTGTGAACTATACCTCTACCATGAGTTTACACTAGTTCACAGTGACCGTACTCGCTAGCGACGGCGTAAATGATTTGTATGGAGAATTGTACTTCCGTAAGTGACCGCTAGAGGCGCTGTACATTTCTCCATACAAATAATTTACGCCGTCGCTAGCGAGTACGGTCACGTAAACTATACCACTACCATGAGCTTGCAGTGACCGTGCTCGATAGCGACTGCGTAAATGATTTGTATGGAGAAATGTACAGCAATTCCATACAATTCATTTACGCAGTCGCTATCGAGTGCGGTCACTGTGAACTCATGGTGGTGGTACTGGTGTAAACTCATAGTAGTGGTACTAGTGTAAACTCATGGTAGAGGTACTGAGCTCATCCTCGGAGTATCACAACCGTTCACTATGCTACCAAATGTTAGACTAACGAACCAAAACAATTATAATGTTATAGTGACAAATTAAAATAAATTATTTTGAACTGAAACCATTACTTTGCTCACCTTTTTTTTATTGAACCAAATATTTTGAACAGCTAAAGCTAAAAGATGTTGCTTGTTAATTTTTTAATAAATAAGTATTCATAATTACTAGGGCCCGGAATTTTGCGTGCGGCTATTGACAGATTTTAGGGAGAGAGCACCGCTTTTTATCGATGTTATCAACAAATCAGTAATTTTTTTTAATTTATTTTTTTATTCAATAAAACCTGAAACTTTCCGATGATACGTACTTTTTTCAGCGGTCAATGATGAAAAAAGTTCGAAATATCGTAAAGCTTAACCCATTTCAATTGCTTTATTGAAATCACTATAATTATATTTTATATTTTATAACTTGAGAAAAGATCCCTCTGAAACCACTTAACGTTATCCTTTGATAAAATAAAAAAGAAAATTGAAAATATTATTTAGTTCTTACCGCTAAAATAAAGTATTTTATAATAATATTCCAAGCAAAAATATGTTTACAATCATGTATTAAAGTTACAACTTAATTAACAGTTGTCGGTTAACGGCATTGATAATAGTCTGATAATATCGATAATATTGATAATAAAAACTTTTTAACAAAAAATTAAACCGCCGAAAAAACTGAAAAGCAAAAAATAATACCTTTTTTGTTTGACCTTAATCTAGGTCCCAGTTTGAAGTCGGTGCCTCAGCACTTAGCCAGGAGGAGTGGACCTATAATCGTCTACCTGATTGGCTTCTATCACTCCTCCTGGCTCGTGCTGAGGCACCGACTTCAAACTGGTACCTAGATTAAGGTCAAACAAAAAAGGTATTATTTTTTGCTTTTCAGTTTTTTCGGCGGTTTAATTTTTTGTTAAAAAGTTTTTATTTTATACTTTTTTTCCATCCTTGGGGTAATTTTTTTTCCAAATTTATAATACCAACTTCAACTACCCTATCTATCCAATAAAAAAGAATTATGAAAATCAGACTACTCTGTAAAAAGTTAGTCAATCATCCCCTGTTTTCCTACCCTTAGGGTAGGAATATTATTTCAAAATTTAAATGGGACCACCCTTGGGGTATACACTTTCCAATAAAAAAAGAATCATCAAAATCCGACTACTCTGTAATAAGTTATGCGTGGTCATATAGTACAATCAGTAACTGAACAATCAATCATCCCCTGTTTTTCTACCCTTAGGGTAGGAATATTGTTTCCAAATTTAAATGGGGCCACCCTCGGGGTATACGCTTTCCAATAAAAAAAAATCATCAAAATCGGACTACTCTGTAAAAAGTAATGCGTGATCATACATAAAAAAAAAAAAATTATATATATACACGTCGAATTGAGAACCTCCTCCTTTTGTTTTCGTCGGTTGAAAAGCGGTGCTCTCTCCCTACAATCTGTCAATAGCCGCACGCAAAATTCCGGGCCTTAAATTACTATACTAAATAAACGGGACTTATCACGCACAATAATATTTACCTCGACGTTTCGGCACAAAATAAAAAGGTAGTTTCAGCCACATTGCAGCAGCCGTGGTCACGAGTTAACTGTACCTCTACCATGAGTTTACACTATTTCACAGTGACCGTACTCGCTAGCGACGGCGTTAATGATTTGTATGGACAATTGTACTTCCGTAAGTGACCGCTAGAGGCGCTGTACAATTCTCCATACAAATAACTTACGCCGTCGCTAGCGAGTACGGTCACGTAAACTAGTGTAAACTCATGGCAGAGGTACTGAAGTGTAGGGTTTGTGGCCGAAACGTCGAGGTAAATATTATTGTGCGTGATAAGTCCCGTTTAGTATAGTAATTATGAGTGAAAAATCACGAAATTTTAAAACAGCAACTATTCATGATTATTTTTCAATAAAAATAAATGCAAAAAATTTAATTTCGAATATAATATATATCACAACTCAAAATCTTAGTGCGGCTAGGTATACGTTTTTCAAAAAATCAGACATATCGTAATTTCTCGAAAACAGTGCCACTTTTACTAAAGTACAGTCAAGTGCAAAAATAAGTATCTATTCGAACCACTCAAAAATATGTTACTACGGCCTTATTGCGTCGGAATAAGAGTCTGTGGTTACTTATTTTTGAAACTTTGAATAAGTTCATATTTTTACACTTGACTGTGCCTAATTTTTTGTTTGATTGTTTGATGTTAACGACCGCTTTAGCCTAGTTGGTAGTGACCCTGCCTACGAAGCAAGAGGTCCTGGGTTCGAATCCCGGTAAGGGCATTTATTTGTGTGATGAGCACGAATATTTGTTCCTGAGTTATGGATATTTTCTATGTACCTATTCAAGTATTTATTTGTCTATATAAGTATGTTTATCGTCGTCTAGTACCCATACATAGTACAAGCTTTGCTTAGTTTGGGACTAGGTCGATTTGTGTAAGATTGTCCCCTAATATTTATTTTATTTATTTATTTATTGATGTAATATGGTTCTATCTATCTCCCATTTCACACTGTGGTACTACTTACGGGACACCCTGTATATTTCTGGCCGGACACGACTATCAAGAACCAAACTTGTCCGACCAAGCCAGACACCTAGCAATCCTACTTAAGTAATATTGATCCAACAAATTGATATTCTAACGAAGAGCTTCAATATCAATTTGCCGCAAAGTAAACTATTAATTAGATAAAAAATAGTTAGATTGATATTGTACAGATTGTTATCAACACTTTGGCACCGTTTTGCTATTATTTCGTAAGCAAATTATCTAGTGATCTATATCTTATGTACTAGTTTTAATAATTAAAAGTGACGCGGTGGTGGGAGACAAAAACAAACAGCGTTTATCATAAACTGAAAGATACTATTTTATTTAAGGACGAATAAACTACGCGTGATTTAAGTATATCTGCTCCGTGTGTTTAGATGATTTTACAAATACAAAAACTTTATTGCTATTAAACTATTTTCAAAACACTGCAAAACTTTTTTCATTTGCGTACAAAAATTACCCTTGCCCATTCTCTACTTTTGCCCCTTCTTGATTATGGTGATATTGTGTTTCTTGACTTGAGGGAGGAGCTGCTTGACAAGCTTGAACGGCTGCAAAATGTGTGCGTTCGATATGTGTTTGGCCTGCGAAAGTACGACCACGTCTCCCATTTTCGCGAGCAGCTTCACTGGCTGCCTATTAGACGGCGGAGAGACATTCACATTCTGTGTCTCCTTTTCAATGTGTTGTTTAATCCTTCCTCTCCCTCGTACCTATCTGAAAGGTTTAGCTACTTGGCTACCGGAAGCGGGCACCGTTTGCGGTCCAGCTCCAAACTCACACTTGCCTTCCCGCCGAACACGGCGCGTTCTTACGCTAAATCTTTCAGTATCCATTCCGTGAAGCTGTGGAACGAGTTACCTTTGCTCGTTAGGGAGTCCCCGTCTGTGGCCTCGTTCAGGGAGAGGTTGAAGAAACTGTGGAAGTAGGGTACCTACTTAATCGTTTTATTTTTATTTACGTGTACTGTTTTTTTCGTATGTGTGTATTTTGTTCAGTGTTAGGTTAGGTATATTAAGTATATTTGTCGTAGTCACTATTTGTTGTTTATTTTGTGTATTTGTTTATATGTTATATTTTCTTTCTTCTCTCTGTACATAAATTATTGTTTGCCTATCTCTTTTTTTTTTAAGTTTTTCCTTTAATTCCAGGTTAGCTTGAAAAGATCCCTTTTAGGGATAAGTTCGCCTTTGTACTATTTTTGTTGTGTTGTTTTGTATTATTTTTGTGTTTTATGTACAATAAAGTGTTTACATACATACATACATACATACTATTTCGTGACCATTTGTCTCTGTTTTCGTTTTTAGGGTTCCGTAGCCAAATGACAAAAAACGGAACCCTTACGGATTCGTCGTGTCTGTCTGGCTGTCTGTCCGTCCCTATGTCACAGTCACTTTTTTCCGAAACTATAAGAACTATGCTGTTGAAACTTGGTAAGTAGATGTATTCTATAAACCGCATTAAGATTTTCACACAAAAATAGAAAAAAAAAACAATAAATTTTGGGGGTTGCCCATGTTAGTCCATGCCAATCTTTACATATGATATTAAGGATTATGGCATCACTATGTAGGTCTGTTTTGATATTGTAACACCGGTCTTATAGCTGTCACTTCTGTTCTGATTCTCTTGCGCCTCTATGTTCGTTCCGCGTACCTTAAATCTCACCCTGTTTTCTAATCTGGTTTTTATACTGATTTTCTCAATAATCAGTGTTTGTAAAGTTTACCCTATAGAAGGAACAAAGCTCACGTGTCCAATATACAACATATTTCATTTGCTCGCCCTACCACGCATCTACTCTGCCTATATCTTCATCTTCACCTCTACAGCCCATACTTAGAACTGAAACTCAAAAATTTTTTTTCATCAAACCCTTACGTGTGCGGTATCTATGGATAGGTCTTCAAAAATGATATTGAGGTTTCTAATATCATTTTTTTCTAAACTGAATAGTTTGCACGAGAGACACTTCCAAAGAGGTAAAATGTGTAGCCCTCCCTGTAACAGGGGGTACTTCTGAAATAAGAGAATGATAAAACTAAAAAAAATATATGATGTAAATTACCATGTAAACTTCCACCGAAAATTGGCTTGAACGAGATCTAGTAACTAGGTAGTTTTTTTTAATACGTCATAAATCGTAAACCGAATTTTTTTATAGATAATGGTACGGAACCCTTCGTGCGCGAGTCTGACTCTCACTTGACCGGTTTTTTATTTTTTAAAAACATTAAATGTCACGAATAAATGTTCCACACGGCGGTTTTTAATTACCTACTTTGCTAACCCGCGCCATTTCGACGCGCGACGCGAAGGTCGTGGGTGAACAAAGTAATTGTTTCAGTTCATTGATATGGACCACCGCAAAGTAACACCTGATTCAATAAATTATTTTTAATCTGTGTTTAGGAGTTGAAAAATATTAATCTCTAACCAAAATGGAATGCTGCTAAGTCAATCTTGATAGTTATGGAGAGCGCCCAAGGGAAATATCCGGCGATACTTATCCTACTGCTGAAATTTTCAAAAAAAGCGCGTCTTGAGTGTCCGTAGAGTATTGTTGCTACGAGCTACCTTAAGTATACGTACATCTAGGCATGGCGGGTGTCTGTCTGGACGACGTCCTGCTAGAGTAGGAAGAATCTACAGGTTCTCTAAACTCCGAATTAATTAATACTGATTTTGCCAAGAGATTCTCGGTATTAAGTACTCTTCCCACGCGTATGTGACAAAATGCCAAAATGGAAGAATTCTGAGCCACTGTAATTTTTGATGAGGCACAAAGGCGTAAGTATCAGTGCCCTGCTTTTGTCATGGAGTTCTTTATGTTCTTTGAGTCAGAGGACATTTTGGAATGTTAAGTGATTATTTTTTTTAATGCATTAAACTTTTCTATTTCAAATTATTACATACCCGGCCTAGTTACACTGTAAGTACCTAGGTCCTAGTTTATTTCTCTGGAGTAAATTTTTCATAATAAAATTTTCCTTAAGAGTTTATTATCAAGTTCCGTGGTAGTATAATCTTTTATCTTAGATATTTAGATTATATGATAAGTTTGCCCTGGCATGCAGGACGTGATTAAGTAGAAATTAATTTAATAATCATTATTAGCACATTATATTATATATTTTTTATTATTTTTATTTTATATTTTTTTGTATAGAAAAGTAAGAAACTAATTTCAATATTTTGTCATTTAGTTATCTACTTTTTTCAAAATTAATTATTGAAAATATTTTGGTTGATGACGTCAGATTATAATTGAGGGCTCCCACACTGCCAAATTTCTAAATCTATCTAAATGCGTACGATAAGGCAACCCTTTTAATTATTTTTTGCGTAGTGGTACACTGTAACTAGTGTAGTGTCACTTTACTGGCACTGTCAAAGTACTAGATGTCAGACAGCGGGTCCAAATCAAACTCCGTAGTTATAATCCACGCGTAAATTGTGAAGAATTCTAACCACAGAATACAGTACGACTTGGACCGGTCACGCAATTTACAAATGAAGGTCATTGCTTATTTGTTATATAATAAATTCATTACATAATATTAAAATTAAATAACTACAGAAAACGAGTTAAAAAGCATTTATCTCGAAATAAAAAATAATAAATAAAAATAATAAATTAAATCGAGGCATTTTCCGTTGAGATAAACACGATTATTGATACAATACCAATTTGTGCGATTATGACATTGATGTGACACATAATAAAAGAAAAAGTAGAAGTGATTCGAGCAAATTGTTTATTTTGCCACGACAATGGCAATGTTATCAATCGTGTGTGATTATTAATATTGAAATTCAAAGAATGACAGTGAATCATAATTTCAATTACAGATTGCTAATCTTGCCGTCTTTATATAACATAAATCATATAATCGAAATGATGTAGGTGCATATTTATTATGCGTGTAAATAAACAGCACTTCGGCGACCGAACTCTTCTCTGGCTAAAATTTGAATGCTCGCTTTTTCTCAGAGGTAAGACCAAGCTAGACTCGAAAATGTAATTCAAGACCTACATGGGTTGCCAATACGCCGTGGTGGCCTGGTGGTTTGGCCTATTGCCTCTCAAGCAGAGGGTCGTGGGTTCGAATCCGGGCTCGCACTCAGTTTTTCGGAATTTATGTGCGAAAAAATATTTGAAATTTACCATGAGCTTTACGGTGAAGGAAAATATTGCGAGGAAACCTGCACATACCTGAGACGAAATTCAATGGTGCGAGTGAAGTATCCAATCCGCAATGGTCCCGGGTGGAACTACGACCCAAGGCCCCTTTGATTCTGAGAGGAGGCCAGTGCCCTGCAGTGGAGCATATATAGTCTGGGATGATGATGATAATGGGTTGCCACTAATAATATTATGTTTGCGTTAGTGTATTTATAATTTTTACAAGAACGCAGTAAGAACCTACTTAAGTATTTATGGTAGCTTTAAACATACGATTTGAATAAACAAGTCAATTCAATTACTTACACGAATACAAGATGCCCTGTTAAATATTTAACCATTGAAGATTTTTCGTAGTAAAACTGTTAGTGCACTTGTTTTCAGGTCATAATAACATTTGGTACGTTATATCAGGTTATATAAACAATAGTTATGTATGAACAACGTTATGTGCAATTTAAATATTAATGCATAGCTATTCGACAAAATAACAGGCCAAAAATAACTTATTTATTACTAGCTTTTGCCCGCGACTCCGTCCGCGTAGAATTAGTAATTTGGGCAGCTTATTTTTTTATCCAAGTTGCTTTTTCATCAATTACGGCTCTCGTTAGTTCCTCGATATAAAAAAAATACCTCCCCCCGCACCCTCTCCCAACCCGACCCCCCCCCAAACCCCCCCCCCCCCGCACACCCGCGTTCATATTCGCCACCGTACTCCCAAGTCAAGCGTGCCTATAGAAGTTTTACTTCAAAAACCCCCGATTTTGAAACATTCTTCCGCTCCGCTCCGCTGCTGTTGGTGTTAGCGTGATGATTATATAGCCTATAGCCTTTCTCGATAAATGTGCTATCTAACACTGAAAGAATTTTTCAGATCGGAGCAGTAGTTCCTGAGATTAGCGTGTTCAAACAAAAAAACCTGTTCGATAAATTCTTAAAATAGACGTATCATTCTTATTTGTGAACCAATTCAAATGAAACAAAGACTAAATGTTAATCCAAGAAAATACCAATATATCAGTGAAAACCGCATCCTTCTAGGTTAAGCCGTTTCTGAGATTAGCGCGCACAAACGCACAGACAAACAGACAAACAGACAAACAGACAATAATTCTAAAAATCATTGTTTTGGGTTCTGTTGCGCTAATAAATAGCCCTAGTGACAGTTTTTCTCAAATATCTTCAATGTACAGACACCGACTTGTTACAGATTTATTATATGTATAGATGAACTGAAACAATTACTTTGGTCACCCGCGACCTTATAGGACCTTAGCAAAGTAATTGTTTCAGTTCATTAATATGGACCTCCGCAAAGTAAGGCCTGATTCAATAAAGTATGTAAACTATTTAAGTAATTATTTTTTTTTTTTTTTTTTTTTTTTTTATGATATAGGGGGCAAACGAGCAGACGGATCGCCTGATGGTAAACGATTACCGTCGCCCATGGACACCTGCGACACCAAAAGAGTCACAAGTGCGTTGCCGGCCTTTTAGGTAGGAGTACGCTCTTTTTTTGAAAGCTTGAAGGTCATATCGGTCCGGGAATACCGCAGCAGGAACCTCATTCCAGAGCTTTGCTGTGCGAGGCAGGAAATTTCTGGAAAAACGCACAGTAGAAGACAACCAACCATCCAGATGGTGAGGATGGAAGTGTTGTCGCGTAGGGCGGTGGCGGAAGGATGCGGCAGGGATCAACCCGAATAACTCCTCGGAGCACTCTCCGTTGTACATGCGATAGAAGATGCACAGTGAAGCTACATCTCTACGCAGCGCCAAGGAATCAAGCCCATCAGAAGTTCGTTGGCAGCCGACTATTCGAGTCGCTCTCCGTTGTATGCGATCCAGAGGGAGAAGCTGGTACCGGGGAGCCCCCGCCCACAGATGAGAGCAGTATTCCATATGTGGGCGAACCTGCGCCTTATAAAGCTGAAGGCGGTGGGCTGGAGTGAAATACCGTCTCGATCTGTTGAGCACGCCGAGCTTCTTCGAGGCTAATTTAGCCTTACTCTCCAAGTGGTCGCGGAACTGGACTTCACTCGAGATGTCAATACCAAGGATTCCGATACTGGCTGTGGTAGCAAGGGGAGTGCCTTCGAAAAGAGGTGACGCGACAAACGCAGACAAACAAACAAACAAACAAGGGGAGTGCAAACGCAAACGCAAATTATGTTTTACAACTCAAATTTGAAGTAGATATTTACAACCGATTGAGCTGAAATTTTGCATGCATGTATAAATCCGATAACAAAGCAATATTATTATGGCAGGGAGCTGATCTGATGATGAAGCTAGAGGGTGGCCATAGGAACTCTGTAATAAAACAACACGACCGCATCGAGTTTTGGCTCGTTTGATTCGTCTTGATGAGTACTTTCGTGAGCAAAGTCACCATACACCGTTTTCTTTACTTATTATTAAAACATTGTTTTTTTATATAAGAGGGGGCAAACGAGCAGACGGGTCCCCTGATGGAGAGCGCACACCGTCACCCATGGACACCCGCAACACGAGGGGAATCACAGATGCGTTGCCGACCCTTTTAGGAATTAGTCCCCCTTTTAGGAGGACCCTTTTAGGAGGCATTGTGCGGAGGTACGGGACCCTTCATGTACGAGTCATGTTTTTTCTGTATTGAGCGGAGAGTTCTTAATTTTGTAACGGCATTTGCTAACACTAGAGTAACAATTGACGACACGCAAATAAAGTGACATTAAAACAATTTTATTTTGCGGCTCCCAGACTATTGTACTGTACTATTTGCTAGGTAAGAAATAGTTGACCAGACGCAATATAATGTTATTGTGGTTTCTAATTCTAAATTTAATGAAGTATATACCTACCCATTATAACTAGGGCTGCCACCTTTAAAAAAACAGACCCGGTGAACATCGCAATTTCTCAAATTTTCCGCCCTTACTTTACTACGTTGATTAATATTCAGATAAGCAGTTTCGCTCGTTGGTCCATAAATTCTCCATCAATGCAAAACATGTTTAACGAATGTATTACTCATAGGAATTGATAACATTTCGCCTATTATACAGGGTGGAAAAAAAGTCGGGCCCTGGAGGGAAACTACTTTAAATCCTTAAGTTGCTCATTTTACTTAAAGGAGACATTCCTTTATTTTTAAAAAGGAACCAAACTGCATTCAAAGATTTTCTAAAACTCGCTTGCCTCGCCCGAGACACGAACCAACTAAAATTAAAAAAAAAACAAACACTCACTTCAATTAATTAAATTTTAATTATTATACCTACTTATCGATAGGATTATTATTCAGGATAAAATTTCTCTAACAAACATTTGGTCTTACTCTCGTCTGTCGTACAAGATATCCATGAAGAATACTTCCCTATTTAGTACACAATTTCTTTAATGAACATTACCCAGTTTTTACTGTTCACTTTCAATAAGTAAAAGACACGTAACAGTTCTCTTATCTCTCCAACATTTCAACACTTTGCTGAAAGCTACACAAAATGAATTTCAACGGAGACTAAATTTGTGTATGCGGAACGAGGGGGCTCATTTCGAGAAATTAATCAGTTAAATAATTTCAAATTGATGAACTAAAACAATTACTTTGCTCACCCGCGACCTTACAATAGTTACGTTTATGCAAGAAATGTGCGTTCATGCAGTTCCTCCACCTCCACACTGTACGAACACACACAAATCACATAAACCCAACCATCACCACCACCAAGCTACACTGACGCGTTTCGAACTCAACCAGAGCTCATCTTCAGAGTTACCACAACCGTATGCTATGCTACCAAATGTTAAACTAACAAACCAAAACAAATGTTTTAACTTGTCACTGTAACTTCTCAAGTACCCACTTTATTTTTCTTATTCTCAAACTACCCCACAAAAATTAACTTTTATTGACATATTTAAAACTACCTTGAATTTTTTGTTTATTTATTTATAAGGCATATTTAATTAATACTAACTGTTCAAATTCGACCCAAGCCGCAGTAAAGGAGAAGATACTAAATTTACCTGTTCATTAATAATAGACCCCATAGTGTTGTACCTAATTATTTCCATGCATTCCAGAGCATCCAGACGCAACCCCTTGCCGCAATAATGTAACACTTCATAAGAATCTGAATCTAACAATGAATGATTTGATTCCAACAAATGTTTTGCAAAATTCGATCTATCTGGATGCTCATTCCTATATGCCGAAACATGCTCTTTAAATCTAGTATTAAAACTTCGGCCTGTCTGTCCTACGTATATCCCATTGCAGTCATTACAACATTGCAGTTATTACGTAGGACAGACAGGCCGAAGTTTTAATACTAGATTTAAAGAGCATGTTTCGGCATATAGGAATGAGCATCCAGATAGATCGAATTTTGCAAAACATTTGTTGGAATCAAATCATTCATTGTTAGATTCAGATTCTTATGAAGTGTTACATTATTGCGGCAAGGGGTTGCGTCTGGATGCTCTGGAATGCATGGAAATAATTAGGTACAACACTATGGGGTCTATTATTAATGAACAGGTAAATTTAGTATCTTCTCCTTTACTGCGGCTTGGGTCGAATTTGAACAGTTAGTATTAATTAAATATGCCTTATAAATAAATAAACAAAAAATTCAAGGTAGTTTTAAATATGTCAATAAAAGTTAATTATTGTGGGGTAGTTTGAGAATAAGAAAAATAAAGTGGGTACTTGAGAAGTTACAGTGACAAGTTAAAACATTTGTTTTGGTTTGTTAGTTTAACATTTGGTAGCATAGCATACGGTTGTGGTAACTCTGAAGATGAGCTCTGGTTGAGTTCGAAACGCGTCAGTGTAGCTTGGTGGTGGTGATGGTTGGGTTTATGTGATTTGTGTGTGTTCGTACAGTGTGGAGGTGGAGGAACTGCATGAACGCACATTTCTTGCATAAACGTAACTATTGTAAGGTCGCGGGTGAGCAAAGTAATTGTTTTAGTTCATTAATATGGACCTCCGCAAAGTAACGCCTGATTCAATAAATTAATTACAAATTGATAATAAAATAAGTCAATGTTAGATTTTACGATCATTTTTATTTTTAAAACCAAATGTTTGTTAGAGAAATTTTATCCTGCATAATAACCCTATCAATTAGTATAATAAAATAGCGTTTGTTTTTTTTTTAATTTTAGTTGGTTCCAGTCCCGGGCGAGGCAAGCGAGTTTTAGAAAATCTTTGAATGCAGTTTTGTTTCTTTTAAAAAATAAAGGAATGTCTCCTTTAAGGAAAATGAGCCAACTTAAGGATTTAAGGTAGTTTCCCTCCAGGGCCCGACTTTTTTTTCCACCCTGTATATGTAGGTACAGGGTGACATCGGAGACGTGATCCATAATTATATTTTCTGGATCCACTCATGATTCTACTATCAACTTTTATTATGGGAGTAATATCGAAATCGGTAGAAAAAAATTGAGCCTCCCATACTAAAAGCAATCAACTGGTTTCGCAATTTGTATGGAGACGTCGATTTTGTGTTTACGTTTTCGAAGTTGGTCCCATATTAAAAGTTGATCGTAATCATGAGTGGATCCAGAAAACATAATTTTGGATCACGTCTCCGATGTCACCCTGTATAAGGCAATTCCGTAAAATTTGTGACTTTAAACACCTCAACCCATTGTAAATCAACCTGACGTCGATGGAAAAGTCGTTTTTACGAACTGAGGATAATGAACTAAAACAATTACTTTGCTCACCCGCGACCTTACAATAGTTACGTTTATGCAAGAAATGTGCGTTCATGCAGTTCCTCCACCTCCACACTGTACGAACACACACAAATCACATAAACCCAACCATCACCACCACCAAGCTACACTGACGCGTTTCGAACTCAACCAGAGCTCATCTTCAGAGTTACCACAACCGTATGCTATGCTACCAAATGTTAAACTAACAAACCAAAACAAATCAATTCAATGGTCTTTATTACTTACAGAGTGATGGTTTAGCTATGGGTTCACCTCTGAGTCCTTTAATGGCAGATATATTTATGGATCATTTTGAGAATCAGTATATTGTGGGTAATAGTAATATTGTGTACTATTTTAGGTATGTCGATGATTTGATCCTATGCTGGAGAGGGAGTATGAGACAGCTTGACGTGTTTATTAATGGTTTGAATAACAAGCACGTAAAGATAAGGTTCAAAAAAGAATTGGAGGAAAATTGTTCGTTGAGCTTTTTGGATTTAACGATTTCAAAATTAAATGGTAAACATCAATTTAAAATATACCGTAAGCCCACGTACACAGATGCTGTTATACCAGCATCTTCTAATCATCCGTGGCAGCATAAACTGGCTGCTTTCCATTGTTATGTTAATAGATTGTTGACTGTGCCTCTTTCTAAGGAACATTTTGATTTAGAGTTGAGTACTATTTATCAGATAGCGATCTCAAATGGTTATACAAAATCAATGGTAGATAGTTTAGTTCAAAAGAAGCAGGCACGGTTAGTAAATAGCATGCTTTACGCTGCGTTACCTTCTCAGTCTACTAACAAATATAGATCTAGCATCTCTTACGTTGGGGGGTTGTCTGATAAGATTTATGGCATTTTAAAATCAAACAATATTAATGTTGCCTTTAAGACTAACAACTCTTTGTACTCTAGGCTATGTAACCACAAAGAACAGGTAGATAAGGGAACTAGATCGGGGGTATACAAGCTTACTTGTAATGACTGCAATGGGATATACGTAGGACAGACAGGCCGAAGTTTTAATACTAGATTTAAAGAGCATGTTTCGGCATATAGGAATGAGCATCCAGATAGATCGAATTTTGCAAAACATTTGTTGGAATCAAATCATTCATTGTTAGATTCAGATTCTTATGAAGTGTTACATTATTGCGGCAAGGGGTTGCGTCTGGATGCTCTGGAATGCATGGAAATAATTAGGTACAACACTATGGGGTCTATTATTAATGAACAGGTAAATTTAGTATCTTCTCCTTTACTGCGGCTTGGGTCGAATTTGAACAGTTAGTATTAATTAAATATGCCTTATAAATAAATAAACAAAAAATTCAAGGTAGTTTTATAATATGTCAATAAAAGTTAATTTTTGTGGGGTAGTTTG
Source organism: Archips crataeganus (assembly GCA_947859365.1). Lineage (NCBI taxonomy): Eukaryota > Metazoa > Arthropoda > Insecta > Lepidoptera > Tortricidae > Archips > Archips crataeganus. The sequence continues at coordinate 12,663,138 of OX402065.1, read as the reverse complement.
AGAATAAGAAAAATAAAGTGGGTACTTGAGAAGTTACAGTGACAAGTTAAAACATTTGTTTTGGTTTGTTAGTTTAACATTTGGTAGCATAGCATACGGTTGTGGTAACTCTGAAGATGAGCTCTGGTTGAGTTCGAAACGCGTCAGTGTAGCTTGGTGGTGGTGATGGTTGGGTTTATGTGATTTGTGTGTGTTCGTACAGTGTGGAGGTGGAGGAACTGCATGAACGCACATTTCTTGCATAAACGTAACTATTGTAAGGTCGCGGGTGAGCAAAGTAATTGTTTTAGTTCATTAATATGGACCTCCGCAAAGTAACGCCTGATTCAATAAATTATTTGAACTGAGGATACGTTGTCCGATGAAAGTTTGAACTTTTCTCGCCGCCCGGACTTATCGATGTTAAACCCGTAACTCGGATAATATATGCACTATTCAGACCCGTAGACTCCGGGTTAATTCCGGAGAGGTGGCTGTTCTAATTATAACCTAGCATTGTGTGTGACTCAAAAATACTTAAAATTAAAAATAAAAAAAATTATTAATTAAATTACCACATGAATATGCTTTTTTTTTCGATTGGCTCCCGATTTAATGTGTTTTTATAAATTTTTGAGTCACACATAATGTCCTAATCGGTAAATGACTTCGATCAACAATACAACTGTTGATCGAAGGTAAATGACAATGATGCTATAATCAAAAAGCTGCACTTATTTAGCTCCGTACCCAAAGGGTAAAAACGGGACCCTACTATTACTGGGACTTCACTGTCCGTCTGTCCGTCTGTCACCAGGCTATATTTCACGAACCGTGATAACTAGACAGTTAAAATTAAAGATGATGTATTTCGGTTGCCGCTAAAACAACAAATACTAAGAAAACGAATAAAAGATTACTAAGATATCCACTTCACCACATATACGAGTATGTGGTAAGAGCTCGTCTAAATATAGATATGTGAAACAATCACAAACGTGTACAGAATAGTACAAACCACGTCAATAATTATAAAATAGACGTAATAATCAATTGCTTCATGCGAAATTAATGTGAGTCATAAATAGAGTGAGTAACCAATGATCTTAAGATTCCAATTAAACTGATAAAATAAAGCGTAATATGCACGCGTAGGTATTTCACCTGGTAATGATTTAATTTACCTATTTACCAATTTATCTACTAATGTAATTAAAGTGCAAAACATAAGCTATTGCCGCCAAATTTTAATCCTGCTAATCCTCCTAAATCTTATTATCTTTACGTTGCTAATGTTATACATGTTACAGTAACTTTGTCTGTCTATACTATACTATCCTGTCACGCTTAAACCGCTGAATTGCTTTATATGAAATTCGGTATGGAGACACTTTGAGACCCTGCGAAGGAAATAGGCCAAGTAGAAATTATCCCTATCCTAGAAAATTTACGGCGGCGAAATTACATAAATATGATTAATAGATGAATAAACATGACATACAATTATTTGAGGTGCCACGAGAAAAATCAATAAATCACGAGAAATACTACGAATATTCCAACAAACGGCATTGTAAGCCGAGCCCGCCATCGACGTGCGATTGTTGACGCCCACTGATAGTTTCTTGTCCCTCATTTGCATACAAAAGTGCAACAGTGAGAACGCCTTGCTAACTCTGTTAAATAGACAGGGTATAGTGAAAATAAGAGGAAAGTTGGGCGAAGAAAGAAATCCTGGCTCCGTAACATCAGGGAGTGGACGGGGATCGCGAGCGCTGCCGAGCTTTTCCGCCTCGCTAAGGACAAGAAAAAGTACACGGAGCTAACGGCCAACCTTCACTAGTTGGAGTGGCACTGAAAGAAGAAGAAGTGAAAATAAACGGATCACTTACGTCTCAAAACGAGTTTAACTCGACATGTCGAGATTGGTCGTCATCCAAATTTTAACCGGGATAGTGGTTGGTCAGTACCCCCCGAGTTGGAAAACAGTGTTGAATGTTCGTACTGCGTCAACGGTGAGTGTGAGCGAACCTTTACAAAGTGATGTGGTTAGTGTTGTGTGCTACCCTACATTTGACAATGACAATAAAAGTGATGATGAAAACGGGGGTAGTTGTGTGTCGCTGTCAGTTGCGTCGAGTAGCCGCGCGATCAAGGCGTTAGCACGCAGTGCACGTTTGGCAGCCGCCGTGACGTGCGACTCCGAGAGGAAGGGCTACGGATTAGCCCGAAACATGTCGAGTTAAACTCGTTTTGAGACGTGAGTGATCCGTTTATTTTCACTATGAGTGAGTCTCACGGTAGTTTCATGTTTAAAGAGACAGGGAGTAGTTCTACTAATTTTTTGAATCAGGCGTTACTTTGCGGAGGTCCATATTAATGAACTAAAACAATTACTTTGCTCACCCGCGACCTTACAATAGTTACGTTTATGCAAGAAATGTGCGTTCATGCAGTTCCTCCACTTCCTAGTTAGTTCATGAAAATTAACAGTTAACAAGAGAAACATATGTACAAAGACGAACTTATCCCTTAAAGGGATCTCTTCCAGTTAACCTTTGAACGATTGACAGGACACCAGAGACAAGAGTAGGCATACAATGCAGAGTAAAAAGAGTCGAAATCAAAAGTAAACCCAAACCAATAAACTTAACATAATCAATACACAAACATACAAAGAATACACGCAAGTACACACTAATATAATATATCATGAATACAGAAGACTAATACATATCATATCAACATAAATAGACTAACTACATAAAAATTACATAAATACATTTATTATTTAATCGTATGGCGTAAAACATTAAACAATTACACTAAAGAAAGAAACTACATACTACTTATAAATCCACATTCAGGGTCCCCAGCCACGAGATTGCGTCAGGTGTCAGATTGTATAGATCTCCAGGGGAGCCCGAGTATGAGTGTAGAGGGCAGCGCTGTACAATGTGCTCCATAGTTTGAGCCTCCTCGCCGCATTCGCAGAGGGCCGAGTCCCGCCAACCCCACTTGTGTCGGAAGTAGTTACAGCGTCCGTGCAAACATAAATTCCGTAAATACATTAATATACGCATATACACTAAACAGAGAATACAATAGAGGTTGTCTCTATTCAAGAGGAACTGTCAAGCCAGTACGCCCTTAAGCGACTCCGGAAGATGGCTACCGACTGTGACTGCCTGATTTTACTCGGCAACCGATTCCACAGACTAACAGCGTGCACGGAGAAGGATTTGGAATAGGATTTCGATTTAGTTACAGGAAAAGCTAACTAATCTTAATAATATTAAGTCAAGATGTTAAGTATACAATATTTAGGTCAGTCCACAACGACGCCCTGTAAGGGCACATAATAAAGAACTAAATTAAAGAGCCGATGTTAAAATATGACAAGGAATTACAACATTATAATTATAGCCATGATTAATATTAATTGTTGTTAATATCTTAACCAAACTGACAAATTGTTCCCAGACAACTTCGATCAACAATACAATTGTATTGTTGATCGAAGCCAGACAAAGTCGCGGGCAACCGCTAGTAATAAGTAAATAAGCGGCATAAGATTCTTCAAAGGCTTCTTATCACTCTAGTGTTGTAATTTTGTGTTTTTTTAGTCTAAAAATTTGGTCGGTTTCACTTTGTTTTATTGTGTTTCAATGTATGATGTCCCAAAAGAAGATCAGCGCCGTTCACAAGACCGGCAGTTTGCAGATTTGGGACCATTTATTAATTATATGACATGCGCATTTTTATTTTATTCTTTTTTTATTTTTTTCTCCTACATGTTGTAACGAATAGGTACCTTAATGTTTTCTTTCAAGTCAATTGGGTCACCTATTGTAAAAAGTTTTTGTTGTTCATAAATTTAATTTTAATTCAAGCTTTTTTGGCTGTAAAACGCTCGTTCCCTAAATATCAGAAGTGCAAATACTAGATTGCCGATTTACCCTATTTCTAAAATACCAAATTCCCTGAATACCAGACTTTCCTGTCACCGTGTTTTTCTCTATATCGGATTGCCAAAAAGCTTGTTTTCAATACACCATGTTCCATTCAAAACTGAATTCCCATAATACCAGATATAGTTTAGATAAAGTTTTTGTTGTTCATAAATTTAATTTTAATTCAAGCTTTTTTGGCTGTAAAACGCTCGTTCCCTAAATATCAGAAGTGCAAAATACTAGATTGCCGATTTACCCTATTTAATACCAAATTCCCTGAATACCAGACTTTCCTGTCACCGTGTTTTTCTCTATATCGGATTGCCAAAAAGCTTGTTTTCAATACACCATGTTCCATTCAAAACCGAATTCCCATAATACCAGATATAGTGAAATCACCAGGCTCGTAAAACAGGACCTGGCCTCCCCACGACGACCACGACCTGCCTGACGAGTCGGGTGATTTCACTATCAGTACGCTTAGTATAAGTTTTACTTCACCAAAACACTTCTCGATCGCGTTTACGTAAAAATTTCAATTCTATGGAAACATGGAAGCGCGCGCGCGGAGACGCTGTCCATGTTTCCCTAGTAATTGAATTTTTTACGTAAACGTGATCGAGAAGTATTTGGTGAAGTAAAAACTTATACTAAGCATACTGGTATTATTATGGGAATTCGGTTTTGAATGGAACATGGTGAAAACAAGCGTTTTTGGCAATCCATTTTGAGAAAAACACGGTGACAGGAAAGTCTAGTATTCTGGGAATTTGGTATTTTAAAAATAGGGTAAGTCGGCAATCTAGTATTTTGCAATTCTGATATTAAGGGAACGAGCGCTCTTAATTGACATTTATCGACATTATCCTCCAATCTGACATTTTAAAGATGTGATTTAAAAATCAGTCCCCTGGTTCATTAAAACCCCCGTGTAAGCGAAAACGCTACCCGGAAGGAGCCAACTCCAAAAAGTCTACTGCGCTCGAACAACTTTTTTAAACACCAATTATCCTTTCTCACCCACGGTCACCTTTCTCACCCACGGTCAAAAATTTGGGTATCGTCATGGATCAGACGCTTTCCTGGTCGGCTCATGTCTCGGAAGTCAGCCGCAAACTCTTTGCTTCGGTACATTCTCTCAGACGCCTGCAAAGTTTCCTCCCTCTTCATACCAAGATTACTTTGGCTCAATCCCTTCTTCTCCCTCTCCTTGACTACGGGGATATTGCCTATCTCGATCTCTCTGAGCAGCTACTTGACAAGCTTGAGCGTCTTCAGAACGTATGCATACGCTTTATATTCGGTCTCCGGAAATACGACCACGTGTCCTGTTTTCGCGCTCAGCTGAAGTGGCTCCAATTCGTCTGCGCCGTAATGTTCACATCCTGTCGTTGCTTTTTAATGTCCTTTTTAAACCACAGTCCCCTTTCTACCTTTTCGAAAGATTTAATTACTTGGCTGCTGGATCTGGGAACTGGTTGCGGCCAAGTAATAATCTTTCGTTAGCTTTTCCTGTAACTAAATCCAAATCCTATTCCAAATCCTTCTCCGTGCACGCTGTTAGTCTGTGGAATCGGTTGCCGAGTGAAATCAGGCAGTCGCAGTCGGTAGCCATCTTCCGGAGTCGCTTAAGGGCGTACTGGCTTGACAGTTCCTCTTAAAAAGAGACAACCTCTATTGTATTCTCTGTTTAGTGTATATGCGTATATTAATGTATTTATGTAATTTTTATGTAGTAAGTCTATTTATGTTCATATGATATGTATTAGTCTTCTGTATTCATGATATATTATATTAGTGTGTACTTGCGTGTATTCTTTGTATGTTTGTGTATTGATAATGTTAAGTTTATTGGTTTGGGTTTACTTTTGATTTCGACTCTTTTTACTCAGCATTGTATGCCTACTCTTGTCTCTGGTGTCCTGTCAATCGTTCAAAGGTTAACTGGAAGAGATCCCTTTAAGGGATAAGTTCACCTTTGTTACAATAAAGAGTTTTACATACATACATACATTATCTGCTAATCAATTAGAGATAAGCTGCCGCTTTACCTTATAATTTGTACCATACGGCATGCAGCACTGATTTCGAACACAAATAAAAGGCAGTGTGTCGATAGTTTTCGTCAAAGCACAGGAGTAAGCCCTTCGCTTACACAGCTCACTCGGACGCTCCCGGACTCTTCGTTGTTCTTTTTTATAACTTAATACACAAGTGAGAATGCAGATCAAACAGGAGATTCAGGCGAGTGGAGAAGTGAACGATGATACCTATCATTTGGGAAATTTCTTCATGGATTACATGATCCAGTTTCCTGAAGACCATGCTTGGCAGGTGGGTTTGCTTTTAAAAATAAGGTTCTGTTTTAGTACTTTAGGCTTGTTTCAGTAGAGTACACTGCGGTGCTCGATCGATTACGTTTATAAGTCGGTAGGACCACGGTACTGCAGTTCAAATCAATCTTCAAAAAAACATTAATATCTAAGGCGCACTATAAAATTAATGAATATATCATGGATAGGGATGTTTGGAAATAATTACAATCCAGATTGACTATCCTTAGTTTCAAATAGTTGTAAAAATTTAGTTGTGTTACTTATATACTTTAGTGGGAAGCCTAGAATAACATTTCTAAGCCAAATAAAGGAGACCGCCTCGTATGAGGAATTCAAAAGACTGGCTCTAAGAAGAGAAGGTTGGCGATTACTCCACCGACAAGAGCATAGCTAAGATTATTTAAAAGCGAAAAAGTTTTTCGGGTGCGCCGGTGGGATAATCTTAGATTCGGTGAGCAGCCGTACTGCTAATAAAATAAATAATAAGAGCATAGCTATTAAATAAATGACGATGAAAGACTTTAGATGTTTGTAGTTTAATAACATTGTATTGTACATCCAGATTCATTGCAGATCTACAATGTTATTCTATTTTAAACTTATTTACCGAATTCTTCTGAACAAGGTTTTCCTGTCCGGTGGTAGACTCTTCGACAAGTGCTTGAAATAGCCTAAATTTAATAAAGATATTTTGGCCCCGACTTTGTAATGCTGTACTGTAAACGTCCATAAGGCAAAGAACATTGACTGGATGAAATTTGGTATCGAGATAGTCTGAGACCCTGGGAAGTTTATAGGATAGTTTTTATTCCGAAAAATTTGCATAGTTATAATTGATTTAGGTAACGGCTCTTTAAATTTTATAACAAATAATTTATCTATTAGACCAGGTAGCTGATATAAACAATAAAAGTCAATAAACCAAAATATTTTAGAGCTAAACTAATATTTGTTTAAATAATAATTTCCTTTCTAGAAACCACTTTCAGGAACAGTTGAATCAAATAGGTACATCAGTAATAATATACATTTTTTGTAATTTATTAAATCTTTGAGCACGAACATGTCGTAAAAAGTCATGATTGTGAAACACGTTGTGTTGTTTAGTTTTACTGACGTTCAAAAGCGACCATTATCAGCGTCAGCCAAATCATCCATTGCTGGATATAGGCCTCTCTTGGAAATCGCCGCACAGCCCTCCTGCCAGTATACTACTATACTAGGCGCTGCGTCTACCGGAAAATGGTCACCATCATTGGCCATCAGCATTTCAAGCAGTATGCCCCACTAAAGTTTTGTAATGTTTCGGGCTATGACGCTTACTTTTGTACTTCTGGCATCTCCTCATTTCTGATTCGATGTAATAGAGAACGAGCAAAAATTACCGCATCTTTCATACAACTTTGTATTTGTTTTCAAGTGCATCTTTCTTTAGTCAAGTTAAAATAAAAGAAAGAAGATTATTACTTAGCTTTACATGGATTTATAACAGTAAAACAAAAATCTAATCTAAATCTTGGATAAAAACAGAAAAAATCCCACCTTATCAAAATGAAGTAACAACAAGTCAGTTTTATTGCGATACAATTTTTGTTCTACGTCATACCTTCTGCCTATTAAAGTAACGTAGGAAGGAACCGAATTAGCTGTAAAACCGTTATCAATGACACTATGTCTAATGTTATCTAAACGGAATCAAAACTAATTTATGAATGTTTTACATTTATATTTGTTCAGATCGACGCAGCAACTGGTGAGACAGAAAACAAGCAGTCAGTGAAGTCCCGCTCCATCCGCCTGGCGCGATGCCTGAGGAACGCCGGTCTGCAGCCAGGAGATGTTCTCGTGGTGTCAGGGAAGAACCACTTGGACGTGCACATCCCTTTCTACGCAGCTTACATGAATGGCCTTCCTTTGTCTGGAGTCGATCCTTTGTACAAATATGGTAAGTCTCACAGAACTTAAAGGTTTATTCTGTTGTTAAGAACTATGTTTCCAATCCCTATCCAAGCACTGGGCCTGCGTGAAAACTATAGCCCAAGGCTCATCATCTTCATCAGAGCTTATTCTGAATGGGGCCGTTTCTCTCGACGTGCTGATGTGCCTAGCACTGAGATGAATTACCTAAGTAAGTATAAGCCAGTGATGGTCATGTTGTGAAATTTTAAGTGAATTAAATAAATACGCATTTGAAAGTGAAATAGTAAACCTTTTTCGATGATCTTTCTATAATCTGACAACGTAACGAAATAATAATTGACTTAAATACTCAAGGCACGCTAAGTCCTTACTATTAAAATCCATTGCTTATTAATCACTATCTCAACTATCTGCCGTCTTGTGCCTGCTTTAATTAACAAGACTGTCGTTTGGTTATCTTGTAAAATGTCCACTAGAAGCAAACATTTCTCATCAAATTATTATTCATTCCACAGAGGAGATAAAACTGCTATTCAACACTACCAAACCTAAGATGGCTTTTTGCGAAGTAGAGAGCTTCGATGAATATCACAGAGCAGCAAAAGACCTTGGCTTGAACATGAAAATAGTCACATTCGGTGGGGGCGAAAACTCTTTTGTCAAGTTTTTGAAAAACTACGATGACCGTACACCGGAAGAGGATTTTAAGTAAGATTTCAACAGATTCCAACTAAAACAGATAAAAAATATACCTAGGTACTATAAATCATGGCAAATTTGACACCAATTGACCTAGTCCCAAACTGAGCAAAGCTTGTACTATGGGTACTAGACAATGGATAAACATACTTATATAGATGAATAAATTCTTAAACACGTATTAAACATCCAAGACTCGAAAACTAACATTTGTATTTTTCACACAAATATCTGCCCCGATCAGGAATCGAACCCGGAACCTCAAGATTCATAGTGAGGCTCTAACCACTAGCTAGGCTATCCGGTCGTCAATATCGTTAAATATTTGGATAGTGAACAAATAGAGACTGCATCTATGATAGCAGTTGTATAGTGATTACTGTCAAGTGGGGTACCAAAACAAAACACAGTAATTCCTAAATACTAAAAATTATTTTGATAGGAGTCGATATAAATGTCCCAAAAGCCTCGAGCCTAAACCTATTAATGAACTTGAAATATTTTTCAGAGTTGCCACATTCGATACTGACAAGGTGTACGCTTGGCTAATAAGTACTAGTGGAACAACTGGTCTACCCAAAGTTGCGGCTTTCAAGCATCAGCACATCATCAAGATTCTTCGCCTATACACGCTGTTGAAGCAAAAGTGAGTAAAAAATCATTAGATTATTAGTATTAATTTGGTGGTGACGTCTAAGGCGATATTTCATGAAGAAACTTTATTTCAATTTAGCGTTAAGCTCAGTTTCGCAGTCTTAAATGACAATGTTTTGACATGTCAAGCTTAAAACAGGTCAAAATTAAAACTAACTAGTTTTTTTTTCAATAAATGGCTGTAAAACTTTGAATTACTTTAAATAGCTTCGCTCAAGGTCCTCCTTTAAACTTTTTTCATACTGCCATTTGTTCTATATTATCTTCTTTATCATTTTCTCTAAATTTTTATTTTTCCTGATGCAATACATATGCAATACTCATTGTAATTCCGTACTTCTTGCACCTTTGCTTAATACTTTATCCTTTTTATTAGTGATAATTGTTCTGACGGGTAACACGGCAAATAGTTCTGTCACTATTTGGTTTTCAGAGACATCGAACCAGCATTGAATTTATCAAGTGTCCAATGGATATCATCATACCTGGCCTCACTAAGCATGATCACAGCAAACCACATCAAGGTGCAGACTTCGGCTCCTGTCACCATCGATCACGCTATCGATATCATCAACAAATACAGGGTAAATTACATTATATTTACGAAATTTTCCAGTAGTTTTTAATTTTTATTTATCATATTTACAATCAAAATTAAGTAACACAATCTAATCTTAGTCAGTATCAAATACATTCTGTAAATCAAGATTATTTAGGCGTAGATTTGTAACGATGACTTATTTTTTTTTACACGACTACGGCAAAGCCAATAGGAAGTGTAATGATTTTAACAGTCTATGTTTGTATTTACGGATGTTCCACCATAGCGTCGGGCATCATCCTATTTTGATAAATAAGGTACATATTTTATTATTATTTTGACGAGTTTTAATATTATCCAGCCCGCCGTGAGCACCGGAAGTCCTAATCTCTTCGCTGGGCTGATTAAGCACCCCAAACACTGCGATCTGACCAGCTTTAACACGATCGTCATTACTGGTTCCTCCATTAACGAGACTATTCTAAACCAGATCAAAGTAAGTCATAAATTGTATTGAATATTAATTTATTATAAATTGTATTGGTATTTTTTGTTATTATGAAATAGCAAACGAGTAAGTCAATCACCTAATAGTAAGTGATTACCTATGGACTCCCACAATAGCATTGGAGATGCGTAGCCAGTCGAGAGGGCTAAGAATACCTCATGTGTCATGTGATTTTATCGGCTGTCTTTGTCTCCATATCGGAATACTGTTTGGCATCAGGGTTGAAGATTGGTTATAGCCTTTCTGTAACCACTTCATCACATTCCCACCTGAATAAGTAGTGGCAAGCTGAACTCTTAAGTTGTGTGTTGACGGCTGCCGCGCGAGCATTGTTTGACCGCGGCAAACCTGTCTTTTGGCACGTTCCAGCGCGTCAATATTCGAGTTCCCTCGTGTGGTACACGAAGACGATACGCAGAGCTATACAATAGTACCACTAGTAAGGTCTTATTACATAAACAGGTTTTACACACCGTAAAAAAAAACAAAAATTGTCTCTCCTGTGGTCATACAATTAGCAAAGTAACTTTGAGCCAGCCAACTTAAGATTTTTTGTTTAAATAATGGGCCGAAAGTTGGCCAGGCGTCCCACATGCCGCTGTAGAGTTGACTAAAAAATATTGGCTATAGAACTTTAACTTTTGCCATGTCCACAGGAGAGACGCGGACAAAAATGTGTACATACATACAGTCACGCCTACTTCCCAGCAATGGGATAGGCAGATACTCTGTGTTTCCACCTGCTACGATCCTGACATACATCTTTGGCTTCCACAACACTCATTAGTCTTTTCATACATGCTCGCCGGTTTTGGGTACTCTTGACCTGACCCTTCTTCAAGACATCCCCAATCTGATCATGAAAAGTGTGTCATCATCATCATCATCATCATTTCAGCCGAAAGACGTTCCGGTCCGCGGACGCCACTCGAGAACCTTTCGGCCCCATTGGCTGTCAGTTCTACGGGCGATGTGCCCTGCCCACTGCCACTTAAGTCTAACGATTCTTCGAGCTATATCCGTGACTTTAGTTCTTGCGCGGATCTCATCATTTCTAATGCGTTCCCGCAGAGAAACTCCAAGCATAGCCCTCTCAACGCCCTCTGAGTGACTTTGAGCTTTCTAAAAATGTGTAAGACGCAAATTTATTCATTTATCACAAAAACTAACGTAGAAATAATGAATTTAATTACTTTTCAGTCCCGCATGCGCAAAGATGCCGCCGTGTGGAACGTGTTTGCGCAGACTGAATGCGTTGGGCCGATCTTCTTACCAGCACCGAATGGACCTGTCGGTAACGTGGGCACCGACTTGGAATTGGTGAAAACACAGGTAAAATAGTCATCCGTTCTTAATGAGATAGCTATTTTAGTGAAAATAAACGGATCACTCACGTCTTAAAACGAGTTTAACTCGACATTTTTCGGGCTAATTCGTAGCCCTTCTTCTTCGTTTTAAGACGTGAGTGATCCGTTTACTTTCACTATGAGTGAGTCTCAGTAGTTTCATGTTTAAAGATAGCTATTTTGTCAAATGAGCATAGAATAGAACCGGCGTTAATTTAATAGGTACAATCCACTATGATTAGCGTCATTATAAGTAACAAAAAATGTCGCCATTTATTTATTGTTCTCACTTTTGACACATTGCCGTGTGTGGGATTAGTGGTTTAAAGGTTTCGTTAACTAATATTTGTTGTTCCTGTTATTCCTGTGACAGATTATATATCTTTATTTAATGTAACGAAATGGCACCAAAGAGTAGATAAATTTAATAGAAACTGGTGAAATAATTTTATCTTCGTTGGGGGTTTCTTGTGAAGTAATGCAAGGCAATTACACAATGTGATACTTAATATCATTTATCATTATTTTCATGTCATTCGGATTATGATTATGACGTTGATACGAATCGGACATGCAAACCTATGTCATAAGCTTTGTACGTGATTATCGATAACTTCGATGAGATCAGATAATATTTGCTGCATTAAAATAACATCCGATTTGTGACGTGTGACTCAAACAGCTGTCATTAAAACTGCTAGAAGCTGAGTGGTTATTATTAAAATTAGGCAGACAGGTAACTAAATAATCCAGCATAGGAAACAGTCTTATATGGAACGTGCAGAAACTATAGGCGGCAGCACTAATGCGACAGAACTGAAGAGATACTATGCGGACAGTAAAAGAAACTTATCAGGGTAAAACAGTCAAATTGATGGCACCAGTTGACAGCACCGTCTATGTGCACGTTCCCTATTGTTAAGCTTGAGTTGCCGGATTCAAACTCGAGGCAGACATGCAAGATATTTATCCAAATTGATTTCATTTATCGTATGAACTAACAACTCAAATGATTTTTGAGGTTTTTGAGCAGTTTAGCCACCTAGAATCGTGACAGTGTGATATTGATCGTGATTGTTTACACAGTAATTATAAAAATTAAAACTAAATTGATTGTTTATATGTAACGGTGTTTTAATAATTAATTTGTCTTATTGTAATCTGTCATATTTAACAATGTTAAATTAATCCTATAAGAGTTTTTGCTTTTGAGGTGAGGTCAAGTGCAAAAATAAGTATCGATTTCATACTCTCATAATTATGTACCTATACCTTAATTCGACGACATAAGAGCTATGGGACATATTTATGAGCAAGTTGCATGCACCCATATTTTTACACTTGACTGTACATAAATGATGGATTACCTTTAAATAGAACTGAAAGTAAATAAACTAAAATTGCCAAAAGTCGTTTCATGTGCTCTGCCTACCTTTGAAAATACAGGCGTGAGGTTATCTATCGTTTGCCATAATTTCATATGCCATAGTGTATCGTTTTCAATAATTTTAATTTGACATAATTTAATTTATTTCTGAAACAGTATTTTATTCAGAATTGTTATAATTATAAATCAAATCTAACCTATCTTGTTGGAGGCCTACCTACACTGCGTCTTCCGGTCCGTGGACGCCATTCCAGAACCTTTTTACCCACTCGGCCATCAGTTCTAAGAGCGATGTGCCTGGCCCTGCCTACAACTGCCACTTGAGCGACGACTTGGTTAAGGTTGCGGGATCGCGTTGGACCATTCTGTTTAATGAGCCTTGGGGGAGGCTTATGCAGTGGACGTCTTTCGGCTGAAGTGAAATCTAACCTACTGTATTCTATAAGATGACATTTCACAAAATCCTGAAAAATGCACGCTTCTATTTATTTTATGGCAAATGTTGCTATGGCAAGTGAAATTATGGCAAATAAAACTATGACAAATGAAAGGATTCGCAGGCGTGATTTTTACCTAAAATGTATGTAAAATAAATTTGACAACCGGATAGCCAAGTGGTCAGAGTATCTGACTATGAAGTTTAAGATCCCAGCTTGGATCCCTTGTGGGGCTGACACCTGTATGAACAATATGAGTGTTTGCTCTCGAGTCTTGGACGTTTAATATTATGTACCTATTTAAGTTTGTATTTATCTATATGTATAATTGTTTGTATAAATATCCGTTGCCTAGTACAAGCTTTACTTAGTTTAGGACTTGCAATTGGTGTCTAATGATAATATTTTTTTATGAATTGAAAGTAAATTATTATCAAAAGGGTATTTAAACATTTTTGAATGTCAGTTTCGAGCCTAATTGATATTGCATGATGAATGACCAAGATAAAACGTCTGTTTCGTGATTAAGATCATCGATTAAGTAGGTAGTAGAGGTCGAGATAATTCAAATAATAGATACAAAGTATATAATGATATTATATCTCATGTCAAGATGCAACGCAGATGTTAATTTGGTATCTAAATTACTAAATATATTTATATGTTTTTTGCAGCTGGTCGACCCGAAGACAGGTGCGGTGATCACAGAACCAAACAAGATAGGAGAGCTGTGGTCTAAAGGACCGAGATTTGTGGTAAGTGTTTTATTGTATTTATTTATTTATTTATTTATTTAGTCATGTACATATAAAATTAGGTGTTACAATAAATGTTTATGTCAGTCCATGACACCCTGTAAGGGCACACAATAATAAATAATATAACTAAGTTTAAGATTAGCTTAAAATGTTACAAAATTATATTAAATTAAAATTATTATTATAATCATGCATTACATACTATATTATTGATATAATTACCTATGTTAACGAGTTATTGAAATGTCATTTTAAAATATAATATATCTAATTTCAATTATTAATAACTTCAAATGTCAATTAAAATAAAATGTCAATAATAATTTTACCCAATTTACTTTACTTAATAAATAATTAAGTTGCAGTTCGATCATTCAAGAACTCATCAACAGAGTAATAACATTTATTAATTAAGAATGTCTTGAAATTGTTTTTAAAAATATTGTATCGGGTCTCTTGTCTAATTGATTCTGGAATTTTATTCATAATTTGTATACATTTACACTGAGGGCCATTTTTGAACATTTTTATATTTGATTTTGGTAACATTAATTTATTTCTGTATTGTGTCCTAGTTGTAATTTTATCTGTTTCTACTTTAAATGGGTCAGGATGTTTACGTACA
Organism: Archips crataeganus; assembly: GCA_947859365.1. NCBI lineage: Eukaryota > Metazoa > Arthropoda > Insecta > Lepidoptera > Tortricidae > Archips > Archips crataeganus. The sequence goes on along the minus strand of OX402065.1, from coordinate 12,647,995 downwards.
AACAATGCCATTTCCAGTAAGTATATTGAGGGTAGGGTCAACAATTTGTGTTTTATGAAGTGTTGACGGCAGCTCTCTGGTATGCGTATATTGGCTAATATCCGAATACACTTTTTTTGTAATACGAATAATTGCTGGGCTTCTGTGGTCCCGCCCCACAGTACCACGCCGTATCGGAGCCATGCGAACGCATACACGTACGAACGAACGAACGCATAATGTACGCATCTCATACTTAAATAAGGTCTAAAAGAGCCGTGGTGGCCTAGTGGGTTGACCTATGGCCTGTCGAGCAGAGGGTCGTGGGTTTGACAACGAATCCGTGCTTGCAACTCTGAGTTTTCGGAATTTATGTTCGACATTATATTTGAAGTTTGGAATGGAGTCTACGGTGAAGGAAAATATGAAAAAACGTGTACACACCTGAGAAGTTGAATGGTATGTGTGAAGTTCAGAACTACGACCCAAGCCCTCTCATTCTGAGAGGGTGACTGTGCTCTGCAGTGGGATGTACTGTACAGGGTTATTTGTAATTCACTAGCATCCTTTTAACCCTAAACTCCTACCACTTAAACAAATGTTTTTTACAAGTTAAGTATGAAGTATCTTTTTCTATTTATTTTTTCAACTTCATTTTACGCTTATCACTTTTTCGCTTATTTTTTTTTGCGCTTATCACTGCATAATGTGATTATAACAGACTGAAGTGTACGATGTGTGTGAAAAATTCGTCGCTAACTTCTAGACCAGTGATGGTGTAGGGGTAAGCACGCAGCACGGAACGCTGAGGACCTGGGTTCGATTCCCAGCATTGGTCTTTTTTCTGGGGTTTTTTCTGTGCATCTATATTTCAGTTTGTATTTAGTTTGAAATATTTTTTTTTTGTTTTACGGCTTTTGTCATAACTTAATATTTTTGGTGTAGGTAATAACGTTTTGAAAATTTGAGATTACCTCTTATTTTTACGATACTCTGTGTATTTGTATGGGAAAAAAAAGTGCTTCATTTTAAAAAGTCGTAAAACAAAAAACATTTGTTTGAGTAATAGGAATTCAGGGTTAAGAAGATGTCAGTGAATTACAAATAACCCTGTATATAGGCTGAGATGATGATGATGATGATAAATAAGCAGATCAGATAAACGCTGTCACCCCATTATGGCAGGTCAGTTCCCACCACTTCATGAACCTTAAACATCGCTGCCTCACCTCAGATTGTTGCCCGAACGACTTTTGTTTTTTTTTTTATGTTAAAAGGCCAGAAAAACGAACTAGTGGGTCACCTGATGTTAAATGATCACCACTGTCCATAGACACCCGCAGCGCTTTACGCGATGCCAGTGCGATGTCGGCCCTAAAGGAGAGGGAATAGGGGAAGGGGGAGAGGGAAGGGGTGAGGTATTGGGCCCCCGGCACTCTCACTGACCGTACGAAACGCAAACAGGATTACTGCTGCTTCACGTCGGTGTTCTGTGAGAGGGTGGTACTGCCCCGGACGAGCCGGCCCATTCGTGATGCAGCGGCTAGCTACAACATGACTCTACCACTACTAAGAAACGCCTATTCATTATGACACTGTGTATCTGCCTGAATTTTATTTTTGTAACGTCATTGTACTGTTTTTAGTGTTCAATAAAGAATATTTGTATTAGGTATATTGTATTTTGCGTACAAACCTTTTTTGCGCATAGCAATCAAATGTTTGAGCTATAATTTGTTGATCTTAAAAACAACGTGTGGCAAATGACCAGGCCATATCGCTCGAAGAACAGATAACCGATTGGGAGAGAATGGTTCTCGAGTGGCGACCATGAGGCGTTAATTGACATAACTCCCACTGGTTGGACTGACGACATCTCCATAGTTACGGGCAACCGATGGGTGCAAGTGCCGAGTTGTCCTTATTGTGGCGTTCTAAAGAGGAACTAGGTGACGATGATGGTTATGATGATGATGAATGATAATAAATTTCACTGTCAATTACTTCCAGGAGTACTATAATAACCCAGAGGCGACTGCTAAGGCGTTCACAGCCGACGGCTGGTACAAGACAGGAGACCTCTTGTACAAGGATGAGAATGGTTACCATTTCTTCGTGGAACGCATGTCCAGTGCCTTCAAATACCGTCGTTATTACGTAAGTTGAATATACTCTCTTTAGTTTTCACTAACCCGATGAACTTTACCACGCTTGTAGAAATCTCTTTAACATAGAAAAAGTTACTTAGCGGGGGTAAATCTTTTAAGGATATACGATTCATAGTGAAAATAAACGGATTACTCACGTCTTAAAACGAGTTTAACTCGACATGTTTCGGGCTAATCCGTAGCCCTTCCTCTCGGAGTCGCACGTCACGGCGGCTGCCAAACGTGCACTGCGTGCTAACGCCCTGGTCGCGCGGCTACTCCAAGAGGAAGGAAGGAAGGTTTATTTTCACTATGAGTGAGTCTCACGGTAGTTTCATGTTTAAAGGATATACGATTGTTACTTAGGTACCTTTTTTTTTGTTGCGGATATTTCTTATCAGTTTCAAATTGTTTTATTTCCAAAATAGGTTAATAATTCATAAAAAGTAAAATTATAATCATGCATGGTATTGCGTAAGTAGGTATTTCATTATAAGATCATATAACTCACATTTTCATTCACTCACTCGTTTCATTCATTCACTACCTTTTTTGCAATCAGTACTTTATGTAGCTGCGTGTGTAATCATTCGCCTCAACTCTCGTGGCGTTACCTATTCACGCAATGACTAGCTAGATAAAAAAACACTCTTGTAGCTTGACGTCATAAGTACGTCTGTCATCGGCACCAAAGCTCCATACAAATAAATAGTAACAGAGTGTTCTGCGTAAAGTTTGAATATTACCCAAATATATTTAGAAGAAAATTATCCTTTTCTGGGTTCAGGTACCTATATGCGATCTTATACAACTTTAAGGGGCTGTTTCACCACCCATTAATTAATTTTAACAGACGGATAAATGTGATGCCGTCTCCGGCTATTCGATCAAAAAATACAGAGACGTCATCACATTTATCCGTCAAATAAATTTGATCAATGGATGGTAAAACAGGGGGTAAATCTGTCGATTTTAGTTTTATATGGATATTTTTAATCTTTACTCTCACAATTCTTTTTGTTCACCCTAGATGGTCGTACACGGTCTTGAATCTAGCACCATCTAATGACGTCAAACGTAAATTTCCAGGTCATGCCTATGGAGATTGAGCAGTTAATCCGAACTTACCCTGGCGTGGCTGATGTGTGTGTCTTGGGTATTCCGCATCCTGAGGACGGCAAGCAGGCAGTCGCGGTCATCATGCAAGCTCCTGGCTCCAGTCGTACTGAAGAAGAGATCCGAGATTTCGTTGCTGGTACGTCGATTTTACTATCTGTTATTGTATTACCGCCCCGCTTTACCCTACCGACCTAACGACCGCTTTAGCCTAGTTGGTAGTGACCCTGCCTACGAAGCAAGAGGTCCTGGGTTCAAATCCCGGTAAGGGCATTTATTTGTGTGATGAGCACGAATATTTGTTCCTGAGTTATGGATGTTTTCTATGTATTTAAGTATTTATTTATCTATATAAGTATGTTTATCCGTTGCTTAGTACCCATAACACAAGCTTTGCTAATCTTACTTTGGGACTAGGTCAATTGGTGTGAATTGTCCCATGATATTTATTTATTTATTTATTTATTTATTTTATCTTCCAATGCTTTGGTATCACGTAAAAAGTGATACAGCAGCAGCAGCTGATATATATATTCTGTTCTATTTGACAAAAGCGGGCTTGCACAGACCATAGTTAACCTGTTAACACTGAGTTGCAAACGGTTACTATCAAAATATCTAAAATTAAAAAACCTAACGTAAAATAACCTACGTTCAAAATACCTAAAATCTAAATACCTAATGATTTTTTCACTAAAATTCAAAATACCGAAAGCTTAAAATGCCTACGTATTGCAATGTCTAAAATTAAAAACCTAACGTAAAATAACCTACGTTCAAAATACCTAAAATCTAAATACCCAATGATTTTTTCACTCATATTCAAAATACCGAAAGCTTTCGTATATCCTAACCGGTATCTCGCTGGCAGCGAGCAAGCGAAGCGAGCGAGCAAGTCTTTTTAAGGCAGAAGCGACTCGGATAGGTTAGGTTCAGAAGGCTAATGCGGGAGCAAAGCGTAGCGTAGCTCCCGCCTTAGCCTTCGATGTTAGGTATTTTTTTTGTAACAGTACAGAAAATGATTTTTTCCACTAGGTATTATTGTCTTTAACATTATGAAATGTACCTAAATGTAAATCATATACCAAATTTTGTCAAACAAATTAGATTTTTCACGTGGTAATAATAAAAATAACTAACCTAACCATTCCGAATCGCTTCCGCCCCGAACCGTCTTGCTCACTCGCTTCTCTCGCTCGCCGAAAATTAAGCGATGTTCGTTTCATTTACGTATTTTAACCATTTGGTATTTCAAATGTTGGTGTATCAAACTTAGGTGTCATAGCTGTTGATATTTTAAACATTAGACATTTACTCCATTAGGTATTTTAAACTTAGGTAATTCGTAGGTAGGTGTTAGTTGCTTAGGTATTTAAAATCATTAGGTATTTAGATTTTAGGTATTTTGAACGTAGGTTATTGTACGTTAGGTTTTTTAATTTTAGATATAATGATACGTAACCGTCTAACACGCACTTAAACAGAATCGCATTGACGATTTCTTTGTGTAGAATAGCATGAGGGTAGAAAGAGAGTTGGTTGCGATTGCGAGCATCCTTGCGTTAGACATTGCGGCCTCAGATTTAACTACTTTTTTATAAATCAAGACCGTGCGAGCCAGTGTTGTTGCGATAGCGATACTTTCGCTATCGATAGTTGATCTTGAAAATCAGTTATACTATCGATATTCCCATCGAACCCATCGACCATTCACAATACTATCGATTTTCAAGGTCACGATAGAATCACAATACTAACGATAGACTATCGCTATCGCAACAACGCTAGTAGGAGCACTAAGTAACTACAAAAGGGGGCTTTTAAGTTTCCACGGGCTTAAGAAAGGAGCGCCACATAATTTTATTTCTGGGTCATTATTCGAGCGTTTCAACCGCCTCACTTTCGTGGTCACGTTTTATACGAATCGCCTGTAGATTTTGATGGTGTTTTCGGTTATTTATTAGAGGACCTGTACTTCTACCACATAATTAAAAATTGTATCAGAATCTTTTGCTATTTCTACAACAAAGTGTCCAAGAAAGTGATTCGGAACAAACGCTCGAATCATTATTCTGACTTGACCCTTCTGCGCGGACGAATGATGTTTTTGGAATCTGTATAACCAGAAGCCATATTGCGTACTTAACGCACGGGGTGCTCGTAATCGCATTCACCATCTTTTTCTGTCAGAATGAAATAGTGAATGCAATAGCATGTGCCCGCGCGTTATACCCTAGTGCAGGCATACGCGTGTTACATAGACTTTTTGTAAAACATTGTATTACTTGTCATCTTGTACTGCAAATTATTGAATAAATTATCTTATCTTATCTTATAAAATAAGCGCACAGAATCAGTTTGGTAAATATTTTATACAATTATATCTCTCCTAACCGATTTCGGCTACAGCGACTGCTAAACTGTTGGACGAGGGCTGCGGTTGTTTGCCCTTTCATGTGCCCTTAAATGGCTACAGTAGCCAATTTTATTCCTAAACGTACGCGAACAGTGGCAGCACGTAAGGACACCATCAACGTAATGATAGAGGATGGCTGCGGGTGGTTTAGCCTTCAGGGCGTCACGCTTCATGTCCAGATCGGACCGCCTCCGCATCTCGTATTCAGTCATCTTGTCATTTACAACCCGCCTCCATTCGGGGCGACGGCTTGCCTGATCTTCCCAGTGAGAGGGATCAATATTGCACCTTTTCATGTGTCTTTCCTGAACGTCCTTTTATCACAGGAACTGGCCGCCTTGTTTCCGCTTGCCATTCTGGAGTTCAGAAAAGAAGATGCGCCTTGCAATTCTCACTTCAGACATCCGCGAGACATGTCCATTTTATACAATAGTTAAGTTAACAATCATTTTCTTACAGAGAAACTTTCAATCCACAAGCATCTTCATGGTGGCGTGGTCTTCGTAAATGACTTCCCGAGAACAATATCAGGAAAGATCGCAAGAGCCAAAGTCAGGGATATGATTGTGAACATGCGTAAAACTGGTGACGAAGATTACCCCTCCAATACGGGAAACGTGAAGAAACTAATACACACGTTCCAACAGCTCAGCTCTCCTGTTGGCTCAAGAGGACAAAGATAAGCTGATAAAATGTGTAACTGTAACACTATTAGCTTTTTTTCTACTTTTTCAGTAAAGATCACGTGACGACAATGTCACTTAAGAAATTTTTGACAAATTTCTCAAAGAGTAAACATCCCCAGGCCAGGGATATAGCTTTTCTACATCACCTAAAGATTGTATTTCTTTTGAGCATCAAACCATGTGTGTGAGTGGTAATTTGTACTAAATTGAACTACACAAATCCTAACGCCATATTATTGTCTAAAGCTTTCGGTTTTGCCATTTCTTTCTGTCAAAAGGTACATGATGATTGATTCAGGTGCTAAGTTGTGGAGGTCCAATGAATATCAATGAATATTTTTTTACGTTGCTTCTTCTCTGCAGAATACAAAAAATGGTAAATTTGGTATACGATAAGGTTAGAAAGATATGGTGAATGCGATTGCGCCTGCGTTTTAAAAACTGCTTAAATAAATTGAAATTGGCCGTAATATTAAGTTGCCTATGAAAAGATCTTTACCTCTGTACTCTTAAGTTAGTAATTATTAGGTTTGTTAATTATTTATATTGCCTTAATTAAAGTTTATAATGTGTCTAAGCTTTTATTAAAATCGGAGTATCTTCAGAATTTGGGCCGATTAAATGTACGTAGCAAGTAAGTACTACAGTACTTGGGTAACATTCAAATAGTTGAACCATGAATACCATGATAATCAATACCACAATAATAATACCTAAGTAAAATGGTTAATTTTCTTGCCACGAAAAAAAAAACACACAATTTGCAACTACCAGTGATAAAAGATGTCTGATTTTTTGAACTATCACGAAAATTTAACGTATTGTAAATCTTTATTTGCGCAAATTCGACCAGACAGAACGACAGACACAAATAGTAAAGTTACTAAGGGTGTAACCACGCCAATCAATCGATCGTCAATCGATGGAATGGATTGCTGGACGTCGATCGATAGTTTCTACTGCACCAATCAATCGATCGTTGAACGATGGTAGAAAGGATTGGTCGACGTTGATTGATCGATATCGATCGATGGCAGGTAGTAAAATTATGGTCTCATTGTTATATTGAAAGATCAAAGATGCGCAATGTATAGAAGCATCAACACTGTCGTAAGATTTAATATTGTTAGGTAAGTACTTAATTTAGTATTGTATGTTACAAGAAAATATCGTAAAAATATAATTATGTTTTTGCTTTTCATGATATTCGCAATTATAATCATTAGCTAGAAATTGTCCACTGTTGAAAGTGTTATACAAAGGTCTCTCCCTTAACCGCGAGCATGACGTGGAAGAAAGTTACACCAAGCATGAGGCAGGGTATGACCTAAGTACCCAAAATTTAATGTACCATAGTATAAAGTTTTAATTAATTTTATTTTATTTAGTGTAATATTATTATTTAATAATTAATTATTTAATGCATTTAAATGAAAGACAAGTTTTAATTATGAAATTATTTTTATTTATTCGTGTTTACCTTATACTATGCAATTATAGGAACGAAAGTTTAGAGGATTAAAAAATCAACAATAAAACAAGAAAACAACAGTCTTTGGAATAAAAATCAACTTTTAAATAAAAGATAATGAGATCCTCTTCTTCAAAAAATATATCAATATTTTTTTTATTGAAAATAATGGTAAATCACTGCTTCGAGATCAGCACAATTTCCGCATATGAACTTAGCATGCTCTGAACTGGATTCATCAGAAAAATCTGATCCTACCTCCTCTAACATAATATCATGAATCCTTTCTTCTTGCCTTTCAAAATCTATTTCGATGAAAAACTAAAGAAAAACAAGTAAAATAAACAAATAATCTCAACTAAAATAAAAAAAGAATTTTAAAATCATACATAAAGAAATACACCTAAAATGATGCAGGGTGTGACATACCCGAAACAGGTTTGTGCACGAATATTTCGGCCGACGCCTCCAGTCACCCTGCGATCACGCCACTATTATCCCATCCCGTACACCCCTTTGAGCGAGCTAGTGTTGTCAGACAAATAATTAAAAAATATCAACAGTTTTTAATACTGTCAGGGTATGACATACCCTGGGTCATGCGCGCCGGGTTAACGCCACAGCGAACAACTGTTGTCTATAACTCTCACGGTGTCGTCAGTACACCTAATAGGAGGCCTGCTAATGCCTGGGTGGCTACTACGAAATTCAAAGTTTGTAATGTGTGACTCCTTTCACTTTTATGTTTAATACTATCAGCATGAACGAAACGGCACGATACGAAGTTCGAAAATCGAATTTCGTAGTAACCTGTATGCTTAGATAGTATAAGATTTACTTCACCAAATACTTCTCGATCGCGTTTACGTAAAACTTCCAATTCAATGGAAACATGGACGCACGCGCGCGGACGCGGAGGCGCTGTCCATGTTTCCATAGTAATTGATTTTTTTACGCAAACGTGATCGAGAAGCATTTGGTGATGTAAAACTTATACTAAGCATACTGACTTTCGGGTTCGTGGTTACTACTCGAGAATTTTTCTTACCAATGGTTATTGGTCTTCAAGAGATGTAAAGGTTCGGCCATACCGCTGCAAATACGTTGACGGTACGGAATCGCAGTGACGTGCCGTAAACGTCAGATTTTACCGCACGCTCTCCATAGTAAAGTCGTGACGTTTACGATGCGTCACTGCGATTTCGTACTGTCGCCGTATTTTAACCGAACTCACAAATTCTTCCCAGACAAAGTCGCGGGCAACCGCTAGTAACAAGTAAATAAGCGGCATAAGATTCTTCAAAGGCTTCTTTTCACTCTGTATAATGTATCTTTATTTATCTTTGTATTTTAACATTATCTTTTAAGAAAATATTTAAAATATCATATACATTGACTATTTACTACCAAATACCTCTAACTGCCCCCTGGCCTCCCCACGACGACCACGAGTATGGGAATTCGGTTTTGAATGGAACATGGTGTATTGAAAACAAGCTTTTTTGGCAATCCGATAAAGAGAAAAACACGGTGACAGGAAAGTCTGGTATTCTGGGAATTTGGTATTTTAGAAATAGGGTAAATCGGCAATCTAGTATTTTGCAATTCTGATATTTAGGGAACTATCCTCCAATCTACATATTATAGATGTGATTTAAAAAATCAGTCCCCTGGTTCATTAAAACTCCCGTGTAAGCGTGAAACGCTACCCGGATGGAGCCAACTCCATACGTCTACTGCGCTTGTTAGAAAGATCAAATTCACATATAAGAGATTATATATATCTAACCTATTTCTCTTACCACACTTAGACCACACTAAAGAATTCCTGGAAAGAGTGGTTCGCGTGGCATGTCTTAGAAATAAATAGCATACACACACATACACACACACACGTCATACACACACATTCAATCCAAATTTTCTTTCAATCCTTCTCATTAAATATAGAACATTTTGTCACCTATGCAGGAAATGTCGTCATCGTCGTCATCGGCCCAACCCCTGTGATGGCTACTCCCCAAATTCTCCCGCCCCCCGATAAAACCATTCTCTTTTGTTTTCCTTGGACTTGGACACTGTTTTCAGTATATATAAAAATTGTCAAACCTTTTTAATTATTAAATTGTATATTGGTTTCTGTTTAATATTATTAGTATATAATTAGATCTAAGAATTCCTGACATATGCATCTCCCGCCCATACGAAAGGTGAGCTCCGGACGGGGGACGCACGCGGTAGTCCCAGCGGGGACCTCGTGGGAGCAACGGCGGAAGCCTAAACAGAGAATCGAGACTAAAAGTTTCTTCTCTGGCCCTTCAGCATTGGCTGGGGTAAGGGTCTGCCGAGCTCCGCATGATCCCTTTAAGACACTGGGGCGTCCAGCCACTCTGGGGCACTCCTCGTCCCTCCGTATTATTATAGCAGAAAAACTATCGATGGAAGCGGAAACGAAAAGAGGGTAGCGCTAGGAGACAAGCGCAAAAAAGCACACAGCATGCCAAAAAACCACCAGGCATAAAGGGTAGCCCCACCCAAAAGATGGCATCCAAAGCCACACAATGGGTCCAAAAGATCTCCGACCCACCCTTCCATCGCAGGGCAAAAGAAAGGAAGCCCGTAGTTATAGATAAATGCATATGACAGGAAATCCCACCAACCCAACCAATAAGACTAAGTAATTGTACAGAAACGGGCGAGGGTCGGTCAAGGAAGTAACCAACGGGTAAAAACATAAAAGACCGACCTAAGCACCCCCAGTGCCCAGCGGGAGAATGCATGCTCCTCTCCCGGCCTTCCAGCAAATGGCTGAGGCAGGACACTGTGGGTAGATTAAGTCCCCTCCCTTCCCTACCCTCCTCAAAATTTAAAGCACACGTTTTTGTTTTGATAACCAATAGAGAAGGGGACTTGTGACCGGGTTTTTTAGTCCGTGCAAGTCGGACACTGTCTGGGCCCTCCATTCCCAGTTCGTCCGAAGGGATTTTTCCCGAGCACAAGTCACCCTTCCAATCCTTAAAGTAAAAAACAGCAAAGACTTCGCGTCTTTGGCCCCTCTTGCGACTCATTCAAAAAAAAAAAAACCTATTTCTCTTATTTAGCGGGGCCAGGAGTTAACGGAATACAAAATAATGAGTTTATGATGGTTTAATAAGTATATTTGTAAAGTAGGAACAACCAACATCACATCAAAAACATATTTCAAAGATCATAGTATACACCGTGAAATTTTAGTGGTTGTTTTCCCGAAACGAGGTGATTTAGTTTCGATTGTACAATCGATTTATAATTACTATTTTGACTAGAGTCAAAAACAATTGTGAAAAACGTAAGTCGAAAATGACCGCAAACCAATAGTAACGCTTCGTTGGTACAAGTAGCGTACGATCGTACGATAGGTTAGGTTAGGTTAGGTTAGATTAGCAATCTGTGATTGAAATTATGTTTCACTGTCATTCTTTGAATTTCAATATTAATAATCACACACGATTGATAACATTGCAATTGTCGTGGCAAAATGAAAAATTTGCTCGATTTATGTAGCGCAAAATTTCACGGTGTATATATTATTAGGGATGATCAAATAAATGAAAAATTACAACTATAAATTGACGATCTCTAAAATCAACGCAGAGGTGTTGCAAGTCTTATTTATTCCTAACATTTTATTTTAATATAACTCTTATTGGTTACTAATATAGATAGACAATAGTCTCCGTACATAAAGACATTATTATATAATACCACAACAATTCACATAATATTAATTGATCAAACAGTAGTATATAAACTTCTATAGCAAGGGAACCGAGTACTTAACTGTGATCTCGGCGACGGCTCGTAGCAAAGTGCCGCACAGTATTCGATATGGCCAATTTAGGGGGACAAAAGGTATATTTACAAAATTAAACAGAAGTTTAAAGCAATATGTTATATAAGTCGCTGGACGTTCGGTGCATACGTTATGAGTGCAAAAAGTACCGCCCGAACATGTCCTACCTGTTTCAATAACCAATAACAAGATCTGTTTCGACGCGTCTGATCAGTGCGCTCGCGACTCTCAACGACTAAAGTGTTATTTATGTGGTTAAATATTCATTTTATTCTGTCTAGCTTTGGATCTATCTTCTAAAGGTATGGCTCTATTAATATAACAATATTATTTATAATATTACTTTGTAGTAAACCCATAAGCTATTTGTAATTACATTATAGTAAATTACTCCTAAAAATACCGGATTTTAATAACAAAAATATACTGCAAGGCATTGCAAGGTTTTCAAATCTATTTTAAACATTTAATAGTTAATATTCTTTACAGTAAGTATAAGATTAGAGTGCGGAGCCTTGCGAGTTTAATAATAATTGTATTTTTTTTCAACAGATCGGCGAATAAGCAGAGAAGAGCTTTTTGAGATATGGCGTTCTACGAAACTCACAGACCGTTCAGGACATTTGATTGAGTTTGTGCGACAAAAATTAGAGATAGTAGACTTAAATAACCAGGATTTAGTTAAAATAAAGCGTGTAGTAAGAATAGAAAGTGAAAAATTCAGACAAAAGTGGAATAAAAAAGGCAGGCGATATGATAATTTTATAAAATCCTACAACGAGTGGCTGAATGAAGAAATAGATTTTGGAATCGATTCCATTAACAAAAAATCTGATACAACAGTAGGTCGGCCTCGGAAATGTTTTGATGAGAGTTCTTCTAAAACCAAACATAGGAAGGTTAAAAGCCTACTAAAAAGATTTAGTAGCGCGGAATTGTCTTTTGCGGCAGAGGCAAGTTTTAGGGCTAGTGGCAAGATAAACAGCGCTAAATTAATTCAAAAAATTGTAACATTGTCTCCGAAAAGTCTTTCAAAGTATAAAAAAAATATAACAAAGACTCCACTGGAACAAAGGCCATACAAGTCTGATGAAGCGTTGGCTTTGTTTATTAGCAATAAAATGACAGTAAACCAATATAAAAACATTCAACAGGAAGCACGTCAAAGAGGATTTAATCTATATCCATGTTATGACTTACTTTTTAACGAGAAGCGCGAGTGTTACCCATCTGTCGAGAATATTGAAGTTACAGATATTTCTGCGGAAATAAATCTTCAATCATTACTCGACCATACAGCATCAAGGCTTTGTTGTAAGGTTATACCAGAGGTATTTGATCGCTTAGATATGAGTCACTCAAATTGTACGATTATTTATAAATGGGGTTGCGACGGGTCGTCCGGCCATAGTATATATAAACAAAAGTTCGACGATCCTGAGAAGACTGATGAATTCATGTTTGTTATATCTCTTGTGCCAATTAGAGTATTAACGGAAGACGGGCAAGTGATATGGCAGAATCCACGGCCTTCCTCAACAAGATTGTGCAGAATAATAAAATTTGTTTATAAAAAAGAAAGTGAAAGATTGATCAAAGAAGAACATAGTTTGATGACATCAAAAATCGACCTGCTAACTCCAACCATAATTAATATCAATGATCGTTCGTTTTCAGTTAATCATCACATGATACTATGTATGATCGATGGAAAAATTTGCAACACAATATCTGAAACTAAAAGTACGCAGAGATGTTTTATTTGTAAAGCTGGGCCTAGTGACATGAATACAGATAAACTATTTGAACCTGATACAAACATGTATCAATTTGGGATATCTCCACTACATTGCTTTATTCGCTCCATGGAATGTTTTCTCCATATATGCTACCGAGATCAGATTAAGACGTGGCAAGTTCGAGGTGATCAAAATAAAAAGAAATTTGAAGAAAGAAGTTCGCAAATAAGAAGTAAGTTTAAAGAAATTGGTTTGGTTATAGACAAGGTCAAAGTGGGTTACGGAGCAAGTAATGATGGAAACACTGCGCGACGTTTTTTCGACGAATATGAAATAACTTCTTCTATAACTGGACTCAACAAAGATTTGCTGTACAGGTTCAATGTGATTTTAAAAACAATTTCAATTGGATTGGAAATCGATTCCCATAAATTTCGACAGTATTGCCTCGATACAAGAAAATTATATTTAGAGCTTTACTCTTGGTATAAGATGCCTATGACAGTGCACAAAATTTTAGTGCACGGAGCAGCAATAGTCGATAACTGTATATTGCCATTGGGACAAATGTCCGAAGAAGCTTCAGAGGCAAAAAACAAAGAAATGAGAAAAGTCAGAGAAGGCTATACTTGCAAAAAAAATAGACGACGTACAAATTACGACGTAATGCATTACATGCTCGTAGCTTCAGACCCCCACATAACATTTTTTAGGAATCTCGGACAAAAAAGAAGAGGAATCGTTAATAAGGACGTTTTATCTTTGTTAAAAACTTAATATGATTTTTTTTAATCAATAAATAAATAGATAATTCATTATATTTGCATTATATTACTCCATTAACCATAATAAAAGCTACAATTAATAATTTAACCGAATGCAATAGTTGTATATTTTTGTCCCCCTAAATTGGCCATATCGAATACTGTGTGCCGTCTACCTGAGGAAGGCAGCTTTTTATAGCCTGGCATCGCAACCCGGGCTTGTCGTCAACACGTGACGTCATTCGTAAAGGAAAGTACTCAGTTCTTCACTAAAAAGAGTTCTAAGTCTAATTACATTACAAACTGAAGTATATTATATTATATTAAATAACATGACTATTATTATTTTCTTATTTACTATGTTTTACATAAATATTCTAACACGCTCGAAAAACTTTTTTAAACACCAATTAGTGTTAATCAATTACTGATAAGCTGCCGCTTTAAATACCTTATAACTGCACCATTCGGCATGCAGCAACTGATTTCAATCACAAATAAAAGGCAGTGTGTCGATAGTTTTCGTCAAAGCACAGGAGTAAGCCATTCGCTTACACAGCTCACTCGGACGCTCCCGGACTCTTCGTTGTTCGTTTTTATAACTTAATACACAAGTGAGAATGCAGATCAAACAGGAGATTCAGGCGAGTGGAGAAGTGAACGATGATACCTATCATTTGGGAAATTTCTTCATGGATTACATGATCCAGTTTCCTGAAGACCATGCTTGGCAGGTGGGTTTGCTTTTAAAAATAAGGTTCTATTATATTTAAAACTTATTTACCGAATTCTTCTCAACAATTCTTCTTTCCTGTCCGGTGGTAGATTCTTCGACAAGTGCTTGAAATAGCCTAAATTTAATAAAGATATTTTGACCCTGACTTTGTAATGCTGTACTGTAAACGTCCATAAGGCAAAGAACATTGACTGGATGAAATTTGGTATCGAGATAGTCTGAGACCCTGGGAAGTTTATAGGATAGTTTTTATTCCGAAAAAAATGCATAGTTAGGATTAATTGATTTAAGTACCGACTTTACAAATTTTTTAACAAATAATTTTATCTATTAGGCAGCTGATATAAACAATAAAAGTATTTACCAAAATATTTTACAGATAAAATAATATTTGTCTTTAATAAACAATTTACATTACAATACAAATATTAAGAAACAATAACAATAATAAATTAATACTATAACTATAAATAAAATAAAACTAACTTAAACTAAAACTAAATAAAATTAACAAAAGGTTCCCCCCGCGGCATGGACCCAAAGACACTGGCAGCATTACCTCGCTGTATAGCAATGCTGATACGTTGTGCGAGGTAGCTGCCAGCTCTTTGGTCTCCTGTAGTGTCACAAAGACACTGGCAGCATTACCTCGCTGTATAGCAATGCTGATACGTTGTGCGAGGTAGCTGCCAGCTCTTTGGTCTCCTGTAGTGTCACAAAGCCGTTTACAAATATCTTTGTAAAGACTTTTTGCGCTGGAGCCCCACGGACCAAAGGTCTCAACCCCGAATGGAACAAAGTTGTATTCAGAGCCAAGACCTTTGTATTTATTTTTCTTAAGCTTTTCTGCCGCTTCTGCTGCTGCACCAGCTTGATTTGCTGTTCCGCGGACGTGGGACGGAGCCAGTGTGTCTACACAAGTAGCGTCCCACACTAGCACACGACCCAATTTCCACGGAATCAATGACATTCCGTCTGGTCTCTTGCCATCATCTCTGGCGATGCCCGATGGCTCCAGTAACGCAGGCACATTGACGGTGGCAAGAGAGCGACGGATAATGTCATTGAGAGCAGAGTGTCTAGAGAAGCGGCCCGCGCTCTTCTGGCAAGAAAGGCCGTGGTGTCCCAGCGCGTCGACCTCAAAGCCGCAGGGGCATTTATGCGGTGCGCAAACTGCTACTCCAAGTCGCAGGCAGATGGAAATTCTGAGAGTGTCGGGCTCTAGAAAAGTACCAGTGTTGGCTGATGGAAAGGCGTGCAACCAGCAGCCGGCTTCCTTCGTACCTGCAGCCAATAGTCTGGCACGATGAGAGCCCGTGCTGCGGCTCAGAAGGAATTCATAAGTCAAATTTGACTGAATGTCGTCCCAGGACCTTTGAAATTTTAAATTTTCTGGGAAATCCTTTCCCGGACAGGCAATAGACCAATCATTTTTAGCCTCCGTTAAACCCGCAGTCTCATAGTTTAAAGGGCAAGCCCTTAGGATTTTACCTATGAGATCTGCCGAGCTATGGGCGGAGGACAAAAAAGCTGGAGCGGAAATAGAAGAAATTTTGCGAATCCCTATCCCACCAAAGCGAATGGGAAGGGATGCTTGAGTCCAGGATTCTTCGCTTAGCTGAATGTTCAGAATTGATTCCAGGTTCGCTTTGATTAAGTCATCCATTTGTGACAGTGAAATTTTGAATTTAGTGAATGGACAGCAGCGAAGTACATAAGTAAATTTTGGAACGAAAAGACAGAATTTTAAAATTGTCAATGCGAAATGAGGACTAATTTCAAGCAAACGACTTTCATACCTTTTGAATTTAGAAATAGAATCTAAAATTTAATTCGGAAAGGATTCTTCGAAAATAGGAGACCCAAGGAGGCTGAGAGAAAATCTGTCTACTATCTTAATGTCTGGCGTCAGTGCATCAAATTTTGTTTTTAAATCTAGTAAATTTAAGTTGCACATAAAGTTCACACTTGCTAAAATTTAACTCAAGGCCAATTGCTTGGAATTTGGATCTGATTGTTGAAAGGTCAGACAGTAAGGTATCCAGATCACCTCCTAAGGTTCCGTCGTCTAGATACCAGACATTGAATTTGGATTTTAAAGTTTGAATAACAGGGTTAATAGCCAAACTGAAGATTGCCGGCCCGAGAGGATCGCCTTGCTGACAGCCCACTTCTGAAGATAAAACATTGTCACGGTATACAAGACTAGTGGGATCTGCATAACAATGGAGAAGGTAATTGTATAACTCAGGGACATTGTTTTTGACTTCTGTCAGCATGGTGTCTCTATTTATAGAGTTGAAAGCATTTTTGACATCAATTTTGACCAGTGCATCACATGGTTCGTTGGAGAGATATGTATGACGCAAGGCGTGGACGGCTGCCTCGCATCCTCCTTTTATGCCGAAACCGAGTTGTATAGGTTCGAAAAGTGACTGTAATTTAGAGGTAATATATTTAACTGCAATTTTGGAGGCGAGACGTCTAAGTGTGGAACCAACGGCAATCGGTCTCACCCCTCCGTCCTTTTTGGTAAGGGCAATGAGGTTTGCGCCATATAAAATTGGAACAATGTTTGGGTTGATATTACTCGAGTACATATGGTTGATTAGTTTTACAATTGAATCAACTAGACGCTCGCCTGCATTGCCCACTAAATGACTGGTCAAGTCCTTCAAATGTTGGGATGAGAGTCCGTCCAGGCCTGCAGCAGAACCAGTTTTGAATGATAAAATTGCATCGTATACGTCTCTTTTTTTATTTGTAGGCAGGCCTGGTTTGCCATGGGAGGGTCGAAAAAGTAGGGAATGGAAGGACCTGGAGGATGTTTCGTCTGTAGAGCCGAGAGGGTGTCAGGGGTATCCGGTGATAGCACCTTTCAGATCGCCGTCGCTGATTTTCGATTCCACGGTTTTACTGCGGTTAAAAGACGAAGCGGTGTGTTTTGGTACTATGGATGGAAGAGTACAGTTATTACAACAGTTGTTTTTTATTTTTTGGGTGAGTGAAATGTTGGAACCATCTTCCTGTGCGTGAAGCGACATGTAAGAAAAAAGCAAAAGATCATGCCAGTCTTTGATAGTATTGCTATCGACACATCTATTAATTAAATGGGCCAGATGTGAAGCAGCGATAGTCCGGGCCCCCTGGGGTATTCTTTTAACTATAGGGACTTTTTTTAAGTTCACTTAGTTGAAGATAGAACGGAGTAGCAGATTGATCGGTAGGCGGAGTAATTGGGATGTTATTAAGAGGTATGGCATCTTGGCTAAGACTATGGCCGTGGACTTTAGTTGTATGAATATTTGTCTAAATAGTAATTTGCTTTCTAGAAACCACATTCAGGAACAGTTTAATCAAATACTGATAGGTACATTCATCATCATCATCATCATCATTTCAGCCGTAGGACGTCCACTGCTGGACATAGGCCTCCCTCATTAATGCCCAATCATTACGATTAGAAGCGATGTGCATCCACCCTGAACCTGCGGCCTTCACCAAATCGTCCGTCCATCTCGTTGGTGGACGTCCCACGCTGCGATTGCCAGTCCGCGGTCTCCATTCTAGAACTACATACAAGGTACATTGCTATGTAATAATATACATTTTTTGTAATTTATTAAATCTTTGAGCACGAACATGTCGTAAAAAGTCATGATTGTGAAACACGTTGTGTTGTTTAGTTTTACTGACGTTCAAAAGTGACCATTATCAGCGTCAGCCAAATCATCCATTGCTGGATATAGGCCTCTCTTGGAAATCGCCGCACAGCCCTCCTGCCAGTATACTACTATACTAGGCGCTGCGTCTACCGGAAAATGGTCACCATCATTTTCCATCAGCATTTCAAGCAGTATGCCCCACTAAAGTTTTGTAATGTTTCGGGCTATGACGCTTACTTTTGTACTTCTGGCATCTCCTCATTTCTGATTCGATGTAACAGAGAACGAGCAAAAATTACCGTATCTTTCATACAACTTTGTATTTGTTTTCAAGTGAATCTTTCTTTAGAGAAGATTATTACTTAGTTTTACATAGATTTATAACAGTAAAACAAAAATCTAATCTAAATCTTGGACAAAAACAGAAAAATCCCACCTAATCAAAATGAAGTACAACAAGTCGGTTTTATTGCGATACAATTTTTGTTCTACGTCATACTTTCTGCCTAGTAAAGTAACGTAGGAACTTAATTAGCTGTAAAACCGTTATCAATGACACTATGTCTAATGTTATCTAAACAGAATCAAAACTAATTAGTGAATATTTTACATTTATATTTATTCAGATTGACGCAGCAACTGGTGAGACAGAAAACAAGCAGTCAGTGAAGTCCCGCTCCATCCGCCTGGCGCGATGCCTGAGGAACGCCGGTCTGCAGCCAGGAGATGTTCTCGTGGTGTCCGGGAAGAACCACTTGGACGTGCACATCCCTTTCTACGCAGCTTACATGAATGGCCTTCCTTTGACTGGAATCGATCCTTCGTACAAATATGGTAAGTCTCACAGAACTTAAAGGCTTATTCTCTTGTTAAGAACTATGTTCCTAATCCCTATCCAAGCACTGGGCCTGCGTGAAAACTATAGCCCAAGGCTCATCATCGTCATCAGGGCTTATTCTGAACGGGGCCGTTTCTCTCGACGTGCTGATGTGCCTAGCACTGAGATGTATTACCTAAGTATAAGCCAGTGATGGCCATGATGTGAAATTTCAAGTGAATTAAATAAATGCGCAAAGTGAAATAGTAAACCTTTTTCGATGATCTTTCTATAATCTGACAACGTAACGAAATAATAATTGACTTAAATACTCAAGGCACGCTAAGTCCTCACTATTTAAATCACGGATTTAAATCCATGCTTATGAATCACTAACTCAACTATCTGCCGTCTTGTGCATGTTTTAATTTGGTCCTTTCTTGTTTATTCTGTAAAGCGACAAGGCTGTCATTTGGTTATCTTGTAAAATGTCCACAAGAAGCAAACCATTTCTCATCATATTATCATTCATTCCACAGAGGAGATAAAACTGCTATTCAACACTACCAAACCTAAGATGGCTTTTTGCGAAGTAGAGAGCTTTGATGAATATTACAGAGCAGCAAAAGACCTTGGCTTGAACATGAAGATAGTCACATTCGGTGGTGGCGAAAACTCCTTTGTCAAGTTTTTGAAAAACTACGATGACCGTACACCGAAAGAGGATTTTAAGTAAGATTTCAACAGATTCCAACTAAAACAGATAAAAAAAATTACTTATAAATCGTGGGAAATTTTACGGGTGCGTCCCACGAGATATAACTAATACAAAATATCTAATTTTATAATAATAACGTTCACAAGATATAATAAACGTTAGCTACGGTAAACTGGGGTTACTTTAGGAAATTTTGGGGCTACTTTGATAGATTTAAAATGGTTATAAAAACGCAGATATTCATAGCTCGATTGAGCAAATGACGTACAAAGTTAGGTAATTTATCAAGGTAGTTATTTCACTACCACAGAATAGATGGTCTAAAAAAACAAGGACACGGCGTAAAAACTGTTTTCCAAAGTAGCCCCTGCATTTTAAAGTAACCCCGTTTTACGGTATAACAGCAAAAAGTTTAATTTTTTAACGCATAACGCTTAAATTATATAACGTTATTTTTATATAACTTCAATTTGTATAAGATTTATACGAACTAATTTATTTTAACATAACAAACATTAGGTATAACACTCATGATATATAATAATATGTGTAAATGTTAAATTATGTGGCGACGAGCGAGCGAAGCGAGCGAGCAAGACGAAACTGGGCAGAAGCAACTTGGATAGGTTAGGTTCAGAACGCTAAGGCGGGAGCGAAACGTAGCGTAGCTCCCGCCTTAGCCTTCGATATTAGGTTTTTTTTTAACAGAGCGGAAAAAATGAATGGCTTGCTTGATTGTTTGCTTGCATCAAAGTTTTTAATGAATTTATAAGTTTTATATCTTAGGTGTTATGATCATTATATACAGGGTTATTGGTAAGTCGACCTATTCCCGTTAAGGGGTTATGGGGGAGGTGATATGCAATCTTTTTTTGTCCCATAATGCCCTATGCAAAAATGAACCATTTCTGAGATAATTGAAATTTAAGTTTTTTGCAAAAAAAGTCGGCAATGCATCTTCTTAAATTTATTAAAAAAAAAGTTGGCCATTGAAGTCAATTTTTTTTATTTGGTTGTCTACAAAATAAAATAGCTGTTCTTATTCAATATTAAAAGTGCAACTACCTGTAGGTACACGTTTATGAATGCGAGACCAAAAAGTAAAAAACATATGATTTTTTATCAGGCTGTTCAACATTAATGGCACAAATCAGAAAATTTTACTAATGCATTTGGCGTGCAGATTATACGTAAAACATGTACGTATTCCTAGCTTTCTAAAAAGCTATAAATACTATGATTTTTTTAAAATTGTTGGTAGAAAAAAATTAGCACAAAGGACGTAGGAAGACAATCACGACCGAACATTTCTTAAAATTAACTCACTAAATCTATCAATAATAACTGTTATAAATACAACTAACAACAGTAACTAATGTAAAATACCAAATTGAAACAAAAAAAACAATTAAGTTTGAAATCCTACGATATTTTTGTATTTTATTTACATTTGATACCCATTCATAAATGTTTCTTATTTGTTGCAGTCGCTACGTGTACAGATAGTTGCACTTTTAATATTGCATAAGAACAGCTATTTTATCTTGTACACAACCAAATAAAAAAGTTGACTTCAATGGCCAAATTTTTTTTAAATAAATTTTTGATTGATGAGTTGATTTTGAGAAATGTTCGGACGTGATTTTCTTCCTACGTCTTTTGTGATTATTTTTTTCTGGCAACCATTTATAAAATGATAGTATTAGTAGCTTTATAGAAAGCTAGAAATACTTACATGTTGTCCGTACAATCTGCAGGCCAAATGTCATAGTAAAATTTTCTGTTATTGTGCCATTCATTTTGAACAACCTTATAAAAAAATCATATTTTTTTTACTTTCTGGTCTTGTGTTCTTAAACGTGAACAGATAATTATACTTTTAATATTGCATAAGCAGTATATTATTATTGTACGGGCAGTCCTCATTTTGTTGGCAAGTTGTCGGAGGTGACACTACCTAATATTTTATTTGATGGGACTTCGATCCCTTTTTCCTCTGATGTCAAGAATTTAGGTATTATTATGGACCAGACACTCTCTTGGACAGCTCACGTTAATGAAATTAGTCGTAGACTCTTTGCGTCTCTTCACTCCTTGAGACGCCTGCAAAACTTTTTTCCGATGCGTACAAAAATTACCCTTGCCCATTCTCTACTTTTGCCCCTTCTTGATTATGGTGATATTGCGTTTCTTGACTTGAGGGAGGAGCTGCTTGACAAGCTTGAACGACTGCAAAATGTGTGCGTTGGATATGTGTTTGGCCTGCGAAAGTACGACCACGTCTCCCATTTTCGCGAGCAGCTTCACTGGCTGCCTATTAGACGGCGGAGAGACATTCACATTCTGTGTCTCCTTTTCAATGTGTTGTTTAATCCTTCGTCTCCCTCGTACCTATCTGAAAGGTTTAGCTACTTGGCTACCGGAAGCGGGCACCGTTTGCGGTCCAGCTCCAAACTCACACTTGCCTTCCCGCCGAACACGGCGCGTTCTTACGCTAAATCTTTCAGTATCCATTCCGTGAAGCTGTGGAACGAGTTACCTTTGCTCGTTAGGGAGTCCCCGTCTGTGGCCTCGTTCAGGGAGAGGTTGAAGAAACTGTGGAAGTAGGGTACCTACTTAATCGTATTATTTTTATTTACATGTACTGTTTTTTTCGTATGTGTGTATTTTGTTCAGTGTTAAGTTAGGTATATTAAGTATATTTGTCGTAGTCACTAATTGTTGTTTATTTTGTGTATTTGTTTATACAGGGTTATTTGTAATTCACTAGCATCCTTTTAACCCTTAACTCCTACCACTTAAACAAATGTTTTTTGTTTTACGGCTTTTGTCATAACTTAATATTTTTGGTGTAATAACGTTTTGAAAATTTGAGTTTACCTATTATTTTTACGATACTCTGTGTATTTGTATGGGAAAAAAAGTGCTTCATTTTAAAAAGTCGTAAAACAAAAAACATTTGTCTGAGTGATAGGAATTCAGGGTTAAGAGGATGTCAGTGAATTAAAAATAACCCTGTATGTTATATTTTCTTTCTTCTCTCTGTATATAAATTATTGTTTGCCTATCTCTTTTTTTTTTAAGTTTTTCCTTTCATGCCAGGTTAGCTTGAAAAGATCCTTTTTAGGGATAAGTTCGCCTTTGTACTATTTTTGTTGTGTTGTTTTGTATTATTTTTGTGTTTTGTGTACAATAAAGTGTTTACATACATACATATACATATATAAGAACATCTATATTATCTTTAACATAAGAAAATAAAAACAAATTGACTTAAATGGCCAACTTTTTTTTAAATAAATTTTTGAAGATGCGTTTCCGACTTTTTTTGCAAAAAACTTCAATTTCAATTATCTCAGAAAAGGTTCATTTTTGCATAGGGCATTATGGAACAAAAATGATTGCAAATGACCTCCCCCATAAGCCCTTAACGGGAATAGGTTGAATTACCAATAACCCTGTATATTATGAATATTATATAATAAGTTCTTATATCTCGTATTACTTACCCCTAGCTAGGCTATCCGGTCGTCAATATCAACAAATATTTGGAAAGTGAACAAATCGAGACTGCATCAATGATAGCAGTTGTATAGTGATTACTGTCAAGTGGGGTACCAAAACAAAACACAGTAATTCCTAAATCGGATAGGAGTCGATATAAATGTCCAAAAGCTTAGAGCCCAAACCTGTTAATGAACTTGAAATATTTTTCAGAGTTGCCACATTCGATACTGACAAGGTGTACGCTTGGCTAATAAGTACTAGTGGAACAACTGGTCTACCAAAAGTTGCGGCTTTCAAGCATCAGCACATCATCAAGATTCTTCGCCTAGGCGCGCTGTTGAAGCAAAAGTGAGTAAAAAATCATTAGATTATTAGTATTAATTTGGTGGTGACGTCTAAGGCGATATTTCAAGAAGAAACTTTATTTCAATTTAGCGTTAAGCTCAGTTTCGCAGTCTTAAATGACAATGTCTTGACATGTCAAGCTTAAAACAGGTCAAAAGTAAAACTAACTAGTTTTTTTTTTCAATAAATGGCTGTAAAACTTAGAATTACTTTAAATAGCATCGCTCAAGGTCCTCCTTTAAACTTTTTTCATACTTTCATTTGTTCTATATTATCTTCTTTATCATTTTCTCTAAATTTTTATTTTTCCTGATGCAATACATATGCAAGACTCATTGTAATTCCGTACTTCTTGCACCTTTGCTTAATACTTTCATTATCCTTTTTATTAGTGATAATTGTTCTGACGGGTAACACGGCAAATAGTTCTGTCACTATTTGGTTTTCAGAGACATCGAACCAGCATTGAATTTATCAAGTGTCCAATGGATATCATCATACCTGGCCTCACTAAGCATGATCACAGCAAACCACATCAAGGTGCAGACTTCGGCTCCTGTCACCATCGATCACGCTATCGATATCATCAACAAATACAGGGTAAATTACATTATATTTACGAAATTTTCCAGTAGTTTTTAATTTTTATTTATCATATTTACAATCAAAATTAAGTAACACAATCTAATCTTAGTCAGCACATCTAGATCTAAAGAGGGTCAACTCAAATAGTACATTGTTGTAGAGGCTGGAAAGGAAGCAATAGATGGACGAGTTTGTTTGAGGGCCGACGCGCAGCGGAGGCCCTCGAAAGTACGAGTCCATCTATTGCACTTTTGGCCGAGACTAAACATTGTGCTTTTCACGACTAATGCGAGGAAATCATTATCATCATCATCATCATAATCATCCATCCATCCATCCATCCATCCCGTCCATCCCGTCCATCCCATCCATCCGTCCATCACGTCCATCCGTCCATCCGTCCATCCATCCCGTCCATCCCGTCCGTCCCGTCCATCCGTCCATCCGTCCATCCATCCATCCGTCCCGTCCATCCCATCCATCCCGTCCATCCCGTCCATCCCGTCCAGCCCGTCCAACCCGTCCATCCCGTCCATCCCGTCCATCCCGTACAACCCGTCCAACCCGTCCATCCCGTCCAACCCATCCATCACGTCCATCCCGTCCATCCCGTCCAACCCGTCCATCCCGTCCATCCCGTCCATCCGTCCATCCGTCCATCCATCCCGTCCATCCCGTCCATCCGTCCATCCGTCCCGTCCATCCCGTCCATCCCGTCTATCCGTCCATCCCTCCATCCGTCCCGTCCATCCCGTCCATACCGTCCATCCCGTCCATCCCGTCCATCCCGTCCATCCCGTCCATCCAGTCCATCCCGCCATCCTGTCCATCCCGTCCATCCCGTCCATCCCGTCCAAACCGTCCATCCCGTCCATCCCGTCTTTCCAGTCCATCCGTCCGTTCATCCGTCCATCCCGTCCATCCGTCCATCCCGTCGATCCCGTCCATTCCGTCCAACCCGTCCATCGGTCCCGTCCATCCCGTCCATCTCTCCATCCGTCCCATCCATCCCATCTATCCCGTCCATCCCGCCCATCCCGTCCATCCCGTCCATTCCGTCCATCCCGTCCATCCGTCCCGTCCATCCCGTCCATCCCTCCATCCGTCCCGTCCATCCCGTCCATCCCGTCCATCCCGTCCATCCCGTCCATCCCGTCCATCCGCCCATCCGTTCATCCAGTCCGTCCGTCCGTCCGTCCGTCCGTCCGTCCGTCCGTCCGTCCATCCATCCATCCATCTATCCATCACATGCAGCAAACGATTACTGTTGATTGGTCCAATAATGTCGTTTCACCAGCACGCCAGGAATGAAATTCAGAAATTATCTTTCAAAAAGTCGTATCGTATAATGAAATACATATACTGATACGTCCTGTTTTCGATTAGTGTAACATTGTTGTCGTGTTTGCGCGCCATAAATGAGTCAGCTGTTAATAGTACATTACTGCAGCGGCCGCGAAATAGGGGATTGCCGGCCGAGTAGTTATAGATGGCCGAGTGTTAACGAGGCCATCTAGAGATACGAGGCCGGCAATCCCTGTTCGTGGCCATGGCTTGTATAGAGTTTTTCTCAAACATGCATCATCATCATCACCACCATCATCACCGCCATCATCATCACCATCACCATCACCATCACCATCACCATCACCATCACCATCACCAACAACATCATCAACATCCATCAACATCCATCAACATCCGTCAACATCCATGAACAAGAACATCCATCAACATCCATCCATCCATCCATCCATCAACATCCATCAACAACCGTCAACATCCATCAACATCCATCAACATCCAACAACATCCATCAACATCCATCAACATACATCAACATCCATTAACCAACATCCATCAACCAACATCCATCAACATCCATCAACCAACATCCATCAACATCCATCAACATCCATCAACCAACATCCATCAACATCCATCAACCAACATCCATCAACATCCATCAACATCCATCAACCAACATCCATCAACATCCATCAACATCCATCAACATCCATCAACATCCATCAACATCCATTAACCAACATCCATCAACCAACATCCATCAACATCCATCAACATCCATCAACCAACATCCAACAACATCTATCAACATCCATCAACCAACATCCATCAACATCCATCAACCAACATCCATCAACCAACATCCATCAACATCCATCAACATCCATCAACATCCATCAACATCCATCCATCCATCCATCCATTCATCAACATCCATCCATCCCTCCGTCCGTCCGTCCGTCCGTCCGTCCATCCGTCCGTCCATCCATCCATCCACGTCGACCACGTCGACCTATTAAACGTCATGGTGCTGTGTCACATAAAACAATAGACGATCACTTTGCTGGCCTTGGCCAGCAATGTTGTATGAAATTCCATTATTGACCTCTCGTCTAGCCGCACCTGCAACGTGACAGTTCGTGGCGTATTTTAAGGAACATAACGTCAATATTTCATAGCATGTTTGAGAAAATGTACATATATAGGCAGTTTTGAGTACTGGATTTAGGTTATCTATGGCCACATTTTCGAGCAGTGTCGTGAAAATAATATACCATTCTAATTTAGACTTGAGTCAATTTCTAAAAGGTCTGAATTAAAATGGTATATTATTTTGAGTTGACCTTCATTAGATTTAGATGTATTTTCAATCAAAATTAAGTAACACAATCTAATCTTAGTCAGTATCAAATACATTCTGTAAATCAAGATTATTTAGGCGTAGATTTGTAACTATGACTTACGAGGGGCGTTCAATATAAAGTGAGAATGAGATGCAAACTCTTTTAATATTACGAAATTAAATACTGACCGGTAAAGCTAATCTTTCTAGCTGATTGCTATGAAAAAAAAACTAACTGTCTTTTGTTTAAAAAAATATACGGTAATTTCTTTGCAATGCTATTGAGTACGTTAGCGAAAATGGAGAAAATTGAACTGCGCGCCGTTATCAAATACTTGTGTTTGAAAAATTTTTCTACGGACCAAGTCAATTTGGATTTGCGGGACACTTTAGGGTCTATGCTCCTCCGTATTCGACAGTCGCGTCGAGACTCATCCGATTTTGATAAATAAGGTATTTTATTATTATTTTGACGAGTTTTAATATTATCCAGCCCGCCGTGAGCATTGGAAGTCCTAGTCTCTTCGCTGGGCTGATTAAGCACCCCAAACACTGCGATCTGACCAGCTTTAACACGATCGTGATTGCTGGTTCCTCCATCAACGAGACTATTCTAAACCTGATCAAAGTAAGTCATAAATTGTATTGAATACTATTGGTATTTTTTGTAATTATGAAATAGCAAACAAGTAAGTCAATCACCTCATCGTAAGTGATTACTTACCTATGGACTCCCACAATAGCATTGGAGATGCGTAGCCAGTCGAGAGGGCTAGAATATCTTGCTATAGAATCCGAAGCGCGTAAGTCGTTGCACAGAATGAAAATGTACGGCCTGTGGAACGATTCCGCTCCGAGGACGAAGCACACTAAAATGGAACAAAACAAATACCTTGATAGAATTATGGCGATGGGATGCGACAAAATGCAACCAAAGTACATATTCCGAAGGAATTTCAAGGTACATGTTCCTACAAGGGCCGAATGGACCGAAGGACTGACACTGCCGGAAGACAGTGGAATTTTATGGTGCACGGATGGATCTAAAATGAAATCCGGTACAGGAGCCGGCATTCATGCCAAGGACTTCAACAGTACTGTAAGCATGGGAAATAATGCAACTGTCTTTCAAGCAGAGACGTATGCAACTATCTCCTGTGCACAAAAGAATATAGATAGGAAGGTAAAGGAAAAAACACTCACAGGGAACCATAAAGAATGCCATAAACGACCACACCAGACTTAAACACCAACAAGAGTGGAAAAAACTGGTGGGTCTAAAGCATTCAAAACGATTCATTGAAAATGTCAACACTAGCTGGACTAAAAAACTCTGAACACTCAGTAGGAAACAACTACGACACATTGTCGGGGCATTTACAGGTCACTTCGATACTAAACACATATTAGTAAAAATGGGACTACAGGACAATGAAGATTGTAGGATATGTGGTGAGGAAGATGAAACAATGGAACACATTATGCGTGAATGAGACGCCCTCGCCAGATTAAGAATGAGACTTTAAGGCACTACCGCTACGTCAAATCATCCAATTTATGGATGAGGTGATAAAAGCAATGGAGTAAGTGCGAAGGAGGGGTAATTACACAAAAGATGCTTACGGATCGAAGTGTATCCGCGAGGACCCCTATTAGTAAGATAAGATAAGATAAGCCAGTCGAGAGGGCTAAGAATACCTCATGTGTCATGTGATTTTATCGGCTGTCTTTGTCTCCATATCGGAATACTGTTTGGCATCAGGGTTGAAGATTGGTTATAGCCTTTCTGTATCCACTTCATCACATTCCCACCTGTATAAGTAGTGGCAAGCTGAACTCTTAAGTTGTGTGTTGACGGCTGCCGCGCGAGCATTGTTTGACCGCGGCAAACCTGCCTTTTGGCACGTTCCACTGCGTCAATATTCGAGTTGCCTCGCGCTGTACACGAAGACGATACACAGAGCTATGCAATAGTACCACTAGTAAGGCCTTATTACATAAATAGGTTATACACAGCGTAATAAACAAAAGTTGTCTCTCCTGTGGTCATACAATTAGCAAAGTAACTCTGAGCCAGCCAACTTAAGATTTGTTTAAATGGGCCGAAAGTTGGCCAGGCGTCCCACACGCCGCTGTAGAGTTGACTCAAAAATATTGGCTATGGTTTACTAATGTTTCTTTCTTAAAAACTTTTCGCAAAATGATTCATTTGACAAATGTTTAATTTCCCAAATGTTTATTTTTTCTGAAACTGTAAACTTTTCAGGATTATTATAAAACAAACCTAACCTAACCTACAGGATAGTCCTGAAATATATCCTGAATAGTTTACAGTTTCAGAAAAAATTAACATTTGGGAAATTAAACATTTGGCAAATGAATCAGTTTGCGAAAAATAATTCGCCGAAAAGGCAGTACACGATTGGCTATAGACCCTTAACTTTTGCCAAAATAATTGATAAATCACAAAACTAACGTAGAAATAATGGATTTAATTACTTTTTCAGTCCCGCATGCGCAAAGATGCCGCCGTGTGGAACCTCTTTGGGCAGACTGAATGCGTTGGACCGATCTTCTTACCAGCACCGAATGGACCCGTCGGTAACGTGGGCACCGACTTGGAATTGGTGAAGACAAAGGTATTTTTAAGTTGTTATTTTTGTAATTTGTGCCTTAATGGTAACTAAGCACACACACAGCCAGTATCGGAATCCTTGGTATTGACATCTCGAGTGAAGTCCAGTTCCGCGACCACTTGGAGAGTAAGGCTAAATTAGCCTCGAAGAAGCTCGGCGTGCTCAACAGATCGAGACGGTATTTCACTCCAGCCCACCGCCTTCAGCTTTATAAGGCGCAGGTTCGCCCACATATGGAATACTGCTCTCATCTGTGGGCGGGGGCTCCCCGGTACCAGCTTCTCCCTCTGGATCGCATACAACGGAGAGCGACTCGAATAGTCGGCTGCCAACGAACTTCTGATGGGCTTGATTCCTTGGCGCTGCGTAGAGATGTAGCTTCACTGTGCATCTTCTATCGCATGTACAACGGAGAGTGCTCCGAGGAGTTATTCGGGTTGATCCCTGCCGCATCCTTCCGCCACCGCCCTACGCGACAACACTTCCATCCTCACCATCTGGATGGTTGGTTGTCTTCTACTGTGCGTTTTTCCAGAAATTTCCTGCCTCGCACAGCAAAGCTCTGGAATGAGGTTCCTGCTGCGGTATTCCCGGACCGATATGACCTTCAAGCTTTCAAAAAAAGAGCGTACTCCTACCTAAAAGGCCGGCAACGCACTTGTGACTCTTTTGGTGTCGCAGGTGTCCATGGGCGACGGTAATCGTTTACCATCAGGCGATCCGTCTGCTCGTTTGCCCCCTATATCATAAAAAAAAAAAAAAAAAACTAAAAAAAAAATAGTCATCCATTCGTAATGAGATAGCTATTTTGTCTAATGGACATAGAATAGAACCGGCGTTAATTTAATAGGTACAATCCAATATAATGCACTATGATTAACGTCATTATAAGTAACAATTGTCGCCATTTATTTATTGTTCTCACTTGACATACTTGACATATTACGTTGACTTTTGACATATTACGGGATTAGTGGTTTAAAGGTTTCGTTAAATAATATCTGTTGTTCCTGTTATTCCTGTGACAGATTATATTTCTTGGTTTAATGTAACGAAATGGCATCAAAGAGTACAGAAATTTAATAGAAAGTGGTGAAATAATTTTATATTCGTAGGGGTTTTTTTTTGTAAAAAATTCTTGTGGATATTTACACAATGTGTTAATATCATTTATCATTATTTTTATGTCATTCGAATTATGATTATGACGTTATACGAATCGGACATGCAAACCTATGGGCCGGCGCTAACTGACGGCATGGCACGGCATGGCATGGCAACGGATTTTATTACTATCAAGTTATTTTGAATTTTATTTCAATGAGTTGAGAATTCATGTTACTTTATTTCGATACCACGATGCCGCGATGTGCCGAGGGATGACGCAACGCATAACCAAAAAAGTAACATGAAATCTAAACTCATTGAAATAAGATTCGAAATAACTTGCTAGTAATAAAATCCTTTACCATGCCATGCCGTGCTATGCCCTCAGTGGGCGTCGGCCCCAAGTCATTAGCTTTGTACGTGATTATCGATAACTTCGATGAGATCAGATAATATTTTGCTGCATTAAAACAACTTCCGATTTGTGACGTGATTAGATTGTTTTTAATCAAACCGATTTAATCTATATCTATACTAATATTATAAAGAGGAAAGATTTGATTGTTTGTTTGTTTGTTTGCATTGAATAGGCTCCGAAACTACTGGATCAATTTCAAATTTTCTTTTGCCGTTAGAAAGCTACATTATCACT
Organism: Archips crataeganus; assembly: GCA_947859365.1. Lineage (NCBI taxonomy): Eukaryota > Metazoa > Arthropoda > Insecta > Lepidoptera > Tortricidae > Archips > Archips crataeganus. The sequence continues at coordinate 12,616,427 of OX402065.1, read as the reverse complement.
GAGTGACATACTTAGGCTACTTTTTACCGTGGGAATATATCTTTTTTTACGGGAAAATTAATTTATCGCGGGCGAAGCTGCAGACGGAAGGCTACTTTTATATATAACTGTGACACAAACAGCTGTCATTAATACTGCTAGAAGCCGAGAGGCTATTATGAAAATTAGGCAGTCAGGTAACTAAATAAATAATCCAGCATAGGACCTTGTCTTATAGGAAACGTACAGATACTATAGGCGGCAGCACTAATGCGACAGGAGAGCCACTATGCAGACAGTAAAATAAACTTTTCACGACACTGCTCGAAAATGTGGCCATAGATAACCTAAATCCAGTACTCAAAACTGCCTATATATGTACATTTAACAGCTGACTCATTTATGGCGCGCAAACACGACAACAATGTTACACTAATCGAAAGCAGGACGTATCAGTATATTTCTGAATTTCATTCCCGGCGTGCTGAAACGACATTATTGGACCAATCAAAAGTAATCGTCTGCTGCATGTGATGGATGGATGATGATATAGATGGTGATACGGATGATGATACGGATGGTGATACGGATGGTGATACGGGTGGTGATACGGGTGGTGATACGGATGGTGATACGGATGGTGATAGATACGGATGGTGATACGGATGGTGATACAGGTGGTGATACGGATGGTGATACGGGTGGTGATACGGGTGGTGATACGGGTGGTGATATGGGTGGTGATTCAGGTGGTGATACAGATGGTGATACGGATGGTGATACGGATGGTGATACGGATGGTGATACGGATGGTGATACGGATGGTGATATGGGTGGTGATATAGATGGTGATACGGGTGGTGATACGGGTGGTGATACGGGTGGTGATACGGGTGGTGATACGGGTGGTGATACGGGTGGTGATACGGGTGGTGATACGGGTGGTGGGTGATACGGGTGGTGATACGGGTGGTGATACGGATGGTGATACGGATGGTGATACGGATGGTGATATGGATGGTGATACGGATGGTGATACGGATGGTGATATGCGGTGATATGGGTGGTGATATGGGTGATGATATGGATGGTGATATGGATGGTGATATGGATGGTGATATGGATGGTGATGGTGATGGTGATGATGATTTCCTCGCATTAGTCGTGAAAAGCACAATGTTTAGTCTCGGCTGAAAGTACAATAGATTTACTCGTACTATCGAGGGCCACCGCTACGCGTCGGCCCTCAAACTAACTCGTCCATATGTTGCTTACTTTCTAGCCTCTACAACAATCTACTATATCATGGTGAAACATTCAAATTGATGGTACCAGTTGGCAGCACCGTCTATGTGCACGTTTCCTATTGTTAAGCTTGAGGTGCCGGATTCAAAACTAAAATTGCCAAAAGTCGTTTCGTGTGCTCTGCCTACCGTTGAATAATATATTATAGGCGTGAGGTTCTCTATGGTTCGCCATAATTTCATATGCGATAGCGTACCTATCGTTTTCCATAATTTTCATTTGACATAATTTAATTTATTTCTGAAACAGTATATTCTTCAGAATTGTTATAAAACAAATCTTACCTAAATTACTGTATTCTATAAGATGAAATTTCACAAATTCCTGAAAAATGCACGCTTCTATTTATTTTATGGCAAATGTTGCTACGGTAAGTGAAATTATGGCAAATAAAACTATGACAAATGAAAGGACTCGCAGGCGTGACAGAGCCAAGTGGTCAGAGTACCTATCTGACTATGAAGTTTAAGGTCCCAGCTTGGATGAACAATATGAATGTTTGCTCTCGAGTCTTGGACGTTTAATATTATGTACAGTCGACAAAACCGAGGCCTGCCCAGTTTCAAAACAAATTTGCTTGCAGCCGTTGAAGTTCATTGGTATGGATTGGTATGGACAGATGTCTAGTCTAGCCACTGCAAGCAAAATGGACATTTAAGGTGTCAAGGCGACCTTTTTGTCGTTGGTACCTATTTAAGTTTGTATTTATCTATATAATCTATACATATAAAATCCTTTGTCCTGACTGACGGATCAACGCACAGCCTAAACCGCTGATCGTAGAGACCTGAAACTTGGAGGGTGTGTTCTTTGTATGACGTAGGCATCCGATAAGAAAGGATTTTTCGTAGTTCTACTCCTAAGGGGGTAAAAAAGGGGGGCAAAGTTTGTATGGGACAACGTGATTCCTTGGTCCAATCTACTTCAAATTTTGCATAAACATTCTATAACAGAATTGATGGAAGACGTGTTTCGTATTTTATTGAAATTCATCCCTTGACGGGGTTAAAAAGGAGTAGAAAGTTTTTTTGGGGGTGATTTGCTTCGAAGTTGATATCAATACTCCTTAGTGCTTTTGATTTAAATTACTTTTTATTTTGACACAATGTAAACGAAACGAAACTTCAAATTTTGCAAACCATTTGTCTTCGTTTGTCAACCACTTCCTGATCTGATCTCTGATAATAACTAATTATATGTATAAGTATTTGCATTTCACCAAGCTTTTGCTTTTACAAGCGCAGCGTGGGACGTCCACCAACGAGATGGACGGACGTTTTGGTGAAGGCCGCAGGTTCAGGGTGGATGCAAGTCGCTTCCAAACCAAACGTTATGATTGGGCGTCAATGAGGGAGGCCTATGTCCAGCAGTGGACGTCCTACGGCTGAAATGATGATGATGATGATGAAGCTTTTATGTGAGTTCAACCTTTTTCGAATAAAATCGAATTGATTATTCAAACATCATTGTTGAACTCGCATAAAAGCTTGGTGCAATGCAAATACATATAAAATGCTTTGTCCTGAAGGCCTAAATGACTGACTGGCGGATTAACGCACAGCCTAAACCGCTGTATGTAGAGACCTGAAACTGGGAGGATGTGTCCTTTGTATGACGTAGGCATCCGATAAGAAAGAATTTTCCGGAATTCCCACGGGATAAGGAATATACGGGATGTATATATTTCATCAATCGAGAGTGACCCTATCCCCATAACGAAGATTACTAAACTGTTCCAATTGGGCATGCAAGTAGACTATTAGAACAGGTATAAAGCTAATTTCAATAATTTTGAAAATATTTACGGGATAAGGATAAATCAGTATTTAAATACTCAAATCAACTGGATCCTATCTCCGTAACTACAATTACTAAACTTTTCAAATTCAGTATAAACGTAAATGGTCATACATAACACCAAAAAACCTTATTGCAGGATTTTTGGAAATTCCTGTGGGATAGATAATCTCTGAAACTGCCGAGCCGATTAAAAAAAATCTTTTACCAGTAAAAAGTTACACTATCCTTTATTGACATAGGCTACTTTTTTCCGGGAAAATGCAAAATTCCCAAGGGATAGAAAAAAAAAATCAACTTCGGAGCTCACTTTAAAATGTCTTTCACCAATAGAAAAGATACACTGTCCTTGATTAACATAGGATGCTATTTTCCGGATAAATACAAAATTCCTGCGGTATAGAAAATAGTAAATTTAACTTCGGGGCTGAGTTTAAAAAAAATGACCAATAGAAAGCTATGCTATCCTTTATTGGTGTAGGCTAGGCTATTTATTCGGTAAAATGCAAAATTCCCGTGGGATAGAAAGAAGTGAATAACACTTGAGGGCTGATTTGAAAATTTCTTTCACCAATAGGAAGCTACACCAACCATTATTTACATAGACTACTTTTCTCCGTGAAAAAGCAAAATTCCCACGGGAAAAAATAAGTGAATTCAACTTCGGGGCTGATTTTAAAACTTCTTTTACCGGTAGAAAGCTACACCTTTAAGGACATAGGCTACTTTTTCTCGGGGAATATGCAAAATTCCCGCGGGATAAAAATAAGCGAAAATTTGCATAGAATAAGGACAAATTTGTTGAAATTCCCACGGGATAGAGAATGAACGGGATTTATAATATTCACTAACTGATGCTGATGATGATGAAATATGATGAAATGATAATAATGATGGATGTTGCCGTTGCCGGATTTTTGTTTTATACAATGAAAGAGATGAAGAAGCTTTACCACTAATTGGAATTCTACGCGGACGAAGTCGCGGGCAAAAGCTAGTTATGTATAAATATCCGTTGCCTAGTACAAGTTTTACTTAGTTTAGAACTAGATCAATTGGTGCTCATGATAATATTTATTTATGAATTGAAAATAAATTATTATCAAAGGGGTATTAAAAAAATTTTAATGTCAGTTTCGAGCCCAATTGATAGTGCATGATGAATGACCAAGATAAAACGCCTGTTTCGTGATTAAGATCATCGATTAAGATCATCGATTAAGATCATCGATTGAGATCATCGATTAAGTAGGTAGTAGAAGGTCGAGATAATTCAAATAATGAATATAAGTATATATGATACCATATCTCATGTCAATATGCAACGCAGATAATACTTAACGGACTTCAAAAAAAAGAGGAGGTTGTAGCACCCCCCCCGTCCTACCCTTTTTAAATACTCTACCCCAACTAGATATCCTACCGTTACCTACGTATTAAAACTTATGTATACGCTTATGTATACCTACCCTTGTATGAAACCTATCTACCTATAACCTATGTACTCCTATATATATGGGTCCTCAAAATACCTAGCTCCTAACTTAAGCTGATTTACCTTGTTCACGTCACAAAATTGGCCAAGTGATCGTTAGCGGTCTAAGATAAGGAACCCACGTTGTGTCCGTCAAATAACCCTTTGGAACTTTTAGTATGATATGGGAAAAGAGTTCATTGTCATCTAATTTTAAGTTTATAATATAATTTCCTATGGTCATATAATTTAAGTTTATAATAAAGATATGTTAGTGATGAATAAATGAGGATGACGGTTGCCTATAGTTATATAATTAAAGTTTATAATGAAGATAATTATGTTAATGATGAATAAATGGAGATGATAAATTGCCTACAGTTTGATAAGAGTCGTCTGTCCATAGTCCATGATATTATTATGTTCTTTAGGAAAAAGGTATTTTATTTTTGTGGCTGTGTCCAGAGACCCATGACTCCTCGTCTCTGGAGATGGCTCCTCGTCATCCAGACTTGGGCGAAGCCTCTCCCACTAGCTTAGAAGAAGCATACTACCTTATTCCTTGTTTAGGTAATAAGAACATAACATTATATTAATTAAGAGGATATTCAAAGGGAAGTTAGTTACAGCCTGTGGCCGTCCTTGGATCCAACCTGTGATCACATTGCCTCTGCATTAGCTAGCCGAACTTCGGTAGTAATTGTAGACTTCGATGGTTTATCATAATGACTATTGAGTAGCTACCAGATCCTTTGGTACCAGTAAACCACTAACTTGCATCTGCCTCAGTTATAGTCAGAATGACGGTTTGTAAATATAAGTATTTGGTAAAGCTTTTACCATTTAGATTTAGTAAGTATAACTAGCCACTACAGGACCAGATAATCCAAGGTTATTTCACCAGGGACGACCGCCGACTTCAAAGGAGATTCTACTTTCCAGCAAATGAATATTCATAGTGAGTTTGTTGAGTTTTATTTTGACTCACTCAATAGCAGCTACCAGCGTTTGTAATGTAGGACATATGGATGAAAGCAAACCCTGAAATCTTCCATCCGTCGGTAAGTACTAGAGGTAGTCAAAGTCAAAAGTCAGTCAAAAAAATATGAAAGTCTCAAGACTCCAATAAGTAGATCGGGCAAATATAATCCCTCCCACAATATCATATAGCAGAACAGTAATATTTAGTTAATGGTAATAAAATTAAGTAAGTCAGCATAATGAAGAACAGCAGTCAGATAGCATACAATGCCCTCCAACATTAAATAGTAGACTGAAGAACAGTAAAGTTTAGTGAATGGTAATAACACCTACTCCCTATAATCCTTTCCTAGCAGCTAAACTATCCATCTATTCTATACGACATTGGCAAGCTAGGAATCCGGATTCCACATTTATAATTACCGCGGGCCCCTCTCCAACTGATAAGAGAGGGCCTATCCTAAACTAATGCCTACGTTTGAGCAGGTTAACTCAGCTTCTATCCCCTATACCTGTGTGCTTCTGGTATCCATCTGAGGGGATTGGGTTAGATGAATACCAGAGTGTAATATATATAAATAGATAAGCGGACTAGACATTGATGAGCTTGAAACACCGGTTGTGGCGCTCCAAACCCTTCAACACCTAGGGAGAAATTAGGTCCGACTCTTGAGTTATAATACAGACCCCCATCCTTCTCCAATAGATGGTATTCTACCCTTAAACGCCTCCGAGAAGAGCTAAACTACAGTTAGCACCGCAAGGTTGGCCGTCTATCTCTTCTCAGAGTCCAGCTATTACTTCAGCTGATGCTCGAATAGGTTCTCATACACTAACACAGCCTAACCCATACACTGTCCCCGCAAAACCCACTTAACCCCAATTCAACTAACACCAAATATGTAATTATCCAACATTGAATATTCCATCACCATATTTGGCGATAAATACACAAAGCCAGACAATCACACAAAACCCCCCCGTTAACTATCACAAGAAACAATTAAACACCCAATAAAAGAAACACGACGAAAGAAAACACAATAAAAGAAAGCACAGTTAGAGAAAACACAGTAAAAGTTACAACGAAAATGATACCTTAACCACACTAGGAGAACCGTCTTCGAACCCGTAGCAAAATAAGAAAGCTTCTGATCCTTTTCCCACGTCTCGCTCCCCTTTTATACTAAAATAGTAGCTTGTTTTTCCATACTGGCCACCCCGACCTTGATAACCGTAATGTCCCCCCGGACCTCCGCTGCCGCAAGGAACGTTTTGGCCGTTTGGACCGCTTAGACCGAGAAATTGCTTTGAAAACCTCGTATCTTGTTCCGCCAGAGTCAGTGATGCAAAGAGTATTATTAGTATCAAATTAGTATATAGAAAGTGATGCAGTGATCTTATTTGCATACTTTAGTAATAAAATGCTTGTTTTTGATGAATTAATAATTAAGTAGCCTCGTTTGTGTTTAAAATCATTTTATTATGTAAAACAAGTTATTTTTAACTTTCATATTTAAAACTATGATCACACATGTTTTAGCTGCATTTTCTTTAAACCAAAATTAGCTTGAAGGTTACACGTGCCTCGTACATTGACCTCTCATGGTCAGGTGTTCGGATACTTTTGCATTCAGATACTTTAGTGATAAAATGCTTGTTTTTGATAATTTAATAATTCAATAGTCTACTTTGAGTATGAAATAATTTAATTTGATATAAAAAAAAAAAAAAAAAAAACTATGTTCACATAAGGTGGAACATTACAGATTGACGTCTGTAAGGTTACAAGGTTATCAATTCGTCTGTATGTTTTTTTTTTTTGTATGTTTGTTACGCGATTACTCCCTCAATTGTGAACCGTTTTCAAAATTCTTTTTTTGTTTGAAACAGTATACTCCTGAGGTGGTCCCATTGGCACCAAGTCAAGATCTGATCATGGGATCCTAGAGAAATCGAGGGCAACCTTCAAATTTTACAGGAAAACCTATAGTGATTTAAGCATTTTTAGTATCAAGTGAAGTATTTGCATTCAGGAAGTATCATTTTGTAAACTGGACCTGATGAAAAAGACCGTAGATGGCCAACGGAACTCCTCAACGGGTCAAATCTTGCAAGTTAAATTTGACCCACTTCCCGGTTTCCAATTGAGCTGAAATTTTGCAGACATGTGTGAATTGGATGACAATGCAATATTATTATGACATGGAGCTGATCTGATGATGGAGCTGAAAGTTGGCCATAGAAACTCTGTAATAAAACGATACGACCGCATTGCGTTTGAGCTCATTTGATTTGTCTTGACGAGTACTTTGATCCTAGATGGTAACTAGGGTCTGAAGATGGAGTTGGAAGGTGACCATAAGAACTCCGTAATAAAACAACATAACCCCATCGAGTTTGGGCTCGTTTGATTCGTCTTGACGATTACTTTGGTAACCAGGATCAAAAAGTACAGTCAGCAAAGAGTGCCTGTTGTATCGCATAATGTTGATTGTTCTAAAATTTTCTGGCCAAGAATGTTTGGCATACTGTTGAAAGTCCTAAAGCATATTTGTTCGTCCTTATATTGATAACAAGAACATCGAATTACCTACAACGTTTTATTACTAATATTAATTGGCCAAAGCAGTCCGAAGAATTGTGTAAGTTATTCACCTAAACTATAGTAAGTAGGTATGGCACCTATGTACAAAGAAAAGGGGCAATAAAGATACCTACAAACCACCTCTCGCTTAACCTTGTTAGGTTCGTTAGATATCTTGCGTCCCGTAGAGTGGGAATGGAAGTGTAGTCATCGGAGGGGGGCTCGGGGGGCGATGCCCCCGCTTTAAAAAAATAATTTCAAACCATCCCCCGTTTAACCTGGTTAGGTTCGTTAGTTACCTTGCGCTCCTCAAAGTGATATTAAAGGGGGGGGGGGCTCGGGGGCGAAGCCCCCGCAATAAATAAAATACTTTCAAACCATCCCCCGTTTAACCTGTTTAGGTTCGTTAGTTACCTTGCGCTCCTCAAAGTGATATTGAAGGGGGGGGCTCGGGGGGCGAAGCCCCCCGCAATAAAAAAAGTACTTTCAAACCATCCCCCGTTTAACCTGTTTAGGTTCGTTAGTTACCTTGCGCTCCTCAAAGTGATAGTAGGTGAGAGTGGGGGCTCGGGGGGCGGAGCCCCCCGCAATAAAAAAACTGTCAAACCGCGTCCCGTTTAACCTAACCAGATTCGTTAGTTATCTTGTGTCCCTCAGAGTGGAAAATGAAGCCTTGGCACTGGAAGGGGGGCTTGGGGGGCGGAGCCCCCTGTAATAATAAACACCTTCAAACCACCCTCTGTTTAAAACCAAACCTGTTTTAAACCCTGTTAGGGGTGGAGCTGGTTAGCTTCATTAGTTATCTTACGTCACTCAGAGTGGAAATAGAAGCCCGGTTCTTGGAGGGGGGCTCGGGGGGCGGAGCCCCCCGCAATAAAAATACTCTTAAACTACCTCCCGTTTAACCTGCTAAGATTCTTCAGTTATCTTGCGTCCCTCAGAGTGGAAATAGAAGCATCGCTACCGGAAAGGGGACTCGTTGGGCGGAGCCCCCGCAATAAAAATACTTTCAAACCATCCCCCGTTTAACCTGGTTAGGTTCGTTAGTTACCTTGCGCTCCTTAAAGTGGTATTAGGCGGGAGGGGGGAGGCTCGGGGGGCGAAGCCCCCCGCAATAAAAAAAAACTGTCAAACCGCGTCCCGTTTAACCTAACCAGATTCGTTAGTTATCTTGCGTCCCTCAGAGTGGAAAATGAAGCCTTGGCACTGGAAGGGGGGCTCGGGGGGCGGAGCCTCCCGTAATAAAAAACACCTTCAAACCACCCCCTGTTTAACCTAGTTAGGTTTGATAGTTATCTTACATTCCTCAGAGTGGAAGTAGAAGCCCCACTGACGGAGGGGGGCTCGGGGGGCGGAGCCCCCCGCCATAAAAATACTGTTAAAACACCTCCCGTTTAACCTGGTTTGATTCGTCAGTTACCTTGCGTCCCTCAAGAGTGGAAATAGAAACCTCGGTACCGGTAGAGGGGCTTGGGGGGTGGAGCTCCCGTAGTAAAAAACACCTTCAAATCACTTCTCGTTTAGCCTGGTTAGGTTAGTTAGCTGTCTTGCGTCCCTCAGGGCGAAAATAAAAGCCCCGCTCTTGGAGGGGAGGGGGGCTCGGGGGGCCGAGCCCCCCGCAATAAAAAAAATCTGTTAAACCATCTACCTTTTCACTTGGTTAAATTCGTCAGTTTATCTTGCGTCCCTCAGAGTAGTAATAGAAGCCTCGCTACTGGAACGGGGGGCTCGGGGGGCAGAGTTTCCCGCATTAAAAAAAAACCTTCAAACCACCCCCGTTTACCCTTGTTAAGTTTGTTAGTTACCTTGCGATCCTCAGAGCGCAAACAGAAGCGGGGCTTCGTTTACTGGCTACGCCTACGCATCTTTTTTATACCAATACAACTAAAAAGCCAAAAATAAAAAAATTTAAATAAAAAATAGAACCGCCTTCAAAAACACCCAAAAAAATATTAATTAAAAATGTAACCGACTATAATGAGCATTATAATATCTTTCTACTAATCTGTTTGAAGTCGGGCCTCAGCTCGAGCCAGCAGGAGTGGACCTAGTAATTAAATTAATAAATAAATATCCCGGGACAATTCACACCAATCGACCTAGTCTCAAAGTAAGCAAAGCTTGTGTTATGGGTACTAGGCAACGCGGATAAACATACTTATATAGATAGATACATACTTAAATACATATTAAACACCCAAGACCCGAGATCAAACATTCGTGTTTTTCATACAGATATCTGCCTCGACGCGGGAACCGAACCTGGGACCTCAAACTTTATAGTAGTAATTTAACTTACCTACCTATTATCCCTATTATACCTACTATCTGTTGGGCTTCTACCACTCCTGCTAGCTCGTGCTGAGGCCCGACTTCAAACATATTAGTAGAAAGATATTATAATGCTCATTATAGTCGGTTACATTTTTAATTAATATTTTTTTGGGTGTTTTTGAAGGCGGTTCTATTTTTTATTTAAAATTTTTTTGATATCTAAATTACTAAGAGCCCGTTTTTTGATCAATAGTTAAACAAACTAATGGTTAAAATATATGGCAAACATAACAACAGTTAACGCATTTCAAAGGCAATTTGACTATTAGTATCTTTAACTACTGATCAAACAACAAGCACTAAGAGCCCGTTGTTTGATCAATAGTTAAACAAACTAATATTTAAAATATATGGCAAACATACGCAGGGTGAAGACCAAAAAGTTGCACACTGTTAAAGCTGCATTAGCAGGTAGTTAAAATTACCATTAACTTTTTCCATTGTGACACCAAAATTAACCATACAAATGTATACAAATGTATAATGTGTAATTTTTAGCTTTAACAGTGTGCAACTTCTTGGTCTTCATCCAACAATAGTTAACGCATTTCAAAGGCAATTTGACTATTAGTATCTTTAAATACTGATCAAACAACAAGCACTAAATATATTTATATGTTTCTTGCAGCTGGTCGACCCGAAGACAGGTGCGGTGATCACAGAACCAAACAAGATAGGAGAGCTGTGGTCTAAAGGACCGAGATTTGTGGTAAGTGTTTTATTGTACGCATCTCATACTTAAATAAGGTCTAAAAGAGCCGTTGTGGCCTAGTGTGTTGACCTATGGCCGAGCAGAGGGTCGTGGGTTCGACTTCGAATCCGGGCTTGCAACTCTGAGTTTTCAGAATTTATGTTCGACATTACATTTGAAATTTGGCATGGAGTCTATGGTGAAGGAAAATATCATGAAAAAACCTGTACACGCCTGAGAAGTTGAATGGTATGTGTGAAGTTCAGAACTACGGCCTCTCATTAAACTGTTAAACTGTTTAACATTTGGTAGCATAGCATACGGTTGTGGTAACTCTGAAGATGAGCTCTGGTTGAGTTCGAAACGCGTCAGTGTAGCTTGGTGGTGGTGATGGTTGGGTTTATGTGATTTGTGTGTGTTCGTACAGTGTGGAGGTGGAGGAACTGCATGAACGCACATTTCTTGCATAAACGTAACTATTGTAAGGTCGCGGGTGAGCAAAGTAATTGTTTTAGTTCATTAATATGGACCTCCGCAAAGTAACGCCTGATTCAATAAATTATTTATTTTTACTTATTTATTTATTATAATATTATTTTAAACTCTCCCGAGGCACGGCCTAGTCAAGAATGGCTCCCAAGACCGTCCGCTGTTCGCTGTTTGTTTCGGGATTCGAATTCCAGAATCCGTTTCATTTAAATATTTGAAACAGCAACGCGGTCTCGGTGGCCAGTGCCTACAGTATGTACAAACCTTTTTTGCGCATAGCAATCAAATGTTTGAACTATAAAACTATGGGTGCAAGTGCTGAGTTGTTCTTATTGTGGCGTTCTAAAGGGGAACTAGGTGACAATGATGATTATGATGATGATGATGATGATGATGATAATTGTGATGATGATGACGATGACAACATTTTGCATGAGAAAAGCATGAATGATAATAAATTTCACTGTCAATTACTTCCAGGAGTACTATAATAACCCTGAGGCGACTGCTAAGGCGTTCACAGCCGACGGCTGGTACAAGACAGGAGACCTCTTGTACAAGGATGAGAATGGTTACCATTTCTTCGTGGAACGCATGTCCAGTGCCTTCAAGTGCCGTGGTTATTATGTAAGTTGAATATACTCTCTTTAGATTTCACTAACTCTACCTCACTTGTAAAAATCTCTTTAACATAGAAAAAGTTACTTAGCGGGGGTAAACTTTGGATATACGATTGTTATTTTAGTAGGAGCTTGAAAATCATTGGTTTTTATATCGTTTTAAAATTGTCCAGGAACATTTTCATATTTTGCGCAGATAAACTTGTCCCAACCTAAAAAAAAATCGGCCAAGTGCGATTCGGACTCGCGCTCGAAGGGTTCCGTACCATTATCTATAAAAAATTGCGGTTTACGATTTATAACGCATTAAAAAAACTACTTACTAGATCTCGTTCAAACCAATTTTCGGTGGAAGTTTACATGGTAATGTACACCATATATTTTTTTTAGTTTTATCATTCTCTTATTTTAGAAGTTACAGGGGGACACACATTTTACCACTTTGGAAGTGTCGCTCGCGCAAACTATTCAGTTTAGAAACAAATGATATTGGAAACCTCAATATCATTTTTAAAGACCTATCCATAGATACCCCACACGTTGGGTTTGATGAAAAAAAATTTTGAGTTTCAGTTCTAAGTATGGGGAACCCCCAAAATTTATTGTTTTTTTAATCTTTACTCTCACAATTATTTTTGTTCACCCTAGTTGGTCGTACAGGATCTTGAATCTAGCACCATCCAATGACGTCAAACGTAAATTTCCAGGTCATGCCTATGGAGATTGAGCAGTTGATCCGAACTCGCCCTGGCGTGGCTGATGTGTGTGTCTTGGGGATTCCGCATCCTGAGGACGGCATGCAGGCAGTCGCGGTCATCATGCAAGCTCCTGGCTTCAGTCTTACTGAAGAGGAGATTCACGATTTCGTTGCTGGTACGTCGATGTTACTATCTGTTATTCTATTTTCTCTTCCAAAGCGTAGCTTTGGGATACCAAAGCTACGCATAGTACAAGCTAATAGCACAAGCGTTGCTTAATTTGGGACTAGGTGAATTGGTGTCAATTGTCCCACGATTTATTTATTTTATTTATTTATTATATATCGGTGCCCCTTTTCTCCCATAAAATTTTAAGTCATAATGTATCATTAGTCATAATCAACGTTAGTCATACAGTGATTTATTTCTGAAACGGTAGGTATTTTTTTCAGGACTTTTTTAAATGCCATCTTATACTAGGGGTGTTCAATAAAAAGTGAGAATGAGTATTTTATAAACAACTTTTACTAAATGTCATTTTATTTTTCGACATAGTCACCTTTTAGCATAATACACTTAGTATATATTTTTTCTAAACTTAAAATTCCATTTTTAAAAAAGGTCTCATCTTGAGTACTTAAAAAATCTTGTACTGCAGCGACTATCGCGTCGTCGTCTTCAAATTTCTGGCCTCTCGGGTATTGTTTCAATCTCGGAAATAGGTAGAAATCACTGGGAGCGAGATTTAGTGAATACGGAGGATGCTTAAGGATATCGAACCCAGCATCACGAATTGCAGCCATTGCAACGGCGGACTTGTGTGCCGGGGCATTGTCCTGGTGGAACAGCACAACTTTCGAGAGTTTACCTCGCCGTTTTTCGCGGATCTCATTGCGCAATGTTGCTATTTGTTTGGCGTATAAAGTGCCCATAATAGTGGCTCCATGCTCGAGATACTCAATCATTAATACCCCTTTACCATCCCAAAAAACAGAGCCCATGACCTTACCGGCAGATGGGCTCACCTTGAATTTCTTCGGAGTTGGAGATGATGGCCTTTTCCATGTCATAGACTGCAGTTTCGTTTCTGGGTCGTAATGATGGAGCCATGTTTCGTCCATTGTTATAAATCGCGCCAAAAAAAGTTCCCGGTCTTGCTGCATCAGGTTCAAAGCTTCTTGACAAATCTCTAGTCTAGTTTGTTTTTGCGTGTCAGTAAGCATTCTTGGTACCCAACGCGCAGATACCTTTTTCATACCCAAGCGTTCATGTAAAATATTATGCACGCTCCCCGTTGAAATCTTTACATTTTCAGCAATAAAACGAACTGTGACACGACGATCCGCCAAAACTGAGTTTTCGACTTTTTTCACAATTTCTTCAGTTACTGCTGTAGTAGGGCGTCCGGAGCGGGGGTCGTCCATTGTCGATGTTCTTCCACGTCTAAATTCGGCGCACCAACGTGCGACTGTCGAATACGGAGGAGCATTAGACCCTAAAGTGTCCCGCAAATCCAAATTGACTTGGTCCGTAGAAAAAATTTTCAAATACAAGTATTTGATAACGGCGCGCAGTTCAATTTTCTCCATTTTCGCTAACGTACTCAATAGCATTGCAAAGAAATTACCGTATATTTTTTTAAACAAAAGACAGTTAGTTTTTTTTTCATAGCAATCAGCTAGATAGATTAGCTTTACCGGCCAGTATTTAATTTCGTAATATTAAAAGAGTTTGCATCTCATTCTCACTTTATATTGAACGCCCCTCGTAGAATGCAGTAGGTTAGGTTAGGATTGTTTTATAAAAATTCCGAAAAATAAATTGTTTCAAAAATAAATCACTTTATGACTAACGTTGATTATGACTAATGATACATTATGACTTAAAATTTTATGGGAGTCATTATAGACCCTAATCGTGATCTATCAACGATACTGAATCAAAATATCAAAATTTGTGCACTGACTAAAAAATTACCCGGTATATTATTATAATAAATAAATAAATCGTGGGACGATTGACACCAATAGCACGCACGTAAACAAAATCGCGATTTCTTTTTGTATAAAAACTTTTTAACAAAAAAATTAAACCGCCGAAAAAACTGAAAAGCAAAAAATAATACCTTTTTTGTTTGACCTTAATCTAGCTAGAGGTACCAGTTTGAAGTCGGTGCCTCAGCACGAGCCAGGAGTAGTGATAGAAGCCCATCAGGTAGAATATTATAGGACACTCCTCCTGGCTAGTGCTGTGGCACCGACTTCAAACTGGTACCTAGATTAAGGTCAAACAAAAAAGATATTATTTTTTGCTTTTCAGTTTTTTCGGCGGTTTAATTTTTTTGTTAAAAAGTTTTTATTTTATACTTTTTTCCCATCCTTGGGGTAAATTTTTTTTTCCAAATTTACATAATACCAGCTTCAAGGTATACCCTATTCAATAATAATAGTTAAAAAAAACTAAAAAACACGCTTTAAAAAATAAAAAATAAATTTTAATAAATTTCATTCACTATTCTTATAGTGCAGTAAAAAATCTTAATAAGCAATTATTATATTGTTATATCCAGATCAAAATTTGTAAACAATTCTAAATATTGATAAAATAAATAATAATAGTTTAAAATATTTTATTGTAAAAAAAGCGTGGGGTGCATGGTGTCAATTGTCAAGGATTGTCATTTTGATAACATCTTAAAAAGCACCCCACGCTTTTTTTACAATAAAATATTTTAAACTATTATTATTTATTTTATCAATATTTAGAATTGTTTACAAATTTTGATCTGGATATAACAATATAATAATTGCTTATTAAGATTTTTACTGCACTATAAGAATAGGGAATTAAATTTATTAAAATTTATTTTTTATTTTTTAAAGCGTGTTTTTTAGTTTTTAAACTATTATTTGTTTTCTATTTTTTAGTTGCATTTTTTTCTTTCTAACTTTACCCCCTCACCTACAACCCCCAAACCCCCTAAACCCAACCCCCCAACATCCCCCACCCCATACCCCATTCCCCCCCCCAACCCGCCACCTACCCCCCTTCCAGCTCCATCATTAGACTCTTGTTACCATCTAGGACCAAAGTACTCGTCAAGACGAATCAAACGAGCCCAAAATCGATGGGGTTGTGTTGTTTTATTACATAGTTCCTATGGCCACCATCCAGCTCCATCATCAGATCAGCTCCATGTTACAATAATATTGCATTGTCATCCAATTTACACATAGAGGTATGTGCAAAATTTCAGCACAATCGGAAACCGGGAAGTGGGTCAAAATTGCGCCCTAAGGAGTCGGTTACAAACAAACATACATACAATCAAACATACAGGTGAAGCTAATATAAAGCGTGTAAAAAAGAATTATGAAAATCAGACTACTCTTTTAAAAGTTAGTCAATCATCCTCTGTTTTCCTACCCTTAGGGTAGGAATATTATTTCCAAATTTAAATGGGACCACTCTTGGGGTATACGCTTTCCAAAATAAAAAAAAAATCATCAAAATCCGACTACTCTGTAATATATTTCAAACTAAATACAAACTGAAATATAGATGCACAGAAAAAACCCCAGAAAAAAGACCAATGCTGGGAATCGAACCCAGGTCCTCAGCGTTCCGTGCTGCGTGCTTACCCCTACACCATCACTGGTCTAGAAGTTAGCGACGAATCTTTCCCATACATCGTACACTTCAGTCTGTTATAATCACATTAGGCAGTGATAAAGCGCATCTATGTTAATGCCCTCTACCGAGAGACTTCAACACTCCTTCGGAGCTACCCGCTCACCTGGACCAAGAGATGGCGCTACTAGGCCAACTTTTACAAGTTAAGTATGAAGTATCTTTTTCTATTTATTTTTTATTTTCTTCAACTTCATTTTTTTTTTATTACTTTTACGGTCATCCCGTGAAACCATATATTTCAAACTAAATACAAACTGAAATATAGATGCACAGAAAAAACCCCAGAAAAAAGACCAATGCTGGGAATCGAACCCAGGTCCTCAGCGTTCCGTGCTGCGTGCTTACCCCTACACCATCACTGGTCTAGAAGTTAGCGACGAATCTTTCCCATACATCGTACACTTCAGTCTGTTATAATCACATTAGGCAGTGATAAAGCGCATCTATGTTAATGCCCTCTACCGAGAGACTTCAACACTCCTTCGGAGCTACCCGCTCACCTGGACCAAGAGATGGCGCTACTAGGCCAACTTTTACAAGTTAAGTATGAAGTATCTTTTTCTATTTATTTTTTATTTTCTTCAACTTCATTTTTTTATTACTTTTACGGTCATCCCGTGAAACCATATATTTCAAACTAAATACAAACTGAAATATAGATGCACAGAAAAAACCCCAGAAAAAGACCAAATGCTGGGAATCGAACCCAGGTCCTCAGCGTTCCGTGCTGCGTGCTTACCCCTACACCATCACTGGTCTAGAAGTTAGCGACAAAGATACAAGAAAGATACTTCATACTTAACTTGTACTCTGTAATAAGTTATGCGTGGTCATATAGTACAATCAGTAACTGAACAATCAATCATCCCCTGTTTTTCTACCCTTAGGGTAGGAATATTATTTCCAAATTTTAATGGGACCACCCTCGGGGTATATGCTTTCCAATAAAAAAAGAATTATCAAAATCGGACTACTCTGTAAAAAGTTATGCGTGATCATACATAAAAAAAAAAAAAACAAATATACACGTCGACTTGAGAACCTCCTCCTTTTGTTTTCGTCGGTTGAAAAAAGCATGAGGGTAGAAAGATGTGTCGATTGCGATTGCGAGCATCCTTGCGTTAGACATTGCGGCCTCTGATTTAACCACTTTTTTTAAGGCCCTACCGAGTTTTTGGCGCATTTATTGCATTCCTTTAATCCCTTGCTGTATCATTACTAGCAATGCTTTAGTTCTGAAATTTATGTGTAAGATATTTGAGGATTCACTCTAGTGACCAATGTTTTTCGAAACACGATTAGGTACTTGCAGTTTGCTCGATAGAAAAAAAATCCAAAGTAAGTCTCTAAAAAATAAAATTGATCCTTAATCCTTTGCACTTGACTCGTGATTTTTTGAATGTTAATAAAACAAGATGTTTTCTAGGGCTTAGTGTTGCTACATTTTTAAAATATGAATTTGTTTTAGTAATACGATGAAAATACCTAAATACACGCGTGGTATGACCAACCTATCTTGAGCTACCGTGCTTTCCCCTTGTCCGTATAGTTAGTTGGTCTCCTTGGGCCATCGGACGGAGAACCTGTATCGCTTGCGCTTTCGCATAGTTTTGATTCTAGCCGCTCTCACGCACACATAGATGAGTGCATTCATTCTCTGGTCTCACGTTTTTTCGTGTTCTCAACTTCAAGTAGTTGTAAAAATTTAATTTTAACAGATAACCTTATAATTAAAATACCTCATATAGTTAACACTTTGTTCTGCTTAAAAAACTTCTAACAGTTTTATATAAGCTATATCTAATGGGAGAAAAAAAAATCTAAAGTCGCTGGAATCCCCATTTTGGCCTTGTCCCACCTCCAATTTTCACTATGTGTTACCGTTTATTACAAAAACCAAGCAAGGAAACCAATAAATTTTACTGTTCACAGCAAGCCAACTACTTTATAAATTAGATTAAATTATCAAAATATTCCTTTTTACCTTATCTTTTTTTTTAAACCATATTACATAAATGTCCCGAGAAAAGTGTCTTATCCAATTTCGTTCATAAAACTCGTCATACTGTTCTTACGCACACTTCAAGAACATTTGACGATAGCTTGCCAGAAATAACCGTCCACGCTGCGTCGGCTGAACAGGGCGGACTTAAGGTTTTTTGCGTCACTGCCGAATTATGAGGGTAAGAATCACGTATGAAATTTTTGGTACCCCTGAAAGTGATATCAGTGGCAATTTTTTCTCGCTTGATTTGCTGATATATTGAACTCAAATTAATTTGGCATATTAAGCAGTGTTATTACTACTTCTAGAAAAAAAATCGAGTTTCTATTGTAAACCGTTTTGAAGTAATTCGTTAAAAACTAAATTTCTCATGTGAATTCGGTGGCGGTGAATTCGGTGATTTGAATGAATCCGGTGGTATTACAGTACAGTCATGGATTTTTGAAACTGTTAAGTTTATTTCCTCTACATATTTATGTAAAATAATCCGAGTCAGTTGATAATATTGGTAAATATAATGATTTTACGAAAAAACTTTGGTTTTTGAACGTGTTTTCAGCTTTTATTAAATAATTATTGAATAATGTATTGATGGTGGATTAATATTCGTCAAATATTTCTGAAATTTATATCTTTTTGTTTCATTATTTATTTGTTTCGCAAAAAAATTTTAGTTTGTATTTAGCCGATTTTTGATATCATAAATACTGTTGAAATAAATAATAAGTAGGGAATGATTATTGCTTTTAAGAGATTATTTGTTTTTATTAATGTGTGCTTTAACTACGTTAAAAAATTATAATAATAACTACTATTTAAAGCATAATAACTTATGAACGAGAGCAAAGTTATGTAATTACCTTACAAGACTTAGATACTTACTTAACTAGTGAAACGTTCCAAAAAATATGGTGATAATTGTTTAATTATTTTTTAAGTCCATCATTGTAAGTTTGTAGTTGTTACACATTGTGATATTAAACAATAAAAGTAATTTACTTCCATTATTCGCAGTTTTATGATTTCGGTGGCATATGAAAATTTGAAATTAATTATCTCGATAACTGTGAGGACTAAAATGGTGCCTCCTTCTGCAAAACATTTCAAATAAACACTAGTTTTCGATGTAATTATAAGAAGTCGGATAATCATAAAAAAAATCGAGCCACCGAAGGTCACGCAAAACTGCCGTGCTCAGAGAACGACCCATAGAATACCTAAAATCGATTAGCGCAAGAAGCTCTGTGCCGCCTTAAATCTAGACCGTGCGAGCAACACTAAGTAAGTCATATATAAGAGAGGGGATTTTAATTTAAGTTGCCACGGGTTTAAAAAAAGAGCGCCACGTAATTTTATTTCTGCGCGGACTAATTAGTTTTTGGAATCTCTTTAACCAGTCCATAATTGTCTAACGCACTGGTGCTCGTAATAAGGAGGTTTATGTTTTTCGAGCGTATGTATTTTGTATGTATGTATGTATGTATCATTGTTTGGCACGCCCTGCAGCTTAAACGGCTCAATGGATTTTGAAGTAATAATAATAATAATTCTTTATTTCCATAAAAAGGTACAGGTATCTTATACAAATATATGTGGAAACTAGATAAAAACATAAATAAAGTGGGCCACAGCTGCCAAACTAGGTGTAAAACCTGTATTTCAGCAGTCGGAGCTCAAAGTGGGAGGTGTCATTAGATTCGTTTCAGTTCCGCGAGTGAAATAGGATACCTATATATTTTCCCATAATTCCCATGGGAACGGGAATTATACAGGCGGGCTTTTTCATTTACCTATTATTGATTCTGTCAGAATGAAAATAGTGAATGTAATAGCAATTAAATACGCGTTATACAATAAGCGCACAGAATCAGTTTGGTAAAAATTTTATACAATAGTTAAGTTAATAATTATTTTCTTACAGAGAATCTTTCAATCCACAAATATCTTCATGGTGGCGTGATCTTTGTAAATGACTTGCCGCAAACAATATCAGGAAAGATCGCAAGGGCCAAAGTCAGGGATATGATTGTGAACATGCGCAAAACTGGTGATGAAGATTACCCCTCCAAAACGGGAAACGTGAAGAAACTAATACACACGTTCCAACAGCTCAGCTCTCCTGTTGGCTCAAGAGGACAAAGATAAGCTGATAAAATGTGTAACTGTAACACTATTAGCTTTTTTCTACTTTTTCAGTAAAGATCACGTGACGACAATGTCACTTATGAAATTTTTGACAAATTTCTCAAAGAGTAAACATCCCCAGGCCAGGGATATAGCTTTTCTGCATCATCTAAGGGAAGGCTGTGTTCCAAAAATCTAAAAGAAAGCTTGGATTACCCCTATACCTAAAGGATCAGTTACTAGGGAAGTAGAAAAGTACCGACCTATTTCTAAACTCTGTCATTTTAGTAAAATTCTCGAAAAAATTATTAAGGAACAGGTTTTTGGAGTCGTCAAACATCAGATCACCCCATGTCAACATGGTTTCTTTAAAGGGCGGTCTGTGGAGACTAATTTATTGACATTTACGGGAGTTGTGCTGGGCGCTATGGAGGTTGGACACAATGTAGACGCCGTGTATACCGATTTTGCCAAAGCATTCGATAAAATCTGTCACAACACCTTATTAAAAAAACTTTGGCGACTCGGTATACATGGCGATCTATTTCGCTGGGTAAAATCCTACGTGGAAGATAGGACTCAGGCTGTTGTCCTGTCTGGATATACATCGCAATATAAATCTATAACTTCCGGAGTACCACAGGGCTCTCATTTGGGCCCATTACTTTTTATTTTGTATATTAATGATATTACAGACTATATAAAATATTCCAACGTATTACTTTATGCTGATGACACTAAAATATTTAGACCAATCAAGAATCTTGCCGACTGTGACTTATTACAACAGGATTTACTAAACCTTGAAAGATACTGCCTCGATAATAATCTTTTCCTAAATAATGATAAATGTAGTATCATAACTTTCTCAAGAAAAAAGAAAAATATTTATTATTGTTATACACTTGGAGATGCAATTTTGAATAGAGTATCTGAACAAGTTAGCTATGAAGTATCTTTTTTGTACTTATTTTTTCAACTTCATTTTTTTTATTACTTTTACGGTCATCCCGTGAAATCATACATTTCGTACTAAATACAAACTGAAATATAGATGCACAGAAAAAACCCCAGAAAAAAGACCAATGCTGGGAATCGAACCCAGGTCCTCAGCATTCCGTGCCGCGTGCCATACCCCTACACCACCACTGGTCCACCACTGGTCAAGACCAGTGGTGGTGTAGGGGTATGGCACGCGGCACGGAATGCTGAGGACCTGGGTTCGATTCCCAGCATTGGTCTTTTTTCTGGGGTTTTTTCTGTGCATCTATATTTCAGTTTGTATTTAGTACGAAATGTAGAGTATCTGAAATTAGAGATCTTGGTGTAACAATGGATGCTAAACTGCCATTCATCCCTCATATAGAAAACATACTAAAAAAGTCTTTTAAGCAGTTAGGTTTTATTTTGCGCGTCGGTAAACCCTTCAAAAATTCATCAACTTATAAAATATTATACAACAGCTATGTCCGAAGTCGTCTTGAGTTCGCCTGTGCCATTTGGAAGCCTTTTTATTCTATCCATATTGATAGACTTGAAAGGCTCCAAAAAAAATTTATGAAATCGCTTGATTTTAGAACTGGTCATAGTTATGTTAATTATGCAGACTCTTTACAACACCATAAGATGCAGTCATTGAGCGATCGGCGTGACTGCGTAGACTCTGTTTTACTCTATAAAATACTAAATGCGAAGTTGGAAATCCCTTCCTTACTCCAAATGGTTTATCTCAAGGTCCCTCGTGCCCGTATTCGTCAATGTCGCAGAAAGGAATTGTTCTCTATCCCTACTAGCAGAACATGTTATGCTCATAATATGTTTATCAGACGTGCTTGCAGACTTTTTAATAAAAGTGTAAAACTAACAAATTTTGATATTTTTAACAGTACTATATTATCTTTGAAGAAATTGTTCCAATGATTGGCATTACAATACACAACTGTTTCTAAACTTTTAACTTTAGCCATACTTAGTTTATATCACAATGTGTAACTATGTAGGTATTTCTTAAGTACACATTTAACTATAATGTCACTGACGCATGCATCTTTATATTTAATATAATGTTGCATGTAATACATTTCTATTTGTATTTAGTTACACTTATAAAATTAAAATAATAATAATGATTTTAGATGTCGGAATCCGTATCAAAATAATACATGCTGTAAGTTACCTTAATATCCAAAATTAAATGTTCAAAATTCAATAACATCTTTACTAAAGAATCCGACATCATAAAATTATCATAAAATAATTTTAACTTTAAAATAATATTAATTATAATCCTTTTTATATTGTATTTAGCACTTTTACAATTTAAGGAAACTGTACGAGGGGCGTTCAATATAAAGTGAGAATGAGATGCAAACTCTTTTAATATTACGAAATTAAATACTGGCCGGTAAAGCTAATCTATCTAGCTGATTGCTATGAAAAAAAAACTAACTGTCTTTTGTTTAAAAAAATATACGGTAATTTCTTTGCAATGCTAATGAGTACGTTAGCGAAAATGGAGAAAATTGAACTGCGCGCCGTTATCAAATACTTGTGTTTGAAAAATTTTTCTACGGACCAAGTCAATTTGGATTTGCGGGACACTTTAGGGTCTAATGCTCCTCCGTATTCGACAGTCGCACGTTGGTGCGCCGAATTTAGACGTGGAAGAACATCGACAATGGACGACCCCCGCTCCGGACGCCCTACTACAGCAGTAACTGAAGAAATTGTGAAAAAAGTCGAAAACTCAGTTTTGGCGGATCGTCGTGTTACGGTTCGTTTTATTGCTGAAAATGTAAAGATTTCAACGGGGAGCGTGCATAATATTTTACATGAACGCTTGGGTATGAAAAAGGTATCTGCGCGTTGGGTACCAAGAATGCTTTCTGACACGCAAAAACAAACTAGACTAGAGATTTGTCAAGAAGCTTTGAACCTGATGCAGCAAGACCGGGAACTTTTTTTGGCGCGATTTATAACAATGTACGAAACATGGCTCAATCATTACGACCCAGAAACGAAACTGCAGTCTATGACATGGAAAAGGCCATCATCTCCAACTCCGAAGAAATTCAAGGTGAGCCCATCTGCCGGTAAGGTGGGCTCTGTTTTTTGGGATGGTAAAGGGGTATTAATGATTGAGTATCTCGAGCATGGAGCCACTATTACGGGCACATTATACGCCAAACAAATAGCAACATTGCGCAATGAGATCCGCGAAAAACGGCGAGGTAAACTCTCGAAAGTTGTGCTGTTCCACCAGGACAATGCCCCGGCACACAAGTCCGCCGTTGCAATGGCTGCAATTCGTGATGCTGGGTTCGATATCCTTAAGCATCCTCCGTATTCACCAGATCTCGCTTCCAGTGATTTCTACCTATTTCCGAGATTCAAACAATACCTGAGAGTATATTTCGTACTAAATACAAACTGAAATATAGATGCACAGAAAAAACCCCAGAAAAAAGACCAATGCTGGGAATCGAACCCAGGTCCTCAGCATTCCGTGCCACTGCATAAGGTGATGATTTAGCAGATTGAAATGTATGATGTATAGGAAAGATTCGTGTCTAATCTCTAGACCAGTGGTGGTGTAGGGGTATGGCACGCGGCACGGAATGCTGAGGACCTGGGTTCGATTCCCAGCATTGGTCTTTTTTCTGGGGTTTTTTCTGTGCATCTATATTTCAGTTTGTATTTAGTACGAAATATATGATTTCACGGGATGACCGTAAAAGTAATAAAAAAATGAAGTTGAAAAAATAAGTACAAAAAAAGATACTTCATAGCTAACTTGTTTAATACCTGAGAGGCCAGAAATTTGAAGACGACGACGCGGTAGTCGCTGCAGTACAAGATTTTTGAAGTACTCAAGATGAGACCTTTTTTAAAAATGGAATTATAAGTTTAGAAAAAAGATATACTAAGTGTATTATGCTAAAAGGTGACTATGTCGAAAAATAAAATGACATTTAGTAAAAGTTGTTTATAACATACTCATTCTCACTTTTTATTGGACGCCCCTAGTAAGAGTGCCTTTTTTCTTAGCGGTACGGAATTACTAAACTCCCTTAGGTTGAATTTGGGTGGTAGAGGTCTTATGTTAATCATAAGTATTTCTGTACACATTCTTGTATATGACCGTTTGTTTCTCTTCTCAATAAATAATAAAATAATATTATTTGCGCAAATTCGACCAGAAAGAACTACAGACACAAATAGTAAAGTTACTAAGGGTGTAACCACGCCAATCAATCGATCGTCAATCGATGGAATGGATTGCTGGACGTCGATCGATAGTTTCTACTGCACCAATCAATCGATCGTTGATCGATGGTAGAAAGGATTGGTCGACGTTGATTGACAATTTCTGCTACATCAAAACCTACCAATCGATCGATTTCGAACATTAATCGGCTGTCGATCAACCGTTTATCGATCGGTATCAGTCGATCAGCTAAACCTACAACACCAATCGTTCGATATCGATCGATGGCAGGTAGTAAAATTATGGTCTCATTGTTATATTGAAAGATCAAAGATGCGCAATGTATACAAGCATCAACACTGTCTGTTGGGTAGATACTTAGTTACAAGAAAATATCGTAAAAATATAATTATGTTTTTGCTTTTCATGTTATTCGCAATCATCATCATTAGCTAGAAAATGTCCACTGTTGAACAAAGGTCTCCCTTAACGCCACAGCGAACAACTGTTGCCTACAACTCTCACGGTGTCGTCAGTCTACCTAGTAGGAGGCCTGCTAATGCCTGGGTGGCTAATACTTGCTAATACGAAATTCGAAGTTTGTAATGTATGACCCCTTGCACTCTTATGTTTAATACTAACTGTCGAAATTATACTTTCAGTAGGTACGAACGAAACGGTACGATACGAAGTTCAGAAATCGAATTTCGTAGTAACCTGACTTTCTGGTTCGTTACTCGAGAATTTTTCTCACCAATGGTTATGGTCTTCAAGTGAATAAAAGTTTCGGCCATACCGCTGCTAATACGTTGACGGTACGGAATCGCAGTGACGTGCCGTAAAGTAGTAACGTTTGCGATGCGTCACTGCGATTCCGTACTGTGGCCGTATTGGCCAGTGCCGGCGTTAGGGGAGGGAGGGGGGGGGGGCGATGGACAAAATTACTGGGTTTCGCCAAACCTTAACAAATAGTAATACGAGTGACACAATTACGCGTAATATTTTAGATTTTCATAATCCTTTTTGTATGACTATTTTTGTTTGATTCAAGGACACATTCGATAATTTTAGAATTATCAATAGTTGTCAATGAACACCAATTCTAATCCTTAGACCCGAGGCCTTATTGTATAACGCACTCGCAATCACAATCGCTGTCACCACTTCTTTGCGTCAAACGGATGAGGGTAGAATGAGATGGTACTTAAATGCGACTGCGAGCTGCTGTGCATTAGACAATAATGACTTATGGTCAGCCCTGTGATCACCTGGTAAAATATTGCACGTAATATTACTATCTTTTTATACATTTTTAAAATAAACATGTGATGTTTTCGAGATTTAATTTAAATAAATCTTTTAAACTGTAAAATTATTTTTATTCTACATTATTACTTCCTTTCTTTAACCGACTTAGAGGAGGTTCTATGTTCGACTATGCCTTTTTTGTACCTAATAATTAATAATAATACTTTAATAATAATAAATAATAAATGTATTTATTTAGGCATTTTTTTTAGAACCCATACAATAATAAATAAATAAATAAAAATTAAATTAAAAATTAAAATTCATATTACAATCATTCAATAAACAATACAATTGTGTTTGAAAAATATACAATCATAACTTAAATATTTACAAACATTATATTTACAAAAAAGAGGAAAACCTAACTAATTTTTACAATCATATATTTACAAAAAAGAGAAAAACCCTAACTAATATAACCGCTTTGGGTCGTACCGGGGGAAAATAATAATAATAATAATCATTCAATAACACATTATCATTTCACAAGAACCTAATTTATGGTGTACCTGTTGATGGTCCTACATATAATAAAGTAGCCTTCCGTCCGCAGCTTCGCCTGCGATAAATTAATTTTCCCGTAGGATAAGGTATTTTCCCGCGGTAAAAAGTAGCCTATGTCACTCAGCGATAATGTTTTTTTTTTATGTTAGAAAGGCCAGACAAACGAACTAGTGGGTCACCTGATGTGAAATGATCACCACTGTCCATATACACCCGCAGCGCTTTACGCGATGCCAGTGCGTTGTCGGCTCTAAAGGAGAGGGAATAGGGGAAGGGGAGAGGGAGGGGAGAGGGAAGGGGTGAGGTATTGGGCCCCCGGCACTCTCACTGACCGTACGAAACGCAAGCAGGATTACTGCTGCTTCACGCCGGTGTTCTGGACAGGGTGGCACTGCCCCGGACGAGCCGGCCCATTCGTGATGCAGCGGCTAGCTACAACATGGCTCTACCACTACTAAAACAAGTAGCTTTCTAACGGCAAAAGAATTTTTGAAATCGGTCCAGTAGTTTCGGAGCCTATTCAATGCAAACAAACAAACAAACAATCAAATCTTTCCTCTTTATAATATTAGTATGAAGTATGATAACAGTCCCTTAATATATTCAGCCACTAGAAGCGTGGGAAATTTTAAGCGTGGAAATGTATCTCACATTCTTTCTCTTCTGTACAGCATACTCTTCAATCCTGCAACTCCTCAATATCTTCAAGAGCGTTTTATGTTTATGTCCTCTATTCGCTCTGCACAAAATTTTCTTCTTCCTGTTCCTCCTTCTTTCTCCAAATTCTATCATAACTCCTTTACTATGACCGCCATTCTTCTTTGGAATTCTCTTCCTTGGTCGTTAAGGCAAGCAAAATCCCTTCCCAATTTTAAAAACCTTCTAAAGGCTCAAGTATTATATTGAATGTATTTGTTTATTTATAATGTATAATTTATATTATACAGGGTTATTTGTAATTCACTAGCATCCTTTTAACCCTAAACTCCTACCACTTAAACAAACGTTTTTTGTTTTACGGCTTTTGTCATAACTTAATATTTTTGGTGTAATAAAGTTTTAAAAATTTGAGTTTTCCTCTTATTTTTACGATACTCTGTGTATTTGTATGGGAAAAAAAGTGCTTCATTTTAAAAAGTCGTAAAACAAAAAACATTTGTTTGAGTGATAGGAATTCAGGGTTAAGAGGATGTCAGTGAATTAAAAATAACCCTGTATTTGTATTGTTTTATTGTTTGTTGTCTATTAAGTAATACTGCGTTTCTCTTGTCTGTTATTTCTGCCACCTACATTCGTCTGTTGATATTTATTAATTTCTGAGTAATTGGTTGTCTGGAAGAGATCGCTTTTTAGCGATAAGACCGCCTATTGTCTACCTGAATTTTTATTTTTGTAATGTCACTGTACTGTTTTTGGTGATCAATAAAGAATATTTGTATTGTATTTTATTGTATTGTATCTGTACAAATTACAAAAAATAATATAAGGGTTCCCAGTTGACTACGGAACCCTAAAATACAAAATATTTATTTGGTTAATAATTCACAAGAATACAGAGTAAGTATTCCTGACGGACCCAAAACTAAGCAGAGCCTGTATTTTGAGTCCCTGGAGTGAGTATATTACCATCTAGGAACAAAGTTCCTAAGCAGAGCCTGTATTTTGAGTCCCTGGAGTGAGTATATTACCATCTAGGAACAAAGTTACTAAGCAGAGCCTGTATTTTGAGTCCCTGGAGTGAGTATATTACCAACTAGGAACAGAGTTACTAAGCAGAGCCTGTATTTTGAGTCCCTAGAGTGAGTATATTACCATCTAGGAACAAAGTTACTAAGCAGAGCCTGTATTTTGAGTCCCTGGAGTGAGTATATTACCATCTAGGAACAAAGTTACTAAGCAGAGCCTGTATTTTGAGTCCCTAGAGTGAGTATATTACCATCTAGGAACAAAGTTACTCGTTGAGACGAATCAAACGAGCCCGAACTCGATGGGGTAGTGCCGTTTCATTAAAGAGTGCCTTTGGCCACCTTCCAGCTCCATCATCAGACCCTGGTTACCACCCGGGATCAAAGTACTTGTCAAGACATATCAAACGAGCTCAAATTCGATGGGATTGTGTCGTTTTATTACAGAGTTCCTGTGGCCACCTTCCAGCTACATCATCAGATCAGCTTCATGTCACAATAATATTGCTTTGTCACCTGATTTACATGTGTAAATGCAAAATTTCAGCTCAATCGGTAATCGGGAAGACAGGACATACAAGCACCGGGACAGGTGAAACTAAATAAAAGCTTATAAAAAATAATAATAAAAAAGTAGTCAAATGCCCTGGCAGGGCGTCAAGACTTTTGCTAGTAAAGCCGGAGCAAAAAACCTCCTCTTGAAAAGCGGTGCGGTAATTTAAGAGAAGCGTTTGGTAAATTCGAATGTTTAGTCAACCCGGGGGGAATCGGGTTGTTAGTAGGTACTCCGCCACTGGTAAAATGATACCATTTTATTGTGGGCATAATGCCAACTGAAGGCAACGGATAAGAAGATGATCGCTTCAGCACCATCGACTTCGATTACAGCCAACCGAAGAGGAATCCATCACACACGAGCAACCGGCTCCATAAGATGCTTCAAATGCATTGTGACATAATGAACCACGGACACTCAATAACTGCACAGTCCTGAGCCTAAAGAACCAATACGAGTTAGTTTAACGCCAGTTGTCGAACTGCAACGTCGCGCCGCATAGTAAATTGACTCCCGCGATTTATACACAAAGTGAACTATCATGACTCTAAATAACTATGAATTACCTCTAAAAACAAGTGAATACCATTTGGGACATCTCTTCAAAGATTGTATGTTAGAAAACCCAGATGTTCTTATGCAGGTATGATAAAATTAAGCGAGATATTATCACAACACCGTAACTTCCGTGAGGTTCACTCATAGTGAATCTCATGGTAATTGAGTCTGACTAACACTACCACACACAATGTCCTTTTTCATTTATATGGAAATACATTCCCGACATAATAATTAATTATTTTCAGCAGCATAATTTCTTTTATGTAAAATTGTTATCCAATTAAGTTTTTATTTTGAGTAGTAAATAAATGCATACCTAATAGTTGTGATGGATGTTATCACACGCCACTGTTGGCGTATGTAAGCGATTAAGAATTTCGGGGAAGTCGGTTGGGAGCGACGTGGTTCAATTGGTAGAACACCCAGGTTGGGGCGCATACCCGGGAGACGTGGGTTCGAATCCCGCCGGCGCACCCGAAAAACTTTTTCGCTTTTAAATAATCTTAGATTCGGTGAGCAGCCGTATTGCTGATAAAAATAAATAATAAATGCATACCTAGTGAAATAATACGGATTACTCACGTCTCAAAACGAGTTTAACTCGACATGTTACCCTTCCTCTCGGGAGCAGACCGAATTTAATTTGATAACGATGAAGCAAAACTTAATTTGATAACGATTTTACAAAAAAATTGTGCTGCTGAAAATAATTAATTATCGTGTTGGGAAACATTGAGAGCGCGCGCAGACAGAGAGCGGTCTGGCGTTCCGCATTCCGAGTTCCGAGTTCTGCGTTCTTTTGAATGTACTGAGTCCCTTACGATAACACACACAGCAGGCGGTCGGAACTCTCGAGCGGTCAAAACACAGAACTCTGAACGCGGAACGCGGAACGCCAGACCGCTCTCTGTCTGCGCGCGCTCTAAAATCGAAAAAGAAAATTTCCATACAAATGAAAAAGGTTATTTTGGGTGATATTTTGAGTGGGTATTAGTCAGGCTCAATTGCTTTCACGGTACTCACCTGTAAATTTCTATGCAATTCGGAGTCTAAAATTAGGTAGGTAAATGTGCAAAGTTTTTGAGAAATGCTCATCACCAGTAGCTCCGTAACCAAGTGATTTGCAAGCAAAGTAAAAATGAGCTCGCAACAACGATGTCAAGTACAAAATTAAATTAGTTTCCCAATACAACGGATCGTTGGATGACAGCCAAATAACAACAGTTTCTAGGCCACAAAAGTCACTGTCACAATCATGAACAAATTTTAATGATGACGAGATTATGTCTGGCTGTAGGTTACCACACATGAGTCCTGTGAGGGTTGGGAGTTTCACATCATTGTATTGCTTTTCAGACGAATGCTGGCTCGCGATTTTGTTGTGTCCTATAGTAATACTTAGTATTCAACGGTTTTTCATATTCAAAGACATATACACCGTGAAATTTTAGTGGTTGTTTTCCCGAAACGAGGTGATTTAGTAACGATTGTACAATCGATTTGTAATTACTATTTTGACTAGAGTCAAAAATCCAATTGTGAAAAACGAAAGTCGAAAATGACCGCAAACCAATAGTAACGCTTCGTTGGTACCTAACCTATCGTACGATCGTACGCTACTTGTACCAAAAAAAAACTGAATCACCTCGTTTCGGGAAAACAACCACTAAAATTTCACGGTGTATACCTAACATTCATACACCACGCCTGTATCACCAAAGACGGTAGCCAGAGCGCACGAAACACTAAATTTAAATTTCGGGACTACTTTTAGCAATTTTTGGGTTTTAAGTCAGATAAAATTGGTACAATAGTGACAGGCTGCCAGGCTATCACCACAGAAAAGAAAAAAGGAGCAGTAGAACGTCTCGGCAGCGTCCTTGATTATAATTACCTACACCGGCTCGGTACACAAAGTCGCGATAGGGCTTTAAAAAAAAAACTTCAATTAAACCCAAATTCATCTTAGCTCTATTCATTTTCAGAAATATATGCCTCGTAATACATTATTAAAAAAAATTCTAAGCTAGAGGACGTTAAACTTCGTCTTCTGTTGCTGAAAATCCATTTTAAGAAGGAAAATGACTTTTCTACTTCGACAGAAGTAATGGGCAAAAATTTGCATTTACATTAGGTTTCTCTCAAGAGCGTTCATGCACTGTCCTGCCACTCGATACATTAGAAAAGTAAAATAGCAACAACAGTGTTTTTGTTATACTGATAGTGGTTTCTACTTCTGATGACAATGATTATCATGGATCACGAAAAAAACTGTTATGTTTTAGTTTAAAAAATGGCACATAATAACTAATTGTAAACAAACGAAAGAGTACCTATCGATATCGACATCATAAATATTTTAACCCATCCCTAAGACTTGACAGCTACCATATTACAATTCCGATAGCGGGGTCTACACATAAGTACACTTTTTAAGTTAGTCAGTCACGTGACTCTTTTATGTACAGATCATCATCATCATCATCTTCAGCCTATAGCAGTCCACTGCTGGACATAGGCTTCCCCCAATAAACGCCATTGCGCCCTGTCCAGATGAGTGTGTATATAGCGATTAAGGGCCACTTATCATCAATGAGCACATGTAGGTAAGTACATCTTAAGTGACTTAAGTGGTTATTGTGCTCTGGTGACCTTAAAGGTAGATAAGTAGGAATTGAGTACTTTGCTCCAATTGAGAAATAGTTCTTTGTGATAGGCATGAAGGTCACTACCTGGATGACCGAGTTTAATTCGGGCTAAAACTCGAAAACATGCATTTTCCCCGAGATAAGACCATCAGATCAGGCTCAGAAGTTCAAAGTCAAGGTTCGCCAACGAGCAATGAGCTGCGCTCTATGAGTCTTATTGCTGACGTGGGCGTAAAAACGGCCAAGTCGAAGTGGGACTGGGCTGGACATGTCTGTCGAATGAATCCGGAACTTTGGGCCAAACTTGTCACGGAATGGGTCCCTAGCGATTGATATCGTAATAGAGAAGATCAAAGCGGAGACGGAGGAACAACCTAAAAGTTTATCACGTGGGATGGCAGGAGCTCGCCTTTAATAGGTGAGATTGGAGCAAGAGAGGAGAGGCCTTTTCCCAGCAGTGGGATACCAAAGCAAAGCAAAGCTTAATTAAAAAAAAAGACCAGATCGATTCTGATTCTTCTTTTATTTGGAAAATAATTTGTGGCCAAGGGCCTCCACTCTATATGCCCCGAGGCCTCCAGACGTCTAAATCCGGCCCTGGTCCGGTTTAATGGTCAACATGAGCAAAATTGCTGGTAAATGCTAGTTATGATGATGATGATGATGATGAACATATTATTACCATAGTGTAATTGCATCCTGCTGCTGAGTAATGTAATGTGTGTATTTCTATCGACATATCTATATGGGTACAAAATACAAAGGCTGTCACGGTCAGATGAACTCATCATGGTGGAAAAACAAATCATGGTAATGATACAGGTTTCTTAATGACCATAGATAGGCCATTATTGTGTAACGTAAGAAACAAAAGTTAAAAATAAAATTAGCGACTCCGAGTCAGCAAATTTAACTTCAGCGTATTTTGAGCAGCGGTGGGTGACTTTCGCTTCCACAACACTCATTAGTCTTTTCATACATGCTCGCTGGTTTTGGGTACTCTTGACCTGACTTGCCTACCAGACATTCCCTATCTGATCATGGAATGTCCTTCTTGGAAATGTTGGATGAGGGAGATCTCTTCCAACATTTTCATCTACACTCGTCTTATATAACTCTTTCGTAATTCTTCCTTCGTGCTCCACATGCCCAAACCAACATAGCATTCCTTTCTCTATATGAGTCACAACATCATCACAAGAACTCGTAAAAGACTGTCTGATACCACAAGGGACCAAAGAGCTGGCAGCTTCCTCGCACAACATATCAGCATTGCTATACAGCGAAGAAATGCTGCGAGCGTCTTTGGGTCTATACTTTTATATTTTTTCTACTTTAATTTTATTTATTGGTTACCTTTGTTTTATCTACGAGGGGCGTTCAATATAAACTCTTTTAATATTACGAAATTAAATATTGGCCGGTAAAGCTAATCTATCTAGCTGATTGCTATGAAAAAAAAAACTAACTGTCTTTTGTTTAAAAAAATATACGGTAATTTCTTTGCAATGCTATTGAGTACGTTAGCGAAAATGGAGAAAATTTAACTGCGCGCCGTTATCAAATACTTGTGTTTGAAAAATTTTTCTACGGACCAAGTCAATTTGGATTTGCGGGACACTTTAGGGTCTAATGCTCCTCCGTATTCGACAGTCGCACGTTGGTGCGCCGAATTTAGACGTGGAAGAACATCGACAATGGACGACCCCCGCTCCGGACGCCCTACCACAGCAGTAACTGAAGAAATTGTGAAAAAAGTCGAAAACTCAGTTTTGGCGGATCGTCGTGTCACGGTTCGTTTTATTGCTGAAAATGTAAAGATTTCAACGGGGAGCGTGCATAATATTTTACATGAACGTTTGGGTATGAAAAAGGTATCTGCGCGTTGGGTACTAAGAATGCTTACTGACACGCAAAAACAAACTAGACTAGAGATTTGTCAAGAAGCTTTGAACCTGATGCAGCAAGACCGGGAACTTTTTTTGGCGCGATTTATAACAATGGACGAAACATGGCTCCATCATTACGACTCTGAAACGAAACTGCAGTCTATGACATGGAAAAGGCCATCATCTCCAACTCCGAAGAAATTCAAGGTGAGCCCAGCTGCCGGTAAGGTCATGGGCTCTGTTTTTTGGGATGGTAAAGGGGTATTAATGATTGAGTATCTCGAGCATGGAGCCACTATTACGGGCACTTTATACGCCAAACAAATAGCAACATTGCGCAATGAGATCCGCGAGAAACGGCGAGGTAAACTCTCGAAAGTTGTGCTGTTCCACCAGGACAATGCCCCGGCACACAAGTCCGCCGTTGCAATGGCTGCAATTCGTGATGCTGGGTTCGATATCCTTAAGCATCCTCCGTATTCACCAGATCTCGCTCCCAGTGATTTCTACCTATTTCCGAGATTGAAACAATACCTGAGAGGCCAGAAATTTGAAGACGACGACGCGGTAGTCGCTGCAGTACAAGATTTTTTAAGTACTCAAGATTAGACCTTTTTAAAAATGGAATTTTAAGTTTAGAAAAAAGATATACTAAGTGTATTATGCTAAAAGGTGACTATGTCGAAAAATAAAATGACATTTAGTAAAAGTTATTTATAACATACTCATTCTCACTTTTTATTGAACGCCCCTAGTATTCTTCTATCTATCTATCTATTCTATACATATAATAAATCTGTAACAAGTCGGTGTCTGTACATTGAAGATATTTGAGAAAAACTGTCACTAGGGCTATTTATTAGCGCAATAGAACCCAAAACAATGATTTTTAGAATTATTGTCTGTTTGTTTGTCTGTACGTTTGTGCGCGCTAATCTCAGAAACGGCTTAACCTAGAAGGATGCGGTTTTCACTGATATGTTGCTGCACTATTTTCTTGGATTAACGTTTAGTGTTTGTTTCATTTGAATCGGTTCACAAATAAGAAATATACGTCTATTTTAAGAATTTATCGAACAGGTTTTTATGTTTGAACGCGCTAATCTCAGGAACTACTGCTCCGATTTGAAAAATTATTTCAGTGTTAGATAGCACATTTATCGAGAAAGGCTATAGGCTATATAATTATCACGCTAACACCAATAGGAGCGGAGCGAAGCGGAAGAATGTTTCAAAATCGGGGGTTTTTGAAGTAAAACTTCTATAGGCACGCTTGACTTGTGGTGAATGTGAACGCGGGTGTGCGGGGGGTTCGGTGGGGGGGTGGGGTTGGTTTTGGGAGTGGGGGGGGGGGGTTGCGGGGGCGGGTACTTTTTTATATCGAGGAACTAAGGAGAGCCATAATTGATGAAAAAGCAAATTGGATAAAAAAATAAGCTGCCCAAATTACTAATTCCACGCAGACGGAGTCGCGGGCAACAGCTAGTTGTTAATAGTTTTAATATTGTTTAACTTCTTAAGTAATTGAATTTTCATAGCCATCTTCATTAACATGTTCGCTGCGGCAATTAGTTTAACTTGTCAATTAACCATACATTCGGGTTACTTCAACCCCATACCGCAGCGATCGTGAAAAATAATATCGCCTTCTCGTTATTCAGATAGACGCGGCCACAGGAGAAGAAGAGACAAGAAGATCAGTTCTAACTCGGTCGATAAACCTAGCAAGATGTATGAGACGTCTAGGTCTTCAACCAGGCGACGTCCTGGTTCTAGGGGGCAACAATCACCTAGATATTTGCATACCATTCTACGCCGCTCTGCTGAATGGTTATCCAATAGCTGGCGTAGACCCGTTTTTTAAATTTGGTAAGTGTAAAACCCCGAATAAAAAAGTGTGTATGATCCATTTCGAAAACCTAACCTAAGTAGTAACTTAGTGTCCGACCGAAACACGATTTTTAGCCGAAACCGAAACCGAAACCGAATATTCGGTTTTTTTCTGATTTCGGCCGAAACCGAAACCGAAACCGAAACTTTTGAAGACGTATCATATCAAACAAAATATTCAAAATTACTGTACAGATCGTAAGGAAAAGGTTATTGCAAGGATTTCATATATGAGAACAGTTACTTTTTTTGTTAAACAAAATAAAAAACGTTTATTTTTAATGAAAAATGTCTTGGCATAGGTATTATATTATTCAAAACAAACAACCTATTCTTATCACGTCTAAACTAAATTCACAATCCTAATATCAAACGTATTGTTCATTAATCACAGCATAAAATGCAGTAACAAATAAAATAAATAAATATTAGGGGACAATCTTACACAAATCGACCTAGTCCCAAACTAAGCAAAGCTTGTACTATGGGTACTAGACGACGATAAACATACTTATATAGATAAATAAATACTTAAATACATAGAAAACATCCATAACTTAGGAACAAATATTCGTGCTCATCACACAAATAAATGTCCTTACCGGGATTCGAACCCTGGACCTCTTGCTTCGTAGGCAGGGTCACTACCAACTAGGCTAAAGCGGTCGCCAAACAGATTCTAAAAAGTAAATAATTATTTAATAAATAAACAACACTCATACATACTACTGTCGCTGGTCCCAGCTGCGCCGGCCGCCGATGCATTACCTATACCTACCCGGCCGAGCGAGTCCGAATTAAGCCGAGCGCTCCCGATGCGAGAACCGCGAGAGGCCGCGAAGTAATTTCGGCCCGGCCGAAGGTTTCGGCCGGATTCTGGCCGAAACCGAAACCGAAACCGAAACTTCGGTCGGACACTAGTAGTAACGTATAGTAGAGGCATCGATACTTGCCTTTACCATACCATTATACCCTCCATAGTTGTTGCATTCATCAGTGGTGACTTTGGATTTTAAGAAACAAGCACCTTTACCTCGGTTACAAAAGCCGCTATCGCAACCGTTATAAAATTGCACAAGATGTTTGCTACCAAAGTTATCTCGTACACTCACGACTTGTTTTTTGTAATTTTAGAACGTGAAAACTTAAATTTGAAGTAATTTATTCTCGAATACCTAAATTAAAAAAAAAAGTACAATGTTTATTAACCTCTGCTTTCTGTATCTACTGATTCTGGGTATTCCCTAACATTAAGCAAAGGAATTATAATTTCAGTAGCTAATTTAATTAAAATCGGCGTAATTTACCTGCCCTTGTAAACATTGCTTTTCCTGTTGATGTGCAAGACATTACTTAATGTCATTTTACATGCAGAGGTGTAAAGGCGTATAATTTTGATAATCATAATAGTGTTCATATAGGAGGAGGAGATAAATAAATCATCATAATAGTGAGTGCAATGCTGTGTACCCAACAATGGCTACTGCCGCTTAACTACCTAAATAAGTAAATCATCATCATCCCAGCGTATATACATCCCACTGCAGGGCACAGGCCGCCTCTCAGAATGACAGGGTTTGGGCCGTTGTTCCCACGCGGGCCCAGTGCGGATTGGGAACTTCACACACACCATTGAATTTCTTCGCAGGTGTATACAGGTTTCCTCACGATGTTTTCCTTCACCGTAAAATAAATAAATAAGTATCGTAAATAAATATCGTGGGACAATTCACACCAATTGACCTATTCCCAGAGTGAGCAAAGCTTGTGTTGTAGATAAGACAGTGAATAAACATACTGTAATTGATAAATACATTATTAGTCACCCAGGACATGAGAACAAACAGTCGTATTTGTAGTCCAGTTAACCAATTTGATTCATTTTATTTTGACGACCGCTTTAGCCTAGTTGGTAGTGACTCTGCCTACGAAGCAAGAGGTCCTGGGTTCGAATCCCGGTAATTAATTTGTGTGATGAGCACATATTTGTTCCTGAGTCATGGATGTTTTCTATGTATTTAAGTATTTATTTATCTAAGTATATAAGTATGTTTATCGTCGTCTAGTACCCATTGTACAAGCTTTGCTTAGTTTGGGCCTAGGTCGATTTGTGTAAGATTGTCCCCTAATATTTATTTATTTATTTATATCAAAATGAATCAATTTATATCTTCTTCGATAGTGATTATTGGGTGATGTATGTCATGATGACAAACTCCATCTTTGCAAACGTGTGTCAACGATATTAAATAGGAAAGGAGTTTGCTTTTATCTTATAACTTGAATTGTCACTGTCCGTCTATCAAAACTTCTTTTTCTTCTCATGTCATAGAGAGAAAACGTTTATAAACTCTTTACGTTTATTGCATGCTGTGATCGGAAAGTTGATAATCCTTTGACCCGCACTGACATTGTAATTATCTAGTAGCTAGTAGTATGCGACAAGGTTCTACAGAGTGACCTAGAAATCAAATTGGTTGACTGTACATAATAATGTATCATAAAGAAAGAAAGAAAGAAAGAAAATACATTTATTTACAACAACACAAGGCACATAAATATTTTAACAAAAAGGACAATACAAAGGCTAAAAATAGAGCGTGTCATTGCGGTTGTAAATTGGACACTGGCTCAGCATAATGCTGAGGCGTTTATAACACCCCAGCGCTGATTTGCAGCCAGTATCATCTTGCCCCGATTGGGGATTGAATGAGGGATCTTAACCTTTGTAGTTAGATTCTTGGCTATCCGGTCGACAATGTACGATAGCAGCTTGTTAAATAACAAAGAAATAACAGTAGACAGCAGGCCATAAAAGGTAATGATGACGATGATAAATTAAAGTATAATAACGCACTGAGGGTTAGTTTAGTGGAATCGCATATTTGTATCGGTAACCTGACACTTACTATAAGTCTCCTATGGTCCTATGTGACCTTGTTCTTTGACCCGTATGTTTAAATCTTATTTTTTCTTACAGAAGAAATCAAGGAACTGTTCAAAGTGGTGACTCCAAAAATAGCATTTTGCCAGGGCGAGTCTTTCTGGGATTACCAGAGAGCTGTTGAGGAGTTGGGTCTGGACACAAGACTTGTAACGTTTGATGGGGATGGAAACACAATGGCAGAGTTAATGAACAACAGTGATAAATCTGGAACTGTTGAAGACTTTGAGTAAGTAGTTGATTACTCCCCTGTTCTAACTCGCCACATTCTTGACAGAATTGTCTTGTGCATCGAGGATAGTAGCGAAGCTGATGACGATTTTATTTGGAAAGAATGTGTTTGGACTTGCGAATTGGAGTCTTGGCTTCGAATCCCCATCAGACATAACGAAGTATTTTTATATTTATTTTTGTATCTATTACTTTTTAAGTTAAAAAAAAAAGAATTCTGTATTTCAAAAATAACTCCGAGCGAAGGTCACCAGGTACTACGCTAATTATAAGTGAGTATAAGGCATTACATATTCCACAATTCAACATAAAGATACCTAATATAATTAGCACAGCGTTGTGCAGTCCATTTATTTAGCATAAACTTATGAGTTCAACAAACATTTGCATAGGTGATAAAATAGAAGTTCTTTGATCTAAATAATAAATTGGAAGTGAACTTTGTTCTCAGCTTAAACCGGTTAGATTGGAGCCGGAGACATGTATAAATGACCAATTATTGTAGATAGTTGATATACCTTCGGATTCTTTACAATATTCGTGATTACCTCAGTGTGGATTTGCGTGTCCGATTGTGTGAATCACTCGTATTGTCTAGGATGAACTATTGTGACGTCGTTTATGATGGTTGCTTACTTGGTCGTTCTGGGAGATTGCTCCAACGAGTTCAAAACGCATGTGCTCGTTTTTGCTTCAAAGTTCCTCCTCGGTCCCATGTCACTCCGTACTTGAACGCTGCTGATCTGCTTAAGATGCACAATCGCAGGCGCTTGCACCTTGCAACCCTTTTGTTCGGTGTAGTGCGGCACAAGACGCCTTCCTTCCTTTTTAAAAAAATTTCATGGTTGAAAAGTTTGCGCAGACTTAAGGCTATTGTGCCGCCGCACCGGACGGCGGCGTTTCGAGGGAGTTTTAGGTTTGCGGCGTCTAAGTGCTGGAATGACATCCCCCCTCCCATCCTAAGTGTGACTAGCAGGTACACCTTTGGGCGAAAGCTTAAAGGCTATTTGTTGTCATTGCAAAATCCTTAATTTCCTCTCCTTTCCAGCACTATTTCACAAAACTTCTTTGATTTTTATTGTCTTGGTTATTTCATTTTTCGTTTTAGTCCGCGCAGGGTTGTATACTTGGCAAGTGAGATATACTAATTATGTTCAAGAAATTTTGTTATTATTATTTGCTTTTACAATTTACAAATTATTTATTTACGCATGTACCTAGTCTTATGTATGCAGTCTATTAGTGTGCAGTTTATTTATTTATTTATCTATCTAAACAGCGATCCGGGTGTCACCAACGGTACTGGCTGAAAATCAGCGCTGGGGTGCTTTAAACGCCTCAGCATTATGCTGAGCCAGTGTCCGATTTGCAACCGCAATGACACATTCTATCTTTAGCTTTAGTATTGCCTTTTTTGTTTTGTAAAATATTGTGTCTTGTGATGTTGTAAATAAATGTATTTTCTTTCTTTCTTCTTTCTTTATATCCTCGTCACATTGAAAGGGAAGACCGCGGTTTTTTTTTGTTTTGTACTAAGTATATAGGCCTGCGTTTGGCCACAATCACGCCTGATGGAAAGCGAAGATGAGGCCTACGATGGAGCACGCTTGCCTAGTAAATGCTCATTCACCCTAGACTTGAATTTAGGGGAATAAGCAGAAAGAAGGCCGTTGAGCACGGTGTTGCACGCGTCCCCAAGCAGTGCAAACCGTACAACATATAGGTACAGGGCACTGTAACCGGTACACGCGCTGCACAACTGCTCAGTCTCTTCCTCCAGAATGGTTTATATAGGCAACAGGCCGGAACACGACGAGAGTCGCTTGGCGGCCTGGCTCTACCTTATAGAGTGGTGACCAGCCGCGGCCGAAGCATACCACAGGAGCTGTGTCACTCGTTTAGCACCACCCAGGGGTCACTTGTATGGTCTCGAGGGTAAACCTACGGAGGCGAGCGATTTCGACCCCGAAAAAATAATAAATAATAGTTATTTTATTTAATACGTAACAGGCCTTATACACGAAAACTGTTTTTAGAATTTCATATCGTGCCGTTCCGTCCACGCTAATTGTATCAAACAGAAGAGTAAAAGGGATGGCATGATACAAACTTCGAATTTCGTAGTAGCCACCCCCCCCCCCCCCTTGATTCGACACTCGCGTTTGACAGCCGTTATGTTACTACCAGCCCGATTTCCGATGGTAATAGGAGAACGGATTCTGTTTCAGAATAGCCAAATTTGACACCGATAAAGTTTACGCATGGCTCGTCAGCACAAGTGGCTCTACAGGGCTACCGAAGGTCGCTGCCCTGAAGCATGAGCCTATACTAGAAGTCGTCAGATTCGTCACCACCTTGCGAAAAAAAACAAAAGAGGAGGAAGCTACATCCAAATTGTGAGTTGATAAAAAATATGCGACATCATTAGTTAAGGATTTGTCACACTGACTGCGTTCTGCGGTCGCAGTCAGGTCAAATTGAACGCAGCCCGCATTATGTATGTATGAACAGCATTGTCGGTCATTGCAATCGGTCAGCGGTCCGGACAGGGAAACCGGTCAGCGAACCGGGCGATGCGGGCAGGGCAAACAGCGGCATTTTGTTATTTGACTGCGTGAATAAATAAAAATAAAATAAATAAATATTAGGGGACAATCTTACACAAATCGACCTAGTCCCAAACTAAGCAAAGCTTGTACTATGGGTACTAGACGACGATAAACATACTTATATAGATAAATAAATACTTAAATAGATAGAAAACATCCATAACTCAGGAACAAATATTCGTGCTCATCACACAAATAAATGCCCTTACCGGGATTTGAACCCAGGACCTCTTGCTTCGTAGGCAGGGTCACTGCCAACTAGGCTAAAGCGGTCGTTACCTTGCAAGAAGTTTCATCATTTTGTTACAATATTTTGACTCAAACTTTTGAGACATGTTTTTTCGTTACGTGTAGGTACATCATTCGTGAGAAATACTCACGCCTTGTAAGTAAACGGCGACAGCTCCCACACGAGAGAGATAACACGAACTTTACGACCTAGAACGTTTAATGGTTGTCCATGTAAGGTTTTACTAAAACTGCATGCATCAAAGATATGACATCATCTACTATACTAGAATGAACGTTTTAAGCGAGAAATCAGTGGTGATCAGTTATTTTGTTGTGTTAGACATTATTTGAAATATTTGTGTGCACTCCGTAGGGTTACGAGCGTCAAACTGACGTTGACCGTTGCCCTGCCCGCCGCCCGCTGCCCGCCTACCTGCCCGTTCACGTCTTCGCGGCACGCACGGACCTCACGGTCAGATCGCATATCTATACAAAATATATGGACACCGACAATGTTGTTCATGAATACATATTGCGAGCTGCGGTCAATTTCATCTGACGGTGACCGCAGAACGCATTCAGTGTGACAAATTCTTTATGTATCAATCATCAGTTAAAACTTTGCAAGTTAAATTTCACTCACTCCTGGTTATCGAGTTGATTCGGGTTCAGGACGACTATAAATAAAATAAAAAAAAAAATATATCACGGGACTATTCACACCAATTGACCTAGTCCCAAAGTAAGTTAAACAAAGCTTGTGTTATGGGTACTAAGCAACGGATAAACATACTTATATAGACAGATACATACTTAAATACATATTAAACACCCAAGATCAGAGAACAAACATTCGTATTTTTCATACAAATATTTGCCCCGACACGGGAATCTAACCCGGGACCTCAAGCTTCATAGTCAGTTTCTCTAACCACTAGGCCATCTGGTTGTCTCAACATAACTATGAATTAAAAAAAATTATAAACCCACAACGCAATTTGGTCACACATATTTTTGAAAATAAAGTAAATGCCCATTAGCGTCTACCAAGATCCCTTCCGCAGCTAACAAAAGAGCTGATAGCTTTGAAACGGTTGAACCAATTTTGATGAAACATGTCTAAGAACAATTGCCAAGAAACCTGCTTGTAAAACAAATAAAAAACCGGCCAAGAGCGTGTCGGACACGCCCAAGGTAGGGTTCCGTAGCCATTACGAAAAAATCAAGTAATATTTTTCTAAGGATTTCGTATGTGTACGGAAATCATCCAAGTTTAGGTATGTTTTATACCTTAGGCTACTATTTACTCTTCAACTACAAATAATTTCCAAGCAATCTTAGCCGCTATAATTTTCCTAGTAAATTTGATATATTTACAACCATATATTATTTATTTTATTAGCAGTACGGCTGCTCACCGAATCTAAGATTATTTAAAAGCGAAAAAGTTTTTCGGGTGCGCCGGTGGGATTCGAACCCACGTCTCCTGGGTATGCGCCCCAACGGGTGTTCTACCAATTGAACCACGTCGCATCCAACCGACTCCCCCGAAATTCTTGATCGCTTACATACGCCAACAGTGGCGTGTGGTAACATCCATCGCAAATATTAGAAGTTACGACTCCTACGTTCCAAATTACATTGGAAATGCGTAAGAAATGATGTACCACATCTATTTATTCAAATATTATTTATTTTATTAGCAGTACGGCTGCTCACCGAATCTAAGATTATTTAAAAGCGAAAAAGTTTTTCGGGTGCGCCGGTGGGATTCGAACCCACGTCTCCTGGGTATGCGCCCCAACGGGTGTTCTACCAATTGAACCACGTTTTTTTTCGCTTTTAAATAATCTTATTTACAACCATTCTGAATTTTTTCAAATTTTTCCACCCAACAGTTTAGATTTTAGAGGGGGGGGGGACGGTCGATTTTAATGAAAATTTTCACTTTAAAGTTGAATATTTCGCAAACAGACCACTGAATAGAAAAATCATGCTAGCAACTCCGCAATGGTTTTAAAAGACCTATCCAACGATACCCCACACAATAGGGTTAGTCGAGAAAAAAAAAATCACCCCCACTTTACGTCTATGGGAGGTACCCTAAAAAAAATATTTTTAGTTTTTATTATTTAA
Source organism: Archips crataeganus (assembly GCA_947859365.1). Lineage (NCBI taxonomy): Eukaryota > Metazoa > Arthropoda > Insecta > Lepidoptera > Tortricidae > Archips > Archips crataeganus. The sequence continues at coordinate 12,572,248 of OX402065.1, read as the reverse complement.
CCACTTTGTCGGCGTGACTGATATATATATTCATGCCAAATTACAGCCTTCTAGTACTAACAGTCTCTGAGCATAGCCGCGGACAGACAGACAGACGGACAGACATGGCGAAGCTATAAGGGTTCCTAGTTGACTACGGAACCCTAAAAACCGCACTGGTCAACCTCTCTGCCTCATAGCTAGATATTTCTGATAATTGTTTACATTTTTATGGTTCCGTACCCAAAGGGTAAAAACGGGACCCTATTACTGAGCCTCTGCTGTCCGTCCGTCTGTCCGTCTGTCACCAGGTGTATCTCGGGAACTGTGATAGCTAGAGAGTTGAAATTTTCACAGATGATGTATTTCGGTTGCCGCTATAACAAAAAATACTAAAAAATGGAATAAAATAAATATTTAATGGGACTCCCATACAACAAACGTGATTTTTTTGCTCGTTTTTGCTCGATATTGATAACGGCAACAGGTAGACGCTTGAAATATTCACAGAATATTTAATTATATACCTATTGACTTTAAAAATAAATCATTAAATTAAAATAAAACAAATATTTAATTAAAATAAAACAAATATTTAATATTTACAACAAACGTGATTTTTTTAGATAATTGTATTTTACCGGTTTTTATTACTAAAATCTGCTTTGATGTAAATCCTTCAGGCCTGCGCCGTCGCCGATGTTGAACCTCTCAGCGGTGCAGTGGGTGTCGGCCTTCTTGAACGCATTGTCTGTCCCGACCATGAACCAAATCAAGGTGCAGACCTCTGCTCCGGCTTCAGTCGAACACGTGATTGATATCATCAACAAGTACAAAGTAATTATTTGTATTTTCAATGCTATCTCATTAATTTTAAACGAGTAATTCTTGTCATAGATATAAATAAATAAAATTTGAGTGTCGCTCTCGATTTACCTGGGATTCCATCAACAGATCCTGACTTGTTGCCGCTTAAGGAGCTATACTCTATAGATACTATTTGAAATAAAATAAAAAACTTAAAAAATTGTAATTGCAAATGTGGTATACAGGGTTATTTGTAATTCACTGACATCCTCTTAACCCTGAATTCCTATCACTCAAACAAATGTTTTTTGTTTTACGACTTTTTAAAATGAAGCACTTTTTTTCCCATACAAATACACAGAGTATCGTAAAAATAAGAGGTAATCTCAAATTTTCAAAACGTTATTACACCAAAAATATTAAGTTATGACAAAAGCCGTAAAACAAAAAACATTTGTTTAAGTGGTAGGAGTTTAGGGTTAAAAGGATGCTAGTGAATTACAAATAACCCTGTAGTAAATTTTTCAGGTGAATTTTTCGCTTCGAGCCATTACATTAAATTTGAACCTTAATTCTATGACGATACCGTTTGTTTTGAAAGATAAGGGCTCGAAGCGAAAAGTTCACCTGGGAAGATTTATACTATAAACTGTATCTCCTTTTCTCCTTTTATCAAAAAATTAAAAATTCCAGAAAATATTGATGACGTGAGGCGTCTCGGGGCCATAAAACGTCTATTTAATATATGGCACTGGATTAAAAAAAAAAACTTGTTAATTTTTTCTTTCCAGCCAGTAACAACAATGACTACTCCATCGATACTGTATCGCATCCTCAAGCACGAGAAGCCGTGTGACCTGTCTTGCTTCAACACTGTCTTCCTTGGCGGTGCCAGCGTATACCAAAGTTTCCTTCTCGATCTGAAGTTAAGTTATATTCAACCATGATTATCTGGAATCGAAAAATTAGACGTACCTAACTAATATTTCTCGGGACTTAATTACGAAACTATTAATTGCTAAAATTACCTCAACGTTTCGATCACATTGCACCGGCCGTGGGCACGAGTCGATTCGTCGAAAAATCCCGAGCAATATTAGTTATGGGGAACGGAAATTCGGATTCGGATACATATTTAAATACCTAAAGTTGACGAAACTCCGGAAAGAGCTATGTGAATATGGAGTCGGCTTGTTAAAATTTTTGTTTTTAATTATTTGAACTCCGGGATTATCGGATTGAACACAACGTCACGCATGAAAACGTAATACTTAACACGAAAATATATTTAGGTTAATGCTATTTTTGACCAACTTTGTAAACACATAAGTTGTTCTACAGATGTATCAATTTTATGTGCTTGATTAATAAAGTAGCTGCAGAACATAACTTGAAATATTAATTAATTTTCACTTCTCATGCTCTTAAAATGTTACTTTAGTCTCTGCATATCGCTAAAGCTCTTTTTTGATCTCTAGGGATTAAAGTATTTTTTTTTTTAATTTACTTTGGAATCTGTTCAGATTGCCAAACACGGTGTTTGTGAATGGAGGATTATCGCCATTTTCAGTAACTGGGCATAGACTATTGTAAAGGCTTCCACAGACCGAAGCGCGCTGCGGACGCTCCGTGACATCGCGCGCATGCCTCACGCTTCGGTCTGTGGAAGCCTTTAAGGGCGTGGAAATAACCTCAAAATGGCAACTGTGCCATAATATTTAAAATAAAAAGATTTAATTTCGTGAAACATGATAAATGAGTGATTATGAATATTAATAGTATCTATTTAATTATATTAAGAATGGCTAACTTCTAGACCAGTGATGGTGTAGGGGTAAGCACGCAGCACGGAACGCTGAGGACCTGGGTTCGATTCCCAGCATTGGTCTTTTTTCTGGGGTTTTTTCTGTGCATCTATATTTCAGTTTGTATTTAGTTTGAAATATATGGTTTCACGGGATGACCGTAAAAGTAATATAAAAAAATGAAGTTGAAGAAAATAAAAAAATAAATAGAAAAAGATACTTAATACTTAACTTGATTAAGAATGAATTAATTTTAGTATGCAGACCTAGTCCAATTAGTTTTAAAATAGTTTTCTAGTTTGAATCTGTTGGCTGAATATGCAAGCAAGCATTTAAAGCGTCACTAGTCACTTTACAAAAAAATATATAAAAGAAAAGAAATAACCGCGGGATAAAGTTTTTTGCTAAGTATACATATAGTATTTGAATTTAGAACAGATGCCCATTATTCGTATTGAACGTTCGTTGTAAAAAAGTAGTATTGTAATTTTGTATGAAACGCGGTTGTTTTTTTTCCTCGCATTCAAAGTGAAAAGTAGAGTGTTTAACGCGAGACTAAACAATCATAATGACACGCGAATTATAGCCACCCTCGCTGTGCTCGGGTGGCTAATTATCTTGTGCCATTATGACTTGTTTTAGTCCCTTGTTGAACAATCTACTATTAAAAATCCCGGGAATGTTAATCAAATTAAATTGAGTCCGCTTCCATACTGCGCAACAACACCGCCGCCGCCGAACTTTAAGGGCCCACGCTAGCTGACGCGGATTACCCGGAACGGACGCCCGTCGTGCGCGCGTCTAACAAGAAATTGTATGAACAGCGCTAAGTGGCGCGGGCGCGTGCGACGGATTTTCGGTACATTTTAGACCCGCGAGCGGGCGCACGCGGCGGGCGTCCGCGTCAGCTAGCGTAGGCCCTAAGTAAATAAATATGTATCCGAATTTCCAATCCCTAGTTATAAGTGAGAATCGCAGAAAACATAACATTAGACGTGTACTAGTACAGTCGTACCAACTGAACCGTGATAAACTGTGGGATCTTTACTTCAAACCATAGAAATAAGTTTTCCTTTGATCAGAGTGCGGTACCATTGCATTGGGGCGACTCTATGGTCTGGGGGATTGCTGGTGCGTTGAATTTGATTCGCACCTCCGGTACAACAGTGTATCATCTCGAAATAATACACCATTTTAATTTAGACTTTCCGGAAATTAAGTAAAGTCTAAATTAAAATGGTGTATTATTTGTGTTTAGACGACCAGATGGCCTAGTGGTTAGAGAACCTGACTACGAAGCTTGAGGTCCCGGGTTCGATTCCCGTGTCGGGGCAGATATTTGTATGAAAAATACGAATGTTTGTTCTCGGGTCTTGGGTGTTTAATATGTATTTAAGCATGTATCTATCTATATAAGTATGTTTATCCGTTGCTTAGTACCCATAACACAAGCTTTGATAAGCTTACTTTGGGACTAGGTCAATTGGTGTGAATTGTCCCATGATATTTATTTATTTATTTATGTATTTATTTATTTCGAGATGATACACTGTTGTAACGGAGGTGCGTATGTATTTCCTATCGTTTCCAGGCAGCCCTTCGTCCAGACGCGTTCGTGATCGAAGCATACGGACAGACAGAATGCCTTGGCATGGCGCTGTATCCCGCGCCTGAAGGCCCGCTCGGAAACTGTGGAAGGGAAATGCCTATGGTCACGGTCAAGGTACAATACAAGTAATCATCATCATCATCATCATCATCCCAGCCTATATAGACATAGACATAGACATAGACATAGACATAGTCATAACTTTATTCGACATCAAAAAAAGAAAAATACACTGACTAATACAGGAGAAAAATAATAATAAAAAAGAAAACAATAATAATAATTAAAACAAAAAACATAAAACATATACGTCCCACTGCAGGGCACAGGCCTCTTCTCAGAATGAGACGGCTTGGACCGTAGTTCCCACGCGGGCCCAGTGCTGATTGAGAACTTCACACACTCCATTGAATTTCTGCGCAGGTGTATACAGGTCTCCTCACGATGTTTTCACACGCTAAAGCACATGGTAAACTTCGAATGTAATTTCGCACATAAATTCCGAAAAACTTAAGAGGTGCGAGCTGCGATTTGAACCCACGAACCTCTGCTTGAGAGGCTATATATGTCAAACCGCTAAGCCACCACGGCTTTTTATACAAGTAATCATCATCATAATTATTGTCACTGTTATCACGGAAGACTTTTTTAAATTTTTTGTGTAACTACAAATCACCATTTTTCTATTTTAGCTGGTGGACCCGGTAACTAGAGTAACTATAACGGAGCCCAATGTACCGGGAGAGCTCTGGACTAAAGGACCTAGCTTTACTGTAAGTAAATTTCCTACATTATATCAGCAAAAAAAGTTTTTTTTTTTTTAATAAAATCTTATTATTTCAATTTAATTTTAAATCATCTTCGATAGGTAGGTATACTAGCTGTTGCCCGCGACTCCGTCCGTGAAGAATAGGGGTTATAAAAAATAGCCCACGACCTTATTCTCAGACCTACCGAATATACACCGTGAAATTTTAGTGGTTGTTTTCCCGAAACTAGGTGATTTAGTTTCGATTGTACAATCGATTTATAATTACTATTTTGACTTGAGTCAAAAATCCAATTGTGAAAAACGGAAGTCGAAAATGACCGCAAACCAATAGTAACGCTTCGTTGGTACAAAGTAGCGTACAATCGTACGATAGGTTAGGTACCAACGAAGCGTTACTATTGGTTTGCGGTCATTTTCGACTTTCGTGTTTTACAACTGGATTTTAGACTCTAGTCAAAATAGTAATTATAAATCGATTGTACAATCGATGCTAAATCACCTCGTTACGGGAAAACAACCACTAAAATTTCACGGTGTAGAGAATAGAGTTTCATAAAAATCGGTCGAGCCGTCTCGGAAGAGTTCGATAACAAACACCGTGACACGAGATTTTTATATATTAGACTAGCTGTTGCCCGCGATTCCGTCCGCGAAGAAAGTAGCCTACAACCTATTCTCAGACCTACCGAATACCTACAGAAAAAAAGGTTTCATAAAAATCGGTCAAGCCGTCTCGGAGGAGTTCGATAAGAAACACCGTGACACGAGATTTTTATATGTATATTAGATTTACTTAAATATAGTTGTTTCTTGGACTTCTTATTTTATATTTGTAGTGCCAATTACAGGTCGATTCACAAGAGTTGGCACGAACGGATCGAATGAGTGAATGAAACTATGTGTTACCTATTTGAATACACTTCACACAAATATGAAAATGTCATACACCAGTCATTTTCCTACAAAAATGTCAAAATGACATTGCTTTCATTCATTCCATTCGTGCCAACTCTTGTGAATCGATCTGTACCTTATAATTTATAAGTTAACGATTGATCTTTTAGGAATACTACAGAAATCCAGAGGAAACGGCAAAAGCTTTTTCTGACGACGGATGGTACAAGACCGGAGACCTGTTGCGGAGGGACGAGAATGGATTTTATTACTTCGTAGAGAGGTTGAAATTGCTGATCAAGTTCCGCTCGTACCACGTACGTTTTTCTCTCTCCAGTTATATTAACTAGAAAGGGAGTTCCGCTTGTAATATAAGTTGTACTTTGTTATGCAACAGGCCCCAGTATGTGAATATTTTTGCACTAAGTACTAAACAAAATGATTGGTGTCCTTTTTTACATAAAACTGACCCGTGATTGACCACTATCTCACTACACGAAAAATGCAGATGAGGCCAAAAAAAGTGTATCTGTCTCACTGGTTCAGTAACAGCCTATTCCCTCTAGCCTTGAAGAGCCCTTGTTGAGTTTCTTACCGGATTCTACTCAACAGGATTTTTCCGAACCGGTGGTAGATTCCTCGACGTTCGTAGGGGCTTTATTGAGGCCTAAATTTAATAACAAATTGACTTTGACTCTTGACTTAGATGAAGACGCTCCCCCCGCCTAGATGTCCGTTGGTGAAATGGAGATGGAGGAATTAAATAATGTAATTCGTACGCACACTCATAAAAATGTATCCGATAAAATACAGACAAACAAACAACCTCTACGACGGTGTTCGAGGCTCTGTAGCCTGCAGCCACCGATCGACGGACTATCACCAAGCAAATTAAATGAGTCTTTGGGTCCGATGCTCCGAGCAACGCTGCCAACTGATACTTGACGAAACCGTCCCAACGTGGCAATAGTATTCCATACACGATCTTGCCTGTGCTTTGTATAGAGTAAAAAGTTGTTCATCCCTATTCTCCTTCGTAGGTAGTCCCATTGGAGTTAGAGGAGGTGATATTGAAGCACAAAGGAGTCCACGACGTTTGTGTGGCCAGCATCCCCAGTGAAGTAGATGGGGAATGGCCAGTTGCAGTGGTCGTGAGGACATCGGGAGCGACGGTCACTGCGCAGGACATCAAGGATCTTGTTGCAAGTTAGTGTCATTGAATAAAACTGTAAATATTGAGTCAGGGTCGCGCACTGATGGTTCTGTGTAAGTTTGAAGCAAGGAAAATAAGTTTGTATTTCATATGGGCATTAATAAGATTGATATAACACAAGATAACACAAGCTTTACTTAGCTTACTTTGGGACTAGGTCAATTGGTGTGAATTGTCCCGTGATATTTATTTATTTATTTATTTATATCTGTCCACGATTCCGTCTGCCAAGAATAGGGGTATAAAAATAGCCTATGACCTAGGTATTCTCAGACTTACCAAATATAGAGAAAATAAATCATAAAAATCCGTTTCGGAGGAGTTCGATAACATTAGATTTGTGAGGAGGAGGCTTACGAGCAAGCGGGATATCTGATGGGAAATGTCTAACTTTTCTACAAGCTTGTTTTGCTTACTGTACTTGTCGTCCAAGATACTTGTCCGTACTAAATTTTAAAATATTTTAACTCACTAATAAAAATTGAACCAACTACAAAAAACGTAGGTAAAATAAATGACTAGGTCCTGCTGGCTCGTGCTGAAACACTGACTTCAAACAGATCATTAGACAATTATTTGAGTGGTTTCTTGAAGTCGGTTAAATTTTTTATTTTACATTTTTTTATTATAATTGGTTTTGATCGCGCCTTTCTATTTGATAATATTTTTACAATGATATATGTATGTGTTGTAAATGCTTTGTTTGATAAGGCGTTATTTCAGTCAGATTTGTGTATCACTGATACTGATACAGACACTGATAAGTTCGATAAAGACTGCGATTTATTGATTATGATGTCAGATGTCGTAGTTTCTAATTCCTATCGATCTATTAAGCTGTAGGTACTTATTTAAATATGGCCGGTTTCTACTTTATGATGAGAATTAACTTTCAACGCGTAGAAATAAGTAGGTACATAAACTTTGAAATACTTTAATAAAGCGCAAGTGGACGTATCCATTGCTGAACATAGGCCTCCACCAAGGTTCGCCAAACAGATCGGACCCGCGCCATCCGCATCCAACGCGATCCCGCAACCTTAACCAGGTCGTCGCTCCATCTTGTTGGAGCCCTACCTACGCTGCGTCTTCCTCGAGAACCTTTTTGCCCTATCAGCCATCAGTTGTACGAGCGATGTGCCCTGCCCACTACCACTTGAGTCTGGCGATTCTACGAGCTATGTTGGTGACTTTAGTTCTTGCGCAGGTGTTCAGCAGTGGACGTCTTTCGGCTAAAATGATGGTGATGAAATAGACGCGTAAACGTATTGTACGCTATCTGTGTGCCAAATTTGATCAGGATCTGTCAAACCATTTCAGCGTGAAAGAGTAACAAACATCCATCTATCCACCCATAAAATCTTTTGCGTTTATAATATTAATTAAGACAAAAAAACAACGGGTTGCACTCCGGAAGTGCCGGCATAAGTGAAAACTTGAACATTAACGTTGTGCCGTCTTACGAACCCCTCTCACCCCCCCCCCCCTCACCTGACGCTATTTTAACATTTTTTACCCATCCCAAAAAGTGCACAACGCCGCTAAAGAAGTTTTCACTTCAAAAAATGTTACGAAAAAAAATCAAAAGAAGAACATTCCGCTGGATCTGAAGCACGTCTGTTATAAGCTGGTTTTCTAGGGTTTATTACTATACTACATTTAATTTACCTGTAACTGTTTTCGTTGTTGTTTTCAGACACCCTATCAGTACACAAGCAGCTGAGGGGCGGCGTACTCTTTGTCGACGAACTACCAATGACTTCCACGGGAAAAATCGCCAGAGGAAAAGTGCGGGAACTAGTGAAAAATGCTGCGTTGGAATGATACAAAGATCCTCAGGATATGACCAGCATTCCTAGAAATACTTATGGATCGCGACTTGGCGGGTCGCAAGCGGGTTGATACTGTTGATAGAGTCGTTCACCTTGGTTAGATTAATTTGCCAGAATTGTTAGTTTCTAGTAGCATAATTTACCACTATGGTTTTTTTACTCAAGCTTATTTTCACAGTAGCGTTTTTTCTCAATTTGAATCCACACAGAAACAGTGCCGACGGAGCTCCGCTAACGCTGAGCTCCTACTTCTGTGTGCTTTTGGCCCTTCGGGCTGATCCACACTTAACATAAGCTAAAGCATTTGCCACACTGGATGCGTTCTGCAGTCGCGGTCAGTTCAAATTGAACGCAGCCCGCATTATGTAGGTATGAGTATGAACAATATTGTCGGTCTCTATATATTGCGCGTGCGTGCGATCTGACCGTTAGAGACCGACAATGTTATTCATACACATCAATTTGATCTGACCGTGACCGCAGAATGCAGCCAGTGTGGCATATCCTTCAACCTACCTATGTTTGGTGTGGATTAAAATATGCGACAGGAGAGTGATAGCGGTTGAAACGCTAGTAGAACTAGCCACCTATACTATGTTAGTATAGAGTGTAAATTAATAGTCATACAGGTGACTCAAACTTCAACGACCTGGTGCTGGGTGAAGGGTAAAGTTATATTATAATATCAGTTGTGGCATAAATAAAAAAATAAAATCCATATCATTTAGTCAAGCGATAACCGTCATTTAATGAGCACCTATTTCTAAAAAAGTTTGTACATTTAATTTCGGACTTTAAATTGTATACAGGGTTATTTTTAATTCACTGACATCCTCTTAACCCTGAATTCCTATCACTCAAACAAATGTTTTTTTTTGTTTTACGACTTTTTAAAATGAAGCACTTTTTTTCCCATACAAAAATACACAGAGTATCGTAAAAATAAGAGGTAATCTTAAATTTTCAAAACGTTATTAGGTACACCAAAAATATTAAGTTATGACAAAAGCCGTAAAACGAAAACATTTGTTTAAGTGGTAGGAGTTTAGGGTTAAAAGGATGCTAGTGAATTACAAATAACCCAGTAGAAACTTGCAGGTAAATAGCATGAACGCAACTAAGCTTAAATAACAGCCTCCCAAAATGTCCAGATTCAATTGTATGGAATTTTCCTTTTTTTACACGCTTTATATTAGCTTCACTTGTTTGTTACCACATACACACTACTTAGTTCGTGGTGGGTAACAAAAAAGGAAATTTCCATACAAATGAATCAGGACATTTTGGGAGGCTGTGATAGTTAAGCTCAGTTGCAATCACGCTACTTACCTGTAAATTTCTATGCAATTCGGAGTCCAAAATTAAAAGTACAAACTTTTTTAGAAATGCTCTTATATCACTTACCATCGTCACTGATGTCACCATCGTCGTCGTCACTCATGTTTAATTCGAATTAGGGATTATTTATTTAACACCATCGATTTCGCGTCAAATAACAAACAATACTTTTTTCACGACACTGCTCGAAAATGTGGCCATAGATAACCTAAATCCAGTACTCAAAACTGCCTATATATGTACATTTAACAGCTGACTCATATATGGCGCACAAACACGACAACAAAGTTACACTAATCGAAAACAGGACGTATCAGTATATGTATTTCATTATACGATACGACTTTTTGAAAGATAATTTCTGAATTTCATTCCTGGCGTGCTGAAACGACATTATTGGACCAATCAACAGTAATCGTTTGCTGCATGCGATGGATGGATGGATGAATGGATGGACGGACGGACGGACAGACGGACTGGATGGACGGATTGATGGGATGGACGGGATGGACGGGATGGACAGATGGACGGGATGGTCAGGATGGACGGATGGACGGATGGACGGGATGGACAGGATGGACGGAATGGACGGATGGACGGGATGGATGGACGGATGGACGGATGGACGGGTTGGACGGGTTGGACGGGATGGACAGGATGGACGGGATGGACGGGACGGATGGACGGGATGGACGGAATGGACGGGATGGCCGGAATGGACGGGATGGACGGGTTGGACGGGATGGACAGAATAGACGGATGGGCAGATGGACGGGATGGATAGGATGGACGGATGGACGGATGGACGGGATGGACGGGATGGACGGAATGGACGGATGGACGGGATGGATGGACGGAATGGACGGGATGGACGGGATGGACAGAATGGACGGATGGGCAGATGGACGGGATGGACAGGATGGACGGGATGGACAGGATGGACGGAATGGACGGATGGACGGGATGGATGGACGGATGGACGGATGGACGGGTTGGACGGGTTGGACGGGATGGACAGGATGGACGGGATGGACGGGACGGATGGACGGGATGGACGGAATGGACGGGATGGCCGGAATGGACGGGATGGACGGGTTGGACGGGATGGACAGAATAGACGGATGGGCAGATGGACGGGATGGATAGGATGGACGGATGGACGGATGGACGGGATGGACGGGATGGACGGAATGGACGGATGGACGGGATGGATGGACGGAATGGACGGGATGGACGGGATGGACAGAATGGACGGATGGGCAGGATGGACGGGATGGACGGGACGGATGGACGGGATGGACGGAATGGACGGGATGGCCGGAATGGACGGGATGGACGGGTTGGACGGGATGGACAGAATAGACGGATGGGCAGATGGACGGGATGGATAGGATGGACGGATGGACGGATGGACGGGATGGACGGGATGGACGGAATGGACGGATGGACGGGATGGATGGACGGAATGGACGGGATGGACGGGATGGACAGAATGGACGGATGGGCAGATGGACGGGATGGACAGGATGGACGGGATGGACGGGATGGACGGGACGGATGGACGGATGGACGGGATGGACGGGATGGACGGGATGGATGGATGGACGGGATAGACGGGATAGATGGACGGATGGACGGATGGTCGGATGGACGGGATGGACGGGATGGACAGGATGGACGGGATGGACGGGATGGATGGATGGATGATTATGATGATGATGATGATAATGATTTCCTCGCATTAGACGTGAAAAGCACAATGTTTAGTCTCGGCCAAAAGTGCAATAGATGGACTCGTACTTTCGAGGGCCTCCGCTACGCGTCGGCCCTCAAACAAACTCGTCCATCTATTGCTTACTTTCCAGCCTCTACAACAATGTACTATAAATTTTCATAGCACAAAAAAGAACTAATGAGACGTCGTTATAAGACTGTTTCTGATTTGCCAATTACTTCAATTACTCACCAATCACGTAACAGAAGAAAAAAGTTAGTATGTTCAAATGGAAGCAAATTTGCCAGATATTTCCAACTTTACATTAGGTGCGTTCCACTAAGCGCTCACGACGCTCAATCGAAGTACTAAGTTCTAATTTTGAAATTATTATAGTCGTCTAGTCGTCAAAGCGTTGTATAATCTATACATATAAAATCCTTTGTCCTGACTGACGGATCAACGCACAGCCTAAACCGCTGATCGTAGAGACCTGAAACTTGGAGGGTGTGTTCTTTGTATGACGTAGGCATCCGATAAGAAAGGATTTTTCGTAGTTCTACTCCTAAGGGGGTAAAAAAGGGGGGCAAAGTTTGTATGGGACAACGTGATTCCTTGGTCCAATCTACTTCAAATTTTGCATAAACATTCTATAACAGAATTGATGGAAGACGTGTTTCGTATTTTATTGAAATTCATCCCTTGACGGGGTTAAAAAGGAGTGGAAAGTTTTTTGGGGGTGATTTGCTTCGAAGTTGATATCAATACTCCTTAGTGCTTTTGATTTAAATTACTTTTTATTTTGACACAGTGTAAACGAAACGAAACTTCAAATTTTGCAAACCATTTGTCTACGTTTGTCAACCACTTCCTGGTCTGATCTCTGATAATAACTAATTATATGTATAAGTATTGGCATTTCACCAAGCTTTTGCTTTTACAAGCGCAGCGTGGGACGTCCACCAACGAGATGGACGGACGTTTTGGTGAAGGCCGCAGGTTCAGGGTGGATGCAAGTCGCTTCCAACCGTAATGATTGGGCGTCAATGAGGGAGGCCTATGTCCAGCAGTGGACGTCCTACGGCTGAAATGATGACGATGAAGCTTTTATGTGAGTTCAACCTTTTTCGAAAAAAAATCAAATTGAGTATTCAAACATCATTGTTGAACTCGTATAAAAGCTTGGTGCAATGCAAATACATATAAAATGCTTTGTCCTGAAGTCCTAAATGACTGACTGGCGGATTAACGCACAGCCTAAACCGCTGTATGTCGAGACCTGAAACTTGGAGGATGTGTTCTTTGTATGACGTAGGCATCCGATAAGAAAGAATTTTCCGGAATTCCCACGGGATAAGGAATATACGGGATGTATAATCAAGAGTGACCCTATCCCCATAACGAAGATAAACTGTTCAAATTGGGCATGCAAGTTGAATTCAGTTTTTTCTTTCCCGTGGGAATTTTGTATTTACCCGAAAAAAAGTAGCTTTTGTTAATCGGGGATATTCATATCACATAATATGTAAGAATTATTAAAATCAGCTACGAAATTGAAATAATTTATTTCTATCCCGTGGGAATTTTAAATTTTCCCGCATAAAAAGTAACTTATGTCAATCAAGAACAGTGTAACTTTCTAATGGTGAAAAAAATTTTAAAATTGGCTCAATAGTTTCAGAGATTCTGCTATAAACAAAAAACAAAGAAAGTTTAGATATTTCCCTATCCCGTGGGAATTTCGAAAGATATATACTGTGGTGGGTTTTTTTTGTAGGACTATTTAAGATAAACATTTCCATCATACATTACATATGTGTAACTCTAGCGGTTTTGGCATTCCTGCGAAGAATTCGTTTATTGCTATCCCTCGGGAACTATGCAATTTTCCGGGATAAAAAGTATCCTATATGTTAATCCGGATTATAAACTATCTGTGTGCCAAATTTCATCAGAATCCGTCAAACCGTTTTAGCGTGAAAGAGTAACAAACATCCATCCATACATACATACATTCTTACAAACTTTCGCGTTTATAATATTAGTAGGATAAAACAGTTCCGTGACTGACTGACTGACTGAATGACTGACTGACAGACAACGCACAGCCTAAACTACTGGGGCTAGAGACTTGAAATTTGGCACACATGTACCTTGAGTACTGTAGAGGTGCACTAAGGAAGGATTTTTCGAAATTCCCACGGGATAGGGAAATATCTAAACTTTATTTGTTTATTTGTTTGTAGCGGAATCTCTGAAACTATTGAGCCGATTTTAAAAAAATCTTTCAGAATTAGAAAGCTACACTATCCTTGATTGGCATAGGTTACTTTTTGTCCGGGAAAATGCAAAATTTCCACCGGATAGAAATAAATTAATACAATTTCGGGGCTGATTTTAAAAATTCTTACATATTATGTGATATGACTATCCCTGATTGACAAAGGCTATACTTTTTATTCGGGAAAATTCAAAATTCCCACGGTATAGAAAAATTTGAAATCAACTTTGGGGCTGATTTTAAAAATTCTTTCTCCAATAGTAAGCTACAGTATCCTTAATTAGCACAGGGTACTTTTTTCTTGGAAAATGCAAAATTCCCACGGGATAGAAATAAGTAAATTCAACTTTGGCACTGATTTTAAAATTCCTTCATACGATATGATATGAATACGACTATCCCCAATTGACAAAGGCTACATTTTCTTCTGAAAAATACAAAATTTCCACGGCATAGAAAAATTGGAATTCAACTTTGGAGCTGATTTTAAAAATTCTTTCACCAATAGTAAGCTACAGTATCCCTGTTTGACATCGGGTACTTTTTTCCGGGAAAATGCAAAATTCCCATGGGATAGAAATAAGTAAATTTAACTTCGGCACTGATTTTAAAAGTTATTTCATATGATATGATATGGCTATCCCCAATTAACATAGGATAAATTTTCTTCGGGAAAATGCAAAATTCCCGCGGGATTGAAATAAGTGAATTGAACTTGGGACTGATTTTTCAAATTAATTCATTAATAAAAAGCTACACTGTCTCTGATTTTCAAAATAGGTTAAAATAGTTATTTCTATCCCGCGGAACTTTACTTTGCACTTTCCCGGGATAAAATAAGCCTGTTTAAATCAGGCACAGGCCTCCCAGAACGAACGGACTTAAGCCGTAGCTCCCACGCGGGCCCAGTGTGATTTGGGCACTTCATACACACCATTGAATTTCTTCTCAGGTGTGTGCAGCTTTCCTCGCGATGTTTTCCTTCGCTGTAAAACTCATGGTAAACTTCAAACGAAATTCAGCACACAAATTCAGAATAACTCAAAGAGGTCCAAGCCCGGGCTCAATCCTATGACCCTCTGCTTAAGAGACCATAGGTAGGCCACCGCGGCTTACCGGCTTTTGAATTCACTTATTCAAATTCCGCGGGAAACTTGCATTTTCCTGGCATTATCCTATGTGTTAATCAACGTAATAAAACTACCTGTGTGCTACGTTATTGTCTTCGCGTACGAAGTCGCGGGCAAAAGCTAGTAATTGTATAATAATCATTATAGTTGAGTCCGAAGTGCCATAGACTATCCAAGATTAAAAAGTATGTGATTGCAATTTTGTCTACAAACACATAATTAACAGATTAAAATCAACGAGTAGAAAAATGTTATTATGTATAACCTACATATTAAAATATTTTTAACACAAGTGATTGTGTTTTTTATCAATCTTTTCGGGTGTGATAGATAAGCCAGGTCATCACACTTTTAAAATAGGTACTCGTATCGTACATAATAAGTTTACATTTTTTATCAAATAACTAGGTACTTACATGGTTTGAAATACCTGCTGCGATTTGTATCTATTTTTAAGAGATTTAAAAAAGGACGAGGTACCATTTTCAAATCTATACAAATACTTTGTCTTTATTGTATCAAAATACCTCTCTTAAAAATATTTTGTTTGTAGGTACACATTTAATAAACTATGTTTGTGTGATTGCTTTATTTGTATGTAGATAGGGGTTAGACCTAATAGAAATCTAAATTATTCCAGATTAACATAGGCATAGCATAGAATTGAAAACCACAACATCATTATATTGCGGCTCGTCAACTATTTCTTACCTAGCAAATAGTACAGTACTATAGTCTGGGAGCCGCAAAATAAAATTGTTTCAATGTCACTTTATTTGCGTGTCGTCAATTGTTACTCTAGTACAAATTGTAAAGAGATTACAGTTCACGAGCCGCAATATAATGTTGTTGTGGTTTATAATTCTAATTAAATGGAGTATAGGTACTTTTTATTTCGGGAATGTGCAAATTCCGGGTTTCTATACTTCGTTTTTTTTTAGCATTAGAAAGAAGGTAAGCCATCTTGACGTGTCTTTTTATTGAAAAACACTTTTGAAAAATAAGTCATAGCTAACAATTTGAAAGGAAATATGGTCGTGTCATTTACACTCTTTTGGTTTCATATGTGCCAAAGTTATCGACATAGCCCACCGCATAAGCACGCTGAAGTGGCAATGGGCAGGCCATATAAACCGAAGAACCGATAACCGTTGGGGTAGACGAGTTCCTGAGTGGAGACCACGGATCGGCAAACGTAGCGTGGGACGTCCTCAGACTCGGTGGAGCGATGATCTTCGCAAGGTGGCTGGCAAGAGCTGGATGAGAGTGGCCGAGGATCGTGCTCAGTGGCGTGCCATGGGAGAGGCCTATGTCCAGCAGTGGACGAACATAGGCTGATGATGATGAAGTACCTAATAGTTACTATTTTTTTCAAAGCTTTTGTCAATAAAAAAACATAATATAATTTTGATTAGTATACCAAATTTGAAGAATCTTGTACCTTTTCATAGTTACGGAGATAGCGTCACTCTGAATCCCGTTTATTTCCTATCTATCCCGTGGGAATTTCAACAAATCCGTTCTTATTCCTTGCTTACATCATAAAGGGAGCCCTCTGCCCTTTTTCGTCCCCTCTCTCGGCCCCTTTGCCGTCATACCCCCCCCCCCCCCCACCCAGCCCCTGTACCGCGCGGACGGAGACTCATTTAAACGGTTTAGCTATAGTTTTATTACTTTACTGCGATCCAATTGATTCTCTATTTTGATTCAATAATCAGACCTATTTTAATCCGTCTTGACGTAGTTAATGTTTAATGTTTAATGTTTAATGTTTATTTGGGCAAAAAACGGCACAATATAATGAGTAAACTTAGAAAAACTTAAGTAATACATAGGCCAGCAAATATGCCACAGTTAATTTATGCTAATGAAGTACGTACTTAAAGATCAGTAAACATTAGAGATTAAATAGCGATATACGAGATATCTCAAAATGTATCCGGAACACTTCGTCCAGTGATTGAGCAAGTCCTAATAAATAAGGGATGTTTGAAAATAATTCCAATCCAAATTGGCGATCCCGAGATTCAAATTTAGTCGTGTTAAACACTTTACAATACAATACAATACAATGACTCTTTATTGTACACCAGGAATAGTAAGCAATACAGAAAACAGGTACACAGAGAGTAAGTTACAAGGTAAGCAATAGGCGGCATTATCGTTTAAGAGCGATCTCTTCCAGGCAACCCTTTACCAGAAAGAAGGAAGGACTAGTTTACAGCAGGTGGTGCATCAACAGTGGATCAGAAAATTAAAACGCCACAAAAAATAGTACATCTACTCATACATATATCGTACATATAATAAGTACACGTCTAAAACAAATATAAGCATTGGGACAAACAGCCAAATATAAATAAATAAACTATAACAAAGCTAATTATTACAAGAAGACAGATAGTACACCTTAAGCATTGATTTAAAGATTGACAGAGATTTTGCCCGTCGTAAGTCAATCGGCAAGGCATTTCACAACCGAATAGCCTGGACAGTATAAGAATAGACATAGAATTTGGAGTTAGAGAGAGGCACGGTAAGGAGAAAGTTCTGAGAGCATCGAATAGAAGTTACGTAGCTAAACCGCTCTTTGAGGTAGCGAGGAGTTGCAGGGTTAAAGAGAATGCCGTAAAGAAGGTGGAGAACGTGAGAGTTACGGCGAAGGCGGATTGGGAGCCACTTGAGCTGTGATCGAAAATTAGAGACATGATCAAACTTACGCAGACCAAAAATAAACCGAATGCATAGATTTTGAATTCGCTCAAGTTTATTAAGCTGCTCTTCTAGGAGATCAGGATAGCAAATGTCAGCATAGTCGAATATAGGGTGCAGCAAAGTTTGAGCAAGCGCAACCTTGGTAGCAAAAGGCAGGAAATTCTGAAGCCGTCTTAAAGATCCCACCGCAGCAAACACCTTCCTGCTCACCTCGCACACATGAGGAGACCATGAGAGAGTGCGGTCTAAAATAACAACTTTAAAAGAAAGAAAATACATTTATTTTCAATAAATATAAGACACACCAATATTACTACAAATTTACGAAGCTTGAGGTCTCGGGTTCAGTTCCCGCGTCGGGGCATATACAGGGTTATTTGTAATTCACTGACATCCTCTTAACCCTGAATTCCTATCACTCAAACAAATGTTTTTTGTTTTACGACTTTTTAAAATGAATCACTTTTTTCCCCATACAAATACACAGAGTATCGTAAAAATAAGAGGTAGTAATTTTCAAAACGTTATTACTCCAAAAATATTAAGTTATAACAAAAGCCGTAAAACAAAAAACATTTGTTTAAGTGGTAGGAGTAGGAGTTTAGGGTTAAAAGGATGCTAGTAAATTACAAATAACCCTGTATTTGTATGACAAAATACGAATGTTTGTTCTCGAGTCTTGGATGTTTAATATTATTTAAGTACGTATCTATTTGCAGATGTATGTTTATCCGTAACCTAGTATACATAGAGTTTTGCTTACTTTAGGACTAGGTCAATTGGTGTGAATTGTCCCGTGATATATTACTTATTTATTATTCCCCAATATTGCGTAGTATTGGTAGTACGCATTGGATGCGGATGGCACGGCGGGAACGACCTGTTTGGCGAGCCTTGGGGGAAGCCTATGTTCAGCAGTGGACGTTTTTCGGCTGATATGATGATGATGATTACGTAGTTCTCGCCGGATAGCAACCAGCTAGTATGTATAAAACATGCAATGCGTTCATTTTTAGATTACACGTACGTTCTTTATCAAATCAAGATTTCATTAAATACCTAACGTCGCTACCTCAAAGGGTTGACCTCCTATGCACACTGCTTCAAAATCCTTAATCACATATCGCCGGATGACAAGCAAAACTCACTAAAATTTCTGTCACTGCTCTTCAAAAAGTCGTATCTAGTTAGTAATTTCATACTGAGATACGAGCTTTGTTTTAAGTAGGTATTTGGTACTTAGTGACTTTTGCTTGTCACCCGACGATATTAATTAGGCGATAGAAAGATGTAAATTGTTTGCTCGTGGCAGGCAAGGCTCTTATCTAACAACGTTCTGGAATAAGTTTGCTTTTGCGTCGCGGCTTCTTAAATTATCTAGACCGAGGGCGATTGACTTCAATATAAACTTATTGTACTTACCTACAGTCAGCATCAAAAGTAGCTGGTCACTTTTGTACCTTTTCGCTCTACAGTTATATATTACGACAAAGTGACCAGCTACTTTTGATGCTGACCGTACTATCGAACCAATCGATCGGGACTCAATGTGGAACCTTTTCACAGAAAAAATAATAGTGAAAAAAACATTCAAAGTCAAGATATCTATCTTTATTCAATTTATGAATTTAGAAGAATCCATCACCTGTACGGAAAACTCTTTTTCATCTCTCATACTCGGAAAGTGAGGCAAATCATATCTGACATACGGGAGGATAACTATTATTTTGTTCCCTAGGGTACATATGAATTTAAAAAAATAAAAGCATTGGCTGTCAATGGAACACATACGCATTCAGCCAAGCATTACGGATACATGGAATAATTAAGTATGAGTTTTTTTTTCTTAATTAGTCATATTACAAATTTTATAATGCCAGTGAAATATTATTAAATTAAATTATTAATTTACGTTAGTTTCTTATTTATTGACTTAAACCAGAAAAGTTAGAAAATGTTAAGAAAAAAACACGATAAACGACAATGTTATTGTCCACACAGCCTATCTCTATAACTCCTTGGATCAAATTGGTTAGTACTTACATATTTTATAAATAAATTTACCAAAATACCTACTTTATCTACTGTTTTCATTGTTTATTATATTGAACATTCTACATTTTGTTAAATTAGTTATTCCTTAACAATAAACTCCATTAAAATATTTTACAACGATCATATTGACCAGTTTAGACATTTTTATTTATTTATACTTATATTTTCTTTCTTTTCTTGTAGTCGAAATGAAAAGCAGAGTGTTTAACTCGGGAAAAACACCAATATCACCCTCGGAATATTGGCACCCGAGCGCAGAGAATGATCCGGCAGGAAACTCAAAAAGGTATATTTTATCAGTTTTTCCGAGCCAAAAGTTGAATAGAATAGAATAGAATAAAAATTTATTGTCCGTGCACAAAAGAAGTTAATACAATTTTTAGTTTCAACAGCAACTTGTTTCAGGCATACAATATTAAATAACTTAATAGTAAGTCTAGGCACAACATTAAGGGCGATGTTTTTAGTGACGGGGGTGTTTCACCACCTTATTGTCAAACTACTGGTCACGTAACCAATGAATAAACTAAGTACTGGACAAATCT
Organism: Archips crataeganus; assembly: GCA_947859365.1. Taxonomy (NCBI): domain Eukaryota; kingdom Metazoa; phylum Arthropoda; class Insecta; order Lepidoptera; family Tortricidae; genus Archips; species Archips crataeganus. The sequence continues at coordinate 12,551,559 of OX402065.1, read as the reverse complement.
GTCGGCTAGTTTTTTTTTAGTTTCACCACTCCGGTCCTGTGCAAACAAAGTGCATAGACCTATTTCCTATTTCTGTGACTAAGGCTGGATTTTACCAAAGTTTTATTCCGAGAATAATGCTTACTCTCAGATAGTAATGTCAAATTACTATGGCGATTTGACATTACTATCTGAGAGTAAGCGTTATTCTCGGAATAAAACTTTGGTAAAATCCAGCCTAAGTACCACTTAACTAATCGTCGGTTTAACATAGAGGGGGAATTGCAACGTCACATTTCACGATCACGCGTTCCTGTTCGCACACTTTCGTTCAAAGAGTCGCTCATTGTTAAAGCAAAAGAAATCGTAAACTATGTAATTTTTAAATACATGTATTTTTTTGCATAAACAAATGTGTAACATTATAATTAATCCAAAAACGGTATTTGTTTACGATACTTTGTTAACAATAACAAAGAAAAATAAAATCACGTAAAACGAATCGAAAAGTGGCGCCAAACCATTTGACAGATTAACTTTTTTTTGTAATGGCGATGTACAAGTTCACGTAGAACAAACGATTGTGCCACTGAAATAAAGCGTGTAAAGAAGTCTGTAATTAACAAATATTACGAAATTTTGGTTTTATTTTTACATACTAAAAGCGTACCTATATTTTTTTATTCAAATCTTCGCTTCGCCGAACCGAGCGACAGTTCACCGCTTGTGTACGCAAGTAACAGATCTGTGCACACAGTAATTGTATGTGCATGGATCGCCGAACCGAGCGAAGCGAGGTGAGGTGATCCAGCACATACAATTACTACCTACTGTAAGGTAAATGTTGAATAGTTTGAGTATAGGTGTTTTTAAATTTTTTCCATGCTGTGCGGTCGTGTGCTTTCCGCGTCCTGTCTTTCTCCACCACTCGTGGATCGTCAGTCCACCTCATGGGCTGCCTTCCCACATTTCTGCGCCCGGTCCGCGGTCTCCACTCCAGCACTATTCTTCCCCATCTCCCGTCAGACCTGCGACATATAAGGCCAGTCCACTTCCACTTTCTTTTGGCTATTGTTTTCGCTATGTCAGTTAGCCCTGTTCTTCTACGGATTTCGGTATTTCGTACCTGATCGCGAAGAGTAATAGGTACCCAACATAGTTCTCTCCATATAGGCCTTTGAGTGAGCTAGAATATTAACAAAAATTAACACTTTAAAGTTTCCTATCGCATAATATTAAATAAGTATATGATTTAAAGACTGTCGATCTGAATCTGTGCCGTGTCCCATGAATACTTGTGACTCGGATTATGAAAATTACAACAAGCAACACTTAGGGGATCTGTCCCAGCGGTTGGCGAAAGCTTCACTGCGGTGTATAATGAAGGCAGACATTTTGTGGAGCGAAGACTCTGTTGCCGGCCTTTAAAGTAAGTATAACCTGCTTTTGCTCATAAGAGAACCCAAAAATTACCACTTTAAAAGAAATTGAGAGTAGTTACGCTTTTTTTAAATTCCCGCCGTATTCGAAAAAAGCAGGCAGCGAAGGTTTTTTAAAAAAAGGCAGATTCGAAGTTGCTTCAGCTTTTCTGTTTAGCGACACTGTGTAAGTAAATACGTCCAAGCTTCTTTTGAGCTGTGTGCAAAAACCGACCCTGGCCCGGATCAGTGACAAGCTCGCGCAAGCCAAGCCAAACACCCCTGTTCACACGCTTGTGCTTGTGAAAGGTTGTTGAAGCTGGCAAGCGTGTAAATATAACAGAAATGTAGCATTAAGTTTACATTATCATTTAAACAAACACTAACCGTTTTAGTATTATGAAATTACAGATAGCTCGAATTTTAATATACTTAACCCACTGATTAGGGCCACAGTGATAACCCAGATTCCAACAGAAAAACCGGTCTAGCGCGAGTTTGATTTGCACGCTGAGGATTCTGTAGGTGCAAAATAAAAGCCAGGGAATAAAATATTATATTTAAAATTTTAAAAACCCCTAACGCAATTTGGCCAGCTAATTTGGACCGATTTTCATCAAACATAGCTAAGAATACTTCTGACTAATTTACCTTTCAAACAAAATCAAAATCGGTTCATCCACTCAGAAGCTACTTACTATACTACGTCAATTTTATAACGTCCCTTATAACAACGTTTTTTAGTCGGGGGTTAAAAACAAGTTTGTACGAGTACCTCTACTTCACAATAACAGCGCGAAAAACAAAGTTTGCCACTTTATTACTGGGTATAGAATGGCCTCCCCCATGATACCTAAGAAACCTTAGCAAGCGGGTAACGTCAGAGTGATTTTAGTGGGTATGCTCCCCCTTCCTTTTCTGTGTGGAAAGAAGACAGAGGAGAGAGCCCGTAAAAAACAACTACTTGACCCTAAAAAATGGTACAGTAGGGGATTGCAACCACTACGGAAAGTACCTGTAACATGCCGGTGTATTTATTTATAGGTTTTCTTCGTTTCGGTTTCAGAGAACTGTACCGCGGTAAAGGTACCAAGCATAGGTCCTACATGATACCTACTGATACATTGCTAACCGATAAATTTACCGGTTTTAAGAAGCAAAAATACCTACCGGTACTTGGAAGTGCGCGTGCAGGAAATGAGAGAGAAATAGAACAGTAAGCTTAGTACAAGTAATACTTCACCAAATACTTCTCGATCGCGTTTACGTTAAAATTTCAATTACAATGGAAAATTTCCATAGTAGGTACCTACTTAATTGAAATTTTAACGACGATTTTTTCGACGGGAAAACTCGCAATGTGAGTAAACCACTTATATTCTGTACGCTACTACGCTTAGTATAAGTTTTACTTCACCAAAATACTTCTCGATAGCGTTTACGTTAAAATTTCAATTCTATGGAAACATGGACGCGCGGCCGCGGAGGCGCTGTCCATGTTTCCCTAGTAATTGATTTTTTTACGTAAACGCGATCGAGAAGTATTTTGGTGAAGTAAAACTTATAATAAGCGTACTGTATGCTTAGTATAAGTTTTACTTCACCAAATACGTCTTTAGTACTTATTTGGTGAAGTAAAACAAATACTTCTCGATCGCGTTTACGTTAAAATTTCAATTAAGTAGGTACCTACTATACTAGCGTAGTAGCGTACAGTACGCTTAGTATAAGTTTTCCTTCACTTCAATACTTCTCGATCGCGTTTACGTAAACAAATCAATTACTAGGGAAACATGGACAGCGCCTCCGCGGCCGCGCGTCCATGTTTCCATAGAATTGAAATTTTTACGTAAACGCGATCGAGAAGTCTTGAAGTGAAGGAAAACTTATACTAAGCGTACAGAATATAAGTGGTTTACTCACATTGCGAGTTTTCCCGTCGAAACAGGAGGCGCTCACTCGCATCGCACTGCATAAACGTCAACGTCGCATACCACGTGTAAGAGCCATTGTAATAGTATATAGCGGTATATAGCGGTATTTTTCGGTCCTAATAGTTACCGGTATTTTTCCTTTATCAGTTCTCTGAAACCGAAATGTAGAAAATCTATAAATAAATACACCGGTATGTTACAGGTACTTCCCGTACCGGTTCCAACCCCCGACTGTACCAATTTTTAGGATTCCGTAGTGCTACAAGGAAACGTTATAGTTTGGTTTATGGACGGACTTCTCCTCTAACTAATACTGGTTCTTGATGTAAGGCCACGATGCTGTTTCCGGAAAATACCGGTATTTCAAACCCTATGTACAGTACTCTACACTGCATGCCACCCGACACACACTTGGCCAGTTTTTCCTTTTGAACCTTTTAACCTACCCTAAACTGCGTATATTATCAGTTGTCCCGTAATCAGTCTAAATTAAATCCACCTACCAGGATCCGTTCAGCCAGCAGGGGTGCTACTGTATGTACTATGAAATTCGCAATTCGAAGTTCGTATCGTGCTGTCCCTTTCCTTTCTGTTGAATAGGGACTATTAGCGTCAACGGACGGCACGATATGGAGTTCGAAAATCAAATTTCGTATTATTAGGACTGAACAGTATCATGGATGAAATTCCAGTAAATTTGATCACTAATTGCATATCTTGATAACGCATTGTCATAATCTTGTAAATTGCCCAACATTGCGTACAGTTTTCATGTGTAAACAATACACACAACTGTAAGTTACTCTTACCACGTAGCTAAATAAAAAGTACATAACAATTAAAATAACTAATTTGAATAGTGAGAAGAAAATGCAAGAGAATAAAATTGCGGGAGTGGACGATGGTTCTTATCATCTGGGAAACTTCTTTCTGGATTACATGAACCAGCCTACTGATGACCATATTTGGCAGGTGGGTTTTTCTATACCTACCTATTTTTGGAAATATCTAATAGGCACTAAAATTGATATATGCAAGAGCATTTCTAAAAAAGTTTGTACATTTAATTTTGGACTCCGAATTGCATAGAAATTTACAGGTAAGTAGCGTGATTGCAACTGAGCTTAACTATCACAGCCTCCCAAAATGTCCTGATTCATTTGTATGGAAATTTCCTTTTTTGTTACCCACCACGAACTAAGTAGTGTGTATGTGGTAACAAACAAGTGAAGCTAATATAAAGCGTGTAAAAAAAGGAAAATTCCATACAATTGAATCTGGACATTTTGGGAGGCTGTTATTTAAGCTCAGTTGCGTTCATGCTGATTACCTGCAAGTTTCTACAGGGTTATTTGTAATTCACTAGCATCCTTTTAACCCTAAACTCCTACCACTTAAACAAATGTTTTTCGTTTTACGGCTTTTGTCATAACTTAATATTTTTGGTGTACCTAATAACGTTTTGAAAATTTAAGATTACCTCTTATTTTTACGATACTCTGTGTATTTGTATGGGAAAAAAAGTGCTTCATTTTAAAAAGTCGTAAAACAAAAAACATTTGTTTGAGTGATAGGAATTCAGGGTTAAGAGGATGTCAGTGAATTAAAAATAACCCTGTATACAATTTAAAGTCCGAAATTAAATGTACAAACTTTTTTAGAAATAGGTGCTCATTAAATGACGGTTATCGCTTGACTAAATGATATGGATTTTATTTTTTTATTTATGCCACAACCGATATAATATAACTTTACCCCTCGCCCGGCACCTCATGTCGTTGAATTTTGAGTCACCTGTATGACTATTAATTTACACTCTATACTAACATTAGTATAGGTAACGAAACTTTCTAGTGTTATAAAATAAATCATTAAATCGGATATTTTCCTAACTACTTAATTCTGTACTGAATTTAATTGCCCAATATTGTTGAGGTATTGAATTTAAAAAAAATACATTTCCATTGGTAACCGCAATTAACTGCTGCCTGCAACCCGTGATATTACAAAAAAGAACAGAAACTATAAAAGCAGAAGAACTATAAAAGTGGCGACATCGAAGTTGAACAAAATATACACGATAAAATTCTATTCTTCGTATAATATTTTCATCGTGATACATGGTTCAAATCCGGGCTCGTATCTCTAATTTTTCCAGAAACCAACGTGACAGAACATGCATTCACCTGCGTAACAGTTTAATAATGTGTGTGAAGATTCAAGTTTGAGCCCACGTGGGAACTACAACTCAAAATATAAGCCGGAGTATATTTAGATGACGTTTTTTTTCCAGATTGACGCTGTAACTGGCGAAGTAGAATGTAAACTATCACTGAAGTCCCGCTCCATTCGTCTGGCAAAATGCCTTAGAAATGCTGGTTTTGGGCCAGGAGATGTGATCGTAGTGTCAGGGAGGAATCATTTGGACGTGCACAGGCCATTTGGGCGTCTTGAACTGTCTCACAGCCTGCTCCATACAAATTTATAAGGCAAAATAAAATAACTTGTCCTTCGTAGAGGTTTCCTCAAATTATTTTCCTTCACCGTGAAGCTCGCGGTAAATTTCAACTGTAATTTTGCACATAAATTCCAAAAACCGGCCAAGTGCGAGTCAGACTCGCGCAAGAAGGGTTCCGTACCATTATCTATAAAAACGGCAAAAAAATCACGTTTGCTGTATGGGAGCCCCCCTTAAATATTAGTTTTATTTTAATTTAAAAATAGTGTAGGTACAGTCAAGGAGTGAAAAGGTTCGTCACTTTTCGACTCTATGTCAACGATTTAAGGTCGAAAAGTGACGAACTTTTTCATTCCGCTACTATACACGCGTAAGATAAAATTTTGTTTGTTATTGACTATCTAAGTACCTATAATGAATGTTTTATACGTAAGTATCTATTAGCATGAGATCCCACCGTATAATTCTGCACCTTATTGTTATGTGATCGACATGTGACATAGCAAAAAGTTTTTCATGGGATTTCAACGCCGCAAGGCTGCCTCAGAAAGTATTAGGTACCTCGAGTCCTTTATTCACAGATATTTTTTGTAAAATTACACTAATTTTCTTAGAAATTAAATTGCCTTGATTATTGATATCCTTCACGACGTATCATTCCGGGAGTTGTGGAGAACGAGAGAAAAATCTTTTGAGGATAGGTACTTTGACAGGGGTGATTAAAATAAATAGTCGAAAATAATTGCGAAAAATTGCTAACGGCAAGATTCTGCTAGCTAGATAATCCCAGAGCGTTTATTTTACCTTTTATTTAAGTCACATTTTGGTCAAATAGGATAGGTGCAGAATTTTTAGGTGAGATCGTAACGTAAATAGTAAGTATACCTAATAACAAGTGGCCCTCTTAACACGATAAGATCGCAAGATAATTAATGACATAAATCAAATTGACGCCAAAAAGATAATGATCTGTTTATGCAATTGTTTAGTAAGATTTATATCTCATTGGTGATTGATAAATTACCTACTATTTCTGCGGTAATTTGCGTTAAGTTGTCAACTTTGGAACGTCACGTAGATGATAAAGGAGTGAAGGCATTAATGGAAACGTTTATTTGACGCACATTACTCTAGTAGGTAGTAATAATAGAGAAAGATAAAAATACTGCGCAAAATTCGGCACAACACGGAATAGAAAAAAACAAGAGCAAATTTTATTATTTTAAATGTGTACCGAAACCATAGTTATAGGAAATGCTTACATGTGCAGTGCATTCATACACACTTTAAAAAATCTTTTCAATCGTTTCTCGTAGCTTCTATTTGAAAATAAAAAACCTGTCAAGAGCGTGTCTGACATGCCCACGGTAGGGTTCCGCAGCTGTTACGAAAAAATCCTTGCAAAACTTTTTAATTTTACGATTAAATTTGCTATCCGTATTAAACAAGGAATACCTATTTTTCTAAGGTATTTTAGTTATTTATTTTGTATTTGAATTTCTCTGTGATGTATGTACAGATAAAGTGTAGCTTTAAGCTCACATATGCCATGTCACCTAAGCATGTCATATGTCATCTATGTCAGTCTAATGAACAAAGCGATTAAGAACACATCTCCGTAGTTTGGGTATTCCTGGATACCCCATAGCTATCAGGATAGGGTGAGCATAATATAACATTCCCAAGTAGGTATATTTTATAGGTGGCAAACTTAGCCGTTATATAGTTTTCTTTGTTAATTTTAAATATTTACTCCCATCATGATTTTTTTTCAAATTTTCAAATTTTCAAACCTTTAAGCGTTTTTTTAGTTAAAGGGGCGCTTGATTTTACCAAAAAAAAAACTTTAAAGTTGAATATTTATTTCGCAAACGAATCACTGTATTGAATAATCGTGTTAACAACCCCGTAATGATTTTAAAAAGCCTCTACACTAAAACAAGAAAAATAAAAAATAACCCTCACCACTTTACGTCTATGGGTACAGTCAAGGGCAAAAATATGTATACACTTTAGTACCTTGTCACTTTAACCACTGTGACAGTTCATATATGGCAGTTCAAATATGACGAAAATAGACAAGGTACTAAAGTGTATACATATTTTTGCCCTTGACTGTACCCAATATATTTTTTTTCTGAATTTTATTTTTACCACTTTGTCACTTTATCCATGCAAAAATACAACTTTCTGCCACTTATAGTGTCTAAGCTAAACCACAGACGGACGGACGGACAGACAGACATGGCGAAACTATAAGGGTTCTGTTTTTTCTATTTTGGCTACGGAACCCTAAAAAGGGAGTACTTAACTTCTTAACTGGTAGCGCAATTGGAACCATGTTTGAGAGTGTACTGTACATGTACAGTCGCCGACGTAAACAACGGAGCAGTCAAGGTGCTTAAAAATATCTAAACACTACAATATAACTTTTTGAAGTCCGCGAACAGGATCTCTCCTGTTCACGGTCTTCAAAAAAGTTATATTTAAGTACTTAAAGATAAGCTTGTTCCACCTTCATTATACACCGTGAAATTTTAGTGGTTGTTTTCCCGAAACGAGGTGATTTAGTATCGATTGTACAATCGATTTATAATTACTATTTTGACTAGAGTCAAAAATCCAATTGTGAAAAACGAAAGTCGAAAATGACCGCAAACCAATAGTAACGCTTCGTTGGTACCTAACCTATCGTACGATCGTACGCTACTTGTACCAAAGAAGCGTTACTATTGGTTTGCGGTCATTTTCGACTTTCGTTTTTCACAATTGGATTTTTGACTCTAGTCAAAATAGTAATTATAAATCGATTGTACAATCGAAACAAAATCACCTCATTTCGGGAAAACAACTACTAAAATTTCACGGTGTATATTATCAAGCTCAAAAGTAGCTTATCATCATATCTTATCTTATTATTTTGTCTCTGTCACTAATTTGAAGCACTTCAAACTGTCACTTTATTGTTGTTTACTGCGACAAGGTATTAATGTGAAGCTATTTTTAAGCTTGACTGTGTCTGATAGTTCTATGACTGAAACGTAGCCGCTCCTCATGATTTTATGGGCAATCACAGGCTTTTTGTAACACGATAACATTATATTTATGTCAAGCGATAAGATGGTAGAAAGATAAGTACAGTGAAAGCTATACCGACGGTAAACGTTAAACGTTAATCAATATAATCCTTTTGAACAATCGATAATCTGCTAATTAATTATTGATAAATGCCCTTATTTTAGATTTAAGATCACCCACTACTCGAAGGTTATCAAATAAAAGCCCAAGAATGGTTGTTTTGTTTGTTTAAATAGTAAGCTATCCTCACAGACACCTGGAAGTCGCTCTCTGTTCTTCAATAACTTTATTTTCTTTAAAATATTTTACAAAAATTATTAAAACATCAATTCAAAGATTTGAATTATTAATAAAAAATATTAAATAGACAGTTAATAAGTGAAAACGAAATGCAGATTAAACAGAATATTAAAAGCGAAGAAGTGCACGATGATTCCTATCATTTGGGAAACTTCTTCATGGATTACATGAACCGGTCTTCTGAAGATCACATTTGGCAGGTAGGTTTGCAGCAAACGAGTGTTTGAAAAATCAGTTGGTTACCGCTCCAACTAAAATAACAGTCATGAACACTTAACTTCTATTTTTAACGTCTGTGGTGCTTTTCGATCAGTGTATGCGGTAACATTAATGATTTACGGTTAGTTAAAAACCGACCAAGAGCGTGTCGGACACGCCCAGGATAGAGTTCCGCAGCTGTTACGAAAAATTCCTTGCATATTTTATTAATTTTACTATTAATTATACGCTCCGTATTAAACAAGCAATATTTTATAGGTCGGGCTGCAATTTACTCTTAAACTACTACTAATTCTCAAGCAAACTTAGCTGTTATAGTTTTCCTTGTTAATTTGGCATATTTCCTCCTATCCTGATTTTTTTAAAAATTTTATAACAACAGTTTAGCTTTTAGAGGGGGGATTTTAACAAAAAATTGCACTTTCAAATTGAATATTTCGCAAACGAATCAATATATCGAAAAATCGTCTGCACAACCTTGGAATGATTTTAAAAGACCTATCCAACGATACCTCACACTATAAGGTTAGACGAGAAAAAAAATCTTAATTTTATTCTAAATAACTAAGAAGAGAGAGTAAGATGCAGAAAACTATGGAGTCGATATTAAAGCTAAAATTTAAATCATATTAATACTCATACTCATTCATTTAATTAATACTGAAAGTAAATTGAAAATTAAGTAAATAATTTGAATTGAATTAAATTATATTTCAAATAAAAAAAATAACTGCCACACAACACAACAAAAAAAAGAACATGAAGAAAGCTCCTAATTTGTAATATCCATATACAGGAATAGGTGCGTCAAAATCTTGACAAGGTATGGCGTGTGTATTGTAAAATGAGTAAGTATAATAATGGCGGCGACCTTTTCCATATTTTCTGGAGTAAGACAGGTTCTATATTGGTTGAAAATCTACTTGTGACTTGAAAAATATCGTTCTATATCATGGGACCTTAGATTAGTAGTATATTCTAGACTTGTCACATCGTATTACAAAAAATAATTTTAATTACATAATTCACGAATTTATATGTATAATTTCCAGTATTAATATATCTTACAAAGGTTAACTTTCGATTGATGGTTTCGATCTGTCAGCGTTATAAAAGGATAAAAGTATTAAGGGACTAAGAAAATGAGTGAGTGATTAAATTTTAGCTTTAATATCGACTCCATAGTTCTTCATCTTACCGTGCGATGAAAAATCCGAACCCTGGTAACGAATCTATTGTGTGGTAGTTTTGTAGTTGCATAACATAACATTTTAGAATAAGCACATGCTAAAAAAATTTTAATAAATTAATTAATAATCCTAGTGAAAATTTCAAACGATCAGCGTCTTCCTCTTTCCAAACAGAATATAGAGAACGAATCAAATTATAGTCTTAGAAATATGAAATGTTGTCAATTATTAATCACATTAGTTAAAATCCATTTAATTTTTTTAGCGTTCCGTACCCTAACCGTCACGTAGTACGGTCGCGTGCTTTAATTTGGGACCCATTTCGAAAAATATCCTTTTGAATTTCAATACAATAATATGACAGGACCATCAAACCTTAAGTGGGTCCCAAATTAAAAAGCTCGTGACTGTACCACAGAGACTGCCAATGTTATAAAAATAATTATAATTTGTTCAGATCGACGCAGCAACCGGTGAGACAGAATTTAAGTTGTCAGTGAAGTCCCGCTCCATCCGCCTGGCGCGATGCCTCAGGAACGCTGGTCTGCAGCCAGGAGATGTTCTCGTGGTGTCAGGGAAGAACCACTTGGACGTGCACATCCCCTTCTACGCAGCTTACATGAATGGGCTTCCTTTGGCCGGAGTTGATCCTTTGTACAAATATGGTAGGCTTCTAGCTCTATTATTGCTTATTGCAAATTGTAACGGGGTTCCCCACTTGACCTAAAAACGTGTGCTATTTTCTTATACCTACTTACCAACGATGGATATAATTTTTATTAGCTCTTATATTTGCGGGATCTAAGTTCAACTTTCCTAATATTTACTAATACTAATCATCACGTGTGCTAAATGAAAGTGAGGGTTATATTTAGCTACATAAGTAGGTTGGGTTAGGTTACTACGACCGCAACAGCGCGCGAGAGGCGCGAGCGTAGCGAGCGTGCCACGACAGCGGCCGGCGAAGCGTCATTTCGACTTTTTCTGTTAGGGCTAGTGAGATTAGGTACAAATGTAAAATTGGGATGCTAAAATTAGGGCTAATGAATAGTTAGGAAAAGAAAAAAATTGGCGTTTTGACTTTAAGGCTAGTGAAAGTAGTGCCAGTGAAAATATGATTAAAAAAATTCGGAATACAGTAGAAGAACCAATTGTAACGGTTCGGCCCCGATTATATTCATTGCGTGTGCTGCCAGGTAACCACTGTGAGGCGAGCGTCTTGACCGCGCAATGAATAGAGATAACGCTCACCGCGTCGCGACCACGACTAAGTTTGCCCGGGAAGAAATTGCTCGAAATCTCTTTACTTTTAATTATATCTAGTGTTTGGAAATAAGAACAATCTTATTTATTTCCTAAATTAAGTTTCATACATGCTTATTCGGAATCAGTATACTTACGTAACTCAGTTGAAAAAAAATGATAAGATGTTTCTTTTTTCAATGTGACAGCAGCTTTTCAATCCAATCCAATTGGAAGCTGATAATGATAAGCAATAACAATTACAACCCACAAGAACATAATTTTAAGAAAATGGTCGCTAAAGATTTGTATTAGGTAGGATGAACTAACGCATTTAGGTATGGCAAAACTTTTTGTCGTTTTTCGATATTGTGAAGATATTTCAAACTAAATACAAACTGAAATATAGATGCACAGAAAAAACCCCAGAAAAAAGACCAATGCTGGGAATCGAACCCAGGTCCTCAGCGTTCCGTGCTGCGTGCTTACCCCTACACCATCACTGGTCTAGAAGTAGAAAAAGATACTTCATACTTAAATTGTGAAGATGTTAAGTCACATAATGCGTTTTTATAAAATGTAGGAGAGACTACAAGGTACAATTTTGTAATTAATGTTTTGTGAGATGATATATTATTTATCAGCATCCAACTACCTTTAAATCAACTGCTGGATCTAATGCTTGACCCGATCGAAGTAAGAGTTGGCTTGATAATTTGTGATTGATTTACATTAAGATAATAATATACCTACAGCTGAACTTTGTGTATTTTGCAGAGGAAATAAAATTGCTGTTTAGTACAACCAACCCGAAGATAGCTTTCTGCGAGGTGGAGAACTATGCTGACTTCAATAGAGCCGCGAAGGACCTCGAGTTGACAATGAAGATAGTCACATTCGGTGACGGTGACCATTCTTTTGCAAAGTTTATGAAAAAATATGACGACTTCACACCGGAAAATCAGTTCAGGTAACCCATGACAAGTTGAATTTGAAGAAAGTCTTCGCTAAGGCGGTACGAATCTCTGCAGGTTCTTTGTCTTTTGTACAAATGACATTGAATCTCGGGATAGTACAGGAATTTCTTGGTCGACTGTAATTATTGTATTTCAGATCCACTATTATAGCACTCTCTCGCATGAATCGGGCAATGTTTCATTTCTGGGCAATACGATGTCATTATGACATTTTCTGTGTAATGGATCACGATTCTGCTAATTCGATAGTTTCAAAGTCTGATGATGATGTAATTATAAAACATCGTACACATACATCTTGTAGTAAAAATAAATTATCAACTTGTTACAGAGTCGCGAAATTCGACACAAACAAGATATATGCCTGGTTGATAAGCACTAGTGGAACTACTGGTCTACCCAAAGTAGCTGCTTTCAAACATCAGGACATAATAAAAGTTCTTCGCTTATACACGCTGGTAAAGGAGGAGTAAGTTTCTAACTTCCAGAAAAACACCACCGTAAAATTCTTCATCATCTGTTATTTAATTCAAATGTTATTGAAAAATGAGTTGCTATCATCATATCAGTCAAAAGATGTCTACTGGTGGACACGAGCTTCCCCTGAAGAATTCCACGCTGGCTTACCCTAATGATTCTTAGGATCTTATAACAGATCGTCGGTCCATCTTGTTGGGGGCTTTCTTATGCCATGTCATCCGGATTGTGGTCGCCCCTCTAAAACTTTATTGCCTTGCCCCATCGATCGTTGGTACAGTCAACGTCATAAATAAGTAAGTGATCTGATCACTTTTGTACCTTGTCGCTTTCAGTCGTTACATAATTTCATATGGCTTTTCAAACGTTAAAGTGACAAGGTACAAAAGTGATTACTTATTTATGACGTTCAACCTACATAGTTAGCATCCGGCAACCCAAAAGATGCAGCAGACTTTCCAGGTACCGTCTGTGATTTGGCTCTTTTCGAACCGAAAAACCGAAGAGCGTGTCGGATACGCCCAGGATAGGGTTCCAAAGCAGTTACGAAAAAACCCTTGCATAAAAAATCGGTCGTATCTATCATAAATCTTATTTATTTTACTATTAATAATATACTGCCCGTATTAAACTTGCTGCTTTTACTTTTAAACTACTAATAATTGTGAAGTAAACTTAGCCGTTATACTCGTAGTTTTCCTTGTTAATTTGATATAGGTAAGTATTTACTCTCATCATGATTTTTTTCAAAATGTTTAAACCAACAGTTTAGCTTTTAGACTTACGCTCAATTCAAAAATTTGCACTTTAAAGTTGAATATTTCGCTAACAAATCACTGTATCGAAAAATTGTCTTCGCAACCACAACACTTCATTCTACATTTTTTTTTCACTTTGTCCGGATAATTGTTACACATGCCTATGCAAAATTACAGCTTTTAGCTAAGCCGCGGACGGACGGACAGACGGACGGATGGACGGACGGACAGACAGACGGATGGACGGACGGACGGACAGACAGACATGGCGAAACTATAAGGGTTCCGTTTTTGCCATTTTGGCTCCGAAACCTTAAAAAGGACTAATTCTTACACGGAAATGTACTACCTTATATCATAAAAATAATCTGAAATATTTCTGCATGTGATTGGGCCAATTTAACTGAATCCATTTTAAAATGTTTTCCAAGACTTTTTTATTATTGCTATATTTCTCTACACTAGTCGGCGTTTGTGACAACATCTTAAATTTATAGTTCTGATAAAAAAACAAGGCAATGTCACGACTCATAAAGTAAATCTCTTTAATCATTAACGGATATTCTGCAACATAAACCCAGAGTTAGATGATTATTATCATGATAACTTTCAGAGTGATCCAACCTGCCCTAACTTTGTCAAGTGTGCAGTGGATATCATCGTACCTGGCCACATTTAGTATGATTTTGGCAAACCACATCAAGGTGCAGACTTCGGCGCCTGTCACCATTGATCATGCTATCGACATCATCAACAAATACAGGGTAGGTTATAAATAATTCAGGAGTAATTTATGTTTTGAAATTACTTACATTATTTTTTGTAGTATTCTGCCTTATAAGATTTGTTTTCGTCTTTCATTGTACTCACAATGATATAATGTTTAATTTCAACATCCTCATCAATCATTCTCGCAGATCAATATCATCGGTCAATCGCGTCATAACTTTATATGATAATATTAAGCTCAAGTATTATGCGATGTTAAAAGCATCATAATTACCATAATCACCACTAAACCACTATCATCATTGTCATCATGAAGCGATATTAATATCCGTGTTGGTTGATACCGATGCTTTTTTTCTCTCTCACGCCCCTTTACATCTGTCCTGAAACCCATGAGATCAGCCTAAGACAAAAAAAAGATAAGTACAACTTTTGCCCCACTTGCAACATTGGTGGATCTTTGCAGCCTCTCCTTCATCAAACACAGGGGAGAAACGATATCAGAGCACTGGAAATCGCTCCCTTCCCTTTGCGCAATGCCGGGCTGGTTCAGAGCTAGGATAAGTTTCGCTATAATACGTACCACCATTATGAGAATCTACGGCACATCGTCGTCGTCACTATCATCATCATCATATAGGTTTTCATGTAATCTTACAGCATTATTTGTTTTCCAGCCCGTCATTAGCACTGGAAGTCCTGCTTTATTCGCCGGAATAATAAAACATCCAAAACATTGCGATCTGACATGCTTCAATAAGGTTGTCATGTACGGATTCGCTGCAAATGAGATGTCCCTAAACCTATTAAAAGTAAGTTTAAAGTACAAAATGTATTCAATGAAAAGAAATAATGGTTAAGGACATGAATTAAATATCAATTATTGATATAATTCATCATCGTCATCTCGCTTATTTATACGTCCCACTGCAGGGCACAAATATAATTAAATCAGTATAATTTAATAGGAGAACTAAAACTGACTTTATTCTAAACTTGAAAACCTACATTTACATACGTTGCCCAAATTGATGTCTCTTTCTCTTTAATCATTTGGAAAATTGAGAAATTACCTTTTCTTCAGTGTTTTAAAATTAATCCTGAATATTTCAACAGATGGTTGGATTTGTTTGACTGAGTACAACTTTAATATTTTATCTCCACTATTTTTTATTCTTCATGCAAAGCTAAATTGGGACTGGGCTAGACACGTCTGTCGGATGCACCCACAAAGGTGAGCTCACACAGTCACTCGGTGAGTATTGAAGAGTGGCCAGGGACGACGAGGCAGACCAAGAAGGAGATGGCGGGTTGATTCGGATGTGTACGCAAAGGACTGGCCTGACATTGCGCCAAACAGGTAGTTAGGTCAAGAGGGGAGGCCTTTGCCCAGCTGTGGGACACTACAGCAGGCCAATAAAAAAAAATACTCAATCATGAATTCATCCCTTTAATTCCGTACTCTTTGAACATCCACCAATGCATGGAAACATTTCGTCAACCGTGCAGACCTTTTAAGGGAGTAATAATAATAATAATAAAGCCTTTTATTTCTAGCAGTTAACAACAAATTATTAGCATAACATATAATATTTAAATTTATAAAATTAATTTACATGCATTCATTTTTAATATATGTCAATAAAGAAAATCAATAAAAATAAAATAGTTCTGAGTATTAATCAACAATAAATAAACTTTACGTTTACACTTAATTCAAAAAAATAAAAAATTACGCTCCTGCTAGAACCCCTCCTGTGAAGGTAAAGGCCTCCTCCAGTAACGACCAGTAATCTCTATCTTTTGAGTCTTTCATCCAATGTATGCCTGCTACTTGGGTGATATCGTCTGCCCATCTCGCTATCGGTCTGCCTCGTTTTCTAGTCCCCGTGGGTCCCGGCCATGATGTTATTCGTCCCGTCCAGCGGTCATCGGTCAATCTGGCTACGTGACCCGTTAAGGGAGTATTAAGTTAAATTAATCCAACCATCCGATGAAAATTATTCCTGATTCATTAATAAAAAAAACTCGTGTACTTAACGCCGTCATGTTTCTTTTCGATTTTAGTCCCGAATGCGCAAAGATGCGGTCGTGTGGAATGTGTTCGGGCAAACTGAATGCATAGGGTCCATATTAATGCCGGCTCCGGTAGGTCCATTTGGAAACATTGGAACGAGTTTGGAGATGATAAAAACACAGGTAAGTAATCATTTGTCAGTTTAATTCTTTATGCTATTGACGAGAGGTCCGTTTGACATTACAGTCTTGCTTGAGATTGGCTCTTTTATACAGGATCTTCTAAAACTCAACGATGACCTGGGGCCTGTTGCATAACAAAGTACAACTTATATTACAAGTGGAACTCCCTTTCTAGTTAATATTGGCCCAATTTAAACATTTCTTGATTGTCAATAAGTAATTTGACGTGGTCTTTACGAGGATGAAGAAGAACTCTCTATAAAATTACATTTTTACAATAAATCTTGGAGCGATCACTAGTCTATGGAGAAAGCATTGATAATTAAATTTATCGATAAAGGAACTCCCTACCGCTCATAAAATTTTGCCTCCTAAATTCCTATGTCTGATTAATTATAATATTCATTCAACTCGAGTGCGCGTTCATAACCCCCTAACTGGTGGATACTTTTTTTTTTATTTAATATAAACAAAGTGAGTTAGCTATGAAGTATCTTTTTTTTTTTGTACTTATTTTTTCAACTTCATTTTTTTATTACTTTTACGGTCATCCCGTGAAATCATACATTTTCGTACTAAATACAAACTGAAATATAGATGCACAGAAAAAACCCCAGAAAAAAGACCAATGCTGGGAATCGAACCCAGGTCCTCAGCATTCCGTGCCGCGTGCCATACCCCTACACCACCACTGGTCTAGAGATAAACAAAGTGGTACAAATGAGTGGAAAATTACGAGCCACTATTGAAAACCCCTAAAGAAGGGGTTTATGTAATAGCTGGCGAACCAAGAGAACCGTCAAGTGAGAGAACCGTCTGTACATCATAGAATTTCTTCGCAGGTTTCCTCACGATGTTTTCCTTCACCGTAAAACTCATGGTAAATTTCACAAAACAATGTTTGCCATAAAATATACGAAACGTACTATTTTCAGATTTTTTTGAAATGTCATCTCATACAATGCACCAGGTAAGGTTAGTTTAATAACACTTCTGAAAAACACTGCACCCACAAACTTCCGCATTTATAATAGGTATTAGTATAGTTTATAAGGAGACGAAGTGTAGGTAGGCCTCCAACAAGATGGAGCGACGACCTGGTTAAGGTGGCGGGAACGCATTGGATGCGGATGGCGCAGCAGGGCCGATCTGTCTGGCAAGCGTTGGGAGAGGCCTATGTTCAGCAGTGGACGTCTTTCGGCTGAAATGACGATGATGATAGTTCATAAATGAAATACCTACCTATCACTATTATTTTTTTGCAGTTGGTCGATCCAAAAACGGGAGAGGTCATCACAAAACCGAATCAGGTAGGAGAACTGTGGACCAAAGGACCCAGATTTGTGGTAAGTTAATACAAAACAAATCTTTACTTTCTCTTCCTATATTTCTGTCTCTCTTTAATTCTCTTAGTATGGTATAAATCTTCACAGGTGAATTTTTCGCTTCGAGCCCTTATCTTTCAAAACAAACGGTATCGTCATAATATTAAGGTTCAAATTTAATCCATTCTCGAAGCGAAAAATTCACCTGGGAAGATTTTTACTATATGTCCCTGTGTATTTTTCCCTACTCTGTCTCATAACGTAGCGTTTAGGGTTCCTTTCCACCAGAGATGTGCTACGCTACGTTGCTATGGATGTGTCTGATATCCACCAATCATGTTCATTGGTCCACATAGCATAGCACTGATGGAAACGGGTTCAACTAAGCTATGATTTTTATATGGAAAGATGCGTGCCCTGGATGCATGCTATGGATGCGTGCTACAGATGAGTGCTATGGATGGTCGCGAGTCATGTACCTAGCAATGTCCCCCCTCACCGCGCTGCCGCTCCGCGTGCGCCTATCGATACATCGCATAGCTCGAGCTGCGCAACTTCTTCGCACAGCTGCCTCGCGGCTGCTCATCTACATAGCTTAGCATTGGTGGAAAGGCAGGCACCCAAGCTCCAAACGCACAGACAGCGGAGGCGTAGCGGTGCGGTGGCGGTGACGGTTGTACATAATATTCTAACTTGTATTAACGAGTTTACGGTACGGTACCGCATAACCGTTCACACAAATTAGAATACCAGTCATGACATACGGTGCCGAAACATGGACACTCACTGTTGGGCTGGTCCACAAATTTAAGGTTGCTCAACGTGCTATGGAAAAGGGGCTATGCTCGGAGTTTCTCTAAAAGATCGAATTCGTAACGAAGTGATCCGACACAGAGAACCAAAGTTATCGACACAGCCCACCGCATTAGCACGCTGAAGTGGCAATGGGCCGGCCATATAACCCGAAGAACCGATAACCGTTGGGGTAGACGAGTTCTTGAGTGGAGACCACGGATCGGCAAACGTAGCGTAGGACGTCTTCAGACTCGGTGGAGTGATGATCTTCGCAAGGCGGCTGGCAACAGCTGGATGAGAGTGGCCGAGGATCGTGCTCAGTGGCGTGCCATGGGAGAGGCCTATGTCCAGCAGTGGATGAATATAGGCTGATGATGAACCGTCACCGCCACCGCACCGCCACGCATCCGCTGTCTGTGCGTTTGGAGCTTTAAATGTAAAGGCGCCTATTTTGAGCTGTCCGCAACAGTTTTGCGATACATCACTCTTATAAACTTGCAGGAGTATTACAACAATCCTGAGGCGACTTCTAAGGCGTTCACAGCCGACGGCTGGTACAAGACAGGAGATCTCTTGTACAAGGATAAGAATGGATACCATTTCTTCGTGGAACGAATGTCCAGTGCCTTCAGATATAAAAATTATTATGTAAGTTCATTGCACTTTAGTTTGTGCATCTGTGACATCTATATTTTATGAAATAGTGCGGGTGTTTGCATTTTATCTGGTTGTTAAGTAATAAATATTTTTACACGATCTATTTAAACTAAAAATATAATAGAATACAATTAGCAGAAGGAAAATAACTAACGTGCATAAAAAGTAATCTAAATCAAAACTATAGGTAATGAAACTAAGTAATAAATTACAATATAGGCAAGACCGTATTGTAGTTCATTATGAGTTATGTGTTGTAAGTAAAGTAACTGGAAGTGATATTTTCCACCGCAGTCATTTAAATCTTATTATATACTAGCTATAACCCCGCAAACGTTGTTTTGCCGTTTTAGGGGCATAAAAAATGTAGCCTACGACCTATTCTCAGACCTACCGAATACAGAAAAAAAAGTTTCATAAAAATCGGTCAAGCCTTTTCGGAGGAGTTCGGTAACAAACACCGTGACACGAGACCTCTAATATTTAAAAATCTCGTGTCACGCTGATTGTTATCGAACTCCTCCGAAACGGCTCGACCGATTTTTATGAAACTTTTTTATCTGTATTTGGTAGGTCTGAGAATAGGTCGTAGGCTATTTTTTATACCCTTGTTATTCTTCGCAGACGGAGTCACGTTCAACTTTGCCCTGCGGGTGGACTTAATATAGGTTAGGATAATGATGATGCCGGATCATTGAAATATGTGAACGACTATTACCTAACCTAGGCACTCGTTTATAAATCCACAGTTCAATGTATGTCTTCAACTCTTCACAATATTTCAGGTAATGCCATTGGAAATAGAGCTGGTGATCCGGGACCATCCAGGCGTGCTAGACGCGTGCGTCATGGGTGTCCCACATCCAGACGACGGCAAGCGAGCCGTCGCATGCGTCATGAGGAATCCTGGGTCCAGCGTTACTGAACAGGAGATAAAGGACCTCGTTGCTGGTTTGTACTAATCTTTTTATAAGGTTAAGGCAGGGCCGGATTAACCATTAGGCAGAGTAGGGACTTGCCCAGGGGCTCCGCATCGCCAAAGGGCTCCGTGCATGCAACAAAGAAATTAAAAGGGTTTCGGAGTGAAAATTTAATTCATAAATTTGTATACTCGATGACAATCTTGCTATTTTTCGATGCATGCTACCAGTTGATTTTATTTGACTTTTATAATAGTGCGATTGATATTTGGCTGAAAGGGGCCCCCAAAATAGAATTGCCTGGGGGCCCCAACATTGTTAATCCTGTCCTGGCTTCAGGTTGCTTTGTTAGTATGGGTCGAACCTTGAAAGTCTGCATATTCTACTGGTTGAATTGATTTGAAATTTGGTACTCGTAGGTAGGTTGGATGACAATTACTAGTACAGTCAACGAAAAGTACACTCATCAAAAAAGAGCTCGTATTAAAGATGAATAATAATAAATCATGGGACTATTGGCACCAATTGACTTTGTCTCAAACTTATATAAATACCTAAATACCTAAATACATATTATTATTAACATCCAAGATTTGAGCACAAAAAATTTACATTTTGCATTCAAATATCTGTCCCGAGCGGGAATCGAACTAGGGACCTCAAGCTTCGTAGTCAGGTTCTACCACCAGGCACCAGGCTATCCGGTCGTCCGGTTTTTTTATAACAAAAGTGATTTCTTTTCTTTCAGAAAAACTGTCGATCTATAAACACCTCCACGGCGGAGTCATATTCGTCGACGACTTCCCAAGAACAGTGACAGGAAAAATAGCAACGACCAAACTCAGAGAATTGATACTCGGACACAAAACCGAAGAGCAAGGTTATCCGAACACGGGAAATGTGAAGAAACTGATAAATACCTTCCAACAGCTTAGTACGCAATATCCGACAAATGTTTCTAAGGGGAGGCAGTGATAAATGACGGCTTTGTCCACCGCAGCGGCGTGGATACTGTAATTTTTATGATGGCAAACTTTGTGATGGCAATAATGAAAATATTTTTGCTTTTCAATGTTTTGGAAAACGTTCTTGGAGAAGGGAACTTATTGAGCAAAGATCAAGGTGCAATTGGTGTATGAACTTACATAATTTATGCGGTGCACGAGTCAAAAGAATGCGTTTTGTATTAAGTATTCACAGATTTTGGTATAACTTGATTGTACTAGGGGCGTTCAATAAAAAGTGAGAATGAGTATGTTATAAACAACTTTTACTAAATGTCATTTTATTTTTCGACATAGTCACCTTTTAGCATAATACACTTAGTATATCTTTTTTCTAAACTTAAAATTCCATTTTTAAAAAAGGTCCCATCTTGAGTACTGTAAAAATCTTGTACTGCAGCGACTACCGCGTCGTCGTCTTCAAATTTCTGGCCTCTCAGGTATTGTTTCAATCTCGGAAATAGGTAGAAATCACTGGGAGCGAGATCTGGTGAATACGGAGGATGCTTAAGGATATCGAACCCAGCATCACGAATTGCAGCCATTGCAACGGCGGACTTGTGTGCCGGGGCATTGTCCTGGTGGAACAGCACAACTTTCGAGAGTTTACCTCGCCGTTTTTCGCGGATCTCATTGCGCAATGTTGCTATTTGTTTGGCGTATAATGTGCCCGTAATAGTGGCTCCATGCTCGAGATACTCAATCATTAATACCCCTTTACCATCCCAAAAAACAGAGCCCATGACCTTACCGGCAGATGGGCTCACCTTGAATTTCTTCGGAGTTGGAGATGATGGGTTTTTCCATGTCATAGACTGCAGTTTCGTTTCTTGGTCGTAATGATGGAGCCATGTTTCGTCCATTGTTATAAATCGCGGCAAAAAAAGTTCCCGGTCTTGCTGCATCAGGTTCAAAGCTTCTTGACAAATCTCTAGTCTAGTTTGTTTTTGCGTGTCAGTAAGCATTCTTGATACCCAACGCGCAGATACCTTTTTCATACCCAAGCGTTCATGTAAAATATTATGCACGCTCCCCGTTGAAATCTTTACATTTTCAGCAATAAAACGAACCGTGACACGACGATCCGCCAAAACTGAGTTTTCGACTTTTTTCACAATTTCTTCAGTTACTGCTGTAGTAGGGCGTCCGGAGCGGGGGTCGTCCATTGTCGATGTTCTTCCAAGTCTAAATTCGGCGCACCAACGTGCGACTGTCGAATACGGAGGAGCATTAGACCCTAAAGTGTCCCGCAAATCCAAATTGACTTGGTCCGTAGAAAAATTTTTCAAACACAAGTATTTGATAACGGCGCGCAGTTCAATTTTCTCCATTTTCGCTAACGTACTCAATAGCATTGCAAAGAAATTACCGTATATTTTTTTAAACAAAAGACAGTTTGTTTTTTTTTTCATAGCAATCAGCTAGATAGATTAGCTTTACCGGCCAGTATTTAATTTCGTAATATTAAAAGAGTTTGCATCTCATTCTCACTTTATATTGAACGCCCCTCGTACTTAGTATTGATTAATATTTTAATTTAACAAGATTTTAATTCATTTTAGTAATATTTTTTTTAATAATAATTGTGACGTTACTCTACCTAGTCTACCTACTTATTGACTTAAGTAGTTGTCTAAACTGTGACTGTGAAAAATGATAGTTAATTGTTTTTGTTGAGTGTGTTTTTTAGGGTTTCTGCACCTCGAAAGGAAAAAGCGGGACCCTTATAGGATCACTTTGTTGTTCGTCCGTCCGTCCGTCTGTCAAGACCCTTTTTCTCAGGAACGCGTGGAGGTATCAAGCTGAAATTTATATCAAACTAGCGACCTGCCCCGGCTTCGCACGGGTGCAATTATCATGTATCATACATATAAACCTTCCTCTTGAGTCACTCTATCTATTAAAAAAAACGCATTAAAATCCGTTGCGTAGTTTTAAAGATCTAAGCATACATAGGGACAGACAGACAGCGGGAAGCGACTTTGTAGTGATACTCAGGTCTACTGTCCCGTGGAGCTGTGAAAAAATCAAACTTCTAAGCCAGCGCAATCAAAAGATATAGCCATTTATGCCGCAAATTTTCGACACTCGCAAGGGAATCAAAACTACTGGGTACTTCCCGTGAACTCAGAATCTTGAAATCTAATATAAAGCAAGGTCTTATAGCACAGATAAAGGAAAAATTGTGAAAAGCATAAATTTTTTGTCTGTCTCTCTATACCATTAACCAATCTACAATGATCCCACACTGCGCACATTTTGCTTAGGAGCAGGGGTCTGCTAAGACTGGTTGTGCATAGATACATATAAATTTGTACGGAACCCTCGGTGCGCGAGTCCAACTCGCACTCGGCCGGTTTTTTTTTCAAAGTCAAAGTGAGGTATGCTGTATATGACCAGATAAATTATGACGATTTTAATACTGTAAATAAAAGCAAACTTGTAGACTATTTATTTTCTACTTTATTTTCCTATACCTGGGCCCTGTTTCTCAAAAAGTACAAGCCTTGTATTAAAAGTGTGTATCTATGGTAAAGCTTGTTTTTCAATATTTTTTAAAAGTTTGCGTTTCATGTAAATGTATAAATTGGTACAAGAGCGGGGATACAAGAGTGTTCACAAGTGTATAATAGTTGACAAACACAAGTAGATATTATATACTGAAACATAATAGTATTTTATGCAACTGTATCAATAAGGGCCATTGAGATACTTACGAGTGCGAGTTTATGACCTGAGGCGAAGCCGAATGTCATAATAGATAGGTACGCATGAGTATCTCAATGGCCGATTATGAATAGTTATCATACATTACATACATTACTTTGTCTATGAGCTCAAAATAAACATTTATTAAATAATGAATACTTACATAACGGACAATAAATGAACTTTCCGATTTTAAAAGTAGCAAATTATCGCTCACTTTCATTGCCGCCTGTTTTATTTCTGGCGGCGTCAACATTCTGCATCACTTAATTCACCAAAGTCACACATTCTCACAGATAAAAAGTCATTTAAATAGTGATTAACTCTTTTTATTTCTTTCAACTTTCAAGAACTCCGTGCAAAAGCAAAACAAATTCCCGCTATTTTGAAACTTTTTTTTTTCACTAGGTAATCACAACCTTAGAATGGACCCGGGAACTTTAGGTCATACAGCCAAATTGAATGATGTTAAAATATTCATATTTAATAATAACTTTAAAATTCATTTATTGTCCGTAATGTCCGTTATTTAAGTATTCATTTTTTAATAATTGTTTATATGTAAACATATTTTAATTAATGTATAAAGTCGATTTAACAATAATTAAGTACTTAAATAAAATAGAATGGCTGTCGGCCATTTGACAATAAACCCGTGAACTTTTTTTTATTTTTTTTTTATTTTAATATCCGCCATTTGCAGTGCGAAAAAGAACATTGTGAAACGTTTCATAATGAAATGTCAAAGTTGCGATCACACAATGCACCTCATTGGGCTACCGATAGCGATATCGATAGTAGCACATTGTAGTACGCGAGTAGAAAATAGTATTTTATGCAACTGTAGCATAATAAGGGCCATTAAGACACGAATGCGAGTTTATGACATGAGGCGAAGCCGAATGTCATAAAAGATACGCATGAGTGTCTTAATGGCCGATTATGAATAGTTGCATACATTACTTTTTCTACGAGTTCAAAATAAACAATTATTAAATAATGAATACTTACATTACGGACAATAAATGTTTTTTTCGATTACTCACTTCCATTGCCGCCGGTTTTATTTCTGGCGGCGTCAACATTTCTGCATCACTTAATTCACCAAAGTTACAAATTCTCACAGATAAAAAGTCATTTAAATAGTGATTTAACTCTTTTATTTCTTTCAACTTGAAAGAACTCCGTGCAAAAGCAAAACAAATTCCCGCTATTTTGAAACTTTTTTTTCACTATTCACAACCTTAGAATGGACCCGGGAACTTTAGGTCATACGTGGGTCATACAGCCAAATTGAATGATGTTAAAATATTCATATTTAATAATCACTTTAAAATTCATTTATTGTCCGTTATTTAAGAATTCATTATTTGATAATTGTTAATGTAAACATATTTTAAATAATGTATAAAGAGCTTGATCAGCGTGTTCTCAATTACGAAATTTTGCTTGAAAATATAAACCTTGATTGTGATTGGTCTTACCTGTTCTTACTCATTTTTAAGGAACCAATCACGTGGCACACGCATATTTAAAGAAACTCGATTATCAAAATCGATTTCAGTATTCTTTTTTTTGAATGTTATTATATTACTCAGTCCCGTAACATTAATAATGAAAATTATACCTAAGGGTTATTATGTTACTGAATTTGCACCATAGAGCATAGAACTTGGAACAGACTTATAACGTTAGTTATTATTGTATAGTTTTTGACCATATAATTAAAAGATTATAATACTACAGGAGTAGAAAAATTCCGTTTCTCGAAGGCTGTACTTTACGCTTGTAGCTTGTGACTTATCACAAAATAATGAAGAGTCTCTATAATCTGCTAAATATGCTATTTTTGGTAAAATTCGATTAATACATAAATTTAGATATTGCATTTTTAAGATCTCAAACGTGTACGTTTTGAACGGACTTCGTTAAAATCAGTAATATTTTATATTTTAAATTGGCCTTTTATTTTACAAAAAAAATCAGTAAACTCCTTGCTATGTAATTATTATCATTGGGAAAGAACCAGTAAATGACCACTGACATATTAAGGGTCAGCGTGATTTTTTAACGAATTCACTCGTATTATAAAAAAACGGACTCGCCCTGAAGCTTGTAAACATTCATAGAGTGACTGAGGAAAATGAGTTTGATTTTTCACTTGTAATTTATACTTTTGAGAAACGCTTTTCATTACTACTTGTATTATTATACTTGTATATCCGGAAGACACAAGTCGGCCATTTTATTGACGGATAGTTGACGATATTGATTGTCATTTAAATTCAATAAAGTGTCGTTTATTCGTTTGGTGGTAATGGGTCTAGCGACTCTTCAGTATGCTTAGTATAAGTTTTTACTTCACGAAATACTTCTCGATCGCGTTTACGTAAAAAATTCAATTCTACGGAAACATGGACGCGAGGCCGCGGAGCGCTGTCCATGTTTCCCTAGTAACTGATTTTTTTACGTAAACGCGATCGAGAAGTATTTTGGTGAAGTAAAACTTATACTAAGCGTACAGTATGCTTAGTATAAGATTCACTTCACCAAAATACTTCTCGATCGCGTTTACGTAAAAATTTCAATTCTATAGAAACATGGACGCGCGGCCACGGAGGCGCTGTCCATGTTTCCCTCGTAATTGATTTTTTTACGTAAACGCGATCGAGAAGTATTTTGGTGAAGTAAAACTTATACTAAGCGTACTGATGATGAAGAAGTGGTTGTGGTGAGGAGACCTCGAGTGTACAGAGACAGAATAAATTATACGTACATGGAAAATACTTTTGAGCAGAGCTTGAAATACCGTTAAAAAGTTGGTATCGTTACCACTGTGAGACAGATTTAACGTAATGTTACCAGCTGTGCATTGAGCTAACGTTAAGTCAAAGGTATCGTTAAATCATTTTTAACGTTATTAGGTAACGTTAATAGCAGCTTCTTAGTTTTTGATACACTGATGGATGGATATATTGTAGGTAAGGCTCTTCCTTCACTACATGCACGCTCACGGTAGCCATGGCAACAACGCCAATCAACCAGCGCGTGTATCGGTAGCGTGGTGTGGCAACATACCATTACCGATTAAAATAGTGTTACTAAGGTAACGTTATAATAATGTGAATTGGGTAACGTTAACAAGCCCTGCAATGAAAAGTAAAATTACCGATAAAAAAAAATAACGTTAATTGGGTAAAGTTATAATAATGACTGCTTTTGAGTACAACGAGAGAAGCTGGAACATCTAAGAAATATATTAGGTCAACATTTGGCCTGACTTACTAATAGAAGTAGAGCACTGTCTGTGGATTTACAGCTGCAAACCGCAAAGTTTCATCTATCTGCGAAAACCGCAAGAAAATCCATTCAGTAGTTTCGGAGATTAGCGAGTACATACAGACAGACAGAGCTCTACCACAGATTACTTAATAGTTACTTCGTAACAGATACTGCATCCCGTACAAAATCTTGGTACTTACCGCGATTGTAGCCACAGATTAAACTACTCCGTCTCCTTAAGAATGTGTGCGTGCCGACAGTGACAAGGGCTGGTAGTTTGGATTTTTTTTTTCTCTACATGTTGTTTTACCATTTTGTCGGGATAATTGCTATATATTAGATCCATGCAAACTTTCTAGCACTAATATTTCCTAAGCTAAGCCACGGACGGACAAAGGGACAGACGGTCATGGCGAAACTATAAAGGTTCCGTTTTTGCCATTTTAACTCTGGAATCCTAACAAAAAAGGATATTTATTGTAATGCGCAGAACACATTGCCATGCTCACAGTACCCTAACGTTATACTAGATACGACGGTCAACTTTTGAACTTCGCATCGTGCCATCCCGCTCACGCTTATAGCTTTTTATAGAAGAGTAAGAGGGACAGCACGATACGAACTTCCAAATTGTTATATTAGCTATTAATTCTAGCATAGTCATATTAAAGTTTGCCCCTGTTTCACCATTTTTGCACTTATAAAAGTCCAGGCGGCATATTTTTTCCGTGGAACACGAATGAACGTGCGTCGGCGCGCGCTTGTGACAACCTACTGAAATTTCGATCGTAGCAGATCGTCCCCGCGGTAGGTAAATATCGCGCGTAAGTACATGGCATGCATGAGGCCTGGCTCTACTTTTACTGTTTTATTATAGTATAGAAGATAAACTATGTAATCCGTAATCAATATTAAACGTGTGGTTTATTTAAATCCTGTTGTATTGATTTTTAATTGGATATTGTGAACAAACAGATACTTACCTACATTATAATAATAATCAGTTTATCTATCAGTTCGTGAAAACAATATTTTCACAAGATTTTAAACTCTGTTGGACATATTTTGGCAAAAACTTTTGAGTGAGCCAAGCGTGCAAGTTTTCACTAATATGTGGCGAGTGCATCGCGGGATTCGAAAGGGTGTAAAATGTTTCAGTTTATATAAACGATTTATTTGGGAAATGATCATATTTAAACTGATAATTTAAGACTCAATATTTTTATTAACTGTATCAGCTAAATAATTTTTACAGTATGAGCATTTTGAGGAATGATAGGCTTGTGAAATATTGTTTGAGAAATGTTGATAAACCGTATTTTGTAAAATACGTCGCCTGTAATTGTGACGATTGTTGATGGGTTGTGTATGGACCATTTTATTTAGTTATCTGTTGTAAGTTAAGGTTTGTGTGTGGACCATTTCTAGTACGATCTGTGAGGCACAAGGGCAGAACATTAAAGATGTGAATACGAGCGGTTTGGTTTTTCTTCATAAAATAATAAAGTCCTGATAATAAACAACATAACAACGATGACCTATTATGTAAAACAAACAGAATTAATTTAATGAAAGATAAAAAAGGTTGCGTGGTCAGAACCGATAAGTCGTTCAAATGCTAGCTGTGTAGGAATATTGAATTTAGACGTTTTTACCCAATGTTCATTTTTCAACAGCCAATTATTTCGAGTTGCCGGGTTTGATTGACCACGCACGTTTACTAGGAAGTAAAATACATAATGCGTTATCATGACTTAATCTCACTTTGTCTAATAAGACAAAACAAATATGATCAAATATGATCATCTTCTCGTTTCTCATTTTAATTAATACTAGTGCCGATTTCAACGTGATCAGTCGCGAAAAAAAATATTACCTTAGTTCAAATCAAAATGGTTGTAACCAAAGTTAGTAGTGAACACCTAGGACATTTTGTAAGAGCAATTTTGTCATATAAACCTGATGATATTTGCCAAGTAAGTTTAACTAGATTAGTTAAAGTATGTCCACTAAGATCTATCTATGGATGGGATTCACTCGACTTGATAGCAACAACAACAATGGATCCTAGTGGACATCGCGGACATGTTCATTTATTGAACAAAGTTAGTTAATATAAGTATCAATAATGATAAAAAATAAACAGTTAGTATCAGTCCAAATTCTACAATCTTAGAGTGTTTGCCGTGGATTCTTAACGCAGGCAAAATCGCGAGTTTAAGCCAGTTTCTTATAAAACAGATTGATGGAGCAACTGGTGAGCAGGAAACGAAACAGTCTGTTCTTTCTCGAACAATCCGGCTCTCTTATTGCCTGAGAAAATATGGCTTGAAACCTGGTGATGTGGTAGCTTTAGGAGGAAGGAACCACTTGGATGTGCATATTCCGTTTTACGCTGCTATGATGTCTGGATTGCCCATGGCTGGCGTGGACCTATTGTACAAGTATGGTAAGTAGAACTTAGACCACTATATTATGTCCAAGTCTTTGCTATAGGCCTCTCAGAATGAAACGACTTGGGTCTTAGCTCCCGGGCGGTGTGTGCTTCGCAAGTTTATACAGGTTTAGTGATGTAAAGGACTTAAGCCGAAGGCTACAATCTGAACCTTAAGGGTCTACCGAGTTTTAATTAAATGAAATAAGTGTACTGATTCGTAGCCTTATTAAGACTGACAAAACATAAAATAAAAACAACATAACAGGGATTCTGAAACAAAAATATTCAAAACTAGCTGATGCCCGTGGCTTCACCCCCGTTCTATTTTTTCTAACATTTCTTTGATAAAAACCTTTTCTTGTCAATAACAAACGCAACAAAAAAAGAATTACCCAATTTGGTGCAGTCGATCGGAAGTAATGCGCGTACAAACATTTCGGTGATTCATTTTTAAAATGAAATGAAATGAAATGAAATAATTTATTGCCGAACATGTGTTACATATAGTTAGGTCTTAAAAATAAACTTGGTGCATCATGTTCTGCCGTTTCCGGCTTGCAAAAATACTACTTACTACACTAAGAGCTATCATTACCCAAAAATTCACTGACTGAATAAAAACATTTTTCCAACAACCACTGGTGGATCATTTTCTTAAAATTATTTATGTTCATGCTACGAAATTCTCTGGGCAATTTATTAAATATTCTAATACCCATGCAATATGCATTCTTCCTAAATATACTTAGTCTTGTTGTTGGTTGACATAAATAGGGCTCTTTCCTTGTACTTCGCTTGTCCCCGGTTCCATACAGCTGAAACAAGTGCTCATGCTCCTTAACAAAGACGCAAATATAAATAATATAATATAATTTATTTATATAGATTGGTAAAGAAGTACAAAAATATAAATTCTTAATATAAAATTATAAGAAACTACTTACAAGTTTCAGAATAGAATAGAATGGCAACTCAGAGGAGCCCAGATTTGAACATACGATCCTCTAGTGAAAATAAACGGATCACTCACGTCTTAAAACGAGTTTAACTGGACATGTTTCGGGCTAATCCGTAGCCCTTCCTTTCGGAGTCGCACGTCACGGCGGCTGCCAAACGTGCACTGCGTGCTAACGCCCTGGTCGCGCGGCTACTCGACGCAACTGACAGCGACACACAACTACCCCCGTTTT
Organism: Archips crataeganus; assembly: GCA_947859365.1. Classification (NCBI taxonomy): domain Eukaryota; kingdom Metazoa; phylum Arthropoda; class Insecta; order Lepidoptera; family Tortricidae; genus Archips; species Archips crataeganus. The sequence goes on along the minus strand of OX402065.1, from coordinate 12,520,282 downwards.
CATCATCACTTTTATTGTCATTGTCAAATGTAGGGTAGCACACAACACTAACCACATCACTTTGTAAAGGTTCGCTCACACCCACCGTTGACGCAGTACGAACATTCAACACTGTTTTCCAACTCGGGGGTACTGACCAACCACTATCCCGGTTAAAATCCACTATCCGGTTTCATGTTTAAATACGATCCTCTGTTTAAGATACTTGAGATCAAACCAATATGATCACATGTCATGTGCTACGTCTTTTTAGAACTAGTAGCATAATAATTTGAAGAACTTATTATAATGAATGTTGACATTTGGAAAATCATCAAACAGGGTTTTAGGTAGTATAAAACTTATACAAACAAAATTCCTTAACGATTCATGCATGTCACTGGTTTGAGATTTTCTATAGGAAGCGAAATAATAGCTTTTTCCGCATTCGTATCCTGTTTTCAGATGAACTGAAGGCTCTCTTCAAAATTATCGTCCCAAAGATAGTATTTTGTGAACCAGATGCCTCTGAGGATGCTAAAAGGGCTGCTTTAGACCTGGGTCTTGCTCCACTCATAGTCACTTTCAGAGGAGGCGAGTACTCGATGGAAAAGTTTATGGACGAATATTATGATCTTGAACCGGAGGAATCGTTTGAGTGAGTTGCAATTTAGAAAAGGACAAAACCATCTATTCTCGCGCAAGAACTAAAGCCACCGATATAGCTCGAAGAACTGCCACAGCAGCCTGGAGAGATATCTCTATTGAAGCCTAAGTATCTCCACAATAATAATTACCGATGTTAAAATGGCACTAGAACGGCCCGTCGTTTAAAAAATACTTAAGTCAGCCGCTTCATTGCTTTTAATTGAGCGATACCCCGACGGGACATTGTTGTACCATTTTAACGTGCAAACTTTATCGTGACAACCATCAATTTCTATTATCAAAATCCATATACTTAATAAAAAAATGAAAGTCCTGACTCACTCATTCACTGACTCATCAAACCCAAACCCTTGAACCTAGAAAGCTGAAATTTTGCGCAGAGGTTCCTTTATAATGTGTAGTACGCGAGATAAGGAAGGATTTTTCGAAATTCCTACGGGATAGGGAATAAACGGGATTAATATATTTGGTTCAGAGTGACCCTATCTCCGTAACTATAATGACTAGACTCTTCAAATTTGGGCATGCAAGTAGTTTTAAATATTATAACAGTAAAAAATAAATTTCAAAAATTTTGGAAATTCCCACGGGATAACGATAAATCAGGATTTATATACCTATGCATGAATGAATTGATTGATGGGCTCAGCAGCATTCATGCCGGCTGTAGAATTGATAATGTTTGTGTAAATAATATTTTAGTTCTGCGGACGACATGGTGCTGATGAGCCCATCAGTATTAGGGCTAAAAAAGCATATTTTTAAATAAACTTTTAAATTTTTAAATTTAACTTTTATTTTTTTATTTTTTTTTATTTATTCAATATTGTGTTGTTGCAGTATTGAATCAATGAATGTAATGAAACTTAGAAGGAAAATATTTATTTCAGAATACCACAAATCGACACAGATAAAGTATACGCCTGGCTTGTAAGCACCAGTGGAACGACTGGGACCCCAAAAGTGGTAGCCTTGAAGCATCCAGAATTACTGCTCATGGCCAAGAGTTCCAACACAATGTTTGGTTGCAAGGAAATAGATAGGTACAAAGTACCTGAAATTATCAACTTTTTTTTAAAGAAAGAATTCGGCACATAAAAAACAAAAAGAAAATAAAAAATAAAACGAATGAACGTCTCATAGTTAATTAAATAATTACACTCGGGATTTATTGTGCTAATTATAAATAAATAAAAATAACGGGACAATTCGCACCAATTTACGCAAAGCTTGTGTTATAGAAAGAAAGAAAGAAAAGAAAGAAAATACATTTATTTACAGCAACACAAGACACATGAATATTTTTTCTCAAACATGCTATGAAATGCTTGGCCAGCAAAGTGATCGTCTATTGTTTTATGTGACACAGCACCATGACGTTTATAGGTCTATGACATCATAGCATTTAGCCATTAAAAAAAACTATAAGCAATATTTCCGTTTTGGTTCATTATAACATTCTGCCACTACGCTTATTTTAAGGTAAGGTAAGATTATGATGATGGTGATGGTGATTATGATGGTGATGATGGTGATGATGATGATGATGGTGATGATGATGATGATGATTATGGTGGTGATGAGATGATGATGATGATGTTGATGATGATGATGATGGTGATGATGGGTGATGATGATGATGATGATGGTGATTATGATGATGATGATAGTGATGATGATGGTGATGATGAGATGATGATGATGATGATGATAGTGATGATGATGTTGATGATGGTGATGATGATGGTGATGATGAGATGATGATGATGGGATGATGATGATGATGATGATGATGATGATGATGATAATGATGATGATGTTGATGTTGATGATGATGGTGATGATGATGATGGTGATGATGATGATGGTGATGATGATGATGGTGGTGATGGTGATGATACAATGATGATGACGACGACGACGATGACGATGATTATGATGATGGTAATGGTGATGATGATGATGATGATGATGATGATGATGATGATGCATGTTTGAGAAACCTCTACACAAGCCTTGGCCACGAACAGGGATTGCCGGCCTCGTACTAACTACTCGGCCGGCAATCCCCTATTTCGCGGCCGCTGCAGTAATGTACTATTACAAAGGCTAAAATAGAGTGTGTCATTGCGGTTGCAAATTGGACACTGGCTCAGCATAATGCTGAGGCGTTTATAACACCCCAGCGCTGATTTGCAGCCAGCACCGTCGGTAATACTCGGAACGCCACACACATAGATAAACTGTACACTTATAAATATAAGCGATAAACTACATAAACTACCTACATGCGTAACAATAATACTTGATGATTAAACGAACTTACCTTACGTGAAGTTCTATCATAATTATCTGAGTTGCTTCGTCGAATAGATTAGATTTAATACACTTGTAGTAACACGTACGGTGTCGCCAATAAGCACTGAATTTTGAGAGATTTCTACTTAAAAAAAAAGTTAAAGTTAAAATCAAAAGAGGGTATGCCGGCCGCTCAGCGCGGCGCAATCATCATTTAGTTCAGAGAGAGCCATTTTTATGATATTTCACGCACTGGGCATGTAAATGGGAGGGTGGGTGTCTAATCTATTCGACGAAGCAACTCAGATAATTATGATAGAACTTCACGTAAGGTAAGTTCGTTTAATCATCAATTATCTTCATTGCTTCGTCTTCTAGATTAGATTTAATACACTTGTAGACTTTGAGAGACGTCGTGAAATATCAATTAAAATGAGAAAATTTAATATCCAAAATATTAATAGATTTAATCATCTATTTATACGAATGTGAAAGTTTTACAATGAACTTTATGTTCGATAAAAAAACTGTCATCTATTTAACATAATATTTCTAGCGAAACAATCATTGGAGTCAATTATACTTCCCTTATAGAATTTACCAAATGTTTGGGAAGAGCCGCTCCAACCAGCGATCTTCCTAATCAAGTCCATGTTGACTGCCAGGCTGTGGGCCTTGGAAGTCGACGCGTGTCGCGTACTGTGAACCGTAAACATTGTTATGTCTGTTCCGCACTCTCCTAAAGTCATTCTAATCCAGCGACTTATCATCTGAGAAAACGCCGATTTACTTATGAGGTTTCTTTAGGCCTATAATAGTGGCTGAGAATTGCCACGGAATAATTTGTTCTTATCTAGGTACCTACGCGGATAATGTGTTTACAGGGCAGATTTCGGTCTTATCATAAAAGTAAGGCAAGGTAAGTAAGGGCTGTATGGCACCCGCCCTAGAAGTTTTAATTAAATCTGGAATTTTAATCACTACTTTGTCGCAATGGAATTCGATATTAGTCATAAGTATCTTAGTCAATGTTTGCGCCCTATGCGCAGTCATGAGAGCAAGCAGAGTCACGAGCTTCCTTGTAATTTTATCTAGCTCTAGGTCTGCGTAAGGGTATTATAGAATCAAAATGACAACGGGATTCGAGAGTACCGTTAGCACAACAGTATTTATAAATGATTAAATATAATCATAAGTCAATCTTTGATATCTTCATAAGTGCAGACACTTATTGATAATAGAATTAATAGTCTTACAGATTACGGAGTATCCTTTGCATATTTGGACTCTATTCTCGGTAAATGTTGTCATTTCGCACATCCTGTAAAAAACTGTCATAACACAAAAAAGTGCGCGTTATCAAATCGCCGTAGCTGTTAAAAAATACGTATGTATAAAATATGAATCGTGGTAAAGTATTAAACGGTCGGTGCCAAGAAATTATCTGTAATGTACTAACATATTTCAATAAAGAAAAAAAAATAACGAAGGTTCTTCTGAAAACTTTGATGGCCATTTTAAGCAATTATTTACAATATTTCTATTTTATTTAACCATTTATAAAGCCCCATTTATTGGAGCATAGGTACTACCACAGAATCAAAAGCAGCCATCGAATGCCTACCTGACAAACGATATTTTTAAAGCTAGTCGTTTTTTCAATAATTACAATAGAAATTGTGACTTATAATGTAATCAATAAAGTTGAAATTCCAACTCTATGCATGTGGTCGGTAAATCGCCTCTGACTTATAAGGGGTTAAGTAATATAATTACATGTTTTTTCCTTGCTTTAGAACTTCATTGTACTAAAATAACAATTTAATTTGTCTGCGCCCTCTTCCACTGACAATGTCATATCATGCATTAGTTCAAAAATGACATATGAGCTCAATCCCTTTCTAAATGCGCTTTGATAATACAAAGCAGCTAATACCTCCAGGGCTATAATGGTATCCCAGGTAAGGTTATATTTCGGTACTGGAGGGTGTAATCTGAAGATCCCTTTGGGAAAACTTCTAATTCGCTCATCGTTACCTATTTGGGATTCAAAAATGAGCGACAGCACTGATTTACAGCTATTTAAGGTACTGTACTGGGCTCCTTGCTCAAAGAGATTAGTTAAGAATGAGGAACGCAAGTTTCAAACATATCAATCTTCTCCGAAACACAAAAATAGTACCACTTTTTAAATATGTGTCATATTGCTTGATAGAATTTTCTGTCAGAGAAGCTAGCATGATGTTGATGACTAACAGTCAAATGTTAATGAGTCAGAGGTAAGTAATGTCCTAAACGACGGGGACCACGGAGAGGGACTACTACTATGCCTGTTGCCTTGTCTCTTACAATTTTCCTCAAAGTTTTAAGGACCATAGTAAATGGTGGAAATGCGTAAAAGTAGTAATGGGTCTAGCTTAACCTAAATGCGTTAATGGCGAAGGCGTCAGGATCTCTGTACCAGGACACGTATCTGTTGCATTTATTATTAAGTCGGCTGGCAAAAAGATCAATTTCAGGCATACCAAATGACCTGACAATTCATTGAAATGCAAGATCGTTTAGCTCCCACTCGATATCTGGGTGGGAAAGTCGTGATTCGGCATCAGCTATGTTATTGTCGGCCGATTTATATAAGATGCGTATGTACAATGATATTCCTGGATTCAAACCATTGCCATAACTCCTCTGCTATTTTTAAACCAACGAATGCTGCTAATATCTCCAAATAATTTATATGTCTACATTTTTCGTCCGCAGTCCATAGGCCGCTTGCAGTTCCCCCTCCACACGACGCCCCCACCCCGTAGTAGACGCATCACTGAAAATTTCTAGGCAGTAGTCGTCATACTTGATTTTATTTGTTGGGTGGTTGATAGCTTTGCACCACCACTCAGACTCGGAGGACAATAATGGGGTAGATTCATATAAATATCGTAATTATCAGGGCCATCCCTAAGGTTAAGATATTTCTCCCTTTCTAACGCTTTTGTGTAACGCCAGCCGTAATTCCACGGTTGGGCATACTGAGTTAAGTATTAAAAGCAATCTCTTTTTTGTCTGAGGGTAAACTGACTTCGAATTTTTCAGTGTCTATTATGTACCCTAGAAACTTGCACTTATGTAGTGTTAGGTTCTAAATTGCTTTTTTCAAAGTTAATAATAAGCCCTAAAGCCGTTAACAATTCTTGTGTATCTTGAATGTTATTATAACATGAAGTCTTAGTAGTGCCCAATAAAAAAATGGCATCCAAATATGTAGTGGATAAATAACCACACGATCTCTGTAGTTTAATGACGGGTTTCATTATTTTCGTGAAAACAAAGGGAGCGGTAGTGAGGCCAAAGGGTAAAAAGTCGAATTCGCATAATCTGTTGTTACATTCAAAACGCAGGTATTTTCGTGAGTTTTTATGGATAGGTACTTATTAGGAAATACGCATATTTTAAGTCTAATATGCTTATAAAGCAACCTTCTGACACTAAATAGTTTTAAAGCTGTATATGTAAGTCTTCACGTTTAAAATGTTCAGTATCAATGAATTTATTGAATTGTTTTAAGTTGATTATAAATCTGTGATTACCGTTTGGCTTCGGTACTTAAGAAAATACTAGACAGATACTGTCCTACGCACGGCTCACACTGATATAGCGCCAGATTTCAACATATCCATAATGCAATATGTAACTATCGACATTTGTAAGATTTTTATTGGTAGGAGGGTAGGCTTGTTCACAGGGTTGAGATAACTGGATTTTGTAACCAGCTATCTATGACAAGACTCTGACGTCATCGGTTAATAAAGACCGCTGCTGATAGAATTGAGAAAGTCTACCCGCTTATCTCACCAAGTTGTTGTCTACCGGCGACTGCTGTGAGGCTGCGGCGGCGCTTGATACGATGTGCGCGAGCTGCCGCCTTGACGACTCCTCGGAGCAGGTCCCCTGGTCCTCTGACTTCACTCTGGCCTGCGGGTCAAGGGGAAGAGGGGGGGAGGTGGATTGGAAGATTGCGGCGGTCCAGGTTTTCCCTTGGACGTTGTCGGCGATTTTAAGCGTTTCTGCAAGATCAGCACCAAAAAGAAGTTTATCGATACTTGTTTTAATCATTTGATCCTTCGTATCCTTTTTAAGGTTAAACAATACAAAGTTCGACGCGTTAGAGTTTGAATATCGCAAGGTAAGCGATGAGCGTCCATAAGGAGTTTTATGTTTGCCGTGTCTTTATCTTCTTTAGCCTCCGCGATACATATATGTGATTGCTCGTCCTAGCTGCTTCTGTTTTAGCTCAATAGCTTTAACTCTCTTTATTACAGCTTCAGAGACCGCCGCTTTAATTTCCTTTAAGCTCCGGAGCGTCAATAAGAATACAGTTACTGGGAGGCACTCGCGGAATGGCGGGAGCGGCGGTGGCGGCGCTGGTGGACGGGCCCGGCTCGACCACCACTGGGCGTAACACATGTTCGAGATGATAGTGACGGTGAAGTGACAACCCCACAGGTTGCCCGCAACACTCGTATAGGTTCACGCTAGCCAATAAAGTGATTGCCCCAAAAACAGCCCGCAGTATTGACTTTCTACGTGATTTGATTAATTCTGTATAATAAAATTGAAGGTGAGATGATAATGACGGTGAACGATCGTATGAGGTCAAGTCAAAAAGTAAAGTGACAGCCCCAAAAACTGCCCGCATTACTAACCATACACGTGAAAGTTCTTTAAAACACATCGATTAAACGATTTAACACAGTAGCCAACCTTCTATGTTTACATAGGAATTCCTTGGTAACAACGAAGATTCCGAATCATCGGAAGTATATCGGCGGCGCCTATGTCGTTGCTCGCGCAGCTTTAGGTTTAGGTTTAAAGACTTTATCACTCATAAAGAACAATGTTCACTTACAATGAGAACATAGGTTGTAAGCAGCATCATCGTCCTTTTCACGTTTCCTTTCTCCCATTATGCACCGATAAACACTGCTAAAACTACAATTTAATGACCTGTTTAAAATAAATAAGGTTATACGTGCGAACTGGCGGAGCACTGAACTGTGAATGATGATCTGCGGGTGGGATTGCGCCGCGCTGAGCGGCCGGCATACCCTCTTTTGATTTTAACTTTTACTTTTGTTTTTTTTAAGTAGAAATCTCTCAAAATTCAGTGCTTATTGGCGACACCGTACGTGTTACTACAAGTGTATTAAATCTAATCTAGAAGACGAAGCAATGAAGATAATTAAGTACATTTTGTCAATGCATATTTGCAGGAGTTTAGGCTGTGGCTTGAACTTGTCATCAATGCGATGGATCACAGCATATTTCAACGCATTGTTTATTCCCGTGGGACTTATAAAAGTACAGACGTCAGCACCTTCCACACCAAAACATGTTGCTGAACTTATTAACAAATACAAGGTACGATTATTTAAAAAAAACCGGCCAAGAGCGTGTCGGACACGCCCAAGGTAGGGTTCCGTAGCCATTACGAAAAAATCAAGTAATATTTTTCTAAGGATTTCGTATGGAATCATCCAAGTTTAGGTATGTTTTATACCTTAGGCTACTATTTACTCTTAAACTACAAATAATTTCCAAGCAATCTTAGCCGCTATAATTTTCCTAGTAAATTTGATATATTTACTACCATTCTGAATTTTTTCAAATTTTTCCACCTAACAGTTTAGATTTTAGAGGGGGGGGGGGGGGGGGAAGCTCGATTTTAATGAAAATTTTCACTTTAAAGTTGAATATTTCGCAAATAGATCGCTGAATAGAAAAATCATGTTAGTAACCCCGCAATGGTTTTAAAAGACCTATCCAACAATACCCCACACTATAGGAATAGTCGAGAAAAAAAAAATCACCCCCCTTACGTGTATGGGAGGTACCCTAAAAAAATTATTTTTTTATTTTTTATTTTACCACATTGTTGGCGTGACAGATATGTACTAGGGGCGTTCAATAAAAAGTGAGAATGAGTATGTTATAAACAACTTTTACTAAATGTCATTTTATTTTTCGACATAGTCACCTTTTAGCATAATACACTTAGTATATCTTTTTTCTAAACTTAAAATTCCATTTTTAAAAAAGGTCTCATCTTGAGTACTTAAAAATCTTGTACTGCAGCGACTACCGCGTCGTCGTCTTCAAATTTCTGGCCTCTCAGGTATTGCTTCAATCTCGGAAATAGGTAGAAATCACTGGGAGCGAGATCTGGTGAATACGGACGATGCTTAAGGATATCGAGCCCAGCATCACGAATTGCAGCCATTGCAACGGCGGACTTGTGTGCCGGGGCATTGTCCTGGTGGAACAGCACAACTTTCGAGAGTTTACCTCGCCGTTTTTCGCGGATCTCATTGCGCAATGTTGCTATTTGTTTGGCGTATAATGTGCCCGTAATAGTGGCTCCATGCTCGAGATACTCAATCATTAATACCCCTTTACCATCCCAAAAAACAGAGCCCATGACCTTACCGGCAGATGGGCTCACCTTGAATTTCTTCGGAGTTGGAGTGATGGCCTTTTCCATGTCATAGACTGCAGTTTCGTTTCTGGGTCGTAACGATGGAGCCATGTTTCGTCCATTGTTATAAATCGCGCCAAAAAAAGTTCCCGGTCTTGCTGCATCAGGTTCAAAGCTTCTTGACAAATCTCTAGTCTAGTTTGGTTTTGCGTGTCAGTAAGCATTCTTGGTACCCAACGCGCAGATACCTTTTTCATACCCAAGCGTTCATGTAAAATATTATGCACGCTCCCCGTTGAAATCTTTACATTTTCAGCAATAAAACGAACCGTGACACGACGATCCGCCAAAACTGAGTTTTTGACTTTTTTCACAATTTCTTCAGTTACTGCTGTAGTAGGGCGTCCGGAGCGGGGGTCGTCCATTGTCGATGTTCTTCCAAGTCTAAATTCGGCGCACCAACGTGCGACTGTCGAATACGGAAGAGCATTAGACCCTAAAGTGTCCCGCAAATCCAAATTGACTTGGTCCGTAGAAAAATTTTTCAAACACAAGTATTTGATAACGGCGTGCAGTTCAATTTTCTCAATTTTCGCTAACGTACTCAATAGCATTGCAAAGAAATTACCGTATATTTTTTTAAACAAAAGACAGTTAGTTTTTTTTTTTCATAGCAATCACCTAGATAGATTAGCTTTACCGGCCAGTATTTAATTTCGTAATATTAAAAGAGTTTGCATCTCATTCTCACTTTATATTGAACGCCCCTCGTATATTCATGCCAAATTACAGCTTTCTAGTACTAACGATCTCTGAGCTTAGCCGCGGACAGACAGACAGACGGACAGACATGGCGAAACTATAAGGGTTCCTAGTTGACTACGGAACCCTAAAAATACAACTTCTACGAATTCATTCTCAAAGCACAAACACCGAGCACACATCCGTTGTCAAAGTGGAATCTTTTGTAATTTTCTCTCGCTCGTAATTTTGGCAGTTTATAAATTTCTTTGTAGGTACATTTTCTTCTTTTAACTAGGTCAGCTCTGGGTGAGATTCCTTACTAGGGATTAATAATAATTGGCCTTTGTACTTTTTCTGTTTACCTTTTAACTTTAGTACGTACTTTTATTTTTAAACTTTTATACGCAATAAAGTATTTAGGTACATAAGTAGGGTCAACGTCATAAAATAAATAAGTGATTACTTTTGTACCCTGTCGCTTTAACTTCATGTTTGAAAAGCCATACGAAATTATGTTACGACTAAAAGCGCCAAGGTACATATAATTGATCACTTATTTATGACGTTAACTGTACGTCCATGTACAGTCAACTATAACAATACAGCTAAAGTTACAAAAATATGTATAATGTTAACAGATTCCCAGTCCCGAAGCAATGTGTCGCGTTCTTTCGACACGTCCCCATAGTAACAAAGACATTAAACGCTCCTAGAGTCAAGAGGCACATGTGCCTCATAGACGTATCAGTAAAGTCACACATGAGGCGCATGTGCCTCATAGGACAGGGACCTGTTAAGTCACGGAACTAATTTTGAATTTCAAGAATCTTAAAATCTCATTTGCAGCCTAAAATAATGGTGTCGACGCCCACAACGATAGCTCGTGTGATGCAAACGGACTGCGACTTAACGTGCTTTGATAATTTGGTTTTGGGAGGATCTCAGGCCCATGAACAGCTCCTAATGGGACTTAAAGTAAGTATTACACAATCTTGTCTTGGTTCAGAGCTGTTTAAGGCACGCCGGCTTCCTGGAACAGCGAAATCTAAATTTTTAGTGTTAATCAGGTAGTTAATTATGGTTTTCTTTTCCGCAGAATCAAAAGCGATATTGATTGTAATTAAAAAAAAATATCCCTAATTTTCCATTACGCCGCAGACCACCTGGTTCGGGATGAGTACCAGATCCCTCTTTCGGGCGGCAGTCTCTAAAATAAAGATAGCTCTATCGATCGCCGACCTCCGGTAGGAGAGGGCACTACAAGAAGAAGAATTTTCCATTAAATTCGATGAGCCATATAAACTTTACATACCTATACTTAACACGTTCCCTGTGCATGCGTCATATGTGTTACACTATGACGTATTAACGATACGTGAGTGTAGCACATATAACGCACGACTCCTTGTAAACTTAAAGCATTGCCGAAGCATTGCACGTGTGAGCTAGATGTTTCATATTTACGTGCACGTACAGGCAACACAAAAAATAAAAAAATGATTTTGCACGTGTGAACTCGATTTCGGGGTTCCCAGGTCCACAGGGAACGTGATATAGTACGCAGAACAGATGGCTGTTAGGGCCCAAAAGTCCTCGAACAGAGACCACGTAGTGGCAAGCGCAGCGTGGGACGTCCACCAACGAGATGGACGGACAATTTGGTGAAGGCCGCAGGTTCAGGGTGGATGCAAGTCACATCCAACCGTAATGATTGGGCGTCAATGAGGGAAGCCTGTGTCCTACGGTTGAAATGATGATGATGATATAAACTATAGGTACAAAAAAGTCACAAAACAGATTCAAAAGATAAGGAAGCCTTTATAAAATAGTACTCGTGATTACAAATAAGGACCACAAAATAAGCTCATTAAAAAAAAGTCAATTTGGCAATTAGCCTATCAATTAAAATTACGCGTAATTATAGCTGTACATCACTACCAACATATACATATAGATAGGTATACATCTATAGATACGTCACATTAGTTCTTCACCAGGGCGTAGGGCAGCAGCACCTTCCATACATGCATATTTGACCATAGAGTTGCCACTCTTGTTCATATAATATTACAATACTCTTTGGCCCTAGCCTAGCGCCCACGCTACGCTTATTGCGCAATAGATGTATTTTTTTTTTCTTTTTCTTTTTCGTTTTGCTCCTTTAAAGAGTGGCAAAGGCAATCGGGGCTATGCATACAGTGTCGTACATTTAATAAATTTTTATTTTGAATTGTTATTATATTAGTCGTGTTTTGTGTTGTATATTTTCAGATGTGTGTATGTATTATTATTTTTATTATTATTTGGTTATACTGTTCGGTGTTACTGCTGTTGCCTAGTTAATTGTCGGATTGGTTCCAACGGAAGACCAGCGTCGGCTGCAAGGCCGACAACATGCTGAGTTGGGACCATTTCGTGACAATATAAGTATCTGTTTAAGATTCCTCTTTTTGTATTTGGTGTTTCTTTTGTTCTTTGTCACGAATAAATGTTTTTCTTTCTTTCTTTCTTTCTTAATTTTACACATTAAATTGAAAATGCGTCAGCGTTAGGTACTTACTTAAGTTTTGTCAAATTATCGCAAATTTTTGAGTTACGTCGCCAAAAGCACTGTTGCCTATGGGAAGCCATATTTATTTAAACCCAAAGCTAATATTATTAGCTCCAATTTCAGCCACCTTCACACATAACTTTGTGTTACTACCTACAGTTCGACTCAACTTTATAATTCCTCTCGATGTACCTGCGCAGAAGGTCGATTTTTAGCGCGGGAAACTTCGATTTACCAACGGTAAAGCAGAATCCTACGCGCGCTAAAATCTTGCACTGTCATTGGTTGATCGATTACCTACTCGACTAAATCGCGGCAGGCTGTCCGCCATATTTTCGGCTCGTGTAAGTGGGACAGAACTAAGAATCATAACGCAATTTTCAACCATTTCTCCTTAAAAATAAAGTTCAATGTAGATTATGTTTGGCTACTATCAGAAATGGTCTACACTATTCTGCGCAAACGAAAACTACCGATCAGAATTACAAGTTGAGTCAAACTGTACCCGAAACATTATCAAAGGTCAATAACCGACGGCGTTAGGTAAGTACTTATCGTGTCGGAGACTTTTATTATCACAAAAGAACATAATAGTGATGACGTATATGGGATTTTATTTCGACCCGCTATCATTTCGTTTTAATCACAAGGAAGCTATTCTATAACGCTATTAAACGTTTTTGGCTACGAAGATACAGAACTTCCCGTTTTTTGATAAATTTTAAAAAGTGGCATAATTATGTTTCAATTTTCAGAAGAGAGTGCGTCCAGACACAATGGTGACACCAGCGTATGCACAAACCGAGATATCTGCGTTTGTTTTGGCTCGAACACCTGATTCTCCATTTATGTCTTTAGGCAAGAAGACGTCGCAATATCAAATAAAGGTAAACATTCGAATTTGAACTAAACAGGGTAGGTAATAGGTACTCGCAATTTTCGTAAAGGAATTCCTTTTGTTTCAAAAACAAAAGCAAACTCACGTCAGTCAACGTGAATTTGTAATTATTCTTGTTACTTAGCTTTTGCTTGTATGAATTCCGTTTTTTTATTTCAGTCTTATCATAATAACAAAGATAAATGTCACTCTGAATCGAACTTACAATATCCAGTTTATCCCGCTTATACATTGTCTACTTCTTCAAGGCAAATTCAATGCTCAATTTCAATATTCTTCAATAATTTAAATCCCATTTCTGCTTCTGGGATACTTTTGTAACAGATACTTACACCATACATTTAATTTTAGTTAATTATTTAGTTATTTTCTTATCGTTTACGTTGTTTTCTTTGTCCTAGTTAGTAGATTTGGAAAACGGTGAAAAAATAAATGAGCCAAACGTGACAGGGGAGTTATTCCTCAAAGGACCAATGATGGCAGTACGTATTCTTCTTTAATTAGCTTTAACACGCAGCTTCGCCCACAGCTACTACGAGATACTGCAAGAACTATTGTATGATAGAAAAGTAATGAACAGCAATAAATTGATAAAAATAAATAAGAATAAATTTTTCACTTTATGTGTGACGGTAGCCAAACGGCCAAGCCAGATATTTTGACTAAGGAGTAAAGTTTGTGAAGTTAGGGCGTGTAGAGATAGGAAGCTTTAGCTCTTTATGAGATCTGATAACTTTTTGACAGTACAAGGAATATAAGAAAGAAAGAAAGAAAGAAGACATTTATTCACTTTTACAAGACACACAAATACAAGAAAGTACACACAAATTCATACAAATAAACAAGGTTCACAAAACAACGAAGTAATAAATACACAGATCTGCATGTGTGTCCATGCAAAAGTGAAACGGTCGCTGACTCAGCATTATGCTGAGGCGTTAGACGCCTGCAGCGCTGATTTTCTGCCAGAACCGTCTGTGACTCACGGAACGATACACAAATATACTATATAAACTACTTAATAAAAAGATAAATTAATAAAATGATAATGAATTAACAAACAATTTAGATTTATTATTGCGTAGCATAATATGTAAATAAATAAATACAATACAGAAAAAGTAAACTGCGAAAACATAACCCTGTAAAACAACAGGTTGGCATATGGTCTCGTCTTGGCAATATTTTAAATGAAAATGTCTTTGGTGGGATATCTATGTTAGTAATACCTCCACAAGACACATTTACATCCTTTTAGAGTCTAACCTGAAAAAAGTGATGGCAACATTTTTGAAGCTTGCTTGTGATGGGATTCTTCTAGAAAAAATCCTTCACTAAATAAAGGATACACGGGAAGAACATGTCTAGTCACCTAAACAACTTTTTTAAGTCATCACGAACCATTTCTTCAAAGTGGAAAAAATAATATTATTTTGAGATCCATATTTAATACAATGATAATTCATAGTACTTTGCGAGCATTACTATTATACTACATTATTAGTACTACCTACATTTTGAGATTAAAATCAAATTTAAAAAAAAATTGATTAGTCATGTTATTTCCGTGTAGGTACCCTTCAAAATATTGATTACTCTAGGGATACTATAATGATCCAGAAGCTACTGCTGCGGTGTTCACAAAAGATGGCTGGTACAAAACTGGGGATCTGATGTACAGAGACGAGAACGACAACTTCTTCTTCGTGGATAGGCTGAAGATGCTTATCAGGTACCAAAATTATCAGGTAAGTAGACTTTAAATATTCTAGCCCAATACCTAAAGGCTGCTTTTACATTTCATCTGGCAACGGGTCGGTTCGAATGTCACGGCTTGCCGAGAGAGTTAAGTAAGCATATTTTGTGCGAGATATAGTTATCGAATGATAAGCGAGAACGCGTCCAAGCAGACGCGAATGAGGGTAGACAAAACTCTTTTTACAAATATTAACTTCCATCCACAATTTCTTCAGTCTACACTTAATTATGCATGACGCAATCAGATACGTCAAAATATCGTTATCTATCAGTATCATTTAAATCTATTACATTAATCAAATCGTTTGAAATCTTATATTACAACTGCATTTCCATGCAATTTAGGACATAGTTTACAAAATTAAAGAACAGGAGACTTAATTGTCTCAGTCTGATGAAGTTAGAAAAAGTTGGAACCGAAGAACACTAGGTGCAGTCGCCATCATAAACATCGGAGCGATCAACTCGGTCAAAAATATCTGAGCAAAACAGTATTGTCAATCGCATATGTCCCTTCGGGGTCTACTGGGCCCACAGAGCACTGAGCCCACGGGCTCAGTTGACCACTTTGATTTCTTTGCGGTCAACTCAACCCACTTAATCGGGCAATATAGCCCGCGGGCTCAATCCACCACTAGTAGACAGTGGTGGATTGAGCCTTGTTGTCCCAGTTAGTGTGGGCCCAGTTGACCCCGAAGGGGCGTATGTGTGTTTTCAGATATTTTGGTGCACCTTGACTGCTCCGATGTTTATGATAGGAACTGTATGTGAAAGAAAAATAAATTAGATACCTATACATGTAACTACTCGTGACATATTCAAATCATGTTTATTACAACTAGGTCATCCCGCCAGAAATCGAAGAAGTGATCGCATCGCATCCCGAAGTCCTCGAAGTCTGCGTCAGCAGCGTTTTGCACCCTGAAGACAGCGAACGGCCGGCAGCTTGCGTGGTACGAAGACCAGAATCTAAGATTTCCGCACAGGAAATCAAGGATTTGGTGGCCAGTAAGTGACAACAGACTGTGGTAGCAAAGCGGTTAGGCCTCTCAAACCGAGGATCATGGGTTCGAACGCTATCTCGCATCGCTTTGTATTTGTGATGTGCAAAAATACATTTTAAATACCTTTACGGTGCAGGAAAACATCGCGAGAAACCTTTACAACGATTTACCTTCACAAAAATGTGAAGTTCTCGTTCAACACTGGACCTGAGTGAGAACTGCAGACCAAGCCCTCTCATTTTGAGAAGAGGCTTATGCTTCAAGTCACCATGAGAGCACTAAAGAACTAACAATTTTTTCAAATGCCGATGTTGTAGTATTCAGCATTAGAATGACGAGAGCTACTTTTTTTATCGTCACTAAGTACTTAAAAAAAACTCATAATCTCAAAATCAATAATCTGGCTAAATGAACTTTACATTTTATGCATCAAGGTTCAGTTTAATTTGCATATTGATTTGAGGTACGGGCGTTTTTCAGATAGTAACGCTATGTATTTTCCAGGCAAGTTATCGGTCCACCAGCAACTATACGGCGGCGTGTTGTTCGTCGACCAACTCCCTGTCACCTCGACGGGAAAAGTCGCGCGCATGAAAGTTAAAGAACTCTTGAAGACGGCTCTGCTTGAATAAAAGCTATTTTCACTTCTCATACTCGTAAAGTGGTTCTTTATGTCGAGACAATGCTGCATAAAATGGCTTTTTATGCTCTAGTGCATAAAGTAAAATATTTTTCTAAGACCAACGCAATCAGGCGCAAACAGCCACAAACAGCAGAAATTTATAAAATACCTACAAGTTTACTGTTTTTTTTTAAATATATAACTGGTGTTTTATATTACGAAATCATTAAAACTAGGCAAATCTAGTACATTATAATAGAAATTGCAATGCATGAAAAATAAAAGTTTGTAAATTTTATTTCCAATGTTATATTATATAATTTCCTTTCTTGCAATCGATGTGAAAAGCAGAGTGTAATTAATTAAACCCATTTCCCCCTCGATGACGTATCATCTATCCACCCTCGCAGTACCGGCTCGGGTATATGAACGTCTCGGGTAAAATGGCTCGTTTTATGCTCTTGTTGTACGATCTTGTTAACAATGAAAAAAAGTTACGATAATGTTTTTAAAGCACTACGGTTGCTCAGACATCGCTATCTATTGATTGCTGATGCAGTTAGCACTTCATCTTGAAGGCCAAAGTACGTCAACATTTTAAGATAACGCCCTCTTTTCTTGTTTAAAGTTATTAAGTTAAGGAACCCTTTCGATCTGCATCATAAAATCTGGCTTGTTATTTTTTGTCGCATTTGACTGGTAGGAGTCCTGACAAAGACAAGTGATTTTTCAAAAATCCGTAAATGCAGTAAGTTTTTATAGTTTTTAAAAGAACGAAAAGTCTCGTTTACCTACATAGAAAGTGCTGTTTCCAATATTTATGGTAATTCCTCAATGGAGCGTTCGTTTTTATGTGTTTACGTCGTCGTGTGTGGCGGATTTAAAATTATCTTATTTTAACAATATAAATAAAAACAACTTAATAAGTAAAAGCATTTATTGAGACGTCATCATTCATGCTTTCAAACAATGAAATTATTGAAAGTAATCGACCATTGTGCCTATTCTCTAGTAGCAGTGAGTACAACTTCCTTAAGTTTAGCTCTTGCGACCTTACCAGTGGACGTCATCGGGAAAGCATCCATGAACACAACACCACCATACAAGTGCTTATGCACTGACATCTGACCTGGAAACAAATTCAAGAAATAGAACTTGATGCGATAGAGTCGTTATTGTGTGATTATATTAATATTTATCTGTTCTGTGCGCCTTGTGACAGCACACTGTAGTTCTGTTTAGTGTAATTTTAGTGTCATCTTTTGTGTTTTGTTCCTGTTTAAAATGGTTACCTGAATATTGTATCTTTTGCTTTATTTTCAATAAATAGTTGAACTTTGACAAAGCTTTTTTTATCATCCAATACAAAGTTCGGATTCGTGAAACTTATTCGCTCATACGAACAAAACAATACCAAAACAGTTCGCAGAAGGTTAAAGAAAGACGACATCATCATTACTATCATGATTATTATTATCTAAAGAGGATATGTTTGCACTAACTAAGGAGACCCTTAAGATCGCCACAAAATACTGATCATCGGCATTCATCGGTAGCTCGCAATTTTCGCGTTGTCGTCATGAGTGTGCAAATTTTATATAATACTACTAGCAAAAATGAAGTTGCCTCAATGAACTGAAATAGTGGTTCTAGTACAAAACGGATATGAAGGTACTCAAAATGTCTACATTCTTTTCCCTTAGTCTACTGTACTCGTAATGTCGTATACGTACTCGCCACGAGGTCCTTTATTTCCTGGGCAGTAACCTTCGATCCTGGCTTCCGCACTACGCACGCCACCACACGCTCCCCGTCGTCTGGATGTGGCACACCTGTCACACAAACGTCTGCAACTTCTCCATGTGTCAATATGATCTCTTCCAATTCTGGTGGGATGACCTGCAGAATTAATCAAAGAACTACAGAACAATCTGTTAATTTGATTCATTATTTTGTTCTGGACACAACAAGGTCCTGTACTTCTACCGGATAGATGAATGTTGTATCAAAACATTCTACCATTCCTATAAAAATGTTTTTTTTTTTGTAGAAGTACAGGACCTCTAAGTACTCAATAACTTAAAAAGTCATGAAAGTCTACAGCCAATTCGTAAAAAATGTAACTATGAAAGTTATGCAGTGGAAACGATCGAGTAATGGCCTTTAAACTGTCCCTTTTTGGTACCAGTATTATCACTAAAGTCAGCTCTAAGCAATATGACGAGTAGTAGCAGTTAGATTTAAACTTTGAGTTATGTTAGACGTAATAGTGATTTTAGAGTCTATATTTCTGTATCCAGTTCGAGCATACAAGTAAAGTTACTAAGTCCATAATATCAAGTCTTGTTGCAACACTACAGTGTTCTCCTCTTTCTCTTCGCTAACAAAATCGTCGGGCAAGACCGCGAAACATTTTAACCACCGTATTTTTGTGACACTAAAAATCAACGAATATTTTCTCTCGTCGATTTTAGTAGCGTTAAGCATACGTCGGTTGAATTGAACTGCTTCGCATCCTTACCCTTTTATCAATATGCAGCTTTCCTTCATTTTATGCTATAAAATAATGTCTTAATCTTATCATAATTTTTATTTTTTAGCAGAGACCACAGATTACGCGACTGGCCCCGCTGTAGCCCCCGCGCGCGTTGTAGCCTATCCCGTGTCAATTTCACAAATTCCGTCGCTATCCCGGGTTCTAAAGGGAGGCTCTTCGCAAAAACTTAATTTTCTAGGTCCAAGGGTTTGAGCTGGGCGTTCAAGATTAGCATACCTGGTAACTTCTGTACTTCAACAGCAGTTTGAGCCTGTCGACGAAAAAGTAATAGTCGTTCTCATCTCTGTAGAACAGGTCCCCTGTTTTGAAGTAACCGTCATCAGAAAATGCTTCTTTTGTTGCTTTGGGATTATTGTAATAGCACTGAAACGTAAATCGTAAATAATTTCATAACATAGAATCAAATGAGTTTATACTGATGACTCTTTTTCAATTTTATAGTAAACTACTAGATACTTATAAAAAAACAACCTGTTCCTCATTCGTTGTATTCTTGTTTCGTCAGATTCCTGTTCAGTCGGATTTGGTTTCATCGGATTCTTGTTTCGTCCGAATTAATCGATTAATTAATTATTCCGTCTGATTTAATCGATCTAGATGCTATAATTAAATCGATCATATTTAATGAACCAGTATTTACCCGACTACCTAACTAACAATCATAACAATTTTAGAATGGTTTAATAGGCTCTGTCTAATATATATTTTTTATATTTATTATAATCAACTTCTTCTTCATTTAAATGGTAAAATTGTAAATATTAAATACAGAAGTGGGTCACGGTAATTGCATAGTTACATTTGCTATTGAAAATCAGACGAAACAGAAATCCGACAAAACAGAAATCCGATAAAACAGGAATCCGACAAAATAGGAATATGACGAATCAGGAACAAATCGGCCAAATTTTCTTTCATAAAACCTTCCCTCAATAGTTACGAATACAACAAAAAAGAATTAGACAAATAGACGCAGCCGTTCTGAAGTTACACGCGTACCTACGTACTTTTTTGCAAATGATTTCTATTTAAATGTACAGATAGATTTTTAAGCTCATACCGCCATTGTGGGTCCTTTTGTCCATAATTCCCCAGTCACATTTGGTTTCTCTATAACCATACCCGATTCAGGATCCACGATCTGTTTAGAAAGAATTCTTTAAAACCACCTGATTAGGTAGAAAATAACACGATTTAAAAAAAAGTTACACTGTGAAAGGTTTCCTGGAAGAGATCGTTTCGAAGCGATAAAGCTGCTTATTACTATCACTTATTTTATTTGAGATGTACTATAAAAATAATCTGTTTATTGCAATTAAAAGAGTTACAGGTTTTGCTTAAAACTTACTTTACAATATTTAATTATTTAGAGCCATTGCAGTGTGTTGTATTGTAATATTCTCTACTAGCTGTTGCCCGCGACTCCGTCTGTAAAGAATTCGTTTATCGCTATCCCGCAGGAACTATGCAATTGACGAGATTTCATCGTCAGATTTACGTATTCATTTTTTTTAAATAGAGACTAGACTAAAGTAATGGATCTATTGTGTGGTAGTTTTGGAGTTATGCCCTTTTAGAATAAGAACATCTTAAAAAAATGTAACAAATAAATTAATAATCCTATTGAATATTTAAAACTATCAGCGTCTTTCTATTTCCAAATAGAACACAGAAAACAAATCAAATTATACCTAGTCTTAGAAATATGAAATCTTATCAATTTTCTAGGATAAAACTAATAATTAATTAATAATCGTAGTGAAAATTTAAAACTATCAGCGTCTTTTCTCTTTCCAAATAGAATACAGAAAACAAATCAAATTATAGTCTTAGAAATATGAAATCTTGACAATTTTCTAGGATAAAAAACTATTCTGTCTTTCGCAGGGTCTCACTCAACATATCTCCATTTCAAATGTCATCTAAATCGATCGGTTTAAACGTGTAGAAGTAACAGATATACAGTTATTTTAACATTCAATTTATAATATTAGAAGAGGCAATAAAATAATAATACATATAATAAGCTGAACACAATAACTGGCCGTTTTCAAGTGTATAGTGAATGAGCATTTACTATACTCCATTTATTTTAACATTTGAAACTTAACGGTAAAATTTGTACACATTTTTAAATGAAAAAACGAAACTATTTAAAATTGTGTTAACTTCTATTCTGAAAACATAATAAATACCACTAATATAAGTACATGTAGGTATTTTTAGTCCATTTGTGTTCGAAATACCGAGAAACGTGTGTTACAATTTGACAGTTAATTCAAACCTTAAATTAAACGAAGTATAGGCAAGCGTGCTGCGTCGTAGGCCTCATCTCCGCTTTCCATCAGGCGAGATTGGCGAGAGTGTGGCCTATATTGCATAAAAAAGACATACTTTAATTTGGTAATGTCGGTTTGGTTTCCCGAGATTGCCAAATGGTCCTCCTGGCACTGGATCGAGGACCACACCACAGTTCTCCGATTGACCGTAGCCTTGCAACACTTGGGCATTTTTGTGCATTCTGGCCTGAAATATTATAGGTATAGTTCCATTTTGTCCTAATAAGGATGATGATAATCTGTACACCAGTAAAATCAGATCGTTTTATAAGTGGTATTAGGTTTTTGTCGTTGTTTTTGTTTCTCCATCTACATTACCAGCTTCCTCACTTTACTTACATTTAAAGCACTCAAAAACTCCATGTGAAGTTTCGAACCCCCAATCACGATGTCGTCAAAGCATGTCAGGTCGCAGTGCTTCTCATGATGTAGTAAAGGAGCCAGTGTTGTAGGTGTAGTCAGAGTAGTCGAAGGCTGAAAAAAACTAAGAATCTAAGAATTTATAACCACCCAATTGACAATTTAGCTTTTGGCGACATTCTTTTGTTTTGATGATGTGTCTTGTGATGTATTTTATAAATGTATTTTATTTCTTTCTTTCTTTCAATTTTTCTTATCGAGGACAACTTGTAGCCGGGAACATCATCAATGTAAAAATATTTAACGCCATCTTTGATACATGGGTATATGGTGCTAAAATAACTTCGACGGTTCGGCCACATTGCAGTGGCCGTGGTTAGGTACGAGTAGTTTTCTCGAAACGTCGAGATAACTTTAGCAATATACCTACTTAAATCATGCCCCGGATATGCTATGAATTATGAATGAAAATCGTTAAAGATACATAGGCTACTCGAGTGCCCCTTGAAATTTCGACAAACTATTTATTTTCGAATTTCATTTAATCGAAAACTTTATATCGAATATTTAATACTAATATTTTCTCTTGGAGTAATTTCATTTCATCGACTAGTCATTACACATTAAAACAATTGTAAGAACAAACAAGGATTATTATTTGCTTAAAAATACATTTCATCAACTATTCATGAGACAGAACAACTAAATATCAATGTTTATTTCATCGATGTATTATTTATTATAAAACACTTTTATTTCATAGTCGATTACATACTTGTATCTCGTTTTATTACAGCGATCGAGCGAAGCGAGCGAGCAAGACGGGTCGGAGCGGAAGCAACTCGGATTGGTTAGGTTCAAAGGCTTATGCGGGAGCGTAGCGTAGCAAAGCTCCTCCCGCATTAGCCTTTGGTGTAAGGTATTTTTTTATGACCACCCTGAAAGTCTTGCTTTAAAAAAAGCATTTACAACATTTAAAAAAGTATGAAATAATAAAATATGAAATGAATATCTGCCAAATAAACAATCTATTAAATAATATTTCCAGAAATTAAAAATCGATGATTTGAAAATACTCATTCTAATCATTCCAGGTAATGAATATTCGATATAATGAAAACGTATAAAACGTTGACTTTTAACTGATTTCGATTAAGAATATGTCGACATTTCAAGGGTAACCAGGCTACTCTCAATCTGCGGGATATAAAGGAAATGGCGGACCACTATAAATCAGTTGGAATACAGTGTTAAAAATAGTGTTTTAACTTTGTGAAATATTAAAATGCGATAAAGAATTTAATACAGATTTTTAACAACACTTCCGAAAGTTAGGTGGTTTTACTGCTCATGCATGATGATTCTGACAATTACCTTATATTTATTAATAATGTCAATGACATGTTCTGTGGTGGCCGGTGCAGATGTAACCACCATGATGTGGTGGATTGGCATCACCAACACATTATAGCACGCCGAGATCCACTGGATAGAAGACAAATTCAAAGCAATTTTTCGTTCGCTGCAAATACGAGGGGCGTTCAATATAAAGTGAGAATGAGATGCAAACTTTTTTAATATTACGAAATTAAATACTGGCCGGTAAAGCTAATCTATCTAGCTGATTGCTATGAAAAAAAAAACTAACTGTCTTTTGTTTAAAAAAATATAAGGTAATTTCTTTGCAATGCTATTGAGTACGTTAGCGAAAATGGAGAAAATTGAACTGCGCGCCGTTATCAAATACTTGTATTTGAAAAATTTTTCTACGGACCAAGTCAATTTGGATTTGCGGGACACTTTAGGGTCTAATGCTCCTCCGTATTCGACAGTCGCACGTTGGTGCGCCGAATTTAGACGTGGAAGAACATCGAAAATGGACGACCCCCGCTCCGGACGCCCTACTACAGCAGTAACTGATGAAATTGTGAAAAAAGTCGAAAACTCAGTTTTGGCGGATCGTCGTGTCACGGTTCGTTTTATTGCTGAAAATGTAAAGATTTCAACGGGGAGCGTGCATAATATTTTACATGAACGCTTGGGTATGAAAAAGGCGTTGGGTACCAAAAATGCTTACTGACACGCAAAAACAAACTAGACTAGAGATTTGTCAAGAAGCTTTGAACCTGATGCAGCAAGATCGGGAACTTTTTTTGGCGCGATTTATAACAATGGACGAAACATGGCTCCATCATTACGACCCTGAAACGAAACTGCAGTCTATGACATGGAAAAGGCCATCATCTCCAACTCCGAAGAAATTCAAGGTGAGCCCATCTGCCGGTAAGGTCATGGGCTCTGTTTTTTGGGATGGTAAAGGGGTATTAATGATTGAGTATCTCGAGCATGGAGCCACTATTACGGGCACTTTATACGCCAAACAAATAGCAACATTGCGCAATGAGATCCGCGAAAAACGGCAAGGTAAACTCTCGAAAGTTGTGCTGTTCCACCAGGACAATGCCCCGGCACACAAGTCCGCCGTTGCAATGGCTGCAATCCGTGATGCTGGGTTCGATATCCTTAAGCATCCTCCGTATTCACCAGATCTCGCTCCCAGTGATTTCTACCTATTTCCGAGATTGAAACAATACCTGAGAGGCCAGAAATTTGAAGACGACGACGCGGTAGTCGCTGCAGTACAAGATTTTTTAAGTACTCAAGAAAAGACCTTTTTCAAAAATGGAATTATAAGTTTAGAAAAAAGATATACTAAATGTATTATGCTAAAAGGTGACTATGTTGAAAAATAAAATGACATTTAGTAAAAGTTGTTTATAACATATTCATTCTCACTTTTTATTGAACGCCCCTAGTAGTGATGAAAATAACCTTTTTGACCCACGGCACAAAATACGCTGCTCAACTGGTTGAGCCGCTGGGAATTTAAATTCTCCATGGCATACCCACGTTACCAACTCCTCAACGCAATATTTCTTTTAAACCACGGCACTTTTTTTTTAATCAACGTGGATCATGGAAGCATGTGTTTTTGTCGCTACTTATCCTGATTGGTTCAAGAAACCTATGGCAAACCCAAAGTAGAGACCGAGAGATCCTACGAAAATGCTTCTACCGACATGCAGAAGCGCATTATATTCTAAGAATTGTCATATTATGACCATAAAAAAATTTAATCATTTACCGCAACGCTTGAGACAAACCACTACCCCGATTTTGAGATTTAAACAAGAGTTGAAACAGTGGTTGATAAATATGTGTTTTTATTCTGTAAAAGATTATTTTAACTATGACACAAAATTACTATTTTAATTGTTGTTTTTTCACGTTGAAATATTTTAATCAGTTGACATGTTATTATTATATTTTCCTACTCCTGTACTTTTATCTGGTTTTTACATGGTCGCGAACAAATATATAAAAACATAGATAATATGACTTCAGAAAGTCTATACTTAATCTATTCGCCATAACAGCACTTGTGTCGTAATGTCGTTATTACGATACACCTAGCTGCCACATAATATTAAATGTAGGGTACACTCAACACTAAAGCCCAGTTTAGACCTGCTGAGTTGAGTAGAGTAGGGTACAGTCGGGTACAGTAGGGTAAAATAGGGTACAGTAGGGTACAATCAGGTACAGTCGGGTACAGTAGGGTAAAATAGGGTACAGTCGGGTACAGTCGGGTACAGTAGGGTAAAATAGGGTACAGTCGGGTACAGTCGGGTACAGTCGGGTACAGTAGGGTAAAATAGGGTACAGTTGGGTACAGTAGGGTAAAATAGGGTACAGTCAGGTACAGTAGGGTAAAATAGGGTACAGTTGGGTACAGTAGGGTAAAATAGGGTACAGTCGGGTACAGTCCGGTACAGTAGGGTAAAATAGGGTACAGTAGGGTACAGTAGGGTACAGTCGGGTACAGTAGGGTAAAATAGGGTACAGTAGGGTACAGTCGGGTACAGTAGGGTAAAATAGGGTACAGTAGAGTACAGTCGGGTACAGTAGGGTAAAATAGGGTACAGTAGGGTACAGTAGAGTACAGTCGGGTACAGTAGGGTAAAATAGGGTACAGTCGGGTACAGTAGGGTAAAATAGGGTACAGTAGGGTACAGTCGGGTACAGTAGGGTAAAATAGGGTACAGTCAGGTACAGTAGGGTAAAATAGGGTACAGTAGAGTACAGTCGGGTACAGTAGGGTACAGTCGGGTACAGTAGGGTAAAATAGGGTACAGTAGGGTAGGTACAGTCGGGTACAGTAGGGTAAAATAGGGTACAGTCGGGTACAATAGGGTAAAATAGGGTACAGTAGAGTACAGTCGGGTACAGTAGGGTAAAATAGGGTACAGTAGGGTACAGTCGGGTACAGTCGGGTACAGTAGGGTAAAATAGGGTACAGTAGGTTAAAATAGGGCACAGTCGGGTACAGTAGGGTAAAATAGGGTACAGTAGGGTACAGTCGGGTACAGTCGGGTACAGTAGGGTAAAATAGGGTACAGTAGGGTACAGTCGGGTACAGTAGGGTACAGTCGGGTACAGTAGGGTAAAATAGGGTACAGTTGGGTACAGTCGGGTACAGTAGGGTAAAATAGGGTACAGTAGGGTACAGTCGGGTACATCGGGTACAGTCGGGTATAGTAGGGTAAAATAGGGTACAGTAGGGTACAGTCGGGTACATTAGGGTAAAATACGATACAGTAGAGTACAGTCGGGTACAGTCGGGCACATTCGGGTACAGTAGGGTAAAATAGGGCACAGTCGGGTACAGTAGGGTAAAATAGAGTACAGTAGGGTACAGTCGGGTACAACAGGGTATAATAGGGTACAGTTGGGTACAGTCGGGTACAGTAGGGTAAAATAGGGTACAGTCGAGTACAGTAGTGTAAAATAGGGTACAGTAGGGAACAGTAGGATAAAATAGGGTTCAGTAAGGTACAGTCGGGTACAGTCCCTATTTTACCCTACTGTACCCAACTGTACCCTACTGTACCCTATTTTACCCTACTGTACCCTAATGTACCCTATTTTACCCTACTGTACCCGACAGTACCCTACTGTACCCTACTGTACCCGACTGTACCCGACTGTACCCTACTGTACCCTATTTCACCCGACTGTACACTACTGTACCCGACTGTACCCCATTTTACCCTACTGTACCCGACTGTACCCTACTGTACCCTATTTCACCCGACTGTACCCTACTGTACCCGACTGTACCCCATTTTACCTTACTGTACCCGACTGTACCCGACTGTACCCTACTGTACCCTATTTTACCCTACTGTTCCCGACTGTATCCCATTTTACCCTACTGTACCCGACTGTACCCTACTGTACCCTATTTCACCCGACTGTACCCTACTGTACCCGACTGTACCCCATTTTACCCTACTATACCCGACTGTACCCGACTGTACCCTACTGTACCCTATTTTACCCTACTGTTCCCGACTGTATCACATTTTACCCTACTGTACCCGACTGTACCCTACAGTAGGGTACAGTACAGTACAGTAGAGTCAAGTCGTAGGAAAAATATTGTATGCAACGGTGTATAATTTGGTCTTAACGGCTCGTGCCGTCTTCCATTGCGATACTCGCATTCGCTCGTATCGCAACTCACGTCACTCGCCTTTTAAGACCTCACTTATACAACCGTTGCATAAAATACTACTTTGTTATTCTGTTTGACATATCACATAATATTGACATTATTTTCTGGATCTGCGTGTATGAAATTTAATTACTATAGTCTTATGGAATATTGTTGTTATTTGTATTTAGATTTTCTAGTATTTTGG
The DNA here is from genome assembly GCA_947859365.1 of Archips crataeganus. Taxonomy (NCBI): domain Eukaryota; kingdom Metazoa; phylum Arthropoda; class Insecta; order Lepidoptera; family Tortricidae; genus Archips; species Archips crataeganus. The sequence continues at coordinate 12,492,269 of OX402065.1, read as the reverse complement.
TATGACATGTGTGTAATAATTATTAATTCTGAAATGTTAAATTTTGTATCTATAGCCTAAAGTCTTTTCATATAAGTACTTACATTAATATTTTGCATGCCTGATATAGGTGAAATGTGTGAAACTATTTTTCTGTACACTGTGACCTACTGTACCACATTTTAAGCATAATAAAGATTGATTATTATTATTGATTATTGATTATTATCAAATTGAAAATATTTTTTATACAAGCGAAGGCCCAAAAGTTCGCTGGATGGAGGGGAAGGGCATATTCATTATGAGCGTGTCCTCCATTCTGCGAACTTTTGAACATTCCTTCGTAAAATGTGTAAGCATGTTAATTTTATTAAAGACACGAATACTAATAACGTTGTTTTTTGTTGTTTTTTTTTGTTGTTTAGTGGAGTTCACCTTCCGGACTATAATGATGAATTCCCCGAAAGTTCTTGGATTTATTTGTTAGTGAGTCCTGGGGACATGTGCGCCATTGAATTGGCATTGGACTTAAAAATGTGGTGTTTCCAATCAAATTCCATAACATAGCCGAAATTAATATTTACTTATAATGAACGAGCGGGCTTCGCCCCCATTTTCTAATTTTTTTTTAAAACCTGCTGCTAACAATAACAAGCGCAACAAAAAATAATAAGTGAAATAAGTCCAGCCGTTTACGCGTGATGCCGTGACCAAGATAAAAATACATTCATATTTAGATAAAGATGATGATCCAGTAGAAAATAATATAGATAGAATATAGATAGTGCCATTTACGAAGACGCGCGTACCTATTTGTCAAAATTAGACATTATGACACTGTAATAAGAACCACGGCACGCGTCATCATGCATGACTCGATCTATAGCCGCGTATAATCTCACCTATCGTTAGTTTCATCGCATCCATAAAACCCAAAATTATGGAGAATATGGGAGTGTCTAAGAGCTACCACTTTAGGGAAATCAGTTGTTCCACTCGTACTGATCAGCCAGCAGTAGATCTTTTCCGTATCAAAGGTGGCAACTCTGGAACGCAAAAAAAACATTTCTATTTTATTTAGCTTTGTTTCATACAATGTATCACAGAATTAACTAGGAATATTTCGTTGAATGATTGAGAAAGTTTAAATGAACGCCCCTGCAAAGATTTCTCGCTTAAAACGTTCATTCTAGTATAGTAGATGATGTCATATCTTTGATGCATGCAGATTTAGTAAAACATTACATGGACAACCATTACCTAAGAGTATACATAAGCAAGCTATAGAGCGCGCGCATCGCTCTTCGCCCATTGTGCATAGCATAAGCAAATGTTCTGTACGTGATCGGTGCGCTGACTAGTGACGTGTAATGATTAACGTCTTTGCGTCAATAAAAACAGACCATAATTACTTAAAAATCGATAAATAACGGAGAGACGATCAGCGCGTGGGACTGTGCGTGACTGATGACGTCGCTCTTGAAATTTTGAGACTGTTCATACTTGTGTTTACTGCTTACAGTTCATACTTGGTAACGCGCGCTCTATAGCTTGCTTATGTATACTCTAAGACCATTACACGTTCGTGGTCGTAAAGTTCGTGTTATCTCTCTCGTGTGGGAGCTGTCGCCGTTTACTTACAAGGCGTGAGTATTTCTCACGAATGATGTACACGTAACGAAAAAACATGTCTCAAAAGTTTGAGTCAAAATATTGTAACAAAATGATGAAACTTCTTGCAAGATATTTGTGAAGGGATGAAGAAAATATATTCCTCATTAAAATATATTTATTTTATTAGCAGTACGGCTGCTCACCGAATCTAAGATTAATTAAAAGCGAAAAAGTTTTTCGGGTGCGCCGGCGGGATTCGAACCCACGTCTCCCGGGTATGCGCCCCAACGGGTGTTCTACCAATTGAACCACGTCGCATCCAACCGACTCCCCCGAAATTCTTAATCGCTTACATACGCCAACAGTGGCGTGTGGTAACATCCATCGCAACTATTAGAAGCTACGACTCCTACGTTCCAAATTACATTGGAAATGCGTAAGAAATTATGTACCACATCTATTTATTCAAATATATTTATTTTATTAGCAGTACGGCTGCTCACCGAATCTAAGATTATTTAAAAGCAAAAAAGTTTTTCGGGTGCGCCGGCGGGATTCGAACCCACGTCTCCCGGGTATGCGCCCCAACGGGTGTTCTACCAATTGAACCACGTCGCATCCAACCGACTCCCCCGAAATTCTTAATCGCTTACATACGCCAACAGTGGCGTGTGGTAACATCCATCGCAACTATTAGAAGCTACGACTCCTACGTTCCAAATTACATTGGAAATGCGTAAGAAATGATGTACCACATCTATTTATTCAAATATATTTATTTTATTAGCAGTACGGCTGCTCACCGAATCTAAGATTATTTAAAAGCGAAAAAAACCCCGGGAGACGTGGAATTGAATCCCGCCGGCGCACCCGAAAAACTTTTTCGCTTTTAAATAATCTTATTCCTCATTAAGTTTAGATGTCACAAAGACCGAAAATACTTCTTATAATTGTGTAACGTTTCAAGTTGTCACTATCATGATTTACTCTTCCATATAAAATCTTTGTGTCTCAACGGGTACCAACGACTTTGCCGCTTCAAAAAATACTACTTGACGTATGTCTAACGTTCTAATTTTCAGTAATTAGCACCTTCGTATAATCTGGTTTAAGGTTCAAGGTTGCTTGCATCCTGATTTCTTTAAAATATATTAGGTTTCACGCAAAAAACAAAATGTCTCACCTTTTTTTACTTTTTACTCACGTACTCTTCAGTCACACCATTTGACACAAATTTCTTAATTTTCTGAACGAATCTGTACGCTTAGTATAAGTTTTCCTTCACTTCAATACTTCTCGATCGCGTTTACGTAAAAATTTCAATTCTATGGAAACATGGACGCGCGGCCGCGGAGCGCTGTCTATGTTTCCCTAGTAATTGATTTTTTTACGTAAACGCGATCGAGAAGTATTTTGGTGAAGTCAAACTTATACTAAGCGTACTGTATCATTTTGTACTGGCAACACAACATGTTTTTATAATTTCCTTATGCCCCGCACCTTCACCTTTATTAAAGCACTCAATGCACACTCATCTTTAAGTAGTTTACTATTTCGTTACTTTGTAAACTATTTCGTGAAGATATTTCATACCAACTTTTTCGTTACGTGTACATCATTCGTGAGAAATACTCGCGTATGTAAAGCCAAAATACACATTTCTTTATGTTTTTCAAACCCGGACTCATTGGTTACAGAAAAAATGTTTGAGGTCTAAATAAGTCTCGAATGCACTGGGTACATATTGGATACATATTTATAGATAAAATTTTCAGATAGGTACGAGGGAGAGGAATGATTAAATAACACATTAAAAAGGAGACACAGGATGTGAATGTCTCTCCGCCGTCTAATAGGCAGCCAGTGAAGCTCGTACTTTCGCACGCCAAACACATATCGAATGCACACATTTTGTAGTCGTTCAAGCTTGTCAAGCAGTTCCTCCCTCAAGTCAAGAAACGCAATATCACCATAATACAAAAGGGGCAAAAGCAGAGAACGGGCAATGGTAAGTTTTGTATGCATAGGAAAAAAGTTTTGCAGGCGTCTCAAGGAGTGAAGGGAGTGTAGGCAAAGAGTCTACGACTATCTAATTAAAATTTAATTTACGTGAGCTGTCCAAGAGAGTGTCTTAATATATTATATACTAGCTTTTGCCCGCGACTCCGTCCGCGTGGAATTAGTAATTTGGGCAGCTTATTTTTTTATCCAATTTGCTTTTTCATCAATTATGGCTCTCCTTAGATCCTTCCGCAAGAAGTGAAACTTCATAATAAACCAACCCGCTCCCAATCCGCCCCAACCCGCTCTCAACCCGCCCCCAACCCGCTCCCAACCTGCTCTCAACCCGCCCCCAACCCGCTCCCAACCCACCCCCAACCCGCTCCTAACCCGCCCCCAACCCACTCCCAACCCGCCCCCAACTCGCTCTCAACCCACCCCCAACCCGCTCCTAACCCGCCCCCAACCCGCTCCCAACTCGCCCCCAACCCGCTCCCAACCCGCTCCTAACCCGCCCCCCACCCGCTCCCAACCCGCCCCAACCCGCTCTCAACCCGCCCCCCCAACCGCTCCCAACCCGCCCTATCTAACTGGGCTATCTAACACTGAAAGAATTTTCCAAATCGGAGCAGCAGTTCCCGAGATATAGACGTTTTACTTCCAAAACCCCAGATTTGGAAACATTCTTCCGCTCCGCTCCGCTCCTATTGGTGTTAGCGTGATAATATATAACCTATAGCCTTCCTCGATAAATGTGCTATCTAACACTGAAAGAATTATTCAAATCGGAGCAGTAGTTCCTGAGATTAGCGCGTTCAAACAAAAAACCTGTTCGATAAATTCTTAAAATAGACGTATCTTTCTTATTTGTGAACCGATTCAAATGAAACAAACACTAAATGTTAATCCAAGAAAATACCAACATATCAGTGAAAACCGCATCCTTCTAGGTTAAGCCGTTTCTGAGATTAGCGCGCACAAACGCACAGACAAACAGACAAACAGACAAACAGACAATAATTCTAAAAATCATTGTTTTGGGTTCTATTGCGCTAATAAATAGCCCTAGTGACAGTTTTTCTCAAATATCTTCAATGTACAGACACCGACTTGTTACAGATTTATTATATGTATAGATTTTAGTTGTCGATACCGAACTACGGTATTACAAGTAAATAGTAGGTTTTTAGTTAAGTACTGAAAGTAATATCGTTATAGACATTAGTTTTTCTTTCCCTAAAATTTTTATACCTATTAATAAATTGTCATGAGATTTACCTAAGGGCTGAAAAGATGTCAACAATTCTGTAGCTATTTTTTCTTTAACCATAGGTCAGAAGCAAGGTCGAAGCTAAGAGTATGTTACACATTTACCGACCAATGACTACAACACAAAAAAAAACACATGCTCTTATTCTTGGCAAAGTTATGAAGGTTCTAAGTAACTAGGTACTGAAATTTGAAATTGATTCGATCTCACTTGCACTGTAAAAGAGTTCAGGTTTGGTTGGGCTGATTCGATCTCAACCGCACCAGCTAAAAGTCGTTCAAGTTGAGCCCCGCAGCGAACGTGTTAACTATAATCTCAGTCCAAAAGTATCTCAAATGCTTTTGACAGATAAGAATCTAGTCATCAAAACCGCATATAAAATAGGATTCAAGACTTTATTTGGCATTAATCTGTTGGTTTGTTCCTCCGAATGTAAAATAATAGAAAAATAAATACCTAAATTCTTCTTCCGGCTGGACTTCGTAGGATTCCATGAATTTCTCCAGATTACACTCTCCACCTCCAAATGTGACGATCTTGGTACCCAGACCCAAGTCCTGGACTGCTTTGTGATACACTTCATACATATCGTATTCACAAAAGGCTATCTTGGGTTCAACAATTTTGAAAAGCAGCTTTATTTCATCTAAAATAAATCGGTATCCGGTATTTTTAAACAAAATCCTGTAATATTAACTATACGATCAACAAAAAGATCAAAACCGAGATTATACCGGAAATAATCCACAAGACCATCTTTCAACTTCATTTGATTTCATCCTGTTTTTGGACTTTGTTAAAGCAAAGCTTCTTATTATAAGAATCTTTGCTTAAAATTGGAACTCATCAAATTGAAGGTCTTATGATACTAAAGGCTGATATATGACAATCCCCAGATAAAAATATCCGTCAGTTAAAACTATCGCTTTCCTTTTCTGAAGTCATAGGAAAAACCGGCCAAGAGCGTGTCGGACACGCACAAGGTAGGGTTCCGTAGCCATTACAATAAAATCAAGTAATATTTTTCTAAGGATTTCGTATTTGTACGGAATCATCCAAGTTTAGGTATGTTTTATACCTTAGGCTACTATTTACTCTTAAACTACAAATAATTTCCAAGCAATTTTAGCCGCTATAATTTTCCTAGTAAATTTGATGCATTTACTTCCATTCTGTATTTTTTCAAATTTTTCCACCTAACAGTTTAGATTTTAGAGGGGGGGGGGGGAAGTTCGATTTTAATGAAAATTTTCACTTTAAAGTTGAATATTTCGCAAATAGATCGCTGAATAGAAAAAATATGTTAGTAACCCCGCAATGGTTTTAAAAGACCTATCCAACAATACCCCACACTATAGGAATAGTCGAGAAAAAAAAAATCACCCCCCTTTACGTGTATGGGAGGTACCCTAAAAAAAATTATTTTTTATTTTTTATTTTACCACATTGTTGGCGTGACAGATATGTATATTCATGCCAAGTTACAGCTTTCTAGTACTAACGATCTCTGAGCTTAGCCGCGGACAGACAGACAGACGGACAGACATGGCGAAACTTTAAGGGTTTCTAGTTGACTACAGAACCCTAAAAAGGACAGAACTTACATTTATCTTACAGTTACTTTTATCTAGTCGTCTTTTCTGTAAACTTTGAAAACTGAACTTACTAAACTTAAAGTGTGGATCAACCCCTGCCATAGGTAGACCGTTCATTAAAGCTGCATAGAAAGGAATCAGCATATCGAGGTGGTTTCTGCCACCCAGCACGAGCACATCTCCTGGCTGCAGCCCCATGCTCCTGAAGCATTGTGCTAGACGAATCGTTCGGGATAGCACGGACTTTCTCGTCTCTTGCTCTCCTGTTGCCGCATCTATCTGATTGATAAACAGTTTATCTAAAGTTACTCAAAAGATATAGTGGAGATGTTGAAGAAATAAATCGCGTGTTAGGATCGAACCTTTGAATTTACAGTGGTTGACGGATTCGCATAATTTCTAGTGTCGCTTTACCAACCTTCCTATCTTCTGTCCATGGTTCAGCAAATCTCATAAGTAAAATTTTAATGGCATTCCCTTCAAACTTTGAGATTGCTGTCTTGGAAGAAGCTAGAAACGCTTTCTTAATTGCAGCTCAATCATTCTTAAATGAGCTGGAACGCTGCAAAATTACTTGTGACAATCTTTTGAGCTGTATTACAGGTTCGGCGCGTACCAGGCTATTTGGAAACGTACGAGACCGGATACTAGTTTCACGTCTACCCTTCGTCAAATACAGGAACATTTCTTGAGCCTGACACGCTCCGAATTGCAACCTGTCTACGGCTCAGGGTTCCGGTCTGCGCTCCTCACAAGTGTCCCTGTGGCAGTGACATCGACCGGCTAGGACATCACGGACTCTCTTGTCAAAAGAAAGCGGACCGCGTCTCGAGACATGCTGCACTAAACGATAACATGCGCCGGTCCCTTGCCACCGTCAACATGCCAAGTTTACTTGAGCCAGCCGGTACCTATTGCAAGAGACGATGGTAAGACACCAGATGGTATGAGTTTGATTCTATGGAAGATGGGTCGGGTGCTAGTATGGGATGAAACTTATTCAAACACAGTGCAGGTTCTGAAGTGGCTGAAAAAGCGAAAGCAAGCAAACACAGGGGTCTGGGCTCCGAATATAACTTTGTCCCATTGGGTGTCGACGAGACCCTTGGCGCTATGAGGCTATTTAAGGAAATAACAAAAAGGTTAGTCGACGACACAGGAGGCCGAAGAGCTGGCAGCTACCTCGGACAAAGAATTAGTTTAGCTATTCAAAGGGGGATCTCTGCTAGTATTTTCAAAACCTTGACTAAAGGGACTCCATTTCATAATATTTTTACGTTTTAGGTATGATAATTGAAAAAAAAATGAAAATGTGTATTGGTTTAAAGAAATAGTTTTAACAAAACAGGGTTGGGATCTCCTTTTCAAAAACAATGCTTGTGCCAGGAGACCCCGCTCCTCCACTCAGAGTATTCATAATGAGTATAAATCAATTAACTAACTTAAACTTAAGTTAAATAAGATAACTTAGTGTGTGTGTGTGTGTGTGTGTGTGTGTGTGTGTGTGTGTGTGTGTGTGTGTGTGTGTGTGTGTGTGTTCGCATGCGTAATGCATAACAGACACAGTATATAAAATTTAAATAAAATACTTAATGAATATGAACAGGCATTATATACATCTGCCGAACAGTTGAAAAAAAAATATTGAATCAGGAAAAAAAAATTGAACAACTTCAGAAAACTTACTTGGAAGATGTCATTTGGTCGATTCTGCATGTATTTGAAGAAATAATGGCCAACATGGTTGTCATCGCATCTTTCCAAATATGTCATTTTTCCAACAAAAATTATCCACGTATTCACGTATTAGTTTGTATTAGACAGTGGATAAATATCGCCACGTCTGCGATGGCTGGCAACAATCACTCGAATAAGATAATTTAACTGTGAGGGAAGACAATATAAAGGTTCGTACATTATTTACATATTATTTGAAGCGTGTTAAGATTATTATTTAGTTTTATTATCACCCGACTGTAGAAGGAGGGTAATGTTTTCGAGCGCATGTATTTATGTACCTATGTATCATTCTTTGGCACACCCTGGAGCCTAAACGGCTCAATGGATTTTAAAGTGTGAGGTGTCATTAGATTCGTGTCAGTTCCGCGATTGACATAAAATATATATTTTCCCGGAATTCCCATGGAAACGGGAATTATAACGGAAAAAATATAACTTTTAGTTTTATATTATAACCACAACATAGAACCATGTAATATCGGTAGTGAAAATAAACGGATCACTCACGTCTTAAAACGAGTTTAACTGGACATGTTTCGGGCTAATCCGTAGCCCTTCCCCTCGGAACGACGAGGACGAGGGTGAGGACGAACTGATGGTTAAGTTTTGATGTCACTTCTCTTTTTACCAATGTACCGGTGGACGAGACTTTAAGAATTATATCTGACCTGTTGTGTGTCACTGATTTACCTACTGTGTACATGGAGGGAATTGAGTTGTGTTTAAGAAGCGGTTATTTGGTTTGGCGTGGTGATTATTATTTGCAAGTTGATGGAGTGGCTATGGGTTCACCGATTGCTCCAGCTGCCGCCAATATTTTTATGGAGTGGTTGGAGGGTAAAGCTTTAAACAACTCTCCCGTGGTTCCTAGATATTGGTGGCGGTTTGTGACATTTTTGCGATTGTGTCTGGAGATGACTTGTCACGGTTTTCTGACTACCTCAACACGTTGCACGATAAGATTAAGTTCACGGTAGAGAGAGAGAGTGATGGACGGTTGCCATTTTTGGATGTTTTGGTGATGCGGAGACCCTGTGGGAGATTGGAAACTACAGTTTACCGTAAGCCAACTCATACGGATCGATATTTGAGGGCGGATTCACACCATCATCCGTGTCAATTATCTTCTGTGCCAAGAACGTTGATAGATCGAGCCTTAAGTGTTTGTGATCCACAATTTGTGGATTGCGAACTGAGTCACGTAAAACGTGTGTTGGAGAGCAATGGGTACAACTGGAGGCAGAGTAACCGGTTCCTGAACTACTACTTTCCGTTTATAAAGGGGGTAACGGATAAAATCGGGCAATTATTACGCCGAAGATACAGCATCAAGTCGATTTACCGTCCTCATATGCAGCTCAGGTAGTTGGTACGTTCACCGAAGGATAAGGAGCTCTTTAGTGGTCCCGGAGTATATAAAATTCCATGTTCCTGTGGCAAGGATTATATCGATCGGAGAAACTGGACGTAATGTTTCCACAAGGTTATCGGAGCACATACGCAGTATGAAAAAGCAAGACGGCAAGGGGTCAGCGGTGGCCGAACACTCAATGGACTCGGGCTCGACGCACTACATCCGGTTTGATAAGGCTTCCGTACTTGCGAGAGAAAACTTTTTCATTCCGCGGAAGGTGCGTGAAGCTATCGAGATTGGTCGTCATCCAAATTTTAACCGGGATAGTGGTTGGTCAGTGCCCCCGAGTTGGAAAACAGTGTTGAATGTTCGTACTGCGTCAACGGTGAGTGTGAGCGAACCTATACAAAGTATGATGTTGTTAGTGTTGTGTGCTACCCTACATTTGACAATGACAATAAAAGTGTTGATGAAAACGGCGGTAGTTGTGTGTCGCTGTCAGTTGCGTCGAGTAGCCGCGCGACCAGGGCGGTAGCACGCAGTGCACGTTTGGCAGCCGCCGTGACGTGCGACTCCGAGAGGAAGGCCTACGGATTAGCCCGAAACATGTCGAGTTAAACTCGTTTAAAGACGTGAGTGATCCGTTTATTTTCACTATGAGTGCGTCTCACGGTAGTTTCATGTTTAACATGTAATATCGGGATTATTGAACTATTAGTTGATGATATTAAGAACCTGGTTTCAGCAAAATACAGCTAAAGACACGTAGAATTACGTACTAATAATAACTCATATTTTGGAAAAATTTAACATAGAACCTTGTTATATTGGGGCAGCGATTTGTATATTATATGGCCGCAAGGCCGGCATCATGCTGGGTTTGACCATTTCTTGATAATTTGGTACCTACTACAATTGCTTACCAACAATATTTCTCATTATGCTATGGAAGCAAACGGATAATCTTATATCTCTTAACATTGTTAATAAATCGTTAAATAACCACGTATGGCCCCAGAAACTGGTTCGTCCACGGTAATTGTTATCTGCTGAAAGAGATGGTCCGTTATGCGTTTGCGCATCCGACCGCAACCTCAGTTCACGTTCGCTCCTCCACACCGCATAGTTTAGTTCAGTACGCTTAGTATAAGTTTTACTTCACCGAAATACTTCTCGATCTCGTTTACGTAAAAAAAAACAATTACTAGGGAACCATGGACAGCGCTACCGCGGCCGCGCGTCCATGTTTCCATAGAATTGAAATTTTTACGTAAACGCGACCGAGAAGTATTTTGGTGAAGTAAAACTTATACTAAGCGTACTGTTACCACCTACATGTAATGGCATAAACGATGAAACAGTCAACGCATTTGTATTGTCAAATTTCGTTCTTATTGAAGCTATCAGTGAAGTAATAGTCCTACATATACCAATATATTATAACACAATTACTGCTACTAATTTTTAGGGTTCCGTAGTCAACTAGGAACCCTTATAGTTTCGCCATGTCTGTCCGTATGTCTGTCTGTCTGTCCGCGGCTAAGCTCAGAGACTGTTAGTACTAGAAAGCTGTAATTTGGCATCAATATATATATCAGTCACGCCGACAGATTGAATAAAAAAAAGTAAAAAAAATTTTTTTAGGGCACCTCCCATAGACGTAAAGTGGGGGTGATTTTTTTTTCTTGGCTAACCCTATAGTGTGGGGTATCGTTGGATAGGTCTTTTAAAATCATTGCGGGGTTGCTAACATGTTTTTTCTATTCAGTGATCTGTTTGCGAAATATTCAACTTTAAAGTGAAAATTTTCATTAAAATCGGCCGTCCCCCCCCCCCTCTAAAATCTAAACTGTTGGGTGGAAAAATTTGAAAAAATTCAGAAGGGTAGTAAATATATCAAATTTACTAGTGTCAATAATGGCCACGCTCGTAACCAGCGTGACGATCGCGGTGGTAGAACGGCGCCATTATTTTCAACTGTCATGGCTTCGTTCTCCGTGCGCGTTCGCAAGAGGGCGTGAGTGTGGCGCTAGCAGCGTCTGTCTACATTCCCGCTAAAAGGAACCAATCGGCGTCGTTCGTCTTGCAAGTTTTCTGCAACGTGATTGGCCAGACATTATCATCCAATGAGAGCTTAAACCGTGTTGGCGGGAAGCCGACACTTCTTGTTTGGAACATGAGGCGGCAGCGTCATTCCGTTTTGCGTTTTTGACAAAAAATTAACTATTTCAAGTGCAGTGCATATTTTTAGTGTGGTGTTATAAAGATAAGTACTTATTTACTATTTAAGACTTTAAAATCTATTGTGCGTTAGGAGGCTAAAGTTCTAGCTTTTCGGTTGATAATTTAAATTAACGATGTTTGTTGTTCTTTGCGCAATATCAGTTGCTATATTTCAAATAATAAAATTAGTTGTTTCTACCTTACATGTACTAGTTTTGTAAAACGAAATTTGGTGATTTAAATACGCTGAATAGCTTTTAATACTAGTTGAATGCTTGCTTAGTTATGCAATTAACATTTCCTTTAAACAATAAGATATCTGTGAATTGTGTAAACCCCTTGAAGAGTTATGCTTTTGGGGTTCGTTAATTTACAATTCATATGAACATATTCAATGATCGGTTGGTTTACAGTAATCATGTTTTCTTTTAGTAGTTAGTGAATAATTAAAGTTTGCTTAAAGAGTTAATGGAGAATTTAATTATTTTAATAACAGTCGTGTTAGCTATTGTTCTATAGTAGGTATATTGGAATTAAACACATTAGTTAACTTACTTCAAGGTTTTGTGCTATTAGTAACCTAATTACGTTTACGTTTAGAATTTAATTAATTTGATTATCGTCATGACTGTTTTTGTTGAGTGGTATCCTTAAATAAATCACATTGGTATACTGGCCTCATGATTTTATTTTAATAATAACTTGGTCCTAATACTTGGTTTTAACACTAGGAAAATTATAGCGGCTAAGATTGCTTGGAAATAATTTGTAGTTTAAGAGTAAATAGTAGCCTAAGGTATAAAACATACCTAAACTTGGATAATTCCGTACACATACGAAATCCTTAGAAAAATATTACTTGATTTTTTCGTAATGGCTACGGGACCCTACCTTGGGCGTGTCCGACACGCTCTTGGCCGGTTTTTAATTATGTTATATGTACAGTCAAGGACTTTAATTCATGAGCCACCATGGAACCTTTTCAAAGGAAAAGTCATTAAGATTTTCCTTGTTAATTAATGCGATGTCACTTTGACGTTTACTGTGAAATGGTTCCATGGAGGCTCATGAATTAAAGTCCTTGACCGTATTAGGTACTCATATTAGGCACGTATCTTTTCTGTTATTTGCTTACTACGACCAAACAACAGGTAGGTACCAACTGCCACCAGAAGCATTCGAAGGTCACATTGAACAGTTAAATGATTTAATGTTAATAGTTTCATAGATAATCACACTGATTGTTCAGCTGACAATCGACACGTATTAGTGTGTCTAACTTACCTACTATATGCTTAGTATAAGTTTTACTTCACCAAATACTTCTCGATCGCGTTTACGTAAAAAACCGAGTGTGCTTGAGACCACACGACTGAAGTAAAACTTCTTCAGCTCCATCTATATGACACATACCTATACAGGGTATTTTTTTAATCAGTGCACAGATTTTGATACGTGATTCAGTATCGTTAATAGATCACGATTGATCACGATTATCTATTCAAGATTTTTTTTTACATTTTGAAATTTGGGTTGTTCATAGTAATTCGTCCAATAAATTGGTCGAGTTCCTATAAAAATACAAAAAATAAGTGATAAAAATTATAACGAAAACTACTGAAATTTGTAATTTTAACGAGAGAGAGAGAGATAGATGTTTATTTACACATATTCGATACACAGGAAATACAGTTGACAGGAAAAGATACAAAAAAAATCATCGAATAGTATAAACTTGGATGTAACGACACTGTATCACATATTAAAATTTGTGCACTTATTAAAAAATTGCCATGTAAGTATTACATCAAATAGATGGAGCCGAAGAAGTTTTACTTCAGTCGTGTGGTCTAAGGCACACTCGGTTTTTTCGTCTGCAATAATAAAATAAGTAGTTTTCGTACAAACGCTTCAAAAAAAAAACAAAAATTAAACCAGGCGGTCACCCATCCAAGTACTGGCCGCGCCTGACGTTGCTTAACCTCGGTGATCGGATGAGAACCGGTGTGTGTCAGTATCTTGAAAACGGTGCATCCTACGGCAAAATCAATGAAATTTTCATCCCCCTTTAATACCCCCGCAACCCTCCCGCACCCTCTCAACACCCCCCCCCCCCCCCACCACCCGTCCCCTCACCCCCTCACCAACCACCACCCCCTCACCCGGGTCACTAAATTTTTAACTAGCTTATCACCAGATGTCAAGTCAATTTTGTTATTCATTGAAGTTATACATTTCGGAGATGAATTTGTGGATTAAGATGGTTGTCGTCCGCCATTATGAAATGTACTTAGGTAGAATCAGTGCGCACAACCGGCGCGGTCGGTAGTCGAATGGCAAGTGTCCGTGGAAAAGACACCCCTCTCTAACTGACCGAACTACTGACTCAAGGAAAACGTCACTATCAATAATTCATTCATTCGTTCCGAAACTGACATTTGACATTTGATTTTATTGACAAGTTGTAAATGTACCCACACTCACCGACAGATTGCGCTGGCTTGTAGTTAAGAGGGTACGATGGCTGAGAGACTTTTGAGAAATAGGTATTTTAATGAAATGTCGCTGTCTCGCCCGAACCCCTCCGTCTCAGTACAGCGAGAGCGGGACAACTGCAGCTCAGACCGTTAATAGGCGCGTAAAATTGATCTAAACAGCATTTCGTAATCCCCTGTTTTCTTCTCGAAAACTAGACCAATAAATTTATTTTTTTCAAAAATAATTAGAGGACAGACTTAGCTATGCCTCTATGTTTTCCTTTTTTTGTTTATGTGAGGGATTCTTTTCTGATGAGTGTCTGAAAATGACGTTGAAATTGGGCAATTTTTTCAGTTTTGGAAAGCTCATATTTCTTATGTTAATTGAAATATGGAAAAAAACGAAACATAGGGGCATAGCTATGGTAGATACAGATTACACAGTAAATAAAATTTGGCTCTTAATCCATTATCCAGGCAGGAAACAGGGGATTACGTTTGTATGGAGAAATGGTGCGCATCGTATCCTCTTAAACAACTGTCATACCCTCACATACATAATTTGAATTTTGCCATAAAATGTCCACATGTCCACCATTTACTACGACAAAAAACTTAAGATCGTGTGTCAAACCATTGTATGCTACTTTAGTGGTGAAACACCCTAGAGGCTTAATTTTGTGTCCATTTTATAACTAAATAAAATAAATATCACGGGACAATTCACACAAATTGACCCAGTCCCAAAGTAAGCTAGGAAAGTTTGTGTTATGGGTTTAGGCAACGGATAAACATACTTATATAGATAGATATATACCTAAATACATATTAAACACCCAAGACCCGAGAACAAACATTCGTATTTTTCATACAAATATCTGCCCCGACACGGGAATCGAACCCGGGACCTCAAGCTTCATAGTCAGGTTCTCTAACCACTAGGCCATCTGGTCGTCTTTTAAAAGCACATACGTATGTTACATTTAAATAATTGCTCGTGAGCGAAATGTGACAAATATAACTCTTTTGAAATAACATTGGTACCTGACCCAGAATCGATTTCCATTTTTAGTTTTGTGTTACAATTTACTAAGATTGTTACGAAATAAGTTTCGTTGTCTACACGCCTCAAGTTAAAAAGCTGGCACTCCTTACAAGCGCGGCAATCTACTGCCGCAGATGCCTCGTCTGAACTCAAATCCGTTTCCAAGTTGATGTTCTTGACAGGTTTTTCTTTTGTATTGCACATTTTCTTGAAATGGCCTTTTCCCTTGCACCTTTGGCAGCGATAATTCTTATAGCGGCACCTCTTCGTTGCATGACCAATTGCTCGAACTTGAAAACGCAACAGAAGGCATTAATTGGAATATAATAGGTCTTGCTGAGGCCAAAAGAGAGAGAGAAGAGATGGAGTAGAATGGCAAAAAAGTGGAAGGATAATAAATTATCGAACTTCATGGCTACTTGGAAAGAGTCGCCGTCCTAAAGTTTCGCACGACGCTAACACAGAGTTCTATTATACAAGCTTATGCAGCAACATTTACTTATAGCGACGACGAGACAGACAGACGGACAAAAAGACTTTAATGATCTTTTAAATAAGGCTTGCGATGATCATCGAGGAACTTGAAACCTAGTTCTCAGTGATTTCAACGCTACAGTAGGACCAAGACAAGAACTGGACTACGCAGAGATATTAGGACCATACGGGTTAGAAAACTGAAATATGTACTCGAGTACTCGTTTAATTCAGTTTGCATTTGGATAAAGCCTCAAAGTATATTAGTTTTTTTTTTCATAAAACATCGCAACGATGTTGAACATGGGCGTCTCAAGACATTTTTTCCTGGACGACGACCGTGACGTTAAAAATAGCATAGCAAGTTTTTATCTTATTTCTCTTTATAACATGTAGAATCCTAACCATGTAGAGACCTATGACAGCTTTTGTAAGGTTTGCCAAAAAAAAGTTAAAAGTAAAACTAGCGATAAAGTGCAGCAATTGCATTTGAAAAGATACTCAAATGCGGCAATATATTTGCGGTATTTGAGCACTTGAGCACTTGAGATACGTTTATATTTGCATATCTTTCTTTACAGTATGGTGACCGTACTGTTACAACCAAATAATTTAATTTTGACCATTGTTGTGATTAAAAACAATGCTTAATTAAGTCATATCACTTATAATTACATCTCCGATTTCACCATTAGATAGATGTAGGGGATACGATGTTCGCCGGGTCAGCTAATTTTATCAATATAAAATAAAACAAAAACTTAATTACTAAAAGCATTTATTAACACGTCATCATTCGTGCTTTCAAACGAATTATTGAAAGGCATCGACCATTTTCCTATTCTCTAGTAATAGTAAGTGCAACTTCCTTAAGTTTAGCTCTTGCGATCTTACCAGTAGACGTCACTGGGAGAGCATCCATGAACACAACACCACCATGCAAGTGCTTATGCACTGACATCTGACCTGGAAAAAAATCAAAAATAAATGCTACTCGTCCCTTCGATATCACCACGATTCTTTGATCTATCTTCGATCTTCGATCTATCCACCAGAGATGGGCTACAGTATGTTGCTACGGTTGCGTTTGATATCTACCAATCAATTTATCAATTCAAATCAGTACTTTCTAAATTACTATGGCTATTAGATAGAGGGTTATATAAATATTGTATGAAATTAATTTATAGTTACAAACAACAGATAAATAGGTACAATTGAAATAAATAATAAAAAATAGATAGATGTTTTTATTCCGTTAAAGAATATGTAAGTGGTAAATAGTACCTATGGTAGACGACAGTAAACTTTATAAATTAATGCGATCGCTATTTACTGCCCACCACGAGAAATTATCATTTGGCATTGTTACCTGACTTTATCGGAATCATTGTCCAAATGTTCAAAACAACATTTTTTCATGATTAAATTTGAATTCAGCTCTTTCACTTTAATGAACAACAACACTATTATCACACAAAAATATTTTTATACTTAGGTACTCAAAAACACCACTCTGATCCGTATAAAAGCAAAAATTAACTAAGAGTTTAGTGGTTCAACTTACGGCCTCTCACGTGTGTGGGTTCAAGCCCGGGCTACCTTTGAGTTTTTAAAAATTTATGTGCAAAATTTCATTTTAAATTTACCATGAGCTTTACGGTGAAGGAAAACATCATGAGGAAACCTGTGAAGAAATCAAATGGTGGGAACTCCCAACACAATCCGCACTGGGCCTGCATGGGAACTATTGCCCAAGCCCTCTCATTCAGAGAGGAGGCCTGTGCCCTGCAGTGGGACGTATATAGGCTGGGATGATGATGATGATGAAAACAGGGTCTGACATGCTCGTAGGGCGGTAGTGGCGACTTGCGCGTGAATCAGCTGTAAACGAAGCATCACGGAAATCCCCGAAACTGTGATCGGTTTGGCCGATTAGTCGGCCGACTAGTCGGCTACTTTACAACCGACTAATCGGCTAGTTGGCTAGTCGGCCAATGTCATGATCGGCACATCTCTACTCGTAATGTTGTATACGTACTAGCAACGAGGTCCTTTATTTCCTGGGCAGTAACCTTTGATCCTGGCTTCCGCACTACGCACGCCACCACACGCTCCCCGTCGTCTGGATGTGGCACACCTATCACACACACGTCCGCAACTCCTTCATGCGTCAATATGATCTCTTCCAATTCTGGAGGGATGACCTGCAGAATTAATGAAAAAACTACAGATCAATCTGTTAATTTTAGCTTAAGATTCATTATTTTGTTCTGGACACATTTTTATAGGAATGGCAGAAGATTCTTATATAACTTTTAGCTATCTAGTAGAAATGCATGACCTCTACTAAATAACCGAAAACGCCATAAAAATCTACAGCCAATTCTTAAAAAATGTAACTGTGAAAGTAATGAGGTGGAAACGATCAAATAATGACCCTTAAACTGTCCTTTTTTGATACCAGTGTTATCACTAAACGAAACGAAACGATTGGTAGCAGTTAGATTTGAACTTTGACTTATTTTAGACTTAATAGTAATTATTTTAGAGTGTATATTTCTGTATCCAGTTCGAGCATAGAATTAAAGTTACTTAGTGTATTATCAAGTCTTGTTCTAACACTACATTGTTCTTGTCCTTCTCTACGTTAAGAAATCGTCGGGTGAGACCACGAAACTTTTTAACCACCATATCTTTTGCGACGGTGTAGGTAAGTACTTCCGTTTGGCTAATTATTTTTCCCAAACTGATTCATTTGGCAAATGAAATGTTTAATTTCCCAAAGTTTATTTTTTCTGAAACTGTAAACTATTCAGGATATATTTCAGGACTATTCTGTAGGTTAGGTTAGGTTAGGTTAGGTTAGCTTTGTTTTATAACAATCCTGAAAATTTTACAGTTTCAGAAAAAATAAACATTTGGGAAATGAAACATTTGCAAAATGAATCAGTTTGGGAAAAATAATTTGCAAAACATTAGTAAACCATATATTTCATGTTACCTACGCTCTAAAATAATGTCTTAATATTATTTTTATTTTTTAAAATTTGCAGCGTCCATCATCATCGTCATTTCAGCCGAAAGATGTCCACTGCTGAACAAAGGCCTCCCCCAAGGCTCAACAAACAGATCGGTCCCAAGCCATCCGTATCCAACGCGTTTCCGAAACCTTAACCAGGTGGTCGCTCCATCTTTTTGGAGGCCTACTTACACTGCGTCTTCCGGTCCGCGGACCCTACTCGAGAACCTTTCGCTCCCATCCAGCCGTCAATTCTATCAATGTGCCCTGTCCACTGCCACTTCATTCTGGCGATTCTTTGGGCTATGTCCGTTGTATGTTGCAGCGTCCATAGATTACAAAATGCTTGCATCCGCGTCCATGGCCCCGTTAAAGAACTCCCTATCCCGTGACCATTTCACAAAATCCGTCGCTATCCTGGTTCATAAACATAAAGGGAGGCTCTATGCAAAAACTTCATTTTCTAGGTACAATGGTTTGGTCTGGGCGTTCAAGATTACCATACCTGGTAATTTCTGTACTTCAACAGCATTTTGAGCCTGTCGACGAAAAAGAAATAATCGTTTTCATCTCTGTAGACCAGATCCCCTGTTTTGTAGTAACCGTCTTCAGAAAATGCTTCCTTTGTTGCTTTGGGATTATTGTAATAGCACTGAAACGTAAATCGTAAATAGGTTCAAAACATAGAATCAAATGAGTTTATAGTAATGACTCTTTGGTCAATTTTATAGTAAACTACTCGGTACTTATAAGAAAACGACTGTAGGTGCTATAATTAAATCGATCATTTACCCGACTACCTACCTAACAATCATAACAATTTTAGAATGTTTCAATAGGCCCTGTCTAATAATTTAAATTTTTATATGTACTATTTAATCTTTTAAGCAACTTCTTTTGCATTTAAAATTTTAAAAATGTAGTTTTTAATGAGATGAGAAGTTTGTAATTATTAAACACAAAAGAAGAATCACGGTAATTACATAGTTTCATTTGATATTCAAAATCCGACGAAACAGAAATCCGAAAAAACAGGAATCCGACAAAACAGGAATCCTACAAAATAGGAATATGACGAATCACGAACAAATCGGGCAACACAAACCTTCCCTGAATAGTCGATAATAGACGCAGCCATTCTGACACGCGTACCTACGTACATTTTCTGCTATTGATTTCTATGTATTTATATGTACCTATAGATAGATTTCAAAGCTCATACCGCCATGGTGGGTCCTTTTGTCCATAATTCCCCAGTCACGTTTGGTTTCTTTATAACCATACCCGATTCAGGATCCACGATCTGTTCAGATAGAATTTTTTAAAACCACCTGATTAGGTAGAAAATAACACGATTTTAAGAAAAGTTACACTGTAAAAGGTTTCATGTAAGAGATTTCTTCGAAGCGATAAGGCTGCCTATTACTATTACTTGATTTCATTTGAGGTGTACAGTAAAAAATCAGTTTATTGCAATTAAAAAAGTTACAAGTTTTGCTTAAATACTTAGTTAATATCTTTTTCACGACACTGCTCGAAAATGTGGCCATAGATAACCTAAATCCAGTACTCAAAACTGCCTATATATGTACATTTAACAGCTGACTCATTTATGGCGCACAAACACGACAACAAAGTTACACTAATCGAAAACAGGACGTATCAGTATATGTATTTCATTATACGATACGACTTTTTGAAAGATAATTTCTGAATTTCATTCCTGGCGTGCTGAAACGACATTATTGGACCAATCAACAGTAATCGTCTGCTGCATGCGATGGATGGATGGATGAATGGATGGACGGACGGACGGACGGACGGACGGACGGACGGACGGACGGACGGACGGACGGACGGACGGACGGACGGACGGACAGACGGACTGGATGGACGGATGGACGGGATGGACGGGATGGACGGGATGGACGGGATAGACAGAATGGACGGATGGACAGATGGACGGGATGGTCAGGATGGATGGATGGACGGATGGACGGGATGGACGGGATGGACGGAATGGACGGGATGGATGGACGGATGGACGGATGGACGGAATGGACGGGATAGACGGGTTGGACGGGATAGACGGGTTGGACGGGATGGACGGGATGGACGGGATGGACGGGACGGACGGGTTGGACGCGATGGACAGGATGGACGGGATGGACGGGACGGATGGACGGGATGGACGGAATGGACGGGATGGACAGAATGGACGGATGGGCAGATGGACGGGATGGACAGGATTGACGGATGGACGGATGGACGGGATGGACGGGATGGACGGAATGGACGGATGGACGGGATGGATGGAATGGACGGATGGACGGGATGGATGGACGGAATGGACGGGATGGACGGGATGGACAGAATGGACGGATGGGCACATGGACAGGATGGACAGGATGGATGGGATGGACGGGATGGACGGGACGGATGGACGGATGGACGGGATGGACGGGATGGACGGGATGGATGGATGGACGGGATAGACGGGATAGATGGACGGATAGACGGATGGTCGGATGGACGGGATGGACGGGATGGACAGGATGGACGGGATGGACGGGATGGATGGATGGATGATTATGATGATGATGATGATAATGATTTCCTCGCATTAGTCGTGAAAAGCACAATGTTTAGTCTCGGCCAAAAGTGCAATAGATGGACTCGTACTTTCGAGGGCCTCCGCTACGCGTCGGCCCTCAAACAAACTCGTCCATCTATTGCTTACTTTCCAGCCTCTACAACAATGTACTATATTTATTGAATCAGGCGTTACTTTGCGGAGGTCCATATTAATGAACTAAAACAATTACTTTGCTCACCCGCGACCTTACAATAGTTACGTTTATGCAAGAAATGTGCGTTCATGCAGTTCCTCCACCTCCACACTGTACGAACACACAAATCACATAAACCCAACCATCACCACCACCAAGCTACACTGACGCGTTTCGAACTCAACCAGAGCTCATCTTCAGAGTTACCACAACCGTATGCTATGCTACCAACTGTTAAACTAACAAACCAAAACAAATGTTTTAACTTGTCACTGTAACTTCTCAAGTACCCACTTTATTTTTCTTATTCTCAAACTACCCCACAAAAATTAACTTTTATTGACATATTATAAAACTACCTTGAATTTTTTGTTTATTTATTTATAAGGCATATTTAATAATATTTCCTTTACTGCGGCTTGGGTCGAATTTGAACAGTTAGTATTAATTAAATATGCCTTATAAATAAATAAACAAAAAATTCAAGGTAGTTTTATAATATGTCAATAAAAGTTAATTTTTGTGGGGCAGTTTGAGAATAAGAAAAATAAAGTGGGTACTTGAGAAGTTACAGTGACAAGTTAAAACATTTGTTTTGGTTTGTTAGTTTAACAGTTGGTAGCATAGCATACGGTTGTGGTAACTCTGAAGATGAGCTCTGGTTGAGTTCGAAACGCGTCAGTGTAGCTTGGTGGTGGTGATGGTTGGGTTTATGTGATTTGTGTGTGTTCGTACAGTGTGGAGGTGGAGGAACTGCATGAACGCACATTTCTTGCATAAACGTAACTATTGTAAGGTCGCGGGTGAGCAAAGTAATTGTTTTAGTTCAATCTTTAATTATTTAGAGTCATTGCAGTG
The DNA here is from genome assembly GCA_947859365.1 of Archips crataeganus. Taxonomy (NCBI): domain Eukaryota; kingdom Metazoa; phylum Arthropoda; class Insecta; order Lepidoptera; family Tortricidae; genus Archips; species Archips crataeganus. The sequence goes on along the minus strand of OX402065.1, from coordinate 12,469,828 downwards.
TATTTGTATTGTAATATTCTCTACTAGCTGTTGCCCGCGACTCCTTTTGGAAAGAATTCGTTTATTGCTATCCCGCAAAAACTATGCAATTTTCTCAGGTGAAACTATCCTGTCTTTCGCAGGGTCTCACTCAACCTGTCTCCATTCCAAATTGCATCCAAATCGATCGGTTTAAGCGTGTAGAAGTAACAGATAGACAGTTACCTACTTTTACATTTTCGATGGCCCAGATAAATAAACGTGTAATCCTAAAACGACAACTTTACAGGAAAAATAAAATCATTTTTACTAAATATAACTGTCAGTTCTGGCAGCCGTTATAATAATATATATGTGCTAATAGATCATTAGATAGATATCAAAATTACCTACAAAACTGTGTAAATATTTGACCCTTATTTGTAACCATTTTCCCGTAAATAGTGAAAAACCTCTTAATTTTTAGGGTTCCGTACCTCAAAAGGAAAAAACGGAACCCTTATAGGATCACTTTGTTGTCCGTCCGTCCTTCCGTCCGTCCGTCCGTCTGTCTGTCAAGACCCTTTTTCTCATGAACGCATAAAGGTATTGAATTGAAAATCATATCAAATACTCAGGTCTATAATACCTTTAAGCTGTAACAAAATCAAACTTCTATGTCAACGCAATCAAAAGAAACAGCAATTTAAGCCGCATATTTTTAAACTCGTGCGTAGTTACGCAAGGGAATCAAAACCTACAGGGTACTTCCCGTGAACTCAGAATCTTCAAATTTGGTACGAGGCAAGGTCTTATAGCACAAATAAACGAAAAATTACGAAAAGCATAATTTTATTTCTCTATCTGTCTATATAGTAACCAATCTACAATGATCCCACACTACGCACATTTTGCTTAGGAGCAGGGGTCTGCTAAGACTGGATGTTCATAGATACATATAAATTTGTACGGAACCCTCGGTGCGCGAGTCCAACTCGCACTTGGCTGGTTTTTTATTTGAATCATAAATCTTCAGGTCATTTTGTGTTATGGCTCATTGCACCGTTATTCGTGTTAAAAAGTGTAATTGCTTTTAGCGCAATGTATATTTTAACGTCTATTTTTTTTTAATTTTATTTGATTTCGCATTCGGCACGCTTATTCGTGTATAGTACTTAACAAAATTGTTCAAACGGCAACACTCTCTTGGAATCTTATTCGTGTTAATTTATATGGAAAATTACCAACGAATAAAAATTAAATAAGTACATATTTTTCATAAACGGTAAATCGGATAGGCTTATAAAAAATTTACAACGTGCCTTAGGGTATATAAAAGAATAAGAAGCAAAAAAAATGTTTGTGTAAGGGCCTTTGCACGTTTATTCGTCTGGGCCATCGTTATAATAAAAGAGGTAATAAATGCTGAATACAAGGCGGAAGGCAAGCGTGGTCCATCGTATACCTCATCTTCACTTTCTATCAGACGATATTGTGGTCAAACGCAAGCCTATATTGCATTAAAAAGACATACCTTAATTTGGTAAGATCGGTTTGGTTTCCCAAGATTGCCAAAAGGTCCTTCTGGCACTGGATCGAGGACCGCACCACCGTTCTCCGATTGACCGTAGCCTTGCAACACTTGGGCATTTTTGTGCATTCTGGCCTGAAATATTATAGGTATAGTTCCATTTTGTCCTAATAAGGATGATGATAATCTGTACACCAGTAAAATCAGATCGTTTTATAAGTGGTATTAGGTTTTTGTCGTTGTTTTTGTTTCTCCATCTACATTACCAGCTTCCTCACTTGAGTACTTACTTTTAAAACATTCAAAAACTCCATGTGAAGTTTCGAACCCCCAATCTTGATGATTTCAAAGCATGTCAGGTCGCAGTGCTTCTCATGATGCAGTATAGGAGCCAGTGTTGTAGGTGTGGTAAGAGTAATCGAAGGCTGAAATAAACTATGAATCTGAGAATAGTATTATCACCCAATTTTCTCATCGAATACAACTTGGAGCCGGGAACATCATCTATGAAATAGTACATTACTGAAGAAACCAGTAAGTAAGCCATACTGGACAAGTGCGATTTGAAATCCGAGCCATAGGCGAAGATTTCTATGTACGAGTCCAGTATGGCACTTATTGGTCGTAGCTTGTATAGTGCTTTTCTCAAAAATAAATCCACAAAGACAATAGTATATTTCATTACGAGTGCGGAAAGCCTGTCATTGCAATGAGTTCTGACAAATGTCTACCCGAGCCGAGGCGTAGCCGAAGGTGAGGGTTGACAGTCGGAACAAGTTGCAATGACGGTTCCGCACGTGTACTGAACAACTATTTTTAATACAGTTGCGAAAAAATGTAGCAATTTAATAAAATAATAAAAACACAATAAACTCAACTAACCAATCATTTATTTCTTATAAAAGTTATAATTCACATATATAACATATGTATCTTTTAAAGTAATATTGGCTTGTGCGGTAAACTTCAACAACGCCAAAAATCAGCGCAACCTACAAAAAAAAGGATTTGATTAATATTTTTTTAAATAATATATTGACTGTATTTTGCGATTTCGTAAACTGAATACTAAAGAAAAATATAAGTATTTATTAATAAATTACCTTTGTGGCTAAATAACGATCATCGGGAGCTTCGTTCAATAACCTTTCCACTTCATTCGATGTTAATATTTTCGACTTTTTAGTTGTAAAACCGTCTGATTGTCGTTTTAAGAAAGCATTTTGTTTTGGGTATTCACTTATATCCACGTTGTTCCTTATTTTCAGTATACTTTTTATCATCGAAAACCTCGACCATAACGTAGAAGGTTTTAATTTTGATGAGAGTTCGGAGAAGTATGCCAACATAACATTTTCTGAAAAACTATTTGCTTTTTTCTTTTCTCTCCACGCAATAAATTCGTCGTATGTAGATATGTAGTGACTTTTTGACTTTTCCGGTAAAATGTTCTCCGAAGCATTTTGTGCAATTATACTGAGTTCCGGTGGTGTTAATTCAAATAAAATATCGTCGAAATTACTCATTTTGTGCAACAAACAACTAAACTCGCAAAGAACATTTTTGGAAAATGGCGCCAACCGTAAAAGAATATAAACAGAGATTTTTTTTGTTTTCTTCACCCATTCTGGGTAGGCAAAGGGAACTATGCCCATACAGCCAAGTCTTCAGTAGAATTTTTTTATTGATATGAAATGAAAATGAAATTTAATGAGATGAAATGAAATGAAACCTAACTAACTCATTGAATCAAATAGTTAAATCTGATATTGAAACAAATTAGTAGCTTCTTTTATAGAAATATTTGCATGAATCATAAAAACTTCGATGAATTTTTTTTAGTAAAAACTTCGTGGTTGGTTTTTTCTTTTTAATAGACATTATTTTGACAGTTGGGAAAGAGAACGCACGAGTTCGGAAAAGGTAAAGAAAAAGCTCGAGTATGTAATAGCCCACATCCCGAACGCTATACGTCCCTGCAATACGCCACTTTTTGAGCAACTGTATTAAAAAATAAATTACATGACAGCGAAATATTTCCAGAAGGTTAAAATTTTCCCGCTCTTTTTGAAGTATGAACGCGTGATTCGATTTGTGGCATTCGAACATGGCGGATGTAGACAGTATATAATTTTGGTATTTCTGTTTCTTTGGCTAGTTGTGGTATAATTCTGATAGTGTTTTATGCGGCGATTAACCTTAACTGTTACAGTGATCTCAAAATTCTATATTGCTCTCGTGTCTGACATTTTTTAATGCGCAAGTTGTCTCCACGTGGTTTTTGGAATTTTACTATCAAGTTGCAAAAACTACAATTACCGTACAACGTGAGTCGCTCTCAGAGCAATTAACTGATATTGGCACAAGCCTAGTGGCCGCCATTAAGGAAGAAAAGAAAGAAAGTATGAACGCCGCTGCTCTTGTTTTTTTATTTGAATAAAAGCGTATACCTACTGTACGTATACCGTATACTGCCTAACTATTAGAGTTATCATGAATATTTTGTTAAATTGAATGAATATTTAACTAATCTATTTATATTTATGTTTCAAACGATAAAAATCCTAGTTTTCACACAAAATCACCTCCTTTAAGATTAAATAATATGTAAGTCAGTCTAGCCACCATTCAAATGTATGTCAACGTATTTCAAATTGTCAAGTTGTCATATCTGTGTCATGTTTGTTGTTTTTGTTATCTATGTTCCTTCATTCAAAGAGAACGATCTCTCGCTCAACTTTTCAACCGCACCGGGTGCGCATCTCAATTTTCGAGATTTATTTAGATTTAAGTCGATATCAGTGTATATTTGTGATTCAGTAATAGATTCAGTGAATCCAAAGTTGCGTTTTCATTTAACTCATCAATCAATCAAGACAAAAGGGGATTGCTCTTCGAACCCGCCAATCCTCAGGTCACTACATTCATCAATAGCCCAGGACGGGACAATCCAACTATTCAGCTATTTCAAGAGCCCAGGAAAGGACTCGCACCCATTTATTACGCACCATTTTTGGTGGCCCATGAGGGGACGAATTCAACACGATAAGAAAAAATTCAAGGGCAAGTGAACCGTTCAGTTCAAGAAAGAAATTCATCAAGGTCAAGAATTCTACATCATAACGGGTGTTCATCAACAATAAATTCAAGAGGTTTCATCATCTATTGTCAACATTCAACATCAATATCATCGCGCGGCGCGACAAGTCTCGACAAGTTCATCACACATCGCAAAAAATCGACGGCGTTAACGGCGTATTTCAATTTAGACATTAAATTCAGTGCGCGAAGGGCATTTCGAAGTGAGTGTTTGTGTCAGTGTGTTTCGCGACAAAACATTTCATCATCCCATCGCGGCAAAGGGACCACCATTTTATTGTCGTCGGCACGAAGCTAATTCAAGGACGCACGCCATCTTACGGACCGACGGGCGCCGGGCAGCGACCGATCGAAGTGGACAACACATTCATTCATTTGTTCAAGTTAGATAGCATTAGTCCTAAGGTTGGTAGAACGTAAGTTTCATTACTCATTCACTCTGTGAAATTGCCTGTCCTAGGGTAAGTTTTCGAACGTAAACGTCACTTGTCAAAGTGTCATTGTCAAATCGATCGGTGACGTTCATCACTAACGTAAATATTTATCAATTTCAATCAAAGTTAATCCTAATATCAGTTCATATTAGTTAATTACTAACGGATTAAAGTTTAAAGGGCCTATTTTGCGTTTTAAAAGTGTGTGTGTGGATATAAACATGTCGACGCGACAAGTAATTACAAAGTTCCGGGCGAAGTACCGAATGTTGATAGATTTCGCAGGCACGACTAAAGGTTCGGAAGGGTCTATCGCAGCATCGGTGGCTAAACGCCATTTCAACCTCTATTACAACGAACTGGTGGCAGCATACGAGGCGTTGCTGGGCCTCCCAGAGCAGGGTTGCCACCTTTAGGGGAAAAAAAAATCGGGACAAATCGAGCATCCACCAGAGACGTTCGGAGTCTAAGGAAAATGAAACTTTATTTTGTGTTTTTATTAATTTTTTTATTATTTTTTATTGCAAAAATCGGGACAAAATCGATAGGTAGCCGGGACAATGTCTTCGAAATCGGGACGGTCCCGACAAAATCGGGACGGGTGGCAACTCTGTCCCAGAGGGTGAATTAGATGTCGAGACATTACAGCTTGTGGAAGCACAATTTACGGAGGTAAATAAATTACTAATTCATTTAGATCAGGCGACAGCTGAGGCTGAGGCAGCCCCATCAACTTCAAAGGCTCATCCACAAGGTCAACAGGTGATGGCCAAATTACCATTGATTGAACTACCAAAATTCTCAGGGGATCTCATGGAATGGGTACCATTCCATGACTTATTCCAGTCATTGGTGCACAGTCGTAATATTTCTGACGCGGAAAAACATTATTACCTGAGAGCGTCATTGACAGGTGATGCGGCATCCCTAATCAGGCAGCTACCCATGGATGATGCCAATTACTCGGTGGCACTCAAACTGCTCACTGATCGATACCAAAATAATAGGCTATTATTAGACATGTATATTGGTAGAATCATTAATCTACCAATCATCAACAGCAACTCAACTTCACTCAGGTCTGAATTTTACGACCCACTTCGTGAAGCCATTCAGGCACTGGAAAAACTGAAGCAGCCGGTCACGGAGTGGTCATATCTTATACTATATATTGTATTGCAGAAACTTCCTGAACGGATCCGATCGTCGTTCGAGGAGCGATATGGTAAAACACCGGACGTCCTGCCTACACTGACGCAGCTGCTGCAGCTGCTGGATGAGCAGTGCCGGGTGCAGCAATCAGTCCAACCTGTGCCGGAACACGGGTCAAGCCGAGCACCACATCACACACCTCTGCGTGGACGTCAGGTGCAATCTGCCCAGAGGCCTTCAACTTCATCAAGGGTGCTGACAGCACACCATTCATCAAACTCATCACATCAGGTGAAGTCACAAGTTTGTTCATTTTGTAATAGTGATACCCATACATTGTATCGATGCAAGGACTTCACCCAGTTGAGCCGATCAGCTCGGAGGTCATGGGCTCGTAAGTCAGGGCACTGTTTTAAGTGTTTAAGGAAGCACTATGCCCGGGAGTGCACACAAACAAACTGGTGTTCATATTGCAAATCACCTGAGCATAACTCCCTTATCTGCAATGCCGGTGAAGGATCAAGTGCACACCCACAGGCGCTGTCCCCACGTCAGCAGCAATCATCATCAAACCAACCTAGGGGATCACCACCGCAACGTCAGTCACCGACTCAACAGATAGCTCACATTCAGAGCCGTGACCAAGGAGGTCACTCAACTTCATCACTGGAGTCAAGGACAGTCAGTGCTGGCCCGGAACAACCCTTTGCCTCTTATCAACCGGCACGGCGTGTTGGGGATAGGGCACGCCAAGCCCAGGACACCTTCCATTCGCTCCGTTTCGGTACGCGATGGAATTCAGATGAGCGTATGTGAAGTGATGCTACTGTTGGTGCCACTCATCCATTGCCAGTCACCATAAGCCCCACTGCAATGATCATGGTGAAATCAGGTGATGGTACATATGTCAAGGTTAGGTCATTATTAGATACTGGTGCAAGTATCTCAGTCGTCAAAGAATCATTAGTAAATAAGTTACAATTGCACCAACAGTCTAATGGAAATAGTATTTATGGAATTGGTCAACAACGGGTCAAGGTACCGGGAACTATTGTCAAATTAGTAGTCAAACCTGTGGGTAAACAGGTGCCTATCATTAGTACAACTGCTATGGTTATGTACTCGCTTACAGGGAACCTCACATTCCCAACTCACCTCAAGGATCAATTGAGGATATCAAATATTATATTGGCAGATAATGATTTGGATCAAAACCATGATGTAGACATCATATTAGGTACAGATATACTTAACTATGTTTTGGATGGGTCAAAGATTTCCACTAACATTACAGGTTTAGCAGCCTACGGGTCCTGCTTTGGACATGTCATCATGGGAGTGGTCCCACCTCATCAATCATCATCTCATCCAATGGGAACATCTGTGGAGGACTACGGACTTCATGCTACCAGACTCGAAGATGTACTGGAGCGGTTTTGGAGAGTCGAGGAGCCACCTTCGAAATCAGCTGTCCATCCAGATCACCTGGAATGCGAAAGGTTGTATAATTCCACTACTAAGCGTATGCCAGATGGCAAATACATGGTCAGACTGCCATTATTATCAAACAGATTGTTATTGGGAGAATCAAAATCACTGGCAATTCAACGGCTACAGTCATTGGAGAGAAAGTTGGCTAAGGATACCGTATTTGCAGATAAATATCGGGACTTCATGAAAGAGTATGAAACTCTAGGTCATATGTCAAAATCGGAATTTCAGTTTGACTCTGAACATTTCGTCATACCTCATCATGGTATTTTCAAAAGGGACGGTGACAAACTCAGAGTTGTCTTTGACGGGTCAGGAAAATCATCTTCAGGAGTATCACTCAACCAGTGCCTTCACTCAGGGCCACCTCTTCAGAATGATATTACGAAAATATTATTAAATTTCAGACGTCATCAACTAGTCTTCACAACGGACATCAAGATGATGTTTCGCCAGACATGGATACACCCTGAGGACAGGAAATACCAGCTCATCCTCTGGAGGGAGAAGCCGTCAGACGACATTCAGGTATACGAACTCAATACTAATACCTATGGATTACGGCCAAGTCCATTCATCGCGATCAGGACGCTATTACGTCTAGCAGACGATTGGGAGGCATCCTATCCGGATTCACCAGCGTCGAACATCATAAGGCGAGATACATTCGTCGACGATATCCTCACAGGTGCGGATTCAATCGCAGAGGCTCAACAACTCAAGTCAGAGCTTATCAAGCTCGCGGGAAGCGCGAGATATGAGCTCAGGAAATGGTCATCCAACTGCAAGGAGCTAATTCAAGATTTGCCCAATGAGTATTGTGAGCAACCTCATTCATTCGACGCGGATGATAAACACCTCATAAAGGTATTGGGGATCCAATGGGATCCAGTTTCAGACTCACTGTCATATCAAATCAATGTACCTCTTGGAAAACCGATATCCAAACGCAGTGTACTTAGCACAATAGCGCGGCTATATGATCCATGTGGATATAGTACACCAATCATATTCAGATTCAAAGTATTTCTTCAATCACTATTCTCAGATGGACTCAACTGGGATGAACCAATCACTCAACATCAAAACGCTCAATGGACAGAGCTCAGTCAGGATTTAAATCATTTGTCACATTTACAGATACCCAGGTGCGTGTCCATACCTGGCGCAGTTTCATACTCACTTCACGGCTTCGGTGATGCATCAGAGCTCGGGTATGCGGCATGTGTCTACCTACGGTCAGTGGATTCGTCGGGAAATGTGATGGTACGCTTAGTCATTGCAAAGTCACGCGTAGCACCCAAGAAAACCACACAGACGATCCCTAAATTAGAGCTAAGCGCTGCTCATCTCGTGTTCAAACTACTAAATCATGTAGCGGAGTCATACGAGGATTCAATTCAACTGGACAGTATCAATGCGTGGTCAGACAGCACCATCGTGTTATCATGGTTAAATACGAAGCCTCACATGTTACAAACTTTTGAATGTAATAGAGTTCAAGACATTCAAAACTCAATACGTCATATGACGTGGCGTCACATTAGTTCAGAACTTAATCCTGCAGATGTTGCATCACGAGGAATGTCAGCAAGGGAGCTGATTGGTTTCCAGTTATGGTGGACACCCTACTGGTTACTGGAAGGTGAGAATCAATGGCCATGTTCGTCAGTCACCATGCCTCACAACTTACCAGGATTCAAGAAATTGGTTAATTTCGTCACACCCATAGAGTCATGGGAAGATACATTATTATCACGCGTAAGTTCATTCAGCAAGCTCATCAATGTCACATCATATGTTATCAGATTCTGTAGGAATGCCAGACTGAAGCGAGAGCAGAGGAACCTCCAACCCATACTCACGCTAGAGGAAAACCGGGAAGCTATCCGACACTGGGTCAAGAAAATTCAATTGGACGCGTACAAGGACGAAATCATATTAATCAATAAAGGGAAATTGGTCTGTAAATCACTGCAAAAGCTCAGTGTATTTATTGACGACGATAAATTCATCAGAGTCGGTGGTAGATTGCGGAAATCAGCTCTACCATATGAAGCAAGGCATCCATATCTCATACCTAAGGATCATAGGTGGGGTCAATTATTAATTGAGTATTATCATAAAGCATATTGTCATGCATCAACAACCGCACTCATAGGAATACTCAGAAGAGAGTATTGGATTACTTCAGTCAGACGTCAAGTATCAAGAGTCATTGGAAATTGTTTAACTTGTTTCAGATTCAAGGCAGCAGTCCAACCACCTATCATGGCGGACTTACCTGCTGACAGGGTCACTGCGGCACGGCCATTTTCCGGCGTGTCAACAGATTTTGCGGGTCCTTATTTAGTTAAGGCCAGTTTATTGAAAAATGCCAAATCCGTCAAGGCTTATCTGTGTGTTTTTGTATGCCTAGGTACAAAGGCTGTTCATCTGGAGCTGGTGTCGTCGCTGAGCACCGAGGCTTTCATTGCTGCCTTCACCAGGTTTGTCAGCCGACGCGGGCTGCCCTCACTCGTCAGATCAGATAGAGGTACAAATTTCATTGGTTCTAATTCATACTTACGGGATATAAATCGGTTCTTGTTGGAGAATGAACATATTCTCAAGGAAGAGTTCAGGAAACAAAATATTCGGTGGGAATTCAACCCAGCTGCCTGCCCACACATGGGCGGACTCCATGAATCAGCTGTGAAATCTTCTAAGAACCTTCTCAAACGACAGATAGGAGACTCTATTTTAACGTTTGAGGAACTCGCTACCCTTATTTGTAAGGTAGAGTCGATTCTCAATTCACGCCCAATGGTTCCCATGTCAGAGGATCCTTGCGATTTGGAAGTACTCACCCCAGGCCATTTTCTCATAGGTCAACCATTAGTCGCTTTGCCAGAACCTCACTGGAAGGACACTATGATATCACGGTTATCACGTTTTCAAGTTATTCAAAAGATGTATCAGTCAATTTGGTCACGTTGGCATGTTGAGTATCTTCACACACTCCAATCACGTAACAAGTGGTACAACCATGTCAATAATATAGAGGTCAATGATTTGGTATTAATCCTTGATGAAAATTCACCACCCCTTCACTGGCGAAGAGGTAGAGTCATAGAAGTGTATAAAGGTTCAGATCACATTGTCAGATCAGTCAAACTACGGACTCACTCAGGTGAATTAATCAGACCAGTGGTCAAACTATGTAAATTACCTATAGACAATAATTTAAGTCAATCATAATTGTTGTGTAACTTAGTCAATATCATTATGTCATTATGGTTGTTATGTTTTATGTTTATCAATGTCATAGCCATATGTAATAATCTTCAAGTGTTCAGTCATCCTTTCCCCTGGTAGCGGAGGAAATGTTCACACAAAATCACCTCCTTTAAGATTAAATAATATGTAAGTCAGTCTAGCCACCATTCAAATGTATGTCAACGTATTTCAAATTGTCAAGTTGTCATATCTGTGTCATGTTTGTTGTTTTTGTTATCTATGTTCCTTCATTCAAAGAGAACGATCTCTCGCTCAACTTTTCAACCGCACCGGGTGCGCATCTCAATTTTCTGTAAACCTTAATTTAAGTCGATATCAGTGTATATTTGTGATTCAGTAATAGATTCAGTGAATCCAAAGTTGCGTTTTCATTTAACTCATCAATCAATCAAGACAAAAGGGGATTGCTCTTCGAACCCGCCAATCCTCAGGTCACTACATTCATCAATAGCCCAGGACGGGACAATCCAACTATTCAGCTATTTCAAGAGCCCAGGAAAGGACTCACACCCATTTATTACGCACCACCTAGTGAAATCACATGTAAAGGTAAATAACATTTATAATAAATTAAACGTTTATTATTCATCCTTTTAAATTACCTAAAAATGAGTTTATTTCCACTAATAACAAAATATGACATTTTACAAGGAGTTTTAAGTTCAAATTACAGTGATGTTATGTATGAGATTTGTATGGTACTTAATGGACACTTTTTCATTACGAATTCAAAACCTCTTTACTTACCGGAGACTTTTGATCATTGTCCGATATTATTAATTTACTGGTGACTTTTTAATGATATAATGGCGACTTAAAAGACTTATTATTTTTGAGAAAAAAAAATTAACGCCATCTTTGATTTATGTTATAAGTACTACTTATGTTGCTAAATAAAATTAAGTACGAGTGGTTTTCTCGAACTGTCGAGATAACTTTAGCAATATAATCAAATCATGATTTAGCCCGAATATGTTATTAATTATGAATGGAAATGGTTAAAGATACATAGCCTAGTCTCAATCGTGGAAAAGGCCGAAATTTCCGCGGGATATAAAGGAAATGGAGGACCACTATAAATCAGTTGGAAAACTGTGTTAGGTACTAGGTATGTGAAATATTAAAATGCGATGAAAAATTTACTACCGATTTTTACAACACTTCCGAAAGTTAACTGGTTTACTGCTCATGCATGATGATTCTGACGATTACCTTATATTTATTTATAATGTCAATGACATGTTCTGTGGTGGCCGGTGCTGATGTAACCACCATGATGTGGTGGGTTGGCATCACCAACACATTATAGCACGCCGAGATCCATTGGATAGAAGACAAATTCAAAGCAGTTTTTCGTTCGCTGCAAAAAGTAATGAAAATAACCTCTTTTACCCACGGCACATAATACGCTGCTCAACTGCTGCTCCGTGGCATACCCATGTTACCAACTCCTCAACGCAATATTTCTTTAACCCACGGCACAATTTTTTAATCATCGTGGATCAAATAGCAAAAGTTTGACCAGTGGAGTAAAAATAATTTTTATACAAGGGAAGGTCCAAAAGTTCGTTGAATGGAGGGGAAGGGCATACTCATATGAGCATGCCCTCCATTTCGCGAACTTTTGGACATTCTCTCGTAAAATGTGCAATTGTGCATCTCTACATGTTAATTTTATTAAATAGACCAAATATTGTTTATTTTCTGACTACGTATAGTGGAGTTCATTCCTTCCGGACCATCATGTTGAATTCCCCGAAAGTTCATGGATTTATTTGTCAGTCAGTCCTGTGGATATGTGCGCTGTTGAATTGACATTGGTCTTAAATTGGTCTAAATTAATTAATTGGTCTTATGTGGTTGTTCCAATGAAATTGATAAATATTAATAATGAACGAGTTGTTACCCGCGGCTTCGCCCCCATTGCATTTTTGCTAAATTTTCTTTTTTTAAAACCTGCTCCTGACAATAACAAACGCAAAAAAACAGATTTATCGAAATCGGTGCAGCCGTTTACGCGTGATGCCGTGGCCAAGGCTAATAGACATTCATATTTAGATATATATATGTATAATGACGATCCAGTTTTAAATATATTTACGAAGACGCGAGAATTTGTCAAAATTAGACATTAATGACATTGTAATAGGCTATAGGCTTTGTAGGCTTGTCCTGGAATTGTGTCCACCCGGGACTACGGGTGCGCTGCCAATGTGTTCGGGCAACGATAGGGTGATTTTGATATTTTTGTACAGGCTTTACAGGCGCTGATTTAGGTGCTGGATCTACTCCTTTTCCAGGGCTACACTTGATTATTCGGAGAGGAAGGGGAATAGAAAAATATGCAATAAAAACTCACCTGACAACGGGAACAGAGCACCACAAAACACTTCACGTACTTACGTTAGTCGTCCTAGGTCATGGAAATTAGGGGAAAAAAATGGTAGAAAAACAGTATGTACCTATCGAGGGGAGGTATATGACGTGTGCACGAGAAAACAAAGGGAAATTAGAGACAAAAATCAGTAGAAAAATAATTTAAATGTACGGAGCGTATCGACCGAGATGCCGGAGCGGCGAGCGTTATTATATTACTTGTCTGTGGTGTTGCCACCGTAGAAAAATGTATGAAATGTAAGGGAGTTTTTAGAACAAGGCTATTTGTTGTCATTTCAGAAAACTTAATTCCTTTCCTTTCCAGCACTAAACAGTACAAAACAAAACACACAAAACTTCTTTGATTTTTCTTTGTCTCGGTTCTTTCACTTCTTGTTTTAATCCGCGCAGAGTTGTATACTTGGCAAGTGAGTTATAGTAATTTATGATTAAGTAATTTTGTTATAATTATTCGCTTTTATGATCTACAAATTATCCATTTACGCATGTAGTTTATCTATCTATCTGTGTGGCGTTCCGGGTATTACCGACGTTGCTGGCTGAAAATCAGCGCTGGGGTGTTATAAACGCCTCAGGATTATGCTGAGCCAGTGTCCAATTTACAACCGCAATGACACACTCTATTTTTAGCCTTTGTATTGTCCTTTTTGTAATAGTACATTACTGCAGCGGCCGCGAAATAGGGGATTGCCGGCCGAGTAGTTATAGATGGCCGAGTGTTAACGAGGCCATCTAGGGATACGAGGCCGGCAATCCCTGTTCGTGGCCAAGGCTTGTATAGAGTTTTTCTCAAACATGCATCATCATCATCACCACCATCATCATCGCCATCATCATCACCATCACCATCACCATCACCAACAACATCATCAACATCCATCAACATCCATCAACATCCATCAACATCCGTCAACATCCATGAACAAGAACATCCATCAACATCCATCCATCCATCCATCCATCCATCCATCCATCCATCCATCAACATCCATCAACAACCATCAACATCCATCAACATCCATCAACATCCAACAACATCCATCAACATCCATCAACATACATCAACATCCATCAACCAACATCCATCAACATCCATCAACATCCATCAACAACCATCAACCAACATCCATCAACATCCATCAACATCCATCAACATCCATCAACATCCATCAACATCCATTAACCAACATCCATTAACCAACATCCATCAACATCCATCAACCAACATCCATCAACATCCATCAACATCCATCAACCTGTAGCAGAGTACTATGTGGTGTGCAGATGAGCGGGGAGCGTCAGCAGGCGAGAAATAACAAAGCCAAGATATCGTGATAGAGCTTCTTGTATTTACGGTACAATGAAATTGGACGTTAGCGGCAGGATTACATTAGATATGTGTTGATAGAGTTCCACAAAACAAAGGACAATCAGTTTTACATATTTACACCACGGAAAGAGGAAACGAACAGAGTTTGACAACTGTTGCAGTATTGCCATAGTCTAAATTCATCAAAATTATAAACTATGAAATACTCATGTATTGCCATGTTAATCCACAATGCTATAAGGCTTAACATTCATTAACACCACCCCTTAAGCTCTTATAACATTGATAGAGTCAACAAATTAGTTAGACAAAGTAACAACAAGACACATACAACATGACATGCCTATACAGTATACACTCAACTAATTTTGACACAAAATCAAGTTACAATACATTTACAATATTCATGCCATCCAAAAATTTATGATGCCTCATGAAACTCAAAGGTTTGGTCAGTATGTCAGCAACCATATCGTCAGTTGGCATGTATTTAATTTTAACAAAACCTTTCTGAATTAAATCTTTGACATAATGGTACCTAAGGTCTATATGCTTAGTTTTCTTGTGACAATATTCTTTTATTTCTAAGAGCTTGTGTGCACTCTGGTTATCATTATATAATAATACATCAATATTATTAGCTAGAAATTCAGAGACAAAATTCTTAATAAAACACAACTCTTTACATATGTCACTAATAGCTATGTACTCAGCCTCGGTGCTAGAGAGAGCCACACAGCGCTGTTTACGTGACTCCCAGCTGATGTTATTCCTACCTAGCTTCACTATGTAGCCAGTGTACGACTTACGGTCCACACAGTCATTTGCCCAATCCGCATCTGCAAAAGCGGTTATGTTGAAATCATATGATCTATAAAAACATAGAGCATAATTTAACGTTCCCGCTAAATATCTTAGAATGCGTTTGGCGGCTAACCAATGCGTATTATCAAAGTCATGATTAGAGGTAAATTGGCTCAACTGACTACACGCATACGCAATGTCTGGCCGAGTACAAACGGAAAGGTACATTAAACAACCTAATAATTCTCTATATTTGTAAATCTCATCATCCAAACAATCTGATTGTGGTTTATGCAATTTTGAATTAACTACCATAGGCGTAGAGACACTTTTACAGTTCTCCATGCCGAAACGCCTCAACAATCTCTTTATATATTGAGTCTGATCCAACCTCAATAAACCTTTAGCTCTATCACGAGTCACATTTATTCCCAAACAATTACTTAAGGCTCCAAGGTTTTTAATTTCAAAATTACATTCTAAAAGCTTTAACAATTCATTCTTAGTCTTTAAGTCATTACTAAAAATATAATGGTCATCAACATAGAGAGCAATTATTGTCAATAAATTATTATTTTTCTTTACATACACACAGGGTTCACATTTGTTTTGCATATAGCCATTATTTGTCAATAACTGATGTACTGTTTCATTCCACATCCTACTGGCTTGTTTTAGACCGTATATGCTTTTGTGCAACAAACATACCTTACTGTCATTGTCTACAAAACCTACAGGCTGCTCCATATAAATAATTTCATTTAATTTACTGTTAAGAAATGCTGTTGCAACATCCACATGGTCAATATCCATATTTAAATCATTAGCTAGAGAAAACAAGATACGCATAGTGCTGTGGCGTACTACCGGAGAAAATGTGTCATTGTAGTCTATACCTCTCCTTTGTGAGAAGCCACGAGCAACCAATCGCGCTTTAAACTTATCCTTACCTGAAATATCTTGTTTTACCTTAAAAACCCACTTACATTTGACAATGTTAGCGTCCTTAGGACGATCTACCAAAGACCACACTTCATTCTTTATGAGCGCGTCATATTCTTTTTGCATGGCACTTTGCCATTCTATACTACATGGAGAAGACATAGCTTCATCATATGTAAGTGGTTCAGTCTCACCCTGAGCTAACAAAGACATATCATAACTGTCATACCTTGAAGGGACCTTGCAGCGAGTACTGCGGACGGGTCGTGAAGTGACGATACCACCAGAAACATCTGGACGAGTCACAGGCTCCGGCTCCATCACAGGAACATCTTGCCCTGGACAATACCTTGCCGGATGTGACATGTCGGTCACAGGAACATCTTGCCCTGGACCAGACTCCGTCGGGTGTAACATGTCGGTCACAGGAACATCTTGCCCTGGACGAGACACCACCACTTCCCCTTCACGAGACGCCACGTCCGCATCCGAGGCACTGCTACACTCCCGAGCATCATGCCGGGAATTCTCGCTAACATCCTCTTCATCACCTGTGCAGTACTCAGGATCTGATGATGCTGAAATCACAGACAAATCATTAAGACTAGATTCAATATGCTCACTTTTCCTAGGAGCCCTACTACTATTTAAATAATTCCTATTCGTAGTATCACAGTTATCTTTAAAATCATTTGTAAAAATAAAATCAGGTGTATAAGTATAATTAAAATTGTATAATAAATTTTTGCTAAAATGTCCGTTCATATCCTTTATAAAACTTTCCTCTAAAAATACTACATTCCGTGAGTAAATAATCTTTCTAGGTTCAGAAGGGTCTACCAGCCTATATCCTTTAGAAGTGTCACTGTATCCTACAAAAATACACATTTTAGATCTGGCATCTAACTTGCATGTACGCCTCTGTTTTGGAATAAGTGTGTATGCAACACACCCAAACACACGAAGATGACTGAGATCCACAGGAGCTCCAGTCCATACCTGTTCTGGAATAGATCCCGCCAAAGCTCTTGTGGGAGATCTGTTTTTAAGATAGATAGCCGTCATTACCGCTTCTCCCCAGAACTCCTTGGCAAGACCCGATTCCAGCAGGATACACCGAACTTTATCAAATAAAATTCTATTTATTCTCTCCGAGAGGCCATTCTGTTGAGGACAGTAGGGCATGGTGGTCTGGTGAATAATACCTTGACTTTTTAAATAAGTACTAAATTTCTTATTACAATATTCACCACCACCATCAGATCTTAGACACTTTATAGGCAAACCAGTTTGCTTTTCTACTACAGCTTTAAAGTTAATAAAACATGACATTACCTCAGATTTAAACTTCAGTAGGTAACCAAATGTCTTCCTCGAAAAGTCATCGGTGAATGTTAAAAGGTATCTTGCTCCTCCCATACTGCAAGTTGACATGGGCCCACAAACATCGGAGTGTATGAGCTCCAGCGGTCGTGAAGCACGGTTTGCCTGACGTTCGGGAAAAGCAGCCGCGGATTGCTTCCCCTCCAGGCAGCGCACGCACGCCGGTCCTTTCTTCAGATCTCCCATCTGCAACAAAAGACCCCTATCCCGCAGAGCACACATACCTCCATGACTCAAATGCCCAAGTCTCTTGTGCCAAACACCCGCTGGCACCACAGTAACCATTGCACTCTGATCCCTCTGCACTTCATCCTGCAGAGTGGCTGAAGAATGCTCCAAATGGACCTGCAAGACCTTATCAAACATAACACCACCATTTAACCTATAAACATTACTGACTTTTCTAGCTGTACCAATTATCTCACTTTCAAAGCTAATATTACAACAATTTTTAGTAAACAAAACTGTGAACCCTTCTTCAGTAAGCCTGCTAACTGATAATAAGTTGGTTGAGAGATCAGGAACATACATAACATCAGACAATAAGTGACATTTGTTATTCAAAACAATGTTAATATTACCTATACCTAAACAAGATAACCTGTCACCATTTGCTATTGACACTTCACTTAAACATGGCTTAAAGTTTATGAAAAAGTTTCTGTTGCTACACATATGAGAGGTACATCCTGAGTCGACGATCCATTCCTTCCGCTGCACAGCAAAAGCCTCGGCCAAAGGCTCCCGAACAACAAAAACAACATCTCGACGATCAGTTGTCTGCTTCTTTTTCTTCATCATGTAACAATGTATCTTCTTATGCCCCGGTTTCTTGCAAAAGTGACAAATAATAGGCTTCTTCCTGGTAATATACGCCACATTGGTAGCTTCTTCACAATCATTGTTGAGCTTCCGGTGTTCTTCCTGTAACAAGCGAGAACGCACCACCTCGCTTGATAACGTCTCGTTGATGCACGCAGTCTCGATGTTGGATACCAGCACGTCATATTCTTGCGGCAAACCACTCAACAAAATTTCAGCGACTTCTGTGTCTTCAATTTCCTTTCCTATGTCTGCTAATTGTTGGACAAGGAGCATAACTTTGTTGATATATTCACACATGCTTGAAAATTTTGCAAATTCTATTCTATGAAGCTGCCGCATCAAAAGCACTCTTCGATAAAGACCTTTATCCTCAAAAACAGCTGAGAGACTCCTCCAAGCCTCTTTTGGAGTCGAAGCATTCCGCACATATTGATAAAGAGAAGTGTGCACAGAGAGGCATATGCGCGCCAGCGCTCTCTGACCTCGTGCGGCATCCGTGTCCTGTCCCTCAACGCAACTCCATAAGCCTTCCAAAGTCAACACCATCCGCATTCCAAATTTCCATGCGTTAAAATTCTCAACGCCCGTAAGCTTTTCTATCATGTTAGTGCCGCCATTAAGCATAGGTGGTGGCATACCTGGCACATGGCCGTCTTGTAGGTTATCTGCCGGCATCGTGTCACCAAAAAAAAACAAGCTGAGCACTCACCCGCTAAATGTTTCTTGAGTTTCTTCTTTTTGGTGTTGGGCAGGGACTTCTGATTGCTATGCCTGGACCCTTAACCTGTAGCAGAGTACTATGTGGTGTGCAGATGAGCGGGGAGCGTCAGCAGGCGAGAAATAACAAAGCCAAGATATCGTGATAGAGCTTCTTGTATTTACGGTACAATGAAATTGGACGTTAGCGGCAGGATTACATTAGATATGTGTTGATAGAGTTCCACAAAACAAAGGACAATCAGTTTTACATATTTACACCACGGAAAGAGGAAACGAACAGAGTTTGACAACTGTTGCAGTATTGCCATAGTCTAAATTCATCAAAATTATAAACTATGAAATACTCATGTATTGCCATGTTAATCCACAATGCTATAAGGCTTAACATTCATTAACACAACCAACATCCATCAACATCCATCAACCAACATCCATCAACATCCATCAACATCCATCAACATCCATCAACATCCATCCATCCATCCATCCATTAACATCCATCCATCCCTCCGTCCGTCCGTCCGTCTGTCCGTCCGTCCGTCCGTCCGTCCGTCCGTCCGTCCATCCATCCATCCACGTCGACCACGTCGACCTATTAAACGTCATGGTGCTGTGTCTCATAAAACAATAGACGATCACTTTGCTGGCCTT
Source organism: Archips crataeganus (assembly GCA_947859365.1). Classification (NCBI taxonomy): domain Eukaryota; kingdom Metazoa; phylum Arthropoda; class Insecta; order Lepidoptera; family Tortricidae; genus Archips; species Archips crataeganus. The sequence goes on along the minus strand of OX402065.1, from coordinate 12,449,832 downwards.
GGCCAGCAATGTTGTATGAAATTCCATTATTGACCTCTCGTCTAGCCGCACCTGCAACGTGACAGTTCGTGGCGTATTTTAAGGAACATAACGTCAATATTTCATAGCATGTTTGAGAAAAAATATTTATGTGTCTTGTGTTGTTGTGAATAAATGTATTTTCTTTTCTTTTCTTTCTTTCTTTCTTTAATAAGAACCACGGCACGCGTCATCATGAATGACTCGATCTATATAGTCGCGTATAATCTCACCTTTCGTTACTTTTATCGTATCTATAAAACCCAATATTATGGAGAATATGGGAGTGTCTAAGAGCTACCACTTTAGGGAAATCAGTTGTTCCACTCGTACTGATCAGCCAGCAGTAGATCTTTTCCGTATCAAAGGTGGCAACTCTGAAACGGAAAAAAATCTTTCTATTTTATTAAGTTTTTTTTACAAGGTACCTATCACAGAATTAACTACTGTGCAATATTTCGTTGGATGAGTGAGAAAGTTTAAATGAACACCCCTGCAAAGATTTCTCGCTTAAAACGTTCATTCTAGTATTTCTAGTATAGCACCAAGATGATGTCATATCTTTTATGCATGCAGATTTAGTAAAACATTACATGGACAGCCATAAACTATAAATCTTAGTCCAAATGTATCTCAAATGCTTTTGACAAATAAAAATCAAATCATCAAAACCGCATATAAAATTGGATTCAAGAATTTATTTGGCATTAAGCTGTTGGTTTGTTCCTCCGAATGTATAATAATAGAAAAATAAGTACCTATAGTCTTCTTCAGGCTGAACTTCGTAGGATTCCATGAATTTCTTCAGATTACACTCTCCACCTCCAAATGTGATGATCTCAGTACCCAGACTCAAGTCCTGGACTGCTTTGTGATACACTTCATACATATCGAATTCACAAAAGGCTATCTTGGGTTCAACAATTTTGAAAAGCAGCTTTATTTCATCTAAAATAAATCGTTATCCGGTATTTTTAAACAAATTCCTGTAACATTAACTATACGATTAACGAAAAGATCAAACCTAATAGATTATACCGGAAAAAGTCCACAAGACTATCTTTAAACGTCATTTGATTTTATCCTGTTTTTGGACTTTGTAGCAAAGCTTCTTATTATAATAATCATTGCTTAACATTGGAACTCATCAATATAAAGACTTATGATACAAAGTTACGTTAAATCGGGTACCTAATCGTTTCTTCTGTAAACTTCGAAAACTGAACTTACTAAACTTAAACTGTGGATCAACCCCTGCCATAGGAAGACCGTTCATTAAAGCTGCATAGAAAGGAATCAGCATATCGAGGTGGTTTCTGCCACCCAGCACGAGCACATCTCCTGGCTGCAGCCCCATTCTCCTGAAGCATTGTGCTAGATGAATCGTTCGAGATAGCACGGATTTTCTCGTCTCTTGCTCTCCTGATGCCGCATCTATCTGATTGATAAACAGTTTATCTAAAGTTACTCAAAAGATTTAGTGGAGATGTACAGTTGAAGAAATAAATCGCTTGTCAGGATGGAACATTTGAATTAACAGTGGTTTACGGATTCGCATAATTTCCAATGTCGCTTTACCAGGCTTCCTATCTTCTGTCCATCGTTTAGCAAATTTCTCTTCAAATTTTGAGATTGAGATTGCTGGCTTGGAAGAAGCTAGAAAGGCTTTCTTAATTGCATGCCCAGGTCAAAATTTTCCCGTTTCTCCGAATTCACAAAGGAGCTGGGACAAAGTACACTGCAAAATTACCTACGACCATCTCTTGAGCCTGTAGTACAGGTTCGGCTCGTGCTAGGCTATTGGCTGTGGGAACACATGAGGCCAGCTACTGGCTTCACATATTTTCATCGTCTAATACTGGAACTTTTCTTGAGCCTGACACACTCAGAATTGCAACCTGTTTACGGCTCGGGGTTCCGGTCTGCACTACTCACAAGTGCCCCTGACGTCGACCGGCTAGGACATCACGGACTATCTTGTCAAAAGAGTCCGAACCACCGCTTCTCGAGACATGTTGCGCTAAACTATAGCATATAATGCCAACGTCAACGTGCCAAGTTGAGTTGAGCCGGCAGGTACTTATTGCAAGAGACAATAGTAAGAGACCAGATGGTATGAGTTTAATTCCATGGTTGGATGGGCCGAGATGGGTCGGATGCTGGTATGGGATGAAACTTATTCAAACACGCTGGCCCCTTGCCATCTCCATGGTACCAATTACAGAGCTGGTGCAGCTTCTGAATCGGCTGAAAAAGCAAAAGCAAACTAATACAGGGGTCTTGGCTCCAAATACGACTTTGTCCCATTGAGTGTTGACGAGACTCTTGTTCCGTGGGGTCTTAGCGCTATGAGGCTATTTAAGGAAACAGCAAAAACGCACAGGAGGTCGAAGAGCTGATAGCTACCTCGGACAAAGAATTTGTTTAGCTATTCAAAGGGGGAACGCTGCCAGTATCTTCGGAACCTTGCCTAAACGGACTCCAATTCATAATATTTTTTAGTTATTTTTATTATTTTCTTACCTAAAACTACACAGTGTTTTTTTGATTTCCGTTAAGTTCGACAAGTTGCTCGGTATATTAACAAAAACTACCTGGTAGGTACTTATATTGATTTTTGTTAAAATCGGAAAAATAAATATTATTGTTTTCATACATAACAAATCAATATTACAGTTTAAAGGGTCCCTTAGAGTTACCCAAAAGTTAGTGTCAATTATGATATTGCTGTGACACATAATAAAAGAAAAAGTACTAGGGGCGTTCAATAAAAAGTGAGAATGAGTATGTTAGAAACAACTTTTACTAAAAGCCATTTTATTTTTCGACATAGTCACCTTTTAGCATAATACACTTAGTATATCTTTTTTCTAAACTTAAAATTCCATTTTTAAAAAAGGTCTCATCTTGAGTACTTAAAAAATCTTGTACTGCAGCGACTACCGCGTCGTCGCCTTCAAATTTCTGGCCTCTCAGGTATTGTTTCAATCTCGGAAATAGGTAGAAATCACTGGGAGCGAGATCTGGTGAATACGGAGGATGCTTAAGGATATCGAACCCAGCATCACGAATTGCAGCCATTGCAACGGCGGACTTGTGTGCCGGGGCATTGTCCTGGTGGAACAGCACAACTTTCGAGAGTTTACCTCGCCGTTTTTCGCGGATCTCATTGCGCAATGTTGCTATTTGTTTGGCGTATAAAATGCCCGTAATAGTGGCTCCATGCTCGAGATACTCAATCATTAATACCCCTTTACCATCCCAAAAAACAGAGCCCATGACCTTACCGGCAGATGGGCTCACCTTGAATTTCTTCGGAGTTGGAGATGATGGCCTTTTCCATGTCATAGACTGCAGTTTCGTTTCAGGGTCGTAATGATGGAGCCATGTTTCGTCCATTATTATAAATCGTGCCAAAAAAAGTTCCCGGTCTTGCTGCATCAGGTTCAAAGCTTCTTGACAAATCTCTAGTCTAGTTTGTTTTTGCGTGTCAGTAAGCATTCTTGGTACCCAACGCGCAGATACCTTTTTCATACCCAAGCGTTCATGTAAAATATTATGCACGCTCCCCGTTGAAATCTTTACATTTTCAGCAATAAAACGAACTGTGACACGACGATCCGCCAAAACTGAGTTTTCGACTTTTTTCACAATTTCTTCAGTTACTGCTGTAGTAGGGCGTCCGGAGCGGGGGTCGTCCATTGTCGATGTTCTTCCACGTCTAAATTCGGCGCACCAACGTGCGACTGTCGAATACGGAGGAGCATTAGACCCTAAAGTGTCCCGCAAATCCAAATTGACTTGGTCCGTAGAAAAAATTTTCAAATACAAGTATTTGATAACGGCGCGCAGTTCAATTTTCTCCATTTTCGCTAACATACTCAATAGCATTGCAAAGAAATTACCGTATATTTTGTTAAACAAAAGACAGTTAGTTTTTTTTTTCATAGCAATCAGCTAGATAGATTAGCTTTACCGGCCAGTATTTAATTTCGTAATATTAAAATAGTTTCCATTTCATTCTCACTTTATATTGAACGCCCCTCGTATGTATCTAATGTTGAACGAACTCGCCTCATGAATCTCTTTGTAGCAAATACCTATGAATGGAAAACTCTTTAGGTACTGACGAAATTTAAAAGATAAATAATAATAGGACGTAATAAAGAACCTTTTACACTGGTTCAGCCATTAAATTTAATTATTGAATATCTCAAAAATAGTAAGAGTTAACACACTAGTTTCTTCGAGAAATTAACTCTATTTGACCTGAATAATAAAGTTATTGGAAATAAATATAAAAACACGGTGTATACATTATAATTTAAATAAAATACTTAGGTAATGAATATAAACCGGAATTACATAACATCTGCCGAACAGGTGAAAAATAAAATGCACAACTTCAGAAAACTTACGTGGAAGATGTCATCTGGTCGATTCTGCATGTATTTGAAGAAATAATGGCCAACATGATTGTCATCGCATCTTTCCAAATATGTCATTTTTCCAACAAAAATTATCCACGTATTCACGTATTAGTCTAATTAAACGTTTGGTTATTTTTATGTTAACACAGTGACAGTAGGTAAATATCGCCACGTCTATGATGGTTAGTAACAATCACTCGAATAAGATAATTTAACTGTGAGGGAAACCAATATAAACGTCTGTACATTATTTACATATTACCTCAAGCGTGATAAGATTATTATTTAGTTTCATAGCACCCAACTGTCGATGGAGGGTTATGTTTTTCGAGCGTATGTTTTTATGTATGTATGTAATTTATTGAATCAGGCGTTACTTTGCGGAGGTCCATATAAATGAACTGAAACAATTACTTTGCTGAACAAATGCGGCAATGATGAAGTGGACACCTGAGATACGTTTATATTTGCATATCTTTCTTTACAGAATGGTGACCACACTGTTAGCACTAAATAATTTAATTTTGACCATTGTTGTGATTAAAAACAATGCTTAATTAAGTTATATCACTTCTGATTACCTACATCTCCGACTTCACCATGTAGGCATGTAGATTGTAGGGGATACGATGTCCACTGGGTCAGCTAATCTTAAAAATATAAAATAAAACAAAGACTTAATAACTAAAAGCATTTATTAATACGACATCGTTCGTGCTTTCAAACGAATTATTGAAAGGCATCGACCATTTTCCTATTCTCTAGTAATAGTGAGTGCAACTTCCTTAAGTTTAGCTCTTGCGACCTTACCAGTGGACGTCACTGGGAGAGCATCCATGAACACAACACCACCATGCAAGTGCTTATGCACTGACATCTGACCTGGAAAATAAAACAAAAATAAATGCTACTCGTCCCTTCGATATCTCCACGATTCTTTGATCTATCTTCGATCTTCGATCTATCCACCAGAGATGGGCTACAGTATGTTGCTACGGTTGCGTTTGATATATCTACCAATCAATTTATCAATTCAAATCAGTACTTTCTAAATTACTATGGCTATTAGATAGAGGGTTATATAAATATTGTATGAAATTAATTTATAGTTACAAACAACAGATAAATAGGTACAATTAAAATAAATAATAAAAAATAGATAGATGTTTTTATTCCGTTAAAGAATATGTAAGTGGTAAATAGTACCTATGGTAGACGACAGTAAACTTTATAAATTAATGTGATCCCTATTTACTAAGTGCTGTGATAATATTGTGGCTATACCTAATACATTGCAATATACCTGTAACATTAAAATGTTATATTATACAATATATTATTATCTAAAGAGGATTATGTTCGCACTTTGTACTATGACAACAGAGACATTCCTGCGACATTTCATAACAACTAAAATTATTATTGATAAAACTAATTGCCGTGATTTCTAAATCGATAATGCTGGCATATGTGAATCATCAACAGCCAGAAACATCCACTGTTAAACAAAGGTCTTCCCTTTAGATCACCACAAAAAACTGATCGCCTACATTCACCGGTAGCTCATAATTCTCGCGATGTCGTCATAAGTGTGCATATTGTGTATAAGACTTAAGCACATTACTAGCAAAAATGAAGTTGCCTCAATTAACTGAGATAGTGGTTCTAGCACGAAACGGATATGAAGGCACTTCCGATCTCTATCTTCTTTTCCCTTAGTCGTAATGTTGAATACGTACTAGCAACGAGGTCCTTTATTTCCTGGGCAGTGACCTTCGACCCTGGCTTCCGCACTACGCACGCCACCACACGCTCCCCGTCGTCTGGATGTGGCACACCTATCACACACACGTCTGCAACTCCTTCATGCGCCAATATGATCTCTTCCAATTCTGGAGGGATGACCTGCAGAATTAATGAAAAAACTACAAATCAATCTGTTAATAATAGCTTCAGATTCATTATTTTGTTCTAGACACATTTTTATAGGAATGGCAGAATATTCTGTATGACTTTCAGCTATCTGGTATAATTACAGGACCTCTACTAAATAACCGAAAACGCCATAAAAAACTATAGCCAATTCTTAAAAAATGTGTCTACTTATGAAAGTAAGGCGGTGGAAACGATCAAATAATGACCCTTAAACTGTCCCTTTTTACCCGACTGCGAAGAAGGAAGGGTTATGTGTTTGACCCGTATGTATGTATGTCTATTCCTAATTATGTCCTCAAGTAACTACTCAACGGCTGAACCGATTTTGATAAATAATACGTCATTGGATTCGTCTTGATGACGCGAGTAATACGGGTACATGAAATTGTAGAAAAATCAAAATGGCGAATTTTGGCGCCAAATTGTGAGTCTTCAAAAAATTTTTTTATTCAAACCTATTGAGTAGGGTATTTAAAAATAGATTACAAAAATATACACAAGTCAGTCAGTCGTTGAAATAATAAATTGGCAATCAATGCATTCAAACGACGGTAGGTATGTATGTAGGTAAGTTAAGTGCCAACAGCTAAGATAATCTTTGAACAATAATTTTCTCTATGAAGTCCATGTGGAAAAATAAGTACCTACTAAGATACACATCATCATAATCATCATTTCAGCCGAAAGACGACCACTGCTGAACATAAGACCTCCCCCAAGGCTCACCAAACAGATCGGCCCTGCGCCGTCCGCATCCAATGCGTTCCCGCTACCTTCACCAGGTCGTCGCTCCATCTTGTTGGAGGCCTACCTACACTGCGTCTTCCGGTCCGCGGACGCCACTCGAGAACCTTACGGCCTTCCGGCCTTTTCGAATGTCAGCTCTACGAGCGATGTGCCCCGCCCACTGCCACTTTGAGTCTGGCGATTCTTCGAGCTATGTCGGTGTCGGTGTCGGTGTCGGTGATTTTTGTACATATTTCAAATGGCATGCATGAAGTGACATTAAATCCCATGCAGCCACTGCCTCCCATGGGCATGCCTCGGACTGCAATTTATCATTGCATTAAATTTTGAAAGACTGCCATCGACGTGTTTTAAATTCGTTTCAAATGTTTAGTTTTTTTTTCGATTTGTTTCGTTGAGTTCAGTTAGCTTTTTATTGTTATTGAACATTTTAATCTTGTTTCCACCTTTTTAGTATTTGTGCAGGCGGGTTTTTTGATTTTTTGATACCAGTGTTATCACAAAACGACACGATTGGTAGCAGTTAGATTTGAACTTTGACTTATTTTAGACGTAATAGAGAATTTAGAGTCTTTTCTTCAATTCTTGTTGCAACACTACAGCCACAGCACTTGTTCCTCACAAAATCCGTCGCTGTCCTGGGTCATAAAGAGTGACTCTACGCAAAAACTTAATTTTCTAGGTCCAAGGGGGCGTTCAAGATTAGCATACCTGGTAATTTCTGTACTTCAACAGCATTTTGAGCCTGTCGACGAAAAAGTAATAATCGTTCTCATCTCTGTAGACCAGGTCCCCTGTTTTGTAGTAACCGTCTTCAGAAAATGCTTCCTTTGTTGCTTTGGGATTATTGTAATAGCACTGAAACGTAAATCGTAAATAAGTTCAAAACATAGAATCAAATGAGTTTATATTAATGTAATGACTCTTCGTCAATTTTATAGTAAACTACTACTTATAAGAAAACAACCTGTTCCTCATTCGTTGTATTCTTGTTTCGTCGGATTCCTGTTCAGTCGGGTTTGGTTTCATCGGATTCTTGGTTCGTCGGAATTATACCTGATTAAATCGATCTAGATGATATACATTAAATCCGATCATAATTTTGTGAACCAGTATTTACCCGACTACCTACCTAACAATCATAACAATTTTAGAATGTTTTAATAGGCTCTGTCTAATAATTTAATTTTTTATAAATAAAATAAATAAATAAATATCACGGGACAATTCACACCAATTGAACTAGTCCCAAACTAAGAAAAGCTTGTACTAGACAACGGATAATCATACTTATATAGATAGATACATACTTAAATACATATTAAACACCCAAGAATCGAGCACAAACATTCGTATTATTCACACAAATGTCTGCTCCGACCGGGAAACGAACCCGGGACCTCAAGCTTCGTAGTCAGGTTCTCTAACATCTACCTAGGCTATCCGGTCGTCTAATTTATTTAAGCAACTTCTTTTCATTTAAAATAAAAAAAAATAGTTTTAAATGAGATGGGAAATTTGTAAATATTAAATACAAAAGTGGGTCACGGTAGTTGCATAGTTCCATTTGATATTAAAAATCCGACGGAACAGGAATCCGATAAAACAGGTATCCGACCAAATAGGAATATGACGAATTAGGAACAAATCGGGCAACATTTTCTTTCATACAAACCTTCCCTCAATAGTTATGAATACAACAAAAAAGAATTAGACAAATAAACTCAACCGTTCTGAAGTTACATGCGTACCTACGTACTTTTTTGCAATTGATTTCTAGATATGTAGATAGATTTCAAAGCTCATACCGCCATGGTGGGTCCTTTTGTCCATAATTCCCCAGTCACGTTTGGTTTCTGTATAACCATACCCGATTCAGGATCCACGATCTGTTCAGATAGAATTTTTTAAAACCACCTGATTAGGTAGAAAACAACACGATTTTAAGAATTAGTTACACTGTGAAAGGTTTCCTGGAAGAGAGTGCTTCAAAGTGATAAGGCTGCCTATTACTATTAGTTACTTTGTTTTCATTTGAGGTGAACAATAAAAAAAATTGTGTATTGCAATTAAAAAAGAGTTACAGGTTTCGCTTAAATACTTAGTTTATAATATTTAATTATTTACAGTCATTGCAGTGTATTGTATTGTAATATTTTCTACTAGCTTTTGCCCGCGACTCCGTCTGGAAAGAATTCATTTATCGCTATCCCGCAGGAACTATGCTATTTTCTAGGATAAAACTATCCTGTCTTTCGCAGGTTCTCACTCAACCATTCCAAACTCATTCCAAATTTCATCTAAATTGATCGTTTGAAGCGTGTAGAAGTAACAGATAGAAAGTTACTTTAACATTTATAATATTAGAAGGGGTAATAAATAATTATAATAAGCTGAACACTATAATCTGGCCGTTTTCAAGTGTAGAGTGACTGAGCATTTACTAGGCAATCGTGCTCTATCGTAGACTTCATCTTCGCTTTCCGTCAGGCGTGATTGATGTTGCAAGCCTATATTGCATAAAAAAATACATACCTTAACTTGGTAATATCGGTTTGGTTTCCCAAGATTGCCAAAAGGTCCTTCTGGCACTGGTTCCAGCACCACACCACCGTTCTCCGACTGACCGTAGCCTGGCAACACTTGGGCATTTTTGTGCATTCTGGCCTGAAAATATAATAGCTAGGTATAGTTTTCGTTTATTTTAACAAGGATAACATTGACCTCTTTCATTTTGCACCAATACACCAGTTCAAACATCAGTTTTTCCCTGCACTTTTAAAAATATCATTCAAATAAATACGTGCCAGATAGTTTCATAAGTGGCATTACGCGTTATTCGTTACTTTTCTCTCTCCATCTACATTTCCCGCTTTCTCACTGGGTACTTACTTTTAAAGCATTCAAAAATTCCATTCGAAGTTTCGAACCCCCAATCTTGATGACGTCAAAGCATGTCAGGTCGCAGTGCTTCACATGATGCAGTATAGGTGCCATTGTTGTAGGCGTGGTAAGAGTAGTCGCAGGCTGAAAATTACTATGAATCTTGGAATAGACTACCTACCCAATTTTTCTTATCGAGAACAACTTATAGCCGGAACATCATCTACGTAAAAATATTTAACGCCGTCTATGATATGATATGTCAGTATACATATTGCTTAAATTACTTCGACGTTTCGGCCACATTGCAGCGGTCCTAGTTACCTATAAGTAGTTTGCTGGAAACGTCATAATAATATAGGTACCTAGGTACTTAAGTCAAGATTATGTCACGAATATGCTTTTAATTACGAATGATCCCCTCGATTGGCATAAAATTTAAAGACAGAATTCATCGTTTTGTCAGAATTCATCATTTCGCATAACTCTTTTTTTCTCAGAAACCATTAATTATTCAGGAATTTTGAAATGGTTATCCTGTAGGACTCTATAGCTTACGTTTGTTTTATAACAATTCTGTACAATTAATGGATTCTGAGTAAAAAGAATTATGCGAAATGATAAATTCTGAATTTAAATTTTATGCAACCCGATAAGGGCCAGAATGTAAATCGTGAAATATACTTTCCATCCCGGAAAAGCCCGACCTTACCGCGGGATATAAATAAAATTGCGGACCCTAACAGTTGAAAGTGTCACTATTTAAAATATTAATGGGGGTTTTCAGAAAAAAATGTACCCGTTTTGCCTTAATTATCCTTAATTTTCCATAGTCAGTCAGTTTTGTGACAGTCCATACAACATGTGTATGGTTAACTGCGTCACAAAAGTGGCAATGCAGTGGGACACTTTTTTATTGCTTAAATCGATAGTGCTTGTGATTCTGAGTAAAAATAACCCATATTTTGTTAGGTTTTTAAGAAAAATACAGGGTAAGTACAATTTTTTCTGAAAATGCCTTCCTAATATGCGATGAAGAATTTCAACAGATTTTTAATAACAATTTCGAAGTTTACCAGCTTTTCTGTTCATGACGGTGATTATGATGATTACCTTATATTTATTAATAATGTCAATGACATGTTCTGTGGTGGCCGGTGCAGATGTAACCACCATGATATGGTGGATTGGCATCACCAACATATTATAGCACGCTGAGATCCACTGGATAGAAGACAAATTCAAAGCAGTTTTTCGTTCGCTGCAAATAGTGATGAAAGATATAATTTAAAGAGACAAAGTGGGAAAGGCACTTATGAATAATATGTAAGTTCTGAAAGTAAACCTCAGTTACAGAAAGATACTTGACTTGAGTTACAAAATCTAACCAATGTCAAAATCATTCAACTTATTTTCACTACAGTGCCAGCTGAACGATTCATTCTTCTTTCTTCAAAAAAATTTTGCACAATTAAGGGCTTTAATTAAAACAAAACTTAATGAATTCCTTTGTATAACGAAAGACACCCATAAAGTTTGTATGACTAACTCTCGTTACACAAAAGACGCGATGGTGTTAATCTGTTTTCATTTAAGCCATTAATTATATGTAAGTACATTTTTCTTAAAAATCGACCCAGCTACATTTGAGCAAACAAAACTGGACATGCATTATGTTATGTTGCATGATGGTGATATCTTTCCTTTTGGCCTCCTGCTAAGGTGGGCAAAATGATCTTCCTACACTATTTGACACCACCAATCAATATTGACATACTATTTACGTGCTGTGATAACGTGACTCTCCCTTAAGTTTTGTATGATAATACTGACTTATGGCGTCACATAGCAATATGAATTGACTAATTATTTATATACATATATTGAAAAGCTAATAAACACCATATTTTTTGGATAAGTGTCTGAATATCTTAAAAGTTTTACTCAGTCATGGTACCTACTGTTTTATAGGTATAGATGATAAATGACGATCCAGTTTTAAATAGTCGTGTATCTAAAATCTTACCTGACGTTAGTTTCGCCCTTGATAAAAAATTGAATATTATGCAGAATATGAGAGTGTCTAAGAGCTACCACTTTAGGGAAGTCAGTTGTTCCACTCGTACTGGTGAGCCAGCAATAGACCTTTTCCGTATCAAAGGTGGCAACTCTAAACGGAAAAAAAATATTAATCAATTTCTTTTTTACCTAGAGCATGTACAAGGTATCTCAGAACTAATTAGAAATATTTCGTTAAATGATTGAGAAAGTCTAAATGTACAACCCTGCAAAGATTTCTCGCTTGAAATGTTCATTCAAGATGATGTCGCGTCTTTGATGTATGCAGATTTAGTAAAAACTTTGCATGGACAGTCATTTAAGTATATCACAGTCGAAATGTAAGTATTTAAATGCTTTTGACAAGTTAAGTACCTATAGTCAACAAAACCACATAGGATCAAGTCTTTCCTTTGGCATTAATCTGTTTGTTGGTTTTGTGGGAATAGGCAGAATAGAGAGATCTCTCTCCAGCCAGGCCAGATGTTATGCCGAAGTCTGATGGAAGAAAGTTGGAAGTTGTATTTGTGTAGCCGAGTTGAGAAACTTCGATAGTGCGCTCAGCGTTGCCAGGCGTCCCGATTTTGGCGGAACATCCCGATTTTTAGCCCAAAATTAAAAGTCCCGCTCGGGACAGGCTCTGTCCCGCTTTTAGGGGATTGCTCGACCGTGCGATGGCGTATGGTAAAATAAGTTAAAATAATGTATTTTCATTAAAATTACTTCTTTTCTCAAACTTACAAACCTAATTTGGAATTCAAATAAAATGATGAAATATTAAAACTGTTATTTTATCACAATAAAAATATATTATAAGCGTATCTATTTACATACCTACAAGTTTGTACGGAACCTCGGTGTGCGAGTCCAATTCGCACTTTACCAGTATTTTTTAGTAATTATGTCCCGCTTTCGACAGCAAGATCCCGCTTTTTTATTCTAAAGGTCCGAGAAACCCGCTTTGCCTGAAAAATAATCTGACAACGCTGAGCGCGGTGTAGAACCAATCAGAACATACCGGGTTTAACATGGCGACTTAACGGCATGGCATGGACATGATGACTAGATGGCGCTAGAGGTCGCTACAGTATTTTCCTCCCATAGTAGAAAAATAAATACCTAAATTCTTTTTCAGGCTGGACTTCATAGAATTCCATGAATTTCTTCAGATTACACTCTCCACCTCCAAATGTGATGATCTTGGTACCCAGACCCAATTCTTCGACTGCTTTGTGATACACTTCATACATATCGTATTCACAAAAGGCTATCTTGGGTTCAACGATTTTGAAAAGCAGCTTTATTTCATCTAAAACAAATCGTTTTTCGGTATTTTTAAACCACACCCTGTAAAATTAATTAGACGATCAAGGAAAAGATCAAAAACCAAAAACATTATTCCGGGAAAAATCCACAAGATTTTACCCTGTTCCCCGTTTTTTTTTTTGCTCCGTGGACGTCGTGAGAAGTGACTAAGGAAATAGGTTAAGGTATAATTTATAGGAAAATTTACATTTACAAGCCTTGTAAATGAAGTGTTTCTATTATAATAATAAATAAAAAATGTTAATTTAAGATTGTCACGAATAAATATTTTTCTTTCTTTCTTTATTTTTCTTTCTTTATAAATAAATATCACGGGACAATTCACACCAATTGACCTAGTCCCAAAGTAAGCCAAGCATAGCTTGTGTTATGGGTACAAGGCAACGGATAAACATACTTGTATAGATAGATACATACTTAAATACATATTAAACACCCAAGACCCGAGAAAATAAAATATCTGTCCCGACGCGGGAATCGAACCCGTGACCTCAAGCTTCGTAGTCAGGTTCTCTACCTACTAGGCCATTTGGTCGTCATCTGGTTGTCTATTGGTTCATGACAAACACATCCCTCGCAACGCATCCGCATGTCTCGTGGAAACGCAGCCTTAAACCTAAAATTGCTAAAGGTACGTTTCGTGTTTTCTGCCTACCCCCTTTGGGAATAAAGGCGTGATGTTTTGTATGTATGTATGTAAATAACGTAATTTAGTATCATAAGACCTTCAATTGATGAGTTCCAATTTTAAGCTTCTTAGTCACACAAATGTCTCCAGTCAGGATATTCAACTAAACAACCGCTTTAGCCTAGTTGATAGTGACCCTGCCTACGAAGCAAGAGGTCCTGGGTTCGAATCCCGGTAAGGGCATTTATTTGTGTGATGAGCACGAATATTTGTTCCTGAGTTATGGATGTTTTCCATGTATTTAAGTATTTATTTATCTATGTAAGTATGTTTATCGTCGTCTAGTACCCATAGTACAAGCTTTGGTTAGTTTGGGACTAGGTCGATTTGTGTAAGATTGTCCCCTAATATATATTTTTTTTTATCAAATTATCCCGTAGTCATCTCTTCTGTAAAAATTAAAAACTGAACTTACTAAATTTAAACTGTGGATCAACCCCTGCAATAGGAAGACCGTTCATTAAAGCTGCGTAGTAAGGAATCGTCATATCGAGGTGGTTTCTGCCACCCAGCACGAGCACATCTCCTGGCTGCAGCCCCATGCTCCTGAAGCATTGTGCTAGACGAATCGTACGGGATAGCACGGACTTTCTCGTCTCTTGCTCTCCTGTTGCCGCATCTATCTGATTAAGAAAGTCAAAACATTTTCACAAAAGAATGACAGCAAGGAATATATTACAGCAGGTGGTGCAAATATATAAAAATAAATAGTAGTTAATATAAAAACAACCTAATATAGAATAGAATAGAATAGAATAGAATAGAATAGAATTTTATACAACATCAAATACTCATAGATAAAACAATATACTTTTAAATATATAAGCAGGCTATAATTTTATGTACAAGATAGTAAATAGAGCTCTTTAAGTAAGGATCTGAAGATAGGTAAGGATTTGGCACGCTTAGGTTTATTGGTAATCATAATTACTAAACTAAACGGGACTTATCACGCAATAAATATTTATTTATTTACCTCGACGTTTCGGCCACATTGCAGCAACCGTGGTCACGAGTTAACTAAATATAAATAAATAAATAACGAGGTAAATAAATAAATATTTATTGCGTGATAAGTCCCGTTTAGTTTAGTAATCACTATTCTTGCTTACACTGTATAGTGTACTAGCTGTTGCCCGCGACTCCGTCTGCGAAGAATAGGGGTAGGTATAAAAAATAGCCTACGACCTATTCTCAGACCTGCTGAGTCTGGAAAAAAAAGTTTCATAAAAATCGGTCAAGCCGTTTCGGAGGAGTTCGATAACAAACACCATGACACGTGATTTTTATATATTAGACTAGCTGTTGCCCGCGACTTTGTCTGCGAAGAATAGAGGTATAAATTATAGCCTACGACCTATTCTCAGACCTACCAAATACAGAGAAAAAAAATCATAAGAATTGGTTTATCCGTTTCGGAGGAGTTCGATAACTAACACCGCTACACGAGATTTTTAAATATTAGATATTGCACGTAATAAAACAATAGGAAAAAGATGAAAAAAAAACTAGAAGTTATCATACGAATGACAGTTCTACTAGCGCATAAGTAATTATGCTAGAATTGCCATATTATAATTTTCAAACCAATACTACCGCCTATCAACCGCTATCAAAATATCCTGTCCCACATATTAAGAAAATGAGTCACATTGAGCGGAATATTTTTTAAAACGACACTGTAGCTCATTTTATTTAGGGTTCCGTACCCAAAGGATGCCAACCAACGGGACCCTATTACTGAGATTCCGCTGAATGTCAGTCTGTCTGTCCGTCCGTCTGTAACAGGAATCTATTTCTTGAACCGTAACTTAACTTAACGTTACTGAGGCCTCTAAAACAACAAACACTAAAAATAAAATTAAAAATTAAAGGGGGTCGTCATACAAAATACCTTCATGTTTTTTCAGCGTTTCAAACTCCATAACGACCGCTTTAGTCTAGTTGGTAGTGACCCTGCCTACGAAGCAAGAGGTTCTGGGTTCGAATCCCGGTAAGGGCATTTATTTGTGTGATGAGAACGTATATTTGTTCCTGAGTTATGGATGTTTTCTATATATTTAAGTATGTATTTATCTATATAAGTATGTTTATCGTCGTCTAGTACCCATAGTACAAGCTTTGCTTAGTTTGGGACTAGGCCGATTTGTGTAAGATTGTCCCCTAATATTTATTTATTTATTTATATTTTATGGTACCTGGGCAATTTTATTTTTTGTTGTACCTTTTGACTTTTTTTTGTTCGATTCACATCTCAATCGACTTTAGTTTCTTGTACCTCTACCATG
This sequence comes from Archips crataeganus, assembly GCA_947859365.1. Classification (NCBI taxonomy): domain Eukaryota; kingdom Metazoa; phylum Arthropoda; class Insecta; order Lepidoptera; family Tortricidae; genus Archips; species Archips crataeganus. The sequence continues at coordinate 12,433,459 of OX402065.1, read as the reverse complement.
AGTTTACACTAGTTTACAGTGACCGTACTCGCTAGCGACGGCGTAAATGATTTGTATGGAGAATTGTACTTCCGTAAGTGACCGCTAGAGGCGCTGTAACAATTCTCCATACAAATAATTTACGCCATCGCTAGCGAGTACGGTCACGTAAACTAGTGTAAACTCATGGTAGAGGTACTGGCGCATAATCTAAAACCGACCAATAGCGAGTTGGACTGTCGTACTTAAAGTTCCGTAAAAAATGTAGGTATGACAAAATATACGCCGTAAACAGCCATAACTATAAAAATCCAGTGTTAACAGAGCCCTGCTTCTAAGTAAAATGTACGCAGTGTGGAATCATTTTATAATCGATTATTCAGGGCTCCCTTAATGTTTAATTTAATTATATTTTTATTATTTCTTGTTGTAGTGGCTATACTAATACAGAATCGGTGAAAATTTCAAGAATTTAGTTAATAGGTGGGCAAAATTATTTTTTGTTGTACCTTTTGACTTTTCTTTTAATTCGGAAAGTTTTATGTGATTTCTGCTCAGAATCACGAGCTCTTTCGATCCCACTAGGAGAAAAAAAGTGTCCTGAAACTTTCATATAATTTTCGAGTCTTCTATTCCGTTACGGTCATAAAAAATCTATGAAAAATGGTAACGGAACGGAAAAAAAAACTTAACACACTTTTTTTCTCCTAGTAGGGTCGAAAGAGCTCGTGATTCTGAGCAGAAATCACATAAAACTTTCCAAATTAAAAGAAAAGTCAGAAGGTACAACAAAAAATAATTTTGCCCACCTATTAACTAAATTCTTGAAATTTTCACCGATTCTGTATTAGTATAGCCACTACAACAAGAAATAATAAAAATATAATCAAATTAAACATTAAGGGAGCCCTGAATAATCGATTATAAAATGATTCCACACTGCGTACATTTTACTTAGAAGCAGGGCTCTGTTAACACTGGATTTTTATAGTTACGGCTGTTTACGGCGTATATTTTGTCATACCTACATTTTTTACGGAACTTTAAGTACGACAGTCCAACTCGCTATTGGTCGGTTTTAGATTATGCGCCAGGAAACTAAAGTCGGTTGAGATGTGAATCGAACTATTTAAAAAAATTCATATTTAACAGTCCCTTTATTTTAGCCGTGTAAAATAGATAGAGATTTTTATGAATTGTAATAAAGTGAATAATCAATTAAGTTCGCAAATAAGTGACGTAACGCCTTACATTTCATTTTTATTTAAATTTAGCTGCATCGATAATGTCGATGATTCCGGCAATGTCGAGGTTGACAAAGACACTTGGCCGTTTTTCGGTAAAAGCTCAATAGGTAATGCCTTACAAAATTTAGCAGCGAGTCACGATATGACATGCCCGCGACTTCGTCTGCCAAAAATAGGTGTACAAAAAATAGCCTACGCCTATTGTCAGACCTACCAATGTGGAGAAAGAAATCATAAAAATGGGTCAAGCCGTTTCGGAGGAGTTCGATAACAAACACCGTGACACGAGATTTTTATAATTAATGAACTAAAACAATTACTTTGCTCACCCGCGACCTTACAATAGTTACGTTTATGCAAGAAATGTGCGTTCATGCAGTTCCTCCACCTCCACACTGTACGAACACACACAAATCACATAAACCCAACCATCACCACCACCAAGCTACACTGACGCGTTTCGAACTCAACCAGAGCTCATCTTCAGAGTTACCACAACCGTATGCTATGCTACCAACTGTATAAACGTAACTATTGTAAGGTCGCGGGTGAGCAAAGTAATTGTTTTAGTTCATTAATATGGACCTCCGCAAAGTAACGCCTGATTCAATAAATTAATTTTTTATAATTATCAGAAGATTAATCGTATTTAATTTATTTATTTTACTATATGCAAAATATTCAAATTTATAAAAATCAATCAAATTATCAATCATTAAATTAAAAAAAATATTCGTTTTTATGATCTACAAATTATCCATTTACGCATGTAGTTTATGTAGTTTATCGCTTATATTTATAAGTGTACATTTTATCTATCTGTGTGGCGTTCCGGGTATTACCGACGGTACTGGCTGAAAATCAGCGCTGGGGTGTTATAAAACGCCTCAGCATTATGCTGAGCCAGTGTCCAATTTGCAACCGCAATGACACACTCTATTTTTAGCCCTTGTATTGTCCTTTTTGTAAAAATATTTATGTGTCTTGTGTTGTTGTAAATAAATGTATTTTCTTTCTTTCTTTCTTTAAGTAGCAAGAAAATCTAATTGATAAAATTATCATCATTATTTAAATTCATCACTGTTAAAGTTTCTAGGATGCAAATGTCAATTAGTGTGAATTGTCCCGTGATATTTATTTATTTATTTATTATTTAGGTACTAAAAAACTTGTGGATTTTTCTGATCTGAATGAAATTATTTTTATTTATTATTTTTCATATATATATATATATATATATATATATATATATATATATATATATATATAATTGATTAATGGCATCAAACGCTAGTATTCACGTCAAAGGCAGTAAATACATATAATAAACAACTTTGAAAAACTTACCTGGAGGATGTCATCTGGTCGATTCTGCATGTATCTGTAGAAAAAATGGCCGACATGATTGTCGTCGCATCTTTCCAAAAATGACATTTTGCTATCAAAATACAATTGCGCTTATCAGCCCAATTAAACGTTTGGTGATTTCTATGAAAGCACAGTGATATTAAATATCGCCACGTCTGCGTTGGTTGGGAACAATACTCGAATAACATAATTTAACTGTGAGGGAAACCAATATAATGCAAATGGAAAGTATATAAATTATTTTATATCTTAAGCGTGATAAGATAATTAAACTTATCCACCATTTTTTTTTCGAAGCGACTCACAGCGCTTTTGACCTCCTGTTACTTAATTGAGGACAAAGCTAGAAGTTTGAATTTTTAGTATGAAATGAACATTTATAACTGTCAATATTCCAATATCTATATATATAAAATTCTAAACTGACTGACTGACTGACTGAGTGACTGACTGTTGATATATCAACGCACAGCCCAAACCACTGGACCTAGAGACTTGAAATTTTGCACATAGATTCCTTATACAATGAAGGCATCCACTAAGGAAGGATTTTTGGGAATTCCCACGGGAACGGTAAAAAACGGGATTTATATATTCGATTCCGAGTGACCGTATCTCTGTAACTATAATAACTAGACTCTTTAAATTTCATACACAAGTATTTTATAAATAAATAAGTAAATTTCATATTACATTAGTTAAAACATCAATGTCAGGATTTTTCAAAATTCCTACGGGATAAGGAAAAAAACGGGATTTATATATTCAGTCCAACGGAATCCTATGAACTATAATTACTAGACTCTTCAAATTTGGCATAGAAGTAGGTAATTATAATAGTAAAAAACAATTTTAAGGATTTTTGGACATTCCCACGGGATAAGGAAAAAACGGGATTTTTCCTTTTACTGGTTGTAGAAAGCTAAAATTCGGCATGCAGGTTGCTTGGGGAGTGTAGAGGAGCATTGAGAGAGGAATTTCCAAAATTCCCACGGGAACGGGAAAAAACGGGATTTATATATTCGATTCCGAGTGACCGTATCTCTGTAACTATAATAACTAGACTCTTCAAATTTGATACACATGTAGGTATTATATTAGTTAAAACATTAATTTCAGGATTTTTCAAAATTCCCACGGGATAAGGAAAAAAACGGGATTTATATATTCAGTTCAAATGAATCCTATGAACTGTAATTATTACACTCTTCAAATTTGGCATAGAAGTAGGTAATTATAATAGTAAAAAACTGTTTTAAGGATTTTCGGAAATTCCCACGGGATAAGGAAAAAACGGGATTTTTCGTTTTACTGGTCGTAGACAGCTGAAATTCGGCATGTAGGTTGCTTGGTGAGTGTAGAGCTGGATTGAGAGAGGACTTTCCAAAATTCCCACGGGAGCGGGAAAAAACAGGATTTTTCGTTTTACTGGTCGTAGAAAGCTGAAATTCGGCATGTAGGTTGTTTGGGGAGTGTAGAGGAGCATTGAGAGAGGACTTTCCCGAATTCCCACGGAAACGGGAAAAAACGGGATTTTTCGTTTTACTGGTTGTAGAAAGCTGAAATTTGCAAGTGGGTTCCTTGGGGAGTGTAGAGCTGGATTGAGAGAGTCCAAAATTCCCACGGGAACGGGAAAAAACAGGATTTTTCGTTTTACTGGTCGTAGAAAGCTGAAATTCGGCATGTAGGTTGCTTGGTGAGTGTAGAGCTGGATTGAAGAGAGGACTTTCCAAAATTCCCACGGGAGCGGGAAAAAACAGGATTTTTCGTTTTACTGGTCATAGAAAGCTGAAATTCGGCATGTAGGTTGTTTGGGGAGTGTAAAGGAGTATTGAGAGAGGACATTCCCGAATTCCCGCGGGAACGGGAAAAAACGGGCTTTTTCGTTTTACTGATCGTAGAAAGCTGTAATTTGTCATGTAGGTTGTTTGGGGAGTGTAGAGGAGCATTGAGAAAGGACTTTCCAAAATTCCCACGGGAACGGGAAAAACGGGATTTTTCGTTTTACTGGTCATAGAAAGCTGAAATTTGGCAAGTGGGTTCCTTGAGGAGTGTAGGGGAGCATTAAGATAAGAATACATTTCCCGAAATTCTTACAGGAACGGGAAAAAACGGGATTTTGCGTTTTACTGGTTGTAGAAAGCTAAAATTTCAAAATTCATAAGTTTATACTGTAAGTAGGCCGCAAAGGGCTCTTTAACCGACTTCTAAAAAAGGAGGAGGTTATGCATTCCACTTTATGTATTTTTTATATAGGTATGTTCACCGATTTCTCAGTCAATTGTGGACCTGCTTGCTTGCTTGCCTGTATGCTTGCTTGCTTGATATCTTGGTTCTTTGGAATACTTATAGTACACGCGAGCGAAGCCGCGGGCAAAAGCTAGTATCTTATACAACCCCCGGGACTCTGTCTGCGAAGAATAGGGGTATGAAAAGTAGCCTACGACCTAACAAATATAGAGAAAAAATTTAATAAAAAAGGTTAAGCCGTTCCGGAGGAGCTCGAGTACATATACCTAAAATCGATTAGCTCCAAAAGCTTGGTAGGGCCTACATTAAGATAGTACATAAGGGTTCACGGAAAGAACATGTCCAGTCACCTCTTTTTTTTAAATGAGACGATAATCTCAAAATGTAGAGCCCGCAAAGTATACTATTACTTACCATTGGATTAATTTATGGATATCTGAAAATCATATATTTTTTCACCTTTAAAGAATCGTTACCATAGTAATTGTTCGTGATGAGTGATTGATGATGATGACTAACTTTTAAAACGTTATGACTCAAAAAGTTGCTTAGGTGACTAGACATCCTACTGTTTCCGTGTACCCTTCATTTCACTATCAGCAGATCTGTACCGCTTAAAACCTGCTTCAGCTAGAAATCATATTATGTCATCCAATTTCTTTGCTCCTCATTCCGTGGTTTAATTAAGTCTTCTTTAATTTCATGATTTTTTTTTTATTTGGTCTGAATTTTTCTTTCTTTTCAACCGACGAAAACAAAAGGAGGAGGTTCTCAAGTCGACGTGTATATTTTTTTTTTAGTGTCTCCTGTCTTTGTGCTTATCTGTGCATATCTTCGTGCATATCTGTGGAAACCTTTAATTGGCTTTATTGTTACTTGTTTGGTATTAATATGTAATAGTAATTTTAAGCTGTTGGTTTTCCAAATAAAATCTAATAAAATGCTGGAATAGAATTGTTGTCACAATTTGGTTGCATTGTTTACTCAATGTATTATTAAATACTACAGCAGACTTTTAATTGATTTCTGATTGCTTGTCTAGGTGGTTGTATAACAGTAAAGATAACGTTACGTAGTTATAATCTAATAATGACAACAAATAAGCCCAACCTAATCATGGCAAGGCTATAGAGCTAGTAGCGTTAAAAACGCGATAACACTTAGATGTGTAAAAGAGTTATTTAAACAAGTACTTAATTATTACAAAGGGATACTTTACAATATGGCGAAGGCTTTTGGAAGTGCGTGTGAGAGACCACATGTTGGTAATTTTTTTCTGGATTACATGCAAGAACGACCGAATGATATCTGTCAGGTATGTTTATGTATACTTAGTCAAGAAATCATAAATTTGTATAATACCTGTAAGTATTACTCTAAATAAGTTTTTGTTAAAATTTTAATTTTCGATGCAAGCTTTTTCGCTGACTGTAATTTTTGTTGACTGTACTTGCATTGTCATCCAACCTACACAGGTATACCAAATTTCAAGTAAATCCAACTACTGGAAGTGGCTCAAATACAACTTCCAAGATTTGACCCGTACATATATATACATACATTGCAAGTTAATACAAGGGCATTTCTATTTTTCGTTGTACCGAAAATTAAGAAATTGTTAACAGGGAGTTAAAATTAGTCCATTTGGTTACGCACTTTTTCAAGTCTTTACAATAAAAAAAACGTAACAAATCGGACAAGTTTAATAATGTTTAACAAGAAGTGAAGACTTGAAAAAGTGCGTAAGGAAACGGACACATTTTAACTCCCTGTTAACAATTTCTTAATTTTCAGTACAACGAAAAATATAAATACCCAAAAAGCTTTTAAAAACGACTTAATTGTGTGTCATAAATTCATAATCATTGTTCAGCTCAATTTTTCACCTTTTTTGCGAATTTTTGCGATGAGGATAGGATCTCTTGGCGTACGGTAATTTAAAAAAAAATGTTATGTTGTAGCAGATGTTTTGAGAAACTGATAGAACGGTCCGAAAGGTATGTATGTACCTATGTAAACACTTTATTGTACATAAAACACAAAAATAATACAAAAAAAAACAAAACAAAAAGGGTACAAAGGCGAACTTATCCCTAAAAGGGATCTTTTCAAGCTAACCTGGAAGGTTGATAGGTACTTGTTTGTTTGTGTGTACAGAATGTCCTAAATCTCGACGCTCACCTGGTACCAATGTGGTCATGTTATCCCAATTTATGGAAAAAATAAGAAAAATTATCCATGCCACTTATTGTCTTAATCGATAATAGAGTCACAGGACATATCACTTTTAATATTAGATATGTATTTTGCTAAACAATGTCTATTATCGCTTACCTAACTAAGTGGCACGGATATTTTTTTTCTTATTTATTCTAGAACTGTTATATCTTGGCTTCTCGTCCGGTTCCTGGTTATCGTTTAGTTTAGTAGGACACCTTAACGCCGCTAGTTAAAATTATTATAAAAGCTTTTTTTTTATGTAAGAGGTGGCAAACGAGCAGACGGGTCACCTGATGGAGAGCGATCACCGTCGCCCATGGACACCCGCAACACGGGGGGCATCACAGTTGCGTTGCCGACCCTTTTAGGAATTGGTAGGCTCGTTTTTTAAAGATCCCTAAGTTGTAACGCTCCGGGAATGCTTAAGTTTCGCTTAAAACGCACGGTACTAGACTGCCAATCATCAAGATGGTGAGGATGGAAAGACTAACGGTTCCTCGAAGTGCGGTAGTGGAATTTAGCCGCAGGCAGCAATTCGAACAGTTTGTCAGAACATTCCCCATGACAAATACGGTATAATATACAGAGAGAAGAGAAGAGAGCTTTCCGTTGTGACACGAAAATTATCCATACAAACACCAGCGGCGAAGGGTACTAACAACCCGAGTCCCCCCGGGTTGACTAAACTTTCGAAGTTACCAAACGCTTCTCTTCCATTAGTTACTGCACTTTTAAAAAGAGGATAATTGGCGTTCAGCGTTTTAAGCGTGAAAAGGTAACAGGTAGACAGTTACTTTCGCATAATTGGGTCGTTCTCTGACCAAGGCAGTTTTGCGTGACCTTCGGTGGCACGATTTTTTTTTATGATTATCCGACTTTTTATAATTACATCGAAAACTAGTGTTTATTTGAAATGTTTTGCAGAAGGAGGCACCATTTTAGTCCTCACAGTTATCGAGATAATTAATTTCAAATTTTCATATGCCACCGAAATCACAAAACTGCGAATAATGAAAGTAAATTACTTTTATTGTTTAATATCAACATGTTTAATGTGAACAGTAACATTTATTGGTTTTCCTGCATGGTTTTTGAAATAAACGGTAACACATAGTGAAAATTGGAGGTGGGACAAGGCCAAAATGGGGATTCCAGCGACTTTAGTTTTTTTTTCTCCCATTAGATATAGCTTATATAAAACTGTTAGAAGTTTTTTAAGCAGAACAAAGTGTTAACTATATGAGGTATTTTAATTATAAGGTTATCTGTTAAAATTATTTTTTTACTACTACTTCAAGTTGAGAACACGAAAAAACGTGAGACCAGAGAATGGCCCATTTATAATAGGTATTAGTAAGGATGAATAGCACATTTTTATAGTGATAAATATTTATAACTCGAGCACGCACAGCAACTGGGTAACAAACAAACAGTATCATAGTAACCAGACTCTTGTATTTTTTCTCAAATTTCTCTTCTGTTAAGTCATGACCAAATATTTAGTACTAGGTAGCTGTTGCTTGTGACTCCTTGTGTGAAGCATCAGTTTCTCGCCTTGCCGCGGGAACTATGCAATTATCGATTTAACCATGAAGAGCTAAGGCAGACAGAATTACTTCCGTATTTATTAATAAGGAAGTAAGGATTATACTAAGGATTATATTAACTGCTATGCAGTTTGGCAGATGTATTTTAACATAAGTATCTCTGTACTTCTTTTGTTTGTTTATGTGTAAATAAATTAAAAAAAATATATTAATTAGCCTTGAGAAGTGTCTTACTGCTGGGCAAAGGGCTCGCCCATTTCCTCCATTCGTCCTGATTTGGTCCGGTATCCTTCCAGTACGCAAGGTACACGTCTAGTCGTCCTGCCAACGCTTCTTGGATCTACCTCGTCACAGCCATCCATCTTATGGTGTCCAGTCTGTAACTATCTAATTTTATTTATTCTTTTTATTTATTGTGTCTATGGGCTTGTATCTGGTACACATTTAATTTCATACAATGGTACTGGATGAAATGGCGACGTGTCGCAACGGCATCTCAGTCAGTCGTTTTATATGGTTGACTACCATTTAATGTGGTCTAATGTCTTGGTCTCTACCTGCTTATAATATTTCTAATAATGATGGGCAGATAATGTATACATGTAGAATTATCGATCCCACCATTTTCTATTATTGTTATTCAGACGACTAGACTAAGCTGTGTAAGCTGGGAGAATTTTTATAGATATAGGACGAACGCAAAAAACAAATATACTAAATTACTTGTAAACTCACGTATTTGAGGGCTGATAACTCGCTTCTCCGGGGTTTATGAAGTTTGTTTCCATTTTAGGAAACTAAACTTAATTAAATAACTAGCTTTCACTTGGTACGAGTATGCATGCGGTACGTATTGGAAATGCAGGCCATCATTCTTTATTTGAAAGTCACCAAGTCAGTGTAACTAATCTACACGTAGCCTATCGGAATATGTGCCAATGTTGCATTATAGTTACATTATGTAGTTAAGTCATAAAATATGTTGCTAACTAATCATTTTTATTCACCAGATAAGTTCATTTTTATCTTCTTAGCTACAAGATAAGAGACTAGGAATTTACCAAAGTTATAGTATTCAGAGTCAATATTGGCAGTAAAAAATATCGTCATCATCATCATTTCAGCCGAAATACGTCCGCTGCTGAACATAGGCCTCCACCAAGGCTCGCCAAACAGACCAGGACGTCGCTCCATATTGTTGGAGGCCTACCTACACTGCGTCTTCCGGTCCGTGGACGCCACTCGAGAACCTTTTTGCCCCATCGGCCATCAGTTCTACGAGCGATGTGCCCTGCCCACTGTCACTTGAGACTGGCGATTCTTCGAGCTATTGTCGGCGACTTTAGTTCTTGCGCGGATTTCATCATTTCTAATGCGACACCGCAGAGAAACTACGTGAATAGTAAAAATATATGTATAGTATACAGGGTGTTTTTTTTTTTTCCCCTATACCTCCGACTATGTAGGAGCCTATATCCACAACATCATACACGCCAGTTCCCGCGTTTGCTACTTCTCGTACTAGCATTCCGCATACTTGGTCTTTCTGTCACGCATCACCTTTAATACTTGGGCCCGAGCCCATTTATCTATGCTATCTAATATCTACTAACTATATACTACTTAATTATCATCATTCATTCTGGCCTCTTTGTCACACTATCCGATCTTTCAAGCTGTCCTCTATTACCACACATCTTCTTTCACTACTTTTTACTAACTAAAAACACATCAGGGGGGATTGGGTTGGGGACAATTTTATTTGCTTACTAAATCTACCTTTATATTTAGATAACTACAGACCCACTTAAACAAATACATAACTTAAAAACATAGCAATAACATTGATCAACATTTCTGACAGAGTAATTAACATCTTAAATTTCGATCAGATTTTCCTTAATCACTAGATACACAATTACAGTTTTTACAAGGTTTCTTATGCTTAAACATCAATATATTCAAATATTAAGTAAACATAAAATTAACTACTTCGTTTTATTCCTCAGAATAACCTTATTTGCTATCTTAATACAAAACTTCATTAGCTTATCTCTGTTTTTACTCGCCATCACTTCGTGCAAGTTCTGTCTCGTCAAAGTCACGTCAAGTACTTGTCCTAATTCGTATCTGTCTCGTTCATGTATTGGGCAGTCGAAAAGCAGGTGCGGCACAGTCTCATCCACCGCCGGATCACAGATGCACGATGAGCTCTCCTTACACTTGAAGCGATTCAAGTATTCAGAGAACCCACCGTGCCCCGTCATGATCTGTGTACCTACGTTGGTTAACTCCAATTTCCTCACAATTCTAAGTATACAGGGTGTTACAAAATTACCCGTAATAACTGAAGGGTATGGAAGTACTCCAGTAAAGAATTAAATTTGTATTTTTTTTTGGGATGGTGGGAGCTCGCCTTTGATAGGCAGGAGTGGAGCAAGAGAGGAGAGGCCTTTGCCCATCAGTGGGACACAAAAATAGGCTAAATAAAAATAAAAATAAAATATTTTTTTTTTACAAAAAAAGAACAGCGCGCAAAGTTACAGTTTTATTTACTGTTCATGGGGTTTCAGGCTTTAGGGGTTATTTTGTATATCTGGAAGGTACACTAGATGAGAAACTGATGTGCAATGCCAAACCTATCTCTTCAAGGGATCGCTTCCTTCGAACGACTGAGAGGACAACAAAAGTAAAAAGAGCCAAAAAAATTATTCGGAAACGAACAAAAAAAAATCTAACTTTTTCTTGTTTCTGGGTAAAGGTGTGTTTTCGACATTTAGCCCAAGTGAATCTCGGTCGCCCAGGTATTATACTGCCCTGCAGACTAAAACGCAGTAAGAGGGTTTTTACGTTTGTTGAATATTGAACTATAGCAAGCACAGTGTAAGGAACATAAATAAATATTAGGGGGCAATCTTACACAAATCGACCTAGTCCCAAACTAAGCAAAGCTTGTACTATGGGTACTAGACGACGATAAACATACTTATATAGATAAATAAATACTTAAATACATAGAAAACATCCATAACTCAGGAACAAATATTCGTGCTCATCACACAAATAAATGCCCTTACCGGGATTCGAACCCAGGACCTCTTGCTTCATAGGCAGGGTCACTACCAACTAGGCTAAAGCGGTCGTTAAAATAATGGTCTAAGCGCTTTTTTGCTCTTACTGCGTTTTAGGGTCTGCAGGGCAGTATAGGTAGTGCATCAAAATGGGTCATACACAGCGTAAGAAACAGAAGTTGTCTCTCATGTGGACATAAAATTAGCGACTCCGAGTCAACAAACTTAAGATTATTTAAACGGGCCGAAAGTTGGCCAGACGTCCCACACTCCATGTAGACTTGACTAAAAAATATTGGCTACTACCTTTTGCCCGCGACTCCGTCTGCGAAAAACTCGTTTATGGCTATCCCGCCCGTGGGCGGGAACTATGTCATTTTCCGGGATAAGAACAATCCTATGTCCTTTCTAGGAGCTCAAACTAACTCTATACCACGTTTCATCTAAATCGGTTCAGCGGTTATTGATTCGGACTGGGCCGGAAGAGCCCGGGTGGCTGACCACAAGCCCGGGGCCCGAGACTAGATGATGGTAGATGGAATACTATCGGAAAATACTGCCCCCCCCCCCCGCGCAAGCCAGGCCTGTGGGGGCCCACGCAGGCTGGGGCCTGGCTGGCAAATGCCACCTCGACTATACCTATGGCCAGTCCGACGCTGAACTACAACTACTGGAGAGAACACAGAAGAACTGTAATATTTGAGACATATAAGGGACCCCAACAGGAACATCAACAATAATTTGTTGAAAATTTTATTTTTAATACAAGCTTTTTTTGCTGACTGTACCTACGTTTTGCCTCTGGTTACCAAAGTACTCTTCAAAACGAATCAAACGAGCCCAAACTCGATGCGGTCGTGTCGTTTTATTACAGAATTCTTGTGGCCACCTTCCAGCTTCATCATCAGATCAGCTCCGTGTCATAATAATATTGCATTGTCATCCGATTCACATACACATGCAAAATTTCAGCTCAATCGGAAACCGGGAAGTGGGTCAAATTTTACTTGCAATATTAGACGCGAACATACATACATTGCAAGTTAATAAAAAGCTTGTAACTAGAAGGACCGATGATCTGGTAGCAAGAACTATTTGGACCCAGGCAGCATTGGACCAATCGTTGTGGAACTATTTGGGGAAAGCCTTTATCCAGTAGTGGACGTCTTTTGACTGATATGACGATGAGACCTCACAAGTCATCATTATCCATATAATCGCTCTTTACAATTATTTTACTAATTCCGTATTTCTTGTTCGGATAGACGCGTTGACTGGCGAGCAAGAGACTAGAAGATCTGTGCTGTCCCGAAGCATCTGGCTAGCACAATGCTTCAGGAAGATGGGGCTGCAGCCTGGAGACGTGCTGGCACTGGGAGGAAGAAACCACCTCGACGTACACATTCCCTTCTACGCAGCCATGATGATTGGTGTTCCTGTCGCTGGAGTCGATCCATATTTGAGACATAGTAAGGAATCAGAGTTTTGAGACTGAGACATATTAACACTCTGTATTGAAAGGGGAGTTATGTCTTTTTTTGTATCAAAATTGTCAAAATACCATGCAACTTACAAGGTGGTAAATAATCATCGCCGCTCATAGATAGATACAGTATTATTGGGACTGCTAGCTGGTGTGTTATTGACCGTGTTAAAAAACGAAGACGAGCGTTTTAAAGGCACCAAAGTTTGAATGTTATAGCATGCTGGGAAAATCTGAGCCATTCCTAATTTTGCACGTAAAGCGGAAAGAGAGAATGTTTCGACGACAAAGTGTAGGAGCACCAACTATCGTGGTGGTGTTGATGGAAACTACTTAAAAAAAGCGTGTAAAAAAAAGAAGTCTCCTTGCATGTGGTTCCAAAGTTGCTGGCAGCGCTCTCTCTGTGAATAGCTATGCTTATTCTTTTTCCGAGATAACTACTCTTCGGTCGCCCGTGACGTTGACTAGCCTGACTAGTATGATACATTTTCAGACGAGTTAATGCATCTCTTTAAAATATTGGAGCCGAAGATAGCCTTCTGTGACTATGGCATGTACGAGGAGTACCAACGTGCTGTGCAGGAGCTTGGTCTCGAGACTATGATAGTTTCGTTCAAAGATGGAGAGTGGTCAATGGCTAAATTTATGGACACATATCAGAACCCTGAGTCTGAGGAGCCATTCAGGTAACTAAAGAAAGCAAATTTAAAGCAAGACTTAGTTCTCTTACCAGTAAAACAACTCGTGAAAACAAAAGGACAGTTGATTTTCTGATATGAGACACTTTATTCAACACGAAAAGCTAAAATTTGTTGCCTCAATTATAAATTTTTGAAAAACTTTAAGTTGAAGTTATCCAACCACTGACTGAAATAGTACGAATTCATTTTATGATATCGTAGATGTTTTACTTATTGTATTAGACTCATTCTTAATCTGGCGAGGGCTTGAGGGGTGAATGTACACATGATGTGTTCTATTGTTTCATCTTCCTCACCACATATTCTACAATCTTAGTTGTTCTGAAGTCCCATCTTTACTAGTATGTGTTTAGTATCGAGGTGACCTGTAAATGCCCCGATGATGTATCGGAGTTGTTTCCTGCTTACAGGGTAGCTTCTTTAAACCCTGATGAGGCTTACTGCTGGCTCGTCAGTACCAGCGGAAGCAGCGGCCGCCCCAAAGTGGTTGCGCTTACGCACACTAATGTGCTAGAAAACACTACATACTTTGAGTACACTGAGCCTAAATACAGGTAATTTAATTTTATTGCGAAACATACTAAGTATTTTTTGTGTAAATGTTTTCGAAGTTCGTAACAGAAAACATTTATTTGAGATATTAAACAAACTAAAATAAGAATAAAGTAATTTATTGAATCAGGCGTTACTTTGCGGAGATCCATATCAATGAACTGAAACAATTACTTTGCTTACCCGCGACCTTATGATAGTTACGTTTATGCGAAAAATGTGTGTTCATGCAGTTCGTCTACGTCCACGGTGTATGAACACACACAAATCACACAAACCCAACTATTACCACCACCAAACTACACTGACGTGTTACGAACTCAACCTTTCCAGAGTTCGCAGACCAGCTTTAAACATGTCCACACTACACTGGATATCGGGATGCTTCAATGCTTTACTCATGCCAATCTACCACGTGAAACTTCAAACGTCGGCACAGGTCACCACCGACCACGTTATTGATATCATTAATGAATACAAAGTGAGTAATAGCTTATTTGTAGAAGAAAAGTCAGGAATAAGGATTTTTGTTTAAGTAATATTGTAAAAAAAACCGTGGTAGTCTATAGGCTGATTTCACATATTCGAGTCCGGGCTCCCACCTCTATGTTTTTCGGCACTTACGTGCGAAATTACATTTGAAATTTATCATGATCTGTACGATGAAGGAAAACATCTTGAGGGAATCTGCACATGCCTAGGAAGAAATTCAATGGTGTGTGTGAAGTTCCCAATTCACACTGGATCCGCGTGAGAACTATTCATTCTGAGAGGAGGCCTGTAGCCAGCAGTAGCCAGCAGTGGCTGTAGCCAGCATTTTGTGATGATGAAGTTAATTGATTTCCAAATTTTCCAGCCCGTGGGTACAGTGGTGACGCCAAGTCTCATTGCGCCAATACTGCACCACCAGAAACACTGTGACCTGACGTGTTTTGACGTTATCAAAATGGGAGGCAGTAAGATTCACAAGGATTTGCTAGCAGCCATTAAGGTAAGTTGTTATCCCCTATACAATTATTGGGGACCAAAAATTGCAGAAGGGGGCATATGAGGACACTTGATACGACACGATAATTATTATTTTTTTCTTTTTTTTTTAAATCTGCCGAGAGGAAAAGTGGAAAGAAGACGAGGCAGATGAAAGCCAAAATTGACCTCTTTAGACCAGGTGAAGAAGGAAGTGGGTGTCGTGTCGTATCAGGAAGTTAAACACTCCGTAACCTCATACACCACACCACACGCAATTAAAGTTGGTAATGGTTACATCATATTCAACTCGGTTTTGTGACACATAATAAGGTACGGTGGTTGAGACGTTGCTGAACCGTTTCCCTAACCTGTTTCAATAACACGGAAACGAAATCTATTAGTTTTTTTTTTCGGTATTTGCTATCCTATTTCTACTATTATTCAATCAATTTAATTTTCAGGCAAGAATACGAAAAGACACTGTCATATTACAAGGTTATGGGCAGACAGAGAGTGGTGGTATTATGTTTACAACAACCTCAGATATCCCCATTGGAACTATCGGCAAATTGGATCCAAGATATCTAGCAAAGGTACGTTATTAATTACTAACTGCTATCCACCGCATCGTCTGCAAATAATTCGTTTTTGATTATTCAACGGGAAATTAATAAAAAAAACGTAGTAAACATACACACAGACACTCACCAACTACAGATACTGATACCGTGACCAATGACGGCCGAAATTGGCAAATCCAGCTTTCACTTTTATTGAATGGTGTTGATTGATATCGCGTTTTGTTGCAGTTAGTAATTCCAGAAACGGGAGAAGAAATATTGAAGCCCAATGTCACAGGAGAACTGCTATTGAAGGGACCGAGAATGGCTGTACGTATGTACATACATATTTAAATTCTATTTTGCAACATTCTTACTGCCAAGGGTGAGTCCACAGTTTGGCGTATCGTATATCCGTTTAGTATCATAATTTTTAAGATGCTTAATTCAGATACGGCGTGTCGCACAATAGCATTATCTTTTTGTGTTCAAAGTTCAAACTCTAACGATCATGATACCCATCGGTGCTACGCAACATGAGACATGATATGCTAAAATGATACATGATGTAGGCCCACCCCAAGCTGTAAAACAACTAGTATTTAGTTCTACACTCTAGTTGGTGGGTGACTGATACGAAAGTTATAACACAATCAACGAACTGAAACAATTATTTTGCTCACCCGCGACCAAAGCGCGTCGCGGGTGAACAAAGTAATTGTTTCAGTTCATTAATATGGACCTCCTCGAAGTAACGCCTAAATAAATTATAACACAATCAACAAGGAGTAAGCTTTGTTATGTTGCTGAGATGAACATTTTATAAATTTTGAAGAAATTAAGAATTTTGATTCTTAATCATTCTTATTTACAGTGCTATTATAATGATCCTAAATTCACTGAGGAAGCGTTTACCGACGATGGTTACTACAAAACAGGCGACTTGATGTACAGGGACGAAGACAACTATTACTTCTTTGTGGACAGACATAAGATGCTGCTGAAGTATAAAAATTATCAGGTATCTGCTTATAGTGAAAAAATACGGATAACTCACGTCTATGATTGAGTTCTGGAGACCTTCTTCTAGGAGCCATACGGCGCAGAAGCTGCCAAACGCGCACCACGTGCCACCGCTCTACTCGCGCGGCTGCTCGACGCAACTGACAGCTACTCATAACTACCCGTTTTCATTATCATTACCGTTTTCATTTTAGACGACCAGATGGCCTAGTGGTTAGAGAACCTGACTACGATGATTGAGGTCCCGGGTTCGATTCCCGTGTCGGGGCAGATATTTGTATGAAAAATACGAATGTTTGTTATCGGGTCTTGGGTGTTCAATATGTATTTAAGTATGTATCTATCTATACAAGCTTTGCACACAACACAAGCTTTGCTGCTGTGCTTAGCTTACTTTGGGACTAGGTCAATTGGTGTGAATTGTCCCATGATATTTTTTTTTTATTTATTAATTTTTATTGTCATTGTCAAATGTAGGGTAGCACACAACACTAACAAGATCACTTCCTTCTTCCTTTTTTATGTTTTTTAATTTCTTTATGTATCTGCTTCGTTTATAATTATTTAGTCTATTCAAGTATCCCACTGGTCCTTGACTGATAACCTCTCGTTTCTCAATCAAATCTTCAGATCGTCCCACCAGAAGTGGAGGAGGTGATTCTAACGCACGCCGGCGTGGATGATGTCTGTGTGACAGGTGTACCGCATCCTGACGATGGAGAGCATGTGGCAGCGTGTGTGGTACGGAAGCCAGGATTGAAGGTCTCTGCCCAGGAGATCAAGGATCTCGTTGCCAGTTAGTATAAACGATGAGTATTTAACACAAAATCGGAAAGAGCAAAATAGTTCACAGCGGAGTGTTCTTACTATGTAGTTTTAGGTCGTTTTGGGCGACATTTTAGAATTCCTATTGGACTAAGGGAAGCAATGAACAGCATTGTCTAATAAAGACTGTCTAAAGTCTTTTAGCCTTAGACTGTATTTTGAAGATTCTGATGGTTGAGGTGTTGATCTCTCCGGTCTGTGTAGGGGAGGAGTAGCATGAAAAGGACACATATTGAAAGGGACAATTCAAATAACATGACAAGAGTATGAAGTTAGCCACGAACGAACTTGCGTCAAGGTTGTTATACGAGAATAAAAAATTTTAAATAAAAAATAGAACCGCCTTCAAAAACACCCAAAAAAATATTAATTAAAAATGTAACCGACTACGAGGGGCGTTCAATATAAAGTGAGAATTAGATGCAAACTCTTTTAATATTACGAAATTAAATACTGGCCGGTAAAGCTAATCTATCTAGCTGATTGCTATGAAAAAAAAACTAACTGTCTTTTGTTTAAAAAAATATACGGTAATTTCTTTGCAATGCTATTGAGTACGTTAGCGAAAATGGAGAAAATTGAACTGCGCGCCGTTATCAAATACTTGTATTTGAAAAATTTTTCTACGGACCCAGTCAGTTTGGATTTGCGGGACACTTTAGGGTCTAATGCTCCTCCGTATTCGACAGTCGCACGTTGGTGCGCCGAATTTAGACGTGGAAGAACATCGACAATGGACGACCCCCGCTCCGGACGCCCTACTACAGCAGTAACTGAAGAAATTGTGAAAAAAGTCGAAAACTCAGTTTTGGCGGATCGTCGTATCACAGTTCGTTTTATTGCTGAAAATGTAAAGATTTCAACGGGGAGCGTGCATAATATTTTACATGAACGCTTGGGTATGAAAAAGGTATCTGCGCGTTGGGTACCAAGAATGCTTACTGACACGCAAAAACAAACTAGACTAGAGATTTGTCAAGAAGCTTTGAACCTGATGCAGCAAGACCGGGAACTTTTTTTGGCGCGATTTATAACAATGGACTAAACATGGCTCCATCATTACAACCCTGAAACGAAACTGCAGTCTATGACATGGAAAAGACCATCATCTCCAACTCCGAAGAAATTCAAGGTGAGCCCATCTGCCGGTAAGGTCATGGGCTCTGTTTTTTGGGATGGTAAAGGGGTATTAATGATTGAGTATCTCGAGCATGGAGCCACTATTACGGACACTTTATAAGCCAAACAAATAGCAACATTGCGCAATGAAATCCGCGAAAAACGGCGAGGTAAACTCTCGAAAGTTGTGCTGTTCCACCAGGACAATTCCCCGGCACACAAGTCCGCCGTTGCAATGGCTGCAATTCGTGATGCTGGGTTCGATATCCTTAAGCGTCCTCCGTATTCACCAGATCTTGCTCCCAGTGATTTCTACCTATTTCCGAGATTGAAACAATACCTGAGAGGCCAGAAATTTGAAGACGACGACGCGGTAGTCGCTGCAGTACAAGATTTTTTAAGTACTCAAGATGAGACCTCTTTTAAAAATGGAATTTTAAGTTTAGAAAAAACATATACTAAGTGTATTATGCTAAAAGGTGACTATGTCGAAAAATAAAATGACATTTAGTAAAAGTTGTTTATAACATACTCATTCTCACTTTTTATTGAACGCCCCTAGTATAATGAGCATTATAATATCTTTCTACTAATCTGTTTGAAGTCGGGCCTCAGCACGAGCTAGCAGGAGTGGTAGAAGCCCAACAGATAGTAGGTATAATAGGGATAATAGGTAGGTAAGTTAAATTACTACTATACAGTTTGAGGTCCCAGGTTCGGTTCCCGCGTCGAGGCAGATATCTGTATGAAAAACACGAATGTTTGATCTCGGGTCTTGGGTGTTTAATATATATTTAAGTATGTATCTATCTATATAAGTATGTTTATCCGTTGCCTAGTACCCATAACACAAGCTTTGCTTACTTTGAGACTAGGTCGATTGGTGTGAATTGTCCCGGGATATTTATTTATTAATTTAATTACTAGGTCCACTCCTGCTGGCTCGAGCTGAGGCCCGACTTCAAACAGATTAGTAGAAAGATATTATAATGCTCATTATAGTCGGTTACATTTTTAATTAATATTTTTTTGGGTGTTTTTGAAGGCGGTTCTATTTTTTATTTAAATTTTTTTATTTTTGGCTTTTTAGTTGTATTGGTATAAAAAAGATGCGTAGGCGTAGCCAGTAAACGAAGCCCCGCTTCTGTTTGCGCTCTGAGGATCGCAAGGTAACTAACAAACTTAACAAGGGTAAACGGGGGTGGTTTGAAGGTATTTTTTTAATGCGGGAAACTCTGCCCCCCGAGCCCCCCGTTCCAGTAGCGAGGCTTCTATTACTACTCTGAGGGACGCAAGATAAACTGACGAATTTAACCAAGTGAAAAGGTACAATACAATACAAATATTCTTTATTGATCACCAAAAACAGTACAGTGACATTACAAAAATAAAAATTCAGGTAGACAATAGGCGGTCTTATCGCTAAAAAGCGATCTCTTCCAGACAACCAATTACTCAGAAATTAATAAATAAATAAATAAGGTAGATGGTTTAACAGATTGTTTTATTGCGGGGGGCTCTGCCCCCCGAGCCCCCCTCCCCTCCAAGAGCGGGGCTTTTATTTTCACCCTGAGGGACGCAAGACAGCTAACTAACCTAACCAGGCTAAACGGAAAGTGATTTGAAGGTGTTTTTTATTACGGGAGCTCCACCCTCCAAGCCCCTCTACCGGTACCGAGGTTTCTATTTCCACTCTTGAGGGACGCAAGGTAACTGACGAATCAAACCAGGTTAAACGGGAGGTGTTTTAACAGTATTTTTATTGCGGGGGGCTCCGCCCCCCGAGCCCCCCTCCATCAGTGGGGCTTCTACTTCCACTCTGAGGAACGTAAGATAACTATCGAACCTAGCTAGGTTAAACAGGGGGTGGTTTGAAGGTGTTTTTTATTACGGGGGGCTCCGCCCCCCGAGCCCCCCTTCCAGTGCCAAGGCTTCATTTTCCACTCTGAGGGACGCAAGATAACTAACGAATCTGGTTAGGTTAAACGGGACGCGGTTTGACAGTTTTTTTTTATTGCGGGGGGCTTCGCCCCCCGAGCCTCCCCCCTCCCGCCTAATGCCACTTTAAGGAGTGCAAGGTAATTAACGAACCTAACCAGGTTAAACGGGGGATGGTTTGAAAGTATTTTTATTGCGGGGGCTCCGCCCAACGAGTCCCCTTTCCGGTAGCGATGCTTCTATTTCCACTCTGAGGGACGCAAGATAACTGAAGAATCTTAGCAGGTTAAACGGGAGGTGGTTTAAGAGTATTTTTATTGCGGGGGGCTCCGCCCCCCGAGCCCCCCTCCAAGAACCGGGCTTCTATTTCCACTCTGAGTGACGTAAGATAACTAATGAAGCTAACCAGCTCCGCCCCTAACAGGGTTTAAAACAGGTTTGGTTTTAAACAGAGGGTGGTTTGAAGGTGTTTATTATTACAGGGGGCTCCGCCCCCCGAGCCCCCCTTCCAGTGCCAAGGCTTCATTTTCCACTCTGAGGGACACAAGATAACTAACGAATCTGGTTAGGTTAAACGGGACGCGGTTTGACAGTTTTTTTTATTGCGGGGGGCTCCGCCCCCCGAGCCCCCACTCTCATCTAATATCACTTTGAGGAGCGCAAGGTAACTAACGAACCTAAACAGGTTAAACGGGGGATGGTTTGAAAGTACTTTTTTATTGCGGGGGGCTTCGCCCCCCGAGCCCCCCCCTTCAATATCACTTTGAGGAGCGCAAGGTAACTAATGAACCTAAACAGGTTAAACGGGGGATGGTTTGAAATATTTTATTTATTGCGGGGGCTTCGCCCCCCGAGCCCCCCCCTTTAATATCACTTTGAGGAGCGCAAGGTAACTAACGAACCTAACAAGGTTAAACGGGGGATGGTTTGTAATTATTTTTTTAAAGCGGGGGGCATCGCCCCCCGAGCCCCCCTCCGATGACTACACTTCCATTCCCACTCTACGGGACGCAAGATATCTAACGAACCTAACAAGGTTAAGCGAGAGGTGGTTTGTAGGTATTTTTATTGCCCCCTTTTCTTTGTGCATAGGTGCCATACCTACTTACTATAGTTTAGGTGAATAACTTACACAATTCTTCGGACTGCTTTGGCCAATTAATATTAGTAATAAAACGTTGTAGGTAATTCGATGTTCTTGTTATCAATATAAGGACGAACAAATATGCTTTAGGACTTTCAACAGTATGCCAAACATTCTTCGCCAGAAAATTTTAGAACAATCAACATTATGCGATACAACAGGCACTCTTTGCTGACTGTACTTTTTGATCCTGGTTACCAAAGTAATCGTCAAGATGAATCAAACGAGCCTTAACTCGATGGGGTTATGTTGTTTTATTACGGAGTTCTTATGGTCACCTTCCAACTCCATCTTCAGACCCTAGTTACCATCTAGGATCAAAGTACTCGTCAAGACAAATCAAATGAGCTCAAACTCAATGCGGTCGTATCGTTTTATTACAGAGTTTCTATGGCCAACTTTCAGCTCCATCATCAGATCAGCTCCATGTCATAATAATATTGCATTGTCATCCAATTCACACATGTCTGCAAAATTTCAGCTCAATTGGAAACCGGGAAGTGGGTCAAATTTAACTTGCAAGATTTGACCCGTTGAGGAGTTCCGTTGGCCATCTACGGTCTTTTTCATCAGGTCCAGTTTACGAAATGATACTTCCTGAATGCAAATACTTCACTTTATACTAAAAATGCTAAAATCACTATAGGTTTGCCTGTAAAATTTGAAGGTTGCCCTCGATTTCTCTAGGATCCCATAATCAGATCTTGACTTGGTGCCAATGGGACCACCTCAGGAGTATACTGATTCAAACAAAAAAATAATTTTGAAAATCGGTTCACAATTGAGGGAGTAATCGCGTAACAAACATACAAAAAAAAAAAAAACATACAGACGAATTGATAACGTCCTCTTTTTTTTGAAGTCGGTTAAAAATAGTGTTGTCTCGATATTATTTTATTTTACCGGTCATTTGAATTGTCCCATGCCACCTCTCCCCTACGTCCCGCTACTGGGCTTGAGTTCTAATTCCCACGCGGGCTCAGTGCATTGAGAACTCACACACACCATTGTTTTTCTGTGTAAGTGTGTGTAGGATTCCTCACGATATTTCCTTCACCGAACAGGCTCATGGTAAATTCTTAATATAAATTTGCATATTTTTGCAAAACTCAGAGGGGCGACCCCACGACCCTCTGCTTGAGAAACTGTATTTTAACTAGGTTACCACGGCTTTTTTTTAGATATCGCTGTTTTAATTTGATAGTGACACAACTCAAAATTCTAGGGCATAACATTTTAAAATATGTCAGTATTCAATCAAAGTTCAGTTTTAACGGCCCTTTTATTTTGGACTAGCTGTTGCCCGCGACTCCGTCTGCGTGGAATTAGTAATTTTGGCAGCTTATTTTTTTATCCAATTTGCTTTTTCATCAATTATGGCTCTCCTTAGTTCCTCGATATAAAAAAATTACCCGCCCCCGCACACCCGCGTTCACATTCACCACAAGTCGAGCGTGCCTATAGAAGTTTTACTTCAAAAACCCCCGATTTTGAAACATTCTTCCGCTTCGCTCCGCTCCTATTGGTGTTAGCGTGATGATTATATAGCCTATAGCCATTCTCGATAAATGTGCTATCTAACACTGAAAGAATTTTTCAAATCGGAGCAGTAGTTCCTGAGATTAGCGCGTTCAAACAAAAAAAAAACCTGTTCGATAAATTCTTAAAATACACGTATCTTTCTTATTTGTAAACCGATTCAAATGAAACAAACACTAAATGTTAATCCAAGAAAATAACAACATAAGCCGTTTCTGAGATTAGCGCGCACAAACGCACAGACAAACAGACAATAATTCTAAAAATCATTGTTTTGGGTTCTATTGCGCTAATAAATAGCCCTGGTGACAGTTTTTCTCAAATATTTTCAATGTACAGACACCGACTTGTTACAGATTTATTATATGTATAGATTGTGTTACTATCAAATAAAGTAGCGATATGATAGATATTTAAAATTCAATGTTTTTTTTCTTTTTCAGACTATTTCTCAGACTCAAAACACTTACGTGGTGGCGTTGTGTTTGTGGACGCTTTACCGCTCACTTCTAATGGAAAAATTGCTCGCGTTAAAGTAAAGGAACTTGTAATAACAGCTCATAGAGAATAATAATTAGATAGTCCTTACAGTCTAACCATGATCTAATGCGTGTGCTGTCTAGAAGCAATGTACGACGGCGAGCGTCTTACCACGCAATGAATACGTAATGAAGCAAAGACGGCAGAGATTTATTTATCACATATAAACTCTTTATATCATAACTATCTGATGCCCACAGCTTCGCTTCGCTTCGCTTAGATTAAAACGTGTTTTCCCGTGGGAATAAGATATTTTCCCGTAGTAAAAAGTAGCCTATCTCAGTCTCCAGCCCTTCAATTGTCTATGCAAACAAGCACGGCAAATCGTCCCTCACTTTCGACGTGAAGGAAGGACACATAAACAAACACACTTTCACAATAGAATTATAATATTATAAAGTATGCTTATTACCTGTATACTCTGTGAGCTGTTTTTGGAAATAGCTGGTCTCGCCCGGTACCAGTTTACCGTTGAGTTGTGGGACATCCTGTATAAAATATGTTACAATGGTGACTGTAAACACAAAAACTCTTATTAAATAAACTAATCTGGTAATAATAGTACTTTTATTCCCGGTCTTTTTTTTTCACGCGGCACGGAATGCTGAGGACCTGGGTTCGATTCCCAGCGCTGGTCTTTTTTCTAGGGAATTTTCTGTACATGTATGTTTCAGTTTGTATTTAGTAAAATAAATGAATTTCACGGGTTGAAAATAAAAATACAAAAAAAAGATACTTCATACCAAACTTGTTAAAGTATGGCTTAGTAGCGACATTTCTTGGTCCGGGTGAGCGGTTAGTTCCGAAGGAGTGTTGACGTTTCTCGATGAGAACTTAACATAGATGGCGCTGTATCACTGCTTAAATGTGATTTAGCAATTTGAAATGTGCGATGCATAGGAAAAATTTGTGTCTAAACTCCTGACCAGTGGTGATGTAGGGGTTTAGCACGCGGCACGGAAAGCTGAGGACCTGGGTTCGATTCCCAGCGCTGGTCTTTTTTCTGGGGTTTTTCTGTGCATCCATATTTCAGTTATTATTTAGTAAAATATCTCAACAATACCTAACATTAATAAAATAAAAGAAAATATAAGACGAAATTACTATTTTATTTCACTACAGGTGAATGAATGTACTAAAGTAAAGAACAATTCATGATCATGATCATGAGGTTGAGATGAAATCTAACACGATGTAGATAGCTTGCACATAATATAAAGACTCTGAACGTGTCAACCTGAAACAAATCGAAAATTAGTTGAAATTTTCATACTACGGGAAACTGAATCACATACCGGGGTGGAACTTTTTTGGTAGAAATACCATGTTGACATCTGCCAAGGAAATTATCCTGAAATTCATTGTGAAAAGGTTCTACTCTGGTACGTAATTCAGATTACTCGACTGTACCTACACTACATCAACCTTACAGTTCACATAAAAAAAAAGAAATTTGAAAAAAAAAACAACATCGAATACATAAACTGAGCCTCGCTCTACACGGCAATTTTTAATCGTTGATCAGAATTCGAAAAATATTAATTTATAGCCAGAATGGAACTTTATAGATGAGGTCTCAAGCAATTAAGTGTCTATTTATTTAAAAAAATGTAGTGTTTAAAACACTTCCTCCATCCTCCGAATGCATGGTCATCCTATATTTGTGGAAGTTCAGTAGTTTCGTCAAGTGTCATCGCTTTAGAGGGAAATTAGACAGATCTCATATCAAACTTCGCTTTAAAAACTGACTTGTCAAAGAGGATTTAGGCTCATAGTCTAAACAGTTACAAATCACATCAAACTTCGCTTTAGAAATTGACTCATCAAAGACTTTTTAGGCTCATAGAATAAACAATGAGTAGGGTAACAATGATTTTTAATAAAAACATGTTTTTCAAATAATCATTATCAAAAAAAAATTGTTTCATGTATGACCTAAACGTGGTCGCTACTGAATACTAATCTAGAAAAATTGGTTCCTGATCACTGATTAAATCATTGTATATAAATTTGCGCCAAGCCTTAACGCTGTTTTTGACAACATAGATTGGGCGCCACTGGTACGTTGCTGCGCGTTGCGTCGTCGCAACGTTGACGCTGCGACGTTTTACATTAAGTATATTTATACATGTAAAACGTTGTTGATGCATTGCGTCGACGCACGTGACTTTCCTGATCACTGATTAAATCATTGTGTATAATTTTGCGCCAAGCCTTAACGCTGTTTTTGACAACATAGATTGGGCGCCACTGGTACGTTGCTGCGCGTTGCGTCGTCCCAACGTTGACGCTGCGACGTTTTACATTAAGTATATTTTTACATGTAAAACGTTGTTGATGCGTTGCGTCGACGCACTTGACTTTTCAACGGATCGACGGCTTATTCTATTATGCTCCCACTCTCATGATCTCATTGAGATCACACAAAACTTTTGAGTTCATTAAGCTCCTACTAGGGAGCAGTGAACACTCATCGTTCCATTATAATCCCACACACGGGGTTTTCAGAAAAAAAGTACCCGTTTTGCCTTAATTATCCTTAATTTTCCATACAAAATTTATTAGTCAGTTTTGTGATGGTCCGAACATGTATGGGTTAACTGCGTCACAAAACTGACAATTCAAAGTGGTACACTTTTTTTTGCTTAAATCGATAGAGCTTGTGATTCTGAGTAGAAATAGGTACCCCAAAATTTGTTATGTTTTAAAAAAGTACTGGGTACAATTTTTTAATATGTGATGTGTAAAAATAGAGATCAAAATGGAATAAAACCTAAGGACTTTTGCCTTTTGTGATGCCGCTGCACTGTCTCTAACAGTACATTTTTGTAGTGCGTCGACGCAACGCTGGTGTGGCATACAATGCGTTGATTCGTTGCGATGACGTGACGCAATGCAACGCGACGCAACGCACCAATGGAGCCTCACCTGTACCTTGCGAGCCTCCAGCACCGGCTCCAGCATTGGCCCCTGCGCCTGCGTTGAATCCAACCCCGAAGCCGGCGCCTACGCTGCCTCCGACATTACCTGATTACATGCAACTTCGTTAAGAATTTATGCGTAACCTTTTCGACAAATTCGCTACCATTGAGAAGCTCGAAACGGGATCCCTTCGTTTCTCATAATTTCATTTGTCACAATTTCACTTGCAATATCAACGTGTGCCATAAAATGTACAGAGCCGCGCTATTGTCACGATTTTTTAACGTCATTATTTAATGCAGTAGGTTAGGTTAGTTTATTGATAGTTCTGAAGAAATACCGTTTCAGAAATAAATTATTTTATGACAAATGAATGACTTATGTGAATGTGATGACTTATGGCACTGAGACGTGGCCGCTAACGATGGGTCTTATAAGAAAGCTCAAAGTCCCTCTCAGAGGGAGATGGAGAGGGCTATGCTTGGAGTTTCTCTGCGGGATTGCATTAGAAATGATGAAATCCGCGCAAGAACTAAAGTCACGGACATAGCTCGAAGAAACGCTAGACTTAAGTGGCAGTGGGCAGGGCACATCGCCCGTAGAACTGACGGCCGAT
The DNA here is from genome assembly GCA_947859365.1 of Archips crataeganus. Lineage (NCBI taxonomy): Eukaryota > Metazoa > Arthropoda > Insecta > Lepidoptera > Tortricidae > Archips > Archips crataeganus. The sequence continues at coordinate 12,405,846 of OX402065.1, read as the reverse complement.
GGGGCCGAAAGGTTCTCGAGTGGCTTCCGCGGACCGGAATACGCAGTGTAGGTAGGCCTGCAACAAGATGGAGCGACGACCTCGTGAAGGTAGCGGGAACGCATTGGATGCGGACGTCTTTCGGCTGAAATGATGATGATGATGATGATGACAAATGAAAATTATGGAAACGATGCGTTATGGCTTATGGCATATGAAATTCAGGAAAACGATAGAGAACCGTACAAAACCTTTTATAATAATAATATGCTGGAGACGCAGATATGCGTGAAAATATCAGGAAGCACAGAAGACAACCCACACACTATCTAAAAGCATTAGCGCAGTGGCGAAAGTGTATATGTCTATTCGGCGACCAAATACCTGCAAAATATTAGTACCTATTTCTAACGCCATTTCACTGCGATTTGGAACGTAGGAGTCCTGACTTATGTTAGTTGCGATAGATGGCATCACATGCCACTAATTGGCGTGAGTGATCAAAAATTTCGTGTGGGTTGGTCCTCCTTTTCAATCATATTTGCACATTTCAATTAAATATTCCAAACATAATAAGTATTTATCTATCTTATTGGGTGTATCTATCTATCCTACTTTACATGAATTTATCAACATACGTACCCAATAAGTCATCATCATCATCATCATTACCCAGCCTATACGACCTACGGTAGGGCACAGGCCTACTTGCAGACCTAGTAAGTATGTAGCTAATTAAAATTTCCTCAGTATTTTATGTGTTATAATAATAAATAATGATAAATTAACCAAATAAAATAAAATATGAAAAGCATACCTCCAGTACCGGCACCAGTGCTGCCTGCAATAAAAATAAAAATAAACAGTATTTTAGAAAATATTGTATACTTAAGTCTACATTTGTGAAAGTCGTTTTAGGGGTTTTAGTTAATGGACTGACAAATCCACTAACTTGTATCGTACGAGTAGGAGTAATAACGATAACCGTCCATCGACTGACCTGAGGATGCCTGCTGATGGCTCTGAAACAATGTGAAATGCAAATTAACTTCTGGTAGGTAGGTATGTCCGGACCCAGCCATCAGTTATCTGAGCATAGTGTCGATAGTTTAAAATTATAGAGTCCGTTTCTTAAAATTTGGGTTTACGGAAAAAAAGTGCATAATAATTAGTTTTTGCTCATTACTCATTACTGTTGCTGGCACCCTACTATTAAGTATACATCAGGCATAGGTAATAAATAATTAAATAAACTTACGCCTCCGATCAGCAATGCAGCAACGAACAGAACCAGGAAACACTTGAACATGTTGATGTACGTTTGTTAAACGATGCGGCGACCGGCGCACGCGCAGCCTTATATACCTGACGATGGTCTAATGATGATGGTGGTATAAACGCCTGAAATTGAAATTACTTTAGCACAGTAACAATTGTTGGTCGTTACGCATGTTTTGGGTTTGCCTTGAAATTTCGATGATGCGCAACTGCTCTGATTTTTATTTTGGAACTAGCTTACAGTATTTCAAACTAAATACAGACTGAAATATAGATGCACAGAAAAAACCCCAGAAAAAAGACCAATGCTGGGAATCGAACCCAGGTCCTCAGCGTTCCGTGCTGCGTGCTTACCCCTACACCATCACTGGTCTAGAAGTTAGCGACGAATCTTTTCCCATACATCGTACACTTCAGTCTGTTATAATAACATTAAGCAGTGATAAAGCGCGCATCTATGTCTTCTAGACCAGTGATGGTGTAGGGGTAAGCACGCAGCACGGAAAGCTGAGGACCTGGGTTCGATTCCCAGCATTGGTCTTTTTTCTGGGGTTTTTTCTGTGCATCTATATTTCAGTTTGTATTTGGTTTGAAATATATGGTTTCACGGGATGACCGTAAAAGTAATAAAAAAATGAAGTTGAAAAAAAAAAAAAAAATAGAAAAAGATACTTCATACTTAACTAGCTTACAGTTTTAGTTACAGTTTAGCTCGCGTAAACCATTAGGTCCTACGAATTCTCCGCGATGTCCACTAGGGTCGCCTATATTTGGATCCCCCAGGTACAATAATTGTATATTAGGTGATCCAATTAGGTGATCCTAGTGACATCGAAGAATTCTCCAACCTGGTCTAATGTTTATCGGAGTGCGCACAGTTTCTTGTTTCGTACTCATCTCCACTGCTGAATAGGCCTACCCCATCTTGTCCCATCCAGTCCAGTCCAGTCCATGTCTTACTCAGTCTTACGCCATCCGCATTAAATGCATTCCCACAAACTCAACCAGGTCGTCACTCTATCTTCTTGGAGGCACCTACATCGTCTTCTGGTTCATGGACGCCATTCGATAACCTTTTGTCCCCATCGACCATCACTCCGTCATCAGTCCGTACGGTCAATAACTTGATTTGTTGAGCAATTTGCCACTGTTCATATTTTTGTAATGAAAATCGGGTTTAGCTGCATATACAGGGTGGCCCATTTAAAGTCTGTCGGTCTGAAACTATATGGCATACGAAGATCTGTCCTTAGCAACATCATCGATTTTAATAACAAGAAATACTGCATTCATACATTGAAAAAAAACCTGTACTCAGCTCGGGAATCGAACTCGGTTGTTTTTAAAAATAAAACTAACATTATTTCTATTTAGATATCGATTGTTTAAGGTCTTTAAGCAGCAAATGCTACAGTGAGTCATGATGTCTAAAATTAATAAAATGCATTGTTTTTATATCCCCTCATTTTTTTTTTTTCGATACAACATTCAACTCGTTTAGGTAACGATATTACTATTGAATTTTGCAACTTCCGGAATAGCTTAATGGCAATGTAAAATCAGTGGATGTAACATGTTGCGACACCAGTAAAGAACCATAAAACAACAACCATTACGCAGGGTAAAAAATTAAATCGTTAACCCTAGGTTAAGAATGACATTTCCATATAGTGAGTGGGGGGGGGGGTAAGATGAAAAGCGGTGTAAGATGAAAAACTACTCGTAGCACCCAAGTGTTTTTCATCTTACACTGCTTTTCATCTTACCCCCACTCACCCTACATTTTGACACTTCTTAACTCTGGGTTAGTAACTCGAAGTTGAGTAGCTAACCCAGGTCCGCGCAAGTGGGCCTAAACGAGTTGAATATTGTATCGAAAAAAATGGTAGGTACCTACCAAATTTAGTCATTTTGAACACCTACTAAATAAATGAAAGGATATGAACACAATGCATGTTACATTATTATTGCAGAATAAACGTTTTGATTTGATTTTTGATTCTTTATCGTTTTCTTTGTGGTGGACAATAAAGAGTCATTGTATTGTATTGTATTGTAAAATCAAAATTACCATCAGAATCAAATTCAAAAAAATACAAGCGATAAAATGGTTATTCCTCCTAATATAGTACTGTAGTAAAAATACTTAGGTATAACATACAAAAATGTTAGAAATACTAACGTGTTTAAAATAAATTCATACACACATTACAATAACAGACATCCGGTAAGTACCTAATAACGGTTATTAACTGAAATCGTTCATTCATACTGTTATTTGCCTGTGCATAAACAAAGTAATTCCAATGCTTGCTTTCATTGTTTGTGGTAGAAACAGATATGACCCTATCTTTAGGGCTAAGCACTGGGGCTAAGTAGTTTGTCGTTTATAAAAGCACGCTTTGGAGACGTGCGTATTAGGAATGTAGCAGTATATTGGTGAAAGAATTTTTAAAATCGGTTCAGTAGTTTTAGGGAATAAAAAGTTACCCTCTATAGTCAAAGAAACAAAAAAGTTTAAATATTATCTCCCTATCCTGTGGGAATTTCGAAAAATCCTTCCTTGGTGCACCTCTACAATACTTTAGGTACCTGTCTGCCAAATTTAAATTTAAAAAAAAATAGTTCAAATCCGATCAAAGGAGTGGCCGAGGATCGTGCTCAGTGGCGTGCCATGGGAGAGGCAGCAGTGGACGAGCATGGGCTGATGATGTTGATGATAATGATGCCAAATTTCATGTCTCTATAACCAGTAGTTTAGGCTGTGCGTTGTCTGTCAGTCAGTCAGTCATGGTACTATTTCATACGTACAGAAGAAGATAGATTTACACAACTACAACTGTTTCGCCGCCCTATTCCGCTCGCATCCGAGTCATACGATTTTTTTTTGCGTCGCTCCTGTGGACATGGTAAAAGTTAAGAGTCTAAAGCCAATATTATTTATTAGTTAAGTCTACGTCGGCGTGTGGGACGCCTAGCCATCTCGAAAGACCATTAAAATAAATCTTAAGTTTACTGACTCGAAGTCACTAATTCTATGTCCATAGGATAAACTACTTTTCATTTAATAAATAAAGCAAAGATTTGTTTGAATGTAAATTTATTGAAGAAAAACCGGCCAAGAGCGTGTCGGACACGCCCAAGGTAGGGTTCCGTAGCCATTACGAAAAAATCAAGTAATATTTTTCTAAGGATTTCGTATATGTGTACGGAATCATCCAAGTTTAGGTATGTTTTATACCTTAGGCTACTATTTACTCTTAAACTACAAATAATTTCCAAGCAATCTTAGCCGCTATAATTTTCCTAGTAAATTTGATATATTTACTACCATTCTGATTTTTTTCAAATTTTTCCGCCCAACAGTTTAGATTTTAGAGGGGGGGGGACGGCCGATTTTAATGAAAATTTTCACTTTAAAGTTGAATATTTCGCAAACAGATCACTGAATAGAAAAATCATGTTAGCAAACCCGAAATGGTTTTAAAAGACCTATCCAACGATACCCCACACTATAGGGTTAGCCGAGAAAAAAAAATCACCCCCACTTTACGTCTATGGCAGGTACCCTAAAAAAATTTATTTTACTTTATTTTATTCAATCACTTTAATGAACTAAAACAATTACTTTGCTCACCCGCGACCTTACAATAGTTACGTTTATGCAAGAAATGTGCGTTCATGCAAATTAGTTTAACGTTTGGTAGCATAGCATACGGTTGTGGTAACTCTGAAGATGAGCTCTGGTTGAGTTCGAAACGCGTCAGTGTAGCTTGGTGGTGGTGATGGTTGGGTTTATGTGATTTGTGTGTGTTCGTACAGTGTGGAGGTGGAGGAACTGCATGAACGCACATTTCTTGCATAAACGTAACTATTGTAAGGTCGCGGGTGAGCAAAGTAATTGTTTTAGTTCATTAATATGGACCTCCGCAAAGTAACGCCTGATTCAATAAATAAATCAATCACTTTGTCGGCGTGACTGATATATATATTCATGCCAAATTACAGCTTTCTAGTACTTACAGTCTCTGAGCTTAGCCGCGGACAGACAGAAAGACAGACAGACAGACGGACAGACATGGCGAAACTATAAGGGTTCCTAGTTGACTACGGAACCCTAAAAACGATAACGACAACAACTGTTCCTTTTACTAAACATTTTTAACAACATTTTACTTGAAAGCACGTGTAAATTGTGATCTCCAGGAATTTGAATGTAATTTGAAGAATTTAATGCTGTCATACGCTGAATGCGACCGACTACCTACTATGCTCTTTGCACTGTTGTGGTCACTGCATGTTGTATACGTCGATCGATTTAATGTAAAAATTGCCGCTTTATTGACTCCAGTACTGCATAGCAGGGGAAACATTATGTAAAGTAAAAGGTTGTTCAATCTACACCTACTCGATTATTTCTGTTCCAGGTTAATAAAATTGTCCCTGCATAAGCATTTGCACGGTGGAGTAGTTTTCGTGGATGAGATGCCATGACATCGACCGGCAAAATTGCCCGCGGCAGAGTGAAAGAATGGTTTGGTTTTAAGCTCTATCAGAGAATAACCATGTTTAAATAAATACTAGGAGATATTTCGTCAAATAAGTGACAAGCGCTTTTTTTTTCAATCTCCCCTGGTGCCTGCTAAGAACCTATTTAACAAATATTTGACCTGTAATTAACGCAATGTCTTATTCAAATAAGGTAATTATTTACCAAGATAAGAAGCGTTACAAAGGTTTTATTTGAAATTTCACAACCTCTTATACAGAGCTTAATAGGCAAACATTACCCAATAGTTTTCAGCTCTGGAGCAACGTAACAAAACATAATAAAACTTATCTGGAAAAATGCTGAGGATTTTGTACCAGATCAAAATCTGATAGATTAAGAAACTAGGTGTGTTTTAAGTACATTGTGTTTTACGAGCCTGGTAATTTCATTATCTGGTATTATGGGAATTCGGTTTTGAATGGAACATGGTGTACTGAAAACAAGCTGTTTTGGCAATCCGATATAGAGAAAAACACGGTGACAGGAAAGTCTGGTATTCTGGGAATTCGGTATTATAGAAAAAAGGGTAAGTCGGCAATCTAGTATTTTGCAATTCTGATATTTAGGGAACGAGTGCGATCGTCAGTTTGGACGCGAAAATATACGTGGTCATGCAACACCGTATCTGATATATAATATCGCAATCCATGTCGCACCTCATATCTTACGGTAGAGCCACATTAATACTATCTGCTATATCTTACTAGTTTTATCTCTGCGACTTCGCTCGTATTCAACGTAATTGGGCGGCGCCCTCTATTTTTGTTTATTATAAAATACTAGCTGATGCCCGCGGCTTCGCCCCCGTTGTATTTTTCTAATATTTCTTTCATACGAACCTTCTCCTGAGAGTAACAAACGCAACAAAAAAAAGAATTATCCAATTTGGTGCAGTCGATCAGAAGTTATGCGCGTACAAACATTTCGGTGATTCATTTTTATTTATATAGATACTAGGGGTGTTCAATAAAAAGTGAGAATGAGTATTTTATAAACAACTTTTACTAAATGTCATTTTATTTTTCGACATAGTCACCTTTTAGCATAATACACTTAGTATATCTTTTTTCTAAACTTAAAATTCCATTTTTAAAAAAGGTCTCGTCTTGAGTACTTAAAAAATCTTGTACTGCAGCGACTACCGCGTCGTCGTCTTCAAATTTCTGGCCTCTCAGGTATTGTTTCAATCTCGGAAATAGGTAGAAATCACTGGGAGCGAGATCTGGTGAATACGGAGGATGCTTAAGGATATCGAACCCAGCATCACGAATTGTAGCCATTGCAACGGCGGACTTGTGTGCCGGGGCATTGTCCTGGTGAAACAGCACAACTTTCGAGAGTTTACCTCGCCGTTTTTCGCGGATCTCATTGCGCAATGTTGCTATTTGTTTGGCGTATAATGTGCCCGTAATAGTGGCTCCATGCTCGACATACTCAATCATTAATACCCCTTTACCATCCCAAAAAACAGAGCCCATGACCTTACCGGCAGATGGGCTCACCTTGAATTTCTTCGGAGTTGGAGATGATGGCCTTTTCCATGTCATAGACTGCAGTTTCGTTTCTGGGTCGTAATGATGGAGCCATGTTTCGTCCATTGTTATAAATCGCGCCAAAAAAAGTTCCCGGTCTTGCTGCGTCAGGTTCAAAGCTTCTTGACAAATCTCTAGTCTAGTTTGTTTTTGCGTGTCAGTAAGCATTCTTGGTACCCAACGCGCAGATACCTTTTTCATACCCAAGCGTTCATGTAAAGTATTATGCACGCTCCCCGTTGAAATCTTTACATTTTCAGCAATAAAACGAACTGTGACACGACGATCCGCCAAAACTGAGTTTTCGACTTTTTTCACAATTTCTTCAGTTACTGCTGTAGTAGGGCGTCAAGAGCGGGGGTCGTTGTCGATGTTCTTCTACGTCTAAATTCGGTGCACCAACGTGCGACTGTCGAATACGGAGGAGCATTAGACCCTAAAGTGTCCCTCAAATCCAAATTGACTTGGTCCGTAGAAAAATTTTTCAAATGCAAGTATTTGATAACGGCGCGCAGTTAAATTTTCTCCATTTTCGCTAACGTACTCAATAGCATTGCAAAGAAATTACCGTATATTTTTTTAAACAAAAGACAGTTAGTTTTTTTTTTCATAGCAATCAGCTAGATAGATTAGCTTTACCGTCCAGTATTTAATTTCGTAATATTAAAAGAGTTTGCATCTCATTCTCACTTTATATTGAACGCCCCTCGTAGATAGATTATTCTACGGGAACTCATTAATTCATTATCGAGATACGAGGGGCGTTCAATATAAAGTGAGAATGAGATGCAAACTCTTTTAATATTACAAAATTAAATACTGGCCGGTAAAGCTAATCTATCTAGCTGATTGCTATGAAAAAAAAACTAACTGTCTTTTGTTTAAAAAAATATACGGTAATTTCTTTGCAATGCTATTGAGTACGTTAGCGAAAATGGAGAAAATTGAACTGCGCGCCGTTATCAAATACTTGTGTTTGAAAAATTTTTCTACGGACCAAGTCAATTTGGATTTGCGGGACACTTTAGGGTCTAATGCTCCTCCGTATTCGACAGTCCCACGTTGGTGCGCCGAATTTAGACGTGGAAGAACATCGACAATGGACGACCCCCGCTCCGGACGCCCTACTACAGCAGTAACTGAAGAAATTGTGAAAAAAGTCGAAAACTCAGTTTTGGCGGATCGTCGTGTCACGGTTCGTTTTATTGCTGAAAATGTAAAGATTTCAACGGGGAGCGTGCATAATATTTTACATGAACGCTTGGGTATGAAAAAGGTATCTGCGCGTTGGGTACCAAGAATGCTTACTGACACGCAAAAACAAACTAGACTAGAGATTTGTCAAGAAGCTTTGAACCTGATGCAGCAAGACCGGGAACTTTTTTTGGCGCGATTTATAACAATGGACGAAACATGGCTCCATCATTACGAGCCAGAAACGAAACTGCAGTCTATGACATGGAAAAGGCCATCATCTCCAACTCCGAAGAAATTCAAGGTGAGCCCATCTGCCGGTAAGGTCATGGGCTCTGTTTTTTGGGATGGTAAAGGGGTATTAATGATTGAGTATGTCGAGCATGGAGCCACTATTACGGGCACATTATACGCCAAACAAATAGCAACATTGCGCAATGAGATCCGCGAAAAACGGCGAGGTAAACTCTCGAAAGTTGTGCTGTTTCACCAGGACAATGCCCCGGCACACAAGTCCGCCGTTGCAATGGCTGCAATTCGTGATGCTGGGTTCGATATCCTTAAGCATCCTCCGTATTCACCAGATCTCGCTCCCAGTGATTTCTACCTATTTCCGAGATTGAAAAAATACCTGAGAGGCCAGAAATTTGAAGACGACGACGCGGTAGTCGCTGCAGTACAAGATTTTTTAAGTACTCAAGACGAGACCTTTTTTAAAAATGGAATTTTAAGTTTAGAAAAAAGATATACTAAGTGTATTATGCTAAAAGGTGACTATGTCGAAAAATAAAATGACATTTAGTAAAAGTTGTTTATAACATACTCATTCTCACTTTTTATTGAACGCCCCTAGTATTAAGTATCCTATGTCTTAATACATCTGTACTGTACACCAAGTTCTAAACCCATTATGCCGCTATTGCCTGATTGACTAACAAACATTAAAATATCCAAACAACTTCACACACTTTCCCATCTATAATACGCTGCGATACGGTCATCATCATCATCATTTCAGCCGTAGGACCTCCACTGCTGGACATAGGCCTCCCTGATTGACGCCCAATCATTACGGTTGGAAGCGACTTGCATCCACGCTGAACCTGCGGCCTTCACCAAATCGTCCGTCCATCTCGTTGGTGGACGTCCCACGCTGCGCTTGCCAGTCCGTGGTCTCCATTGGAGAACTTTTGGGCCTCAAAGGCCATTTGTTCGGCGTGCTTTATAGCCTGCCCATTGCCATTTCAACGAGCTAATTCGTTTGTCTATGTCGATGACCCCGGTTCTTCTACGGATCGCCTCGTTTCTGATTCGATCCCGTAGATAAACTCCGAGCATAGCCCTCTCCACAGCTCGTTGAGCGACTCTGAGCTTATTCATCAGGCCCATAGTGAAGCACCACGTCTCGGATCCATATGTCATCCATCACTGGCAACACACACTGAATAAAGACTTTTGTTTTGAGGCACTGAGGTATTTGCGCTATGGTATGTGCGATACGGTACCCTGCTAAAATACACTGACAAGCAAAAATAAAGGGTCGGTTACAAGAATGACGATAACTACAAAACCCGCTGTGATAGCTTCTTCGAGTAAAATGAGTTTAGTAAGGAGTTTAATTCGTAACAAGAAAAAGTTTAATTGAGAATAAAACTCTTTACTAAACTCATTTACTCACTCTTTAGACGACCAGATGGCCTAGTGGTTAGAGAACCTGACTACGAAGCTTGAGGTCCCGGGTTCGATTCCCGTGTCGGGGTAGATATTTGTATGAAAAATACGAATGTTTGTTCTCGGGTCTTGGGTGTTTAATATGTATTTAAGTATGTATCTATCTATATAAGTATGTTTATCCGTTGCCTAGTACCCATAACACAAGCTTTACTTAGCTTACTTTGGGACTAGGTCAATTGGTGTGAATTGTCCCGTGATATTTATTTATTTATTTATTTATTTTACTCCGGGTTTTGTAGTTATCGTCATTTTTGTAACCGACCCTTTATTTTTGCTCGTCAGTGTATTATCACCATCACGAAGCACCGACGAGTGTCATGATCGTTAGTTCGGATGTTTAAATCAGTACGCTTAGTATAAGTTTTACTTCACCAAAATACTTCTCGATCGCGTTTACGTAAAAAAATAACATGGACAGCGTCTCCGCGCGCGCGCGTCTATGTTTCCATAGAATTGAAATTTTTACGTAAACGCGATCGAGAAGTATTGAAGTGAAGGAAAACTTATACTAAGCGTACAGATACGGCTTAAATGTTACGTGATCGCGTATCTTTTCGATAAACGGATGAGCTCGTTGAAATGGCAATAGACAGGCCATATAGCATGCAGGACAGATGGCCGTTGGGGCCGAAAAGTTCTCGAATGAAGACCACGGACTGGTAACCGCAGCTCGGGATGTCCACAGAGATGGACGTACGTGGATGGATGGACAAGGTAGTGGAATTGGTAAAGGCTGCAGGTTCAAGGTGGATGCAAGCCGCTTCCAACCATAACGATTGGGTATCAATAAGTGAGGCCTATGCAGCAGTGGACGTCCTACGGCTGAAATGATGATGATGGTATTTTATCGCATCCAAACCAACAACCGTGACCCTCGTCGGTGCTACGCGATACGAGATATGATACGCTAACTTCCCCTCGATTGTTGCTTTTCTGAAGTAGTGTTTGGTTTTGTATCATTTTAGCGTATAATAAGTATGCAGTATAATAAAATAACATGATCGTTTGTTTGGACGCGAAATGATTCGAGGTCATGCAACACGGATCTGATTTAAGCATCCCAGCCATATTCCAGCTAACGACTATGATCTCTATGACTCTCTGTGTACCTGTTTTCTGTATTGCTTACTATTCCTGGTGTACAATAAAGAGTCATTGTATTGTATTGTATGATACTCGTCTCGTCTCTGTGAGACTTTAAGGCACTACCGCTACGTCAAATCATCCAATTTATGGATGAGGTGATAAAAGCAATGGAGTAAGTGCGAAGGAGGGGTAATTACACAAAAGATCCTTACGGGTCCAAGTGTATCCGCTAGGACCCCTGTTAGTAAGATAAGATAAGATAAGATGATACTCGTCGGTGCTACGTGACCCCGATATACGTTACACCAAAATGATACAAATGTGGACTAACTGTTTAACTCCCTTTGATTTAAATACGACCAAAGTGAACAAAGAACAACAACACAACAGAACAAAGACCAAAGGGGTATGCGTACCTAATAGGGTAAGCTAATAATATAAAAGCAGTTAGGTACTTTTTGCGCTCATAATTCATAAGTTGCAGTTGTTGTTTGAAATCGTTTCGTGTGCAACCAATTCGCTTGACGAAAAGGAAAGTGACTTAAACTAAAAAATTCGCAAAATTAAGTTAATTATATAAAACAACAGAACTATTAAAAGCATAACGCGGACAATTGAAAATAGCACTTTTCTAAAAGTTAAAATAGTAAGTACACGGTAATATCGTTTAAGTATCTCTTGTGTCTACCGTCGTGCGTCGGAAAGACGGCGTCTACTTCAGTGTAGTGCGTCGCAACAGATTTGAAATGATATAAGTATCAATTACGATAAAAGTTAAACAAACTTAATATTCAATCACATTTTTGCGATTCGCCACAAATCGGCTTTTTTGAGTTAAGTCAGTTTAGTTCCCGAGTTTTACCACAACACACAATTATGTTTACACGAACTGACGTTGATTTATGTTTACTATTTGATAAAACATTTCCCAGGGGTATCTTATCGACCTTGTTAATTATTATAAATCGGCTCGGATTTTTCATACATCTAAAAATTATTCACTATCTAAAAACATTGAAATAATCGATCGATACAGGGGATCGTGTAAAGGTCGCAGAAATGACTTGGATACGGTCAGCATGGAACCGATCGTTGTGGAACTCTTTCGGGGAGGCCTTTATCGAGTAATGGACGTCTTTGAGCTGATTATGATGATGATGATGATGATGATGATGATCCCATCTCCGTCCACTGTACCTACCTTTTACCTTCATCATCATCAATCATCCCAGCCTATATACTTCCCACTGCAGGGCACAGGCCTCCTCTCAGAATGAGAGGGCATGGGCCGTGGTTTTCCCACTCGGGCCCAGGGCGGATTGGGAACTTCACACACAATATTGAATTTCTTCGCAGGTGTATGCAGGTTTCCTCGCGATGTTTTCCTTGAGCGTAAAGCTCATGGTAAATTTTGAAAATTCGCACATAAATCACGAAAAACTCGGAGGTGCGAGCCGGGATTTGAACCCACGACCCTATGCTTAAGATGCCATAGGCCAAACCGCTAGGCCAACACGGCCTTTTACCTTGCGGTAACGCAACCACACCGTGCGTTGAGAATTTAAGCGCATAAGCACAATTCGAGCCACTTTGGTGAAGAATGACATCCTGAAGAAATCTGCATATACTAGGGGCGTTCAATAAAAAGTGAGAATGAGTATGTTATAAACAACTTTTACTAAATGTCATTTTATTTTTCGACATAGTCACCTTTTAGCATAATACACTTAGTATATCTTTTTTCTAAACTTAAAATTCCATTTTAAAAAAAGGTCTCATCTTGAGTACTTAAAAAATCTTGTACTGCAGCGACTACCGCGTCGTCGTCTTCAAATTTCTGGCCTCTCAGGTATTGTTTCAATCTCGGAAATAGGTAGAAATCACTGGGAGCAAGATCTGGTGAATATGGATGATGCTTAAGGATATCGAACCCAGCATCACGAATTGCAGCCATTGCAACGGCGGACTTGTGTGCCGGGGCATTGTCCTGGTGGAACAGCACAACTTTCGAGAGTTTACCTCGCCGTTTTTCGCGGATCTCATTGCGCAATGTTGCTATTTGTTTGGCGTATAATGTGCCCGTAATAGTGGCTCCATGCTCGAGATACTCAATCATTAATACCCCTTTACCATCCCAAAAAACAGAGCCCATGACCTTACCGGCAGATGGGCTCACCTTGAATTTCTTCGGAGTTGGAGATGATGGCCTTTTCCATGTCATAGACTGCAGTTTCGTTTCTGGGTCGTAATGATGGAGCCATGTTTCGTCCATTGTTATAAATCGCGCCAAAAAAAGTTCCCGGTCTTGCTGCATCAGGTTCAAAGCTTCTTGACAAATCTCTAGTCTAGTTTGTTTTTGCGTGTCAGTAAGCATTCTTGGTACCCAACGCGCAGATACCTTTTTCATACCCAAGCGTTCATGTAAAATATTATGCACGCTCCCCGTTGAAATCTTTACATTTTCAGCAATAAAACGAACCGTGACACGACGATCCGCCAAAACTGAGTTTTCAACTTTTTTCACAATTTCTTCAGTTACTGCTGTAGTAGGGCGTCCGGAGCGGAGCGTCGTCCATTGTCGATGTTCTTCCACGTCTAAATTCGGCGCACCAACGTGCGACTGTCGAATACGGAGGAGCATTAGACCCTAAAGTGTCCCGCAAATCCAAATTGACTTGGTCCGTAGAAAAATTTTTCAAACACAAGTATTTGATAACGGCGCGCAGTTCAATTTTCTCCATTTTCGCTAACGTACTCAATAGCATTGCAAAGAAATTACCGTATATTTTTTTAAACAAAAGACAGTTAGTTTTTTTTTTCATAGCAATCAGCTAGATAGATTAGCTTTACCGGCCAGTATTTAATTTCGTAATATTAAAAGAGTTTGCATCTCATTCTCACTTTATATTGAACGCCCCTCGTACAATACAGTTCCATTGTGTGTGTGAAGTTCCCAATCCGCACTGGGCTTGCGTGGAAAATACAGGCCACGCCCTGTGTGATGGATTTGACAATATTACAAGAGGTAAACGATAAACCAGACGACCGGATGGTCTAGTGGTTTAGATAACCTGACTATGAAGCTTGAGGCCCTGGGTTCGATTTCCGGTCAGGGCAGATATTTGTGTGAAAAATACGAATGCTCGAGTCTTGGATGTTTCATATCTATTTAAGTATTTACCCATAGTACAAAGCTTCGCTTAGTTTGGGACTACGTCAATTTGGCTTGAATTGTCCCGTGATATTTTTTTTTATTTTTAGGGTTCTGCACCTCTAAATTAAAAAGCGGAACCCTTATAGGATCACTTTGTTGTCCGTCCGTCCGTCTGTCAAGACCCTTTTTCTTAGGAACGCGTGGAGGTATCAAGCTGAAATTTATATCAAATACTCAAGTCTACTGTCCCTTGGAGCTGTGAAAAATCAAACTTCTAAGCCAACGCAATCAAAAGATACAGCAATTTATGCCGCAAATTTTCGACATTCGCAAGGGAATCAAAACCTACAGGGTACTTCCCGTGAACTCAGAATCTTGAAATTTGGTTCGAAGCAAGGTCTTATAGCACAGATAAAAAAAAGCATAATTTTTTTTTGTCTGTCTGTCTATATCATTAACCAATCAACAATGATCCCACACTGCGCACATTTTGCTTAGGAGCAGGGGTCTGCTAAGACTGGATGTCATAGATACATATAAATTTGTACGGAACCCTCAGTGCGCGAGTCCAACTCGCACTTGGCCGGTTTTTTTTTAAAGGTTCGAGCGGATAGCTTACAATGCGGTGCCCCTTTTCTCCCATAACATTTCATAATGTATCATTAGTCATAATCAACGTTAGTCATACAGTGATTTATTTCGGAAACGGTATTTTTTTCAGGACTTTTTTGAATGCCATCTTATAGAATGCAGTAACCTAACCTAACCTAGGTTTGTTTTATAACAATTCATTACAATTTACAAAATGTATTTTTTTCACTTAACTACTACTTAATTTGTTTTTGTACGGCAAAACATAGTGAAACTAAATAATATTTTTCGGTCACTGTACTCAGTTTTACCTATGTTTTACAAAATAAAATACTTTGACTTTGACTTTGACTTCCGAAAAATAAATTGTTTCCGAAATAAATCACTGTATGACTAACGTTGATTATGACTACTGATACATTATGACATAAAATTTTATGGGAGTCATTATAGACCCCTTACAATGTTATTTTGTAACCAAAACAAATAAAAGTTAAAAAAAGCTCCGTATATCTTATCATTTTAACTCTCGCGCTTGATTTATAAAGAATTTAATAGAAAAACAAACGACTTAGGTAAGTGAATATATCACATTTCGTTGCCATTTTATTCAATTTAATACCCCCTGTATGATGTTAGTTAAACTGACGCTAAAGATGGTGGAATAGATAAGTGATTCACATTGACTTGTAAACAATGACTCGCCAACTTCACTAGTATAAAAAACGGTGGCAGCTACAGACGGGACGGGCAGTGGAAAAATTGACAATTTGATAATTCAATTTTAAACATTAACTTACGAAATGGGAAGTGACTCGACGGTACAAGCTAGAAGCGACAGCCATGTGGGACATTTTTTAATGGATTACATGAGAAAGGATCCCGACGAGATATGTCAGGTAGGGTCCATAATATTAGTAATCTATCAAATACAACGTTTAATAAAAAACCGGCCAAGAGCGTGTCGGACATGCGTAGGATAGGTTTCAGCAGCCTTTATGACGTGTACCTATCTGTATCCAACAAGTAGGTAATTATTATTCTAAGGATTTTGTATTTTTTAAGGAACTTCCAAAATATATATATTTTATAGGTCAGGCTGCTATTTACTGTTAAACCACTAATAATTCTCAAGCCAGCTAAGCCGTAATACTTAGTGGTGGTTGGTTGGTGGTGGGGGAGGACGTTCAATTTTAAGAAAACTTTACACATTCAAGTTGAATATTTCGCATTAGGTATATCGAAAAATCGTCTTTACAACCCCGTAATTATTTTAAAAGACCTATCCTACGATATCCCACACTAAAAGGTTAGAACGGTTAGAAGAGAAAAAAAAACTGGCCAAGTGCGAGTCGGACTCGCGCACGAAGGGTTCCGTACCATTATCTATGAAAACGGCAAAAAAAACACGTTTTTTGTATGGGTGCCCCATTTAAATAATTGTGTTATTTTACTTTAATTATATATAATTAAATATTCTGTGAATATTTCAAGCACCTACCTGTTGCAATTATCAATATCGAGCAAAAACGAGCAAAAAATCACGTTTGTTTTATGGGAGCCCCCTTAAATAGTTATTTTATTCTGGTTTTTAGTATTTGTTGCTATAGCGGCAACCGAAATACATCATCTGTGAAAATTTCAACTGTCTAACTATCACGGTTCATGAGATACTGCCTGGTGATAGACGGACGGACGGACGGACGGACGGACAGGCGGACGGACATCGGAACCTCAGTAATAGGGTCCTTTTTACCCTTTGGGTACGGAACCCTAAAAAATCACCCCCACTTTACTCTTATATGAGGTACCCTAAAAAATTTTGTTGGCCCTTGTTCTTCTACGGATCTCCTCATTCCTCATTCGATCCCGTAGAGAAACCCCGAGCATAGCCCTTTCCGCAGCTCGTTGAGTGTCTCTGAGCCTGTTCATCAGACCTTTAGTGAAGCAGCACGTCTCGGATCCATTCGTCACCACTGGCAACACACACTCAAAGACTTTTGTCTCAAGGTACTGAGGTACCTCGGACGAAAAGATAATGCGGAGCTTCCCGAACGCTGCCCACCTCCTTCTCAAAGTTGGATCTACCTAGTTGAACAGTTTGTCGTAGGTATACATCTGCGTCAACAACTTCAAGAGTCGAGTTCTTAATCATAACGGGGGTCGGGGCAACATGGGCATTAGATATGATTTTGGTCTTGTCCATGTTCATCCTGAGTCCTACCCGTTGGGAGACTCGATTGAGGCTTTGGAGCAACGCGCTGAGTTCCTCCATCGATTTCGCGATGACCACGATATCGTCGGTAAACCGAAGGTGAGTGATGTTTTCGCCGTTGACATTGATGCCTAGTCCTTTTTCCATTCCAGGAGCTTCAAGGCGTCTTCCAGAGCGGCAGTAAACAGCCCCCTGTCTCACGCCTCTTTTTAAGGGAATCGCCTTCGAACTCTATTCCTGTACTAAATCCAACATAATGGCACTCTTATACAAACACTTTAATATTTTGATGTATCGATAGTCAATATGGCAATGGCACCGCTGGAGAGACTCGAGCACCGCTCATGTTTCGATCGAATCAAAGGCTTTCTTGTAGTCCACAAACGGTGGGCATAGCGGCAAGTTATACTCTTCGGTCTTCTGTATAACTTTTCGCAGCGTGTGTACGTGGTCTATGGTACTATAGCCTTTTCGGAACCCGGCTTCTTCGGGAGGCTATAAGTCATCAAACATGCGCTCGAGACGTTTTGTAATGACCCTGGAAATTAGCTTATAAACATGGCTCAAAAGCGAGATGGGCATGTAATTCTTAAAAAATCACGCTTTTGTTACATGCTTCTGGCGTGGTACCTTCGAGCAAGACGGCATTAAAGAGCTTCTGAAGGACTTTAAGTACGTGATTCACTCGCTTTCAGAAGCTCAGATGTTTTATGTTTGATGCTTGTTGATGCTTTGTTGTTCTTAAGCTGTTTCTGGGCCATCCTAATTTCGTACAGGCTGATTTCCGGGATATCTTCGGTATAGTGTCGGGTCAGTTTAGCTCTTGGGTATTCAGCCACAATGGAATTAACAGATTTTGTGACAGAATCCTAGAGCTGTCTATAGAACTCCTCGATTTCCGTTAACACGTCCGCTTTTGTCAACGGTACACTGCCATAATCCTCTTTAACTTTGTCATCTGGCTTTGCCCAGTAGACATATCTCTTGCGAATCTTACTTTGGCTGGAGCCTTTGTTCCGCTCTATCGCATATTTAATACGAACAGTCTTAAAGGTACGAATGTCGTGTCATAAGGATTTACGAATTCATCTATTAAGCTGTCTATGTGACTCAGCATCTTGAGATTGCAGTTTCAGCGAGCGTCGTTTAGCCATAAGGTCAAGAGTATAGTCAGAGAGCTTCTGAGTTCTACTGGTACGGCGGCTCTTGTAGAACTGAGACCCTAGTATGGGCAGCTTCTACGAACCCGTTGTTAATTTCGTCCACTGATGCGTGATCTTCCAGGCAATCAAAGCTATTTGAGAGCTCGAGTTGAAAGCTTTCGGGGTTTTCGATCTGAGCGAGAGTAGGTCGGAGCGTGAACTTGATCAGACGGGACCGTTCAAATTTAACGTTCATATTCAATGCACCTCTTACTATGAAGTGATCACTGCTGGTTTTCACCCTGTGTATCACAGAGCCATCATTGAATACCCGTCTCTTATCGGCCATGATGAAGTCTATATCGTTTCTCGTGGAGCCATCGGGGCTCATCCTGGTCCATTTCCTGTGAGACGACTTCTGTAAGAAATAATTCATCATAAAGAGTCCTTCTTTCTCTAGCATTCGGCCAGCCTGTCTCCTACGGTTCTGTTGCCCATAATCGAAGTTCCCTACTCTTTACTCATTATCGCCTCTCATGCCCAGTTTCGCATTGAAATCCCCCATAACAACGTTGAAGCGAGTCTTGTCAGTATGTATGGCCCTACTAATGTCCTCATACACATGTAGCCTCTACTTCCTCATCTGGATTTGATGAGTTCGGGGCATATTACCTGAACCACCTTCAATAAATATGAAACACGAATAAGTAAATCTGAAGTAATGTAGTAAGTTATTCAGTGGATCTTTTGATTTTTTTTTTCATTGATCTGCCGCGCTGCGCTTAATATTTTTTAAACACATTTTTTTAAGTATTTTTTCCAAAAAACCTTATGTTTTCGGAATCTGTATAAATGTGGCTTTCTAAGCAGGTTTTTTATTTGCTGATATCGGTACTAGTTCAGAATTTATCGCCACTGGAAAAAATATTTTTTCATAAAATTTTCGATTATCGGCGGTAATTTAATTTTTTTGTATGTAAAAGTGTATTTTTTGTTTCGGAAAATGATTGGCCATCTTTTATTTATCCGAAAATGATACCCCACTTGCCATACTAGCTATAAATTAGCAGTTATTACGACCAACAGTACGCGCGGCGTAAGAAAACTTTACCCCCTCCCCCTCCCCCCCTGCAGGGTGGCTCCCGCTGGCTCCCGGGCGTTTTCCACTCTGGTCCACCTAAGGAACAAGTGTGCCAAGTCTCATTTTTTAATGTCAAAAATATTGGTTCCCATACATTGAGTGGCTATAAGTATCCCACTATACTGTATCACATCGTAATTCCCCTGTCATTCGGGCACTAATGTGTCTCAACAAGGTGTCAACTCGTTTCTGTCAGCTGATGCACCCGAATCTGTACCTCTTCCATGAGTTACACTAGTTCACAGTGACCGTACTCGCTAGCGACGGCGTAAATGATTTGTATGGAGAATTGTACTTCCGTAAGTGACCGCTAGAGGCGCTGTACACAATACGCCGTCGCTAGCGAGTACGGTCACTGTAAACTAGTGTAACTCATGGTAGAGGTACTGACCTCTTTGCAAGTCGATGGGCCGAAGTCTGTCGCACAGTGACGTCTGAGGTTCTCTGATACGATGGATGGAAGTAGATTGTTACCTATTTCTTAAATGTACAATTTTATGTTTTCATTACCTGTTTTCAAATGTTTAAATTGGATTATCCAGTGAATTGGCTTACCTACTGTGTAAATTTTGTTTTACAAATATTGTGTAATACCCCTGTAGTGTAATCTAAAAAAATATCTGTACCTAAATCAGTCAGTGTTATCTAGTTTTATCTATTCCGGTTTTTCCTTTATATTGTTAGGCAAGCGGTTGCTAGACGTTTTCATAGCAACGAGTTTATCTAAACCAATATTACTAGCTGGTGCCATGCCCGCGACTTCGTCCGCGCAGTACAGCTTCTTCATTTCTTTCATTGAATAAAATAAAAATCCGGCAACGGCAACATCCAAAAATCCATCGTCTCATCATCATTGGTATTACTTAGTGAATATAATAAATCCCGTTTATTCCCTATCCCGAGGGAATTTCAACAAATCTATCCTTTTTTGCTGCTCGATATTGATAACGGCAACAGGTAGGCGCTTGAAATACCTACTTGAAATACTTATTCACAGAATATTTAGTTAGGTACCTATACATTCAATTTAAAAATAAATTATTAAATTAAAATAAAACAAATACAAAAAACGTGATTTTTGCCGTTTTTATAGATAATGGTACGGAACCCTTCGTGCGCGAGTGCGACTCGCACTTGGCCGGTTTCTTCAACATTTTGGCAAAAAATATCTAAATCTTTTACATACCCCTAGCAAGCTGCGGTTCGCCGCGGATGCCTGCTTTAGTATAGCATTTATAATAATTATGGTTTTGTATAATTGTAAGAGTTGTAAGTTTTACGTCTTATTAAGTAATGTAATTACTTATTAGTGAAAGAATTTTCAAAATCAAGCCCGAACTTTAATTCACTTATTTCTATCCCACGGACAAAAAAAACAACAAAGTTTAGATACTACAACAAAGATTAGTGCACAATGTCACACACACAATAATGTTCAAATGTAGTATCTCGATGACCGAAATAATATCACCAAAATACTTGATAAGGCTTCCGTACTTGCGAGAGAAAAGTTTTTCATTCCGCGGAAGGTGCGTGAAGCCATCGAGATTGGTCGTCATCCAAATTTTAACCGGGATAGTGGTTGGTCAGTATCCCCGAGTTGGAAAACAGTGTTGAATGTTCGTACTGCGTCAACGGTGAGTGTGGGCGAACCTTTACAAAGTGATGTGGTTAGTGTTGTGTGCTACCCTACATTTGACAATGACAATAAAAGTGATGATGAAAACGGGGGTAGTTGTGTGTCGCTGTCAGTTGCGTCGAGTAGCCGCGCGACCAGGGCGTTAGCACGCAGTGCACGTTTGGCAGCCGCCGTGACGTGCGACTCCGAGAGGAAGGGCTACGGATTAGCCCGAAACATGTCGAGTTAAACTCGTTTTAAGACGTGAGTGATCCGTTTATTTTCACTATGAGTGAGTCTCACGGTAGTTTTATGTTTAAAGTAAACAGATACACATGAGCAATCGAACTGAATCGCTGCAAAGTAAGTAGGTACTCCGAATACTTCCAATTAACCAACCAGCCAACCAACCGAATCGAATAAGTGTACACTTAGTGAACGATTCTTTGAATACACTATTTTCAGTGAGAGTGAGGTATCCAAAATACGGATCGGATATTGTAATGGGGGCAATGCATCCATAGATCCTATTTCGTACTAGTGTACTAAATAAACTAAAATCTATGACCGTACAAATCTATGTAATTCACAATCCTCTTTCACGTATGCATTCACCTGCTTTTCAGATAGATGCTTCGACTGGCGAACAAGAGACGAGAAGATCTGTGCTGTCCCGAAGCATCCGGCTAGCACAATGCTTTAGAAAGATAGGTCTTCAGCCAGGAGATGTACTGGTACTGGGTGGAAGAAACCACCTCGACGTACACATTCCTTTTTACGCGGCTCTGCTGAACGGTCTACCACTAGCTGGTGTTGATCCCTTTTTTAAATACAGTAAGAGTCTGACCTTATTTTTACCAAACTTTTACAAGATCGTTCTTGATCTTCATCAGATCAATATCATGGCACATCTCATAAAGTAGATTTATATATACTAGCTAAGTAACAGTAACTCAAAACGAATTGGGAATATTTCCCCCCGTAGTTGAGCGAGCCCAAGTAACTTTCTACTCCTGCAAATATGTTTCACCTGAATTTTTATTTAAATTGTCGTTACGTTTTTGACAGATTACTCTTCGAACATCGGCACGATGTACTGAAACATCATGATTGTCTTTATCTCTGCCTTTATACGTCCTACTACAGGACACACACCCCTCAGAATGAGAGGGCATAAAGCCGTAATTCCCACGATTGGGAACAACACGAACCATTGAATTTCTTCACATTGTGTGTCTAAGTTTCCTCACGATGTTTACTTTACCGTAAAGTTCATTCAAATTATACAAAGTTGCGCGACCAGGCTTATAACCCACGACCCTCTGCTTGAGAGGAAATAACTCAAACCATTAGGTCATCTAGACTTACTGAAATAGTCAATTTCAATTAAAAATTCTTAAAAATCTTTTATGAGAGTGTTCAGTTGATTTGTTTCTATAATACTGTAACTAAAACGCATTGAAAAAAAAAACAGATAATAAATGATGGCGCCAGGGGTCGAACCCGGGTCTTCGCCAAAACAGGGCGCGTGTTAAAACCATTGCAACAACCCGAGCACTACTACTTAAGCACATCGATTAACAACATAAAATAATTGATGTGTAATCTGTGGCACAATTAACAACCAGGACCAAACAAACTGCCAAAACCATTACGTAAATCAAAACAAAAACTTATATTCTTTACAGCTGAGATAAAGCATCTCTTCAATATAACAAAACCAAAGATAGCCTTCTGTCAACACGAGATGTACGAAGACTATCGCCGTGCAGTCGCTGACCTAGGCTTGGACACTAAAATAGTGACCTTCGACAACGGAGATTGCACTATGGCTAAATTCATGGAGACCTATGAAGATAATGAACCAGAAGATCAGTTTAAGTGAGTAGACAAACACAATCATAAACTGTACCAAACTAAGCAAATATATGCAAAAATATGAAATAACACTTTTTAAATTGACGATATTTGATTTTTGCAATGTCATCGGCTCAATTTTGAGTTAATGAAACCGGACTAATGTGTGTCGACTAAAATTAAGTAGCAAGATTTGATTACCATGTTTTTAGTAGCGTGCAACCGAACTTTCGATTTCGGTAAGGTCTCGGTTTCGGCAAAAATCTCCAAAAACTACATAGCTCCGAAACTAGTTCCGTGAACTTTCCTGTGGCGTTCGGGAGCAATTGGTGTGGAGAAGTACCTCTACCACCAGTGCAGTTGGTATTCCACATCAAAAATAATAGATACACTAGATACTTAATCAGTTTTGATTTCAGTTGCGAATTCTAGTTTTGATGAAAGTATTTTTACACTAATAATTTACAAATTAAAAATGTTTTTCAAAACGTTACCAGACGACGGACGAATTTTACGAGATAGAGTTTCTACACCAAATGAGGCAAATAGCACTATAGTGCTACTTTATGGCATATTTGCATCGCTTAAGATATTTAGCCACAGTAACGCTACTCGGGTGGAAGTTGTACCAACGTAATTTAGCTGCAATCAAAATAATTGGGGATGTCTATTTTTTTGCAATGTATAGTAAATCGAAAACCATTTTGAAATAAATGCTTTTTAACTCGTTTTCTGTAGTTATTTAATTTTAATATTATGTAATGAATTTAATATATAACAAATAAGCAATGACCTTAATTTGACATTGGTGTAAATTGCGTGACCGGTTCAAGTCGTACTTTATTCTATGTGGTTAGAATTCTTCACAATTTACGCGTGGATTATACTACGGAGTTTGATTTGGACCCGCTGTCTGACATCTAGCACTTTGACAGTGCCAGTAAAGTGACACAGTGTATAGTGTACCACTACGCAAAAAATAATTAAAGGGGTTGCCTTATCGTACGCATTTAGATAGATTTAGAAATTTGGCATTGTGGGAGCCCTCAATTATAATCTGACGTCACCAACTAAAATAGTTTCAATAATTAATTTTGAAAAAAGTAGAGAACTAAATGACAAAATATTGAAATTAGTTTCTTATAATATCTATACAAAAAAAAATATAAAAACCACTGGTAATTTTTTTTAGACATTCCCAATTGGCTTGTTGATATTTAATATTTTCAGGATTGCTGAGCTTGACTTGACCAAAGTATACTGCTGGTTACTAAGCACTAGTGGGTCGACTGGCTTTCCCAAAGTCGTGGCTCTTTCTCACACGAATGTGCTTCAGAACATTTCATTCTTCCGACACGACAAAACTAATGAAAAAAGGTGAGTTCTCTCATCTACTTGCTTATTAATTAAAATCCAAACTCAATTCAGACTCCACCGTTCATTAATTTTGAAAATAAACTTTTTTTTCAGTAATGAGGGGTTTTCCACCAAAGTGACGTATTAATTATACGTTATTTCTATGGCAGGCACAAAAATGGACAATGACCTTTGTACCTACCACGGTGTTCGTTCACCAACCTTTTTTAAAAAGGTCCAAAAATTATAAAAGAAAATTGTCGTTATGCGAAACAAGTTATCTTTAACTAACAACTGAGCGTACAACAAAGCAAGCAAGCACGCAAGGCTCTCAGCCCACCCCGTACCATGAAACGCAGTACTACGCGGAAACGATACAGTACCACTACCATGAGTTTACAGTGACGGTACTCGATAGCGACTACGACTACGGCTATCGAGTACGATCATTGTAAACTCATGGTAGTGGTACTGAAGTGTACGGGGAGCGATACGTATCGTTGTCTTACTACGCTAACATAATGGTTTGTATCATTGACCATTTTTTTGCCTGCCCTGGACACATACTTTAGTCTGAGTGCTGAAATCTGAAAATTGGCTGGCTGTCATTCTCCAAATTCTATTTATTCTGACTATCTTATTGCACCGCTTTTGTGAAAAAAAGCCCAAATCGCGAACGGCAGGGAGTGACCGGAAAAACACTGACACAGTGGTCATAGCGTCGTATTGATAGATAGATAGATAGATAAAGAAGTTTATTTGGTACTACCAGCACACACAATCAAGATTAATAAAAATACAGAAATCAGTACAAACTTAAAAGTAAAACATTTTATACTGTCTGTATGCTCTGCATTAGTGCGAAAGGGTCACAAAGCCAAAGTACATAGAGCAAAGGGGTTTTGTTGTATAAATTCTGAATGATTTCACAGGGAGCGTAGATGCGCAATGAACTTGTCTTCCATACAGTGGATATCAGCTTGCTACAATGTTCTTTTAATGCCGATCAATCACATCAAGCTGCAGACCTCCGCACCAGCTACTACAGAACACGTCATTGACCTAATAAATAAGTACAAGGTAAATTGAGCTGTGAAGTTTTTAGTAACCAAGCAACGAGCACATACAATCAGACTCAGAAGTAGCTAAACACTTTAGTAGTTTGACGCAACAACCCCACTGTGAAGTTTGAAATAAATATCACATTAGTGAAAGTGTTAAAGTACTTAAGTGTTCAGCAAAACCAGGATTGCATGTGCGTTCCCTCTTTAGAGGATTAAGATAGAATACCTCATTTCCCAGTCCACTTACTTCCTAATCCTATCCCTAAGCAGCATTGCTTGCTTGACAGGTGGTGAAATTACTGGGATATGAGGTATTCTATCTTAATCCTCTATAAATGAGGCAACGCCAATGCAATTCTGGTGTTGCTGAACACTATAGTACTTTAACACTTTCACTATCGTGACATATTTCATGCTGGTGCTACCCGATGGGCCAGCGTGTGGACGGCGTAGAAGTGTCGGATGGCTTATGGCGCGTGCGATGGTCGTGGGTTGGCGTAGGTGTAGGTTTTTGACCGCTCATCAAAATAATCAAAAGATCACAACTGAACGTGCCATCGTGTAGATGCGTTGCAGCTTGCAGCCATCGCTGGGCCATCGCGGCGACCATTTAATGGCTCATCGCGTAGAGGAACTTCAAACTTCACTTCGCAGTATAACTGGTAGTTGCGACAAACTACTAAAGTGTTCAGCTATTTTCAATTAATAGAATAGTTGCAAATTTGGAATGGACGAATGGGTTCATTGCTATTTTTTGTCCCTTTCAGCCAGTAACGACATTCACCACGGCGACGCTATTAGCTCCCATCTTGCATAACGAAAAACACTGCGACCTGACGTGTTTTGACGTCATCAAGATGGCAGGCTCCAAAATTCATCTCGAATTCCTCAATAACCTCCGGGTAAAGATAAGACTTATATAAACGAGCTAAGCCGTATTTATATTTACCTATCTGATATAGCTCGAATTTCCAGATTCAAGTGGCAGTGGTTGTGTATCGCTCGTAGGACTGTTGGCCGATGGGGCCAAAGGGTTTTCAAATGGCGTCCAAGGGCCGTAAGACGCAGTGTAGGTAGGACTCCAACAGGATGGAGCGACGACCTGGTAAGGTTGCGGGAACGCGTTGGATGTGGATGGCGCAAAATCTTGGGAGAGGCCTATGTTCAGCAGTGGACGTCTTCCGGCTGAAATGATTTAGTGGCGTGACGCGTCAGAATGATTGGATACATTTAACATGTATTTCAAACTAAATACAAACTGAAACATAGATGCACAGAAAAAACCCCAGAAAAAAGACCAATGCTGGGAATCGAACCCAGGTCCTCAGCGTTGTGGCGGTGGTACTGGTGGTGGTGGTAGACCAGTGATGGTGTAGGGATAAGCACGCAGCACGGAACGCTGAGGACCTGGGTTCGATTCCCAGCATTGGTCTTTTTTCTGGGGTTTTTTCTGTGCATCTATGTTTCAGTTTGTATTTAGTTTGAAATATATGGTTTCACGGGATGACCGTAAAAGTAATAAAAAAAATGAAGTTGAAGAAAATAAAAAATAAATAGAAAAAGATACTTCATACTTAACATTTAACATGGTCAGATTTATATGGCATGTGAATAGTTGATAGGGGTGCTTCTCGCTTGCTGGTATTTTTAACTAAAACGAGGCGTGCCCGGTATGAATCTTTGTAAGCAAATAAAAATTAAAAAAAATTCCAATGGACTGTATGTGCAGTTAAGTACCGATGGGCAAGTATGTATAAATAACCGTCATCACATAACACTCTAGTTTAATTAGATAGATATCTCTTTCATATTAAATCGACA
Organism: Archips crataeganus; assembly: GCA_947859365.1. Lineage (NCBI taxonomy): Eukaryota > Metazoa > Arthropoda > Insecta > Lepidoptera > Tortricidae > Archips > Archips crataeganus. Next base: position 12,378,532 of record OX402065.1, on the reverse strand, counting down.
TCGCTCTGATGCATCACGACACAAACAAGATAGACATAATGTCATTGTGTGTCATGCAATTTTTGGTTTTACTATTTTCCTTCGAAAAACTACATATTTGCGGCACTCGCAATTGAAACTTTGGGCCCATGGTCGTCCGACACAAAAAAGTTTGTAAAAGAAGTGTCGGACAAGCTCTTCGGCGTCTCAGGCGACCATAGGGCTGGTACCTTCTTTGCCCAGCGCCTAAGTTTGGCGGTGCAGAGGGGCAACGCGGCCTCCGTCCTGGGGACGATGCCCCAAGTGGGCGATCTCCAGGGTATTTTTTATTTGTAATTTTTAGCTTTGTAAAATTTTGTTTTATTCTGTCAAGCTTTGATTTATAAATAAATTGTTTTGACGTAAGTATGTAATATTACAAAAGCGCGCGCCATTGAAATCACATTTGCCACAGGCATTTGCCATCTTCTTGAATTAAACGTTATAAAGATGGAAGATAAAAATCGTGAATGCTTATGACACTTCTGATGACAATGAAAATACCAAATAGTACAACCTAAAAATAGAACAGCTTAATAAAAAGATTTTTAGTTGTTAGATAACCATTACCGTAGTTGCAGGGCACAGGCCTCTTCTCAGAGATTAGTTTCTTCTCAAATTTTAGTTCTCATGCGGGCCCAGCGTGGAATAGGAACTTCACACGCAAATTTGTTTTTTTTGCAGGTGTGTGCATGTTTCTGTATGCATATTAAATTTTTCAAAAAATCTTATGCAAAAATATGATTTTTCAGCAAAGAGTGCGTAATGACACTAAGATAATCCAAGGGTATGGACAAACTGAGAGTGGAGGAGCAGTATTTGAGCCAAGTCCTGACGGTCCGTTGGGTAACCTCGGAGAACCGAAACCGGAGTATGATGTAAAGGTCAGTAATTCAGTCAAACAGCGAGCTATCATTCATTTATCATGGGAAGTACCTTTTTTTACTTTGACAAGAAGACACAACTACAAGAAATTACTGACTATTTCACAATAATAAATATAAATCACAAACAAGTCCAATGGGCCTGATGGAATCCCTCCGGTAGTGTTGAAGATGTGCGCTCCTGAGTTGGCTCCGGTTTTAACGCGTCTTTTTCGGCTCTCCTACTCTTCTGGCGTAGTCCCGTTCTCATGGAAGTCTGCTCTGGTCCACCCGATCCCTAAAAAAGGTGACCGCTCTAATCCATCTACCTATAGGCCAATAGCCATAACTCCCCTGTTCTCTAAGATAATGGAGTCCGTTATCAACCGCCAGCTCCTTCGATACCTTGAGGACCGACAATTGCTCAGTGACCGTCAATATGGTTTCCGTAGCGGCCGCTCGGCCGGCGATCTACTGGTTTACCTGACACATCGTTGGGCACAGGCGATTGAGACAAAGGGTGAAGCATTGGCTGTTAGTTTAGATGTGGCGAAGGCCTTCGATCGGGTTTGGCACAAAGCGCTCCTCTCAAAACTTCCGTCCTTTGGGCTTCCTGAGAAATTATGCGGATGGATCAGCAGCTTCCTAACGGACAGAAGCATAAAGGTTGTAGTTGACGGTGCATGCTCTGATTCCATGTCTGTGAATGCTGGTGTCCCTCAAGGCTGTGTGCTATCGCCTACGCTCTTCCTTCTGCATGTCAATGATATGCTGCCATCCGGCGGCATTCACTGTTATGCGGATGATAGTACGGTTGATGCCTCTTACACCGGCCGCGCCGGTATTTCTCGGGAAAACGTTATAGAGTGCCGAAATAAACTTGTGTCTGAAATTGAGACTTCCCTAAAAGAAGTTTCAGAATGGGGTCGACTTAATTTAGTCCGTTTTAACCCCACTAAGACACAGGTTTGCGCGTTTACCGCAAAAAAGTCTGCGTTTGTCGCGTCACCTCTTTTCGAAGGCACTCCCCTTGCTACCACAGCCAGTATCGGAATCCTTGGTATTGACATCTCGAGTGAAGTCCAGTTCCGCGACCACTTGGAGAGTAAGGCTAAATTAGCCTCGAAGAAGCTCGGCGTGCTCAACAGATCGAGACGGTATTTCACTCCAGCCCACCGCCTTCAGCTTTATAAGGCGCAGGTTCGCCCACATATGGAATACTGCTCTCATCTGTGGGCGGGGGCTCCCCGGTACCAGCTTCTCCCTCTGGATCGCATACAACGGAGAGCGACTCGAATAGTCGGCTGCCAACGAACTTCTGATGGGCTTGATTCCTTGGCGCTGCGTAGAGATGTAGCTTCACTGTGCATCTTCTATCGCATGTACAACGGAGAGTGCTCCGAGGAGTTATTCGGGTTGATCCCTGCCGCATCCTTCCGCCACCGCCCTACGCGACAACACTTCCATCCTCACCATCTGGATGGTTGGTTGTCTTCTACTGTGCGTTTTTCCAGAAATTTCCTGCCTCGCACAGCAAAGCTCTGGAATGAGGTTCCTGCTGCGGTATTCCCGGACCGATATGACCTTCAAGCTTTCAAAAAAAGAGCGTACTCCTACCTAAAAGGCCGGCAACGCACTTGTGACTCTTTTGGTGTCGCAGGTGTCCATGGGCGACGGTAATCGTTTACCATCAGGCGATCCGTCTGCTCGTTTGCCCCCTATATCATAAAAAAAAAAAAAAAAAAAAACATGAAGATGGTAAACAAATATATACACAATTTTGCATGTGTGTCCCAGCAAAAGTAAAATGGCCGCTACCCACTAAGGGTGCGGCTACCAGAAACGTCCTATGCTACGTTGCTATGGATGATTATGATATCCACCAATCATAATATTCATTGGTCCACATTGCATAGCACTGGAGGAAACAGGTTCGACTAAGCTATATTTTTTGTATAGAAAGATGCGTGCTGTGGATGGGTGCTCTGGATCTTCCTCGGGCGGCTACATAGCTTATCTAGCATTAGTAGGGTGCCTTTCCACTAGAGATGTCATTGTGCTATTCAGCTCTGCTATGCTGCGAAGATGTGAAAGCTACGATACGAAACTGTGTGACCGTTTCCACCAATGCTAAGCTATGTAGCTGTGCGAGGAAGATGCACTATGTAGATGAACAGCCGCGAGGCAGCTGTGCGAAGAAGATGCGCAGCTTGAGCTATGCGATATATTGACAGGGGCGCGCGGAGCGGCAGCGCGGTGACGAAGGAGACGCTTGCACCGCCTCGCCACCATCCAATAGCATGCATCCATAGTACACATCCGTAGCACGCATCCGTAGCACACATCCATAGCACGCATCCGTAGCACGCATCCATAGGACGCATCCAGGGCACGCATCTTTCCATATAAAAATCATAGCTTAGTTGAACCCATTTCCACCAGTGCTATATGCTATGTGGACTAATGAACATGATTGGTGGATATCAGACACATCCATAGCAACGTAGCGTAAGCGTAGCACATCTCTGGTGGAATGGCATCCTAAACGGTCACATAGTTTCGTAGCGTAGCTTTCACATGCTCGCAACATACCTAGCTGCATAGCACATCTGAAGAAGGACCCTAAAACCACTCCGACGTTCCTCTTTTTCTGTAGTTTGCGCAAGCGTCGTGAGATCCCGTAGATTAATTATTTATTGAATCAGGCGTTGCTTTGCGGAGGTCCATATTAATGAACTGAAACAACTACTTTACTCACCCGCGACCTTACGATAGCTACGTTTTTGTAAAAAATGCGTGTTTATTCAGTTCACCCACCTCCACACTGTATGAACAGAACTTTAACATTTGTCTGTGTCTAACATTTGGTAGCACAGTGAACGGTTGCGGTACTCTGAAGATAAACTCTGGTTGAGTTCGAAACGCGTCAGTGTAGTTTGGTGGTGGTGATAGTTGGGTTTGTGTGATCTGTGTGTGTTCATACAGTGTGGAGGTGGAGGAACTGTATGAACACGCATTTTTTATATAAACATAGCTATCGTAAGGTCGCGGGTGAGCAAAGTAAATAATTGTTTCAGTTCATCCCGGAGTACAACACTTTAATTCCAATAATCGACAATCTGTATGCTTAGTACAAGTTTTACTTTACCAAATACTTCTCGATCGCGTTTACGTAAAAAAAACAATTAACATGGAAACATAGGCAGCGCCTCAGCGCGCGCGCGTCTGTTTCCATAGAATTGAAATTTTTACGTAAACGCGATCGTGAAGTATTTGGTGAAGTAAAACTTATACTAAGCATACTGCTTGTCGCCTTATTGTTACGAATTAACATTGAAAATTTCGGCTATTGGGGCACCGTCGGGCACTGGGGTATTTACCTAACTAAATCAAGGGAAGGTATCTAACTTCAGTCTTGAAATGTTAATAAAAATGACTGTACCCACCGAATGTTCGCTTTTTTTCAGTTGGTCGACCCCGATACTGGAAGGACCATAACGGAACCGAACGTGACAGGAGAGTTATGGGTTAAAGGCCATAGAATGGAGGTAACAGCATGTTGTACTATCGCCCCAAGCGCCAGATAACCACCTTAAAGGCCCAGTTTGCGTGCAGTGGCTAGACATCTGTCCATAACAATCCATAGCAATAAACATCAACGGCTGCAAGCAAATTTGTTTTGAAAATGGGTATCTGGCGTCTGGGGCGATGGTACATACTTCTATCTTTCATAATATTACAATACATACAACGACAATTTATTGTCCACCACAAAGAAAACAATACAGAAAAACAAGTACATGGGAAAAAAATATAAAGTCAGCAATATGCGCTCTTATCGCTTCGGAGCGATCTCTTCCAGGCAACCTTTTTACAAAAGAATGACAGCAAGGAATATATTACAGCAGGTGGTGCAAATATATAAAAATAAATAGTAATATAAACACCACACGACCAGATGGCCTAGTGGTTAGAGAACCTGACTACGAAGCTTGAGGTCCCGGGTTCGATTCCCGTGTCGGGGCAGATATTTGTATGAAAAATACGAATGTTTGTTCTCGGGTCTTGGGTGTTTGATATGTATTTAAGTATGAACTAAAACAATTACTTTGCTCACCCGCGACCTTACAATAGTTACGTTTATGCAAGAAATGTGCGTTCATGCAGTTCCTCCACCTCCACACTGTACGAACACACACAAATCACATAAACCCAACCATCACCACCACCAAGCTACACTGACGCGTTTCGAACTCAACCAGAGCTCATCTTCAGAGTTACCACAACCGTATGCTATGCTACCAAACGTTAAACTAACAAACCAAAACAAATGTTTTAACTTGTCACTGTAACTTCTCAAGTACCCACTTTATTTTTCTTATTCTCAAACTACCCCACAAAAATTAACTTTTATTGACATATTTAAAACTACCTTGAATTTTTTTTTTTTTTTTTTTTTTTGTTTATTTATTTATAAGGCATATTTAATTAATACTAACTGTTCAAATTCGACCCAAGCCGCAGTAAAGGAGAAGATACTAAATTTACCTGTTCATTAATAATAGACCCCATAGTGTTGTACCTAATTATTTCCATGCATTCCAGAGCATCCAGACGCAACCCCTTGCCGCAATAATGTAACACTTCATAAGAATCTGAATCTAACAATGAATGATTTGATTCCAACAAATGTTTTGCAAAATTCGATCTATCTGGATGCTCATTCCTATATGCCGAAACATGCTCTTTAAATCTAGTATTAAAACTTCGGCCTGTCTGTCCTACGTATATCCCATTGCAGTCATTACAAGTAAGCTTGTATACCCCCGATCTAGTTCCCTTATCTACCTGTTCTTTGTGGTTACATAGCCTAGAGTACAAAGAGTTGTTAGTCTTAAAGGCAACATTAATATTGTTTGATTTTAAAATGCCATAAATCTTATCAGACAAACCCCCGACGTAAGAGATGCTAGATCTATATTTGTTAGTAGACTGAGAAGGTAACGCAGCGTAAAGCATGCTATTTACTAACCGTGCCTGCTTCTTTTGAACTAAACTATCTACCATTGATTTTGTATAACCATTTGAGATCGCTATCTGATAAATAGTACTCAACTCTAAATCATAATGTTCCTTAGAAAGAGGCACAGTCAACAATCTATTAACATAACAATGGAAAGCAGCCAGTTTATGCTGCCACGGATGATTAGAAGATGCTGGTATAACAGCATCTGTGTACGTGGGCTTACGGTATATTTTAAATTGATGTTTACCATTTAATTTTGAAATCGTTAAATCCAAAAAGTTCAACGAACAATTTTCCTCCAATTCTTTTTTGAACCTTATCTTTACGTGCTTGTTATTCAAACCATTAATAAACACGTCAAGCTGTCTCATACTCCCTCTCCAGCATAGGATCAAATCATCAACAAACCTAAAATAGTACACAATATTACTATTACCCACAATATACTGATTCTCAAAATGATCCATAAATATATCTGCCATTAAAGGACTCAGAGGTGAACCCATAGCTAAACCATCACTCTGTAAGTAATAAAGACCATTGAACCGGAAATAATTTTGTTTCATGCATAAAGTTACCAAATCTATTAATTCACAAACTTCACCCGGATGCAACCGCTTCCTTTCTAAGTGGTCTTTTAGAATTTCTAGTGTCTCACTATATGGTACGTTAGTAAATAAACTGTCTACATCCAAAGAAAGCAACGTTGCATTCGGCGGTATGCTGATGTCCTTAATTTTACTAACCAAATCTAAACCATTTTTTAAACTATAAGAAGGTTTAAAGGAAGCCTTCACACGAATAATACTATTTAATTTCTTCGCCAATTTATATGCTGGAGCACTCACGTATGAGACAACTGGACGAACAGGCACATCATCTTTATGAATTTTAGGTAATCCATATAGAATTGGCGCCTGCGGATTCATGGGAATTACAAAATTCTTTTGTTGTTCGGTTTCAAAGGCAAACAAAGAACCCTTTATTAGTCTCTTTAGATCTTTGTGAAATGTAATTGTAGGGTCCTTACGTAAAACTGTAAAACCGTCCCCTTGAACGATATCTAAAACTTTCCGATTATATTGATACCTATCCAATAAAACAATACAATTTCCTTTGTCTGCCTTTGTCACCACTAAATCATTATCATACACTTTCTCCTGAATAGATCTCAAAGAATTTAATTCGGTTATATTGACAATACACTCTGTGGAATTGGTATTTTTAAGTGTATTTGCCACTAACACTTTTGTTTCAAAATCACCACAGTTACTTGTAATAGCAACCTCAGAATCTACCGCCAAACCTTCCACTATTTTTTGACTAAATTTAGTGGGTAGATTATATTTTAAACCTTTTTCCAATAACTGATTCTCATTATCCAAAAATTCCACATTAGTAAGATTTTTAACGCGAGGGTAGAAATTATGACCGTTAGTAGAACCTCGATAATTATTGTTCAAAGAAGAAAAAGATTCTGTTCGTCGTCCTGTAAGCCAACGTAACTTTTTACACTGAGTCAAATACTTTTTATGAGCGTCTACTGAAGCAAAAAACCGGGCTTTTTCATCCAAACGATCGAATTCAATTTTATGTAACTTAAAAGTAAGTTCAGACTGCAATACTTTGAGATGTAATTTTAAATTATCTCTAACACGGAACCAACTACGCGACTCTTCACTTAACCATATTTTCCTCGCCCTTTCCATTGCAATTCTAGCAGCTATACTAGTACTATAACAACGGAATTTAATATAATTAGGTACAACATTTAAATGTTTACATTGTTGATTGAACCAAATGTTTTGAACAGCTAAACGATGCTGTTTAGTTAATTTATGATATAAACGTGCCTGTACGGCTACGCATGCCGATTTTAAATAATTTATTGAATCAGGCGTTACTTTGCGGAGGTCCATATTAATGAACTAAAACAATTACTTTGCTCACCCGCGACCTTACAATAGTTACGTAGGCTATGTAACCACAAAGAACAGGTAGATAAGGGAACTAGATCGGGGGTATACAAGCTTACTTGTAATGACTGCAATGGGATATACGTAGGACAGACAGGCCGAAGTTTTAATACTAGATTTAAAGAGCATGTTTCGGCATATAGGAATGAGCATCCAGATAGATCGAATTTTGCAAAACATTTGTTGGAATCAAATCATTCATTGTTAGATTCAGATTCTTATGAAGTGTTACATTATTGCGGCAAGGGGTTGCGTCTGGATGCTCTGGAATGCATGGAAATAATTAGGTACAACACTATGGGGTCTATTATTAATGAACAGGTAAATTTAGTATCTTCTCCTTTACTGCGGCTTGGGTCGAATTTGAACAGTTAGTATTAATTAAATATGCCTTATAAATAAATAAACAAAAAAAAAAAAAAAAAAAAAAAAAAAAAATTCAAGGTAGTTTTAAATATGTCAATAAAAGTTAATTTTTGTGGGGTAGTTTGAGAATAAGAAAAATAAAGTGGGTACTTGAGAAGTTACAGTGACAAGTTAAAACATTTGTTTTGGTTTGTTAGTTTAACGTTTGGTAGCATAGCATACGGTTGTGGTAACTCTGAAGATGAGCTCTGGTTGAGTTCGAAACGCGTCAGTGTAGCTTGGTGGTGGTGATGGTTGGGTTTATGTGATTTGTGTGTGTTCGTACAGTGTGGAGGTGGAGGAACTGCATGAACGCACATTTCTTGCATAAACGTAACTATTGTAAGGTCGCGGGTGAGCAAAGTAATTGTTTTAGTTCATTAATATGGACCTCCGCAAAGTAACGCCTGATTCAATAAATTATTTAAAATCGGCATGCGTAGCCGTACAGGCACGTTTATATCATAAATTAACTAAACAGCATCGTTTAGCTGTTCAAAACATTTGGTTCAATCAACAATGTAAACATTTAAATGTTGTACCTAATTATATTAAATTCCGTTGTTATAGTACTAGTATAGCTGCTAGAATTGCAATGGAAAGGGCGAGGAAAATATGGTTAAGTGAAGAGTCGCGTAGTTGGTTCCGTGTTAGAGATAATTTAAAATTACATCTCAAAGTATTGCAGTCTGAACTTACTTTTAAGTTACATAAAATTGAATTCGATCGTTTGGATGAAAAAGCCCGGTTTTTTGCTTCAGTAGACGCTCATAAAAAGTATTTGACTCAGTGTAAAAAGTTACGTTGGCTTACAGGACGACGAACAGAATCTTTTTCTTCTTTGAACAATAATTATCGAGGTTCTACTAACGGTCATAATTTCTACCCTCGCGTTAAAAATCTTACTAATGTGGAATTTTTGGATAATGAGAATCAGTTATTGGAAAAAGGTTTAAAATATAATCTACCCACTAAATTTAGTCAAAAAATAGTGGAAGGTTTGGCGGTAGATTCTGAGGTTGCTATTACAAGTAACTGTGGTGATTTTGAAACAAAAGTGTTAGTGGCAAATACACTTAAAAATACCAATTCCACAGAGTGTATTGTCAATATAACCGAATTAAATTCTTTGAGATCTATTCAGGAGAAAGTGTATGATAATGATTTAGTGGTGACAAAGGCAGACAAAGGAAATTGTATTGTTTTATTGGATAGGTATCAATATAATCGGAAAGTTTTAGATATCGTTCAAGGGGACGGTTTTACAGTTTTACGTAAGGACCCTACAATTACATTTCACAAAGATCTAAAGAGACTAATAAAGGGTTCTTTGTTTGCCTTTGAAACCGAACAACAAAAGAATTTTGTAATTCCCATGAATCCGCAGGCGCCAATTCTATATGGATTACCTAAAATTCATAAAGATGATGTGCCTGTTCGTCCAGTTGTCTCATACGTGAGTGCTCCAGCATATAAATTGGCGAAGAAATTAAATAGTATTATTCGTGTGAAGGCTTCCTTTAAACCTTCTTATAGTTTAAAAAATGGTTTAGATTTGGTTAGTAAAATTAAGGACATCAGCATACCGCCGAATGCAACGTTGCTTTCTTTGGATGTAGACAGTTTATTTACTAACGTACCATATAGTGAGACACTAGAAATTCTAAAAGACCACTTAGAAAGGAAGCGGTTGCATCCGGGTGAAGTTTGTGAATTAATAGATTTGGTAACTTTATGCATGAAACAAAATTATTTCCGGTTCAATGGTCTTTATTACTTACAGAGTGATGGTTTAGCTATGGGTTCACCTCTGAGTCCTTTAATGGCAGATATATTTATGGATCATTTTGAGAATCAGTATATTGTGGGTAATAGTAATATTGTGTACTATTTTAGGTTTGTTGATGATTTGATCCTATGCTGGAGAGGGAGTATGAGACAGCTTGACGTGTTTATTAATGGTTTGAATAACAAGCACGTAAAGATAAGGTTCAAAAAAGAATTGGAGGAAAATTGTTCGTTGAACTTTTTGGATTTAACGATTTCAAAATTAAATGGTAAACATCAATTTAAAATATACCGTAAGCCCACGTACACAGATGCTGTTATACCAGCATCTTCTAATCATCCGTGGCAGCATAAACTGGCTGCTTTCCATTGTTATGTTAATAGATTGTTGACTGTGCCTCTTTCTAAGGAACATTATGATTTAGAGTTGAGTACTATTTATCAGATAGCGATCTCAAATGGTTATACAAAATCAATGGTAGATAGTTTAGTTCAAAAGAAGCAGGCACGGTTAGTAAATAGCATGCTTTACGCTGCGTTACCTTCTCAGTCTACTAACAAATATAGATCTAGCATCTCTTACGTCGGGGGTTTGTCTGATAAGATTTATGGCATTTTAAAATCAAACAATATTAATGTTGCCTTTAAGACTAACAACTCTTTGTACTCTAGGCTATGTAACCACAAAGAACAGGTAGATAAGGGAACTAGATCGGGGGTATACAAGCTTACTTGTAATGACTGCAATGGGATATACGTAGGACAGACAGGCCGAAGTTTTAATACTAGATTTAAAGAGCATGTTTCGGCATATAGGAATGAGCATCCAGATAGATCGAATTTTGCAAAACATTTGTTGGAATCAAATCATTCATTGTTAGATTCAGATTCTTATGAAGTGTTACATTATTGCGGCAAGGGGTTGCGTCTGGATGCTCTGGAATGCATGGAAATAATTAGGTACAACACTATGGGGTCTATTATTAATGAACAGGTAAATTTAGTATCTTCTCCTTTACTGCGGCTTGGGTCGAATTTGAACAGTTAGTATTAATTAAATATGCCTTATAAATAAATAAACAAAAAATTCAAGGTAGTTTTAAATATGTCAATAAAAGTTAATTTTTGTGGGGTAGTTTGAGAATAAGAAAAATAAAGTGGGTACTTGAGAAGTTACAGTGACAAGTTAAAACATTTGTTTTGGTTTGTTAGTTTAACATTTGGTAGCATAGCATACGGTTGTGGTAACTCTGAAGATGAGCTCTGGTTGAGTTCGAAACGCGTCAGTGTAGCTTGGTGGTGGTGATGGTTGGGTTTATGTGATTTGTGTGTGTTCGTACAGTGTGGAGGTGGAGGAACTGCATGAACGCACATTTCTTGCATAAACGTAACTATTGTAAGGTCGCGGGTGAGCAAAGTAATTGTTTTAGTTCATTAATATGGACCTCCGCAAAGTAACGCCTGATTCAATAAAGTATTTAAGTATGTATCTATCTATATAAGTATGTTTATCCGTTGCTTAGTACCCATAACACAAGCTTTGCTTAGCTTACTTTGGGACTAGGTCAATTGGTGTGAAATGTCCTGTGATATTTATTATATTTTATTATTTATTATTAAACAAATATTATACAAAAACAACCTAATATACATAAAATATCAAACACACAGATAAAAACAATAATATATTTTTAAATATATCGACGACGTAAAGGACACATTGGCATTGATCACTTTTTTACAATGTGGTCTAATTCCAAAACCATTTCGAGGAATAGGTTTATTAAATCATTTTATAACATTGTAGTAAAAAAATATTAAATGGTCGCGTGTATTTTTGCAAAATAATGTTTGACCTTTGTTTGACCTTTCTGTGGGCATTAACTTTGAAATTCTTTGCAACAAGAAAAAAAAAAGCCATCCGTCTAGTTTCTCTATACTATTCTCTGTCACTTCGACGTAGTTATCATCTGTCAGTTTATTCAGGATACTATATTGAAAAACATTCTTCGCGTTTTTCATATTTTAAAAACTGGCCAAGAGCGTGTCGGACACGCCCAAGGTAGGGTTCCGTAGCCATTACGAAAAAATCAAGTAATATTTTTCTAAGGATTTCGTATGTGTACGGAATCATCCAAGTTTAGGTATGTTTTATACCTTAGGCTACTATTTACTCTTAAACTACAAATAATTTCCAAGCAATCTTAGCCGCTATAATTTTCCTAGTAAATTTGATATATTTACTACCCTACTGAATTTTTTCAAATTTTTCCACCCAACAGTTTAGATTTTAGAGGGGGGGGAAAGTTGAATATGTCGCAAACAGATCACTGAATAGAAAAATCATGTTAGCAACTCCACAATGATTTTAAAAGACCTATCCAACGATACCCCACACTATAGGGTTAGCCGAGAAAAAAAAATCACCCCTACTTTACGTCTATGGGAGGTACCCTAAAAAAAATTTTTTACCTTTTTTTTATTCAATCACTTTGTCGGCGTGACTGATATATATATTGATGCCAAATTACAGCTTTCTAGTACTAGCAGTCTCTGAGCTTAGCCGCGGACAGACAGACAGACAGACAGGCAGACGGACAGACATTGCGAAACTATAAGGGTTCCTAGTTGACTACGGAACCCTAATAATGGATTTATACAGGAAGTGTTTCATTCCTACTTGTGGAAATGATTCTGTCAATAGCCCAAACAAATTAATGTTCGCATTAGAGAAGATTTACAAGAGAAGTGGTGCCGCAAAGTTAATTCAAAGTTTACAAGATGTACTTATAGTTTTGAGGATCATTTTAATGTAAGTATGGATTAAATCTGCCCAAGAACTTTCAAGGGAAAACTTCTGACCATTTTATTTTATACATACAAAAAATACTATAGCCGTAAATCGTTTTTTTACCTATTCTCTTGGAAGAATCGGCAACTTTAGTGTTATTGTTATTGTAATGTAAAGTGACATTGTCAGATGACAACTAACCATCGATTGTGAAACATTTTTTTTGTCATTATGTCTGTGGTTTATACACAGATTCAGCCGCGGCATGGAATTTACGAGAAGTTGTATCTCAAATTTTCAATAAATTATAAAAAAATATTGGAGTGATGAATTGCTGAAATATTCAAATTAGTTTCTTAAAATGCTCTATATTTTCGATAAAAAAAAAACAAACAGGGGGGGTTAGAAAAAATGATCAATCCCCATTAGCGAAAATGAGATATGAATGCAGTTTCATTCAGATTTTTTTTCTCTCTCGAATGGTTATAGGTTACGTACTTATTATTTACTTTATTTAATTATGGCTTGTTTGTAAATTTTTATGAACAAAGGCTAATTTATCCTATTTATTCAATTCTAGACCTCTGCCTTATAGATGTTCCAATCCTTCCTTGCACGCATTACGGGAAATCATCACTAGATTTTTATCGGCGTTTAGCAATAATAATTATCAATCATTCATTTTGTCACAGTGTTACTATAATAACCCCAAAGCGACGGCTGAGGCGTTCACAGAAGACGGCTATCTGAAGACCGGAGATCTGATGTACAGAGATGAGAACGACTACTATTTCTTCGTTGACAGACTGAAAATGCTTCTCAAGTACAGAAATTATCAAGTGAGTTAAATACTAGCATTTGACTATTAAAAAATAACCCTGTTTAGGTATGTTTACTTTAGGAATGTTTGGTTGAGATGAATAAAACTCCGTAATAGATTCGATGTGTAGAAGAATAATCAGTGAAGAATCAGCAAAGAATGTATATGAAAGAATAATTACAAGAGTATATAAAAATAATCATGGCACAACTAGTGCGGCTGAGAACATTCGACCTTTATGGTCGCGTCTCTTTGTGCAACGTAACTTATCTTTTACTGACGCCAATCATCTACACCTGTGTCAGTGGCGTAAAGTAACATTTTTGTTTGGCAATCCGGGCAAAGTCAAAATATTCTCAATATTCTTCTCTACACGAACCGAAGCGACGCGGACTGCGACGCGCCCTCGTCCCACGTCTCTTCCGTGTGGCTTGCGTCCTATAGCCTGAATTGAATAAAGATTTATTGAATCAGGCGTTACTTTGCGGAGGTCCATATTAATGAACTAAAACAATTACTTTGAGGTCTGTACGCGTCTGAAAGACTGAAGGCCGCACCGAGCTTTTGGCGCATTTATTGCATTCATTTAATCCCTTGCTGTATCGTTACTAGTAAAGATTTAAGTAGTTCTGAAATTCATATTTGAGGATTCACTCTAATGACCAGTGATTTTCGAAACACTATTATACTTGTAGTTTGCTCGATAGTAAAAATCCAAAGTAGTCTCTAAAAAATAAAATAAATCCTTAGTGCCTACGGCGTAAATACTTACCTACTGCACGGCAGGTCATGACTTTTTGAATGTTAATAATAAAAGAAAATGTTTACTAGGGCGTAGAGATGCTACATTTAAATAAAATGTATTTGTTTTAGTAAATACCTAAATACGTGTGCGGTCTGACCAATCTATCTTGAGCCGTCGTGCGTCCCCCTTGTCCGTATAGTTAGTTGCATTAGTTCTCCTTCGGCCATCGGACGGGGAAAATGTGTCGCTTGCGCTTACGCACGGCTTTGATTCTAGCCGCTCTCACGCACACATACACGAGTGCATAGAAAACCTAAAATCGATTAGCGCAAGAAGCTCTTTGCGGACTTAAAAAATCCTTCCACTTTTAATAGGTCATCCCTCCGGAAATAGAACATGTGATCATGACGCACAAAGGCGTTGAAGACGTGTGCGTGACAGGCGTGCCACACCCTGACGACGGGGAGCGTGTGGTGGCGTGCGTGGTGCTGAAGCCAGGGGCGATAGTCACTGCCCAGGAGATTAAGGATCACGTTGCTAGTAAGTTTTTTTATACAATTATAGCCTTGCGTTTAACCACAATCACACCTGATGGAAAGCGAAGATGAGGGGTACGATGGAGCTCGCTGTATCTATTAGTCATCATCATTATCATCATTTCAGCCGCAGGACGTCCACTGTTGGACATACGCCACCCTAATTGATACCCATCACTACAGTTGGAAGCGGCTTGCATCCACTTTTCCAAAGCAAGCGGCCTTTTCCAAATCGTCCCTGTCTACCTCGTTGGTGGACGTCTTACGCTGCGCTTGCCAGTCCGAGAACTTTTCGGCCCCAATAGGCCCCATAGGGAAATAATTCGGATTACTCAAGTCTCAAATCGAGTTTAATTCAACATGTTTCGAGTTAAATCGTAGCCCATCCTCTTGGAGGAACACGCTACGGCTGCTCCCAAACGCACACTACGCGCCACCGCTCTGCTCGCGCGGCTGACGATAAAAATGACGATGAAAACGTGGGTAGTTGTGCGCCGGTATCAGTTTTGTCGAGCAGCCGGACGAGCAGAGTAGGTACGTTTGACAGTAGCCGTAGCCCGAAACATGTCTAAACTCGTTTTGAGACGTAAGTAATCCGTATATGAGCCTTAACCTTGTTTATTTTATTCCAGTTCATTTGTCGGTGCACAAGCATTTGCACGGCGGCGTATTATTTGTCAACCAACTGCCTGTAACGTCCAGTGGCAAGATCGCTCGCAATAAAGTGAAAGAATTGGTTCTGACTGCCAAAATGGAATAGAAAATAAACTGGGACCTAATGAGGAAATTAACTCTGAACTTAACTGCTTATCTGCTTAACTGGTTGCTTTTAAGGAATAATTTATCAACCTTAGATTGAAATATATTGTAATTTGGAAAAAGTTCCATTTGTTCTCTAGAACTGATATATTTGGTACGATTTTGAACTCTGTTTCTTCACAATTTCACAGTTCTTTAGGTCAAACAGGACATACTTATGTATTTTATTAAAAAGATTGAGTCATAACACAGCGTAAGAAACCAGTTGTCTCTCCTATGGACAAAAAAATTATCGACTTCGAGTCAGCAAACTTAAGATTTATTTAAATGGGCCCAAAGTTGGCCAGGCGTCCCACACGCCGATGTAGACTTGACTAAAAAATATTGGTCATAGACCCTTAACTTTTGCCATGTCCACAGGAGAGAGCAAACACAAAAAAGTGTATGACCTGATTGTGATTTAACACCTTTTAAAGCAAAGAAAATAAAACATTTGGCTATTGTGTTATGCTTTTATTTTTTATGTTTTTATATTTAGTTAGTTAAGACTTCTTCACGGTTACTAATGTAACGGTTATTATTTCGTCTAGATCTTCAGTTATCTTAACCTGAAACAAACATAGTAGGTAAGCTTAGTTAAGACCTGGAAGAAAAAATGTGCAAGTTTCGTAGCCAGCTTTGAACTGGAATTGTTTCCCGATTTGGAAACTGGTTACGAGATAGGACTAAAGGGTTGACCCAGATCTCACCTTGACCGTTACCGCCTGCGCCAGCCCCTGCATTAGCTCCACCTCCGGCACCGAAACCGCCGCCGAAGCCACCGCTCATGCCTGCACCACCTAATACGATACACTAGATCAGGAGTTGCCAAATAGCCGATTGCCAAATGGTGCCACGAGGAATCACATTTCCTCCTGGCCAAACCAGTTTGGCAAATCGTGGTCAGCCACTAGGAAAAAGGGATAAAATCGCACTCCTAGATCATGAGTCGACTACCTCAAAATAATACCCCATTCTAATTTAATTCCCGTATTTTACTTACAGCATTGCCATAACAGGTTAAAAGAATTCATGTGAGTTTTTTAAAAATCCTGCAGTGTTGTAAAAAAATTATATCCATGCCAAATTTCATGTTTTTATATTAGATAACTGACTTCAAAAATGTAGCGACAGCTAACTTTGGACGCCTTTGACTTAGTAAATGTAAAAAAAATACATACCTCCAGCACTGCCATCTGAACTACCCCCTGAAAATATGAATAGAAATATTAATGAAAAATTTTTAGTGCTGATTTATTGAACTATTGAGTAGTGGAGGAGCAAGGAAAAAAAACCTCCACATGTGACGCCTGAATCAATTAAGTACTTACTTATTTCTACGTCTATTTTAAAGCTAGAGACCGCAAACTATTTGCAAAGTATTTGCTTCAACTTGTTTTTGGTGAATGAATAGGTACAAATTACATACGACCCGAAAAAGCTAAAAATACGGCAAAAAAATCACGATTGTTGTATGGGAGCCCCCCTTAAATATTTGTTTTATTTCAATTTAATTATTTATTTTTAAAGTGGATATATAAATAAATATTCTGTGAATATTTCAAGCGTCTACCTGCTGCCGTTATCAATATCGAGCAAGAACGAGCAAAAAAAATCATGTTTGTTGTATGGGACCCCCTTTAAATATCTATTTTATTCTATTTTTTAGTATTTGTTGTTATAGCGGCAAATTTCAACCGTCTAGCTATCACGTTACATGAGATACAGCCTGGTGACAGACGGACAGACGGACGAACCGTGAAGTCTCAGTAATGGGTCCCGTTTTTAACCTTTGGGTACGGAACCCTAAAAATTATCAAAGTAATAACTAAAAAACACCATATTTACCGACCTGATGATTTTTGAGTACTCTGTAAAAAAAAAACAATTATTTACTAACAGGTCTAATCAGCTGTAAAGGAAAGCTTAGTAGGTACCCCTACAGTAACCACGCTTAAACCGCTGAACAGTTTCAGAGGAAATTTGGTATAGCGATTGTTTGAGTCCCGGAAAAGGATACAGGATAGTTTTATCCCGGAAAATTGCAGAATTTTTTCGCAGACGGAATCGTAGGCAACGGCTAGTACCATCGTCATCATCCATCATCAACATTATTTCACCCGAAAGACGTCCATTGCTGAACATAGGCCTTCCCCAAGGCTCACCAAACAGATCGGTCCCGTGCCATCCGCATCCAACGCGATCCCACAACCTTAACCAGGTCGTCGCTCCATCTTAAAAGCTAGTTATAAATATAAATAAACTTTCTTACACTCCCAATCAGAAGAATAGCGACAAACAAAACAAGGAAACACTTGAACATGTTTACTGAGTTTTAGAGAAATGTTGGCTGATGGACAGAAATGTCAACAGTCATGCAATGCAACGCGAATACGTGCATTTTATAGTAGAAGCGATGCAGATCGCATCTTTAAAATGATGATGGCAAAATAATCGTTTGATATAGAAACGTTTTCATGAATTTTATTTTAACTTTACTGTGTCCCTGGAATTGCTTGCGTATTTTACGCTTGTGTGGTATGGCCTTTAGAGTACAACATTAAACACTGTATTAAATCGCTGAAAATAAACTAAAGTTTTTCATACACATATTTTAATGTAGCCATTATCGAAATTGTCACAGTTAGGTTGTCTTTCCACCAGGGCTGTGCTATGCTATGGTCTGTGCGATCTAACTTCCAACCATTTGACACATCACAACGCCCATAAAATGTAAATGCCCAAGAACCATTGCAATAAAATTATAAATAAAATCCCGTATCAATATTTGGGGGAAGTTACAATAGAGAGATCTCTCTCCAGGCAGGTGTTATGCCTGGGGACCGAAGTCCAATGGATGAAAGTTGTTGTATTTATGCAGCCGAGTTGAGAAACTTCGATAGCGCGATGCAGGATTGTAGAAATTATTTTCTTATGTGATGACTAGATGGCGCTAGTAGTCGCTACAAATATATCACGCTTTTCTTAAGAGGGTACGATGGCTGAGAGACTTTTGAGAAATAGGTATTTTAATGAAATGTCGCTGTCTCGCCCGAACCCCTCCGTGTCAGTACAGCGAGAGCGGGACAACTGCAGCTCAGACCGTTAATAGGCGCGTAAAATTGATCAAAACAGCATTTCGTAATCCCCTGTTTTCTTCTCGAAAACTGGACCAATAAATTTATTTTATTCAAAAATAATTAGAGGACAGATTTAGCTATGCCCCTATGTTTTCCTTTTTTTGTTTATGTGAGAGATTCTTTTCTGATGAGTGTCTGAAAATGACATTGAAATTGGGCAATTTTTTCAGTTTTGGAAAGCTCATATTTCTTATGTTAATTGAAATATGGAAAAAAACGAAACATAGGGGCATAGCGATGGTAGATACAGATTACACAGTAAATAAAATTTGGCTCTAAATCCATTATCCAGGGAGGAAACAGGGGATTACCTTTGTATGGAGAAATGGTGCGCATCGTATCCTGTTAAACATAACTTTTATTATTTTTTTTAGATCATAGTTATTGAATATTTTCCGATAATAATTTATCACGTAACCCGTTACCTATTACCTATGTATTTACTTTTTAAAAAGCAGTGTTGTGACCGAGTGTGCCGTTTCGATTATAATGACATTTCCGTAAGTTGATAAAAATCGATTTGTTATAATAGACGATACGTTTAAAACTTAACCAGAATGACAATAAAATTAAACACGATGGTCCCTAAAACAAGTTACATTGAAGTGGAATTGATTGTTTCGCGGAAATGACTGAATGAAAATCCTTTGGGAAATTCAACTTTCCAAGTACCTATTCGTTTTCCTATATCATACACAAATAGTAACACATTTTTGTTTGAGGAGACTGTCATAGATGTGTGATAATTGTGTCGACTGTAAAATTCGAACAATGAGGGTTTTCTGACAGGTGGAATATCGCTAGATGGCGTTAGTATCGTAAGGTCTATTTGACGTTACACCCATACAACAAATGTCAAAATTGTCAAACGGACCTGACGATACTAGCGCCAAATAGCTTCTCATAGAAAACCCTCATTCGTTAATAATCGCTAGGTTTGTTACGATACGTCTTAGCCTCATCACTACAAACATCAATAGACAAATGTCAAATGTTCGAAGTTAAGGCTACAACAAACCGGGAGCGCGGGGCGCCGACGAATCGTGCTCAGAGCGGTCAATAACACTGAATCAAATACGGTGTGCCGCGCTGCTGGTGTGTGTCACCGCATATTTCAGTGTTATAGAGCGCGCTAGGCACGCTCCGTCGGCGCCCCGCGCTCTCGGCACAGAATAAGTAATAGTACTAACGTACAGAAGGATCACTCTCGAACAAAGGTCAACTTTAGGTATAAAAACTTTCCTACTCCTGCTGCGTGCACGCGAAATTAAAACTTATCGTGTGATACGAGCGTTCATATTCCGTTGGGCACCGCTGATCCGAAACCAAGGGCACAGGGTTCCCACTCGCCCATATTTGGTAGGTATATAAATCAAGAAAGATAACAGTGTGTATTAATTCAGTAAACTACCTTTATTATGTAAGTAAGTTTTTTATAATATCGTTTAGAAGTCATTGTTTGTTGCAAAAATCACAGAAAAAAAGATGCTTAATTACGCGCGACGCGGCTAGCGTGCAAACTGAAGGCCGCGTGACAACCTACTGCCATACTCCTCCCGGGAGGAGCGCCGGCCGAACATACCTAAACTGCGGAGTGAAACCCCCCTGCTCTCGGTTTGTGTTGGCCTGTAGATCTCACAAAGTATACGTTGTTATTGATGCGTTTGATAACTACCAATGATAGGTATTCATTGGTCCACATGGCATAAATAGCTTTGATGGAAACGGGTTCAACTAAGCTATGGTTTTTAAAGTAAACATGCGTGCTGTGGATGGGTACTGTGGATGCGTGCTGGGGATGCGTGCTTTTTACACGCTTTATATTAGCTTCACCTGTATGTTTTTATATTAGAGAGGCCCGACAAGCGAACTAGTGGGTCACCTGATGTTGAATGATCACCACTGTCCATAGACCCCCGCAGCACTTTACGCGATGCCAGTGCGTTGTCGGCCCTAAAAGGGAGAGGAAAAAGGAAAGGGAATAGAGGAGGGGGAGAGGTACTGGGCCCCCGGCGCGACCACTGACCGTAAGAAACACAGCAGGAGTACTGCTGCTTCACGCCGGTGTTCTGTGAGAGGGTGGTACTGCCCCGGACGAGCCGGCCCATTCGTGATGCAGCGGCTAGCTACAACATGGCTCTACCACTACAAAAAGGTCAGGATCTTTCTCAAACGGCTACATAGCTTAGCAGTAGTGGAAACGGTCACATAGTTTCGTAGCGTAGCTTTCACATCCTCGAAGCATAGCTGCATAGCACATCTCTGGTGGAAAACCACCCTTAGGAAGAAAGTGTCACCCTCATACAAATCTACTGTTTTATTACCAAAAAAATACAGACAGATAAAATAAGATTTTTAGTATGCATAGTTTTATGGATTTTAAAGTATAAAGTCACGATTGAAAATTACGTATTTACCGTACATAAGTACTTGTCCGGTCATTATAATGTTGTTAAGTAACAATTGAACGAGCGCAGTGTTGTTATAATATGAGTTCAAAGCGTTATACTGTGTGGAAAAATAAGTCGGGCTCTGGAGGGAAACTACCTTAAAATTCCTTAAGTTGGCTCATTTTACTTAAAGGATTCCTTTATTTTTAAAAAGAAACAAAACTGCATTCAAAGATTTTCTAAAACTCGCTTGCCTCGCCCGGGACTCGAACCAACTAAAATTAAAAAAGCAAACACTCGATCACTAATCGATAGGTACTAATCGATTATTCAGGATAAAATTTCTCTAACAAACATTTGGTAATAAAAATGAACATAAAATCTAATATTAACTTTATGAGCTAACTAAAGGATTTAAGGTAGGTAGTTCCCGTCCAGGGCCCGACTTATTTTTCCACCCTGTATACAAATACACAGGCGCACTGGATAACTTCGTAATATAGGGGAGCGGGGGGCTGGTTGTAACGGGGGTAAGAAGTAACATCGTGTTTTCACCGGGTATTTCAACCTTATTGACTCAAATTTTGATGCCATTCTTCACTTTGCGACACATCGGGTAGGCACCATAAATGCGCAGCCGGAAGCCGTCGATCCTCGCTCCATTTTGGCCAGGTAACGAAGAAAAACGTATGTATTAAGTACGTAAATTTTGATTTTCTCAAATAATTTATCTCATCATCATCCCAGCCTATATACGTCCCACTACAGGGCCTTCTCCCAGAATGAGAAGGCTTGGGCCGCAGTTCCCACGCAGGCCCGGTGCGAATTGGGAATATGGATATTAGATATAGGAATATGGATATTTTAAAATAATATTTATTATTCACTTTTAAGGAAATGTTATGGTTTGGTAGTGGTAGAGCCATGTTGTAGCTAGCCGCTGCATCACGAATGGGCCGGCTCGTCCGGGGCAGTACTCAGTACCACCCTCTCACAGAACACCGGCGTGAAGCAGCAGTACTCCTCTTCGTTTCGCACGGCCAGTGAGAGCGCCGGGGACCCAATACCTCTCCCCCTCCTCTATTCCCTTTCCTTTTTCCTCTCCCTTTTAGAGCCGACAAGGCTGGCATCGCGTAAATAAAGTGCTGCGGGTGTCTATGGACAGCGGTGATCATTTAACATCAGGTGACCCACTAGTTCGATTGTCTGGCCTCTCTAACATAAAAAAGAAAAAAACGAATAATTAAGTACTTACTTGTTCGTTTTGACTAACTTTCAAAACTGCTATATTAAGGGGCTGTTTCACCACTTTTTTTAAAGTTCGGATTAGCTTAAACCATTGACAGATTGAATTAAAATTTCTGTTTCACCAGTCTTGAGTAGCGCTAAGTGATGGATAAACGGTTCCTTAAGGGCCTACCGAGCTTTTTGCGCTAATCGATTTTGGGTGGGAGATTTTGGGCGTGGGGGAGGCACGATGGCTCAACATAGGTTGGTTGGAAAGCGCGTGTTTTTGGGTATTTTCATCTTATTACTAAAACAAACACATATTATTTAAAAAAATGTAGCAACACTACGCCCTCGAAAACATCTTGTTTTATTAACATTCAAAAAGTCATGACCTGCCGTGCAGTATTTACGTCGTAATACGAATTTATTTTACATTTTAGAGACGACTTTGGATTTTTTTCTATCGAACGGCTCTTACACTTTTTTGTTTAATAATACTATTAGTGTAAACGGAACGGCACGATACCAAAATCATAAATCGAATTTCGTAGTATGAGGCCAAATTCCTACAAAATATTAGATCAAACCTTATCGGGTTTGACTACGCACCCCACGTTAGGATTAAAAACGCTTTAAAATTACGTGTGCGAGGATGGGTTATAAGCTACTGTGCGAAAAGCATAAGACAAGTAACCTTAAAGGGTTTTAATAAAGAAACTTTAAGATACAAGGGGACTTGCTGCTCAGTAACTTTAATCCCCATTTTATAATAAACTAGCTGACCCGGCGAACTTTGTTCCGCCTTAAGAGTGCCCCCCCCCCGCACCCCGCATTGTACATCCTGGCGTTCGCCGCTCTCTTGCAACTGGCCCTCGCGGCTCATGTACTTACATTGCGTCATCCTTTTTCGAGTATGCAGCCGGCGTTCATCGATTTATTAGACGTTGTCACGTCAAAAATTAAGGGGTGAACCACCCTTAACATTTAGGGGTATGAAAAATAGATGTTGGCCGATTCTCAGATCTACCCGATATGTATACAAAATTTCATGAGAATCGGTCGAGCCATTTCGGAGGAGTTTGGTAACAAACACCGCGACACGAGAATTTTATATATAAGACTAGCTTTTGCCCGCGACTCCGTCCGCGTGGAATTCGTAATTTGGGCAGCTTATTTTTTATCCAATTTGCTTTTTCATCAATTATGGCTCTCCTTAGATCCTTCCGGAAGAAGTGAAACTTCATAATAAACCAACCCGCTCCCATTCCGACCCCAAACAGCCCCCAACCCGCCCCAACCCGCTCCCAACCCTCCCCCAACCCGCCCCCAACTCGCTCTTAACCCGCCCCCAACCCGCTCCTAAACCGCCACCAACTCACTCCCAACCCGCCCCATCTCGCTCCCAACCCGCTCCCAACTCGCTCCCACCACCCGCTCCCAACCCGCCCCCAACCCGCTCTCAAACCGCCCCCAACCCGCTCCCAACTCGCCCCCCCACCCGCTCCCAACCCGCCCTATCTAACTGGGCTATCTGACACTGAAAGAATTTTTCAAATCGTATCAGTAGTTCCCGAGATATATAAGTTTCACTTCAAAAACCCCCAATTCGGAATCATTCTTCCGCTCCGCTCCGCTCCTATTGGTGTTAGCGTGATGATATATAGCCTATAGCCATCCTCGATAAATGGGCTATCTAACACTGAAAGAATTTTTCAAATCGGAGCAGTAGTTCCTGAGATTAACGCGTTCATAATAACAACTCTTATAAAAACAGTTCGATAAATTCTTAAAATAAACGTATATTTCTTATTTGTGCACCGATTCAAATGAAACAAACACTAAATGTTAATCCAAGAAAATACCAACATATCAGTGAAAACCGCATCCTTCTAGGTTAAGCCGTTTCTGAGATTAGCGCGCACAAACGCACAGACAAACAGACAAACAGACAATAATTCTAAAAATCATTGTTTTGGGTTCTATTGCGCTAATAAATAGCCCTAGTGTCAGTTTTTCTCAAATATCTTCAATGTACAGACACCGACTTGTTACAGATTTATTATATTTATAGATTTAAGTTTAAAACTGTTGATAAGTATTTAGGTTGAAATATCTTGTAAATAAAAAATATAAAATATAAGGCCCATACTACACGGGCTGTTCTCCCGCCGCGGGAAACCGCTTCTGAACCGCCACTAGACACAATTTTATATGTAAGTTGTATGGTGCAAACTACACTGCGCAGCTCCGTCGAGCGGTTTCCCGCGGCGGGAAACCGCCCGTGTAGTATGGGTCTAAATGATAAATAATGAGTAATAAGGTTGCATTCAAAACTAAACAAAAACAAACCAGTAGTTTCATAACATTATGCTTTATTGTTAAGGATCACCTTTATTCTTTAATTTCAAAGGGATAATTGGGATATTCTTTCCACTGGCTGGGTTCAATGACCCTTATGTTTTTATTAAATTGGCCAATAGTGGCCACCTCCTCCTGCGTGAGATGAAAGTCAAAGATGTCCAGATTTTCGGCTATGCGTTGCACATTCGTAGACTTCGGGATGATGATAAGGCCTCTGTCGATCTGGAAATATTAGTCATGTTAACAACTGAAGTGTTCATTCGAAGATGGATCACTCTCAACGTCATAGAAATCAACTTTAGTATGAAATTTTATAAAAAAAATTATTTTGGTTCTATGGAATTTCACATTGACACTGCAACTTGGGCCACCGAGAACTCTTCAGCAACATATGTGCTAGCTAGACTCTGTTCAGAAGCTAGCCTGATGAGAGTAGGTAGCATATGTTTACTGTAAAAACCGGCCAAGAGCGTGTCGGACACACCCAAGATAGGGTTCCGTAGCAGGTACGAAAAAATCTTTGCATACTTTATTAATGTGGTTGTTTTGGTCCCAACTCCCACCGCGCGCAGAATTTCAACGTCGGCGGTACAGCGCCATCTATCTGCGAATTGGGTAACAACCTAATCTAATCTGCAGTCTAACTAGCCTAGTATTGTATGTTGATGGTTTTTCAGATGTAATTCTTTGTTATATGAACCGGTTTCAATTTTTTTTTTTTTTTTGAAAGAAGATACTATTAGCGTGATCTTATAGGTAGTTGAAGAAAAAAAAATGCTTGCAATGGCAGTTAAACTACAATCTTAATTTAGAAATATTTTTTTTACAAAAACTTAAAAACTGCTCAACTGATTAAGTTGAAAATAATTTTCCTAGAAAGTTTTTACTGAGTTTAACTTACGTGATTTTTTTCATATTTTTTAGACTTGGTGTTCAAAATTTAGAGGGGGGGACACATTATTTTGAACTTTCGGAGTGAATATCTCCGAAAATATTCACTTTATCAAAAAATGGTTTTAGCAAGCCCCTATTTATTTTCAAATACCTATCCAATGATACCCCACACTATAGGGTTGGTCGAGCAAAAAAAAATCACCCTCACTTTAAGTGTATGGGAGGTACCCTAAAAAAAAATTTTTTACTTTTTTTTATATAATCACTTTGTCGGCGTGACTGATATATATATATTCATGCCAAATTACAGCTTTCTTCTACTAACAGTCAGACAGACAGACGGACAGACATGGCGAAACTATAAGGGTTCCTAGTTGACTACGGAACCCTAAAAACGACTGTAGTTACCAAGTTTTTTAAACTTTTTTTAAATTCGGGCAAACGATAGAGACCCGTAACAGAGCTCTTAACGGCCATACAGAAATCAATTTTTGATTTTGATTTTGTGAACCACGCTAAATAGACGAAAGGTTGATTGTTTGAGGTACTACTATACTGATCCTCTCGAGCATCAAAATGTGAGGCACTATGGCAGACACTTACCAGGTACCGCAAAACGATTTGTCCCGTGCTCTTGCTGTACTTCTTCCCCATAGCAACGAGAGAAGGGTCGTCGATACGCGGCGGCGGCGCGGCATTGACCTTTCGGGTCACAAGGAAACCGAAGGGGCTATATGCCATCACAGCAATGCCGAGCTTTTGGCAATGGGACACCAGAGGCACTTGCGTCAGAGATGGATTCACCTGAAAATGTTAACGTTTGATAAGATTAAGCAGGGCCACATTGTACAAAAGGTATCACCAGTTCCATTTTGGTCTGGTGGTATCTATTAGGTTTATCTAAACATTTATTCAAAACATTAATAATAATAGGCCTTTACATCTGTGACAGATGATAAGTAGCACCCTGGCGACACTTGCGTACGTGGCTAAAAAGACCGATACGAGATAGGATCCTTCGGCCGCACTCGGCAAGTGTACGCAGCCCCAGATGGTCGAAGGTTGGTGGCCCGGTTGTGGCTCTTTATGCCCCTCATTGACTCAAACCAGGCATAGTCGTGCTTTGATTGGCATTTGTGAAGAATTTGTCGCCACTTGCCACGATTTGAAAACATTATCTTCTTTATAACAAACACCTCTAAGTACCTACTGCAAATTAAGTATTTGCACGAAATAAACGTTGGAAATTAAAAATTTCTGCAATTTTCTCGTCGCAGTGTTGCAATAAATTTTCTGCGATATAATTCGTCATCATCATCATCATCATTATCATTTCAGCCGAAAGACGTCCACTGCTGAACATAGGCCTCCCCAAGGCTCGCCAAACAGATCGGTCCTGCGCCATCCGCATCCACCGCGTTCCCGCAGCCTTAACCAGGTAGTCGCTCTATCTTATTGGAGGCCTACCTACACTGCGTCTTTCGGTCCCATCGGCCGTCAAATCTACGAGTGACGTGCCCTGCTCACTGCCACTTGAGTCTGGCGAGTCTTCATTGTGTCTCAAGTCAAAAGTTTTTAACCAGTGTGTGTTGCCAGTGACTTATGGCACTGAGACTTGACCGCCAACGATATGCCTCATAAGAAAGCTCAAGATAACTCAAATTAAAATTATGAAATCCGCACAAAAACTGAAGTCACGGATAAATTAGCTCGAAGAATCACGACATAATTACAGCATTTAAAATGGTGCCACAAAAACGAAAACCCTGGTGCGCACTAGGCCTTACTGGTTATTTATTTACCTCTATTTGATTAACTGCTGGTTTTATCTGGCTGTTGGCAACCAGTCTGTCTATCTGCGAGCTGTTGAAGTTAGAAACTCCAATAGACTTGGCAAGACCCTGCTTCTTGGCCTCTTCCATGCCTCTCCACGTCTCTACGTAGTCTAAATCTGAAGGGGACCCATCAGCCTGGAAAATATATAAATAATTTTATCGAAACAATCCCTTAGAAGCAAGCAGACAAAGCAAAGTTACTACAGTCAAATTTTCAATTGAAAATAAATCTGGTCCTACGGAGTGAAATTAACTGTTTTTTTTATTAGAACTGTCTTGTAATTTTTGATTAATGCCATCAAATTCCCTATAACCACACTGTAGCACTTGGTAGCTTGGTGCCCATGATCGGCATTGGCATGGCTCAGGATTTTAGGTGGCAATTAGCAATTATATTAACATCATGGCAATAAAGTAGAAATTTCCATGATATATGGTCGTAGTAACAAAAATACCGCTTCGGTATGCTTGAGGCTGCTGCATCGGCAGCCTTGAGTATGCTTCGGGATGCTTCGGTATCCTTCGGTACGCCGCCGCCGGCGCCGAGGCAACACTCGGGGATAGCTTGCCCTGCGAGGTGCATGCTTATAAGAACGCCTCGATATCCCTAAACGCCAGGCATAGTTTCCGACAGTGTGCGCTTGCATGTAGGGACGCCGAAGGATCCTTTTCCTTGCCAAGGCCGATAATGGGCGCCGGGCCTAAAATTTAATGATTAAGTCCTTGGATATGAACCTCCGAAAATGCAATCCGTTCTTTTGGCCACAGGAGGACCAAATTTGTTTCTTGTTCTACCTAAGCAGATATTTAGATGCTGGCGCCATATATTGTAGACTTCCCATTTCACTGGAGCTTACCTTCAATGCAATTGGGAAGTGTATGAGGTAGAGGTCAACGTAGTCCAAGCCAAGTCGTTCAAGTGACTTCTGAAGAGCCGGCACGACCTCATCCTGTGCATGTTGGTCGCTCCACAACTGAAACCGAACAGACTACTTCATTATTGAGTCAATAATCAAAAAAAATGTACATAATCAAGGGCTTAATGAAAACAAAATCACGATCGCTTCCTTTGTACAACGAAAGTTAGTCATACAAACTATATGGGTAACTTACGTTACTCAAAGGAATCAGTTAAGTTTTGTTTTAATTAAATCCCTTAATTGTGTACAATTTTTTTTGATATTGTCTCTATTATCATCACCGCCGGCCGTAAACGTCATAAATACCGCGCTATGTAGACGATATTCTATTGTCTTGAAAGGAGAATGTCGAATGACACAATAAGGTCTGAGATCAGCGAGGGTTACGCACGCACGAACATTCAAATTCAAAAGCTTTATTGCGTTTCATGTTGTACAATGAGGTATTGAACATGAGACGAAGTTGAATAGTATCGAGTTCTCAAAAACTATTTATATTATTGAAAAATCGGCAGACGTGATTGAGGTGTAGGTACATCGTTATTTACTATTGGATAAAGTTTCATAATTATCTTACTTTTGTAGTGACGAATAGGTCCTCTCTCTTGACCAGACCCTCAGCAATGGCGTCTGCGATCCCTTGGCCCACTTGGGGCTCGTCTTGGTATATGGAAGCTGTGTCGATGTGGCGGTACCCAGCTTTTATAGCTAGGTACACGGCGTGCCGGACTTCATCTATGTCAGCCTGTGGAAACGGAAGTGTGACAGACAGATTATAAAAAAATTAAATACCCCCGACACAAAAAAACCTCCGAAAGTTATTTTTTTTTCTCGGCATTTTAAGAAGGTAAAATAACATTTATATTTTTAAGATGAGTGTCGCCGCGTCAGAGGAGCGCTAGGTAAAGAAAAATAATTAGTTATTCTAGTGTACACATACATTACTTAGCGGTCTCCCGACTCATCTTAAAAATATTAATCGGAATTATTTCCAGACATCCCTTTCAATGATATACAAATACAAATACAAATAATAAAATAAATAACACTTAACTTGGTTACAGACTGAATTGGGAAAATAAATATTGAATATTGTGGACTTACCCCTGCCGCCGTCCCCCTGCCTGTACCGAGAGCCACGACGGGAATCTTGTTTCCGTCATTAAGCTCCAACACTGGCGCTTGCGCTGCCATTATTAACTGAAACAAAGAAGTGTGATAATGGCAATGGGTATTTTCCATAAAAGTGTACCCCTCAGAATCTCTATACCAAATTCCATCATACTATCTGATGATTTGAGTTTCGGGAAAGGATATAGGATATGCATATCCCGGAAATTTGCTCAGTTCCCGCGGGACAGCGATAGACGAATTCGTTGCCAAAGGAATCCCGGACAACAGCAAGTAAATAAATAAAGTTCATACCAACAATGATAACTATATTTGGATAACATGGCCTTTACAGTGAAGAAAACATCGTGATTAAACCTGCACAAACCTGACAAGAAATTAAATGGTGCATGTGGAGTTCCCAATCCGCATTGGGCCCGCGTGGGAACTACGGCCCAAGCCCTCTCATTGTAAGAGGCCTGTGCCCCAAATGTGCCCTATATAAGCTAGAATGATGATGAATTGTTTACCTACTTACCTACCTGATGACTTCTATGACAGAAAATATTATAAAGAACTTGGTTACAATTTTGAACACGCGTGCCGCTTACGCAGTGAAGGTGTTTCACTTTGTGTCAGCTTAACATTTATGTTATGACAATCACAATGTTGCAAGGTAAGATTGTCCCTGAATCAAGATAGGTACTAACGAAATTCTCGAGACTAATCAGCTCTAACATTTACCCGGTCAAGTGCTTAGAAATGAGCATGGTTCTGAATACCGAAAGTAAATATTATCGGATGGGTGGTTACAACATTGAAAGTTTTTTTTTTTCTGAAACCGTCAACTTCTCAGGATTAATTAAAACGGCATCATGGCAAACGATTAGATTAGATTGGTTTAGTTTTGTAACAATCTTTAAAAGTTTATGGTTTCAGTAAAAAAATAGGCGAGTACCTAGTTTCCAAAAAATTTATAGGTGCACAAATAAGGGCTTCGATTAAAACAAAACTTTAATGATTCCTTTATGTAACGAAAGTTACCCATATAGATTGTGTGACTTACTTCCGTTACGCAAAGGACGCGATCATGATTTGGTAATTAAGCCTTTAATGTGCACTAATTTTTTTTCAAAACGCTAAGGTACATTCGATATTTTAACCGTCCATCCATCCTCTCCATTTCTTTCTTGGGTGTCTGTTCAGCAGTGGACGTCTTTCGGTTGAAATGATGATGATGATGAAACCTAAAATTGCTAAAAGTAGCTCGAAACCCAAATGTGGAGTAATCATTTAAAAAAAACCCTAACTTAACCCCTTTGGGATAAATGAGTGATGTGTGATATTTTAACTCTCGATTAAGTAGTATATTATATTATACTCATATTTATTGCGCTCGCGAATTCTAATGACCATTGCTCAAAGGTCTGCACTTCATAGTGTTTTTATGAAACACAGTTGATTTTTTGCCTTTCCGGTTTTTGTACTAAGTAACCAACCTAATAGGTATGACCTAGTTAGTATAAATACCTGCAAGTCACGTTAAGTCAGTTGCATTCCGACATTCCTAGCTTCACTTGAGACGCAAGCTGTATCAAAAATCAGCCAAACCTAGACAAGGAATATTCCCATATGGACTGTATTTTGCAGAATTTCTATATCTATACTAATATTATAAAGAAGAAAGATTTGATTGTTTGTTTGCATTGAATAGGCTCCGAAACTACTGGACCGATTTCAAAAATTCTTTTGCCGTTAGAAAGCTACATTATCACTGAGTGACATAGGCTACTTTTTACCGCGGGAAAATACCTTTTCCTACGGGAAAATTAATTTATCGCGGGCGAAGCTGCGGACGGAAGGCTAGTAGGTAGGTATAGGGTAAGAAGTTCTGCGATATGGGCATAGTCGCGGGGTCGCGGGCGTAAACTAGTGGATGATTAAATTATGAATACTTACCTAATCAAAAACTGATTTATAAGTGTCCAATTTATTTTTATTTACACTAAGTACCTACCTATTTTTCTTGATAGCAGTGACGTGAAAAATTGTGTTTTCTCGGCAGTAAAGTCGAGCATTTTATTTAGCATCTCGTGCGCGGCCACTTACAGAGGGTCCACTCCGAAATTCGAAAATCGAAGTTCGTATCGCATCGTCTTGCTCGCTCTTGTATTAAATACTATTAGCGTGAGAGGAATGGCACGATACGAAGTTCGAATTTTGCACTTCGTAGTACCTAAGTATAAGGCCAGGATTCTGAAGAACGAGCGAAGCGAGTGGTTCAAGCCTAGAATCGTTCGTTTGCTCAGAATTCAATATAAGCACTCGCGCCAAACAGTAACTTTCCAGCCTTACATAGTTTTGAGTATGGCAACAATTAATTTTATAGTTGATGTTGGTAAAATTAAAAAAAAAAAATATGGTTGTCCCTCCTCTTTTAATGTGTGTACGTGTACGAGCAAATAAATAGTTATTAAAAGAAAAAGCCTCTTCTCTTCTTCATCAAACCCTAAAACATAGCAAATAACTATAATTTGTTTGTGGAGGCATCGTTCATTCAACATTACCTCTCTATTTCGTTATTTAGATTTTTCTACCGAGTAACGGTAAAATACACTAGACACTGGTAAACTACAATAATGTGTTTGGTTTTCCTCCTGTAAGTAACTATATTTTTTCTACGAATGACTCCGAATCACTGAATAGAAAAACTAAGAGGAAATAACATGTGAACGACACGTTTGTTTTTATTTATTCCGTGCTCAGATTTTTGTTTTTAACGAGTTAGTAATTAACATGGAACATTTTAGGATTTTAAACCAGTTTTACTAGCAAAAAACGCATCCGCGATCAATATTTATTGTACACCTGCCGTCAGTATAGTATAATGTTAAGTAGAAACTATGTAAGTAGGTATTCTTATCACGATTATATATTAGAACGTTTAAATTGGTACGTAATATGAATAAAAGATTAAGGAAGATTTTTTTGTTGGTTTTGCCTTACTTTATTATATTGTATTGAGTAAATAAACAACGTTTAGGGCGTTTTATATTATGATTAAATATATTTCTCCTTCAAGTAGGTACTATTACTAACAAGATACAGGATGTCTTTTGGTCGACAATTTCCAGAACAGGAGATAGTTTAATTAATTCTGAATCCGAATATCACATTAAAAAACCTAAATGCGTCAGACAGATTGCATTTAAATTTTTTCTCATTATGTCACTTTATTGTGGTCACCACGCGCCGTGTCTACTGTACGCTTAGTATAAGTTTTTACTTCACCAAATACTTCTCGATCGCGTTTACGTAAAAAATTCAATTACTAGGGAAACATGGACAGCGTCTCCGCGCGCGCGCTTCCATGTTTCCATAGAATTGAAATTTTTACGTAAACGCGATCGAGAAGTATTTTGGTGAAGTAAAGCTTATACTAAGCGTACAGTACGCTTAGTATAAGTTTTACTTCACCAAAATACTTCTCGATCGCGTTTACGTAAAAAAATCAATTACTACCCAAGTAGCACAGTTAGCATTATAAGAAATCACTTTGGGTATAACTCGGAACTTCATGACTTAATAAACAGTTAATATGGTTCAACTGAGAACTTAGAGCTGCGTATTACGCTTTAGTCTGTATAACAGCATCATAAGAGTAGAAACGGATACTATTATTACGGGATCAGAGTTAGTGCAGATGTCAAAAATGCCTTCTTACAGTCTCTTTTGCATTGGTTGCTTAAGAGCATTATAGTGGTAGTAAAATATGCTATTGCTGTTTAAAGGCGTAGAATTATACCACTGAAATGCTAGCGTCTTAAAAGTGTCACTGTGAACTACCGTGCAGCCAACAGTTTTAGAGTAGTGTACACACTATTATAACGCACGATGCTGCAATCAGGTTCACGTTAGTCAATCATTAAATTCTTAAGCGGTCATTTTAACAGTTGGCGTGGATCGTGTATTAAATTATACAAAATGCTAAAAAAATTTAAAAATTAAAACAAGATTGAATTAAAATTAAAACTACTAAATAAAAATTAAATAACTATTAAAAGGTAATCCGTTTAAGTAGGTCAAATAAATGGTTTTAGCGTTTATGTGAACCATAATAAAACTAATAACAGCTGACAGGCTGAATATTGGTTCACTTGAACTCTTATTTACTGCAATAAGTATAATAGAGGAACTGGGGTGTACTCTTGTACAGCCATGGTAATTAATTCAGGATAAAAAGAGGTCACAAAAGTTTCTTAAGAATGCGCCATTTTATAATAACCTAAATCGTATATATTGATAATTATTCTGTTGTTATTTATATTTTACTGCCTTAAATTACACGTTATTCATATACTTATTATATTATATTAGTTCGCCTTTGTACATGCATTTCAACGGTTGTCTATAATATTTTTCTTTTTTTTCCTTATTTTGTACAATAAAGAGTTTACATACATACATACATATTATAGTATAATATAAAACTTCGTATAATTTTATGTAAATCGCTCAAAAATGTATACATATATTTTTGGTGTGTTACTTTTTTCACAACATTTCTAATTAAAACGAGATATTTCCGAAGCGCGTAAAAATTTTGCTAAAAATCCATATAAACATTCACAGTAAACTTGCATTCCCAAATGTTTTCACAGTAGGTTGGCTATAAAGGTGTACTTTCGTGAGTTAACACAAATTCTCAATAAAATTGTGACATTTACTTCGCCATTACACATCACACTCTGGAAATTTATCGGCACCGCTATAATACTATTAAAAGCAAATCTGCAAATATAATAAGCAATTTCAATATGAACGAAGGGTAATGTAAAACCTAAAGCGTTATATAAGACTAGCAGTCACCCAATCCTGACGCTTAGTCTGTATAACAGGACACTCGTATTCTGTTAAGCAGCTGATAAACAGCCTGGTGAGCCATAATAATTCCAATATAGTGCTACTGTAATGCTGTTAAACAGAAATGTGAACTAAACTAGAACTATAGGCTGAATAATTTGTGCCCAAATAAGAGTTATTTCAGTGTTAACAGCGCTGTTAACACCATTGTAACACTGTCTTGTACAGCTTCAAGTTTCCGTGTACACCAAAAGTGATTTCTTATAATGCTACTTGTGCTACTTGGGTAGGGAAACATGGACAGCGCCTCCGCGGGGGCGCTTCCATGTTTCCATAGAATTAAAATTTTTACGTAAACGCGATCGAAAAGTATTTTGGTGAAGTAAAACTTATACTAAGCGTACTGAAAACTTTTACGTAAGTAATCACGGTGCACAGTGTTATGACCAAACAATGATTCGACCAAACATAAAGGTGAATTTTATCTAACTTAAAGCGTTTTCGTTTTCGCTTTTCCTTCATCAACCGCACAGCCAGGAGTGAAATTCCCTGCCTGCGACTGTTCCCTGAACACAACAATTTGGCCACTTGCAAGTCTAGGGTGAATGAGCATTTACTAGGCAAGCGTGCTCCATCGTAGGCCTCATCTTCGCTTTCCATCAGGCGTGATTGTGGTCAAACGCAAGCCTATATTGTATAAAAAAACCAGCCAAGTGCGAGTCGGACTCGCGCACCGAGGGTTCCGTACAAATTTATATGTATCTATGACATCCAGTCTTAGCAGACCCCTGCTCCTAAGCAAAATGTGCGCAGTGTGGGATTATTGTAGATTGGTTACTGATATAGACAGACAGACAAAAAAATTTAATGCTTTTCGCAATTTTTCCTTTATCTGTGCTATAAGACCTTGCTTCGTACCTAATTTCAAGATTCTGAGTTCACGGGAAGTACCCTGTAGGTTTTGATTCCCTTGCGAGTGTCGAAAATTTGCGGCATCAATGGCTGTAGGTATCTTCTGATTGTGTTGGCTTAGAAGTTTGATTTTTTCACAGCTCCAAGGGACAGTAGACTTGAGTATGGGCCCGATTTTTGGAACCTAATCTGTGAAAGTACCATTCAAAAGCAATACGAAAAATATGAGCGGTGGTATTGTTGTAGTAGTAGGTATGCACTAATGGGTCCCTCAGTGGGTCCTACCATGTTAGGTTTTGTCACGGACATAGAGCATTTATCTCTTTCTAACCCGTATGGGTGTGTGAAAGAGAGGAATGGGTTAATGGCCGTAACGAACGCAATCAAAGTAAACAATGGAACCGGCTTCTCAAGTGGACATAGTTTTTTTGAACCTAACAATTGACGATTACGATTAAGTATTAGGTAAGTAAGATTTTTTCTACGTATTAACTGCGTTTTTTTTTACTCGGTGTATATTTAAGGCTTAGGTCATCATTCATCATCATCATCATTTCAGCCGTAGGACGTCCACTGCTGGATATAGGCCTCCCATCATTGATGCCCAATCATTGCGATTGGAAGCGATTTGCATCCACCCTGAACCTGCGGCCTTCACCAAATCGTCCGTCCATCTCGTTGGTGGACGTCCCACGCTGCGCTTGCCAGTCCGTGGTCTCCATTCCAGAACTTTTGGGCCCCAACGGCCATCTGTTCTGCGTGCTATATTGCCTGCCCATTGCCATTTCAACGAGCTAATCCGTTTGGCTATGTCGGTGACTCCGGTTCTTCTACGGATCTCCTCGTTTCTGATTCAATCCCGTAGAGAAACTTTGGGCATAGACCTCTCCATAGCTCGTTAAGCGACTCTGAGCCTGTTCAATGGCCTGATGAAGGCTCAGGTACAAAAGTAAATCTGTAGGTACAGTTACCAACAAAAGTGGATGAGCGCTCGAGGTGTCCATGACTCTAATACAAAGAGAAGACTGAAAAAGATGTAAGATGTATGATGTGTGTGTCTGAAAAGGTGAACCTGACTACGAAGCTTGAGGTTCCGGGTTCGATTCCCGTGTCGGGGCAGATATTTGTATGAAAAATACGAATGTTTGTTCTCGGGTCTTGGGTGTTTAATATGTATTTAAGTATGTATCTATCTATATAAGTATGTTTATCCGTTGCTTAGTACCCATAACACAAGCTTTGCTAAGCTTACTTTGGGACTAGGTCAATTGGTGTGAATTGTCCCATGATATTTATTTATTTATTTATTTATTTATTTATGTGTGTCGCTCATACACTCTGCTGTTGACTGTACTTAAAAATAATTTCGGACGACTTCGAATACCTAGTCTTCATTATGTAAATATTTTGTCTACTGTTTTATATAGGTACTTAACATAAACCCAAAAATGTATCGCACTTAACAATTTTCAAAAGGAGTCTAAATTCCTGCAAATGGGGATGATGACAAAACCAATAAACTGGCGTGTGGCGTCACTTCTTTGTCATCTTAATCGACTAAATAAATTAATAATCTTAATTTTCAGTTAATTGAAAATCATCATCTGTCATCTGCCCTATTTACCGGGATATAAAAACATAGACGAGTGATTTCACGGGCGTCTTAATCGCTGTCAGTCCCTAGCCATTAATATATATGTATTACTTAACAAATTTATAATTCATATTCATTTATTTTTGTGTGCAATAGATCCTGGTCTAGCGACGTAGCCGTCATAGTTATAAATAAAAGACAAACTGCTTTCCAAATTCAAATTCAAATTCAAAAATATTTATTTGTCAAACATACGTAAAAAAGGGTAATACAGTGCAGGTCATAAGTATCACTATGTTGCGCCATAAGGCATACAAATAGCCACAGCTTGACATGCAGCATGCTTCTTACGAACTAATTATAATTTTCTTTAGGTAATTGTATTATATAATTGAAATTATGTCATAAACCAAAACTAAGAAACTAGACTACTATCCCTAATATACTCATTGAATTATAATAAGCCTTTGCAACCAAAAAAGAAAATAATGTTTTTTTAAATGTTTTAAATTATCTATTTTCAAAATTTCTGCTGGTAATCTGTTAAAAAGTCTTGGTGCCATCCCAAAGAAACTCTTTGCCATCAAAGCAGTGTTAGAAGGTTTGGTGTTAATTTTACCTTGCTGTCGTAAACTATTAAACTTTGGAAACTGTTTCATATTGCTTTTCACATAGCACGCAACCTCATATATATATAAACATGGCATGGTTAGTATTTTTAGTTCCAACTCATAAAATCTGTTCACTGGGATACAAAACAGAGATACATAAGCTATAACACATTTGTATTATTTATTTCCTTCTAAAAATCCAATTTTGCAGTTAATAGAATATAAATCTGGTTTTTAGGCTTGTTTTTTTTTCTAGTATAGTCCTATTAGGGTTAACCTATTTGTTATATTATACAGGTTAAAAACTCACATGTATACCGAGACACAATAAGATCGTTCTGAACCACATCTTGCTAGCACGACGGACTTATACGTTGTGTGACGTGACCGGCGAAACATGTATGAAACCGGTCAACTGTGATCGCTCACGCTCAAGAATGGCGATTGATTATAGATACGTAGCCTTCGCATCTCGAGTTACATTGTTTCGTGGTAACATCAATAATTGAGCTTTTAGGGTCACCACTGGCGTAGCTTAGACGCCTCGAAGATCAATAAAGCGGCAGGCGTTGATAGTCAATCTTATAATCATTTTTTTTTGTACTAGGTAGTTGACAAAAAAAAGTTTTTGATAAAAATTTAATTTTTAAAGTTAGCTTTTAGGCAGACTGTACTTTTTGTTGACTGTATTTGCATTGTTATCCGACCTTCATAAGTATACCAAATTTCAAGTGAATCCGACCAAATGGGTCAAATTAGACTTCCAAGATTTGGATTTGACCCGTACATACATAGATTTTTTTTATTGTGAGAGGGAGGCAAGCGGGTCATCTGATGGAAAATTATCACCACCGCCCATAAATATCAACAACTCAAAGAGAGTCGCCAATCTGTTGCCGGCCTTTAAAGGAAGTATAAACCCTTTTCAAGATACATTGCAGATACATTGCAAGTTAAATAAAAGCTTATAATAGTATCTTACGATCTATCTTGGGGTAATATTATTACATCCTACTGACAGTTGCTGCGGGGATGCATGAGTCTGTCCCAGGGAAAAATGTCATCCCATGGTCATCTCAAAGGCGCATGGCGCCGTCATCCAGTGTTGCCACTGGTTAGACGGCGGCCACACCCCTATCTTCGCCCCCGTTATATTTTTTCATAAAAACCTTCTCTTTACAATAACAAACTCAACAAAAAAAGAATTATCCAATTTAGTGCCGTCAATCGGAAGTTAAGTATGCGCGTACAAACATTTCGGTGATTCATTTTTATAATAATATATTAAAGATAAGTAAGTACCTACTTAACAAAGTTTGTAAAGGTGTTTGGATGTTTGAGTATTTGTTAGTCCATCACATAATAACGGCTCAACGGATTTAGATGAAACATCTGGAAAAAGACTCGATAGCTCTTTAACTGCAGTATCCACTCAGCCTGCTTTTTCACCAGACTGCCGAAGGAGGGTTATGTTTTTGAATTTATTGACATGTGATTTCAAACAATAAACAATGTCATTATTATCTTAAGGAATAAATTTGACTGAAATAAATAAATATATTGCTCAAAGCATGTGAGTGGATATAGTAGTCTCAATGGTGGTATATAAACATGTTAAACTACATCAAAAGACAATCCTACCTTTTTGAAGACCGCGTGTGAAGCTCGTCTCGTGTCACGTCCCATTGCCGCCGACGCCGGGTAGAATTTCGCGCTGGCTGGCTTGATGTGTCTTATGTGTGCTGTCTTGTCCTTGTCTAACCTAAATCTTCAGACCCACTTCATCCACTGACTGAACCACTCTGACAATGATTTAAAAGCGAAAAAGTTTTCCGGGTGCGCCGGTGGGATTCGAACCCACGTCTCCTGGGTATGCGCCCCAACCTGTATGTTCTACCAATTGAACCACGTCGCTTCCAGCCGACTTCCCCGAAATTCTTAATCGCTTACATACGCCAACAGTGACGTGTGGTAACATCCATCACAACTATTAGAAGCTACGACTCCTGCGTTCCAAATTAGTTGGAAAAGCGTAAGAAATGATGCACCACATCTATTTATTCAAATATTATTTATTTTTATTAGCAGTTACATCTGCTCACCGAAAACTAAGATTTAAAAGCGAAAAAGTTTTCCGGGTGCGCCGGTGGGATTCGAACCCACGTCTCCTGGGTATGCGCCCTAACCTGGGTGTTCTACCAATTGAACCACGTCGCTCCCAAGAATTCTTAGGAATTTCGGGGAAGTCGGTGGGAGCGACGTGGTTCAATTGGTAGAATTCACACAGGTTGGGGCGCATACCCAGGAGACGGGTTCGAATCCCACCGGCGCACCCGGAAAACTTTTACGCTTTTATTAAATCTTAGTTTTCGGTGAGCGCGTAACTGCTAATAAAAATAAATAATATTTCACTCTGACAATGTTTTATTTTTTAAAGCCTCAAGATTTAAGAGATCGTACGCTGCCTTGTTCTGATTCATTTCGTCGAATGGGTTCAAATGAAGCGAAGTGCGCTTATTTGAAACGGTGCCAACATTGCTATTGCCAACATTGCCAACCTACTGTATCGAATACTTAATCTCTTGTTCAGTTTTACGAGTAACTTACTCGGACTGGACACTTTTTTTTATTTAGAACATCAATATAAACGATAAACAAATTTAATGTTCTAGTTTAGTTAATGCTGGACAATATAATGCAGTAACTCAATTGTTTTAATTAGTGTTATTAAATATCAGTGGCCTTAGTAGTGTCACGGGAAAATTAATTTCCTTTGGCACGCTGGGTATTATCATAGCTTCATACCTATATCGTAACTGCAATGCAAACTACTTAGAGCTTGTTCTAATTCGTATCTACTGGCACTCGAGAATCAAAGGAGAATTATCGGTACCTATAGCGACAATTACGCATTAATATGAAATTGTTTATTTAAATAAGCTTAATACTTAAGGGCCTACCGAGCTTTTCGCGCTAATCGATTTTGGGTCGGCGATTTCGGGCGGGGGGAGGCGCGATGGCTCAAGATAGGTTGGTTGGACTGCGCGTTTTTGGGTATTTTCATCTTATTACTCAAACAAATACATACCTATTTTAAAAATGTAGCAACACTACGCCCTAGAAAACATCTTGTTTTATTAACATTCAAAAAGTCATGACCTGCCGTGCAGTATTTTAGCGTCGTACTACGAATTTATTTTATTTTTTAAAGACCGGATTTTTTTTTCTATAGAGCGAAGTATAAGTAATCGTGTTTCGATAAACACTTGTCATTAGAGTGAATCCTCAAATATCTTACACATGAATTTCAAGACTATAGCTTTACTTGTAATGATACAGCACGAGATTAAATGAATGCAATAAATGCGCCAAAAACGTGGTAGGCCCTTAATAGAAGATACTTATGTCGCTTTCGTTTTTTTTTTTTTTTTATAAAGTTCACAAACTAATATTAACAATTCAAATCCGTTGGATGGTAGTGCCACGGGTAAGTAATTTTGTTGTATGCGTCCAATGAGCCAATCAGAGAAGTAGCGTCATGGGAAAACAAAATTTTCCATGACACTACTGGTAAGTGCCAAGCAGTAGTGCCCAAGGCAGGGTTTTTCAACCTTTTGTTGTCAACGGCACACTTTTAGTTTCAGTAAACTTTCACGGCACACCAGTAAAGAATTCGGTATATTAGAGGCTTTGATTTATATGTAACGGACGTAGGGGTTATATTGATACCCTTTAGGTTGGACTGCAATTAAGCATCGCGGCACACTTGAAAATGTACGCGGCATACTGGTGTGCCGCGGCACACCGGTTGAAAACCCCTGGCCTAAGATAATAAAGGTTTACAAGGCCCTCTTTGCAAGGGACAGTTAAAAGTCCAGTTTCTGAAGCAGACTATTCAAGGGTCTTAAGATAAGAAGACTGTAGGTACCGTGGTATATCTATCAAAATAAAACAACATTTAAAAAGAACATTCCTTATATTCAACAGGACAATATACCGAAACCGTTGTAGATTCCATTTATTTAATGTATTAAAGCTGCTATGTGATTCACATGAGTTAAGGCACTGTTGTATATACAACATACGATAGACAACACTTAATTAGAA
The DNA here is from genome assembly GCA_947859365.1 of Archips crataeganus. NCBI lineage: Eukaryota > Metazoa > Arthropoda > Insecta > Lepidoptera > Tortricidae > Archips > Archips crataeganus. The sequence continues at coordinate 12,336,799 of OX402065.1, read as the reverse complement.
ATTATATGGTTACTTGGGTGAATAACATTTTCGTGCCACCCGTTGCTATGGTTACACAAATTTTGTCCCTTGGACAACCTAAGCATTTTCTATGAAAACAGTATGAATTTGTCACTTGGACAACCAGAGACAGAGGAAACACAATACAAAAAAGTTGATTCACCCACTTGTTTGTAAATCAGCATGGTATTGTGTTGAGGGTGCGGATAAAATAAGACTTGTAATTGGCGCCCCGGGAATGAAAATAAATGATGAAATCCGCGCAAGAACTGTCACCGATATAGCTCGAAGAATCGCCAGACTCAAGTGGCAGTGGGCAGGGTACATCGCTCATAGAACTGATGGCCGATGGGACAAAAGGTTCTAGAATAACGTTCACGAACCGGAAGACGCAGTGTTGGCCTCTAACAAGATGGAGCGACTACCTGGGCCCTGTACCACAAAAGTTACAAGTGCTACAATTCAACAAAATTGTCAAGTTTCTCATAGTAAAATGTTACAATTTTGTCGAATTGTAGCACTTGTAACTTTTGTGGTACAGGGGGCTGGTTAAGATTGCGGGAACGCGTTGGATGCGGATGGCGCAGGGCCGACCTGCGTGGCGAACCTTGGGGGGGGGGGCTATGTTCAAGTGGACGCCTTTGGGTGAAGTGATGATGATGATGACGCTGACTTTTAATACGTTCGCAAATCGTCAGTGTGATGAGGGTCTTACAACTTCAAAACGGAAAGAAAGATAAAGCTTTTTTATCGACGGTTTATGCAATTCATAAAAAAAATCCATTTAAGATCGTTAAATAGGTACAAGAATTTTAGTCTAGTCCACCAAGAAATACCTTTAATCCTCTAAAGTTCAATGTCATGCTATTTGAGTTGATATCAAAATCCAATATGTCCGCAATAAATTACATGGAGATATGATCCATATAATGATGAAAATAAAGATCATATCTCCATGTCATTTATTGTGGACATTATTGGAGTTTGATATTTGGGTGAATCAACTTTTTAATGCCACCCGTTGCTATGGTTACACAAATTTTGTCCCTTGGACAACCCAAGCATTTTTCTATGAAACAGTGTGAAGTGTCACTTGGACAACCGGGGACAGAGTAAACAACACAAAAAAGTTGATTCACCCATTTATCAAATCATTTTCACTTACAAATGAACGTGACAATCAGCCTTAGTTAGGTATTGACCTTTCTAATAATAGTAGAGGAGACGTGGAAGATCGACCTTCACCAATCTGTTAACTCGATGAGACTTATTTTTTAGCTTTGCTTAGCTTACTTTGGGACTGGGTCAATTGGTGTGAATTGTCCCCTGATATTTATTTATTTATTTATTTATTTATCAAATATAATTTATAAACAAATATGCCTATGATAACTTGCCTATCGAAAAGTGTTCATAGATTTATTTATTTTTTTGTTTTATTGTGGAGTGCCTTGACTTTAGCCATCTTCCAGCTCCATCATCAGACCCTGGTTACCATCTGGGATCAAAGTACTCGTCAAGACGAATCAAACGCGTCCAAACTCGATGGGGTAATTCGTAATTTAATTAATTCAGTATGGCCAAAGGCACTCCACAATAAAACGACACAACCTCATCGAGTTTGGACTCGTTTGATTCGTCTTGACGAGTACTTTGATCCCAGATGGTAACCACGGTCTGATGATGGAGCTGGGAGATGGCTAAAGGCACTCAACAATAAAACAAAAAAAAATAATAGCTATGAACACTTTTCGATAGGCAAGTTATCATAGGCATATTTGTTTATAAATTATATTTGATAAAAAATATGTCTCATCGAGTTAACAGATCGGTGAAGGTCGATCTTCAACGGCTCTTAGACCATAATAACTTATTTAAGATACAAAAAATATTGCTTGCTTATGGCACGTTTTTAACTAATGTCTGTAGTGATTCGTAAACAGAAATATACATCGCTTTCGTTAACTATTTTAATATAAAGACGAAGTAGGACAAACATTCGATTCAGTGCCAAAATTCATCGCTAATATACCGATAAATAATAAATAACTGACAAGTCTGAGTATGGTAGCTTTGGAACATGAATTTCGATGTGTTGCTCCAAAGCCTTTAACCCGTCGAGCGTCTTGTGCGCACGGGTGTGCACACAACAGCGGTTAGGAGCCAAAACACTTTAAGCCCTATGGATACTTATATTAAAATTTATAACAGCCTGACGACAGCAAACTGTTTTATATGTTCATTGCGAGGCCGAGACTAAAGTTCTGTAGCCAATATGCCTAAAACAACCGTGTATCATTAAAAACTTATTGCTAATTGAGATGGTGGTCTTGCTGCACCAGAATCACCTCTTTGCGAAGGTTACCAGACCCGAGTTTGCAGTTCGGCATGATTTGGAGTTCCTTAAAACTGAAACATAAATTAACGACCGCTTTAGCCTAGTTGGTAGTGACCCTGCCTACGAAGCAAGAGGTCCTGGGTTTGAATCCCGGTAAGGGCATTTATTTGTGTGATGAGCACGAATATTTTTTCCTAAGTTATGTATGTTTCTATGTATTTAAGTATTTATTTATCTATATAGTATGTTTATCGTCGTCTAGTACCCATAGTACAAGCTTTGCTTAGTTTGGGACTAGGTCGATTTGTGTAAGATTGTCCCCTAATATTTATTTATTTATTTTATTTAAAATGTAAATACTGTGAAACGAGCCATCCGTAAATGATCACACATTTAGGGGGTTGAGACACGAACAAAAAAAATGTCAGCCGCCACAGACAGCGAGCAACGGGCGATCGCGGTCGCTTTACGCCGGGGCCGCACTGGTAAGGCGACGGCGACGCGACAGCGATGTGACTAAATCAAACATAGTTCGAGTTATGTGAGCGGCCGCATTGCTCAATGATGAAAATAAGGACTCGCGCACGAAGGGTTCCGTACCATTATCTATAAAAATGGCAAAAAAAACACGAAACGGAATTGTAATCGAGTTCCGTTTTACACGATTGAATGTTGACGAGATTAAAATTTATCTTTTTAGTTTTATAACATAATAATATAATTATTTTGAAGTGAGATGTGTTTATTATTACGTAATGTTTTAAGCTGTGGAGATATATATATATATATATATATATATATATCTCCACAGCTTCGGGATTCAAGTATGTATGTATATTTTTTTATAAAGTATTGGCCTGAAACATTCAAGGCGTGGAATGGAAAAAGCCAAATGTCACCGAACCCAAGCTATATGAAAAGTATTATAGGTTTTGAATGACAGTTCCATATTTTTCACACTACTTAACACTGGGTTAGCACTTAACTCGAAGTTACATCATTACATCAATCATCAACTCGGCCACGGAAGTCCGCCTAACTAAATTAGAATAGTACTTACTTGTTCAGGTCTTTGCTGCCATCTCGATCGACTTCGCAGCGAATGCTTTGCTCGGTACAGTCAACTATGGTAGTGTTGTTGAGTACCACTTGCGAGCCAGAGTATATCTGGATGCCGACGCCACAGTTTCTTACGATGCAGTTTCTCAACTCAACCTGAAGAAGTAAATACAGGAAATTAGATTTAAACATAAAATAAAACAACATAAAAAATTTAAAAAAACCCCAACGCAATCTGGTCACACGTATGTTTGAAAATAAAGTGAATATGTAATTCGCTATTTTGTGGTGGCGGCCATCTTGGATTTAAAATTAATCGTAGTTTTTAGTATTCTACTAGTCATGCCCTTGCATTCGATACCCATATTGAGGGAGTTGCGGCAAAAATATGTACCCAAACCGCCATTTTGTGGCGGCGGCCATCCTGGACCGATTTTCATCAAACATAGCTAAGAACACTCCCGACTAATTCACCTTTCAACAAAAAACTAAATTAAAATCGGTTCATCCGTTCGGGAGCTACGAGGCCACAGACACAAACACTTCAAACTTATAACACCCTGTCGTTTTGCGTCGGGGGCTAAAAAACCGGGCATGTGTAGAGTTTACTAGTAATATGCTGCAAATGCCTGAAACGAGAAATTTTATGACAGCTCTTTTTTCAAGTGAAAAGGGTAAAGGAAACATATATTCTGTGGCAATATTGGTAAGTACATATAGGTTTTTTAAATTTGTTGTATTTTTTTAAATATGGAGAAATGAATTATAATATAGTATATTTCATTACGAGTGCGGAAAGCCTGTCATTGCAAAGAGTTCCGACAAATGTCTACCCGAGCCGAGGCGCAGCCGAAGGTGAGGGTTGACAGTCGGAACAAGTTGCAATGACGGTTCCGCACGTGTACTGAACAACTATTTTTAATACAGTTGCGAAAAAATGAAGCAATTTAATAAAATAATAATAACACAATAAACTCAACTAACTAATCATTTATTTATAATTCACATATACATTGAAATTGGTACAGTTTTTTATACTAACTGGGGAAGTTTTAGGTTGCATATTTACTGTTTGAGACAAACTATTATTAATTTCGTATGATTGTTCATGTATATTTGTCAAAGGTGTTATACAATGGCGTTTGCTAGTTGATGGAATTGGATCTGATGAATTATCATTATCAACGGAGGCAGATGGACGAACGTTCTCTTCAGTATTGTCATGTGAAGGAGGCGGACTGGTGTGCGTGTGGACTGAGGGACCACTTGGTTTTTAATGGTTTTAGACAGTTTTAGTAAGTGTAAAATTTAGTAGTAGTAGCGAATTACTTTGTAAAAAAATCCTGGAATTCGTAAAGAATTCACTAACAAGTTATACAGCCAAAGGTATGGTCCCTCAGTTCACACACTGAACCTTCCACTTCTGGGCAAGTGTTTAATTTGCTGGCTTATTTTGATGTTACAGATTTAGTAAAAACATGTCTAAACGCATTCGTAATGACCGAAACGTAATTTGGCAATGATTATACACTAAAGAAGTCTTCCTTCTTTGGTCCCTGAGAGACCACATAAAATAACTAATAAATCGGTACATTTGTACAAAAAAAAATGCATTTTTCTTTGCAAACATTAGTAAAAATCGCAAGGAAGATTATAAAAGTTAAACAAAAGCACAACTATTAATAAATTTCGTCAAATTTATATTTTTTTGTGGTCCCTCAGTTCACACACTATGAATTAATGAAATAATTAAAATATCCTAAAATATAAACTTTATGGAAAGGTTTGTCGTACTGAGGTTTAGTTAAAAAGTTTGACTACATTTATATATTTTTTTAACGTGGATTGATGGCGTATAATATAAGATAAATTGCTTTTTAATATTTCCTTAGCAGTGTTTATTAGGGTGTCCACACAATGAAAAGCATTTACTAACGTGAATCATTTTTAAATTCAACTTTTTATATTTGCTTACTAACATTAAATGGACCAAGGAAAAACTGCATACAGCCAAGACTACATTTTAGATTCTGTAAGCAAAATTAAGAAATTAAAAACAAACTAAGTATATGGTATCAGATTTGGTGCGGTAAAACATGTAGCTCGAATATACTTGCCCTGCGTATTATGTTTAAAGAATAAAAAGGCGGCAAATTAACTTGAATTGATGTGTTTGGTTTGTTATTGCTGTGTAATAGGCAAATTTATATTTGTTTGTGGCCCCTCAGTTCACACACTATGAATTAATAAAATAATTAAAATATCCTAAAATATAAACATTATGGAAAGGTTTGTCGTACTGAGATTTAGTTAAAAAGTTTGACTACATATATATATTTTTTTAACGTGGATTGATGGCGTATAATATAAGATAAATTGCTTTTTAATATTTCCTTAGCAGAGTGTTTATTAGGGTGTCCACACAATGAAAACCATTTACCTACATCACATTGACAAGCGATATCTGGACGAGTAGTGCATCATCCCATTTGAATGATTTTATTAGCTTTACTGCGCATGGGCTAGATAAATCCTTCAATCCGAAGTCCTACTGTTTAGAAGGCATGCCTTTCCAAGGAGAGAATCATTCGGGTGTGAATATTGCTGAGAACATGAAAATGACTATATTGAACTGGGAAATACTACAAAGAGTAATAGCAATTGTTACTGATAACACACGGAATATGATATATGCAGTGAATGAACTATGTGATAATTTAATGACAGTGAGTCAGTTTGTTCATATATGTTGTAATGCGCACACATTGCAGTTGGTTTTAGAGCATGGTTTGTTTGAACGCGAATCGGTGAAGGAAGTCATTACAACTTGTAGGAAAATAGTTGGACATTTTAGCCATTCAACAGTGTCAATGAAATGCTTGAAAAAGAGCAGAAAGACCTTGGCATGCATAATTTTGCTTACAGAATCTAAAATGTAGTTTTGGCTGTATGCAGTTTTTCCTTGGTCCATTTAATGTTAGTAAGCAAATATAAAAAGTTGAATTTAAAAATGATTCACGTTAGTAAATGCTTTTCATTGTGTGGACACCCTAATAAACACTGCTAAGGAAATATTAAAAAGCAATTTATCTTATATTATACGCCATCAATCCACGTTAAAAAAATATATAAATGTAGTCAAACTTTTTAACTAAACCTCAGTACGACAAACCTTTCCATAATGTTTACATTTTAGGATATTTTAATTATTTTATTAATTCATAGTGTGTGAACTGAGGGACCACAAAAAAATATAAATTTGACGAAATTTATTAATAGTTGTGCTTTTGTTTAACTTTTATAATCTTCCTTGCGATTTTTACTAATGTTTGCAAAGAAAAATGCATTTTTTTTTGTACAAATGTACCGATTTATTAGTTATTTTATGTGGTCTCTCAGAGACCAAAGAAGGAAGACTGCTTTAGTGTATAATCATTGCCAAATTACGTTTCGGTCATTACGAATGCGTTTAGACATGTTTTTACTAAATCTGTAACATCAAAATAAGCCAGCAAATTAAACACTTGCCCAGAAGTGGAAGGTTCAGTGTGTGAACTGAGGGACCACACCTTTGGCTGTATAACTTGTTAGTGAATTCTTTACGAATTCCAGGATTTTTTTACAAAGTAATTCGCTACTACTACTAAATTTTACACTTACTAAAACTGTCTAAAACCATTAAAAACCAAGTGGTCCCTCAGTCCACACGCACACGCGGACTGGACTTTAAATTAATGGATTGTGTGATTTTTTTCCCAGTTTTTAGTTTGTTGTTTAATGAATCAGCAATATAGCCTTCTGCAACTTTGTCTGACTTCCAACCTCCTAGTCACTTTAAGGACGTCAAATTGGCTCCTGAATCTGCCAATAATGTAGCAGAGGTCCTCCTGAAGCTGTGCCCAGTATAATACTCAGCATCCGGCAGACCAAGAAACGTAGCTATTTCTTTTGGCATATTACCAAATTTGTTTATCCCGATTGCTTGAGCTGTACACTTCTCTTTTTGATAATTTTGGAAAAAACGGTCGGTTTTTGCTTTTTGGGACCGCTGATTCATATATTTTTGCACTATTCTAAGAAAATCTCCTTCAACAACAAAGCTTCTCGGTATCTTATTTTTTGTATTCGGAATCTTGATTAGTAGCATTTTTCCATGGGCTTCAACATCTTTTAAAGTAATATTGGCTAACTCCTCTCTGCGGCAAGCTCCAGCAACGCCAAAAATCAGCGCAACCTACAAAAAAAGCGAGTTGATTAATATTTTTTTAAATAACATATTGACTGTATTTTGCGATTTCGTAAACTGAACACTAAAGAAAAATATAAGTATTTATTAATAAATTACCTTTGTGGCTAAATAACGGTCATCGGGAGCTTCGTTCAAAAACCTTTCCACTTCATTCGATGTTAATATTTTCGACTTTTTAGTTGTAAAACCGTCTGATTGTCGTTTTAAGAAAGCATTTAGTTTTGGGTATTCACTTATATCCACGTTGTTCCTTATTGTCAGCATACTTTTTATCATCGAAAACCTCGACCATAACGTAGAAGGTTTTAATTTTGCTGAGAGTTCGGAGAAGTATGCCAACATAACATTTTCTGAAAAACTATTTGCTTTTTTCTCTTCTCTCCACGCAATAAATTCGTCGTATGTAGATATGTAGCGACTTTTTGACTTTTCCGGTAAAATGTTCTCCGAAGCATTTTGTGCAATTATACTGAGTTCCGGTGGTGTTAATTCAAATAAAATATCGTCGAAATTACTCATTTTGTGCATCAAACAACTAAACTCGCAAAGAACATTTATGGAAAATGGCGCCAACCGTAAAATAATTATTTTTTTGTTTTCTTCACCCGTTCTGGGTAGGCAAAGGGAACTATGCCCATACAGCCAAGTCTTCAGTAGAATTTTTTTATTGATATGAAATGAAAATTAAATTTAATGAGATAAAATGAAATGAAATGAAACCTAACCTAACTCATTGAATCAAATCATTAAATCTGATATTGAAACAAATTAGTAGCTTCTTTTTAGAAATATTTGCATGAATTATAAAAACTTCTATGTTTTTTTTTAGTAAAAACTTCGTGGTTGGTTTTTTCTTTTTAATAGACATTATTTTGACAGTTGGGAAAGAGAACGCACGAGTTCGGAAAAGGTAAAGAAAAAGCTCGAGTGTGTAATAGCCCACATCCCGAACGCTATACGTCCCTGCAATACACCACTTTTTGAGCAACTGTATTAAAAAATATTTTTCTCAAACATCCAAGGAAATGTGGTCCTTATAGTCGTGACAATAGAACACGAAGTATGCCATTGTATAGCAGTTGAGGAAGATTCGTTCTAATTTCAAATTAGACGACAATAATGGAATTTCATACAAACATTGCTGGCCAAGGCCAGCAAAGAGATTGTCTTTTGTTTTAGTGGGTCGTATTTTCTTTTATTGACTATCAATGACATACTGCCAATTAAGAAAAATTTAGTTTGTGAATTTACTTTTTAATATCTTACTTGGCTAGATTTAATAAAATAAATAAGGATTGGCGTTTATTGTTAACAATTTATTAAAATAACCAATTAATAAGGTCGTAATTTTTTAATAAATATAAATCATCTCAAGATTTTGCGTCAAAAACATTAACTGGAACAGCTTACAAATAAATTGCTGGAAAAAAAATATTTTGGCGGGAATAAAAAAAAAACAATTTGAATTAAATATGAATATATAAGTTGAACATTCGTGTCATTTCCTTGGATTTATTTGAGAAAAGCACTATACAAGCCTTGGCCACGAACAGGGATTGCCGGCCTCGTATCTCTAGATGGCCTCGTTAACACTCGCCCATCTATTACTACTCGGCCGGCAATCCCCTATTTCGCGGCCGCTGCAGTAATGTACTATTTCCGTGTTTAGGAGGCGAAACTCTTTCGATTCCTGTAGTAATTTTCAGGTGTTAAAAAAATGAAAGGTTGTCAATTGCATAATGTAGTGGTATTGTGTGTGGCATTCCACTTTAATGAGATAGACAACAATATCTCTCTCCAATGCCTTAAATGCCTATAAACACACAAAACCACCACATATGCAATTCCACGCTCTCGGTAATTTATCTATACATTTATTATGTGGATTATTACCTCAGCGCCTTTGTGAACCACGATTCCGGAATAGAAATTGTCAAATGTGCAGTCTTCTATGAGGATCTTCGAACCGGCCGTAGCTATGACGCCTTGCGCGAAGTCGCTCTGCAAAAATAACTTTAATTTCAATACTAGATGAATAAAACCCGCCTTTATAAATCCCGTTTCCATGTGAATTCCGGGAAAATATATTTATACCCTATGTCACTCGCGGAGCTGAGACGATTCTAATGGCACCTCACGCTTCAAAATATATTGAGCCGTTTAGGCTGCAGGGCGTGCCAAAGAATGATACATACATAAATACATACGCTCGAAAAACATAAACTTCCTTCGGCAGTTGGTTAAAAAGTAGTTTGATACGCTTTATCAGCGATCCTCAAACTTGTGTCTCGTAGACATTTAGCCATATTTTTCAATTTTAGGTAGACTCTCTGCATACCTGATATTGACTCATCGCTTATCGCAAAGTAATTGACTTCAAATGTGGTTTTTTCTTGTATGTACTCTTCCTAGGTCTTCATCGACCCCTGGAGGTCGATATAGATCACTTTGGGTATCACTGTCACTACGCTATATTAATCTTAACCCTTAATTTGACAGTGAATGGTGTGTCACACAAGCTATTGAAATAATTCTAGAGATCAAAAATAAAACTTTTTTCCAATTTATTTTTTTATAGCCAGCAAGATGAAAAACATAGTTCGTAACACTGACAACCTGAACAATCCGTTCTCAACAAAATGTGTCGTGGCGAAGGAAGAATGTTGCACTCTTTATGTTAAGTTATTGTAGTTTTTCCTTATTTTCGTCTATGACCCATGCAGTTTTATTTCTTAACTAGCTTTTGCCCGCGACTCCGTCCGCGTGGAATTAGTAATTTGGGCAGCTTATTTTTTTTTATTATGGCTCTCCTTAGTTCCTCGATATAAAAAAATACCCGCCCCCGCACCCGCCCCCCCCCCCCCCGCACACCCGCGTTCACATTCAACACCGTACTCCCAAGTCAAGCGTGCCTATAGAAGTTTTACTTCAAAAACCCCCGATTTTGAAACATTCTTCCGCTCCGCTCCGCTCCTATTGGTGTTAGCGTGATGATATATAGCCTATAGCCTTCCTCGATAAATGTGCTATCTAACACTAAAAGAATTTTTCAAATCGGAGCAGTAGTTCCTGAGGTTAGCGCGTTCAAACAAAAAAACCTGTTCGATAAATTCTTAAAATAGACGTATCTTTCTTATTTATGAACCGATTCAAATGAAACAAACACTAAATGTTAATCCAAGAAAATACCAACATATCATTGAAAACCGCATCCTTCTAGGTTAAGCCGTTTCTGAGATTAGCGCGCACAAACGCACAGACAAACAGACAAACAGACAATAATTCTAAAAATCATTGTTTTGGGTTCTATTGTGCTAATAAATAGCCCAAGTGACAGTTTTTCTCAAATATCTTCAATGTACAGACACCAACTTGTTACAGATTTATTATATGTATAGATTTATAGCACTACACTGTTGTAATGTATCACGCATCAGTTTTTATTTAGAATTACACTAATTAACTGATTTGTTTTATTTTTAATTGTTATTGTAATATCAGTTCTTGGTTTTCTTATACTGCCGTTTTTTAGTTTTTTGACTTATTATCTGTTTGTGAGGGTACCCTGTTTTTCATGGATTCAAATGGCAATAGCAAAAGACAGAAATGAATGGAAAACCTTGGAGGAGGCCTTTGTCGAAAGACAAGCTGTGAAGAGGGGAGTACAAACGAATGTAGTGATTACAAATTAGTTTAAGTTATTTTTTTTTACCTCTATTTTTCAACTTAATTTTTTTTTTCTTTTTTGTTTATTATTATTTGTCAAACAAATTTAAAACTTTAAAGCAATAAAGGCTTATTTTATTTTATTTTATTTTATTTTTATTTTAATTAACTGAACTGAACCACTAATAACTATTTTGCTTCAAACTTGTTGTATAGCGTGGCATACACTGCCAAATTCACAAAAAAACCGGCCAAGTGCGAGTCGGAATCGCGCACGAGCACGAAGGGTTCCGTACAATTATCTATAAAAATCACGTTTGGTGTATGGGAGCCCCCCTTAAAGATTTTTTTTATTTTAATTCAATGATTTATTTTTAAAATCAATAAATAATTAAATATTCTGTGAATATTTCAAGCTTCTACCTGTTGCCGTTATCAATATCGAGCAAAAACGAGCAAAAAAAATCACGTTTGCTGTATGGGAGCCCCCTTAAATGTTTATTTTATTCCATTTTTTAGTATTTGTTGTTATAGCGGCAACCGAAATACATCATCTGTGAACATTTCAACTCTCTAGCTATCACGGTTCCCGAGATAGGTACAGCTTGGTGACAGACGGACAGCGGAGTCTCAGTAATAGGGTCCCGTTTTTACCCTTTGGGTACGGAACCCTAAAAATTGTGTTACTGTACCTGACAGCTACTGGCATCGTCCAGTAGCGAGCAGCTGGCGAGGTGCAGCGTGCCCGCGCGCATAAATATCACCGCGCTGACCAGTGCGCAGTGCAACCTAAGCCCCATCAGCCGGCACTGCTCGCTCAGCATCAGGAGACACGTGCGCATGTCGGTAGCCTTTAGCGTGGCACCTTCTGGAAAAATAACAACATACGACTGGTTACTTCAATGTGCCAGAATCGTTATTTTGTAAATAGCAAAATTTCCTTTGATTTGAATGAACTGAAGATACACATTGCCGAACAAAATCCCCTTCAAAGAATGTCCGAACTTTTTTATTTGTTTGCATCACAATTAAAATCATCACCTACACAGAAATTTGAACCTAGTCTATACTTCATTACAGACGAATTTCGGTTGACACTTGACAGCTAAACTTGACAATTTCACGCAACGTACTGAGAAAAAAGAAGGCCACTTTTATCAAAGTGGCGCTCATTTGGCTCGGACATTTTCGGGCGCGCGACTGTGGATCTACAGTTATAATTGATCAAAGAAAATTTCCATTCGCATTTTTCGCAGATGCTTTTTTGTCACTATGGTTTTTTACTGAAGCTTATTTTCAACCGACGAAAACAAAAGGAGGAGGTTCTCAAGTCGACGTGTATATTTTCACAGTAGCGTTTCTTCTAAATTTGGATTGACACAGTTTTCAACATTTTGACGTCAAGGGACTGTGATAATAAAGAATTAATGCTATCAGAATTAAATTATTTTCAGCTTTTTAGTTTTTTTTATTAACATGTACCTAATGATAGTACGAGGGGCGTTCAATATAAAGTGAGAATGAGATGCAAACTCTTTTAATATTACGAAATTAAATACTGGCCGGTAAAGCTAATCTATCTAGCTGATTGCTATGAAAATAAAAAACTAACTGTCTTTTGTTTAAAAAAATATACGGTAATTTCTTTGCAATGCTATTGAGTACGTTAGCGAAAATGGAGAAAATTGAACTGCGCGCCGTTATCAAATACTTGTATTTGAAAAATTTTTCTACGGACCAAGTCAATTTGGATTTGCGGGACACTTTAGGGTCTAATGCTCCTCCGTATTCGACAATCGCACGTTGGTGCGCCGAATTTAGACGTGGAAGTACATCGACAATGGACGACCCCCGCTCCGGACGCCCTACTACAGCAGTAACTGAAGAAATTGTGAAAAAAGTCAAAAACTCAGTTTTGGCGGATCGTCGTGTCACAGTTCGTTTTATTGCTGAAAATGTAAAGATTTCAACGGGGAGCGTGCATAATATTTTACATGAACGCTTGGGTATGAAAAAGGTATCTGCGCGTTGGGTACCAAGAATGCTTACTGACACGCAAAAACAAACTAGACTAGAGATTTGTCAAGAAGCTTTGAACCTGATGCAGCAAGACCGGGAACTTTTTTTGGCGTGATTTATAACAATGGACGAAACATGGCTCCATCATTACGACCCTGAAACGAAACTGCAGTCTATGACATGAAAAAGGCCATCATCTCCAACTTCGAAGAAATTCAAGGTGAGCCCATCTGCCGGTAAGGTCATGGGCTCTGTTTTTTGGGATGGTAAAGGGGTATTAATGATTGAGTATCTCGAGCATGGAGCCACTATTACGGGCACTTAATACGCCAAACAAATAGCAACATTGCGCAATGAGATCCGCGAAAAACGGCGAGGTAAACGCTCGAAAGTTGTGCTGTTCCACCAGGACAATGCCCCGGCACACAAGTCCGCCGTTGCAATGGCTGCAATTCGTGATGCTGGGTTCGATATCCTTAAGCATCCTCCGTATTCACCAGATCTCGCTCCCAGTGATTTCTACCTATTTCCGAGATTGAAACAATACCTGAGAGGCCAGAAATTTGAAGACGACGACGCGGTCGTCGCTGCAGTACAAGATTTTTTAAGTACTCAAGATGAGACCTTTTTAAAAATGGAATTTTAAGTTTAGAAAAAAGATATACTAAGTGTATTATGCTAAAAGGTGACTATGTCGAAAAATAAAATGACATTTAGTAAAAGTTGTTTATAACATACTCATTCTCACTTTTTATTGAACGCCCCTAGTACATTACTGCAGAGGCCGTGAAGTAAGGTTTTGTATTGATGGACGAGATATGCGGGATATACGGCCGAGTCGTAGACGAGGCCGGATAAAACGAGTCCAGCAATCCCTGTTCCGGCCGAGGATTGTATAGAGCTTTTCTCAAACATGCATCATCATCATCATCATCATCATCATCATCACCACCATCCATCCATCCATCCATCCATAACCAGTAGTTTATTCGGTTTTATAGAAATAAAAGAAGATAGATTTTTTAATGTCGTAAGTTGGCTGTATGTAATTTTTCCTTTGTCAGTTTAATGTTAGTAAGCAAATTTAAAAAGTTACAGCAGCGGACAATAATGGTTTTTCATACTTACTTTTATGGCCTAGGCCAAGAAGTAATGTAGGGAGCCATAAACAACAAACTTCATGGCTTCATTTCGTGACATTAACGCATACATTTCAAAGCATGTTTGAGAAAAAGCTTGTTTTTAAAAAAGTTTTTTTTTCTTTTAATTTTACGCTACCTACTTAACATCCCGTTTGAAATACGATACTCAATTAACCTATCTATCTATCTAATACCTTTAAATGAGCAATTCTTGTGTACAAACGGCTTCAACGATTACCATTAAATTTAGTATGTAGGGGGTTTTGGGGGCGATAAATCGATCTATGTTGGTCTTATTTCTGAGAAAAAGCGTGTTTTCGAGGCTCGGTTGCCCAGCCCAGGCACTGTACTGTTAGCGTACATCCGATAGCTGGCACGAAGATACTCTATGGTATCATTTTAAAATAGCTATCGAATGTCAGCTTTAAAAAAGTGCATTTGTACAATTGTTTCTGAGTCATAAAGCTAACGGCACTTTCACACGGGCAACGTCCCGTTTTTTGCGGGTTCGGTTTTTTGCAGGATCCCGTTTAGTAGCATACGTGCTACTGTGGTAACATTCACACGAGCATTCGGTTTGCGGTATCCTGCACGTTGCCGGTGTGAAAGTGCCGTTAGGGTCTTAGTACGACCCTTTACAGTACTTACCTTTAAAACTGCACAATGATATTTGCGACAGAGGCATCTCAGGAATCTCATATCCATTGCTGCAGATGACGACCTCCTCTGGTTCCATGGCCAGGGCTTCTTCAGCAGACACCATCATGGTGAGTGATTGTTCCCTTGCCACCCGGGACTGCAGGAAATCGGATATCTCGCGGAGCTCAAATATGGAGCCGCCTTGCCATAGAACTGTAACCTGGAGATTAAGACTCTCGTACAGTAAAATTACATAAAGTTTACCACTGACAGATGATTTTCCTTCATTTCATATTCAACTTTAACGACCTACAAATAAAGCCAATTTTAGAATACTGTTACCCACGTTTGCAGATTTTGTAATAACTACTTTATTTGTATGGTGTTAAAGTTGGAAATGAAATGAAGGCAAGCAATCTGTCAGTGGTAAACTAAAAGTAAACGTATAGACTTAGTGAAGGATGCATCCGAAGACCATAATATCCTGTCCCATCCTACTAATATTATTATTATGAAATTTATGAATAAGAAAGTTGGTGAAAAAATTTAAATTTTTATTAGTGAATCACGCAAACATGATTGGACGCATTTAGGCGAAACTTGGCGTACAGAAAGATCTGGATTGAGACATCTTCCTCTGCAGTCAACAGATAGCATTTTCCAGGCGAATGTTTGCTGCAAAAAATGTTACTTACCATATCTCAGGCCAAACTTTAACAGTCTAAATTTCTCTCACTAAGCTATTTGTAATGTGAAGAAGCCGCGAAGTAAAGCTAGTTCAGTATATTTTCATTATTATTTTTTTAATTACATCTATTGCAGCCGCACTATGTAAACAAGTCACATGTACGGTCGACCAAGAAAATGGTCTACCAGTTGTGACAAAAGTTTCTGTGACATCTAAATATCCCTAATTCACTGTCATCATGTTATTGCAAGGGAAAATCGACCTCGTTGCATCATGACGTGCAAATGAACTTCGACCGTAGGGGGGTAGACCATATTTTTGGCCGAGTGTACAGTATGGTATGTTACTGCAGGGACAGTGAAACACAAACTATACTAGTGACTAGGGTTCCATAGCGTGCTAAACTGTGCATTTTGGAACAGGTCTTTTTGGGAAAATGGTAATAATTAGGAAAGTCCCTCCCCTACCCTCTCCTTTTTTAAAGGCCGGCAACAGATCAGTGTCTCTCCTTGAGATGTTGATATTTATAGGCGTTGGTGATCATTTTTCATCAGATGACCCGCTTACTCGTTTGCCTCCCTCTCATACATAAATATAGAACTAGCTGTTGCCCGCGACTCCGTTCGCGAAGAATAGGGGTATAAAAAATAGCCCGCAACCTATTCTCAGACCTACCGAATACAGAGAAAAAGGTTTCATAAAAATCCATCAATATAGAAGTAAAAATCGGTCAAGCCGTTTCAGAGGAGTTTGAAAACAAACACCGTGACGCGAGATTTTTATATATCAGATAGATAACTCACGTTTCTCTGGCTCTTTAGTTTCCGCCACTTGCTCCGCACCTTTGCAAGGTACTGTTCTCTGATCAGAGGGTTCTCATACAGGGTCCACTTGGACATGAGCCCGTCCAAGCGAGCACTCATCTCGGCACACAGAGATATGTAGGATGGGGGCAGCAGCGAGTCTGAGGAAGTTTGTGAGCGTTAAAACGCTGTATCATCTTGCAAAATAAATAAGTTTTGTTAAAAAAAAACATTTATAAAGCAAGCTTTTAGCTGACTGTACTTTTTGTTGACTGTACTTGCAACACTGGCGACCGTCCATCAATAGCCGTATTTATTAAGTGACGTTTGATATCAAATAAATACTGCACTTCATGGACTTAATTAGTTTACATCAAATTAATGACATGTAAAGTTTTGATATCTATAGAGGGTTGTTGCAACTACTAGAAAAAGGATAGTCAAAAAAGAGATTAGAGTATATTAAAAGACAACTATTTTTTCATAAATTTAAATTTTCAAAAAATCTCAATTCCTTCCATTTGACTATCTGTATCTTGGTCAATATCACTGTCACTATCAGCCGTATTTATTATTAGTCTATCAGTGTAATCAATCATACAATTTAAAGTTGGGGGGTTTCAATAACTCTATATTATATATTTTCATCGGAACGCGTCCGTACCCTACGGCACTTGAACAACGACTGACAAACGTCACATAAGTAGTGTGTGACAACGCTATACGAAGCCGACATTTGCCGAGTCTTTTTCCAAAGACCGATGTGCATTCTTTATGGCCGGGTACTGTACTATGTTTATCGAGTTGACATATAGCTATAAGTGAAGTAACAGTTCACTATTGCCTTATTATAAAATCAAAGGGATACTCGTGTTTTGACAGCTCATAAAAAGTATGTCAGTTGATTAGTAGTATCATCATCCCTTCTAAGATAATTCTGTCTAAAGGAGGTTAACAACTTTCTGTGTCTTACCATCCTCATCAGTAAGTCCCCCTTCACAAAGTGAGGAGTCCAAATCCTTCAGTTTCCGATGAGCATCTATGGCACTTGTCCGTAACAGGACTATTGTGCGAGCAATACAATTAGGTATGGCCCCGTTCTGGACATCCAACCAGAGTTGCATGCGATCTTCTATTGTGTTGGGGAGAACCACTTTGTCGTCCTGGTCATCCCATGGCATCCAGACATTTGTATAGTAGAATCTGTGGCAATATAAATAATTAAAAGTTTTGAAAACAAAGCGCACAGCTAAAATCACTACTTTTAACTGTATTTCATATTTTTATCTGGAAGTATTTTGAACTACAAATCAAGTGTATGAAGTGTATTCTGATATATTACAGAAACCATCTTGTTTTTATTACCTTAAGCAGATGTAGATAAAAAGCAACAAGGGCATTAATAATACAATGAAGTTTCAACATATAAAAAAAAAGCTTTAAACAGCGTTTTCCAGGGGGTCACAAAGCTTTCGCATATTCATAGGGTCCTTTGAAAAGACAAAAATCATAATGTATCTTGGTCCTACACAACAAAAAAAGATAATCCTTTTAATGAAAGGGCAGGGTTATTTTTCAAACAAGAATCAAAACAGAGTTCCATTTTTAACCAACTTCAAAAAAAGGAGGAGGTTCTATGTTAAAAAAAAACTGTACAAATTAATGTATCAAAACTTGCCTCAACAAATCAATAAATTCAGCAGTAGTAGCATCATTGATGCACTTCTCTCGTTGCTCTGTGGTCGGCCACAGTTCATACAGTGGGATATCTTCAACGGACTCTGGCAGAGTGACAGTTTCATGCTGCACGCTGAGGATGTCCACGCAAGCTGTCAAGTTCTCAAAGTCCACTGACGTGACGGTCACATAGGCTATACAGGGGAACCTTACCTCTGGAAACGGAAATTATATTTAATGCGGTCTTGACGAAGGTACCCTGGATCACATTTTTTTCAACTGCAGTAAACTAACATACTCCTTGTATGATGTGTTACCTAAGGAAGTTCCGCGTCCTATCGACTTCCTCTCACTTCTTTCTCTCTTGGACTCTACATTGCTAAAAGTTTTAATTAAATTCATACAGTGCCACAACATCAAGTTGTAGTAACTGTTGCATGCATCTCTTTCATATATTATGCTTCCAAAATTTTACATTCCTTTCGTGTTAGCATGCTTTACTACCAGTAATTTCCCTCCAACTAAAAAAAAAAAAAAAAACTTGTAATGTAAAAACGTCTTATGTTGTCTGTGTACCGTCCATAACATGTGTTATTTGTTTTAGGTCTCCTGTCTATTCCTTCCCCAAAATCAAAATTTCTTAAACCGAACAGTCTCCTCATGTGTGTTATGTCTCTACTTCGACATTGGCAAAATACGCCTTGCTAAAATAGCAAGGGTGAAAGCCAAGATAAAAAAAAAAAAAAAAAAAAAAGTCCACTGACGTGACGGTCACATAGGCTATACAGGGGAACCTTACCACTGGAAACGGAAATTATATTTTGTGAATTAGAAAGCGCTTAAACCCTCATATCTCTGTGGTCTGTGGAAGCCTTGCATGTTTGGATTTTGCATGTCAGTGTAATTTGAAAGTGATAAAACTAAATTTTCGAATAAATTTATTGGAAACAGTGACATAACAGATTCCATAAATCCGCAGCGCAGGCTTCGTCAAGCAAACATATTGTTATCCGCAACAGGCTTTGTCATAACAACAGATTGTATCACGTTCAAAATTTCACTCAGTATAAAGAGGGTGTTGGATTTTTTTTCCATGTAAAGGGGGCGATAGTCCATAAAAGGGTGGGAACCTATGGGTTAAAGCAAGGGTCTTCAACCTGCGGCCCGCGGGCCACATCACACATGTTTACACACACACACACACACACACACACACACACACACACACACACACACACACACATTATGTCTACAAATTATACCTATTTACAGACTAAAAAGAATAGAAATTAAAACGATATAGTTTTTATTATGTTGCGGCCCACCAAACCAATATCATAGACTAAACCCTTGACTTCAAAAAGGTTGAACCGAAGTCGGTCCTACTTACCGAACTTCTTACAAAACTCCTTGGAAAGTTTCCATAATGCGTCCCACCCGACGGGCTCTACGATCAGCTCGGCCTGGGCGCTCCACTGCTCGCGGGCGGTGCCACGGCCCGAGCTAAAAACTCGCACCAACTCCTGCAGGATCTCATTGTCACTCCGGTTGAACGTGTATACTGACATCATCTTTATAATAATTTAGTAAACACGTTTGATACACGGTTTTGATAGTTATCTAAGCACACGCGTAGTTATTTTTAAAACAGAATTGTTGAGAACTGAACTCCAGCAAAAAACACGTTTAAGTTCAATTCGAATTAATGAAACTAATAAGTAAATTATCAATGAAAATAACCGTTTGTTTTCCGTTTGTTTGAAAATCAAGATGTGATGTGTAGTCAATCAGTGTCATGTCATGTCATTTTCATTTGAATTCAGTTTTTTTGTATTCTTCAAAAGACAAAGATAACTTAATCCATACAGCAACAAGCATAAAGCGCAACGCACACAGAGCGGGTCGGATAGTTTCCGACGCGCGTGAGCCGCGCGGTTCATTGTATTGCCTTGATCACACGTACCGAGTAAACGGGCGAGACTGTGCTCTCGGCCGAGTATAATCAGGGCGAGTTTAGAAAGGGATTGGATTTGACAGTAATTCTATATGCTTACGTCAAAATATGTATGAAATGACAGTTCTGACCAAGTTCTGACAGTCCCAATCAGATTGCGGTTTGATTAAACTCGGTGCGTATAAACAAGCGCTGCCTTGTTTATACACACCGAGTACTCGGCCGAGAGCACTGTCTCGCCCGTTTACTCGGTACGTGTGATCAAGGGTTAATATAATATTAGTAATATTACAATACTCTTTGGATCAAGGCATATGACACAGAGCGCGGGTCGGGTCCGCGACGGGCCGCTGGGGCTATCGCAGTGTTGCCAACTTAGCGACTTTGTCGGTAAATCCAAAGAGTATTGTAATATTATATGAACGGTAAATCTAGGAACTTTTCAACCGACGAAAACAAAAGGAGGAGGTTCTCAATTCGACGTGTATACATATTATATATATATATATATATATATATATATATATATATATATATATATATATTTATATACATATATGATCACGCATAACTTTTTACAGAGTAGTCCGATTTTGATGATTCTTTTTTTATTGGAAAGCGTATTCCCCGAGGGTGGTCCCATTTAAATTTGGAAACAGTATTCCTACCCTAAGGGTAGAATAACAGGGGATGATTGATTGTTCAGTTACTGATTGCACTATATGACCATGCATAACTTATTACAGAGTAGTCGGATTTCGATGATTCTTTTTTTATTGGAAAGCGTATACCCCAAGGGTGGTCCCATTTAAATTTGGAAGTAATATTCCTACCCACCATCTAATCTAGGTACCAGTTTGAAGTTCAAACTGGTACCTAGATTAAGGTCAAACAAAAAAGGTATTATTTTTTGCTTTTCAGTCTTTTCGGCGGTTTAATTTTTTGTTAAAAAGTTTTTTTTTATACTACGCTAGCGAGTTTTTTTTAAAAAAGTTCCGTGGCTTGCGCGAGTGTGCGTGTGCGCGTGCGAGTGCGCGCGTTTGTGCGCGCGTGCGTGTTCCGTGTGCGTGTGCGCGTGCCTGCGCGCATGCGTTGCGTGTCCCGTGTGCGTGCGGGTACGCGCGTGCGCGCTCGGTGTGTGTGTGTGTTTATTTTAAGTAACCCCCGACGAATAAAACGACGTAAAATAAAATAATTTTTGTCTTGTCAAACACCGCGAACCGCGACACGAGAATTTTATACACCGTGAAATTTTAGTGGTTGTTTTCCCGAAACGAGGTGATTTAGTTTCGATTGTACAATCGATTTATAATTACTATTTTGACTAGAGTCAAAAATCCAATTGTGAAAAACGAAAGTCGAAAATGACCGCAAACCAATAGTAACGCTTCGTTGGTACAAGTAGCGTACGATCGTACGATAGGTTAGGTACCAACGAAGCGTTACTATTGGTTTGCGGTCATTTTCAACTTTCGTTTTTCACAATTGGATTTTTGACTCTAGTCAAAATAGTAATTATAAATCGATTGTACAATCGAAACTAAATCACCTCGTTTCGAGAAAACAACCACTAAAATTTCACGGTGTATAGTGATAGCGAAGGCAAGCGTCAGAAGCGTGACAATAAGCCTACTGGTCGTAAAAAAATGGTTTCCTACAAAAACAGCCGGATTTTTTTCTTTACATTTCCACGAAGACACCTTTACTGGCCCATCAAAGTAACGACGATTAATCAGTACAGTCCCTACAGCTTATCCGACTATTGGTGTAGTGATGATGTCAAATGATGAAAAGGTACTTATAAGGCTAAAATATTATTTATAAAAGATAGTGCGTGCAGTTCCTCCGCGCGGAAGAAGTGAAACTTCGTAATGGGTGAATTGCAAAAAATTGTACGTAACACAAACGAGTATTCACACATTTGTTACACAAAAATAAAGGCTGTTACACAAAAAAAATAATAAGGAGATGTTCATATGAGTAAAAAGTCGACATACCTATTTTCGAAGAGTAAAAAAAATACCAATTTATATTTTTTCACAATTTTGAATCTTTTGACGTTTATTCATAATTAATTATGAATATTCGGTAGTATTTAAGAAGGTACTAACCTAACCTAACCTAACCTATCGTACGATCGTACGCTACTTGTACCAACGAAGCGTTACTATTGGTTTGCGGTCATTTTCGACTTTCGTTTTTCACAATTGGATTTTTGACTCTAGTCAAAATAGTAATTATAAATCGATTGTACAATCGATACTAAATCACCTCGTTTCGGGAAAACAACCACTAAAATTTCACGGTGTATATTAACAAGTTAACAAAGTGTCAAAAATATCTATATAACTCTGTCATTAATTGTAAGATTGATGTTCCTATTACTATAACAGGACAAAATTAAATCTGCATATTTGAATTCTATTATTTTGTGCACTGTCGTGCGACTATTCAACGATGAAAAATTTTGTTGAAAAAAGTTGAGTACTTCTGAGGGTTTCCATTTTTTATCTACAATGATCCCACACTGCGTACATTTTGCTTAGGAGCAGGGGTCTGCTAAGACTGGATGTTAATAGATACATTTAAATTTGTACGGAACCCTCGGTGCGCGAGTCCGACTCGCACTTGGCCGGTTTTTTAACATTTTTGATTGGAGCTCTAAAAAAGGCATTTTATTAATTGAGAACTGAAGAACTCCCTCTTATTTTGAAGTCGGTTAAACTGCCAATGTGAACGAACTTTAGCCTTAAACTTTCTGTGTAACGTTACACAAAGTTACACAAAGGTATCAAAAAATGAAGTCGCAAAATCTTTTAGCACGTGTAAGAATGAAATGTAAAATAATTCTGGAATTCGCAGATATTAAGCCTTTAGCCAAGTAAATTTACTATCCGATTTTCTTAAAACGGCAGCAGAAAAAGAAATACTTATCGGTTTTAAACAGGTTCCAATATTAAATTTATTTTTTCCCAAAAACTGGAGCGCACTTTGTTTGCTTCGCTGCCACGAAACCAATATGGCTACCGACGAGTTCATTGGCGTCGGCATAGAATGAATGTTGTCAGACCTAATTATTATTACGGATGCGTTCAAAACTACGTTTAAAAGCATGATATGGCGTTACACAGGTGGTGTTACACAAAAACACGAAATCTGTCCCCGAACTTTAAAATTAAATTGACTTAATGAAATTATGTCATATTCACCTAAAACCCATATTTACGAGGATTTCCATTACGTATTTTAAACACCCTGAAAAGTTTTATAAGCCGATCCAATCAAAAAA
The DNA here is from genome assembly GCA_947859365.1 of Archips crataeganus. Taxonomy (NCBI): domain Eukaryota; kingdom Metazoa; phylum Arthropoda; class Insecta; order Lepidoptera; family Tortricidae; genus Archips; species Archips crataeganus. The sequence goes on along the minus strand of OX402065.1, from coordinate 12,313,276 downwards.
CAAAGTTATGATGTCTTGTTTATCGAGTGGTGTAGAGAGGACACATGCAATTTGTATGGGAGAAGAAATACGATTTTTTCGTTAATACGACTTTATAAGTACTAGAACAAAGTTACACGGTAAAACTGTACTAATCGTATTAGAATATAAAGTACACTATTAGAAAAAGTTACTAGAATTTAAATAAATTAAGAAAAATATTTCTTTATAGATGTTTGAAGTTCGAGGACATTTAATTTTTATGAAATGTACACTTTTTTTGCAATTCACCCTAATGTGGAAATTAAAAGGCACTTATACATCAATATGAACCTTATTGCAATAACTTAAAAAACTAAATTTACTTATGCATCTATGTGTTTAAATTACTCACTAGATGGCGCTTTTATCAAGTTTCATACATTTTGCACAGACAGTATGAGTTCTGAATGGCACTATCGAAGTTTTTAACATCCGTTAGTGTATACAATAAACGTCGACTTGCGTTGCGTTGCGTATTTAACGCAACGCATTTAACGCAACGCTTGTTGGAAGTCGCATTAGAAGTTTCACTTCAAAAATGTGCGTGCGTGCGTGTGTGTGTGGTACCTATTTACACGATTAAGTATTATCTATCTCGATATATTTCTGTGCTCGTAAAACACGACCTCCTGGCCTCCCCACGGCCACCACGACCTGCTTGACGAGCCTGGTGATTTCACTATCTGGTATTATGGGAATTCGGTTTTGAATTGCACATGGTGTACTGAAAACAAGCTTTTTTGGCACCGGTGACAGGAAAGTCTGGTATTCTGGGAATTTGGTATTTTAGAAATAGGGTAGGTAAGTCGTCGTCGTAGGTAAGTAATCTAGTATTTTGCAATTCTGATATTTAGGGAACGGGCGACTTGAGTGCCTCATCCGTTTTTTCGTCAGGTGATAAAATTACTAATCAGGATCATAATAAAGTGGGTGGGTACATAACAATGGACTTGAATATTCATTAGCAAACACATCCAAATTTATGAAAAAACATGAAAATAAAATTATCATTTTTGTGTAAGGTCAACCGGGGCTTACGCGTCACAATACTTTAAACGGCATATTCATCAGATTAATAACGAACACATTGTATCCCTAATAGTATTTTATCTACATCCATATATTAAATCCTCTATCATGTGTTTAAGAACCTTTGAGAAATGGACTGCATTAACGAGAACTAGGTATGTCTGCCCCACGGTGCGCGCCCCAGGACCTGCTACTCTACCATGAGTTTACACTAGTTCACAGTGACCGTGCTCGCTAGCGACGGCGTAAATGATTTGTATGGAGAATTTTACTTCCGTAAGTGACCGCTAGAGGCGCTGTACAATTCTCCATACAAATAATTTACGCCGTCGCTAGCGAGTACGGTCACGTAAACTAGTGTAAACTCATGGTAGAGGCACTGCGCGACGTGATTGCGCGCTCCTCCTGCACCGGTAAGTACCTACTGTAATGTAACCTCCTAAGTCTCGGCCTTTTCTAATCAATGTAGAAGTTAAGACCTAGATAAGAGTCAGACGTTTTGTAATTTTGAAACTTATTTAAACGTCTTTGAAGTTCTTTATTCATTGAATAATTTGTTCTTTATCCCTACAATGCATGACTTTTTTTTTCTGAGAAGTAAAATTATATGTGATAAGTGTGATAACTATTGATGTCTGCTGTTTGGGAAAAATAATAAAAAAAATAATAATTGCGGCGTTTCGGAAAAAAAGAGTTCTTTATTCGTGTTCCTCATTTGGAACTCCATGCAGTAGGGTACAATCAACAGCATAATATACAGATACAAATACAGGGCATATTTTTGGTTTTCACATGTTACCTACATTCTGTCTTAAATGTAAAATTTACGGAAACAATTTTGTTAGCTTTATTTGGGCACAACTCAACCCAGTATTTTTCGCAGTCCACCAAAGTTTTTTTTTTAACATCTAGGATATTCGATGTATCCTGACATCGTTAGGGGGGAAAATCGCCACATATTAGCCTTTTTTGCTTTTTTAGTTTTTTAGCTATAGAAGGTTCGCACGATGTTCTCGGGAGGTGAAGATTACGCTCTTTAAAACTTATTGTCAAACTTTGTACCTACACGTGCAGCCTGTGGAGCAATTACACCAATAAGACCTACAATGCTCTGCGTGTCCAGTACAACAACGCCTTCAGGGGATTGTTGAGGCTGCCCTGGCGCTGTAGCGCGTCGGGGATGTTCGTAGCGTGGAGCACGAGCGGCTTCCAGGCCGTGCTGCGCAAGCGTGTGGCGTCTCTGTGCGAGCGTGTAAGGCGCAGCACCAACACTCTCCTGAAGGTGGTGGCAGAAAGGACAGACAGTCCTATTGTCGCTCACTGGATGTCTATGCATATCAAATCCAACAAACATTTTATTTTTTACTAATTTAAATTTTTAAGTTTTATTGTTACTAACCTATTTAATACCTATGGATGGATTGATTTAATCTAATCTGAAATAAATAATTTCAATTTCAAAAAAAATGTTTAGTGCTGGTAGATGTTCGACCATCCTTCTTGGTCATCGATGGGCCACACCCTCCATGACCAAGACTTTGTAAGATATTTTTGGTCGAGCTTTTTGTATTCTTACTTAGGACTGATGTACTAGCTTAAGGCTGTTGTCGTGATGTATCATCATCATCAGTATTATCCAGAATCAATACAATACAATACAATACAATACAAATATTCTTTATTGATCACCAAAAAAAAATACAGAAAAAATATTCATAACAATAAAAAAAAACAGGCAGACAATAGGCGGTCTTATCGCACAAAAGCGATCTCTTCCAGACAACCAATACTGGATACATGTACAAATATGAACAGGTTTATGTAGGTGGCGGAAACAACAGACAGGAGAAATAAAGAGATATTAATCAAAATATTAAAAACAATAATGAGGATGCACAGTTTGTGATGTCGTAATATTATCATCATTCCAGCCGAAAGACGTCCACTGTTGAACAAATATACTAACAAATATAGATCTAGCATTTCTTACGTTGGGGGTTTGTCTGATAAGATTTATGGCATTTAAAACTCAAACAATATTAATGTTGCCTTTAAGACTAACAACAGTTTGTACTCTAGGCTATGTAACCACAAAGAACAGGTAGATAAGGGAACTAGATCGGGGGCATACAAGCTTACTTGTAATGACTGCAATAGGATATACGTAGGACAGATAGGCCGAAGTTTTAATACTAGATTTAAAGAGCATGTTTCGGCATACAGGAATGAGCAGACAGATCGAATTTTGCAAAACAGTTGTTGGAATGAAATCATTCATTGTTAGATTCAGATTCTTATGAAGTGTTACATTATTGCGGCAAGGGGTTGCATCTGGATGCTCTGGAATGCATGGAAATAATTAGGTACAACACAATGGGGTCTATTATTAATGAACAGGTACATTTTGTATCTTCCCCTTTACTGCGGCTTGGGTCTAATTTGAACAGTTAGTATTAATAAAATATGCCTTATCAATAAATAAACAAAAATTTAAGGTAGTTTTATATGTCAATAAAAAATAGTTTTTGTGGGGTAGTTTGGGAAAATAAAAATAAAGTGGGTACTTGAGAAGTTACAGTGACAAGTTAAAACTTTTGTTTTGGTTTGTCAGTTTAACATTTGGTGGTTTAGCATACGGTTGTGGTGCTCTGAGGATGAGCTCTGGTTGAGTTCGAAACGCGTTAGTGTAGTTTGGTAGTGGTGATGGTTGGGTTTGTGTGATTTGTGTGTGTTCGTACAGTGTGGAGGTGGAGGAACTGCATGAACGCACATTTCTTGCATAAACGTAACTATCGTAAGGTCGCGAGTGAGCAAAGTAATTGTTTCAGTTCATTAATATGGACCTCCGCAAAGTAACGCCTGATTCAATAAATGATTTCAAATTTGTCTATCCCGTGGGAATTTTGTATTTTCCCGAAAAAAAAAGTAACCTATGTCAATCAAGGATAGTATAGCTTTCTAATTCTGAAAGAATTTTCAAAATCGGCATAGTAGTTTCAGAGATTCCGCTACAAATATACAAAGTAAAGTTTAGATATTTCCCTATCCCGTGGGAATTTCGAAAAATCCTTTCTTAGTGCACCTCTACAATGCTCAAGGTACATGTGTGCCAAATTTCAAGTCTCTAGCCCCAGTAGATTAGGCTGTGCGTTGTCTGTCTGTCTGTCTGTCAGTCAGTCAGTCAGTCAGTCAGTCACGATACTGTTTTATAGGTATAAAGATAGATATAGCAAAACTTTTGTACGCATGAGATAAAACACGTTTTTTCGCTCTCCTGTAAAATTAGCTCTATGTGCCGAAGTATCTTTTGAAATGGTGAACTCGTGCCTTCTTCAACGTTCCTGGTCAGCGCTCTCTATTATTGTTTAACCCCTAGTAAGCTTAAGACACGGATTTGCCCAATTTTTAGGCGTTCTTTTAATATTTTTTTTAATCTGTGTAATTGGATTTATATGAAACAGATTTATATGAGACTAGAATTCACGATTTTTTCACTTCCCGCATACGAGGGTTAAAGTAAAATATTATCCCAGAAGAGCGTAGTATCGGGATATTAAGTATCCTATGTCACAATCCAGATTGTAGTCAAACTGTACGCGAAGTTTCATCCAAATTTTACAGATTTACAAACTTTCAAAATGAATGTACAGCTGCTACTTTTTTTAGTATTAGGTAGTTTTTGGGGTTATTTTAAGTACTCAGAATCATTAGCGCTATTGATTATGATGATAAAAAAAGTCTCTAATTTTCCCTATTTTTCATTTGCCACTTTTGTGACGAACCGTAATAACATGTATCAAAAAATCACAAAACTGACTCAAAAAATAAGGAAACTTTTTTTTCTATTTGTAAATGAATAAGTAAGTGTACTCGTGCGTGATCTTGAATAGGGAAACAACAAAATGTCCTCTCTTAAAAAAAACAAGGTATTTTTATTGTAAATTCCTATTAATCCAAACATCTTCCCAAACTTTCTCTTTATTATATTAGTAGGTAGGATTAACTACGCTACGACATGTTTTCTAGTGCTCTTAGGTGTCCTTGGAGCAACCCGCAGGTTGTATCCAGCCGCAAACCTGACTGAGATGGCGACATGAATCTCCAGGTCTTCTAATCGGCCGTCGGCTTCGAATCTTAGGTGCGTCAGTGCTCGTATGACAAGGGTTTTTACCATGGCTGTCCCAAACACGCGGCCTGTAATGTAATGATTAGATTAAATTGACAGATAATACCTGTTTTGTTCGTTATGAGATTAAGCTATAGAGGGGTAGAGGAGTGGGTGTCGGGTAACTTCCTCGTATGCCCAAGAGCTGCGGTACCTACCCTTGTGGATTCTGAGAGGAAATGAGTAATGATAAATGAACTATGACAATGCGAGAGCTAAAGTTAAGCACTTACCTACTATTCATTCAATACGTCTAGGTATCGGCGCAATAATGGGAGTAAATGGCATGATGATGATGATCAACATCAAATGACATAAAAAGGTAATCTCTTCAATATCCAACATTGTTTGGATTATTCACGTTAGTTTCTTGCTCTTGGGCTGTTCCTCAAAAGGAACTATAGCGTTAATAATGAGCACGTATTTTGTTATATCGTCTCTAACTCCTAGGGGAAGATTGGCACCATTCGTACACGGGGTACCTTCATACAGAAGCCGAAATCGCTCTGTACTTTATATGTGTGAGTAGCCGCGAGTGGGGTCCACTCAGGGTGGGGCACACTTACATTATCACACTTTTCATGCGACTACAGCGATCTCTGGTTGTTTGGTGGAGAACTAAATTAGCGGCCATCTTGGTTGACTTGTCAAACTTGTCAGTTGTCATTCATCGGCCATGGCCATGGCGTACCAAATTGTACGGTCAAGGACTTTAATTGATAGGCCACTTGCCAATATTCGTATTTTAGCCGTATAGTGCAAATCGGGTTTAGCCGCTTATACTTCGTATATGCTGATTTGAATTAGACGGCTAAAATACGAATAGTGGCAATTAGCCTATCAATTAAAATTACGCGTAATTATAGCTGTACATCACTACCAACATATACATATAGATAGGTATACATCTATAGATACGTCACATTAGTTCTTCACCAGGGCGTAGGGCAGCAGCACCTTCCATATATGCATATTTGACCATAGAGTTGCCACTCTTGTTCATATAATATTACAATACTCTTTGGGTCCACTTGTCAACGAAGTTCGACGCCAGCGCCGCCATTGCCTGTGACGAGAGGGCACGTAACGTGTTTTCGCGCACTCAAAGTAAATATTACATCGATGTTCTTAGTTCTTTTGTGACGAAGGAAACTGTGACTTACTACAGAATTATTTATAAATGATAAGCTACTATATTAATAATAATAATATCATTACAAATCTGTGGTTTTTCTTTATTTTTTTATATTAAGGTTAAAACATGTGGTTTTGGACCTTCGGGGTAGATTCGTACATGCGCTTCAGGCAACGTTCGTACGTGTACGAATATGCCCCTTATAGAACATTTCGAAAAGTTTTACTGGAAAAAAATAACAAAGTAACTACAGATTTTCACAATCATACCAGTTAAACTGTACTACACTTGAAAATATTATGAACAAACTACTACTTTGCTTACATTAAATTTACGAAGAAATGTTGTTTGTTCAATTACGTGAAAAAATAAAATTATTATTCTCCTGTGGAGAACGAAATATCCTATTTGAACATAACACCTGGATCATCTTGGTCATTAGTGTTCCTTAATATTGAAGACAAACATGGCGTTAAAATTGCTGATAGCTCGTTGATTCATTTAACTCTTAATCACCCGTAACATCTACCGCTAGAACTTCCAAACTGTATTTACACCTTTCCTACTGATGAAACTAGAATTACGTTTCATCCGAAATTGATCTTTTACATTTCCTATACCCCATCCTGTCTGAACGTACCCCAGCCTGTGTACGAAGGTGCCCTCATTACGGGGCAGATTCATACAATTTATCAATTACCAACTTCCACGAAAACCAAATTTGTGCAGTAAGGATAAGAACTAGCCACTTGTATTCTTTTTGTAAAGAAGCTCAATATATATGCTATCGTTTGGTAATTAATTCTGATCTCTACACTAATGAGGCCACGAGTGAAAATTCGAAGTCTTAAAAACTGTACGAATGGTGCCAATCTTCCCCTATTTTCCTAAAAAAAGCACCAATGAGAAATATAAAACATTGAAAGGTGCTTTTTTTAGGAAAATTTCAGTTTGAGCTTCAAACTGAATCAAATCGGAGCCGGACAGTTGCCCATCTACGGATATAACTGCCAAGTAGTACTTATAGGTCCAGTGGTTTAGATTATGCGTTGTCTGTCTGTTGATGTAAGGAGCTGACTGCCAACCTTCAGTAATGGAGAGGCACTTGAAGAAGAAGAAGAAGTTGTCTGTCAGTCAGTCAGTTATTAAGTGACATTAGGTACTATTTTATAGGTATAGTCATAAGTTCATAACACAATAAAATTATGACTTATACTTATAGTGACTCACCCAAACAGTCCATGGGCCCTAAGCTGAACGGCGCAAATACATTAGGATTCCGTTTTTTAACGTTTTCAGGGAGGAACCGCTCCGGTTTCACTTTGTTGGGCTCGTCCCAGTATTCGGGATCCCGGTGGATAATGTGTATAGGGATCGCCAGCGATGTACCAACGGGCAGAGTTAATCTACCTGTGAAAAAGCGGATATTTAATAAGTGAGTAGGTCTATCGAGTTGACCTGATGTTTCGATCTCGCTAAGGCCCACTTGCGCGGACCTGGGTTAGCTACTTAACTCCGAGTTAACTGCTAACCCAGGGTTAAGAAGTCTCAAAATGTATGGAAATGTCATTTATAACCCAAAGTTAACGATTTAATTTTTTAACCCTGGACTGTGCAAGTGGCCCTAAGATAGAGCGTTATAGATTACTCGCTGTTCCCGGGACTCCGTCTGCGACGAATTCGTTTATCGTTATCCCGCGAGAACTATGCAGCTTTCCGAGTTAAAAACTATCCTATGCCTATTGAGTCTCAAGCTATACCAAATTTAATCTTAATCGGTTCAGCGGTTAAAGCCTGAAGTGTACTGTCGCATTTATACGAATCTTACTTAACTTTCTTACTCAATCGGTGTCAGGGCGCGTGATATTGAAGCAATAGTTGAACGCCACTTGACGTTTTGCGTGACATGACGTACTATTTCGACTTGCATTGCGCGAGTCTTTCTTCTGTTTAGATATCCACAGATACGGATCGGGATATCTGGCACACCACTAATCCAGTGATCGTTCAAAGGTTATTGGAAGAAATCTCTTTAATAGGGGGGAGGGGGGTAGGTGGTGAATATAGCATCTGTCAAATGCGAGTGTTTAGTCTTGTCTAAGTCTTGCTTACCAGAGTCGATGGTGATTTCCTCTTCCACCGTTCTCTGTATCAAAGCCGCTACTGACAGGTATCTCAGTACCTCTTTGTACACCATTTCTAGACAAACGAGCCGATTCAACTGGTGTTCGGTTATGGTCTCATCGTCTGGATCTATAAATTCTTGTATTTCGTTGTATACTTTGTCCTAAATAGTACGAAAAGTTTATAAATCGAATTGAAATGGTAATGGCACTAATGGCATAGTCCAGGGGTAGCGAACCTTTATTGGTGAAAGTGTAATTTTTTAAGAATAAGCCGCCGCAACAACAAGCTGTCGAAGAATATTGACTTTCATTGAACAGAACAAAAAACATTGCAAATTAAATAAAAGCTTGTAAAAAATCACAATCCTTTCGTCGGCGAAGTCCACAATCAAACATATTATTTTGGTATCCTATTATCTCACCTTATTCGTTTTTCGTTTACCTAATTCTTATTTAATTAGTCTCATTCTGTATTCGTCACTCATTCTTTATTCGACTTGTTCGCTATCCGTTATTATCTTATTTAACAAGTTTGCTATGAAGTATCTTTTTGTATTTTTTATTTTTTTGGGTTTTGTGTGTCTAATATGTATTTAAGTATGTATCTATCTATATAATATGTTTATCCGTTGTCTAGTTCCCATAACACAAGCTTTGCCTAGCTTACTTTGGGACTAGGTCAATTGGTGTGAATTGTCACGTGATATTTATTATTTTTTTGACCAGTGGTGGTGTAGGGGAATGGCACGCGGCACGGAATGCTGAGGACCTGGGTTCGATTCCCAGCGCTGGGGTTTTTTCTATGCATCCATGTTTCAGTTTGTATTTAGTTTGAAATATTATCTTAGGTATTTAGTCAAATTCTGTAACTTGTCTCTTAATAAGTCTTACTTGTTTTTCGTCGCGGTCTTCCTTGGACTTATTCTTTGTTTGTCTCCCTCGTTTTTAGTATCATTCGCAGTCTTTTTTAGTCACATAGCACCGAACGTATCGACATAATTTTGTCAAATAAGTAAATAAGACCGTGACGAAAAACAAATAAGACGTCGTAAGAGATAGACAAGTTGCAGAATTTGACCAAAAAAGATAGTGACGGATAGCGAACAAGATGAAAACGAATACAGAATGAGACAAAATAAGAATTAAACGAAAAACGAATGAGGCGAGATAATAGGGTATCATTATATTTTTAGTATCGAACTTGGCTAACATTTTTCACATTTAATTTTTAGTGGGATTGTAATATACCGGGTATTTATGTACCTGCCATTCTGGCATGTGCGCTAGGAATAGAAGCACGCCAGAAGCAGCTTTAGCCGTAGCTTCTTGACTCTGAAATAGTAAAAATATGGTTTAATATAACGTCAGGCGTCAGGTAAAGTCGACCCGTACCTCTACCACAGAATAAGTAATAGTACTAACGTCCTCTACCATGAGTTACACTAGTTTACGTGATCGTACTCGCTAGCGACGGCGTAAATGATTTGTATGGAGAATTGTACTTCCGTAAGTGACCGCTAGAGGCGCTGTACAATTCTCCATACAAATCATTTACGCCGTCGCTAGCGAGTACGGTCACGTAAACTATACCTCTACCATGAGTTTACACTAGTTCACAGTGACCGTACTCGCTAGCGACGGCGTAAATGATTTGTATGGAGAATTGTACTTGGGTCATTCTAAAATTTTAGGCAGAACACTCTGTTACTATTTGTATGGAGCTACCACTCTGTTACCACGCATTATTACATATATTACAGAAATACTAAGAATCTTTTTTTGATTGCGATAGTCAATAATTATCTGTGATATATTGCTGATTGCAATCATCAATCATTTCACTTAAATAACCGCAGAAAATAGACAGTGTAACCGGAAACAACTTTTTTTAGGGTGGGACAAGTTTACCTGCGCAAAATTTTAGAATGACCCACTTCCTTAAGTGACCGCTAGAGGCGGTGTACAATTCTCCATACAAATAATTTACGCCGTCGCTAGCGAGTACGGTTACGTAAACTAGTGTAAACTCATGGTAGAGGTACTAGTGTAAACTCATGGTAGAGGTACAGTACGCTTAGTATAAGTTTTACTTCACCAAAATACTTCTCGATCGCGTTTACGTAAAAAATTCAATTACTAGGGAAACATGGACAGCGTCTCCGCGCGCGCGCTTCCATGTTTCCATAGAATTGAAATTTTTACGTAAACGGGATCGAGAAGTATTGAAGTGAAGGAAAACTTATACTAAGCGTACTGTACGCTTAGTATAAGTTTCACTTCACCAAAATACTTCTCGATCGCGTTTACGTAAAAATTTCAATTACTAGGGCAACATGGACAGCGCCTCCGCGGCCGCGCGTCCATGTTTCCATAGAATTGAAATTTTTACGTAAACGCGATCGAGAAGTATTTTGGTGAAGTAAAACTTATACTAAGCGTACTTTTTGACATAAAGTGTCGCTTCATGCGTTTTGCCTTTTAACTGTCGATATACTATACCTTATGTAAAACGTCGTAAATCATTCATCGTGTGAGCTTCATTTTTGTTACCTTTTGTTACAAAAAAGGGAATGAGAACGGTGTTGAGAAATAAAATAAAATGTCTAAAAGAAAGCGTATTGTAATATGAACCTTAACGTTAAGTAATAAGGTGCAATCTCGTCACACAGAATATGCGAGTTTCGTTATTTTGCTTATGAACAGCGGACGCGAGAATCAAAGAGATAGTTTCGTGAACGGCATTTGGTGATAGACGATCATCATCATCATCCCAGCCTATACATATACATACGTCCCACTGCAGGGCATGATAGGGCTTAGAATGAGAGGGCTTGGGCCGAATTTCCCACGCAGGCCCAGTGCGGATTGGTGGATAGATACTTAATACAAAATATTTAAAATACGATTAAAATAGCTTAATTGTATAAAAAAACCTTATCTACTCTCATATCGTAAAATTCGAATTATAAAATTCAAAACGAGTTTATATTGACATACTTTATAAACACAATACCGAAATATTAAAAAAAAACACATTATAACACTTTTCTTCTAACGAAATAATAATATAATACAATTTTTTTTACCATTACGATACAGGGCAAATCCAAAAAGTTTATATCACCAAATTTTGATTCCAATTTTCACTTGTCTGTGGCAGAAGCGGGCTTTAGCGCATGCGCGCACATACGCGGTGACGTACTGGGTTTTAGCGCCATTCCATTCCTAAACTGTCAGTCAATTGAAATTGCAAACAATGTAAACATACCTTGTAGCTATATTTAAAATGTGTTTATTTTCCATTATCCCTCATCAAATACTGCTAAATCCGTGTGTTATTTAATCAATACTTAACACAACACTATCCTAAACCATTAAGACAATAAACAAGTGTTAGAATATGGATATTTCATTAAATGGTTTATTTACATTGTTCGCAATTTCAATTGACAGTGATTTTACGTGTCGTTTTGGTGTACGAATTTTCGTGGGAAAATTTTATTGTGTTCTTGCTTAAAAAATGTCTGATATCAGTGAATGCGAAGAAAAAATGACTTCGCCCGATATTTTAGATGCGGCGAAGGAAATGACTCATAATTGATTACCAGCAAAGTCTAGAAAATTACACGAAAAATGCTTTCAAGATTTTATTATGCAAAAAAAGGTGTTAGAGAAGATAAAATATTGTATGCAACTGTACGTAATTAGGCCTTAAAACACTCATGTGACCATTTACGATACAGTTGCATAAATAGCTATTACAAATATTTGCCTACACAGATTTATTAAAGTAGGTACTACTGAAAGTAACGTAAACATCTCAGTGCTCGACACTGACCCAATACATGGCACCTTCAATCTTATGTCATAGTAAGAGAGGTGGCAGATGGTTGTCATCTACTGGGCTTTGAGGTGTCGAGCATTGGTACGTTTACCTTATGACACACCATCTTTTTTTGCACTTTTAAGGCGAGGTATTTCAATGGGAGACGGAATCGAAGGTTGCAAGATCCAATGTTTTAGATATTTACTATTAAATGACAGTCTTCGAAAAAATATACGTTATACCTAAGGATATTGTCTAAAGAACGTGCTAATTGGTTACGCGATAGGATGTACTTTACTCGATCATATAAAATCCCGAACACAGGCTAAAATAAAAACTAAAATGCATTATTTAGTGTTTATTTTTTTTATTTTCTACATAATTTTTATATGGAAATATTTCTCTTTAAGTACTACAGAGAATCTGCTAAATTTTGGTTTTCAATCGATGTTGTTTATTTTTTAATTCAATATTTATCCTAAAACTTGACCGCTGCCCAACGGTTTGACAACATGCCGCGCCGCCCGCTACCCCGCCAGTCGCAATCAGGCGCTTGCCAACGTCGGATCAGTGTCAAATTTTCTCCGCCCGTTTTGCGTCCGTGCGAGGGTAAAATATTTGAAAATGGCTAATAAAAAAAACAAAATAAGAAAGAAATCAGTGCTAATGTCTAAAAGAAGAACAGGAAAAGAGAACTTTATGAAACGGTACGTAAATTTCCATATTTTCATCCCTACTTTCATTGCAGTTGTAGATCACGAGTACTTGATGAGCGACGACACAGACTAAATATAATATCAGTATGACAAAAGTTTAGTGTGAATGTACCTACTGAGAATTTTCTATGTATATTTCGTAATTACTTGACACATAAAAGTAAAACCAATATTATGTAGTTGATTTAATTGCACAGTAAAAATTAACAAACAGTAGTTCATCATTACCTGACTGCCCCAAGGAGGATTATGTTTTTCGAGCGTATGTATGTATGTATGTATGTAGGTATGTGGGTATTTATGTCCATTTCTTTGGTCCTCGCTGCAGCCTAAACGGCTGGACGGATTTTAACATAATAATATGAGGTATTATTAGATTCGCCATAACTGTCGGAGTGACATAGAGAAGGTATATAATATTTCAACATGGCGTCGGCGAAAAAAAATATGGCGGGGTAATTAAAAAAATATTTTGTATTGTAACAATGGCGATGGCGGGATGAACTGGACTTCTTCTTGGAGGATATAGATTGGCAACTGTGGAGGACTGTCCGCTAGCACATCCTCATGGTATATTAGGGGATAGACCTCCATAGTTGCGCCAATCTCATTTATATTATAATATGGTACCAAAGGCCTCTTCATGTTGGCTTTGGCCCCATGAATGCCTTTCAAATGACCGGCTCACCATGGGCCCGTGATCGGAAATCCGTACCAACACAATAATAATATGGGTATCAAATGAAAGTTAATAATTAGCCCATTCTATATATAGGTATATATGGGTAATTATACTTCTAATCTACCGTTATCACAGAAATATCTAAAATAGCTAATTTAAAGACCACTAGACTTAGTTTCATCTTTTTAGAAGTTTTTCTTTTGCACTCTGTTGCTGTATGGCGGTGGGTCTAAGAAAGCAAAGAGCCTTAGTCAATAGTACCTATACTATAGTACCTAACAAAGCAATAATAAACGAAAGATAAGCACGTGTTTGAACCAGGCCAAATTTTTTATAGTGCTAAAATAATGACCGTTGTCTTTTTTTTCCAATGGGCTTGCATTTGACCCTCGTCTATTTCAATAGTAGAACAAAAGCAGGCCACATGTTCCAAATTCCTAAAAGTAGGTATGAATGAACTAATTCTGTGTTTATTAATTTACTATTTTATTTTAGGTCAAAAAAACAGCCACGAGTGTCTGGTATGGCCACTCCTTTAGAAGAATTGCAACCTGTGAATTTCAGTACTACAGTAGATGAGTAAGTGGGTCATAGTCATGCGTACAAAAATGTTTTATTATATTTACTGAACATGAAAATTGAAATAAATTACTAACTGTTACTGTTTCAGCGTGACTTTACACACTACAGATAAAGAACGACTTGCAGAATATGATGACAGTTTATCTCAAAATAATATGAATGAGTGAGTATCTATATAAAATTATTCACATAATAAACAAAACCTTAATTATAATATAACTAACATAATGTAATTGGTTTTCAGGCCCATGGATATTGAAACATGTAACAACGTGACTGACGTGTCCGAAAACTTTACTAGATTGGAAATGGTCGATCCACAACAAACTGTAACTTTTACGTAAGTATAACATTTTGTGTGATAATATTTTTATCTTTAACTGTCAGTTTATTAACTTTACAATGTGCAAACATATTTTTTTTAAAAAAGACTTGGTAATATACCTTCTAACAAAATATAATATTAATCTAAAAGATGAAATATTTATTATAATTAATTATTTTATGCGTTCACTGTTTCAGAGATACTGAAGAGACAGAAAACTCTCTTATCACTGAGAATGAACATAAAGAAGATGAAGTTCAACCTATTTTGGGACGGCGAATTATTGACATAAATTATATTTTACAGGAGTTACAAGAAAAAGCTCGACATAACGGTTTATTTAACTGCACATTAGGTAACTTCCGTTTAATTAGTGAAAAGCGACGAGGACTTTTATCGGTATATCGTTTTGAATGCAATATGTGCAAACAAGTTTGCTTGATTAACTCTGAAGATCAAAACGACAAAGAACGAGTGAATCTAAATATAGCCGCCACTACTGGAATTGTGGCTTCCGGTATCGGCTTTTCTCAATTTGAGGAATTATGTTCAGCTATGGATATCCCTGTATTTAGTTCAAACTACTATTCGAAATTAGAGGATGAAGTATTTGAAAAATGGAAAAAGACTGCAAGTGATTCCATGGAAGCTGCAGTTCAAATAGAGAAGGATATCGCTATCGCGGAAGGTCGAACTAAGAACGGCTACCCTGTCGTTGATGTTTACGTTGACGGCTCATGGTGCGCTAGATCTTACGGCACCAACTATAAAGCGTCATCAGGCACAGCAGCCATAATCGGCAGAAGAACAGGTCAAGTCCTTTACATTGGAATAAAAAATAAATATTGCTTGGTATGTGCTCGAGCTGAGCACAAAAATATGTCGCCAAAGCAACACAAATGCTTTAAAAATTATGAAGGTTCTTCGAGCTCCATGGAAACGGAAATAATTGTAGAAGGTTTCAAGGCGTCGATCCCAATGTATGGCATCATATATGAGCGAATGATAGGAGACGGAGATGCTTCTACTTATGCTGCAATACTCAAAGCCAGACCGTATGAGACCGAAAATGTGACCGTAGAAAAAATCGAATGTCGGAATCATATACTGCGTAACTTTTGCAAAAAACTACGTAGTCTGGCTACAGAAACAAAATATATTCTAGCGCATCGTAAAATGCTTACCAACGTCAAAATTTTGACAATGCGGAAATCAATTGTACAATGTATAAGACATCACAAAGCCTCTAAAGGTCCTCGCAATGTAGCAATATCAAGTCTTCACAATGATATTATTAACTGTGTAGCACATGCTTTCGGCGACCATAGAATGTGCCAAGAATATTATTGTACAAAAGATAAAAATGACAACGAAGAGCTCAAAAAGATCCAGAATTCCACATTCATATTCAGAATAAACGCGATTGTTTCAAACGTTGCTGCTAAATCACGCAGCTTAGTTGAAGACGTTAGTACAAACACTGTTGAGTGTTTTAATAGTGTCATCGCCAAATTCATTGGGGGGAAACGAACAAATTTTGCACTGAAAGGAGGTTACCAAGGGAGGTGCTCAGCAGCTGTTGTTTCGTTTAACTGCAAATCCGCACTTTCAGCCATCCAAAAATCTTTTTTAAATAAAAGTCCTAAAGGCAGGGTAAAGATAATTGAAAGAAGAAGAGCACAAAAACGAAAGTTGAACTTAGAACATCCGGTAAAAAAAACACGAAAATTAAAAGAAGTTAATCAAAAGCAACATGACTATGGTCCAGCGAGCTCAGCACCAGATATGTCTACACAAGAGTTAAAGAAAGCAGAAGAAGAGTTCTTAAATAATTTAAAAATGCTTACTTCTGATAGAAATGCTATCGAGAGAGCTACGGTTTTGCAACGAGATAGCAGTGAATGGCTAGAAATAAGAAAAAACCTAATCACCGCATCTAATTTCGGCCAAATATGTAAAAGAAAAGTTAGTCTTAATACTGCTCCTTTGGTGAAAAACATACTATACCAAAAAAATTTGTCACATGTAGTTGCTGTTGCACACGGAATAGAGCACGAAAGGCAAGCACTTCAACAGCTACAAAAACAAGAAAATATAAATATTATGCCTTGCGGTTTATTCATCGATAAAAGTTATCCATTTATTGGAGCAACTCCTGACGGGTTAGT
Source organism: Archips crataeganus (assembly GCA_947859365.1). Lineage (NCBI taxonomy): Eukaryota > Metazoa > Arthropoda > Insecta > Lepidoptera > Tortricidae > Archips > Archips crataeganus. Next base: position 12,296,501 of record OX402065.1, on the reverse strand, counting down.
AGGCGATGATATGCTAGTAGAAATCAAGTGCCCTTTAACTGTAGTAAAAAAAGGACTAACAAATGCAATACAGCAAAACAAAGTTCAAATTTTTAAATTTGACAAAAAAACTTGCACTAGCACTATAAATAAAAAATGTAATTGGTTCTATCAAATACAGGGGCAGCTTCACGTCACTGAAAGACGACTCTGTCTGCTAGGAATCTGGGCTGGAGAAAACGAACCCTTGCTTACAAAACTCATCGAAAGGGACGATAATTTCTGGAAAACGCAAATGGAGCCAAAGTTGACCAAATTTTACATGAAATGTGTAATGCCGGAAATTGTAGACAGTAGACACGCACGTGGAATGCCAATAAGAACGTTGTCCTTACAAGATGACAAAGAAAATGTTAATTATGTAGACTCCCCAACCTTACCATCACTTGAGCCACAAATGGAAAATGTTAATTCTGTACAGTCCACAGCCTCAAAATCTTTTGAGGCACATTCAGATTTGCAACCGGGTACAAGCACACGAGAAATAAATTTTGAAGAATTTTGAGATTAGGTATACATAAAAATTAATATTTAAAATTTAATATATAAATTTGTTTTATTTGATACCCTTTACCACATTTCGGTGCCCCTTTTCTCCCATAAAATTTTAAGTCATAATGTATCATTAGTCATAATCAACGTTAGTCATACAGTGATTTATTTCTGAAACGGTATTTTTTTCAGGACTTTTTTAAATGCCATCTTATATGTAGAATGCAGTAGGTTAGGTTAGGTTTGTTTTATAACAATTCCGAAAAATAAATTGTTTCAGAAATAAATCATTGTATGACTAACGTTGATTATGTCTAATGATACATTATGACTTAACATTTTATGGGAGCCATTATAGACCCATTATATTTATGTCAATCAGCCCTTGTAATAAATAACACTACAACCCTCTCTGGTGGATAAACCCATGAAATTAAATTGCTTTCCAGAAGAAAAATAATAAAAATATAATTGAAAACGTTTATAATAAAACGGATACCAAAACACACAAAATAACAAATCAAAACTTGAAAAGATAAATATGTACAGAAAACACATGTAATTATAGATATACTTGCCTGAAATATGTTCCACTAAATCTCAGCATTGTCTTGGAAACTATCTAGCATTACATAAAAATATACAATAGTTAAAATTACAGTGTTATCGTACGGAATATCCTTTTACTGTGTACTGTGACATTCATGTGACGCGCGGTGCGGGACGCGGGGAGCGCCCCGAGTAGGCGGTATCAAACCGACCTCCCTCACCCCCTGTGTTTCCGTCTCGCATTGAAATACCTCGCCTTTTTTGCATTTTTTAACTATGCATTACGGCATTGTAAGCGACATTTCACGTTGACGGTTACTAGGCGACTGAGCTCGAAACAAGGCGTTTTTAGACGACCAGATGGCCTACTTAGTGGTTAGAGAACCTGACTACGAAGCTTGAGGTCCCGGGTTCGATTCCCGTGTCGGGGCAGATATTTGTATCAAAAATACGAATGTTTGTTCTCGGGTCTTGGGTGTTTAATATGTATTTAAGTATGTATCTATCTATATAAGTATGTTTATCCGTTGCCTAGTACCCATAACACAAGCTATGCTTAGCTTAATTTGGGACTAGGTCAATTGGTGTGAATTGTCCAGTGATATTTATTATTATTATTATTTATTATTGATGATTTTTCAAGCGGCGATCGTGCATCTACAAGTTTACCTATATTTATGATAGAAGACTGAGGCCGGAGCCGCACTGGTAAGCTCACACAACTCGAACTATGTTTGATTTAGTCGCCGTCGCGTCGCGTCGCCGGTCGCCTTACCAGTGCGGCCCCGGCCTTAAGGAGATTTTTCTAACCGTTGTTGATAGATTAAAAACTTACAGTGGTAAACAGAGTGAATGTTTCCTGCTTGATTTCTTGATCAGTCAACTCGCCGCTCAAGATCAATCTATCCACTATGCCTCGAGCGTGATCTTCCACACCCTCGTTCCTTGCCAACGCTTTGCGTCTCTTCTCGAATATCTCACCACAAAAATTGTTAATTAGCTCGAGGTAATACTCTTCTTTCTTCTTTGCTCCCGTTAGCCAAAACACTAGTGGTATCTGCAGCCACCATCTTGTCATTTTTGCGAACATCGAATTGTACATACTGACAACACACACATAATTGATAATACTTAGTTCGGATGACAAATAGTTATTTATCAAATTAACCTACACATTACTGACTTCTAGTTACCTTCTAGTTACTCGAACTACTTCATCCAGGTACTTCAAACTTCTTAACTCATCTTTAGAAAGTCCCATCAGAGTTTCTGTATAAAAAAAAAAAGTATTAGTACGGGATCCGGCTGCAAAATTAGTACATTCATAACGTAGATAACCGAGATTTAATCTATACATATAAAATCCTTTGTCCTGACTGACGGATCAACGCACAGCCTAAACCGCTGACCGTAGAGACCTGAAACTTGGAGGGTGTGTTCTTTGTATGACGTAGGCATCCGATAAGAAAGGATTTTTCGTAGTTCTACTCCTAAGGGGGTAAAAAAGGGGGGCAAAGTTTGTATGGGACAACGTGATTCCTTGGTCCAATCTACTTTAAATTTTGCATAAACATTCTATAACAGAATTGATGGAAGACGTGTTTCGTATTTTATTGAAATTCATCCCTTGACGGGGTTAAAAAGGAGTAGAAAGTTATTTTGGGGGTGATTTGCTTCGAAGTTGATGTCAATACTCCTTAGTGCTTTTGATTTAAATTACTTTTTATTTTGACACAAAACGAAACTTCAAATTTTGCAAACCATTTGTCTACGTTTGTCAACCATTTCCTGATCTGACCTCTGATAATAACTAATTATATGTATAAGTACTTATTTGCATTTCACCAAGCTTTTGCTTTTACAAGCGCAGCGTGGGACGTCCACCAACGAGATGGACGGACGTTTTGGTGAAGGCCGCAGGTTCAGGGTGGATGCAAGTCGCTTCCAACCGTAATGATTGGGCGTCAATGAGGGAGGCCTATGTCCAGCAGTGGACGTCCTACGGCTGAAATGATGATGATGATGATGAAGCTTTTATGTGAGTTCAACCTTTATCGAATAAAATCGAATTGAGTATTCAAACATCATTGTTGAACTCGCATAAAAGCTTGGTGCAATGCAAATACTTAGAAAATGCTTTGTCCTGAAGTCCTAAATGACTGACTGGAGGATTAACGCACAGCCTAAACCGCTGTATGTAGAGACCTGAAACTTGGAGGATGTGTCCTTTGTATGACGTAGGCATCCGATAAGAAAGAATTTTCCGGAATTCCCACGGGATAAGGAATATACGGGATGTATATATTTCATCAATCGAGAGTGACCCTATCCCCATAACGAAGATTACTAAACTGTTCAAATTGGGCATGCAAGTAGACTATTAGAATAGGTATAAAGCTAATTTCAATAATTTTGAAAATTCCCACGGGATAAGGATAAATCAAGATTTATATACTCAAATCAACTGGATCCTATCTCCGTAACTAACATTACTAAACTTTTCAAATTCAGTATAAACGTAAATGGTCATATATAACAGCAAAAAAACGTATTGCTGGATTTTTGGAAATTCCTGTGGGATAGATAATCTCTGAAACTTCCGAGCCGATTAAAAAAAATCTTTTACCAGTAAAAAGTTACACTATCCTTTATTGACACAGGCTACTTTTTTCCGGGAAAATGCAAAATTCCCAAGGGATAGAAAAAAAAATCAATTTTGGAGCTCATTTTAAAATGTCTTTCACCAATAGAAAAGATACACTGTCCTTGATTAACATAGGATGCTATTTTCCGGATAAATGCAAAATTCCCGCGGTATAGAAAATAGTAAATTTAACTTAGGGGCTGAGTTTAAAAAAAAATGAGCAATAGAAAGCTACATCATCCTTTATTGGTATAGGCTAGGCTACCTACTATTTATTCGGTAAAATGCAAAATTCCCGTGGGATAGAAAGAAGTGAATATCACTTGAGGGCTGATTTGAAAATTTCTTTCACCAATAGGAAGCTACACCAACCATTATTTACATAGACTACTTTTCTCCGTGAAAAAGCAAAATTCCCACGGGAAAAAAATAAGTGAATTCAACTACGGGGCTGATGTTAAAACTTCTTTTACCGGTAGAAAGCTACACACCTTTAAGGACATAGGCTACTTTTTCTCGGGGAAAATGCAAAATTCCCGCGGGATAAAAATAAGCGAAAATTTGCATAGAATAAGGACAAATTTGTTGAAATTCCCACGGGATAGAGAATAAACGGGATTTATAATATTCACTAACTGATAATGATGAAATGATGAAATGATAATAATGATGGATGTTGCCGTTGCCGGATTTTGTTTTATACAATGAAAGAGATGAAGAAGCTTTACTACAAATTGGAATTCTACGCGGACGAAGTCGCGGGCAAAAGCTAGTTTTTACATATTTTTATACAGGGGGAAACCCATTTCTCATGGGGTGCCAATTAAAAAGTGGCCGCCATTACTATTAATTTAAATATTATTAATTGGCTTTTCGTGAAACATTTCGTTTACATCCCATGGAAATAAAGCATATTCTACTTCACAGCAATGTATTTAAGGACTTTGAAAAGGTATTGCCATTGATCGCTTAAGTAGCCGTAATCTCTTCGCAGCCAGGTGTAAACAGGTATAATGTTGTTAAAATTTTTCGCTTATGACGTATCGTATATTCAATTCAATTATACCTCACGAAAGCTAATTTTTTTCTGTGCGTGATGTAATATGTCTGCCTATTAAAAAATAGCCGCAAATAGGAGTTGCCTTCCGTTAAAGGTGCTAGGTAGGTACTTAATTAAAATAAAGTGACACAGAGTGAGCGCGCAACGTTACTTGTTAGACGAGGATGCTAAAGGCCAGCTGTACGCGTTTTTAGGGTTCTGGAGCCAAAATGGCCAAACGGAACCCTTAATTATAGTTTCGTCATGTCTGTCTGTCTGTCTGTCTGCGGCTTAGCGCAGTGGCTATTAGTGCTAGAAAGCTGTAGCTTTTTGTTGAAGTGTTGGAGACGACCAGATGGCCTAGTGGTTAAGAGAACCTGACTACGAAGCTTGAGATCCCGGGTTCGATTCCCGTGTCGGGGCAGATATTTGTATGAAAAATACGAATGTTTGTTCTCGGGTCTTGGGTGTTTAATATGTATTTAAGTATGTATCTATCTATATAAGTATGTTTATCCGTTGCTTAGTACCCATAACACAAGCTTTGCTAAGCTTACTTTGGGACTAGGTCAATTGGTGTGAATTGTCCCATGATATTTATTTATTTATTTTTATTTTATTTACTTTGCATGGATATGTATAGCAATGACGTCGAGAAAGTGATAAAATAAAATTTAAAAATAGTAGATTGTTCAACAAGGGCGGAAAATAACCAATATCACACGAGGTTACTTGGCACCGGAGCACAGCGAGGGTGCCAATATTCCGAGGGTGATATTGGTGTTTTTCCCGAGTTAAACACTCTGCTTTTCATTTCGACTACAAGCAAAGTAAGAAAATATAAGTATAAATAAATAAAAATGTCTAAACTGGTCAATATGATCGTTGTAAAATATTTCAATGGAGTTAACAATAGTTGAGGAATAATTAATTTAACAAAATTTAGAATGTTCAATATAATAATCAATTAAAACAGTACATACTAGATGAAGTAGGTACTTTAGTAAATTTATTTATAAAATATGTAAGTAACCAATTTGAACCCTGGAGTTAAGCTGTATAGAGATAGGCTGTGTGGACAATAACATTGTCGTTTACCGTGTTTTTTTTTAACATTTTCTAACTTTTCTGGTTGAAGTCACCAAATAAGAAACTAATGTAAATTAATAATTTAATTTATTAATATTTCACTGGCATTATAAAATTTGTAATAATGACTAATTGAGAAAAAAAAACTCAATACTAATTATTCCATGTATATGCCGTACTGCTTGGCTGAATGCGTATGTGTTCCATTGACAGCCAATGACTTTATTTTTTTAATTCATTTCTACCCTTGGGAAGAAAATAATAGTTCGCTTGTTGAAACCAAAAGTGGCACTATACCAAAACTACTACTTTTCAGTATGGCCATTTGAAGTTGACAATATGTACTTCTGTAATGCATAACTCATCAAAATTTGTATACATCATGGTTTTTAGTATTTCGTGCAATAGAAAGACTATTTTAAGCTTCTAGTTTGAAATATTTTTCAAAATAATAAAAATGTTGAAGTCTAATAAAAAGGTTTTTAAAAAATAGTTCGGTATAGTGTCACTTTTGTTTTAATATTATTGCTTATATTTGGGGCACTATTCAAAATATGACGGTTTATAAATCAGTTATAACCTATATTTTCTTAAATTGTTATTTAAAGAACGACACTAAACGGAACATGTCACTTTCAAATTTAACATTTTAGCAAATTTTAATAGAAGAACTTGATTTGAACCGTCACTAAGCAAAAAGTGACACTTTTTCATTTACCACAGCGACAGCCCCACGCGGTGTCTGGTTTTTAACTGACATTGATGATGATGATGATGATGATGATGATGATGATGATGCATGTTTGAGAAAAACTCTATACAAGCCTTAGCCACGAACAGCGATTGCTGGCCTCGTATCTCTAGATGGCTATAACTACTCGGCCGGCAATCCCCTATTTCGCGGCCGCTGCAGTAATGTACTATTTCACACCACCTGCTCGACAATGCCTTATTATATCATGTAAACCTTTCTCAAAGTAAATCATTATAGCCCTTGGCTTTCGCCGCGGCGTACTTAATGTTGTACTGAATTTCATTATAACCCGCCGGGCAGTAATGTGATACACACTTTTCATAGTTCTTATTGTTATGCGTTTAAAGTCTAATTTCGTCAAAATCGCTCGGCGTGCAGGCCGTGCTGTTGCTGCTGCTGCTGCGGGCGCGGGGCGCGCCGCGCCTCATTTATTTGCAACTACCCGGGCGCCGAACGAAAAAAAATTCTAATACTTAAAACTAAAGCCGCGAGTGTTTCAGTACGCTGCAATTTTAAGTATCTAAACTGCAAAAGAAGATAAAACATTAAGAAAATATCGAGTGACGAAAGTGATTTGACTCCGGATTCCGTTAAATTAGACGCCTAGAATTAGGGCCACTTGCACAGTTCAGGGTTAAAAAATTAAATCGGTAACCCTGGGTTAAGAATGACAGTTCCATACATTTTGACACTTGTTAACCCTGGGTTAGCAGTTAACTGAGAATTAAGTAGCTAACCCAGGTCCGCGCAAGCCGGCCGTAGGCATTGTTAATAATCTAATTCCAGAGAAGTCGAAGGGAAAATAGGTACTTAAAAGCTTACGAAGATTTCGACAAATGGAAAACTGCGAAAGGCGCAAAGTCTGTGTCGGAATCAGTGCTTCAGGGTCTATTTCAAGAATTTTTCTAATAGCCTTGGTTTTTATTGTCTCGCAAAAAGTGAGAAAAGTAGAGTATACTCCTCGGGGATAAAACTGATTTTGCCTTGGGCGCGCTTAAATTCTTCACTGCTCTCAGGACTCAATTCCCTCGTTTCGCTCGGGAATCAACAAAAAAACCCCTTGCTACGCTCAGGAGTTAAATCTGGAGTCTCTCGTTACTCTCAGGATTCAATATCGCGCCCGTGACATAATGCAACTCAGTGCTTTATCCCCTTGGTGTACAATCTGCTATTATCACTTCGTTTATCAGAGTACCTAGGTACCTATAATGACAGGTCAAGGAAATTTTAACCCGGAATAAGTATTTGAAATACTTAGCTATCCATAAATTACAAGCTTTTATTTAGTATCACTTGTCCCGATGTTTGCCTGTGTCTGTAATCAAATCTTGCAAGTTAAATTGGACCCACTTCCCGATTACCTGCCGATTGAGCTGAAATGGATGGTGTAAATCAGGTGCAACCATTTAATGCGTGGTCAATTTTTTATCAAAATTAAATTATTTTTTTGCTTTTTACTTATTTATTTTTATTAACATCTACTTAATAAAAGCTTGTTTTTAAAAACTTTTTTCTTTTATTAATATCGGAAGATGTCCCTAGTTAATTAACGTATTTGCCACAAAAACTTCTATGTCTTCGAAGAACCTTTTCGCTCCGCGACCGTGCAACCTGTAATTATAATATAACATAGTATACAAACAAATTCATTATGAATCCTAAACAAACTTACGACACACGCATTTTGTTGTACACTCCACCATATCCCAGTAGATATCAAACGTTTTGTTGGGATCCTTCTTGAAGAGAACCTGCACAAAGCCAGCCGCCTCCATGTTGAATACCCTCGAAAAATGCTCGACCGTCTTCTTATTATAAGATGGTGTTACAATCTTCCGATGTCTGCGCCATACTGTTCCTGAAACATTATCATAACCAGATGCTGTATTGTTAAACGTGGGCGATAGTGATCCTATTCACTATCACATTCTACCCTCATCCAATACTGTTTGACAGAAAAAAAAGATAAAAGCGATTTGTTAGATTTAAAAAAGTGCGAGTCGGACTCGCGCACGATGGGTTCCGTACCATTAGGTATCTATAAAAATGGCAAAAAAAACACGTTTGTTGTATGGGAGCCCCCCTTAAATATTTGTTTTATTTTAATTTTATTATTTATTTTCAAAGTGAATATATAACTACATATTCTGTGAATATTTCAAGCGTCTACCTGTTGCCGTTATCAATATCGAGCAAAAACGAGCAAAAAAATCGCGTTTGTTGTATGGGAGCCCCCTTAAATATTTCTTTTATTATAGTTTTTAGTCTTTTTATTAGTTATAGTGGCAACCGAAATACATCATCTGTGAAAATTTCAACTGTCTAGCTATCACGATTCATGAGATACAGCCTGGTGATAGACGGACGGACAGCGAAATCTCAGTAATAGGGTTGATGTGTATTGCTATAAATAAAAAGTCAATAAAATGTACCCCATAGCCCACTCCCCCAAATAAATTTAAGTGAGAACATAAGATGAAGAGTGATAAAGTGTATAATTAGATTAATAAATAAATAAGTTAGAATAGTTACACTAGCTTGAAGGGTCGGAAACCCGGTAGTAAGGATGGGGAAGGACAGCAGAAAGATCCAGTATGTAGTATGATAGTGATCAGCGAAAACGCGAGAACTGGAATGGCAAGGATTTAGTAGACACAGACTCATAGACTTTTGTCAGAGGTAGCGTTTAAAAAAAAAAAAAAAATAGGGTCAGTTTTTACCCTTTGGGGACGGAACCCTAAAAAATACTCGTATATCATCAGATGTCAGTATTTATTACATATCTCAAAAATGGAATTGATTCAAGCGCTATCCTGGCTGATATTGAATTATAGTTATACATTTTGGTGATTCCAATCTTAATATACACCGTGAAATTTTAGTGGTTGTTTTCCCGAAACGAGGTGATTTAGTATCGATTGTACAATCGATTTATAATTACTATTTTGACTAGAGTCAAAAATCCAATTGTGAAAAACGAAAGTCGAAAATGACCGCAAACCAATAGTAACGCTTCGTTGGTACCTAACCTATCGTACGATCGTACGCTACTTGTACCAACGAAGCGTTACTATTGGTTTGCGGTCATTTTCAACTTTCGTTTTTCACCATTGGTTTTTGACTCTAGTCAAAATAGTAATTATAAATCGATTGTACAATCGAAACTAAATCACCTCGTTTCGGGAAAACAACCAATAAAATTTCACGGTGTATAAAACCGGCCAAGAGCGTGTCGGACACGCCCAGGATAGGGTTCCGTAGCAGGTACGAAAAAATCTTTGCATACTTTATTTAATGTGGTTGTTTTGGTCCCAACGTCGGCGGTACTGCGCCATCTATCGGTGAATTGGGTAACTAATCTAACTAGTATTGTATGTATGTCACAGATGTATGTTGATTGTTTTCAGATGTAATATATTTTTTTTAATTTGAAAGAAGATACTGTTAGCGTGCTCTTCTAGGTACACAAAGAAAAAAAATGCTTGCAATGGCGGTTAAATTACAATCTTAATTTAGAAATATTTTTTTACAAAAACTTAAAAACTGCTCAACTGATTAAGTTGAAAATAATTTTCCTACAAAGTTTTTATTAAGTTTAACTTACGTGATTTTTTTCATATTTTTTAGACGTGCGGTTCAAAAGTTAAAAGGCGGGGACACATTATTTTGAACTTTCGGAGTGAATATCTCCGAAAATATTATTTTTATCAAAAAATGGTTTTAGAAAACCCCTATTTATTTTCAAATACCTATCCAATGATACACCAACACCACACTATAGGGTTAGTCGAGAAAAAAAAATCAACCCCACTTTACGTCTAGGGAGGTACCTCAAAAAAATTTTTTTTAGTTTTTTTTATTTAATTATTTTGTCGGCGTGACTGATATTCATGCCAAATTACAGCTTTCTAGTACTAACAGTCTCTGAGATTAGCCGCGGATAGACAGACAGACAGACAGACAGACGGACAGACATGGCGAAACTATAAGGGTTCCTAGTTGACTACGGAACCCTAAAAAGAAGAAACTGACTGACTGACTGACTGACTGACATATCAACGCACAGCCCAAACCACTGGGCCTAGAGATTCCAAATTTGGCATGTAGGTTCCTTATAAGGTCTAGGGGTGCACTAAGAAAGGATTTTTCAAAATTCACTCCCTAAGGGGGTGAAACGGGGGTCCAAAGTTTGTATGGGGAAACAAGATTAGTTCGACTATTTTATTCGAAACTTCACAGAAGTACTCCTAATGATAAATGAGTAAACACGTGTTTCAGGTTTTTTGAGAATTCAACCCCTAAAAGGGGGGAAAGGGGTAACAAAGTCTGAAAATCAACATGGGTGTTGTTTCTATGGTTTATCGGGTCGCTGGTTATGAAAACAACAACGGTTTTAAAATCCGACGTGGCAGACGTAAAATACCATCTCCCTGGATGGGGTGCGATGTGGTTGAAATATCTAAATAAACTAAATGACTGTTGATATATCAACGCACAGCCCAAACTACTGGACCTAGCGAATTGAAATTTTGCACATAGATACCTTATACAATGTAGGCATCCACTAAGGAAGGATTTTTGGGAATTCCCAAGGGAAAGGGAAACAACAGGATTTATATATTCGATTGCGAGTGATCCTATCTAAGTAACTATAATAACTAGACTCTTCGAATTTGATACATAAGTAGGTATTACATTAGTTAAAACATTAATTTCAGGATTTTTTTAAATTCCCACGGGATAAGGAAAAAACGGGATTTTTCGTTTTACTGGTCGTAGAAAGCTTAAATTCGGCATGTAGGTTGCTTGGGGAGTGTAGAAGAGGATTAAGAGAGGACTTTCCAAAATTCCAACGGGAAGGGGAAAAAACGGGATTTTTCGTTTTACTGGTCGTAGAAATCATACATTTCGTACTAAATACAAACTGAAATATAGATGCACAGAAAAAACCCCAGAAAAAAGACCAATGCTGGGAATCGAACCCAGGTCCTCAGCATTCCGTGCCGCGTGCCATACCCCTACACCACCACTGGTCTAGAGATTAGACACGAATCTTTCCTATACATCATACATTTCAATCTGCTAAATCATCACCTTATGCAGTGACAAACGCACATCTATGTTACACCCTCATCGAGAGATTTTAACACTCCTTCGGAACTAACCGCTCACCTGGACAAGAGATGGCGCTACTGTGCAACTTTAAACAAGTTAGCTATGAAGTATCTTTTTTTGTACTTATTTTTTCAACTTCATTTTTTTTATTACTTTTACGGTATGTATGATTTCACGGGATGACCGTAAAAGTAATAAAAAAAATGAAGTTGAAAAAATAAATACAAAAAAAGATACTTCATAGCTAACTTGTTGGTCGTAGAAAGCTGAAATTCGGCATGTAGGTTGCTTGGTGAGTGTAGAGGAGCATTGAGAGAGGAATTTCCAAAATTCCCACGGGAACGGGAAAAAACAGGATTTGTCGTTTTACTGGTCGTAGAAAGCTGAAATTCGGCATGTAGGTTGTTTGGGGAGTGTAGTGGAGCATTGAGAGAGGACTTTCGAAAATTCCCACGGGAACGGGAAAAACGGGATTTTTCGTTTTACTGGTCATAGAAAGCTGAAATTTGGCAAGTGGGTTTCGTTGTGGAGTGTAGGGGAGCATTAAGAAAAAAAATCCCGAAATTCTTACGGGAGCGGGAAAAAACGGGATTTTATGTTTTACTGGTTGTAGAAAGCTACAATTTCAAAATTCATAAGTTTATACTGTAAGTAGGCCGCAAAATGCTCTTTAACCGACTTCAATAAAAGGAGGAGGTTATGCATTCCACTTTATGTATTTTTTTATGTAGGTATGTTCACCGATTTCTCGGTCAATTGTGGACCGATTATAAAAAATATTTTTTTTTTCGAAAGAATACAATATTATACCCCTAAGATGGTCCCATTGTCACCAAATCAGGATCTGATGACGGGATCTCAGGGAAATCGAGGGCAACCCTCAAATTTTGTAGGCACGCATTACGTTTTTAGGGTTCCGTAGTCAACTAGGAACCCTTCTAGTTTCGCCATGTCTGTCCGTCTGTCTGTCTGTCTGTCTGTCTGTCCGCGGCTAAGCTCAGAGACTGTTAGTACTAGAAAGCTGTAATTTGGCATGAATATATATATTAGTCACGCCGACAAAGTGATTGAATAAAAAAAAGTAAAAAAAATTTTTTAGGGTACCTCCCATAGACGTAAAGTGGGGGTGATTTTATTTTTCTTGTCTAACCCTATAGTGTGAGGTATCGTTGGATAGGTCTTTTAAAATCATTGCTTGGTTGCTGACATGATTTTTCTATTCAGTGTTCTGTTTGCGAAATATTCAACTTTAAAGTGAAAATTTTCATTAAAATCGGCCGTCCCCCCCCCTCTAAAATCTAAACTGTTGGGTGGAAAAATTTGAAAAAAATCAGAAGGGTAGTAAATATATCAAATTTACTAGGAAAATTATAGCGGCTAAGATTGCTTGGAAATTATTTGTAGTTTAAGAGTAAATAGTAGCCTAAGGTATAAAACATAGCTAAACTTGGATGATTCCGTACACATACGAAATCCTTAGAAAAATATTACTTGATTTTTTCGTAATGGCTACGGAACCCTACCTTGGGCGTGTCCGACACGCTCTTGGCCGGTTTTTCATATATTTTCTCAAGCTATTTAAGTGTTTGCGTCTGGTAGACATCATCTCATGTTGATGAGCTGATGATGGAAGGTAAAACTCCTTAACGGTTAGGAGTTGAGGATATTTTTTCAAATATTATAGGTACGTATAGACCGATAGTTGTATTTTTGCATGTTATCCAGGTGAGCTGATGATGGAAGGTTAAACTCCTTAACGGTTAGTAGTTATAGGAAGTTTCTTTAAATATCATATGCATGTATAGACCTTTAGTTGTATTATTTCTGGTTATTCAGACGAGCTAATGATGGAAGGTATAACTCCTTAACGGTTAGGTCACACAACACCTTAACAAAATACTATAATAGGTATGTATAATATCAATGCTAAGTAGGTACACATCGCTTCCAGTTAGTCAAGTTTCCGTAGAAGGTAAGAAAACATTGAATTATACCTAATGCAGGACAAGGGAAAGTCATAATACTTAGGTTTTATATTATTAAAAAGCCTGGTTATTTTAGTGCCCGCTTCCGAATTAGTGAAAAACATTGTATATAAAGAAATACTGTAAAGGACCGTATCTACCTGAAGTTTACTCGGGCTTGCTTGCACGATTGCTTGCATGCTTACTTGCACGCTTTCTTGCACGCTTGCTTGCTTGCGTGCATGCTTGCTTGCTTGCCTGTATGCTTGCTTGCTTGATATCTTGGTTCTTTGGAATACTTATGGTACACGCGAGCGAAGCCGCGGGCAAAAGCTAGTTAAGGATATATTCAATATCGCGCAGAATGACGCATGAATCAATTTGCTTTTTAACTTTCGATATGTGTCGCACAGTCGTAGCTGGTTTGTGAAAGTTTGTAGTTGGTTAACATGGATATTAGCAAAGTAACGCAATCAACCAACTCCCACTATTCAGGTTTAAACATTAATTTTATACGGGACCCGTAATGCTATTTTTGGATTTACCCGAGCGTCCTGAGGTTTGGGATTTTTAAGATTAGATGATAAGGGTGATTCTTCAAGGTCGTGATTTTTGTTTTATTCCTCTGTCGTATTTTTTTTTTACTTAGTACAGAAAAAATCATGCTCCCATGAAAATAGATTTGTTCAGTACCATAAATTTATGTTACTGAACAAATCTATTTTCATGGGAGCATGATTTTATCTGTACTAAGTAAAAAAAAAATACGACAGAGGAATAAAACAAAAATCACGACCTTGAAGAATCACCCATAATAGTAAAAAGCCGTGGTGGCCCAGCGGTTTGGCCTATTGCCCCTCAAGCTGAGGGTAGATGGTTCAAATTCCCGCTCGCACCTCTTGAGCTCTTGAGTTGAGAATAAATGATACTATGTATTTTTTTTCGTTCAGCGGTGGAGGAAGCGTCCACAGATTTTCAAAAATACAAACTGTTAGGTACATTAAAATTCTCAAGCGTGTCAGATTTTGATCATTTGATACTCCAGCGCAGCGTGACTTGGATAATAAAGTTATGATACTCGTAATCTGCCGCTTTGCATGGTGAGGGTGGCCATACAGAAGGGCGCGCGTCAGATTTTCATAGGGGTTGTTAATTCCAAAGACTGACGATTTGGAAGTGAAATGTACACTGGTCTGCTATTTCAAAGAATCTATTTTTTTCAATAAAAACTAATCTGACAAGGTGCCCAGGCAAATCCCCCCCCCCCCCACATGAAGTGCTCATATTCGCTGGAGCGGAGGTACTCTAGAGGGTATAAGGTATCCCCCCATATTAAATTAATCTGCCGCGCTGGAGTGACTCCCCAAATCCCCTCTCTACTATTACCTCCAGTAAGAATCCCGGGACCAAGCAGCGATTTCATATACTCGTAGACTGGGCCTTTCTGGTTTACTTTGTTACTCGACAGCAATAACTGAAAATAAAACATAGTTCAAAGTACAGTCAAGGGCAAAAATATGTATACACTTTAGTACCGTGTCACTTTAACCACTGTGACAGTTCATATATGGCAGTTCAAATATGACGAAAATAGACAAGGTACTAAAGTGTGTACATATTTTTGCCCTTGACTGTACCAGATTTCATACGTAACGAAAACACCGAGTGTGCTTTAGACCAAATTAAGCAAATGCTTATTAAGCAAATGTTTTATTTTGTCATAAATTATATGCCAAAAAATGTTTGCCAAATTTGTCACTTCCCATGCTCAACTTATAGCAAAAGTTCGGCAAATAATAATTAATTTTTACTGTTGCAGAAATACAATAGTAGGTATTATCTATACAGGAATTTCAAGTAAGTATAAAACGAACAAATCGAGGGTTGCGTGGTCAAACCCGATAAATCGAAATAATTGATTGTTGAAAAAAGAACACTATGTTAAACATCTAAAATCAAAAATCCTACAAAACATTAGATGAACTTATCGGGTTTGACCAGGAAACCCTCGAAATGGCAGAAATAATTGGCGACCCCTGTCGTATGCCATGCAATAATTTGTTGCAGATATACAATAGTAGGTAACATTGTTAGGCATATCGCTGGCAGCGAGCGAGCGAAGCGAGCGAGTAAGACCTTTCAGTACGCTTAGTATAAGTTTTCCATCACTTCAATACTTCTCGATCGCGTTAACGTAAAAATTTCAATTCTTTGGAAACATGTAAGCGCGCGCGCGGAGACGCTCTCCATGTTTCCCTAGTAATTGATTTTTTTACGTAAACGCGATCGAGAAGTATTTTGGTGAAGTAAAACTTATACTAAGCGTACACGCTTAGTATAAGTTTTACTTCACCAAAATACTTCTCGATCGCGTTTACGTAAAAATTTCAATTCTATGGAAATGGAAACATGGACGCGCGGCCGCGGAGGCGCTGTCCATTACTCTTAGTATAAGTTTTACTTCACCAAAATACTTCTCGATCGCGTTTACGTAAAAAAATCAATTACTATGGAAACGTGGACAGCGTCTCCGTGCGCGCGCGTCCATGTTTCCATAGAATTGAATTTTTTACGTAAACGCGATCGAGAAGTATTTCGTGAAGCAAAAACTTATACTAAGCATACATTTTTCCCTAGTAATTGATTTTTTTACGTAAACGCGATCGAGAAGTATTTTGGCGAAGTAAAACTTATACTAAGCGTGCGGATGGCAAAGGCGGGAGCGAAGCGTAGCGTAGCGAAAACAACGAAAACCAAAGGAGGAGGTTCTCAAGTCAACGTGTATATTTTTTTTTTCTTTATGTATGATCACGCATAACTTTGTACAGAGTAGTCCGATTTTGATGATTTTTTTTTTATTGGAAAGCGTATACCCCAAGGGTGGTCCCATTTAAAGTTGGAAATAATACGCCTACCCTAAGGGTAGGAAAACAGGGGATGATTGATTGTTCAGTTACTGATTGTACTATATGATCACGCATAACTTATTACAGAGTAGTCGGATTTTGATGATTCTTTTTTTATTGGAAAGCGTATACCCCAAGGGTGCTCCCATGTAAATTTGGAAATAATATTCTTACCCTAAGGGTAGGAGAACAGGGGATGATTGACTAACTTTTTACAGAGTAGTCTGATTTTCATAATTATTTTTTATTGGATAGGGTATACCTTGAAGTTGGTATTTTATCAATTTGGAAAAAAAATTTACCCCAAGGATGGGAAAAAAGTATAAAATAAAAACTTTTTGACAAAAAAATTAAACCGCCGAAAAAAATGAAAAGCAAAAAATAATACCTTTTTTGTTTGACCTTAATCTAGGTACCAGTTTGGAGTCGGTGCCTCAGCACGAGCCAGGTGGAGTGATAGAAGCCAATCAGGTAGAAGATTATAGGTCCACTCCTCCTGGCTAGTGCTGAGGCACCGACTTCAAACTGGTACCTAGATTAAAGTCAAACAAAAAAGGTATTATTTTTGCTTTTCAGTTTTTTCGGTGGTTTAATTTTTTTGTCAAAAAGTTTTTATTTATGACAGCACAGAAAAGGAATATTACCTTTGATATTATTTAATGTCATACAACCATGACATTGATTGTTTTCCATGCTTAAATGTAGTAGTCATAGATGCAATACACTTCTTCACTTTATCCCGCCGTAATTCACAATACCAGTATTATTATTTTTTATCCTACGCACAACTCAATTTGGGATATAAACTGTATGCCATGCATTGTTTTGGGATTGGTATGTTATGCCAAATGATACATTTGCCAAAAAAAAATTGGGAACATAGAACATGACCATGTAATTATTTGCTAAACGATCACTTGCCAAAAAAGAGGTTTGCTGACTGTAAAATTGTGATAAGTAGTTTATGACAATTGAGTTATTGCCAAATAAAAATTTGGGAAAAAAGTTTGCGATGTGATACTTTGGTAAACATTTTTTGCCAAACATTAGTAATCTGCCCAGTACGCTTAGTATAAGTTTTACTTCACCAAAATAATTCTCGATCGCGTTTACGTAATAATTTCAATTCTATGGAAACATGGGCGCGCGGCGGCGGAGGCGCTGTCCATGATTCCCTAGTAATTGATTTTTTTACGTAAACGCGATCGAGAAGTATTTTGTTGAGGTAAAACTTGTACTAAGCGTACAGAGCGCACCTTCCCACTCAAGCGCTATTCTGTACATCATCATCAGTGCCCGGATTTTTCATGGCAAAACAAAACACTATCGTAATCTGGCTAGTGATAGAAACATCATTTTATCGATATCGATCGATATCGTAAATTTGAAGCTGTGCTCGAACGAAATCCTGATTATTAATGTTTACGAGATATATCTGAAAATTGTACTCAAACTGAAAATTATACCAATTACAATGAATTTTATAAATTTGCTTCCTTGACGTCAAGTGAAGTTGAACGTGCATTTAGTGTACATAAATGGCTTTATAGTGATAAACGAAACTGTTTGCTCCCAGAGAATGCTGAATAACTAATGATTATCTACTCTTATCACCATTACACGGGTGTGTAATGATAGATATAACAACATTTGATATAACTGTAACATTTGGTATAATGCTACATTTGACATAATTCGATTTACTTGAGAAGTAAACATTCTACGATTCTTTTATAAAATAAACTAATCTAACCTAACCTAATGCATTATCAAATAGAATTAATATCAATCCTCCGAAGTTTACTTTTTGAGTAAATCGCATTATATCAAATGTAGCATTATACCGAATGTTACAGTTATATCAAATGTTGTTATATCTATCGAGGCGCACCCCCATTACACGAATAAAACACCATGTGCTGCTGTGTGTACTAACGAGGAATACGACGAAGAAATTGAATATGTATCTATACAACTTCATACAAACTATGTATGTTTTTTTATGTTGTATAGGTATGTTATTTTATTTGGTCACGTTTTTTATTCTATTACACAATTATCGATATCGATAAAATGATGTTTCTATCACTAGCCAGATTACGAGAGTGTTTTGTTTTGCCATGAAAAATCCGGGCCCTGATCATTCTCATCATCACATATTCATTCTGTACATATTTTGGTCAATTTAATGTTACTTTAACTATTTTCCTTTTTACTAGAAGAAGACAAAATTAGTTTTTAGCACGTTTGTAAGTAATATGTACTTTTAGTAAGCGGTCATTAGTGGTCTATACCTTGACGTCATCTGGATTCTTGACGATTATGTTCAGATCAGGCCCCAACCAGAACCTGACGTACTGGCCGTATTCTTTCATCATTTCTTCTAACAATTTCAACTGATCTGTAACCAATGGTGATGCAAATTAAAATATAATCTTAAGCCTTTTTCGACCAGCAAAAAAAACCGTATCCCACCAAAAACATTTTAATGTAAAATGTTGCCGAGACGAGACCATAGTCCTTGCACTCTCAAAAAGTTATCAGATCTCAATCTCATACAAATAGAGCCAAGTTTTCTTAACTCTACACTCTCTAACTTCACTAACTTTACACCTTAGTCAAAATATCTGGCTTGGCCTTTGGGCTACGGTCACACGTAAAGTGAAAATTATATTGTTATTTATTTATATAAATTTATTGCTTTTCATTACTTTTCTATCATTCAATTGTTCTCCACTACTTCCAATATCTCCTCCCGGTTTGACGTTAGTCGGTCTCCTTCCGCAGTGAGTTTGTGAATCTGATGGCTACTCCGATTAATCTGTTTCCTGAAAACCTTGGGACCTCGATGTTTCTCTATCGTGTCTAGGATGAGTTCATATTTCCTCTGCCTTTGGTCCCTCCTAATAGCATGTCTTATTCGGCTATTAAGAGCATATATGCCGTGCTAGTCGGGTGTTGCTAGCAATAATTTCCTTTCCTCCAGAAGTGCGGTGAAGTCTTTACACGTCCCGGGTTTATTCTTTGCTGTAGGCCTTAGTTCCAGAACTGTATCCTTTATGGAGTTGACTAGTTGTCTATTGATTTCGTCAATATTCCAGTTATACTGCGCAATTAGTTTTTCAGCAAGTCTTTCCTGGTAATATTCCTTCTGGGCGACTAAGAACATATTGTCATTTGGCGGCTTAATAGTCTCAACCAGACGTCTTCTATCTGTACGCAGATCGATGAGGATTCGAGCTCTGAAGATTCGGTGATCGCTTCCTGCCCTTATTTGATTTAAGACGTTTACGTCCTGGACAATGTATTTTCTGTTGGTGAGGATGTAGTCGATTTGGTTCTTCGTTCTGTCATCTGGGCTTCTTCAGGTCCAAAGCTTTTGCTCTTGCTTTTTGAAGAAAGTATTCATAGCATATAACTTTTGATGCTGTAAGTAGTTTGCCAGATAATCACCCCTGATGTTTCTTTGCCCCAAACCGAAATTGCCCACGTATTCCGCTTGTTCCAGGTTTTTTTCCTAGCTTGGCAATAAAATCACCCATGACTATAGAGTAGTAACTGGGGTCTTCGTTCAGGGCTTTGCTGATGTCTTCATAAAAGAGCTCTGATTCCTCGTCACTCTTATCAGCTGTGGGCGCATAAACTTGAACAACTTTTAATGTATACCTGCGGCTCAGTTGAAAGGTCGCATAAATCACTCGTGGCGACACCGCACAAATATTCTTCAATAATTTGGCCATGGAGTTGTTGATAAGAAAGCCAACACCACCCTGAGACTCGTTGTCATTCCCTCTGTAATAAAACAACTGACCAGAATTGAGTTTAGTCAGCTGTTCCCCTCTCCGCCTCGTTTCGGTGAGACCAATGATGTCCCACTTGATTTTATTTAGCACTTCAGACTCCAGTTCTTCATAACGCTCATCAGTAAGAAGGGTTCTAACGTTGTACGTAGCCAGATAAATTGTGTTTTTTAAGCAGCCGGATCCTTTAACCCACGGATTCTTAGCACCCTCTATCCTGTCGGTTCCCTGACCGCTGCCGTAGTCAGGCCTAGCAGGACTGCTGGGAACTGAGGGCCGTGTTTTGGTGTGCTTCTTTATGGAAGGTACTTAGCCTTGAAACGCCACGCTGGCCATTGCGGGTTGGCGAGTCTACTTTTTTAGGGGTATTTAATCCCACACGGCTTATAGTAGCCGCCCCAGAGGACTGGGGGGTCAGGTTATTTACCGCCGCCTGATGCTCGGCGTTGTTACTCATTTAGCACCACCCGGGAGACACGTGTAGGGTATCGAGGGTACGACCTACGGACGCGAGTAACTCTGTCTCCCTATGCAATTAAAACTTTATAATTATTTTTAGTGAGTCTGCTATTGGAATCCAAGCCCAAGTTATTTGGGTTCGAATAATCGACGACCATGAGCACCACGTCTCGGATCCATATGTCATCACTGGCAACACATACTGGTACCTAATATGCTTAATTATATAATTTCATATTTTTAAGTATAGTAATTAAGTTGAAAATTGTAAAAATAAAAAACGCTAAGGGAATCACATGAAGAATCCGATTCTCAGGAATGACCCACACACTGTGCGTAGCCCAAAACGCACTTGTCCGGTTTCATATCCTCTTTTTTAGGCGTATGTGTCCTCCATTTTCTAATTATTACTTGACAATCCTAGGTGTGATGTGGTGTTTTAATATCTTACGGTTCGGACTGGCCATGAAGAGTAGGGCATTGCCCAGCACAGGCAGTGCTGGCGGGCCAGGAACCCTGGCTGCCAGCGCCAGCAGCCGACGGTTCCGCCATCGCCAGTGCAGCCAGTACACCAGCGCCAGCGTTGTGACGACTGCCAGCATTAGTAACAGGAGCCATAACATGGTGGACCTGATAATAATGAGCGGCTAGTTAAGTTGTATGTATGTATGTATGTGTGTAAACACTTTATTGTACATAAAACA
The DNA here is from genome assembly GCA_947859365.1 of Archips crataeganus. Lineage (NCBI taxonomy): Eukaryota > Metazoa > Arthropoda > Insecta > Lepidoptera > Tortricidae > Archips > Archips crataeganus. The sequence goes on along the minus strand of OX402065.1, from coordinate 12,274,947 downwards.
CAAAATAATACAAAATAACAAAACAAAAAGAGTACAAAGGCGAACCTGGCATGAAAAGAAAAACTTAAAAAAGATAGGCAAACAATAATTCTCCTCTGATCACGGATGGGAAAAGCGGTAACATGGCTGAACAAAGTAGTTGACACCGCCAGACACTTGGGGTACTTTTTCTAAATAATTTATTAAATCAGGCGTTACTTTGCGGAGGTCTATATTGATGAACTGAAACAATTACTTTGCTCACTGGCGACTTTAACTATACTTACTCTACTTGTACTTTCTCAGTCATGTGATTCTCCCCTTTCTCATCTATACCTACTAATATTATAAAGAGGAAAGATTTGATTGTTTTTGTTTGTTTGTTTGTTTGTTTGCATTGAGTAGGCTCCGAAACTACTGGACCGATTTCAAAATAGTTATTTGTGCAACAAGAGAGCAAAGTTGTTTTTTACTGCGAGTGCTGATTTTGAATCACGAGTTAGCGAAGGATTCTATAATTGAATCACGAGCGTTTAGCGAGTGATTCTAAGTTAGAATCCTGAGTGCGCGAGTGATTCAAATACACGAGATGCAAAAAAAATTTGGTCTCGTGTGACACATACAACTTTTCACCTCAGCAGCGAGAACATAATAAATTATTAAAGGTATATGAACGTCGTCTTTTTGTCTTTGTTGTGGTTTTCAACATTGAGTAAATACTTCATATTATATATATACCTAATAATAGGTACAGTCTCCGAAAAAGTGTTTGCATTGTTTAAAAATATCATAAGCTTTTAAATATTTTTCGCGAGACTTTTCAAGTAAGAAACTTACTCTGCATTATGTATTACTCCATTAATTCGTCTGGTGTTAAATTGTTGACTTCGTCACTGGACTCACTCAATTCACTCATATCATATTCAAAAATGTATTAAATAAGTACTTATTACTATTCTAATAATTTCCAAATTGCCTCTGATCGTGTACCAAACTCATAGATATCGAACTCTGTAGCTAGAGAAACAGAAGAAAAGAATTAAAATTTGAATCCCGCTATTTTTTTAAAGATGCGTTCCGATACTACACCCGCTGCGTTCCGATGCTGCATCCGCTGTATTTACCACGATGTTCAAGATTGTTAAAATTATTAATAATTATAATAGATACATGTTTAAACTTTGTTTTCAACAACATTTTTACTATTAATTTGATTGAAAAGTACCTACAATAATTTAATTTAAAACCTTAACAGACGAATTACAATTTTAAGGTTAAGAACTTATTATGAGTATCCGAACGTTCAATCGTTCGTTTATTTTTAGGTCTACTAGGATAGAATTTGAAATCGAAATTCGAATCGATTTGATCTTATCTCTCGCTCTTTTCGTATCGAAATGAAAGTGACAGATCAAACTGAAGTTCAAATCTTTCGAATTCAGTAAGCAGACCCATCATTGTCTTTGATTTTTTAAAAAAATAATTAAAAAGCTACTTTGTCTCACGCAGTGAGCAAAATCGGATTTTGCTCACTGTTTTTTAGTAGCAAAACCTGCCTGTTTAAGGTGCTGAGGTGAAAATTCTTTTGCCGTTAGAAAGCTACATTATCACTGAGTGACAAAGGCAACTTTTTACCGCGGGCAAAATACCTTTTCCTACGGGAAAATTAATTTAACGCGGGCGAAGCTGCGGGCGGAAGGCTAGTTTTATATAATATGATTATCCCGTACATTTAATTTAGCAATATTATGTAGGTCTGTGACGTCACTATTCGCTCCCACCTTAGCCTTCGATGTTAGGTATTTTTTTTATGACAGCACAGAAAAGGATTATTACTTATATTATGAAATGTCATACAACCATGACATTGAATGTTTTCCATGCTTTAATGTAGTAGTCTTAGATGCAGTACACTCCTTCACTTTATCCCGCCGTAATTCACAATACCAGTATTATTAATTTTTATCCTACGCACTACCCAAATTGGGATATAAACCGTATGCCATGCATTGTTTTGGGATTGGTATGTTATGCCAAACGATACATTTGCCAAAAAAAAATTTGGGAAAATAGAACATGACCATGTAATTATTTGCTAAACAATCACTTGCCAAAAAAGAGGTTTGCGGACTGTAAAATTGCGATAAGTAGTTTTGACAATTGAGTTTTTGCCAAATAAAAATTTGGGAAAAAAAGTTTGCGATGTGATACTTTGGTAAACATTTTTTGCCAAACATTAGTAATCCGTATGTTTATCGTCGTCTAGTACCCATAGTACAAGCTTTGCTTAGTTTGGGACTAGGTCGATTTGTGTAAGATTGTCCCCTAATATTTATTTATTTATTTATTTTATTTATTTAATATAATAAATCCCGTTTATTCCCTATCCCGTGGGAATTTCAACAAATTATCCTTTTTTTGCACGATATTGATAACGGCAATAGGTAGACGTTTGAAATACTTAGTTCACAGAATATTTAGTTATACATTCGCTTTAAAAATAAATACATAAAATGTTTAATTGCCATTTTTATAGATAATTGTACGGGACCCTTTGTGCTCAAGTCCGACTCGCACTCGCCCGGTTTCTCCAACATTTTTGCAAAAAAATCTCAAAAAAATATCAAAATGTATTTATTGACCATAAAATTTAAATTAAACGATTCAAGAGAAACAGTGATCCCCACATTAGGCACACCCTGTATCGTGGAAATCCAGACGCAACAGAAATTACAAGAATGAGCGGCACTTAATTTTGTGTTTGGTAGGTACCTATCCTGGATCTTACATTTTTATTTATTTTACAGCATAACTAAAATTTATATGTGATATGCTTATAATTACACTACACTAAAATTAGCAAATGGAAAATGGTGAGTGTAAGTGAGGGATCTAATCTAAATCTTTTAAATACCCCTAGCAAGCTGCGGTTTGCCGATGCCTGTTTGTTAGTATAGCATTTATAATTATGGTTTTGTATGACTCGTAAGTTTTATGTCTTACCTACTATAATTAGTAGGTACAAAACATGTTACGTATGTGAAACATTAGGTAGGTAATGTAATACTTATTAGTGAAAGAATTTTTAAAATCAAGCTTGAAGTTGAATTCACTTATTTCTATAAATATCAAAAATAAATAAATATCACGGGACAATTCACACCAATTGACCTAGTCCCAAAGTAAGCTAAGCATAGCTTGTGTTATGGGTACTAGGCAACGGATAAACATACTTATATAGATAGATATATACTTAAATACATATTAAACACCCAAGACCCGAGAACAAACATTCGTATTTTTGATACAAATATCTGCCCCGACACGGGAATCGAACCCGGGACCTCAAGCTTCGTAGTCAGGTTCTCTAACCACTAGGCCATCTGGTCGTCTAAACCGTTCTATCCCACGGACAAATAACCAACAAAGTTTAGATATTTTCCTATCCTACGGGAATTTCGAAAAATAATTTCATTAGTAATGTTAAGTCTCTAGCACCAGTTGTTTAGGCTGTGCGTTGTCTGTCAATCAGTCAGTTAGTCACAGTACGAGCGAACTACACTAAACGCTGCCTTGCACAGAGATGGAATCATTGCATTATCTAACAATGGCTTACCTACTTAGATAGAATCATTTTACACCACCATTATACATTTTATTTAAATGATTCAAATAACCTGAAAAAAAATCAAGACATTTTCACAAAGGGGTTTAGCCGGACAAGCATGGTCAACTATAAGTCCCCTCCCTACCCCTCCCCTCCTCAAAATTTAAAGCACACGTTTTTGTTTTGATAACCAATAGAGAAGGGGACTTGTGACCGGGTTTTTTAGTCCGTGCAAGTCGGACACTGTCAGGGCCCTCCATTCCCAGTTCATCCGAAGGGATTTTTCCCAAGCACAAGTCACCCTTCCAATCCTTAAAGTAAAAAACAGCAAAGACTTCGCGTCTTTGGCCCCTCTGGCGACTCATTCAAAAAAAAAAAAAAAAGCATGGTCAAACTGCCCTTAGCGAAAAAAATATTTTCCTTTAATGTATTATGTATTGCTTTTACTAAATTTTAACTCTCAAATGCTTATGGTTTTTGAGAAAATCGCTTGAAAAGGAAAATCATTTGTATTTTTCCCCTTAGGCCACGTGGTCCGATCGATCAGGCGATAATTTTTTTTTATTTACTGTTGCTTAGATTGATCGAACTGTAAAGTTCTCGTAGTTCGATTATCGTACTAATAGGACATTTAAATTTCCTTGTACTTAGTCCGATCGATCGGGCCATGAGGTCGGTTTTTTCCTGTAGGTTCGATTGATCAAACCATTATGTTCAATCGAACCATAAAGAATGTTATAAATTCGATATTTTAACACTGGTTGATCCAAATATTTTAATTGGAAAAAAATGTATAATATGTTAAGTATACAATATTAAATTATACGTAAAATAACTAGGTTTGGTAATTGTCGCCATCTAGCAAAGAAAAAAAAATATTGAAATCTTTCAACTCAAATATTATGAATCAATTTATTCAAGACATAAATTAATCATATTTTTTTTAGAAAACGACATAATTTAGTTATTTGCAGCATTTACAAATGCCAAAGAAATCAGATCGGCTAAAAAAATAAAAATGATTTTCCTTTTCATGCGATTTTCTCAAAAATACAAACATTTAAGGGTTAAGATTAGTTAAAGCAATACACATATTAAGGTTAATAATTCGGTAAAAGTAAAATGATTTTTTCGCTTAGGGCAGTTTGACCAAGCTTGTCCGGCTATACCCTTTTCATTTCTCATACTCGGAAAGTGAGGCAAATCATATCTGACATACGGAAGGATAATTATTATTTTCTTCCCAAGGGTAGAAATGAATTTAAAAAAATGGCATTGGCTGTCAATGGAACACATACGCATTCAGCCAAGCATTACGGCATATACATGGAATAATTAAGTATTGAGTTTTTTTTCTTAATTAGTCATATTACACATTTTATAATGCCAGTGAAATATTATTAAATCAAATTATTAATTTACATTAGTTTCTTATTTAGTGACTTAAACCAGAAAAGTTAGAAAATGTTAAGAAAAAAACACGGTAAACGACAATGTAATTGTCCACACAGCCTACTTATCTCTATTTTCTCTATACAGCTTAACTCCTTGGTTCAAATTGGTAACTTACATATTTTATTAATAAATTTACTAAAATACCTACTTTATCTACTGTTTTCATTGATTATTATATTGAACATTCTAAATTTTGTTAAATTAATTAATTATTCCTTAACAATAAACTCCATTGAAATATTTTACAACGATCATGTTGACCAGTTTAGACATTTTTATTTATTTATACTTATATTTTCTTACTTTCCTTGTAGTCGAAATGAAAAGCAGAGTGTTTAACTCGGGAAAAACACCAATATCACCCTCGGAATATTAACCTCATGTGATATTGGTTATTTTCCTCCCTTGTTGAACAATCTACTATTCCTCGCTCGTCTAAAGCACAATAAAGATGTTTGAGTTTACGTACCAAGGCAGAACATGAAAACATCAAATTTACTCACAAGTTTATTTTTATTCCTCCAGTGTTACCACGCGATTACTTTGTTGCCACGAGCGCTTAGCAATAAATATGACTGTCTAGATACAAAGCAAACGACTTTATATACCTAACCTTTTGAGTGTGCTCGACTATGTCAAATATTTCTCGATTTTTTTGGCAAGCTTTACGGGGAGATGGGGCACATGGATGCACAATATACTTATTCAACCACTTTTATACAAGCTTTTATTTACTTGTCTCGTCGGTGTATCATCAAATCTTGCAAATTGTGTTTGACCCACTTCTCGATTTCTGATTGAGCTGAAATGCCACATCGGATGACAATGCAATTTTATGATAGCATTATTATAAGCTTTGTAAGCTTTGCAAATCGAAAGGAACCGGGCGATTGCTGAAAAAACTGAATTGAAACGCTGAATGCGGCTGCGCGGAGGGCGACCTTTAATCGCTGCAGTAAACACTTTCTCCACTGTTTGGAAAATGCAGCAGTGGTTTTTCTTATACAGAAATCGATGATCTTTCAAATGAGCTCGGGTTTTTTGAGGAGATCGATCATACTAGATACCTAGATACGAGGCGTCACTTATCCTGCTGCTGCCACTGATTAGGCCAATCAGAAGGGCTTGCAGTACTGCATTATCGAATAGTCCTATCCCTCCCCTGTTTCGAGGAACAATCAAAACTTGGGAGTCTTATCAGAATAGAAAACGGATTTTTAATAGTACATTACTGCAGCGGCCGCGAAATAGGGGATTGCCGGCCGAGTAGTTATAGATGGCCGAGTGTTAACGAGGCCATCTAGAGATACGAGGCCGGCAATCCCTGTTCGTGGCCAAGGCTTGTATAGAGTTTTTCTCAAACATGCATCATCATCATCATCATCATCATCACCATCATCATCGTCATCGTCGTCGTCGTCGTCATCATCACCATCACCATCACCACCACCACCACCATCATCATCATCATCATCATCATCATCAACATCATCATCATCATCACCAACATCATCATCATCGTAATCACCATCACCATCATCATCACATCACCATCATCATCAATCACTATCATCATCATCATCACCAACATCATCATCACCATCATCATCACCACCATCATCATCATCACCATCATCATCATCAACATCATCATCAACATCATCATCATCACCATCCATCATCACCATCATCATCATCATCAACATCATCACCATCATCATCATCATCTCATCATCACCATCATCACCACCATCATCATCATCACTATCATCATCATCATCATCACCATCAACATCATCATAATCATCATCATCACCATCAACATCATCATCATCATCTCATCATCACCGTTATCATCATTATCATCATCATCATCATCATCAACATCATCATCATCAGCTCATCATCATCATCAGCTCATCACCATCATCATCACCATCATCATCATCACCATCATCATCATCACCATCATCATCATCACCATAATCATCATCACCCATCATCATCATCATCAACACAATCATCTCATCATCGCCATCATCAACATCATCATCATCATCTCATCATCACCATCATCATCACCATCATCATCATCACCATCATCATGATCATCATCACCACCATCACCATCATCATCACCGCCATCATCAACACCATCACCACCATCAACATCACCTTCATCATCATCATCTTACCTTAAATAAGCGTAGTGGCAGAATGTCATAACATAATGAACCAAATCGCAAATATTGCTTATGGTTTTTTTTAATGGCTAAATGCTATGATGCCATAGACCTATAAACGTCATGATATAAAACAATAGACAATCACTTTGCTGGCCAAGGCCAGCAATGTTGTATGAAATTCCATTACTGACCTCTCGTCTAGCCGCACACCACGCCGCGCCTGCATCGTGACACTTCGTGGCGTATTATAAGGAACATAACGTCAATATTTCATAGCATGTTTGAGAAAATTAATTTTTCACACCACCTGCTCGACAATGCCTCATTATATATCATGCAAACCTTACTCAAAGTAAATCATTATAGCCCTTGTCTTTTGCCGGGGTGTAATGTTGTACTGAATTTCATTATAACCCGCCGGGCAGTAATGTGATTCTCACTTCTCTTAGTTCTTATTCTTATGCATTTAAAGTCTAATTTCGTCAAAATCGCGCGGCGCGCGGCTGCTGCAGCTGCTGGTGGCCGACGGCGAGGAGGTGGACGGCGGCGCGCGCCACGCCTCATTTATTTGAAAATCGAACTTATTCGAAAATCGAGCTGGCCACGCCACGGCAAGCCGAACGAAAAAAAATCAATACTTAAAACAAAAGCCGCGAGTATTTCAATACGCTGCAATTTTAAGTATCAAAACTGCAAAAGAAGATAAAACATTAGGAAAATATCGAGTGACGAAAGTGATTTGACTCCTGATTCCATTAAATTAGACGCCTTAGGACCACTTGCACAGTTCAGGGTAAAAAAATTAAATCGGTAACCCTGGGTTAAGAATGACAGTTCCATACATTTTGCCACTTGTTAACCCTGGGTTAGCAGTTAACTCGCTCGGAGTTAAGTAGCTAACCCAGGTCTGCGCAAGCCGGCCTTAGAAATTGTTAATAATGTATTCCCAGAGAAGTCGAAGGAAAAATACTTAAAAGCTTACAAAGATTTCGACAAATGGAAAACTGCGAAAGGCGCAAAGTCAGTGTCAGAATCAGTGCTTCTGGGTCTATTTCGAGTATTTTTCTAGTAGCCTTGGTTTTTATTGTCTCGCAAAAGGTGAGAAAAGTAGAGTATACTCCTCGGGGATAAAACTGATTTTGCCTTGGGCGCGCTTAAATCCTTCACTGCTCTCAGGACTCCATCTTAATTCCCTCGCTTCGCTCGGGAATCAACTAAAAAACCCCCTCGCTACGCTCGGGAGTTAAATCTGGAGTCCTTCGATACGCTCAGGATTCAATATCGCGCCCGTGACATAATGCAGTGCTTTATCCCCTTGGTGTACAATCTACTATTATTTAATATTTTTTTTATGGCTTTGCCATGTTTTTTGCATTGCAGCATCGCCGTTTCGTGTTCCCCCATTAATGACGTGACTAATCTTTATATATATAATTCTATTGTACTTGAGTATGTGACTGAACTCCTCCTAAACGGCTGGACCGATTTGAATGATTATTTTTGTATGCGTTTGGATTGCGCCGTGGATGGTTTAGATTCACAAATCAGCCCGGCAGATGGCGCTGCAGTCGGTATCTAGGTTCATGCAGGACAACGTCTGACGGGTCCGCTAGTTATATATCGACGGTTAAAAGGCAAAACGCATGAAGCGACATTTTTTAACTTTAAATGAAACCCGGCTCAAACGACGGAGAAAAATTCGCTGATTTCAAATATGTATATAACTCATTTTGACAAAGAGTGTTGTAACCTTACAGACGTCAATCTGTAACGTTCCACCTTATGTGAACATAGTTTAACTTATTTTTTTTATATCAAATTAAATTATTTCATACTCGAAGTAGACTATTGAATTATTAAATTATCAAAAACAAGCATTTGATTACTAAAGTATCTGAATGCGAAAGTATCCGAACACCTGACCATGAGAGGTCAATGTACGAGGCACGTGTAACCTTCAAGCTAATTTTGGATTAAAGAAAATGCAGCTAAAAACATATGTGATCATAGTTTTAAATATGAAAGTTAAAAATAACTTGTTTTACATAATAAAATGATTTTAAACACAAACGAGGCTATTTAATTATTAATTCATCAAAAACAAGCATTTCATTACTAAAGTATGCAAATAAGATCACTGCATCACTTTCTATATACTAATTTGATACTAATAATACTCTTTGCATTACTGACTCTGGCGGAACAAGATACGAGGTTTTCAAAGCAATTTCTCGGTCTAAGCGGTCCAAACGGCCAAAGCGTTCCTTGCGGCAGCGGAGGTCTGGGGGGACATTACGGTTATCGAGGTCGGGGTGACCAGTATGGAAAAACAAGCTACTATTTTAGTATAAAAGGGGAGCGAGACGTGGGAAAAGGATTATTCTTGTTTGTTACGGGTTCGAAGACGGTTCTCCTAGTGGGGTTAAGGTATCATTTTCGTTGTAACTTTTACTGTGTTTTCTCTTACTGTGCTTTCTTTTATTGTGTTTTCTTTTGTCGTGTTTCTTTTATTGGGTGGTTAATTGTTTCTTGTGATAGTTAACGGGGGGGGTTTTGTGTGATTGTCTGGCTTTGTGTATTTATTACCAAATATGGTGATGGAATGCTCATTGTTGGATAATTACATATTCGTTGTTAGTTAAATTGGGGTTTAGTGGGTTTTGCGGGGACAGTGTATGGGTTAGGCTGTGTCAGTGTATGAGAACCTATTCGAGCATCAGCTGAAGTAATAGCTGGACTCTGAGAAGAGATAGACGGGTCACCTTGCGGTCGTTAACTGATAGCCTGGCTCTTCTCGGAGGCGTTTAAGTGTAGAGTACCACCTATTGGAGAAGGGTGGGGGTCTGTATTATAACTCAAGAGTCGGACCTGATTTCTCCCTGGGTGTTGAAGGGTTTGGAGCGCCACAACCGGTGTTTCAAACTCATCAATGTCTAGTCCGCTTATCTATTTATATATATATTACACCCTGGTATTCATCTAACCCAATCCCCTCAGATGGATACCAGGAGCACACGGGTATAGGGGATAGAAGCTGAGTTAGCCCGCTCAAACGTAGGCATTAGTTTAGGATAGGCCCTCTCTTATCAGTCTGAGAAGGACCCCGCGGTAATTGTAAATGTGGAATCCGGATTCCTAGCTTGCTAATTTCGTGTAGAATAGATGGATAGTTTAGCTGCTAGGATAGGTTTATAGGGAGTAGGTATAGTCGCCATTAACTAATATCATCGATCTGCATTATACTATTCGATGTTGGAGGGCAGTGTTATGCTATCTGACTTACTTAATATCATCGATCTGCATTATACTATTTGATGTTGGATGGCATTGTTATGCTATCTGACTTATTTAATATCATTACTATTAACTATTACAAGTTCTTCATTAAGCTATTTTATGCTGTGGGAAAGGGTTACATTTGTTGACCCAATTATCGAAGCTGAGATCTTATTGACTAACTTTTGACTTAGACTTTCTTGTACTTACCGACGGATGGAAGATTTCAGGGTTTGCTTTCATCCATATGTCCTACATTACAAACGCTGGTAGCTGCTATTGAGTGAGTCAAAATAAAACTCAACAAACTCACTATGAATATTTATTTGCTGAAAAGTAGAATCTCCTTTAAAGTCGGCGGTCGTCCCTGGTGAAATAACCTTGGATTGCCTGGTCCTGTGATGGCTAGTTATACTTACTACATCTAAAAGGGTAAAAGTCTTACCAAACATTTACATTTACAAACCGTCATTCTGACTATAACTGAGGCAGATGCAAGTTAGTGGCTTACTGGTACCATAGGATCTGGTAGCTACTCAATAGTCATTATGATAAACCATCGAGATTACGCTTACTACCAAAGTTCAGCTAGCTATTGCGGAAGCAATGTGATCACAGGTTGGATCCAGGAACGGCCTCAGGCTGTAACTGACTTCCCTTTGAATTGTCCTCTCATTTACTTAATGTAATGCATTTATTACCTAAACAAGGAAAAGGTATATGCTTCTTCAAAGCCAGTGGGGGGGAGCCCTACCCAAGTCTGGAGTCGCGGGGCTACCTTTTGGGGCGGTGGAGGAGCCCCAGAACTCTGCCACGTAATATAATACCTTTTCCATACAAATATTTCATAGACTATGGACAGACGACTCTTACGAAACTGTAGGCAATTTATCATCTCCATTTATTCATCATTAACATATCTTCATTATAAACTTAAATTATATAACTATAGGCAACCGTCATCCTCTTTTATTCATCACTAACATATCTTTATTATAAACTTAAATTATATGACTATAGGAAATTATATTATAAACTTAAAATTAGATGACAATGAATTCTTATCCCATATCATACTAAAAGTTCCAGGGTTATTTGACGGGCATAACGTGGGTTCCTTATCTTAGACCGCTAACGATCACTTGGCCAATTTTGTGACGTGAACAAGGTAAATCAGCTTAAGTTAGGAGCTAAGTATTTTGAGGACCCATATATATAGGAGTACATAGGTTATAGGTAGATAGGTTTCATACAAGGGTAGGTATACATAAGCGTATACATAAGTTTTTAATACGTAGATAACGATAGGATATCTAGTTGGGGTAAAATAATTTAAGAGTATAGTAGCAATAATAATGGGAAGAGAGAGGAGGCGTTACAGTGTCGCTTCATGCGTTTTGCCTTTTAACCGTCGATATGTATATATCATCTGGTAGTCTTATCGAACTAGGTTTAGTGTCGTGGGCTCTTCTACTAATATGGATTTCACGGGATAACCGTAAAAGTAAAAATTTGGAGTTGAAAAAAAAAATTAAATAAAAAATAGAACCGCCTTCAAAAACACCCAAAAAAACATGATATAAAAATTTAACCGACTATAATGAGCATGAAAATATCGTTCTACTAACCCGCACGCACGAGCGTTTAGGATAATTTCGTCCACATTCCCACTTCGTCCACATTCCCACTTCGACAGCAATCCCATTCCGTCCACAACGAATTCCCAATTCGTCCACAGTCCCATTTCGTCCACATTCCCACTTCGTAAACATTCCCATTTTGTCCACATTCCAATTTCGTCCACATTCCCACTTCGTCAACATTCCCATTTTGTCCACATTCCCATTCCGCCCACAATAAATTCCCAATTCTTCCACAATCCTATTTCGTCCACATTCCCGTTTCGTCCACATTCTCACTTCGTCAACATTCATATTTCGTCAACATTCTCATTTCGTCCACATTCCCATTTCGTCCACATTCCCGATTCAATTTAACAAAAGTTATCTACTTTGTGTAAATTATTAGATTATTAGATAGTTAAATTTAGGAATTTATATTTATAAATATACTAGCTTTATTACCCGCGGCTTCGCTCGCGTGAACCATAAATGTTTCAGAGAAGCGTGCAATTAAGCAAGCCTGAAGCAAGCATGCACGCAAGCATGCAAACAGCATGCAAGCTTGTAAGAAAGCATGCAAGCTTGCAATGCAAGAAAGCATGCAAGCGAGAATCCAAGCAGGATTCTAGCGAGCATGCAAGCAAGCATGCATACAAGCAAGCATGCATGCAAGCATGCATGCAAGCAAGCATGCATGCAAGCAAGCAAGCATGCAAGTAAGCATGCAAACTAGCATGCAAGCAGGCATGTAAAAAAACATGCAAGCGACAATCCTAACGGATTCTAGCCAGCGTGCAAGCAAGCATGCAAGCAAGCAAGCAAGCATGCAAGCAAGCATGCAAGCAAGCAAGCTTGCAAGAAAGCATGAAAGCAAGTATGCAAGCGAGAATCCAGGCAGGATTCTAGCGAGAATGTGAGCAAGCATCAAAGCAAGCATGCAAGCAAGCATGCAAGCAAGCTTGCAAGAAAGCAAGCAAGCATGCAAGCAAGCATCCAAGCAAGCAAGCAAGCAAGCATGCAAGCAAGCATGCAAGTAAGCAAGCATGCAAGTAAGCAAGCATGCAAGCAAGCTTCCAAGTAGGCATGCTAGCGAGCATGCAAGCAGGCAAGCATGCAATCAAGCCCGCAAGCAAGCATGCAAGGAATCACGCAATCAAGCACGCAAGCAAGCACGCAAGCAATCATGCAAGAAAGCATGCAAGCAAGCGTGCAAGCAGCATGCAAGCAAGCATGCAAGCGAGAATCCAAGCAGGAGGTCCAAATTTTCAAAATGAAAAGTGACATTTATTTATATTGACATTTTTAATTTCGTATTATCTTTTGAATGGAATGTCCGATTTCAATAATTCAAAAATAAATTAACAGGGTATTGAACCAGCCTTGAATACGAAATAATTTATTTGGATAAGAATTCAAACAAAGGTGTGGATAACATGGTCTGATTATGATAGGCATTTATTTCTATCATCGTTTAAAATGTAAAAAAGTAGTAAAAGTGACATAACTACAATAGTTGGACATATGGTCTCGCAAAGTTTTTTGTAGATGTTGATACGTTCTATAATATTGTAGAACATTTTTTTGTTCTATCATCAATACTTTCCGCAGCGCATGCGATGAAAGACATTTTATGGCTAATTTTTTACACCTTGGGTTGGTTTTAGTTAGATTTTCTGAGGATCTCTCATTTTTTCTAGTAATAAATATAGCCTATGTTACTCAGTGATAATGTAGAGTCTGGCCAGCATAACTTGTCACAAGCAATGTAAATCAAACCTCGTTTTGGCAACCCCAAAAATCAGTTCGGAAAGCAGCAATGTAAATCAAATTCAATACTGGCAAAATTTTTTTTTTGGCAAATTGGTTTTGATAATTTTGATCCTTTGGTTAGGTATCAATGGATCATCATCATCATCATCATTTCAGCCGAAAGACGTCCACTGCTGAACATAGGCCTCCCCTAAGGCTCGCCAAACAGATCGGTCCCGTGCCCTCCGCATCCAACGCAATCCCGCAACCTTAACCATTGGATATTTTCTTAATTTTACTTTACATTATTTTGAAGTACCGTGTTTTCACATTGTTTTTCCTGGTTGTATTAGCTAATTTAAAGAATAGCGAAGTGTTCACAGCAGCATTTCAAAAACTAAGGGAAATTGAGGAAAATTTTGCATTCCATGGCGGTGGTAATCATTTTCTACCAGATAACCTGCTTGCTCGTTTGCCTCCCTCTCATAAAAAAAAGGGCTTTTCCCCCCAAGCCCTAGTACTTCATCTAACCCGCAACCTAATCAAAACATTACTATACAATAAGTATGTAAAGTAGCGTGGTATGTATGTATATAGAAATTTGAAATTTGGCACAATTTGCAATGTACTTAAAAGCATGTACTTAGTCTGACTGCTATTATTCAAATTAGAAAAAAAAACTAAATCAAGTATCAAATTTATTTATTCCATTCATTCACAGGATTACCAGTGTTAAAATTAATTGTGACTGATTTTATTTTCGTTAGAATGTGGGTTGCCAATCCCATATTTTTTAAATTTGCCGCTATTTTCCATCGCCAACTTACGCTGGCTTTCTAACGGCAAAAGAATTTTTGAAATCGGTCCAGTAGTTTTTAAGTTTATTCATTACATACAAAAATACAAATCTTTCCTCTTTATAGTGTAGAAAAAGAAGAAAAGAAGAGAGAAGAAGAGAAGAAAGAAAAAAAAACAATGTTGGAGTAGAAAAACCAAAGAAATAGAGTGTTATACTTGTTTAGGATGTTATTTTTTGTTCTTACAAATAGATTTCAGCTTTACCTGCAGAACTTGGCACCCATTTAGATCTCAATCCTTTTGTCGGTGAAGACCATAATCAAGTATATTATTAATATTGAACTTGGCTAACATTTTTTACATTTATGTTTTTGGTGGGATATCATTACTTTTTGTAAAGAAATTAATCACCGAAGAAGTCGGGTGCGGTCAGTACCTACTTGTCAACCCCCCGCACCCTCCCCCTCACCTCCCCCCCCCCCGGTGTTTTTGTCAAATATCTTGAAAACGGTGCATCCTACGGCAAAATCAATGAAATTTTCATCCCCCTTAGAAGCCCACGCACCCCCACCCCCCACCCCCCGTGTTTTTGACAATAATACATATATTGGGATAGTTTCAAATATTTGCTTGTAACAGTTCCAACGCTACAATTTTTTTTTGTATGGGGACGTCCCCTATTTTTTAACTTTTTTTTTATTTTTAGATTTTTTCCTACGCTTACACACAATTACCGAGCTGGATTCTAAATTTCATCCTTCTAGGTCATCTGGAAGTAGGTTAGATTTAGGTACTATATGTCAGAAAGTCAGTCAGTGCTAAAATTTACGACTTTTTGACCTTCATAATATCTTTATAACTGTTTGAGCCAGCTTCATGAAATTTGGGCTTCTGGATGTCCTTATGGATATAATTAAACACACGTAGTTTTATGTGTTTAACCTCTTGGTTTTGAGTTGTAGAAGGGTCAAAAGTGGCACCAAGTGGTTCGTGTAATATTACACTCAGCGCTGGCTAGCCAGTTCCTTTGCTTGAACTTGGCTTGACACGCTGCCGCGTGTCTAGAACAATAATAATATCTTCCAGATCATTTTAATTTATATCAGTCTACCAGTTGCCGTTATCAATATCGAGCAAAAACATCACATTAGTGGTATCTGGAGCCCCTTTAAATATTTATTTTATTCTGTTTTTTTATTCTGTTTTATTCTATTTTTTTATTCTGTTTCTGTTATTTTATTCTGTTTAGTATTTGTTTTTATAGCGGTAATATTTCAATTTCAACTATCCAGCTATCACGGTTCATGAGATACACTCTGACATAAGAACAGACAGACAGACAGACGGTCGGACATTGGAATCTCAGTAATAGCCCAAGTAACAAAAATTGGTTTTATAATGGTTTTATAGCCCAAAAATTCTGCTTTTAGAATAGCCATATTAGCGCTAATAAGTGTGGGAAATTGCTGTCTCTATAAGGTAATAAAACTTATAGCAATCATATTACAGCTTTATAAATTACCAAATTTTCCTTTTAAAAGTCTTATTATGGCCAATAATAAGTGTAGTTTCCTTATAAATGTCATATTAACCGCGCTTATAAGGGCAAATGCCCTTGTTACTGTCATGTTTGAACCGTTTACAAGAAAAATTTACCGTTGAAAAGTCATTGTGTTTCAGTAAAGCGATGCAACATAAAACTCTGTGCAATTCTTGAGTTTTTTAAGCAGTCGCCATTTTGATTAAGTTAAGTGAGTAATCTTATTTACTATTTATGATTAGATTTTTATGTATTTCATATCAAAATTCATGTGGCGGCTCATTTTTATGAGAATATCAGGTATGATTTATATTGTATTTTAAACGCGCCCGTGAATAGAAGTTGTTTTATTATGAAAATTAATTAATTAATTAGTCGCGCCTGCGATAATTGCTAGTACAAGTCTTATAGCAAGTTATAAAACATATATAAGATATCTATAAAACCAAATACCTTATACAGGTTATATAATGTGCCATACTTCCTCCATATTGACTGATTTTCGGGTTCTTTAATGACCAAGTGTACCTCTTTTCCTAGATCTGTCAAAAATAAGAAAATGATTGATTTATTGGATATGGACAAGCTACAATAGAGAAATATTTCTCTAGGTGATGTTATGTATTATGTACGAGTACAAATAGCGCTCTGGCCAATTGGCCATGGCAAATCACACATCTTATAATAAGAGTCAAATGTTACGATTGCAATTATCCTGTCCTGGCGCAAGAGAACCAGCAGGGCCGACCCCAAATAAAGGGAACAAGGCAAAGGAAAAGATGTAGTTACAATTGCAATTATCCAAGTTTGACCGGCATACCATTACATTTAATAAATTAATCATGAATAAGTCGAGTCTTTATTGTATTTATCTGGTGTCAAAACAGTGAAGATTTCATGATGTACGATCATTTTCCGGATGATAAATGTGATTCTTGTCACTCTTAACTTCAAGAAGGTAAGATAAGGCAATATGCAAAGACAATTATGTATTTAATACATACAAACAGTTAAGTTTTTGTTGTAAAAAAATTTTCGAAAGTCGGATATTTTAATAGAATTTCGTAGCGCTTAAATAATTATTTCTCACGAGTTTAGACGGAATTCGTTCACTATCCACGTTAGCGGAATCGCTAAAATTTTGCTAGCAATACTGGTTGCGGTAAAATCCACTTCAATCAAAAATAGGTACTCAAACTGTAAACAATCTTTTCTTGTTTTCTTTTTTAACTATTATTTATTTTATTAGCAGTACGGCTGCTCACCGAATCTAAGATTATTTAAAAGCGAAAAAGTTTTTCGGGTGCGCCGGTGGGATTCGAACCCACGTCTCCTGGGTATGCGCCCCAACGGGTGTTCTACCAATTGAACCACGTCGCATCCAACCGACTCCCCCGAAATTCTTAATCGCTTACATACGCCAACAGTGGCGTGTGGTAACATCCATCGCAACTATTAGAAGCTACGACTCCTACGTTCCAAATTACATTGGAAATGCGTAAGAAATGATGTACCACATCTATTTATTCAAATATTATTTATTTTATTAGCAGTACGGCTGCTCACCGAATCTAAGATTATTCTTTTTTAACGTATAAATATTATTATACAAACATTTATATTAACTTATAAATCAATATTTATAAACAAATATGTATTTAAAGAAAATACACGTTACGTTGCAATATTTACACTAAAGATAAATAAATATTTAAAAAATGAAGTAACGTTCTTGCATCTAAAGGTAGAGTATACGGCATTGAGTCATTTATAATTTTAGATAACTCATTTATAGCTACATGTGGAATGTTAAACTTCACAGCCCAGTTTCTGATATTAACTCGTAAGTTATCTTTATTTGGCTCGTTATTAAAATTTACGCATTCGTATTCGTCACTACTATCACTATTTTGGCTATCAGTATTTTCACTTGGCGTCAAATTATAACTGTTATTTTTATTTTGTACGGAACCACTGGCATTTTCCGTTGGATTTTGGAGGCAATAGATACAGTTTTATCATCAGTTAAATGGCCACATCGGTTGCATTAAAAAGTTATATGACAATGTGAAGAGAAGTATACTTTTAATGACCGTATATATGGCTAGCAAAAAAATTATCTCTTATAATGACTTTATAAACGACTAGAAATACTTTATCATATTACAGACTTTTATAAGAAAAAAAAATCTTTGTAACTATCCTGAGTATGACCGTTATAAGTTTAAAAGTATGTTACAAAACCTTTACATAGCTTTCAATATTATATGGCTAAAAGGCAGTATAATTGGCTGTTATAAGAAGAATCTTCGTCTGACGTTTTATAAAAGTCATATTATTCAGCTTTATTAACGCTTATACGACAAAGTCTTAAGAACTGGAGACATATAGCCAAAATCCACTTATAATATGCCATTAATAGGTATTTTGCAATAAACAATCTTTTATATGCCAATTATAAGACTTTTAGTCAGGTAATCTTGCGAATAATAATAAGGGAATTTTGCTACTTGGGAGGGTCCCGTTTTTACCCTTTGGGCATGGAACCCTAAAAAATGGCCTTGTAAATTAGATAACGATTTTGCCATTACCAGTGTACCGTTTTTTTTGTCAAAAAAAAAGTCAAAGTGATTTATTTGCAAACAGGTACTACAAAAAATCTTTCAACAGATTTGACATTTGCCATTTACCTGCGTCATAAATCATAATCCGTCATAAGTCATTGACAAAGCAATCCATAGCTGAACGTACATAAAATTAAACAAATTAAGAGCGTTTATACCTGCTGAGCTGGCAACGTTGCATTTTTGTTGGTTTTTCTCGATTATTCCATAAAAATTGAATAAAAATTAAAAATGTGGTCTATAAGTTGTAATATATAATTTAATGTGTCTACTGCAATAATTTTATTATTCGTGATAAGACTTTTATTTTCTTTAAAAACCGTTAGGTAATAATTTGTTCGTTTTAAAAGGAAATAAAAGTCTATCACGAATAACTATTCATTCATTCCTGCAGCGTCGTCCTGTATCCAAGCTGGTGGACATCTACTTGTCTCGGTTGGACAAGAAGACGATTGGCATTTACCCGGAAAAAGTACCCTATGTCAAACAGGGATACTGTAGCTTAGTATTGGTTAAAGAATTTTTAAAATCAGCCCCAAAGTTGAATTCAAATTTTTCTATCCCGTGGGAATTTGGTATTTTCCTGAATAAAAAATAGCATTTGTCAATCGGGGATAGTCATATTACATAATGGGCCTTTAATACTTTCATTACTCGCAAAGTCTATAATATCTTTAGAATTTTTTACAAATGATGAACAAAATTCTTTCTGTGCTCCTTAGTGTCCGACCGAAAGTTCGGTTTCGGTTTCGGTTTCGGTCGACTTTCGGCAATAAAACGGGTTTCGGTTTAGTTTCGGTTTCGGTGGAAAACCTGCTGAAACTATGACCGAAACCGAAACTGCATTCGGGAGTTCTCGAGCTGGGATCGGTCATGTTCGGCGTGTTAAATTCCAAAGCGACGAAGACATTTTGCCGCGTCCACGTGCCTAATCATGTGACTGGATTGTGTTTGTTGTAAGTTTTCATGTGATTTATTTTGAATTCGGTAAGTTTTATCACGTGATATAGCATAAGAATATTAAGAATAGGTAGTAAACATCAAAAAATAATTCAATATAAGAAACTAATACATATACTAGCTGTTTCCCACGACTCCGTCCTTATTCTCAGACATACCAAATATGAGAAAAAGATTCATAAAAATCAGTCAAGCCGTTTCGGAGGAGTTCGATAACAAACACCGGGACACGAGATTTTTATATTTAGAAGAAAGATTAGATATAGTAGAATCAAGTTAAACAAGAAACTAACATGAGACTCACTCATATTGAAAATATACGGATCACTCACGTCTTTAAACGAGTTTAACTCGACATTTTTCGGGCTAATCCGTAGTCCTTTTTCCCGGAATCAAGAATCAAGTTTTTGATTAATTTAACTCTCTCTTGCTAATGCTTTACCTAAAAAAAACATTAGTTAGGCACTTGGTACTTACTATGGTGCATTAGAACACAATACTTGGTAGAAAAAACTTTGAGACAGAGGCTAATAGGCGAATGCAGTTGGGCTGGGTTACTTTCGGGAAACTTCGGCATATCTTGTCGTCAGACATCCCTCAGTGCCTAAAGACGAAAGTCTTCAACCAGTGCGTCCTACCAGTTTTAACCTACGGAGCCGAAACGTGGACCTTGACTGCGGGGCTAATAAATAAATTCAGGATCGCTCAGCGAGCTATGGAGAGAGCAATGCTAGGGGTTTCTTTGAAGGATAAAATCCGCAATCACATTATCCGACAAAGGACGAAAGTCACCGACATTGCTCAATGAATTATTTCGCTGAAGTGGCATTGGGCTGGCCACATCTGTCGCAGGGCTGATGTGCGGTGGAGCAGACGAGTCCTCGAATGGAGACCACGGACGGGGAAACGTAGTGTAGGGCGTCCTGAGGCACGGTAGGCGGATGACCGAGGGTCACTGGCGGCGGATGGAT
Source organism: Archips crataeganus (assembly GCA_947859365.1). Classification (NCBI taxonomy): domain Eukaryota; kingdom Metazoa; phylum Arthropoda; class Insecta; order Lepidoptera; family Tortricidae; genus Archips; species Archips crataeganus. The sequence goes on along the minus strand of OX402065.1, from coordinate 12,254,180 downwards.
GCGAGGGGCCGAAGACAGAGTGTTGTGGCGCGCCATGGCAGAGGCCTATGTCCAGCAGTGGACTGCTATAGGCTGATGATGATGATGGCGATGATGATGATAGTGCATTAGTAGTGATAATATTATGGATTCAGGGTTGTTATGTTGATCAATAAGTGAAATCATCGAAGACTGCATAGCTTATGTGATCAAAAGTTAAAAAAATAAAGACTGACTGGTTAAAGGTTAAGTTTCGGTTTCGGTTTCGGTTTCGGCCGAAACTGAGACCGTTGCCGAAATTCGGTTTCGGTTTCGGTGTCGGTCGTAAAAACCAGTTTCAGTCGGACGTTCAGCGGGCAAGTTACCCTTAATCGGAGCTAAAGTTTCAAACTAAATACAAACTGAAATATAGATGCACAGAAAAAACCCCAGAAAAAAGACCAATGCTGGGAACGCTGAGGACCTGGGTTCGTTTCCCAGCATTGGTCTTTTTTCTGGGGTTTTTTCTGTGAATCTATATTTCAGTTTGTATTTAGTTTGAAATATATGGTTTCACGGGATGACCGTAAAAGTAATAAAAAAATGAAGTTGGAAAAATAAAAAAATAAATAGAAAAAGATACTTCATACTTAACTTGTCGGAGCTAAAGTGTTACCTTTCATACGTGTACAAGTGACGCACTGCCTCACAATCGTTCGAGCAAGATTTCTACCGCCTATTGGCCACCAACACTCGCGCACGGTACTTAAAAGTAGCTGCGGACCGGCATGTGTGTGTAGCAGCCGCTTGTGTTCGTCTCTAAACAATAACAAAGTAAAACGATGTTTGCTGCACAATAATACTGTATGTTTTTTACTATAATTCAATTCACGCGCATTCGACAATCTACCACCGACTCTAATCACTTTATTTTCGTCCATAAAAACGTTAAGTCCCGAAATATTACAGTTCCGTTTAACGGGAACGGGTAAATTATTTTCTAACGCAAAATACACCGTGAAATTTTAGTGGATGTTTTCCCGAAACGAGGTGATTTAGTATCGATTGTACAATCGATTTATAATTACTATTTTGACTAAACCGACTTTACAGACAACCGATTTTTTGAAAGAGTAGACTCCTGAGGTGGTCCCATTGGCACCAAGTCAAGATCTGATCATGGGATCCTAGAGAAATCGAGGGCAACCTTCAAATTTTACAGGCAAACCTATGGTGATTTTAACATTTTTAGCGTCAAATGAAGTAATTGCATTCAGAAAGTATCATTTGGTAAACTGGACCTGATGAGGAAGACAGCACATGGCCAACGGAACTCCTCAACGGGTCAAATCTTGCACGCTTTGAAATAAGGCTGGCTGTGTGTCCTCGTTGTATGGCAATTGCAATACGTTGACCGCGGATAGAGCCAGCCTTTTGGTAACCTGTGGATTGGACAAGACGTGTACTTATTAAAAGTTTAAAAAGATTTTGATCTTTGGGTCCTCACGACCCGAGAGTCTAACTGCAAAAGCCACAAAAATATGTAGATGATTGTCAAATTGAGTTGTAAACGAAAATAAACCTTTAATTTTTTAAGCCGTACAACTGATATTGAGCCTTGAGATGGTAAAGAAATTTCTTGAGCGACTATACTAAAATACCGGTATGATATTTTTTATTTATTTATTATATTCATTACATTTCACACACAGCATAACAGATCAACCAAAGCACTGTGAAATTCAAATACAATTTTTTACATATAAAAAGTGCGTCACAGTCAGCCGTAACCCAGTGCAATATAAGGTGTTTTAAACTTTCAATATTTAGTATAAACTTAATTACTACTTAATAATATATTACTATTCCTAATCAAATGATGTCCCGTGAACTCTTTTAAACTATAATAATATTTGTCTTGCAACCATGACTTAATTGATTTATGAAATTGATGTCTTTCCATTATTTTAAATGAGTCTAACATCATCTAGCGATATTTCTCCTGACAGAAAACCCTAATTCAATTGCAATAAATTAGTCACTAACTCAACCTAAAACCTATAAACCTAATACACACATAAAGATCAATTTGCTTTTATTTTTCTTGGATGCAGCTGGATTGGGTAACCGTTGACGGAGGCAACAGACACGGCCATCACAAGCCTCATGTCCTCATAAGTCTCTGGAGACGTCAGTCTGAACTCACGCAGTATCTTTACACTGACGGTCTTCACCAGCTTGGTACCGAAATACCTTCCTGGAAAAAGAAGAAGATGTTAATCCAAAGATCCGATTGGCGTCCGCCATGTGCAAAATGCCTCGGCTTGGCTTGGTACCAAAGAAGCGAGGTGAACCTATAAGTTTTACTAAACAAAAAGCTTTATTAAAATTTTCTGCTGTAGGGTTTGTTGCGAATATAAAGCACGCGCTCTTCTTTGGTAGTGTATTAGTAAAATGAATGTCTTATAAAAATAATACAAGCTTTTTTTGCTAACTGTATTTTCTGTGGCCTATTCTTGCATTGTCTTCCATACAACTTATCCGTACAGTTTCAAGTCTATGAAGAGTTCCGTCTTGCGGAGATGGTCCTGGCCGGACCATCAGAATTTCACAGATCATGATATCTTTATTGAATTTACATAAGTGTGCAAAGGTTCAACTCAAACTACCAGGAAGTGGTCGAAAAATAGTTTGCAAATTTTGGAATCACATAACACAAAGCGTGCCTGCGTGCAAGTGTGTGTTATTGTTACTTTTTCACGCTTGAACGGAAAGTTGAATACTTCGTAGCTTAGGTAATGCCAAGGGGAACGACCAATTCAAATAGCAGATGTAATGGTGGTAAGACCAAATTTATTGGTAAAAAATTATGGGCAAATTGGCATGCATGAAAGCTAGTTATTTACGCTTAATTTTCCAACATGGAAACAAACTTCAAAAAGTCCTCAAATATGTGAGCTTACAAATCATTATTTTTGTTATTTGAGTAGGTATGTATGTAAAATAGTTGTCTGAAAGAGATTGTATGTTGCGTCCTAAAACTGTGTCGATTCTCCCAGCTTCACAGTCCAGTACCTTTACCATGAGTTTACATTAGTTCACAGTGTGACTGTACCCTCTAGCGACGGCGTAAATGATTTGTATGGAGAATTGTACTTCCGTAAGTGACCGCTAGAGGCGCTGTACAATCCTCCATACAATACAAATAATTTACGCCGTCGCTAGCGAGTACGGTCACGTAAACTAGTGTAAACTCATGGTAGAGGTACAGTCGTCTTATAACAATTATAGCAAATGGTAGGATCGACAAAGCTACATCACACTATCATCACATCACACTAATATTATAAAGGCGAAAGTTTGTGAGTGTGTATGTTTGCTACTTCTTCACGCTAGAACGGTTTGACAGATTCTGATGAAATTTGGCACACAATTATAGTTTATAAACTGGATTACCATATAAGTAGGCTACTTTTTATCCCGGAAATTTGCGTAATTCCTACGGGATAGCGATGAACGAATTCTTCGCAGACGGAGTCGCGGGTAACAGCTAGTACATACTTTCTATTGGCGATCAGGCTGAGTTCCATACATAAATTATCTGCCCATCATTCTTTCTTCTTTCTTACCTAAACAATCCATTGGTCCGTGACTAAATGGTAAGTAGGCGTCGGGAATCGGTTTACCAGGGCCGAACCGCTCCGGGTCAAATGCGTTCGGATTATCCCAATACCTCTTGTCGCGCTGCATGTGGAATATTGGAATAACGAGCGAGCAGCCTGCAGGCAGGGTTACATTTCCTGGAATAAAGACCGATGTAATTTTAGAAAGCAAGATGTAACTATACGGACAAGGGGGAAGCACGACGGCTCAAGATACTTGGTTGGTCAGACCGCGCGTGTATTTATCTATTTTCATCGTATTACTAAAACAAATACATATTTTAAAAATGTAGCGTCACTAGGCCCTAGAAAACAGCTTGTTTTATTAACATTCAAAAAGTCATGCCGTGCAGTATTTACGTCGTCATCATCATCATCAGCCTATGTTCGTCCACTGCTGGACAAAGGCCTCTCCCATGGCACGCCACTGAGCACGATCCTCGGCCACTCTCATCCAGCTCTTGCCAGCCGCCTTGCGAAGATCATCGCTCCACCGTGTCTGAGGACGTCCCACTACGTATTTACGTCGTACTAAGGATTTATTTCATTTTTTACTTAATCGTGTTTCGAAAATCACTGGTCATTAGAGTGAATTCTCAAATATATTTATTACACATTAATTTCAGAACTAAGGCTTTGCTAATAAAGATACAGCAGGGGATTAAATGAATGCAATAAATGCGCCAAAAGCTCGGTGCGGCCTTAATTATAACTCGGCTTTTTTTGCAAATACTTTTAAGTCGCAATCAATCAGGACGTTTAAGAATAGCTAAAGCTTCATTCAAAACAAAAAGGAACAGTCAGATGAGACTAGAGTTAATCATGAACTAAGAAATACCTAAGTAAAAGGAATGAATCTTACTTAATCGGTCTCGGTGTCGGTCCCCGCTTCTTTAGCTCCGCAGCAATCGGTCGGTGAACGTAGAGCAAAACGGAGTGAACGAGGGAACGAATAACTTAAAGAGCGCAGCGGAGTCAGAAACCACCACAACCAACACACCACAGAAATAGATTCAAGCAATTCATTCCTTTTATTTACAGCCAATACTCGTTTCCCATTTTTCAAAATTTGTTTCCGCCGGAGCTAAAGGACTAAAAGACCGAACTAGTTAAATTGACTCAATGACCGAGATCGTAGCGCTCCCTCTAAAGACCGAGCGGGCGCAACTCTAAGTCAGATTTTATTACATCATTGTCTATCTTTTATTGATTTTTATATTGTTCACTTACTTATCTTGATATCTTCAGTGATTGTTCTCTGCAGCATCACTCCGATGGGGAAGAGCCGGATCACTTCTTTAAATACACTTTCCAGGTATGTCATCTGTTTGATATGTTCGTCCGTCACATCTTTCTCGTTGCCAAGCACGTTTTGTATTTCTGCATATAGTTTCTCCTATTAGAAACAGTAGAGCAATGTTAAAACACACACACAATGACTATTGTTCAATTTAATGGCCGGCTTTCCAGCAGTTTGTCATTGAGGTGCAACAACGTGTTTAATGTTGTTCGTTAGCTTTTCAACCGACTTCAAAAAAGGGGGAGGTTCTATGTATATTCTACTGTATGTATTTTTTTAAATATTATAAGCAATTAGTAAAAATGGGTATTTTTAGTCTATGATATAATATACTATTCCGCAGTTCTATCACTACGCTAGTCACACTTGTTAACGAACATACCTTCAATAATAATAATAAAATAAATAAATAAATGTTACGGAATAATTCACACCAATTGACCTAGTCCCAAACTAAGCAAAAAAAATATTATTAGCGGACAACCTTACACAAATCGACCTAATCCCAAACTAAGCAAAGCCTGTACTATGGGTACTAGACGACGATAAACATACTTATATAGATAAATAAATACTTAAATACATAGAAAACATCCATAACTCAGGAACAAATATTCGTGCTCATCACACAAATACCCTTACCGGGATTCGAACCCAGGACCTCTAGCTTCGTAGGCAGGGTCACTACCAACGGCTAAAACGGTAGGCAAAGCTTGTACTATGGGTACAGACAACGGATAAACATACTTATATACATAGATAGATACATACATACTTAAATACATATTAAACACTTAAGACTCGGGCACAAACATTCGTATTATTCACACAAATGTCTGCCCCGACCGCGGGGTATCGAACCCGGGACCTCAAGCTTCGTAGTCAGGTTCTCTAACAACTAGGCTTTCCGGTCGTCGAATAATTTTATTAATGATATATTCTGAAAGCTATTATTTTTTTTATTATTATTGTTGTTATGATATTTATTGTTGGATGCGGATGGTACAGGACCGATCTGTTGGGCGAGCGTTGGGGGAGGCCTACGTTCAGCAGTAGACGTCTTTCGACTGAAATGATGATGGTGATATTCTTAACGATCGTTAAAAAAAAATTGTGAGTTTAAATATTTTCTTTGTAATGTAATTATTGACAAGATAATTATAAAAATTGTCTGTTATGAATATAATAATATCAGTCCTAAAAAGAACATATATGAGTAGAAGTACGTTCTTGGTTATAACATTTTTACTAAAGCAACTAGCTTATGCCAGCGACTTCATACGCGAAGACAATAACGTTAGTTGTTTGGATGAAATTTGGCAAACAGGTAGTTTTTTACATGGATCGTCATGGATTGACACATAGGATAATGCCAGGAAAATGCAAATTCTATGGCCGCTAAGCCGTGGTGGCCTAGTGGTTTGACCTATGGACTCTTAAGCAGAGGGTCGGTCAAACCAACGGGTAAAAACATGAAAGACCGACCTGAGCACCCCCCAGTGCCCAGCGGGAGAATGCATGCTCCTCTCCCGGCCTTCCAGCAAATGGCTGAGGCAGGACACTGTGGGTAGATTAAGTCCCCTCCCTACCCCTCCCCTCCTCAAAATATAAAGCACACGTTTTTTGTATTAATAATCAATAGAGAAGGGGACTTGTGACCGGGTTTTTTAGTCCGTGCAAGTCGGACACTGTCTGGGCCCTCCATTCCCAGTTCGTCCGAAGGGATTTTTCCCGAGCACAACTCACTCTTCCTACCCTAAAGTAAAAAACAGCAAAGACTTCGCGTCTTTGGCCCCTCTGGCGACTCATTCAAAAAAAAAAAGCAGAGGGTCGTAGGTTTGATTGAGCCCGGGCTTGCACCTCTGAGTTTTTCCGAATTCATGTGCTAATTTACGTTTGAAGTTTAACATGAGCTTTACAGTGAAGGAGAACATCGCAAGGGAAGCTGCACACAGCTTAGCGTCCTTTTAAGTGAGTGATCCGTTTATTTTCATTATGAGTGAGTCTCACGGTAGTTTCATGTTTAAAGTAACAGCTTAGCTGTTCGGCGTGGGAACTACTGCCCAAGTCCTCTCTTTCTGGGAGGAGCCCTGTGCCTGATTGAAACAGGGTTATTTTGTCCCGGTAAAGTACAAAGTAAAGTTCCCACAGGATAGTAATAACTGTTTTGGCCTAGTTTGAAAATCAGGGAGAGTGTAGATTTTTGTTAGTGAAATAATTTTAAAAATCAGCCTATAGAGGTCAATAGGTAATATAGATTAATTTCACTTATTTCTATCCCGTGGGAATTTTCCAGTTTCCCGTAGAAAAGTACTTAGTCTATGTTAATCAGGGATACTGTAGCTTAATATTAGTGTAAGAATTTTTAAAATCAGCTTCGAATTTGGATTGACTTACTTCTATCTCGCGGGAATTTTGCATTTTCACGAAGAAGAGTGGTCTTACCAATCAGGAAAACTGACTGTTATGAGTTATGAGTTTCGTTGGTAGAAATATAAATTTATGAAGAAAAAAGTATGTGGTAAAAAATTATAAAGAGTGATTATTACGAGCACAAATCGGTACTAGGTACTAGGTACCTACATAACAAAAACTAGGATTAAAAATTCTATGTGAGCCAACATGGAACCGCGTCTTGCATTAAAAAGTTTAAAAAAAATAAGGAATTTCAATTGCAAGTTTTTACAAGCATCTCTACTCACCTGACATTCTGGGTGATACGCCATCATCTGTAGCAAATAGGACGTTATTTTTGCAGTAGCTTCCTGACTCTGAAAGCATGAAATAATTATGCTTATATCTAGCAGAACAAAATGTCGTTTGTTTTTTAAAAATAAAAATCATGTATTTCTTGGCAAGTTTTAAAATATTTATACTGATGAGAGAGAGAGAGAGAGAGAGAGAGAGAGAGAGAGTGAGGGAGGGAGGAAGGTAGAGAAAAAGATTATTATGTTGTTTATATTATGTTACCAAAAATATACATACAGAAGTAAAGACAGTGAATATTTCCTTTAAGATTTCATCGTATTCCGGTACTTGGTTGGATAGGACCAATCTGTCGACGACGCTGAGTTCTGTGTTGTTTTTTTCGTCATTTTGTGAGTCGAGGAGCTCTCTTTTTTTTTCATTGTCCATAGAGTCAAGAATTTTTAGTCTGTGCCGCACAATAACGTCTCCTAATTCAAGCATCTTCTTGATAAACGTTTTTTGTTGCTGATAGAACTTTGTTAAGTAAAATAAGAAGTCAATCTGGAGGTACCACTTCGTCATTCTTTTGAAAACGAGTAAGTAGAGACTGGAATTCAAACAAACAGGCAAGAGTAAGTAAATAATAAGTAATTAAACTTTATTCTGTTATTTTATTATTTAAATAATTGGGAATAATTGAAAAAGTTGTTGGGACGTATATGGTGGGTATATGTATTGTATAGGTAGGTAAGTATGATTTTAGTACACAATATTATTCACAATTGGGTAAAGTTTCATACCTAAGATTTGCATATTAAAAAAAAATGAAAATTCATTTTCATGTGATGTGATGTGGGTTCTTTTTTGAACTATCAGTAGACCTAATTAAAAAATAATTAAGTACCAAGCTAGAATATTGTCTAGAGAACTTTATTGTTTAAAAAACGGTTAATAAGGGACGTAAAAACAGCTAATTTGGCCAGATAGCCCTTTAAACAAGAAAAGAGGGCGCTGTCCAAAAACTGCAAATATCTTTCACGTAAATTAAGGTCTAATATCTTGCTTGTTGTTTACTTACTCATGAGAATCATTGATAGTAGTTTGCAGATAAGGCAATTTAAGCGTTTGTTCTCTAGTTAATCCCATTAGAGTTTCTGAAACAAAAGAAAACTATTCAAAACTAGCGTTTGCCATTCAGGAAAGCCTAATTAGCAAGGATCGGAAAAACGCCCGTCAGTTTATAAACCTAACCCTGTTTTCTTAACAGTATAGACTTCTTTAAATATACAAAACGCTCCAATGACATCTAACTGCTTCGACTCATAAATGGGTCAAAAATTGTAGTCGTTACGCACTCAAAAGTAAAATGCCGGTTGTTCGGTTTTCAACCTTGATAGGAAAATACACCTCTCTGTGTATTCCTTCAGAAATACTCTTCTGACCTGTCAAGGTGACAGTTCTAAAGGCTCTCGAGTTTCGGTCGGCACGCGCTGAGTTCTCCTGCGCATATAAAATATAAAAGTACGGTTTTCGGGCTTTATCGGACACAAAACATACACAAATACACCCATACACCAACATCACAAAGTGATCGAGCTGAAGAGCGTCGTGGAAGCGAGCAGGGCCCTGCCAGAAGCGGCGCAGTGAAAGCGAGGTACACTTTTCCCCCCATTTTTATATTTAAGTATTTATGCCCAAACAACTCTGCCTAGCGCAGATCTATACAATTTTTGGTAGCAGAGCGTGGTTATTTCGGGTTTATTTTGGGTTTAATTTGGTTATTTCGGTCAGATTGACCATATTTCATCTTCGAACAAAGGATTGTATACCTACCTTCGAATTTCAATTCGGTTTATTTTTTTGATAGTGGGTTGGTAACTTGGGTGTATTCGAGTTCGTGGTAATAAACGCTGTCATTAATGACAGTTCGGATTTAATTTGATCTATGGTTGTGTCACTTGAATTTCATTTTGACGTTTGACGTTTGACAACTCTTATCACTCACTTGTCTTGTTTGTTTTGGTTTGTCGGTGTTTAATTTACGGTTTAAATAAGTGTTTAAGTGAAATAGTGAAGTGAATAAGTGAATTTCGGTTTGCGTAACACGCGTAACATTCGGTGTTTACTGTTTGATAAGTTATATACGGATTTAATTACTTATTTTCGGTGAGTAAGTTGATAAACATTACGATGTCGTTTAAATATAATTTCTCGGTATTTAAAGTTAAATTACAATGGTTGATCGATAGTGCGGACCTTATTACGCGATCAGAGCACGCGGGTCGATTGAAAATGCGCCTGTTAACGGTAAATACGGAATTTTTAAAATTTGAAGAGGCGTTTCAACGTATAATCGAACTTTCGGATTCGGACGTACCTGCCCAGGCAGAAATTCTTGCTGCATGTCGCCTTGAGTATACGCGCGGCTTAGAGGCTTTCGATAAATTAATGGAAGCGAATTTCCAATATAAACAAGCTTTTGATAGCTCAGATAGTAAGTCAGATTCGAGTCGTACGGATTCGGATGGACTGTTATCTCGGTTGCCGACATTACAATTACCGTCCTTTGCTGGGGCGATGGACCAATGGGTAGGATTTAACAATCTGTTTGATAGTTTGGTGGATTCACGTTCGGACTTATCGGGGGCTCAAAAGTTGGCCTATCTTATGTCGTGCCTCTCCGGTGAGGCTCGGGGTTTGATCCAACATTTGCGGATATCGGATGAAGGTTACCAAATTGCGAGGGAACTTTTAATTAAAAGGTATCAAAATACCCATCGGCTGGCAGACGTGCATGTAGACCAGATCCTTAACCTGCCGTCTGTGTCTCCCAAACTTATCGGTCTGCGGGCACAGTTTCTCAATCCAATCATTATGGCAGTCAACTCACTGGAGCGTCTCGGTTTTCCTGTCATTGAGTGGTCATTTCTACTTGTCCATATATGTCTGGCAAAATTGCCTACTAATCTAAGGACACGGTTTGAGCAAAAGTGTGGGAATGAAGCGGAGACCATCCCAACATTTTCGGATTTAAAAGAATTTCTTGAGGTAGAATGTCGATTATTGGAGTGTGCCAGGGCTGACCCTATGCATCCCATTCAGGAGCCTATTGCGGGTCCATCTAGGCCACGTCGTAGGGCACCGCAGTTCACAGGAGTGACACTCATCCAGCCTTGTGGCTTTTGTGGGGAGCGTGACCATCGGGATCTACCACACTGTTTGGAGTTTAAAGCAATGTCCCCATATGCTCGGAAGGATTATGTGGAGAAAAATCGGTTTTGTTTCTTTTGCCTCGGACCACATGGATATAAATATTGTAATAGGGTTCCCAATTGTGCATCGTGTGGGAGTAGGAAACATCATCCCTTATTGTGTTTCAATCGGTCGGGCTCTCATCAGGGCCACCCAAACCAGCGGCGTTCGGCTGAGCGGTCACCGGCCCGTACGGGCGGGGGTCATATCGGTTCGGATCCACCATGGTCACACCATGGCTCTCCTTCACAGTCACAACGTGGCTTGCCTTCTAGGTCTGGACGAAAAGTGAATCCGTCTCGCACTCAACCTCGGTCTCCTCATCAGACTCCACAGCGGAAAGAGTATGACCAAGGTGAAGGTCAGGTTCGTGATGGTCATGACCAACGTCGTCATGGCGAAAGAGATACTGCTCGTCGTCACAACCAGCAGTATACTAGACCATAGGATACGGTTTCGCTCGGTCATACTGCCCCGGGGCTACTTCCAGTAACAGTGCTACTGCCCACGGCATTAGTAAAGGTTTATTTTAATTCGGATTTGGATACGGGTATTGAAGTTCGGGCGTTACTGGACGTGGGCTCGCAGGGGTCTTTAATAACTTCGGATTTAGCTCGCAAGCTAGGATTACGGCTAGAGCCATCGGACAACCATATTCGGGGTATTGGTAATACAAAGGCTATCGGTATTTGTGGGAAGGGTTCGTTGACCTTCTCTCCGGTTACTAAGCGGTTTCCTATGGTTACCACTCCGGTGGTTAGTATGAAAAATATAATCGGTCATCTGCCTGCACTTAACTTAAATAATTCGGTTCTTCGGCTTACAGAGGGCTTAACTCTGGCAGATCCACATTTCGGTTCACCGGCACCTATCGATTTATTACTAGGTTCAGATGTTTTCGGTGCTCTAGTAGGAGGAGATAAAATAGTATTACAGCCTGACGGGCTGACGGCTTATAATTCGGTTTTCGGTTACGTATTGCTAGGCCCGGTGCTAGTGCAGCCGGCTGGCTCCACTCAAATAGATGATTCGGAGTTTTTTGGTGCGTCAATTTCGGATACTTTAGAGAAGTTTTGGAAGGTGGAAGAGCCACCCCAAGCGTGCAAGTCTAGTCCATTAGACCAGGAGTGTGAGCTTCATTATAAAAATAATACAGTACGGTTGAATGACGGACGGTTTATGACTAAATTGCCATTTATATCATCGCGACCGGTTTTAGGGGATTCCCGCGCCATTGCGGAGAAACGGTTTCTGGCTTTAGAACGCAGGCTTAAGGCGAAGCCTGCCTTACGCGAAAAGTACATTAACTTTATGCGGGAGTATTTAGATCTCGGTCATATGTCACTTTCAAAGTTTGACTTTCAATCGGGTCAGGAGTTTTACGTCATTCCTCATCATGCTGTATGTAAAGATGAACAATCGAAACTGCGGACCGTATTCGACGGGAGCTGCGTTACATCGTCGGGCGCATCCCTAAATAATTGTCTACATGCGGGTCCCAAACTTCATAGGGACATCACGGAGATTTTGATGCACTTTCGGAAGCATCAGATTGTTTTCGTGACGGATATTAAAATGATGTTTCGTCAAACTTGGATTGATCCTTCGGACAGGCGGTTTCAATTGATTTTATGGCGTGAGTCGCCTCATGAGCCGCTACTCGTTTATGAATTAAACACGAATACTTATGGTTTAAAATCTAGCCCCTTCGTGGCTATTCGGACTTTACTAGAACTCGCAAATAGAGAACGCGAACGGTTTCCTAAGGCTGCGGCCACACTAGAGCAACATATCTATGTCGATGACATTTTGACAGGAGCGGATACGGAAGAGGAGGCTCTCTTACTCCAACGGGAATTAATCCAAATAATGGATTCGGCAGGATATGAGTTGCGTAAATGGATATCCAATTGTCCTGCACTTCTGAAGGACTTACCGGAAGATCATTTGCAAGTTCCTCATTTGTTTGATAATCCTGAAGTGGATAGTTCGGTTTCGGTCTTAGGTGTTCAATATAATCCAATTTCGGATAATTTCTCATATCGGACGACTTTAACTTCGGATAATTTGATTACGAAAAGACAAATCTTGTCTACCGTTGCTCGGATGTATGATCCTACAGGTTGGATTTGCCCGGTTACCTTCTGGGCAAAGTGTTTACTCCAGCGTTTGTGGCTTGAAAAGTTAACGTGGGATGAAGAAATCGGTGGAAGTCTAGCGAGAGACTGGATTCGGTTTAAAATGGATTTAAGTAACCTCAATCGGATCGCGGTTCCGCGAAGTATGTTTCCCAAGTCAATGTGCCAAGTTTAGGTTCACGATTTTTGTGACGCGTCGGAATTAGGATACGCAGCAGTGGTCTACTTACGTACCATCACTGAGGACGGTTCTTCTTCGGTTCACCTGATCATGGCAAAGAGTAAGGTCGCTCCCATCAGATCTCGGCTCACCATTCCAAAGTTGGAATTGTGTGGAGCCGTGCTCTTAGCTAAGCTCCTGCATCATGTTTGTCTTTGTTTGCAAAGAACCATGGATGTCTCGGAGGTATACGGATGGACGGACAGCTCAATTGTCCTATCGTGGCTTAAAACGCCACGTCATACTCTTCAGGTATTTGAAGCGAATCGCGTGTCACAAATAGATACTCTGCGGAATAATCGAAGGCTTAAGGGCCATTGGAAACGTCTAATCCCCTTCCTAGATTCTAAGGGGTTGCTTCGAGTAGGTGGTAGACTACAAAATTCGGACTTACCTTACGATTCGCGACATCCGTTAGTGCTTCCTAAATCGGGTCACTTGGTAACAATTTTGATTTGGGACTTACATATAAAAGATGCACATGTCGGTCCAAATACGTTGCTAGGTATTTTGCAGCGCAAATATTGGGTATTATCGGCTTGACGAGCGGTTAATAAGGTCACCACTAACTGCATACCGTGTTACAAACTAAAGGGATCTACCACTCAACCGTTAATGGGTAATTTGCCTCGCGATCGGGTTGTAGCAGCCAGGCCCTTTGAAGGTGTTGGCACAGATTTTGCAGGGCCGTTCCTTGTGAAATCACATAAATTGCGGAAACCGAAAATCACAAAGTCACCTTTCTTCGGATCCTAACGACCCAGAGGTGCTGACCCCGGGTCATTTTCTAATCGGTCAGCCTTTAAATGGCGTTCCTGAATTCCCCCTCCAAGAGGAGAAACTGCATCGGTTAACTCGGTTCCAGATGTTACAGCAAATATCCCAAAGATTTTGGCATCGTTGGCATTTGGAGTATCTCCATACTCTACAGCAGAGAGTCAAGTGGAATGAGCCTGCTGCCCCTCCCAAGGTGGGAGATTTGGTTCTATTAAAGGAGGAAAACGCCCCTCCTCTACATTGGCGTCGTGGACGTATCGTCCAGTTGTACCCAGGCAAAGATGGTACGATTCGGGTTGCTGACGTTAAGTTGGCTCAAGGCACGGTCTTACAACGAGCGGTTGCCAAGCTTTCTCGGCTGCCTATGGACTAGGCTTCGGTTTCTTCTATTCGGATTGTTTCGGGATTAAGCCATTGGAAATGGCTTGGGCGGGGGAATGTTCGGTTTTCAACCTTGATAGGAAAATACACCTCTCTGTGTATTCCTTCAGAAATACTCTTCTGACCTGTCAAGGTGACAGTTCTAAAGGCTCTCGAGTTTCGGTCGGCACGCGCTGAGTTCTCCTGCGCATATAAAATATAAAAGTACGGTTTTCGGGCTTTATCGGACACAAAACATACACAAATACACCCATACACCAACATCACAAAGTGATCGAGCTGAAGAGCGTCGTGGAAGCGAGCAGGGCCCTGCCAGAAGCGGCGCAGTGAAAGCGAGGTACACTTTTCCCCCCATTTTTATATTTAAGTATTTATGCCCAAACAACTCTGCCTAGCGCAGATCTATACACCGGTCGTTTTTCCGACCCTTGCTTATTAAGGTGAAGTCACATCCATCAGCATCGAATCGCATTTTTGTATGAACAATCGTTGTTTTATATGAAGAGGCGTTAGTGTGTCTGAAGTCATCCAGCTAAATGCGACTCGATACTGATAGATGTGACTCCACCCTTAAGGAGCCTTTACCCGCGGCTTCGGCAGTTGTAGTAAAATTTCAGGATTTTACCAAATTCCCGAGGGAATTCCGAAAAATTACACAGTAGTCTTCATTTACGTGGTATGAAGAACATACGTGCGAATTGATAGACTAGACTTGTGGGTTAATGTTAAGTTTACGTCTTGAGGAAATCGGATTAAGTATATACCAAATGCTAAAATTATACCTATACTGAAACCTGAACTAGACTGTTCATTTCCGTTCATCGACTAGTCTATAGACCAGTTGAATTCGTCGACTAGTCGACGTGATGTCTGCGTTATTTAGATATTCAACTTAACGGCACGTCGATCACTATGAATCACTAATCTGTGGTTGCAGTATTCTACAGTCTACAGTATAACTCTTATTCAAATATGAACTTTATATTATATGGAACATAATTCAAATTTGTTTGGTTGTATGAATGAGCTTTATTAAACGACTATGATTTTTTGTCGACGTCGTGTCCCTAGTAGACACATGAACGATTGTGAACTCTTAGAATTCGACTAGTCGACGCTCAGTCGATGGACCCTCCAAACGTTGTTTCTACATGGACCGTTCAATCAACTAGTCCGTTTTTTAACGCCCATCGCTAACCTGCATACACCTGAGGAGAAATTCAGACGTGTGTGTAAAGTTCCTAATCCGCATTGAAAGCAACGGCCCAAGCCCTCTCATTTTGAAAGGCCTATGCCCTGCAGTGGGATGATGTTGATGAAATAAACGCGTGTAACTCACGACAAACAGTATAAGTGGTGCCCCACACGATGTCCTTGTAAATGTCAAATGTCTTCCCCGCCGGCACCTTCCTCAACCTCTCGACGGTTACATCAGCTTCCTGGTTAAAAATCACTTCGTAGCTCTGCACCGCTCGCCGGCCGTAATTCGGGATGACTACCTTCCTGCGCTTACGCCATATCGGACCTGAGAATAATCACTGGAACTAAAATAATGCTCAGTCACTGGCAACATGTCAAAATACATAAAAGAGTGCTTTTTCCGCCATAGTTATGCTATGCTGCAAGGATCAGAAAGCTACGCTATGAAACTATGTGACCGTTTTCACTTCTGCTAAAGACTTCCACAGACCGCAGAGCAGGGCGTGCGCGACGCCGACGGAGTGGGCCCAGCGCGTTGTATAACACTGAATAATATACACTGCGCACCGCACTGCCGGTGTGTGTCACCGTATACATATATGATACATTGGTCAATTTGAACTAACTTTCCGCCTGACTTTTGTTGCACCACATGCGAATTGGTTACCTTCAGAACAGTCCGTGCCTAGTGTAGGAGCCAGTTAAAATTATTGTAATAATATGAAAATTTGTAAATAAAATGAAATCAATTCAATAATTCAATTTGTTATACAACGCGCTGGGTACGTTCCGTCAGCGTCGCGCGCATGCCTCGCGCTGCGGTCTGTGGTAGTCTTAAGCTGTGTAGCCGTTCGAGGTAGATGTAGATGCGCTACATAGCATTATATTTATATGTTTGGCTACTACAAGAACTATTTAATTGTATGATAGAAAGTAATGAACATGATCATTGAAAGATCAGTTTTTATTGACTCCTCATAACATCTGGGTGCAGTCGGTTTAAGAGATCTTCGAAGTAATAGTCGCCGAAATATTTTTGAAGTGAAACTTCGAATGCGACTTCCAACACGTTTGCGTTAAACGTTTAACGCTACCATGCCTCCATGGTATGAAAGCATTAGTAGGTATTATGTAGGTACTGCCGAAGTAAGTAGTCTCGCATTGTATATTATTATATACTAACGGATGTTAAAAACTTCGACAGTGCGATGCAGAACTCATAGGTACTGTCTGTGCGAATTTGTATGAGACTTGATAAAAGCGCCATCTAGTGAGTAATTTAAACACATAGATGCATAAGTCAATTTAGTTCTTTAAGTTATTGCAATAAGGTTCATATTGATGTATAAGTGCCTTTTTCATTTCCACATTACGAAGTTTCACTTCTTCCGCGCGGAGGAACTGCACGCACGATTTTTTATTTTGAGTCCTGTTTTCTCGAACCAATTATGTTAGCAATTCTGTTGTACCTACGTAAGCATCTAAAAACATTTTTTTTAAGCTGTGAAATTTAAGGTGTCTATGCTTTTTAAAGCGCACGTTTAGATGTAACTAGCAAGTGGCTAAGTTTATTTGATTGGTTGTATAACTCTCGCCAACGTAATCTAAAATTTTTTTAAATTATAATTGTTAAGTAGGTAGGTATTTAACGCCAACTGAACGGTGGCATTTTACCTACACGATTTAACTAGTACAATGTACCTACGTCTACCTACGTACATTATGACTTCTTTGACTTAATATTAAACATTTAACCGACTTTATTTTACCAAAACTACTTAATAAAGAATTTATTGAATCAGGTGTTACTTTGCGGAGTTCCATATTTAATGAACTGAAACAAGCACTTTGCTCGTCCGCAATTAAGAGCAAAGTAATTGTTTCAGTTGATTACTTAATAAAGTTACTGACCTGAGCCACTGAGAATGCCCTGTCCGCAATAATCCGCCATGTACTTGTACTGCGGCCCCTTTGTACTGGTTTTACTATTTGACAGAAGATTCTGAAAATGTGAAATATTTTAAATAAAATAAAGTAGAACAGTAGAACAGCAGAACAACCGTCGAGGATTAGGTAGGTACATCTACTGGAAATAAAAAAATAACGCATTCACTATCAGAAATTTGGGTCATACACATACACAGCATGAGAAACAAAAGTTGTCTTCCTGTGGATATAAAATTAGCGACTCCGAGACAGCAAACTTAAGATTTATTTATATAGGTAGGCTGAAAGTTAGCCAGGCGTCTCACCCACTGATGTAGACCTGACTAAAAAATATTGGCTAAAGATCCTTGAATTTTGACATGTCCACAGAAGAGACGAGAGCAAAAAAATGTTTATGACCCATTTGTAATCGGATTAATTAGACTCAATTCGCGAACCGGATAGGAGGGCTATAATAGTATATTTCGCTTGCTCAAGTCATGGTCATAACACGATGGAATACTTCGACACGGTTAAAAGGCAAATTGAGTCAAACGCCAGCCTGGGCGATATTGTAGTTATACCTAATTGGAATCAGCGTAATGTATTGAATTCATTATGAACCAATTCGCCTTTTAACCGTCAACTTCATCTACATAATAATAATATAATTTATGTTATAAATGTCCTGGCCCTTAGCTGGAGAACCAGTTGAATTAATGCTCCAGTTATAGTGTTCTCTCTTACCTTGGCATCTTCTGGATCACTGACAATGACGTTTAAGTCAGGACCCAGCCAGAAACGAAACACGTCGCCATATTTCTGTCTCATTTCTCCAATCACATCGGATATACCTGCAGCAAAGAGAAAAAATAAAAAACCACAGGTCTTTATTGTGAGTACAGTTAGCATAATTTAGATCAGGGTTTCCCAACCTTTTTCTCATGTAGCCCCTCTCGGATTATAAATAATACTTTCATGCCCTCTGTGCCCCCCTACCCCCATGTCAGAGTGCGTGCGGTTCATGTTGAGTTGTGACTTGACAAAACTTGTCTAATAGCGACTGACGAGGCGTCGTGCTTAGAAACAGTGACCTACTAAATGAATTAACGTGATATTAATTAATATATTTGTGATAAAAAAATACCTATGTTTAATTTGTATTCCGCCCCCTTGAGATCTCTCTGCGCCCCCCAAGGGAGGCGCGCCCCCCTGGTTGGGAACTCCTGATTTAGATAGTGACAGTTAATACCTCTAAATAAATGTAGCTGGCTGATTTGACATTGGTCATCTACTTATTCTATACATCTATACATATAATAAATCTGTAACAAGTCGGTGTCTGTACATTGAAGATATTTGAGAAAAACTGTCACTAGGGCTATTTATTAGCACAATAGAACCCAAAACAATGATTTTTAGAATTATTGTCTGTTTGTCTGTTTGTCTGTGCGTTTGTGCGCGCTAATCTCAGAAACGGCTTAACCTAGAAGGATGCGGTTTTCACTGATATGTTGGTATTTTCTTGGATTAACATTTAGTGCTTGTTTCATTTGAATCGGTTCACAAATAAGAAAGATACGTCTATTTTAAGAATTTATCGAACAGGTTTTTTGTTTGAACGCGCTAATCTCAGGAACTACTGCTCCGATTTGAAAAATTATTTTAGTGTTAGATAGCACATTTATCGAGGAAGGCTATAGGCTATATATCATCACGCTAACACCAATAGGAGCGGAGCGGAGCGGAAGAATGTTTCAAAATCGGGGGTTTTTGAAGTAAAACTTCTATAGGCACGCTTGACTTGGGAGTACGGTGTTGAATGTTAAACTCAACAACTCAATGTGTGTGTTAGTTTAACATTTGGTAGCATAGCATACGGTTGTGGTAACTCTGAAGATGAGCTCTGGTTGAGTTCGAAACGCGTCAGTGTAGCTTGGTGGTGGTGATGGTTGGGTTTATGTGATTTGTGTGTGTTCGTACAGTGTGGAGGTGGAGGAACTGCATGAACGCACATTTCTTGCATAAACGTAACTATTGTAAGGTCGCGGGTGAGCAAAGTAATTGTTTTAGTTCATTAATATGGACCTCCGCAAAGTAACGCCTGATTCAATAAAGGATTTATAATATTATATTCACTGACTGATACCGATGATGATGAAATGATGACAACATTGATATGATAACGATGGATGTTTGGACGTTGCCGTTGCCGGATTTTTGTTTAATTCGATGAAAGAGATGAAGAAGCTTTACCACAAATTGGAATTCTGCGCGGACGAAGTCACGGGCAAAAGATAGTTGTTATAATATAATTGGCCATTCTTATAATCACTTGGGGCAACTCACTAAAAGTTTAGGTCAAAAACTCGAGTCAAGTTATACGTAACGACCGCTTTAGCCTAGTTGGTAGTGACCCTGCCTACGAAGCAAGAGGTCCTGGGTTCGAATCCCGGTAAGGGCATTTATTTGTGTGATGAGCACGAATATTTGTTCCTGAGTTATGGATGTTTTCTATGTATTTAAGTATTTATTTATCAATACAAGTATGTTTATCGTCGTCTAGTACCCATAGTACAAGCTTTGCTTAGTTTGGGACTAGGTCGATTTGTGTAAGATTGTCCCCTAATATTTATTTTATTTATTTTTTATTTACGTCACAAAAGAAGATTGACCTTCATTGGCGTTTATTGAA
The DNA here is from genome assembly GCA_947859365.1 of Archips crataeganus. Classification (NCBI taxonomy): domain Eukaryota; kingdom Metazoa; phylum Arthropoda; class Insecta; order Lepidoptera; family Tortricidae; genus Archips; species Archips crataeganus. The sequence continues at coordinate 12,233,983 of OX402065.1, read as the reverse complement.
ATAGGTTAAACCTTGGTTAAACTAACTAGTCATGGACTTGTTAATTTTATACCCATTTCGGTAGGTAAATCACGATGATGTCATCTTAATGTCAAGCCATTGGTCAATCGTAACGGTATAGTCCGAGAGTTGGTAGAAATTTTAGAATAGGTATTTGAGGGGTTTTCTATCGCTTCCCCGGATTACGTATTCCATAATGTACCAATTTATATAATTTTTATTTGTCGTAAAACTTATAAAATAATTTATTTCTGCAACATAATTTTCTTCAGATTTGTTAAAAAAATAACCTGACCTAACATGATCTACTTATTTAAATGTATGATCACACTAAAAAAAAAATTTAAAACAAGACGGTTTCATATATTTTATGGAAAATGTTAGTATGGCAAGTGAAATTATGACAAATGAAATTATGGAAAACGAAGTGATTCTTAATGAACTGAAACAATTACTTTATTCACCCGCGACCTTACGATAGTTACGTTTATGTAAGAAATGCGGAAAAATAATAATATTTTAAAAAAAACAGTTTATTTATTTTTATCCGCAAAGTAAGGCCTGATTCAATAAATTATTTGAAGTGATTCTTATTTGAGATAGCGTAAAAGCTTGTATCTTTATATCTATGCACAAAACGCAGACATGGTTGAAAGTTAGCAGGACTTACGATCCTCGAGTTTTCTCTTCCTGTATAGTCGACCAAAATATTTCTTTGCCGCCCTAAGCTTCAATGGCATTATACGACTTAAAACATACAGCTATTTTCACATACAGGCCAATAAGACAATCAGCGTTATTGTTTTTATTCTGATCTAGGAACTGTCATAATAGAAGATTGTTCAACAAGGGACTAAAACAAGCCATAATGGCACAAGATATTTAGAATTTAGCCACCCGATCACAGCGAGGGTGGTTATAATTCGCGTGTCATTATGATTGTTTAGTCTCGCGTTAAACACTCTACTTTTAACTTTGAGTGCGAGGAAAAACCGACATTTTATACAAAATTGCAATATTACTTTTTTACAACGAACGCTCAATACTAATAATGGACATAATGTTCAAAATTCAAATACTATTATGTATACTTAGCAAAAAAACTTTTTATTTTCTTTTGTATATTTTTTTTTTGTAAAGTGACGCTTTAAATGCTTGCATAGGTATTCAGCCAACAAATTCAAGTGAAAAACTCTGAAAAAAAAACACGGTTCTTGTATGACAACCCCCTTTAATTTGTAACTTTACCTTATTAATTGTTGTTATAGCGGCCACTGAGTGACGTATCAGGTTGAACCCTTTTCACTGCAAATGCCATGTAACGTCGCCCATGGAACGTCGGGTTCACACGTGTTTTTGGTGTGTACTGCACTTTTAGCCAAAGTACTGGTTGTTTGGTGATATTATTACGGTCACCGGGATACTACATTTGAACATTATTGGTGTGCGACATTGTGGACTCTGTGTAAGCAGGCGCCTGAGAGCAGACCAAGGCGAGTGGCTTTCCTTATATTGAGAGAGTACAATGCCTAAGGCCCTGGGGCTATCCTAATAGAAACCTAGAACCAGTGATCTCCAGCTATCGAAGGGTTGTTTACACGAACATATACCTACTTATGAAACAGCATCGGTACTAACTGACTGAATGACAGACAACGCACAGCCTTAAAAAACTGGTGCTACAGACTTGATATTACTAAATAAATTATTTAAATTATATTTTCATCCCCCCTTTAAAGCCCCCGCATCCTCCCTCAACCCCCCCCTGCACCCCCCATTAAAAAAAAACAAATATGAAACCCCCTTTAATACCGCCGCACCTCCCCCCGCACCCCCGCCCCTGTACCCCCCGCACCGCACTCCCCACAACCCCCCGAGCGCTAGTACTAAGATTGTATTATGTAATATTGCAACTGGCCTTCACTGCTCCGTAGGTACTTGTAACGTTGCGTAACGTTATATGTACCTACGTTACATTGCGTCATCCTTTTTCGTTTATGCAGCCGACGTTCATCGATTTATTACACGTTGTCACGTCAAAAATAAATAAATATTAGGCGACAATCTTACACAAATCGATGTAGTCCCAAACTAAGCAAAGCTTGTACTATGGGTACTAGAAGACGATAAACATACTTATATAGATAAATATGTAAATACTTAAATATTTACAAAACATCCATGACTCAGGAACAAATATTCGTGCTCATCACACAAATGCATGCCCTTACCGGGATTCGAACCCATGACCTTTTGCTTCGTAGGCAGGGTCACTACCAACTAGGCTAAAGCGGTAGTTTTTTCCGGACAAACAGAGGACGACGGAAACGAATTCCATTCCTTATGTTACCAGTACGCTTAGTATAAGTTTTCCTTCACTTCAATACTTCTCGATCGCGTTTACGTAAAAAATTCAATTCTATGGAAACATGGAAGCGCGCGCGCGGAGACGCTGTCCATGTTTCCCTAGTAATTGAATTTTTACGTAAACGCGATCGAGAAGTATTTGGTGAAGTAAAAACTTATACTAGGCATACAGTACGCTTAGTATAAGTTTAACATCACTTCGACCCAATTTTAATGAAACAAGCTTAGGTATTCATCTATCTGCGAAAACCGCAATAAAATCCGTTCAGTAGTTTCGGAGATTAACGTGTACATACAGACAGACAGAACTCTACTTTTATTGTTTTATTATAATAAATATAGAAAAAAAAAATTTTTTTTTTACTGTTTATTTCATTAAAAAAAAAATACAATATTGCATGCATTATCTTAACTACTTAATCTTAACTTAAAAAGATTATTGAGTTAAGAAGTCTTTTTGTGTATACAGTCAAGATGCACGAAAAAGATGCACGAGATCGTCGAGTTAAGTTGTTCGTGCGCAATCCACTTTTATTTTTATTAATAAATGGCCAGTATTCAAGTGCAAAAATGATGAAATTCGTTAAATGTAGAAAGTGAGCGAATGACCAAAAAAGTCTGGATTGCAGTATAATAAGTGTAGCAATGCAGAACAACTACGTGCCACAACTTGTTTGTTGCTGTCTTCGTTGTACAGGGTGTTACAAAATAACCCCTAAAGCCTGAAACCCCATGAACAGTAAATTAAACTAACTTTTCGCGCTGTTCTTTTTTTTCTAAAAAAAAAAAAAATATTTTATATTTTTTTATATATAGCCTATTTTTGTGTCCCACTGCTGGGCAAAGGCCTCTCCTCTCTTGCTCCACTCCTGCCTATCAAAGGAGAGCTCCCGCCATCTCAAAAAAAAAATATACTAATTTAATTCTTTACTTCCATACCCTTCAGTTATTACGGGTAATTTTGTAACACCCTGTAGATTGGATTGTGAAAGAGTAAGGCTGCGGACTCAAAGTCAGCGCTGCTGTGGTGGGTAGCGGCGCGGTGACCGTTTTTAGGGTTCCGTACCCAAAGGGTGCCAACTGGACCCTATTACTGAGACTCCGCTGTCCATCCATCCGTCTGTCACAGGTCTCTATAATATGTTGAGCCGTAATAGCTAGACACTAGAAATTTTCAGAGATTATGTATTACTATGGCCGCTATAACAACAAATACTAACAATAAAATAAAGTAAATAACACTTCCTTCTTCGCAGTCGGGTAAAAATTAAAGGGGGTCGTCACTCGTCGTACAAGAAACGTGTTCATTTTTCAGCGTTTTTAGGTTGCTAGGCGTTGTTAGGCGTTGCTAGGCGGCCAAGGAGACAACCGCAGGCCGTCAGTTGGTAGGTAGGGGCAACACAAACATGCCACCGTCAGCCAAAAAGGACGAGAATTCAAAATTGTTCATTATTCAAAATACTTGCACAAGTGCTTACATTTCGGGGATTTTTAGGGTTCCGTACCCAAAGGGTAATAAAAACCGGCCAAGAGCGTGTCGGACACGCACAAGGTAGGGTTCCGTAGCCATTACAAAAAAATCAAGTAATATTTTTCTAAGGATTTCGTATGTGTACGGAATCATCCAAGTTTAGGTATGTTTTATACCTTAGGCTACTATTTACTCTTAAACTACACATAATTTCCAAGCAATCTTAGCCGCTATAATTTTCCTAGTAAATTTGATATATTTACTACCATTCTGAATTTTTTCAAATTTTTCCACCTAACAGTTTAGATTTTAGAGGGGGGGGGACGCTCGATTTTAATGAAAATTTTCACTTTAAAGTTGAATATTTCGCAAACGGATCACTGAATAGAAAAATCATGTTAGCAACCCCGCAATGGTTTTAAAAGACCTATCCAACGATACCCCACTGGTGCGGCCCGTGCCGAAGTAACGAGGAGGTGGACTTACCCTTCTTCGCCGCCGACCTCGCTGACTGGCCACGGCCCGGGTGAATTTATGGAAGGCACTGCACGCACACGACACCGCTATTTATTTGTATTGATGAGTTTATAATGCAGGAGTTCTTTTTTGCAAGCGACACATACAACAGCTTAGTTTCTTATGAAGGAATATGACGTGACAGCGGATGACGTATGCCGTGGCATCAGGGGTTTATGGCCAGCGATAACCAGGCTTGCCCACCTCCTTGCACACGGCAAAACGGCGCAACCATTCTCCCGGCCTTGAGAACCTATGGTTCTCAACAATCAAAGAACTTACATTGAGGCAGAAGAATGATACGCATGAAATGGAAGCAACTAATATGAACAACTTACATATACCTAATTAAGATATGTATGTACTATTAATGTAGTACTTAATGTGAAACAAAGCGAAAGTGAAATAACTTAGAAGAATCTCTAATATGATTATTTAAAAGTGAAAAAAGCAGCCTTACTGCTAATAAAATAAATAATATCTCTAATATGGATCCAAAGAAACTTATTGGATCAATGTCATGCGTAAAGGAAAATAATTTATTGTGTCGGCAAAGGGCACAGCTTTACAATAGGGCGTTTCAATATGCCCCCATTTTGAGTGCGGACTGACGCAACCCTAATGACACCGTCTTTACCCGGGAAAACCTCCTGAATCACCCCTAAGGGCCAGCGAAGCGGAGCAACATCATCCTGATGCACGAGTACCACAGTGCCAACAGTTACAGGCATTGCTGGAGTGTTCCATTTTTGTTTCACTTGCAATGTATGCAGAAAGTCTAGGTGCCATCGTTTCCAATACGACTGTACTAACTGATCAAGCAGTCGCTTCCGGTCACGCAGATTAATGTTTTCGGTGTTCATAGGATACGCGGGTAGATGTTGGATTGGTGACGACATCAGAAAATGTGCTGGAGTTAACGCTATCGGTTCGGGCTCATCCGATAATACACATAACGGTCTTGAATTTAACAGTGATTCTATTTGCGTTAGAACAGTCAACATCTCCTCATAACATAAAATTTGAACACCAATTACACGATACAAATGTGATTTCATAGCCTTAATATTTGATTCCCATAAGCCTCCAAAATGCGGAGCGCGAGGAGGAATCATTTTCCAGCTGATCCTATGAATGCTCAACTCACTTTGGAAAGTGTCCTGTAACTCCCTAGAACTAAGGAAGTCGTACAATTCTCCTAACTGTCGTTTAGCACCTATAAAATTGGTACCATTATCAGAATAGAAACAAGAAACTGCTCCACGTCTGGCTATGAAGCGTTTAAAGGCATCCAGAAATGCATCCGTGCTCAACTCTGAGACTAACTCGATATGTATGGCTTTGGTCACTAAACAGACAAATAAGCAGATATAAGCCTTTTGACTCCGAATGCCACGATGACGAGCCAGTGTTACGTTAAAAGGACCAGCGTAATCCAGTCCTGTGTGAGTAAAGGCTTTGGCTTCTTGTACGCGAGATGAAGGAAGATCCGCCATAACAGGAACAGGGTTTGACGGAGCGCATTTAAAACAAAAATTACATTCGCGCGTCCTTTGACGAATAATACTACGAGCTGTCAAGATCCAATAACGTTGTCTGAGCAATGACATAAGCAGAGATCCGCGTGTATGACAATTGGTCCGATGTAAATAATCTATTATTAAATTTACTACATGATCTCGATGTGGGAGCAGAACGGGATGTCTATTTTCATAAGGAATGTCTGCATTTTTTAAGCGGCCTCCCACTCGAAGCAGATCTCCATCAAAGAAGATATTTAGTTTTCTCAAAGCCGGAGAGAGTAACTTTCCTTTTTGTACACTATCTATAATCACTTTAAAGTGTTTCTTCTGTACACTGCAAAGTATGGTATTTTCAGCCTTGTTCAAATCGGACGCATGAATGCACATCGATCGAGGAAGTTTCTTCAGGAAACGTAAAACATATACGACAATCCGCAATAGCTTTTGCCAGGACGAAACTCTTAATGCAAGCTCGTACAGTGGTGATGTCTTTTCGGATGAAGTTGCAGCTAAGGTCACAGTTCCTTTAAGTTCTGGCATTTCTTCACCTTTTGAAGGTGTGAATGGTGTAATAGGCCATTCTTCAGCTGGACACAATGCCCACGAAGGGCCTCGCCACCACAGCGGATGATCTATTATTTGCGACGGTAGTAAACCTCGAGTTACGCAATCGCTTGGGTTCTCGCCACCGTTAATGTGGAAAAAGCGATCAGGTGAGAGATTTTCATGAATCTTGTTAACCCGGTTAGCAACAAACTGTTGCCAGCGGTGCGGTGAGGAATGAATCCACGATAAAGCGATCGTTGAGTCTGAAAATGCAAAAACGTTATCAATTTTATAGCGATCATTGCATGAATTATAAACGTGTTTCACTAATTCCGAAAGCAGAAGAGCGGCACATAACTCAAGTCGAGCTAATGATATTGTTTTAAGTGGAGCAACTCTTGACTTTGCGGCTACGATATTGATATCCACGTTCCCATTTGATGTCGTTACATGTAAATATATGACGCAGCCATAAGCCTTCTGACTGGCATCCCCGAATGCTAATAGATTGACTGTGCAATCTTTTACTACTCTCAAATGACGGGGTATTCTTAATCTTTCTAAAAGAGGCAATTCGTCCTTAATTTGGTTGAACTGATTCACAATTGATTGAGATGGTTCATCATCCCATCCTATTTTAGCAAGCCATAACTCCTGAATCAACAACTTTGCACAGAGTATTACTGGCGCCACTAAACCTAGAATGTCAAATAGACGTGCAACCGTTGAGAGTATAGCACGCTTTGAGCATCCTTTGTCGGCTGCAGAAGTCGAAAACGTGAATACGTCTGAAACTGGAAGCCATTTAAGGCCAAGCACCTTCAAATTGTCACTGTCAGTAAATTCAATCGCCGCTCTATAAGATTCGGGAACATTGGCCAACATCTCTGCGGAGTTACTAGCCCATTTAACCAATTTGAATCCTCCTGCATTGAACATTTCTATTAGTTCCTTAGAAAGCTGTATTCCTTCATCTAGCGTAGCAACTGATGTCGTTAAATCGTCCATGTATAGCTCCCGAGCTGCTACATTAGCTGCTCGAGGGAAGCGTTCGCGTTCGTCATTCGCTAATTGACGAACAGTACGCATAGCCAAATAAGGGCTTGAGCGAAGGCCGAATGCGACCGAATTGAATTGAAAAACGCGAATAGGTTCCTCTTCGCAGAATCTGAATAAGATTTTTTGAAACTTTCTATGGTCTTCAAGTACTAAAATGCGCAGATACATTTGTTGAATGTCTGCAGAAATTGCGATCTCAAACAAACGAAAGTTTATTAGGAGCGTGAAAAGATCTGCCTGAAGGTTGGGACCAATGTGTAAACAGTCATTAAGTGAAACATCTGTGTCAGTTTTGGCACTGGCGTCCAATACTACGCGTGTTTTAGTTGTAGTCTTATCAAGACGTATGACAGCATGATGCGGTATGATATAGCCATCCTGTATGGCTGGGTCAATCAATTCTGACAAGTATCCTTTGACTATATAATCTTTGAAGACGTCATTATAAGCTTTGCGCAAATCTGGATTTAGTCTAAACTTCCTTTCTAAAGACATAAGTCTACGCTTAGCAACTGTAAACGAATTACCCAATATAACTGGATCTCTCTTAAATGGTAGTGCCACCAAATATCTGCCGTCAGAATCCCGAGCAGTGGAAGTTTTATACAACTCTTCACATTGGAAATCTTCGGGGCTGTTAAGTTGCTTATCTGGTAGCTCCTCGAGCTCCCAAAACCGTTTTAAATTATTGTTCAACTCATCATTAGTAATAGGACCGAAGGACCAGGCTATGTCTTGCATTGCGGAAATAGTAGGCAGTCTGCCCATGATAACGTAGCCAAGCGTGGTTTCGAGAGCTGGAGGAATAGAAATTGCGGATGAACTATCGTTGGATGCAGGAGACACGCGGCCACCTAGTAGCAGGTACGGGAATAGCTGTGCTCCCAGAATGACCTCTATCTCTCCTGGAATGTACCAACTGTCGTCAGCCAATGGTAACCCAGTTAAATGTCTGATTTTGGAGGTGTCTACTAACGCCATGGGCAACTTTTCGGTAATAGTGTCTACAACAAGTAACTGCAGATCATAAGTATCATCCGAAAAGCGCGATTTAATATTCAGTGAAACATGTCCTTGAACATTTGTGGCTAATGAACCCACAGTTCTAATAGTAGAATGCATGAGCGTTTTGATATTTAGTTTGAGCTTTTTACAGCAAGTGGTTGTAATTAAATGGTTCTGAGATGCACTGTCCAGTATACATCTTATAATTAAGGGGTAGCCTTCATTAGTCATGGCCTGAACCTTTGCAGTTGATAAAATAACTTCACTCCCTTGCGTTGCTGACTGCGTCTGGCAGGTATATGTCACAGAATCACCAGCAAAGGCTGGGCTTGCCGGCGGGCGCGGCTGCGTTAGCGGCGGTTGCTGCGGTGGCAGTTTTGACGACTGCATATGTCCGCAGGTTGGCTGCACGCAGGGCGATTGCTTGGAGGGCGACTGCACGCAGGGCAGCATGGCAGCGGGCGGGTGCGACGACGACGACTGCTCTGGCAGCAAGGGCTGCCCTATAGTAGTAGCAGTTAAAGGCGCGTTATTTTTGACAGAATCGAAATGAATTAATGAATGATGTTTTTGGTTACATAACTTGCACCGGGATGATGAATTACATCGAGAATTAGTGTGCTTAAAACTTAAGCAGTTCGTACAATATTTATTATTTTTTAAATAATCGTACCTCGCCTTAACTGGCATGGCTTTAAATTGCGGACATTCATACAAAATATAATGATTAGTCCCGTTGCATACTAAACACTTTGAATTGGAACTTAACTCAGTGTTAGTGACAGTAAATGCGTGTGAGGTTGAATTTTGAAAATTATTTCGCGATTTATTATAAAGATTACTGCCTCCTTGTGATGTCTTAGCAGCGGTACTATGAACAGCCGAACGAGAAGAGGAGACCGTGGTAGTACGTTCTAAAACTTTGACCTGATGCCTTATGTATTCAACTAAGTCCGAACAATGTGGCATATCATTTGCGCGCACGTGAAGTTCAAATGCCTGGACTAATTGCGGGTCTAAACGCTTCTGCGCAAAATGCATGAAAATAAAATCGGCCAGGTCACTAATGTCGAGCTGCCGTAAAGCACTGATTGATGCCGAAAAACGTTCGATGAATTCGTTCAGCTGAACAGCCGTATTGGAAACTCGCTCCAGGTCTAAAATTTTGTTAAGGTACATTGTACCCAAAGCTCTCTTGTCCTGGTACTTAGTTACAAGAGCTTTCCATATTTGCGGATAATTTTCAGCGTTGGGGACAATACCTGCAAACACTGCCAGTGCTGTGCCGCTTAGCTTTCCCACAAGGTAATGTACACGTTGAGCGTCACTCAGCTGCGGGTTTTCCTGAATATTTATTTTAAAAGACTCGTAAAATAAGCTCCACTGTTCAGGTTGCCCGTTAAAGCTCGGTATCTCTATGGGTGGTAACTTAATACGTAAGTCGGTACTCTTAGGGCACGTAACTTTTGTCTCCACACTAGACATGTTGCTCTTCGCCAGAGCGCTGGAGCGCACATGTGAGACATAAGAGTATATAGTTTCGAATGCCGACCATGTTGAAAAATTTGGAACTAATTTTGGATTTATTTCCATTTCCAAGAAGTTTGCTTCGTCACACATGTCGTTGAACTGAGAGTACAATTTATCCAGATTAGAAGTATTTGCTAAATATTCTTGTATGCTGTGCATTTCTGAGAAATTTACTTTTTTAGAGATGTCATATAAATTATTCATCTGTGCAAATATTGCCTGTTTTTTAGCTACAGTTATGTTTAATTTCTTTGCCAAATCCATTTCTTATAAAAATTTTAACAAGAAGCGAAAAGTAATTTAAAATGTCGAACTGTCAAAAAAAATTTTGTGTCAAATTTTTTATGATAATATTACAATGATATACAAATTCTAATTATAAAGCGGTAAGGATAAAGCGATGCGGGATGAGAGCAGTAACTTTGCTATACACAAAAGCGATGCGGTGATAAAGCGACGACGTGCACGTTTTTTGCGACTAACTGTCTTAAATGACTATGTACATAATGTGAGCGATAGCGCAATGTAAGGTCTCTGGTTGTTTACCGGTTCGATCTGGACCAAATGGTGCGGCCCGTGCCGAAGTAACGAGGAGGTGGACTTACCCTTCTTCGCCGCCGACCTCGCTGACTGGCCACGGCCCGGGTGAATTTATGGAAGGCACTGCACGCACACGACACCGCTATTTATTTGTATTGATGAGTTTATAATGCAGGAGTTCTTTTTTGCAAGCGACACATACAACAGCTTAGTTTCTTATGAAGGAATATGACGTGACAGCGGATGACGTATGCCGTGGCATCAGGGGTTTATGGCCAGCGATAACCAGGCTTGCCCACCTCCTTGCACACGGCAAAACGGCGCAACCACCCACACTATAGGATAAGTCGAGAAAAAAAATCACCCCCCCCTTTACGTCTATGGGAGGTACACTAAAAAAAATATTTTTTTATTTTTTATTTTACCACTTTGTTGGCGTGACTGATATGTATATTCATGCCAAATTACAGCTTTCTAGTACTAACGATCTCTGAGCTTAGCCGCGGACAGACAGACAGACGGACAGACATGGCGAAACTATAAGGGTTCCTAGTTGACTACGGAACCCTAAAAACGGGACCCTATTACTGAGGCTCCGCTGTCCGGTCCGTCCGTCCGTCCGTCTGTCCGTCTGTCACCAGGCTGTATCTCATGAACCGTGATAGCTAGACAGATGAAATTTTCACAGATGATGTATTTCAGTTGCCGCTGTAACAACAAATACTAAAAACAATACAACAAAGAATAAAATAAATATTTAAGGGGCTCCCATACAACCAGCGTGATTTTTTTGCTCGTTTTTGCTCGATATTGATAACGGCAAAACAGGTAGACGCTTGAAATATTCACAGAATATTTGGTTATATATTAACTTTGAAAATAAACTATTAAATTAAAATAAAACAAATATTTAAGGGGGCTCCCATACAACAAACGTGATTTTTTTGCTGTTTTTATAGATAATGGTATGGAACCCTTCGTGCGCGAGTCTGACTCGCACTTGGCCGGTTTTTTCTAAAGCTTTTTATTAATTTGCAATGTAACTATGTTTGTTCGGGTGTAATCATTGAATTCAAATTTGAAGTGGATATATCTTCAACCGATTGCGCTGAAATTTTGCATACCTACCTACATTTATAAATCCGATAACAATGCAATATTATTATGACATGGACCTGATCTGAGGACGAAGCTAGAGGGTGATGGCCATAGGAACTCTGTGATGAAACGACACCGTATCGAGTTTAGATTTGTTTTATTCGTCTTGACGAGTAGGTACTTTGGTAACCAGTGGCAAGAAGTGCAGTCGGCAAAAAAAGCAGTGCACCCGCCCCCAACCCGCTCTCTAGCGCCTATAGAAGTTTTACTTCAAAAACAAACGTCTCGTACACGTCAACTTGCGTTGCGTTGCGTATTTAACGCAACGCATTTAACGCAACGCTTGTTGGAAGTCGCATTAGAAGTTAGTTTCACTTCAAAAAATATTAACATTAGTACTTAGGATTAAAGATACATACGTTCAGGTGGGCCCATGAAACTCAAGGCATTGCCGAGGCCGGGCAGTGTGGGCGGGCCCGGGATGTCGCGGGATTTTTGGAGCAGCGCCCTGTTCTTGACACGCCAGGCCACCCAGAAGGCCACAGCCGTAAACAGTGCTAGCAACGCGAAAAGAAACATCCTGGAACAATAGTAAATCATTCCATTACATTGGAAGAAAGATTAAATAAATAATACGTAAATCATGTCATGAGACAGTTGACACGTTGACACCGATTGACCTAGTCCCAGACTAAGCAAAGCTTGTACTATCGGTACTAGACAACGGATCAACATACTTATATAGACAATTGCGTATTTACGTATCAAAACAAAACACACCAATATAATATATTTTACATTTACACGCTTGCCAGGCTTCGACTTCCTTTCACAAGCACAAACGTGTGAAGTGTGAACAGGGGTGCTTGGCTTAATTTGGGTGAACTTGCAAGAGCTTGTCGCGAACCGGGCTAGTGTCAGTTATTGACCACAGGTTAAAAGCCACCGCAAACCGAAGTGCGGGGCGCCGACGAAGCGTGCCCAGCGCGCTCTTTATCACTGAATCTTAATAATTATATACCACATATACAGTGACACACACCTGCCGCGCGGCCAGCGTATATGATTCAGTGTTATACAACGCGCTGGGCACGCTCCGTCGCCGTCGCGCGCACGCTGCGCGCTGCGGTCTGTGGAGGCCTTAAAGGTACCTAGCTACAATGGACAAGCTTGTAAATGTAACATTACAAATAGACAATACAAAGGATAATGATAGTGTGTCATTGCGGTCGCGAATCGGGTACTGGCTTGGCATAAAGAATTTAGCCACACTGGATGCGTTCTGCGGTCGCGGTCAGGTCAAATTGAACGCAGCCCGCATTATGTATGACAATGTTGTTGTTGTTGTTGTTGTTGTTGTTGTTGTTGTTGGTGTTGTTGTTGTTGTTGTTGTTGTATTGTACTACTGAATAGAACAACACTGTTTTCTTCCTGAGTGGTATATTGGTATAAATTAACAAAATGTACCCAGTCCTCTTATACATCGCAACAAAAATCTTAATAGCGCCATTTAACTTTTGCTTCGGTCGGTACAGCGCCATCTATTGAGAGTTTGGAACACTAATAGAACTTAATGTTATACAAGTTGTACAACTACCGATGTATAAAGTTACTGGACTAATTATTTCGTTAGTAGAAAAGTGTTATAATAGGTAATTATAATATTATGTTTTTTTTTAATATTTCGGTATTGTGTTTAAAAAGTATGTTAATATAAACTCGTTTTGAATTTTATAATTCGAATTTTACGATATGAGAGTAGATAAAAGAACATTATGAAACGTTAAGTCCATGGAAACGTTTCATAGTGAAATGTCAAAGTTGCGATCACACAATGCACCTCATTAGACTAACAATAGCGATATCGTTATTAGCACATTGTACCTAGTAGGTACGCGAGTAGAAAAACGAACTAGTGGGTCACCTTCACCTATACCTCTACCATGAGTTACACTAGTTTACAGTGACCGTACTCGCTAGCGACGGTGTACATGATTTGTATGGAGAATTGTACTTCCGTAAGTGACCGCTAGAGGCGCTGTACACAATTCTCCATACAAATCATTTACGCCGTCGCTAGCGAGTACGGTCACTGTAAACTAGTGTAACTCATGGTAGAGGCACTGATGTTTATGATCACCACTGTCTTTACGCTATGCCAGTGCGTTGTCGGCCCTAAAAGGGCCTTGTTGGGTTCTTACCGGATTCTCTCAACAGGGGTTTTTCGTGCCGGTGACAGATTCTTCGACTTTTATTAGGGCCTAAATTGGATAAAGATACTTTGACGTTGACTTTAAAAATGTTCGCTCCACAGCTCTGACCCACAGCACAAGCTTTGCTTATTTTGAGGATTCGATTTGTAGCATTCGAACATGGCGGATGTAGACAGTGTATAATTTTGGTATTTATGTTTCTTTGGCTAGTTGAAGTATAATTTTGATAGTGTTTTATGCGGCTATTAAGCTTAATTAACAGTGATCACAAAATTCTATATTGCTCTCGTGTCTGACATTTTTTAATGCGCAAGTGGTCTCCACGTGGTTTCTGGAATTTTACTATCAAGTTGCAAAAACTACAATCACCGTACAACGTCGCTCCCAAAGAGAGCTTACTTTGACACTGGCGAAGTTGTCCTAAAATAGGACAGGAGCCATTTTTTTTAAATAAATAATAATAATAATAATGCTTATTTTGAGATTAGGGTAAATTGGTGTTAATTACTGTTTTACAATGTATGTTTGTATTTAGTATTTTACTGGACGATGGCTGCTACTACGTAATACGAGTGCCTTCGTCCTGAAGCAACCGAAAGCAACAATTTGTTTACAACATAATATTTATGGTAGCAGGTCTGTGCATCATTATTAACACGAGATCAAAGGTACGACCCTAGCAAGGTTATATTCCTCGGCCTCTAGATTCGTGGTCCATAAATAAATATATAATTATACGGCTAGTATATTATAAGTAATTGATTATAATTAGCATAGCTTTGTCATTATCACAGAATATATAATAGTGTAGTCAACTATTATATATTATTATTATTATTATTATTACTCCAGCTTTTCGTAGGATACCCATCATCTTTTTCCAATCCACTTTGTCAAAAGCCTTTTCGAGGTCAATAAAAGCTATGTGTGTGTCCATATTATACTCTAAGCGTCTATCAACTATAAGTCTTAGTGCTAAACTTCCTTCTCTGGTCCCTTTGTTTTTCCTGAAACCATATTGTTCGGGTCCCAGTTGGCTTTCAACATTTCAACATTCCGAATAAGTAGACCGTGGTAACTCATGGTTATGGTCTAAGAGCCGTTGAAGATCAACCTTCACCGATCTGATAACTCGACGAGATATTTTTTATCAAATATAATTTATAAACAAATATGCCTATGATAACTTGCCTATCGAAAAGTGTTCATAGCTTTTTTTTTGTTTTATTGTGGAGTGCCTTTATCCATCTTCCAGCTCCATCATCAGACCCTAGTTACCATCTGGGATCAAAGTACTCGTCAAGACGAATCAAACGAGTCCAAATTCGATGGGGTTGTATCGTTTTATTGTGGAGTGCCTTTGGCCATACTGAATTAATAAAAAATTACGAATTACCCCATCGAGTTTGGACTCGTTTGATTCGTCTTGACGAGTACTTTGATCCCAGATGGTAACCAGGGTCTGATGATGGAGCTGGAAGATGGCTAAGGTACTCCACAATAAAACAAAAAAAAAATCTTTGAACAGTTTTCGATAGGCAAGTTATCATAGACATATTTGTTTATAAATTATATTTAATAAAAAATGTGTCTCATCGAGTTATCAGATCGGTGAAGGTCGATCTTCCACGTCTCCTCTCCTATTACATGGTTAGTCTGTTTAATAGTATTTTCCACATGGTCGCGAACTTGAGCCTCTGACTTGGGTGACTTAGGTACATTCAGGGCACGGGTATTTACCGCGGCCCTCTGTTGCATACAAAATACGAGATTAACGTCCGTGTCCGTGACCTTTCAAACCGGATAGTTTTGTAACGACCAGTTCGCTCGTTCATAAACTAAAACAAAATTAAATCCGACTGTGTTTTTTAGGGTTCCGCACTCAAAGGGAAAAATGGGGCCCTATTACTAAGACTCCACTGTCCGTCTGTCTGTCAACAGGCTGTAATGTCATAAACCGTGATAGCTAGACAGTTGAAATGTTCACAGATAGTGTATTTTTCCGTTGCCTCTATAACAACAAATACTATAAATAAGGGTCGTCGTACTAGAAACGTGTTTTTATTCAGCGTTTTTAACTATATAATTATTTACAAGACATTAACTAGATAGTTAAAATTCTGACCGATTATGTATTGCTGTGATCGCTACAACAACAATAATAAATAAAAAAATATAATTAAATTAAATATTGAAAGGGGTCCCGAATAACCCACAAAAATATCCCACACAGCGTACATTTCACTTATTTTTAGAAGTAATACCTATCACTTTGACAATTGGGGGGTGAGGGGAGGTGCGGGGTCTGAAAGGGGGGATGAAAATTTCATTGATTTTGCCGTAGGATGCAC
Source organism: Archips crataeganus (assembly GCA_947859365.1). Lineage (NCBI taxonomy): Eukaryota > Metazoa > Arthropoda > Insecta > Lepidoptera > Tortricidae > Archips > Archips crataeganus. The sequence continues at coordinate 12,217,764 of OX402065.1, read as the reverse complement.
CGTTTTCAAGATATTTGACAAAACACCGGTTCTCGTCCGATCACCGAGGTTAAGCAACGTCGGGCGCGGTCAGTACTTGGATGGGTGCCCGCCTAGTTTCATTTTTGTTTTTTGAATGTTTTGTTATGATGTTGTCACGTTAAACTATCGTCCGTAAACCAACTTTATTTTTTAGTTATTTTCGTGGGTGTTTGGAATCGGTTCATCTATGTATATAAATAAAAATGAATCACCGAATGTATGTAGGTACGCGCATAACTTCCGATCGACTACACCAAGTTGTATACCTAACTATACACTCGTTCCAAGATTCACTTACTTAGGTACTAAACTTTATTCAATTCAACTTTCCAAAATCACCTAAAACTACTTAACAGATTGAAATATCTCCAATAGAATTAACAATTATTTAACTTACAGAAAGTTTACACGTGTCAACTACCAAAGACAAAATAAATGAAATTAAAATAAAACCAATTAAATTAAAAAAAAAATCCGAAGGTTATTAAAAAATGTGAATGTAGGATCACATTAAAAATATTTTGCAAGAAGCACGGCCGATGCTTGCAACATAGGGATATTGACACTACAAGATAACCGTAATAAAATCTCGAACCTTTATCCTCGAGTGGGTTGGCTAAAAAATTCCTGGCAATAGCGAAAGGTAGAAAATACCTAGTACATTGTGCATCAAAAACCTGTAAGAAGGGGATTACTAATGAGCGTCTGTTAGAAGCCCGACGCTGAAGGCAGAGGGCCTTTAATGACTCGAGTTTGTAATCCCCTTACTGCCCGTGATGCACACAATGATTTTCATCACATTGCGAGGAAAAAAATACAAAAAAATAACATTATTTTGTTTCTAAGCACTTCACAGCTCGGCAAATAAAATACACTAAGAAAACAATTGAATAAAATAATGGATTAATATAAAGTATCTCCTGATTCTAACTGAATATGTATTTAACTCTATTTCACAAAAACTGCTAGTTGTTCCCCTTTTTCATACGACGGCAGAATTTGATACATACGAATAAAAATACATTTGAAAGGAAAGGATATATATAAAAAAAACATGGAACTGCTTTAAAACTAAACACAAAAGCATAAGTACAAGCTGTGACGACACGAACGCCAGCGGAATGTGTATGGTTGCAACGAAACCTACATACATAAGTACAAACTGGAAGCATGTATGGCACCGCTTGAACAGTTTAAGGTAAAGCCTGACCAGTTACCTATATAATTATGATATGCACCATGTTGCGGAATGTAATTGGAAGTAATTTCTTACGCTGGCCATAATTTAATGATAAGTCGTCACTGTTGCCATAAAATCTTTAAAAAAAATAGCAATTGTTGTCAGTGTAATTGTGGCGGTTTACTTAAAAAAAAAATAAAAAAAAAATCGTTTATTTGAAAAACGTAATGTCTGACAATAATTACCAGGGGTCCCCGCACTAGGCTTCGCCTGTATCGCGGAGAACCAGATAACATTTTATAGCAGAATCTAGTTAACACCATAATAAATAACAGACTTATGTATTTAACTTAAGAGAGAAAAAAAAAACAAAGTTTACTCTACTTAAAACTAAATAAGTGGTTGAACAACATAGGTAAATGTGCTTATACAGTTATTTAAGACATCTTATCCAATATTGCTTCTAATTCATCGTAGCTCATAGAATGGTAGATATCGTAGATCGTAGCTCATAGCAGTTCAAAAAGATGCTTCTTAGCTTAATTTAAAGTGCAGCCCTTTAGGTTACAGTAATTTAAAATTTTATTATAAGTAAATGCCCTGATGTGATCTCCGAAACGTTTACCAAAAGAGGTAAAAACTCTTGGAACTGGTAACCTGAAATAGTTATTTTCACCTCAGCACCTCAAACAGGCAGGTTTTGCTACTAAAAAACAGTGAGCAAAATCCGATTTTGCTCACTGCGTGAGACAAAGTAGCTTTTTAATTATTTTTTTTAAAAGTCAAAGACAATGATGGGTCTGCTTACTGAATTCGAAAGATTTGAACTTCAGTTTGATCTGTCACTTTCATTTCGATACGAAAAGAGCGAGAGATAAGATCAAATCGATTCGAATTTCGATTTCAAATTCTATCCTAATAGACCTAAAAATAAACGAACGATTGAACGTTCGGATACTCATAATAAGTTCTTAACCTTAAAATTGTAATTCGTCTGTTAAGGTTTTAAATTAAATTATTGTAGGTACTTTTTTAATAATTGGATTATATTTTTATATAATCAAATTAATAGTAAAAATGTTGTTGAGAACAAAGTTTAAACATGTGTCTATATAATTATTAATAATTTGAACAATCTTGAACATCGTGGTAAATACAGCGGATGCAGCATCGGAACGCAGCGGGTGTAGTATCGGAACGCATCTTTAAAAAAATAGCGGGATTCAAATTTTAATTCTTTTCTTCTGTTTCTCTAGCTACAGAGTTCGATATCTATGAGTTTGGTACACGATCAGAGGCAATTTGGAAATTATTAGAATAGTAATAAGTACTTATTTAATACATTTTTGAATATGATATGAGTGAATTGAGTGAGTCCAGTGACGAAGTCAACAATTAAACACCAGACGAATTAATGGAGTAATACATAATGCAGAGTAAGTTTCTTACTTGAAAAGTCTCGCGAAAAATATTTAAAAGCTTATGATATTTTTAAACAATGCAAACACTTTTTCGGAGACTGTACCTATTGTTAGGTATATATATAATATGAAGTATTTACTCAATGTTGAAAACCACAACAAAGACAAAAATACGACGTTCATATACCTTTAATAATTTATTATGTTCTCGCTGCTGAGGTGAAAAGTTGTATGTGTCACACGAGACCAAAGTTTTTTTGCATCTCGTGTATTTGAATCACTCGCGCACTCAGGATTCTAACTTAGAATCACTCGCTAAACGCTCGTGATTCAATTATAGAATCCTTCGCTAACTCGTGATTCAAAATCAACACTCGCAGTAAAAACCAACTTTGCTCTCTTGTTGCACAATAGTTATTTGTGCAACAAGAGAGCAAAGTTGTTTTTTACTGCGAGTGCGTTAGAATCCTGAGTGCGCGAGTGATTCAAATACACGAGATGCAAAAAAACTTTGGTCTCGTGTGACACATACAACTTTTCACCTCAGCAGCAAGAACATAATAAATTATTAAAGGTATATGAACGTCGTCTTTTTGTCTTTTTTGTGGTTTTCAACATTGAGTAAATACTCCATATCATATATATAACAATAGGTACAGTCTCCGAAAAAGTGTTTCATCATAAGCTTTTAAATATTTTTCGCGAGACTTTTCAAGTAAGAAACTTAACTCTGCATTATGTATTACTGCATTAATTCGTCTGCTGTTCAATTGTTGACTTCGTCACTGGACTCACTCAATTCACTCATATCATATTCAAAAATTTATTAAATAAGTACTTATTACTATTCTAATAATTTCCAAATTGCCTCTGATCATGTGCCAAACTCTTAGATATCGTACTCTGTAGCTAGAGAAACAGAAGAAAAGAATTAAAATTTGAATCCCGCTATTTTTTTAAAGATGCGTTCCGATACTACACCCGCTGCGTTCCGATACTGCATCCGCTGTGTTTATCACGATGTTCAAGATTGTTAAAATTATTAATAATTATAAAGATACATCTTAAACTTTGTATTTTTCAACAACATTTTTACTATTTGATTACCTATATAAAAATATAATCCATTTATTAAAAAATTACAATATTTTAATTTAAAACCTTAACAGACGAATTACAATTTAAAGGTTAAGAACTTAGTATGAGTATCCGAACGTTCAATCGTTCGTTTATTTTTTAGGTCTACTAGGTATAGAATTTGAAATCGAAATTCGAATCGATTTGATCTTATCTGTCGTTCTTTTCGTATCGAAATGAAAGTGACAGATCAAACTGAAGTTCAAATCTTTCGAATTCAGTAAGCAGACCCATCATTATCCTTGACTTTCAAAAAAAATAATTAAAAAGCTACTTTGTCTCACGCAGTGAGCAAAATCGGATTTTGCTCACTGTTTTTTAGTAGCAAAACCTGCCTGTTTGAGGTGCTGAGGTGAAAATACGTTTTTGAAGTAATTCACTATAACATGTCATGGAGCGAGAAGATTTGTGAGTGAGAAGAGAAATTTTGAACAAAAAAAGTTGACGGACGCCTGCTTCGGCATAGAGAGCAATTGTTGGAAATCGAAAGGGACGTTTAAACATTACTTTTAACAGAGAACGTTGTGCTCTTTCGATTTCCAGCATAGTGGTCCTTGCCGCACTACCCCACACAGTGATACAGTAGGTGATTACTGACTGGCACAGCGCAGTGTAGACCAGTATTAATAATTTTTTATTTGCTGAGTGGCGAAGTTTTTTGAAGATCGGAATAGATTTCCTGATTCTAGTGGAAAGTTTGTGTATATGGCGTTTGAAAGTTAGATTTTCGTCTACAAACAGACCAAGGTACCTAGTGACGACGGTGCGCTGAATTGAATCACAATTGCAGGAGGTAAAGGGAAAATTATTACAAGAGTGAATTTTTATAGCAGGATCAAAGGACGGTTTTGAAGCGGCGGTTTTATGAAAGCAAATGAATTTAGTTTTATTGTAATTAAGAGTCAGGAGGTTGGCACGAAGCCAGTTTTAAACTGTTTTCATGCCTGTTTCTGCCGCAGCGACAGTATTTTCCCAGTTTAGGTCATTAAAAAGAATAACAGTGTCGTCCGCATAACAGATTAACTCAGACTTACTAATTTGGAGATTAAGAATGTCGTTCATGTAAATTATGAAAAGGGAATACTTGAATAATATGTGTATTGCGTATGTGAGGGTTTTCAGAAAAAAATGTACTCGTTTTGCCTTAATTATCATTTATTTTCCATACAAAATTTATTAATCAGTTTTATGGTTACCTATCAAAATTTAGAAATATTTTTTTCTGAATATTTAAAATCCCGAATGCTTCATTTATCCGAATGCATTTTTTTCTGAAACTGTAAATATGTCAGGATTTTTATAAAACAACCCTAATCTAACCTAAAGGGTTCTACACGATGGTCCTGAAATAAATCCTGAAATATTTACAGTTTCAGAAAAAAATGCTTTCGGACAAATGAAGTTTTCGGGAATAAAATTTTCTAAACATCGATAGGTTCCCCAGTTTTATTTAGGTCCGTACAACATTTGTTGCAGCGAAAAACGCTCCATGTAGGTTGATATACGTACAATTAAGATTTTCGAACTTTTTGGTGAAAGTGGCCACTGGTAACAGGCCGCTTGTTGTGTCAAATTTTGAAATTTTGTCGTCTGGTTCTAGATTAAAAAAATTGAATGTGGGTCTGGCATTATTTCACTGGAAGGCGGACGCACTGAGCAAGTAATCACTACGTTTTAAGAGACGGCACTTCAATCAAAGCCATAAACTGAATTATGAACGTAGTTTCTACCAACTTGAAAGTGACAGTCAGAGGTACCAACCAACATAAAGTGTCAATGTCAAGGCATTAGAGATGTAGCACTTGCCATCGATATCGATAAGTAGTACCTACCTAGGTATACCTACCTAGATAGGTATAGGTATACCTACCTAGATAGGTACTACTTGGTACTACTTAATATTTATCGATCTTTGTAATATTTTTTGCATTTTACTAGGAAAATAATTACAAATAGCACATTAATAAAATTTTATTGAAAATCTAGTGATTTATGAATAAGTTGAATATGCTACGATGACCACACAATTTGCAACAAAGGGCGAGGGTGGCTATAATTCGCGTGTCATTATGGTAGTTTAGTCTCGCGTTAAACACTCTACTTTTCACTTTGAATGCTAGGAAAAAAACGATGTTTTATACAAATCTACAATATTACTTTTATACAACGTTCGCTCAATACGAGCAATGGACGTCTGTTCAGAATTCAAATAGCAATTTAAATTTGTTCCGTGGTTTTTTTTTGTTGAGTGACGCTTTAAATGTTTGCATATTTAGCCAACAGATTCAAAATTGAAAATTATTTCATAGCTAATTGGACTAAGTATGCATAATAAAATGAATTTATCTTTAATATAATTAAATAGATTAATATTCGTAATTATTCATCGTGTTTCGCGAAATTATTATTTTTTTAAATATTTTTTATATGGTTGTCATTTTGAGGTTATTTCCACACCCTAAAAGGCTTCCACAGACCGAAGCGCGGGGCGCTACGGAGCGCTACAGAGCGCTGGAGCGCGCTGCGGTCTGTGGAAATTTTTAAAATTGTCTATGCCCAGTCACTGAAAATGGCAATAATCCTCCATTCACAAACACCGTGATTGGCAGTTTAGTGGTTTCCAAAGTAAATTAAAAAAAAATTACTTTAATCCCTAGAGATCAAAAAGAGCTTTAGTCCCGATATGCAGAGACTAAAGTAACATTTTAAGAGCATGAGAAGTGAAAAAAAATTACCCGCCCCCGCACCCCCCCCGCACACCCGCGTTCACATTCAACACCGTGCACCGTACTCCCAAGCCCAAGTCAAGCGTGCCTATAGAAGTTTTACTTCAAAAACCCCCGATTTTGAAACATTCTTCCGCTCCGCTCCGCTCCTATTGGTGTTAGCGTGATGATATATAGCCTATAGCCATCCTCGATAAATGTGCTATCTAACACTAAAAGATTTTTTCAAATCGGAGCAGTAGTTCCTGAGGTTAGCGCGTTCAAACAAAAAAACCTGTTCGATAAATTCATAAAATAGACGTATCTTTCTTATTTATGAACCGATTCAAATGAAACAAACACTAAATGTTAATCCAAGAAAATACCAACATATCATTGAAAACCGCATCCTTCTAGGTTAAGCCGTTTCTGAGATTAGCGCGCACAAACGCACAGACAAACAGACAAACAGACAATAATTCTAAAAATCATTGTTTTGGGTTCTATTGTGCAAATAAATAGCCCAAGTGACAGTTTTTCTCAAATATCTTCAATGTACAGACACCAACTTGTTACAGATTTATTATATGTAATAGATAAGAACACCACGCGACAGATTTGACTTGATTGATGGCGGCAATGGCGTACGTCACATGCTGGCCAACATGAGGTGAAGTATAATGCGGCTAAATTAGGGTGTCGGGGTTGGTATATTAGAACAGAACATTAACTAACTCTTTTATTTGGCAAGAGTGTCTTAGTTTTCAATGTTGGTACAAAGTACGTTCATACTTTCGAAATTCGGCTCGACGTTGCCTTTCTTGTATGTGTACTTTGACCGCGTTATGTGCCGCGTTCCGTACAGGCGCATTCAACCCCTACGGTGCTTGCGCTGTGTTTTTCTTTAACCCCGCGTGTGTGTTTTATTCCCAACCTGTTCAGTGAATAATGTGTTTTTATAAGAGTTTGGCTGTTTGATTAATAAATTATACGTGTAAGCAGTTAACGACTTTTTTCTTCTTAGTTAATGTAGCATTGTTTGGTTAACTGCGTCACAAAACTGACAATTAAAAGTTGGACACTTTTTTAGGGTTCCTTAGTCAACTAGGAACCCTTATAGTTTCGCCATGTCTGTCCGTCTGTCTGTCTGTCTGTCTGTCTGTCCGCGGCTAAGCTCAGAGACTGTTAGTACTAGAAAGCTGTAATTTGGCATCAATGTATATATCAGTCACGCCGACAAAGTGATTGAATAAAAAAAGTAAAAAAATTTTTTTTAGGGTACCTCCCATAGACGTAAAGTGGGGGTGATTTTTTTTTCTCGGCTAACCCTATAGTGTGGGGTATCGTTGGATAGGTCTTTTAAAATCATTGCGGGGTTGCTAACATGATTTTTCTATTCAGTGATCTGTTTGCGAAATATTCAACTTTAAAGTGAAAATTTTCATTAAAATCGGCCGTCCCCCCCCTCTAAAATCTAAACTGTTGGGTGGAAAAATTTGAAAAAATTCAGAAGGGTAGTAAATATATCAAATTTACTAGGAAAATTATAGCGGCTAAGATTGCTTGGAAATTATTTGTAGTTTAAGAGTAAATAGTAGCCTAAGGTATAAAACATACCTAAACTTGGATGATTCCGTACACATACGAAATCCTTAGAAAAATATTACTTGATTTTTTCGTAATGGCTACGGAACCCTACCTTGGGCGTGTCCGACACGCTCTTGGCCGGTTTTTTTTATTCCTTAAATCGATAGTGCTTGTTAGAAATAACCTAAAATTTGTTAGGTTTTTTAAAAAAGTATAGGTTACCTACACTTTTTTCTGAAAATGTCCATGTATAAATAAATCGAGATAAGGATGGTACGGCCGTGCCTTTGTTTTGCTCGACTTGGATGGGGGCTTGGGGGAATTATAAATGACAAAATAATGCCCAAAATTATACAAAGTCAAGAGCGAAACATTGTACTGTACTTTAAGAGGGTACGATGGCTGAGAGAATTTTGAGAAATAGGTATTTTAATGAAATGTCGCTGTCTCGCCCGAACCCCTCCATGTCAGTACAGCGAGAGCGGGACAACTGCACCTCAGACCGTTAATAGGCGCGTAAAATTGATCAAAACAGCATTTCGTAGTCCCCTGTTTTCTTCTCGAAAACTGGACCAATAAATTTATTTTTTTCATAAATAATTAGAGGACAGATTTAGCTATGCCCCTATGTTTTCTTTTTTTTTGTTTATAGGACGGATTCTTTTCTGATGAGCGTCTGAAAATGACGTTGAAATTGGGCAATTTTTTCAGTTTTGAAAGCTCATATTTCTTATGTTAATTGAAATATGGAAAAAAATAGCTGTGGTAGGTACAGATTACACAGTAAAAAAAAATTGGCTCTAAAGCCATTATCGAGGGAGGAAACAGGGGATTACGTTTGTATGGAGAAATGGTGCGCATCGTACCCTCTTAATCGAATATTATAAAAATCACGTGTCACGGTGTGTGTGATCGGACTCCTACGAACCGCTTGACCGATTTTTGTGAAACCTTCTTCTCCGTATTCGGTAGGTCTGAGAATAGGTCGTAGGCTACTATTCTTCGCGGACAGAGTCACGGGCAACAGCTAGTAATGTATATAATAAAGTAATGGAAATAAAACGCTTGAAAGATATAATAAATATATTTCTCTGCGAAACATTTTCATAACTTTCATAAACATAACTATTAACCTCACAGCTGACTGACATGACAGGTAAACAAATCAAAATAAATCAAAAATTAAATAAATATAAATAAATAAATAAATATCACACCAATTGACCTAGTCCCAAAGTAAGCTAGGCAAAGCTCGTGTTATGGGTACTAGGCAACGGATAAACATACTTACTCGTATATACATAGATACATACTTAAATACATATCAAACACCCAAGACCCGAGAACAAACATTCATATTATTCATACAAATATCTGCCCCGACACGGGAATCGAACCCGGGACCTCAAGCTTCATAGTCAGGTTCTCTAACCACTAGGCCATCTGGTCGTCTAAATACTTATCAGCTATTCGGAAATTTTCAATGTCCCAAAATTTCACATAATTTATTTTTTAAATTACATTTTCTACTAGGCACAATGTCACTCAATGAAAATATTTTATTGGATTTAATGACGTTCGTATAATTCCGTATTGCCTGTGAAACCCAAGCGACTATTTGCTTTTATAAACAGTATATTTGATTCACATACTTACTTAAGTACTCATATTTGCTTATTGTAAACGCGGACCAAACAGCGTGATCTCGACAACTATTTCTTAAACCGGCTTAATTTACAATAAAGTGCTTACTTTTTAAAAATCTACAGAAATTTTATACAGTATATTTTTTTATCAGTGCACAAATTTTTACATATTATTTTGTATCGTTAATTTAATATATTATTACGAATTAACAAAAGTAAAATCAGTTAGGTACATTTTTTTATCATTTCTCATTACCTCATCTATTTTTAAGCTTGAGTAAAAATAACAAAATACAAATATGCAATAATAATAATAATTTATGCAATAATAATAGTATGTAATTAAAAAAATACCTTGTATATCTTAAAAAAACTTATTGTCCTATACTATACTCGAAACATACCTGTCGGCGCTGTCTCACACACAAAGTAACACTACACTGTATCTCTTTCCAATGCCACTTGAGAAATATACGTATCGCAGCCTCCTTGCATAGGTATAGGTATAGGGGGAGTAGGAATATAGCCGCGGTGATTTAAATACAGGGTTATTTGTAATGTTTAGTCTTGTGGGGTAACGTTTGTAGTAGGGATAGGGATCGAATATTCAGACTGCAAAAGAGATGCCTTCCTGCCGTGTACAGTTTGAACCGCACTGAAACTGTCCACTGCTGTTTCGAGACAAAAGAATTCTAACGTTTCCTGCTTTATACATTTATGAGCTCAGTATTTTTGTGAAAAATAATATTAATAAATTTACCATTAGAAATCCAAGACAAAGAATACAATCAAAATACGGTTATGATATTGTATGCCCTAAATCTAAATCAGCATTTTTCTCCAATAGTGTAATATGTATGAGTGCCAAAATATTTAACAAATTACCAGTTGAAATAAAAAAACTGCCCGTTGCTCCATTTAAACGGAAGCTTTATAACTGGTTGATAAATAAAACGACCGCTTTAGCCTAGTTGGTAGTGACCCATGCCTACGAAGCAAGAGGACCTGGGTTCAAATCCCGGTAAGGGCATTTATTTGTGTGATGAGCACGAATATTTGTTCCTGAGTTATGGATGTTTTCTATGTATTTAAGTATTTATTTATCTATATAAGTATATTTATCGTCGTCTAGTACCCGTAGTACAAGCTTTGCTTAGTTTGGGACTAGGTCGATTTGTGTAAGATTGTCTTCTAATATTTATATATTTATTTTATTTATATATAGTGCGTCTGAATTTTTATCCACTGAATATGTATGTATCCATGCAATAATGCTTTTTTTATTAATATTGTAAAACTAATATTGAAAATGTATCCTAATATTCTTTGTAATTTATTTAAATTGTAATAATGACATTCTGCTTTAATGATTAATTTGGTCTACTAATATTAAAATAGAGAAGATATTAGCATTTTGTAACCAAATTCGTTTATTTTTCAATTTGATATCATCCTTAAAAATCAAAGACGATACTACTCATAAAAAACCGGCCAAGAGCGTGTCGGACACGCCCAAGGTATGGTTCCGTAGCCATTACGAAAAAATCAAGTAATATTTTTCTAAGGATTTCGTATGTGTACGGAATCATCCAAGTTTAGGTATGTTTTATACCTTAGGCTACTATTTACTCTTAAACTACAAATAATTTCCAAGCAATCTTAGCCGCTAAATTTTCCTAGTAAATTTGATATATTTACTACCCTTCTGAATTTTTTCAAATTTTTCCACCTAACAGTTTAGATTTTAGAAGGGGGGGGGGGGACGGCCGATTTTATTGAAAATTTTCACTTTAAAGTTGAATATTTCGCAAACAGATCACTGAATAGAAAAATCATGTTAGCAACCCCGCAATGATTTTAAAAGACCTATCCAACGATACCCCACACTATAGGGTTAGTCGAGAAAAAAAAAATCACCCCACTTTACGTCTATGGGAGGTACCCTAAAAATTTTTTTTTACTTTTTTTTATTTAATCACTTTGTCGGCGTGACTGATATATATATTCATGCCAAATTACAGCTTTCTAGTACTAACAGTCTCTGAGCTTAGCCGCGGACAGACAGACAGACAGACAGACGGACAGACATGGCGAAACTATAAGGGTTCCAAGTTGACTACGGAACCCTAAAAAGGAACAATAAACATAGAAAAACAAGGTTATATATGCACAGTCATGCACATCTTCCCCCATTTTACAAGAGAACAACTTTTTTTAAGGGCCGACGTAACGTCCCTGCGGCAGTTCTTATGTCAACCACTCTTAGCACTCCATCTCGGCCTGGGAATATATGTATGTGAAACTATGCCCCGTGGCCACGTGCCCCTCGGTAGATCTCCATCGGCAATGAGGACAGGGTCTCCAATCGAAATAGTTGGAGTCGGGAGGCCTCTGACACGGCGCGGGGCAAGGGTTGGCAAGTATTCCATCACCCAGCGGCGCCAGAAATGATCCGCAAGTCTCAGTGTTCTGCGCCATCCGCTCCTGCTGCAGAGGTCTGAATCCGTGAGCTGGGCCGGTATCGGGCGATCAGAGGAAGATCCCAGTAGTAGTAGGTGACTCGGTGTAAGGGCTTCAGGGTCAGTAGCGTCGGGCGACACGTGTGTGAGCGGACGCGCTTTTACGAGTGCTTCGGCTTCGGCCAAGAGTGTGGCAAGCACTTCGTCGGTCGGAGCTCGTTCGCGGAGGGTAACCTTTAAGGCCAATTTGACGCTTTTTACTAAGCGCTCCCAGGCCCCTCCCATGAACGGCGCGGAGGGGGGAATGAAGATCCATTAAATTTTTTCATTAGCGGCATAGTCAGCAACGGCTTCATTATAAAGTGCACGTAACTGTCGGTTTGCGCCGACGAAGGAAGTTCCGTTATCGGAGTATATCTGGCTCGGTGTCCCTCTTTTAGCGATAAAACGGCGAAGGCACATAATAGCAGCATCGGCAGACAAGCTGTAAACCACATCAAGGTGTAATGCCCGCGAGGTCAGGCAAGTGAATAATGCGACCCATCTCTTCTCTCGTCTACGGCCAATTTTTACTTGAAGGGGGCCAAAGTAATCGACACCAGTGAAAGTAAAGGCGCGATGATGGTGCGCGAGTCGGGCTCTCGGTAAATCTCCCATAGGAGGCTGTAGCGGTTGTCCACGCAACAACTTGCATAGCTGACATGTATGTACAACTGATCTGACAGCGTTCCTTAACCCTATTATCCAATATTGTTGGCGAAGCTCATTTATGACAGTTTCGGCGTAGGCATGGGCAAACTTCTTGTGATAATGGCCGATCAGCAGGCGCACGGCAGGGTCCTTGCCGTCGAGCAGAATAGCGTAGACGGTTTGAGTAGGAACGTGTTCAACAGCAGCTGTGCGCCCTTTCAGATACAGCAAACCATCGTGGTTTATAGCCGGTGACAATTTCGCCAGACGACTTTTCGGCGATATGGGCCGGCCACGTAGTAAGCATTGCAGTTCGCTGTTGAAAGTGTTCTTTTCACTATGACGTAAAATATGGGTTTCTGCCAATTCTAAAGCTTGAACATTAAGTTGCCGCAGGGTAGTCTGAGATGTGACCGCTGAAGGGTTATATGGGGGGAGGATAAAGTTCCTAGAATTTCCCCTGACCCTTGTGATGCATGCAGCAATGAACTGATGAGCTCTAACAGTTGCCCTTACTAATTTTAACCAAGAACTAAAATGTGTCGGATCCGCAACTACAGCTACGGGCAACTCGTTTACTTCATGGTAGTGGCAAGCAACATTACTAAGTGCTGAAGTCGAAGATGAATTTAAGCGTGCAGATGATGATTTGATGGTGCGCTCTAATGGTTTTAACTTTATTTGATCATCGGTGCTACGTGCCTCGTACTTGGTGATTCCGATGGCATCTAATTTGTATTGAGCTATAATAGGGTTTTCAGACTCAATTGAAAAGGCGTGATATAGCAAGTCAATTGGCTTAGTTTTACAACTGGTGAATCCAAAAAGAACCCAACCTAACGCCGTTTGAATTGCTGCAGGTTGCGACTTTGTGCCTTTCCTGATGGCGATCGCAACCGACAAATGCCAGTTATTAATCCCTATTATTAACGTAGGAATAGCATTGTCGTAACACAATTCAGCGCATAAGTCTGTTAGGTACGGATATTGCCGCAAATCAACTGACTTGACTGACTGCTTGCATGCTAGTCCTAAGTTTTCAATCGACCGTGCTCTATATACTGAAAATGTTTGACTAGTGTGTCGGCCTTTTATCTCAAAATCAACATATTGTACTGACGTTTCTCGATGTAAACCACCCACACAATCAACGTGAATTTGCCCTTCCGGTCCTCGTACACCGATACGAGAGCAGATGTCAGAATCTATAAATGATGACGTCGACCCGTCATCCAAGAGGGCAAAAGTGTCAACACTTCCTGCTGGCCCGGAGACTGTTGTTGACGTTGATTGTACTAAGAGAACTTGGGTTAGCGGTGGTGTGAGCGGTGACGTCCCTTTCAGGGTTTGTGTCGTTTGAGCTAGTTGCATTTGATATTAATGAAGGTGTGGCTTGTGCGTAATTAGCGCGTTCATTTTTGCGATCCGATGTTATGGGAAGGAAGTTTGGATTGTGTAACAAAGTGTGATGTTTGCGATGACAATCATTTATTTCGCACTTATTTTTATTTTTGTTGCACAACCTAAAACTATGCGAACCTCTTTGCAAACATCGATACCATATTTTATTTTCTTAAATGAAACTCCATCTATCATCTACTGTCATTGCTTTGAAGGTGTCACATAATGACAAGTCATGACTTTGTTTACAAAGTGCACACACAATGCTCTGATATTTTTTCCTATTTTTAGGTATATTACCTGTATCAGAATACTTACGTAGCCCTGGTTCTGATTCCGATGTAGCGTGCGTGCGTTCTCGCTGCACGTGTGGGACATCGGCCGGCGAATCGAACTTTATGTGTAGATCCACTTCTCGCGACAAAAAATGGGATAATAACTCTACTTTTGCGCTGCTAGACGGCGCCGCGGTGGAAACCTGTGCTGCGGCGTAGTCTAGCCATCGTGTGTGTAGGAGCGGATGAAGTTTGTTGATAAGTGCGCTAAATAATTCCGGTGAACGTAAATAGTCGGTTTCGTTCAACAGCTTGACTACTTCAACGCAGTTACGCACACGAGCGGCAAACGTTGCTAGATCCTTTAGGTCGCCGGTGATTCTGGGCAGGGTGCAAATCGCTGCAACTTCCCGCAACACTATCTGCTCTGGTCGTCCAAAACGCCTGTCTAACTCTGCTATTATGATGTCGGGTTCTGGCGCTGTTGCGAGAAGCATGCAGACCGCATCACGCGCGACCCCTGTTAAGGCTGCACTCAATCGAGCTACATTTTCTGCTGCTGAGAATGATTTGTTCGAGTCGAAGTATGACCTTTTAAAAACGAGCCAGTCCATAGGGGACTTGCCGTCATAGGTCGGAAGCTTTATTTTATATTTATTGCGTTTACTAGGTTCGACTTTATTTACCAAACGTTCAAATGTCTTTTCTAATCGAGACACGTTATCCACGCCGTCATGAGAGCAGAATTTGACCGGAGTAGTACAGTCGGTCGCCTCGTAGATGTCTCGGCAATTCGGCAAGTCGTCGGCTGTTCCGCTGCTGATAACGATGGTATGTTCATCGTGTCATTCTTGTCGATGTTCAAGCTTGGTAATGGAATCTGTAAATAGTAGGCAGTGTTAGTAGGCACATGCTGGGGAATAGTATTATTATATGTATGTATAAATCACCTGAGCCTACAGTTGGGTTGCCGATTAGGTTATAACCATAAGGAAACATGTTAAAGGTGTCATTGCAAATTTCGGGCATGCCAGTACGGCTGGCTGTAGATTGCACCCATTCTTTGACACTATTTTGCCTCCTACTACTAACGGAACCATAACCACTACACGCGTCAATAGCTGCGAGCTCAGCCTGGTATTCCAGTTCGGCCGTCCTCCGCTCGAGCTCCACTTTCCTGGCATCCAACTCCAATTGTGCGAGGTGACGGGCGTGCTGTGCCTCTACTGCGAGTTTCCTCGCAGTAACCGTCGCCGAGGAGCGGCTCGTGCGCGATGTTGTCGAGCGTGCATTTGAGGGGCCGGCCACGGGCGCGGCAGCGGCGGGATCAGTTTGGTGTTCCCGCGATGTCGCTGCTTCGCTCTCACTGGGGCCTTGACGTAATTGTACGTGCCTTGAAACATTACCTGAAGGATGTTCCTGATTATTTGTAGCCGATTGTACTAATTTTGTTTAGCTACGTGTGACAACCATTTTGTAGGATTAATAATATGTACACTGCACTGTATTACACTGGTTTTACTTGTTATATTAAACGAAGGACCATTATTTGGTCTACTAATATTAAAATAGAGAAGATATTAGCATTTTGTAACCAAATTCGTTTATTTTTCAATTTGACATCATCCTTAAAAATCAAAGACAATACTACTCATAAAAAAGGAACAATAAACATAGAAAAACAAGGTTATATATAAACAGTCGTGCACAATTAATGTATGATAATTATTTGTAATTTAATATAATTGTAGAGTTAGAATTGAATATTGTACGCCACTCTGAGGTAGGACATGACGGACTATAATTAAATTGTAATATTATCTTTATAACTCATGACCAAGCAATAAATACACCGTGAAATTTTAGTGGTTGTTTTCCCGAAACGAGGTGATTTAGTTTCGATTGTACAATCGATTTATAGTTACTATTTTGAATAGAGTCAAAAATCCAATTGTGAAAAACGAAAGTCGAAAATGACCGCAAACCAATAGTAACGCTTCGTTGGTACCTAACCTATCGTACGATCGTACGCTACTTGTACCAATGAAGCGTTACTATTGGTTTGCGGTGATTTTCGAGTTTCGTTTTTCACAATTGGATTTTTGACTCTAGTCAAAATAGTAATTATAAATCGATTGTACAATCGATACTAAATCACCTCGTTTCGGGAAAACAACCAATAAAATTTCACGGTGTATATTTGAATTTGAATTTGAATTCACAAGCATCCTTTTAACCCTAAACTCCTACCACTTAAACAAATGTTTTTTGTTTTACGGCTTTTGTCATAACTTAATATTTTTGGTGTAATAACGTTATGAAAATTTGAGATTACCTCTTTTTTTTACGATACTCTGTGTATTTGTATGGGGAAAAAGGTGCTTCATTTTAAAAAGTCGTAATACAAAAAACATTTGTTTAGGTGATAGGAATTCAGGGTTAAGAGGATGTCAGTGAATTACAAATAACCCTGTATACAAACGCGCGTACAATAAACAAAATTATAATAATGTTCACACATAGTATAGGTTCATTATTATATTCATAGTGAAAAAAACGGATCATGCGTGCGTGCGTGTGCACGTTTGCAACCGTCGTGACGTGCGACTCCGAGAGGAAGGGCTACGGATTAGCCCGAAACATGTCGAGTTAAACTCGTTTTAAGACGTGAGTGATCCGTTTATTTTCACTATGAGTGAGTCTCACGGTAGTTTCATACATATTACTTATATAAATTATATATTATATTATACATATATTACTTATTACTAGTAATCGGATAATCGGATGCATATTTACCTAAAGTTCATTTTTGACTAGGATATTATGGAAGCGGCTTCTTAAAACATATTTTTTTAAATATTAATCTCGGGATTCCAGAAAATTCGGGAATGCGAAACTTGTCTGTAACATGGTGAGGAAACGACGTCTTAAAAAAACAGGACTCCGGATTACATAATTATTAATGTAAAATAGGGTAGGTACAGTAGGGTAAAATAGGGTACAGTAAGGTACAGTAGAGTACAGCCGGGTACAGTAGGGTACATTCGGGTGAAATAGGGTACAGTAGGGTACAGTCGGGTACAGTCGGGTACAGTAGGGTAAAATAGGGTACAATAGGGTACAGTTGGGTAAAATAGGGTATTTTACCCTGCTGTACCCGACTGTACCCTACTGAACCCTATTTTACCCTACTGTACCCGACTGTGCCCTATTTTACCCTACTGTACCCGACTGTGCCCGACTGTACCCGACTGTACTCTACTGTACCCTATTTTACCCTACTGTACCCGACTGTACCCTATTTTACCCTACTGTACCCGACTGTAGCCTACTGTACCCTATTTTACACTACTGTACCCGACTGTACCCAATGTACCCGACTGTACCCTACTGTACCCTACTGTACCCTATTATACCCTACTGTACCCGACTGTACCCTATTTTACCCTACTGTACCCGACTGTACCCAACTGTACCCTACTGTACCCGACTGTACCCTATTTACCCTACTGTACCCAACTGTACCCGACTGTACCCTATTTTACCCTACTGTACCCGACTGTACCCTACTCTACTCAACTCAGCAGGTCTAAACTGGGCTTTAGTGATGAGTGTACCCTACATTTAATATTATGTGGCAGCTAGGTGTATCGTAATAACGACATTACGACACAAGTGCTGTTATGGCGAACAGATTAAGTATAGACTTTCTGAAGTCATATTATCTATGTTCTTATATATTTGTTCGCGACCATGTAAAAACCAGATAAAAGTACAGGAGTAGGAAAAACATATTAAGTACTATAAATTAAGTATCCTTTATTGAAATAACAAAGGTGAGTAAGAGATCTCTTCCGACCAGCCCTACTTATATATATCCTGATTGGGTTTATTATTCGTTTGAGGTAAATGTTTTGAAAATTGAAGAAAAATTAAGAGGTAGTTATTATTTTTATTTTTGGTACATAAGTTAAAATAAGTAAATATACCTACACCCGATTAAATTCTATAATAAAAACACTAAATTTGTCGATTCGGAAATCTCGGAATTTTTTCGATATAAAAGTGCATTCCATATTAGCCAACACCTTAAAATAAGTAAATATACCCACACCCGATTTGATTCTATACTAAAAAAAAGGAATTGCCAGTTCCGAACCCCCGGGATTTTTTCGATTCAAAAGTGCATTCCATAATTAGCCAACACCTCAACTTTAGCTAAATATGCATCCGATTATACTGCTTATTACTGGCTGACCCCGCAAACTTTGTTTTGCCATATATCACCTAAGGGTATAAAAAAAAGCCTACGACCTATTCTCAGAAATACTAAATACCTATGGACAAAAAAATTTATAAAAATCGGTCAAGCCATTTCGAAGGATTTCGATAACAAACACCGTGATACGAGATTTGTATAAATTAGAAAGAAGAATATTAATATTCAATCAATCAAAGTATTTATTGTGTGCCACAGGTGAATTATTAAGGTGCTGTTATATAAATAATTTTGATAAGCAAGCCGGGGAGAAGGATATATATATACGACAATATTAAACAAAAAACCGGAGTATCCGTGACGCTTAAAATAATAAATATGATGAGACCGAAACGCTATGATGCGAATACATATTATGTACCACTCGCTAAATTATCTTTATTCCTAAATGATGCTCTCTGGCCAGAGGGAATTCAATTTCGTCGATTTGTTTATTTTGATAGAAATCTAACCAGACTTGACAAGAATAAAACTCTTCAAGAATAAAAGTCTTGATGGCACAACTAACTGAAACAAGATTTATTAGTTTTAATGTTTAATGTTTAATTGTAGATCGCTAACTAGGTCGCTGTGTCGTGTGGCGGATATTGTTGCACTACAGGAGACGTGGCTGCTGCCGGAAAATGTACCTTATCTTGGAAGCATAGGTCAAGAATTTACATTATATACAGGGAAATCAGCTGTTGACACGGGTGATGGGTTACTGCGCGGCAGACCGCACGGGGGTGTCGCGACTGTGGCGAAAGAGGTTGTTTACATTGGTACGGTAGGTATCGGTTGTGCAGTGTAAAAGTGTACGTATATCGGCCATTAAGGTAGATCTACCAGGACATGCCATGTTAGTGTTCTCAGTTTATATGCCCACTGATTCTGTTGAGACACTAAATGAGTTTGCGGAGTGCTTGGGAGAAATAGCCGCGGTAGTTGAGGATTGTCAGATTGTCTCCGTGTTCATACTAGGCGACTTTAACGCACATCATGGGAGATTTGGCAAATAGCTGGAACATTTTTGTAAAGACCAAAGTTGGAAGTGTGCTGACCTGGAAATTGTAAGGCGTGGGTCGGAGTCGTACACGTATGTGAGTGACATTAGTGGGTCGAAAAGCTGGCTAGACCATTGCTTGGTATCTATCTGAAGCGGCATGGAGAACAGTGTTAGATGTTAATGGCACTGTGACGTTTATTGGTCTGATCAACACCCGATAGAGATAAAATGTAATTTAGAATTAATAGCACCTAAAAATAAGATTGTTTCGACACAGTGTAATTCGGTTGAATGGGGGACAGGAACCCTGAACAGAACATTATTTGAGAAAATTTGTGATGATAAATTGAGAGATATTGACTTTTCGGATGAATTTAGAAAATGTGGTGACATACCTTGTAGGAATATTAATCATAGGCAAGTTATACGCTAATATTATTAATAGTTTAAGATATGCTGCCAAGGTGAGCTAATGTATAAAAGGTTGTAAATGAAAAAAACACATTGTGGGTTGGAATAAACATGTCCGACAGGCTCACATGGAGGCTCGATTGGCTCTACAGAACTAGGTCGTGTGTGGTAAACCAGTAGGGGGATGTGTGTATAAGGCTATGGTCGAAACAAGAAAAGCTCAAGTGATGCCATGATAACGCCGAACAAAATTAGAATGGATATTTTAGCGACGCATCACACCAATAAGGATTTTCCTAGTTTCTGGAAACAGACCAACAAACTAAACCCCAGGTCGGACCTTCCTGTGAGTGTGGAATATACCAGATTGCTGAGCTGTTCAGGAGATATTTTAAAGTCGAGACTCGGGCGAGTACTGGGAACGATCAGCCTCGCTTGGAACGGCTCTCTGAGGGTCCTCGTGTGAGGTTCACAGTGAAGCTTGTGGCAGCGGTGGTAAAGAGCATGCGACGCGGAAAATCGCCAGGGCACGATTCTCTGAGCGTTGAGCATTTACAGATCGCTGGAGTACATTTGCCTAGAGTGCTAGCCATGCTCTTCAATTTCTGTGTTGGCCATGGGTACCTGCCCGATGAGATGATGAAAACCGTTGTGGTACCTATAGTGAAGAGTCAGACAGGAGACGCCGCTGACTTAAGCAATTATAGACCCATTTCGTTGGCAACGATTGCTGCTAAGGTTCTGGACAGTGTGTGTGTGTGTGTGTGTGTCTGGACGAATCAAACGAGCCTAAACTCGATGGGGTTGTATCGTTTTATTGTGGAGTGCCTTTGGCCATCTTCCAGCTCCATCATCAGACCATGGGTACCATCTGGGATCAAAGTTCTCGTCAAGACGAATCAAACGAGCCCAAACTCGATAGGGTTGCGTCGTTTTATTGTGGAGTGCCTTTGGCCATACTGAATTAATGAAATTAAATATAGCAGAGCTATGAACACTTTTCGATAGGCAAGTTATCATAGGCATATTTGTTTATAAATTATATTTAATAAAAAAAAATGTCTCATCGAGTTATCAGATCGGTGAAGGTCGATCTTCCACGTCTCTTCTACTAATTCGCGTAGAGGTTCGACTGTCAGTACATGAATCATTGCAGGTATGGTTCATGTACTGACTAAGGTGTAGCGTCACTAACACTAGAATTTAACCCTTTATGTGTTACTAACACTATGATCCTATGTTGGTATTATTATAAAAGGAGTCGCTGAGCGGCCGGAGGATTCCTTTGTACTTTACGCTTTAGGCGATACATACAATACAATTCAATCGTAAATACAACCCTTTCGAACCCAAGTAAGTATGAAAAGTGTTACAATATTGGACTTTCTGAAATGTACTAATATTATCTTTAAATTTGGAATCCCCAAAATGATGTAAAGTTCAAATTTCAAAATGATGTAAAGTTCAATTTTAATTGCCATTAAACGTCACAATCGTATCAACCGGGTTCGAAAGGGTTAATTATTGTGATTGAAGTTAACTACACTCTTCCGTTATTCTCATGCTGTTATTATTTCTTGTAATAATAGCTCCGTGAACACAAGTGTACACATTTTAATGGCGTTATTTACTAGTCAGTCGTCATTTAAGTCTTATATTAAAACAGATCCGCAAAACTTAAATCACCATAATCCGATAAGAAGACACGTCTCTCGCAGTTCAACTCCCATTGGAGTCTGTTTTGCTTAGAAATGTTTTACAAAAGTAATATGACTTTATACCGTTGAGTCCTATTAAGGTCAATTCATATCTATATACACCGAGTGTCAGACACATGCCCTGGCAGACAATAGTAGATTGCACAGTCGGCCAAAAATATGGTCTACCCCCCTACGGTCGAAGTTCATTTGCACGTCATGATACAACGAGGTAGATTTTCCCTTGCAATAACATGATGACAGTGACTTAGGGGTTACCTATCATATCCTCGAAAAATTTTTTTCCGAATATTTAAAATCCCGAATGCTTCATTTATCCGAATGCATTTTTTTCGGAAACTGTAAATATTTCAGGATTTTTATAAAACAACCCTAACCTAACCTAAAGGGTTCTACACGATGGTCCTGAAATACATCCTGAAATATTTACAGTTTCAGAAAAAAACGCTTTCGGACAAATTAAGTTTTCGGGATTTTAAACCTTCGGAAATAAAATTTTATAAACATCGATAGGTTCCCGACTTAGGGATATTTAGATGTCACAGATACTTTTGTCAAAACTGGTAGACCACTTTCTTGGTCGACCGTATACCAAGGGGGTAAAGCTCTGTATTATGTCACGGGCGCGATATTGAATCCTGAGTGTAACGAAGGACTCCAGGTTTAAGAGGGTACGATGGCTGAGAGACTTTTGAGAAATAGGTATTTTAATGAAATGTCGCTGTCTCGCCCGAACCCCTCCGTGTCAGTACAGCGAGAGCGGGACAACTGCAGCTCAGACCGTTATTAGGCGCGTAAAATTGATCAAAACAGCATTTCGTAATCCCCTGTTTTCTTCTCAAAAACTGGACCAATAAAATTATTTTTTTCAAAAATAATTAGAGGACAGATTTGGCTATGCCCCTATGTTTTCCTTTTTTTGTTTATATCAGGGATTCATTTCTGATGAGTGTCTGAAAATGACGTTGAAATTGGGCAATTTTTTCAGTTTTTGAAAGCTCATATTTCTTATGATAATTGAAATATGGAAAAAAAACGAAACATAGGGGCATAGCTGTGGTAGATACAGATTACACAGTAAAAAAAATTGGCTCTAAAGCCATTATCCAGGGAGGAAACAGGGGATTACGTTTGTATGGAGAAATGGTGCGCATCGTACCCTCTTAACTCCCGAGCGTAGCGAGTGGAGTCCTGAGAGCAGTGAAATCAGTTTTATCCCCGAGGAGTATACTCTACTTTTCTCACCTTTTGCGAGACAATAAAAACCAAGGCTACTAGAAAAAGCATTTTCCTTCGTCTTCTCTGGAAGCAGATTATTAACAATGCCTAAGGCGTCTAATTTAATGGACTCCGGAGTGAAATCACTTTCGTGCAGTTTTGATACTTTAAATTTCAGAGTATTGAAATACTGGCGGCTTTTGTTTCAAGTAAGTATTTGAATTTTTTTTCATTCGGCGTGCCGTGGCGTACCCAGCTCGATTTTCAGATAAATTCGGCGCGGCGCGGGCCGCCCGCAGGCTGACTTAGCTGCTGAGCTGTACGGGCTGTATGCCGTGCGATTTTGAAGAAATTAGACTTTAAACACATCACAATATGAACTATGAGAAGTGAGAATTACATTACTAACCAGCGGGTTATAATGAAATTCAGTACAACATTACGCCCTGGCGAAAGCCAAGGGCTATAATGATTTACTTTAGACGACCAGATGGCCTAGTGGTTAGAGAACCTGACTACGAAGCTTGAGGTCCCGGGTTCGATTCCCGTGTCGGGGCAGATATTTGTATGAAAAATACGAATGTTTGTTCTCGGGTCTTGGGTGTTTAATATGTATTTAAGTATGTATTTATCTATATAAGTATGTTTATCCGTTGCTTAGTACCCATAACACAAGCTTTGTTAGCTTACTTTGGGACTAAGTCAATTGGTGTGAATTGTCCCCTGATATTTATTTATTATTTATTTATTTACTTTGAGGAAGATTTGCATGATATATAATTGACGAGATTTAATTTTTTTTTGACACCTGAAAATTACTACAGCAATTGTTTCGCCTCCTGAACACGGAAAAATATTTATTATAATTTATTTCTCCATATTTAAAAAAAATACAACAAATTTAAAAAACACATCTAAATTTACCAGTACCACAACAGAATAGATAATGTTTCCTTTACCTTTTTCACCAGAAAAAAGAGCTGTAATAATTTTAAATTTGATAACCAAACCACCTTAACGCATAGAGATAAAGACGGTATATGTCTATGCCTATAACGTCAAATTTACGTCATCACTTTTTTTTACTAGAGACTAGACAAGAGTATTGGATCTATTGTATCGTGGTAATAATAAATAACCTACCTACCACGCTTACGCTTTTTTAGAATAAAAAATCGTGTTATCTATGATGGAGCTGGAACGACGCAATTGGACATAATAAATTGAAAATGTCCTATATTTCTTTCTTTGCTCCGCTAAGCAAGACGCAAGACATTTTCAGTTAGCATGTGACCCTCAAGCAAACGTATAGCAAGGAGGGCCTACAGTAAGGAAGGGTGGACGGGAGTACAAAATGTAGAAAAGGCACAGAATACACCGTGAAATTTTAGTGGTTGTTTTCCCGAAACGAGGTGATTTAGTATCGATTGTACAATCTATTTATAATTACTATTTTGACTAGAGTCAAAAATCCAATTGTGAAAAACGAAAGTTGAAAATGACCGCAAACCAATAGTAAGGCTTCGTTGGTACAAGTAGCGTACGATCGTACGATAGGTTAGGTACCAACGAAGCGTTACTATTGGTTTGCGGTCATTTTCAACTTTCGTTTTTCACAATTGGATTTTTGACTCTAGTCAAAATAGTAATTATAAATCGATTGTACAATCGATACTAAATCACCTCGTTTCGGGAAAACAACCACTAAAATTTCACGGTGTATATAATAGTACTAACGTACAGAATGGCCACGCTCCGCCCCGCACCGATTTGAGTTACCCCACCCCTCAAGCGCAGATTGCCGGAAACCGCCGGAAACCAGTCGGGCGCGCAACGCGCGCGATGTATGTCGGCCGAACGGCACTAAGTTCGGGAGCAATAATTTTGCGAAATGGTAATATACTGTGCATTGTACTGTGTTTGTCAACAGCCAAATATAAGGAAAGGAGTTTATACCTACCCTGCCCACTTGCTTAAATAATGCTTTCTGAAATTATCGCGATTAGATAATACATGAAATAACTACCTACCGAATAATTCGTTTAAGTTTGTAGTCGTATATCTATTGTAATATTTGTAATTGAAAATAATAATGCTTAAATACACAGACAGACACATTTTATGTAGGTTTAAATAAATAGATAAGATTAACGATTACATTTATTTACACATAATCTAAGCCATACCTACATATTATTATAAGTACCTAAGTATATATGTCATTGGTAGTACTTATTAGTACGAGGGGCGTTCAATATAAAGTGAGAATGAGATGCAAACTCTTTTAATATTACGAAATTAAATACTGGCCGGTAAAGCTAATCTATCTGGCTGATTACTATGAAAAAAAACTGTCTTTTGTTTAAAAAAATATACGGTAATTTCTTTGCAATGCTATTGAGTACGTTAGCGAAAATGGAGAAAATTGAACTGCGCGCCGTTATCAAATACTTGTGTTTGAAAAATTTTTCTACGGACCAAGTCAATTTGGATTTGCGGGACACTTTAGGGTCTAATGCTCCTCCGTATTCGACAGTCGCACGTTGGTGCGCCGAATTTAGACGTGGAAGAACATCGACAATGGACGACCCCCGCTCCGGACGCCCTACTACAGCAGTAACTGAAGAAATTGTGAAAAAAGTCGAAAACTCAGTTTTGGCGGATCGTCGTGTCACGGTTCGTTTTATTGCTGAAAATGTAAAGATTTCAACGGGGAGCGTGCATAATATTTTACATGAACGCTTGGGTATGAAAAAGGTATCTGCGCGTTGGGTACCAAGAATGCTTACTGACATGCAAAAACAAACTAGACTAGAGATTTGTCAAGAAGCTTTGAACCTGATGCAGCAAGACCGGGAACTTTTTTTGGCGCGATTTATAACAATGGACGAAACATGGCTCCATCATTACGACCCAGAAACGAAACTGCAGTATATGACATGGAAAAGGCCATCATCTCCAACTCCGAAGAAATTCAAGGTGAGCCCATCTGCCGGTAAGGTCATGGGCTCTGTTTTTTGGGATGGTAAAGGGGTATTAATGATTGAGTATCTCGAGCATGGAGCCACTATTACGGGCACATTATACGCCAAACAAATAGCAACATTGCGCAATGAGATCCGCGAAAACCGGCGAGGTAAACTCTCGAAAGTTGTGCTGTTCCACCAGGACAATGCCTCGGCACACAAGTCCGCCGTTGCAATGGCTGCAATTCGTGATGCTGGGTTCGATATCCTTAAGCATCCTCCGTATTCACCAGATCTCGCTCACAGTGATTTCTACCTATTTCCGAGATTGAAACAATACCTGAGAGGCCAAAAATTTGAAGACGACGACGCGGTAGTCGCTGCAGTACAAGATTTTTTAAGTACTCAAGATGAGACCTTTTTTAAAAATGGAATTTTAAGTTTAGAAAAAAGATATACTAAGTGTATTATGCTAAAAGGTGACTATGTCGAAAAATAAAATGACATTTAGTAAAAGTTGTTTATAACATACTCATTCTCACTTTTTATTGAACGCCCCTAGTACTAGGTCGTTGCGATGGTCAGCCCTGTGTATCTTACGCACACATTGACGCGTGTATAGAACGTCTTCGTGCTTATGTAGATTCAAGAACGCGTATTTTGTACGTCGTGGCCGCTGTGTGGAAAAGGTTAACATGTCCTTCTTTTAAATACTATTTTTTCAACCACCACGTACCAACCTTGGGAAATTTCCGTTGTAACAATTTAAATTGATTAACTTTAATAAATTAACATCACTACCTAGCTATAATTTTGTGTTATTACTGCATTTTTCTGTCTGTCCGCATTCGTTACTTCTTATTCACAGAGCGAGTTAACTACTCATTAATAACAGATAATTAAATCGCATCTCAGCGTAACAACATGCCATTGATTTGGTTTTACAAGGCGCAGTAGCCTAGTGGACCTGCGTGGGCTCTCAAGCAGAGGATCGTGGATTCAAAACCGGTCGAGCACTTCTGAGTTTTAGGAAATAATGTGTTTACCTACATTTGAAATTTGCTACGAGCCGTAAAGTAAAATAATTATTGTGAGAGAACTACAGCCGCTCCCTCTCATTCGGAGAGGATTATAGGCAGGAGATGAGATGAAAACTACGTTTATTTTAGACTGGTTAGATAAATTTATCAAAATCATTTATTTCCTAGTAGAAAAATTCCATTCGCATTTATTCCCAAATTGGGAATGTCTAAAAAAATACCAGTGGTTTTTATATTTTTTTTGTATAGAAAAGTCAATTATAAGAAACTAATTTCAATATTTTGTCATTTAGTTCTCTACTTTTTTCAAAATTAATTATTGAAACTATTTTAGTTGATGACGTCAGATTATAATTGAGGGCTCCCACAATGCCAAATTTCTAAGTCTATCTAAATGCGTACGATAGCATAGCATAGCATTTATCTCGAAATGGTTTTCGATTTTCTATACATTGCAAAAAAATAGACATCCCCAATTCTTTTTCTCACACTATGGTTTTTTACTGAAACTTATTTTCACAATCGTATTTTTGCCCAACTTTAATCAACACAGAAACATGGTCATGTTAAGTTTGCATCGGCCCGAAGGGCCAAAAGCACACAGAAGAAGGAGCGAAGCTCCGTCGACACTGTTTCTGTGTAAGTTCAAATTGGTAAAAAACGCTACTGTGAAAATAAGCTTCAGTAAAAATTTTTTTACTGAAGCTTATTTTCACAGAAAAAAAAATCCTTAAAGCCTAAGCTTAACCTTGAAGCTTATTTTGAAGTTTTTTTTTTTTTTCTCACTATATTTATAGTGAGAAAAAAATTTGGGAAAAAATGCGAATGGAAATTTTGCTACTATGAAAGAACGATTTTGGTAAATTGATCGAACCAATCTAACCGTTAACGGAAATAAAGAGGCACGGTGTATATATTATATCCATGTCTAACTTTGTTTTAGTTTTCTATATTTTTAATTGCGGTTAAACAATACACTGTCATTAGTTTAACTGTTTCTTATGAACCCGATTAGGCGTGCTGCGGTTGGAGGAATGCGAACTGTCGCTGTCGCTGACGTCCGAACTGGAGCTCCTGATGTCACCTTCCACCTGGAACGATAGGGTCCTTTCTTACCTTAGGCACTACTGCTTGGCACTACCAGTAGTGTCATGGGAAATTTTACTTTTCAGTGACACTACTGGTAGTGCCACAGGTAAAAAAGAATTTCCTGTGACACTACAGTGGCCTTAGTAGTGTCACGGGAAAATTAATTTCCCTTAATTGTCTTCATACCCATATCGCAACAGTCGTAACTGCAATGCAAACTACTTAGAGCTTGTTCTAATTCGTATCAACCGAGAATTATCGGTTGGTAACACGTTGGAAAAATTGAGATAAAGATTTTCAGCGTGTAAATACGCATCAAGATGAAATTGTTTATTAAGTAAGCATAATACTTAATAGAAGATAAGTCACTTTCGTTATCATTAAATTTCTTTAATGTTCACAAACGAATATTTAAATCCAAATCCACTGGATGGTAGTGCCACGGGTAATTAAGTAGATCACGGGTAATTTTGTTGTATGTGTCCAATGAGCCAATCAGAGAAGTAGCGTCATAGGAAAACAACATTTTCCATGACAGTACTGGTAGTGCTAAGCAGTAGTGCCTAAGGTAAGAAAGGGATAGGGTCCGGTTACAACACGACCATGTATTTGTCGGTCCGACAATGGTAGGCGCACGTCGGGTTATATCAATTTACCAGAACGTTATTTCCTAGTAGCAAAATTATCATTCGCATTTTTTGCCGAATGATTTTTTTCTCACAATGGTTTTTTAATTAAGCTTATTTTCACAATCGCGTTTTTTCTCAATTTAAATCGACATAGTTTCACAAATTAGTGATTAATTCTGCAATAAAAAAAGTGTCTGATAATGTTACACATTGAAACAAAGTTTCAGTTTATAATTAGTTTGTCCCATTTATACAGTAAGTAAACGAATAATAGGTAACTATTTATTCGTTACGGTGGCCTTGAATGATCCACCCACCTTTACCTAGTACCCACAAGCTTTGCTTACTTTGAGACTAGGTCGATAATTAGTGTCAATTATCCCGTTATATTTATTTATTTATTACGAGCTGCTGCCCGCGACTCCGTCTGCGAAGAATTCGTTTATCGCTATTCCGCGGGAACTATGCAAATTTCCGGGATAAAAAGTATCCTATATGTTAATCCGAATTATAAACTATCTGTGTGCCAAATTTCATCAGAATCCGTCAAACCGTTTTAGCGTGAAAGAGTAACAAACATCCATCCATCCGTCCATCCATCCATCCATACTTACAAATTTTCGCGTTTATAATATTAGTATGATTGTCATTAATTCTGGATCCCCTACAGCATGCACCCCTAATAAATAAAATAAGCTCCTGAATTTAATCATTAGCAATTTCGCGTTGATGCCGCGGCTGACGGTTAAGTTGGCGGCTGAGTTGGCGGTTAACCTGTGATAACACATACCAACAAATTTGTACAGAACCTGGGTGAACATTTGAAACGGCGAAAAAGAGTGTCTATTGACTTTGTGCTCTAATAATAACAGAATTCGCAATTAATAAATGTAGTTTAATACTACATTAAGTATTCTTGTGGGTGCACTTACTTAAAAAAGTTTCATATCGTAAATTTAAAAAATACAAAATTTAAAAACTACACATAGGTAATTGCAATATTTCTCATGTCACAACACAACATAAATTTAAATAAAAAGGATTAATACGCTAAATTATGAACTTTAAAAATAAATAACTGTTGAATTTATAGTTTAATAATTACTTTGTTTTCAAAATCCCAGTAAAAAAAGAATACTGAATCACTATTTCATTCAAAACACGAAGCTAAAAAATTGTCTCGAATAATCCATCATTCTTCGCAGCGATGCTTATTTGGCATATTTTGTTAGTAAAAATACGTGTAACAGAACGAGAATGACATTGCTGTCCCCCCACAAACTGCTACTACTGATGTGAAAAATTTGTTACGATTTACTTATAGGTATTTGAGGCGAGATTTTGTTTGAACGTAAACTTCCAGGTTACGACAAAAACAAAACACAACACTGCTCAGAATTCAGAAATGATGCTTTTCGGGGGTTTCAAAGGGGGGATGAAAATTTCATTGATTTTGCCGTAGGATGCACCGTGATTTGGCAAAAACACCGGGGGGGTGTTGATGAGGGGGGGTACGGGGGGGGGGGGGGGGATTTCAAAGGGGGGATGAAAATTTCATTGATTTTTTCCGTAGGATGCACCGTCGGGCGCGGTCAGAACTTGGATGGGTGACCGCCTGGTTTTTTATTTTGTATTATGAAGTTTTACTTCTTTCGCGCAGAGGGACTCCACGCACTATTTTTTTCCTTTTACCACACCTGCTTTGATCTGCTCTTTCTTCATTTTATATAAAAACTAGCTGTTGCCCGCGACTCCGTCCGCGAAGAATGTGAGGGGGGGAGATAAAAAATAGCCTACGACCTATTCTCAGACCTACCGACGCCCGCTTTAGCCTAGTTGGCAGTGACCCTGCCTACGAAGCAAGAGGTCCTGGGTTCAAATCCCGGTAAGGGCATTTATTTGTGTGATGAGCACGAATATTTGTTCCTGAGTTATGGATGTTTTCTATGTATTTAAGTATTTATTTATCTATATAAGTATGTTTATCCGTTGCTTAGTACCCATAACACAAGCTTTGCTAAGCTTACTTTGGGACTAGGTCAATTGGTGTGAATTGTCCCGTGATATTTATTTATTTATTTTTTATTTATTTACCGAGTACAGAGAAAACAGTTTCATAAAAATCGGCCAAGCCGTTTCGGAGGAGTTCGGTAACAAACACCATGACACGAGATTTTTATATATTAGATAATGCCTAATAGAGATCACTTTTTAGCGATAAGGTTGCCGTTGCCTCCTTACTTTTTACCTTTTATGTTCTAAATTTTAAACTGTAAGTAAGACTATAATAGTTTTAGGGTTCTGTACCCAAAGGGTAAAAACGGGACCCTGTTACTGAGGCTCCACCGTCCGTCCGTCTGTCCGTCTGTCACCAAGCTGCTCTCGCGCAAGCGTCTGTCACGAACCGTGATAGATAGACAGTTGAAATTTACACAGATGATGTATTTCGGCTGCCGCTATAACAAAAAATACTAAAAACCAGAATAAAATAAATATTTAAGGGGGCTCCCATACAAGCAACGTGATTGTTTTGCTCGTTTTTGCTCGATATTGATAACGGCAATAGGTAGACGCTTGAAATATTCACAGGATATTTATTACTTATATGTTAAATTTAAAAACAAATAATTAAATTAAAATAAATATGTAAGGGGGACTCCCATACATACATTTCAAACTAAATACAAACTGAAATATAGATGCACAGAAAAAACCCCAGAAAAAAGACCAATGCTGGGAATCGAACCCAGGTCCTCAGCGTTCCGTGCTGCGTGCTTACCCCTACACCATCACTGGTCTAGAAGTTAGCGACGAATCTTTCCCATACATCGTACACTTCAGTCTGTTATAATCACATTAGGCAGTGATAAAGCGCATCTATGTTAATGCCCTCTACCGAGAGACTTCAACACTCCTTCGGAGCTACCCGCTCACCTGGACCAAGACCCATACATACAACAAACGTGATTTTTGCCGTTTTTATTGGTAATGGTACGGAAGCCTTCGTGCGCGAGTCCGACTCGCACTTGGCCGGTTTTTTAGTTTTTGTTACTTTCAGTCATAAAGTGAAAATAAATATTTGTATGTTTGTTGTCAGACAATTTTCATATGAGTTAAATTTAGACGAGTCAATGATTGCATGTAAGGAAAATCTCATAACTGTGAAGAACAAAGTTCATAATAGCTTTTAAAAGTACTAACGTATTTTTATTGTTTTTGATTCATAAATTTATTGTTGTCGATTATTTGATTTGTATGTACAAACTAATAAGGATCTCATTCTGGTTATTATTTTTAAAAACTATACACATTTACATTGTATACATATTTTTTAAATTACCTTCACTCATTAAAGTGACAAATAATTGTTTTTAAGTCCACAAGACAATTTTGGTTAAATTGATTAAAAACACTCAACGTTAAGTTGATTTAAGAATTTATAAATTATTTTTAGCGTTTTTTTTTTTAAATTTTTGTTAAATTATTCAAATTATCCGAAAAAACCGGATATCCCGATACAGAGATTTCAAATATCCGAAATAACCGGATAATAAAAAGTTACCGAATAGTGCAAGCCCTACGGGAAATATACCTCCAGTAAAGGACTGGTTAATAAGAAACGTCAATGGATGGCACAATTGGGATGCACCAAAAAAAATAACCTATAGTTTTTATATTTTTTTTGGAAAGAATAGAATATTTTAAGAAACCATTTTCATTGATTTTGAATTTGGTTGAGTATTTAATTTTTTATATTTTTTTTAAGAAATACGTTGGATGACGTCACAGTGAGAGAGCCACGTTCCATTGCCTAGAAAAATTCAAGTCGTACATAACATAATCTGTAACACTACTGATTTGTCTTGTCACTGTCAATAATACAAGCACGGCTTAGGGTCCTAAATGAACCATGACAAAATATTTTTATTTATTTCTCTTTTTTAGCTTCGATTATTCGTGTTTGTTTAATGGTGTGATAGTAAATAGATATTTTTTTATTAAAATCTGATATTTAAATTCTTTTATATTTACTTGTAACGTAGTAATTTAATAATTAAATTTATTTATTATTATTATTAAATATTCGTATACATTTCGGACTTTACGATAAATGACAACTGTTTAAATAAAGCCAGGTGCGCATCATGTGATTAAAGTTCTGTCTTTGTCACTGTTTGCTATTATAAGCAGGACAGCAACATTTCAAACTGTCAATTTGCTTTAGAGTGTAGACCTGCTTTATATCTTCCTTTGTGACGATTCACTGCAGGGGTCAAATGAAGGTCATTACTTAAATTTTCTTTATTTAATTCAGTTTATCATATTTTTGGAATCTGATTTCTGAAAACGCTTCACAAAGCCTATTTCTCCAAACGGTTTTCGATTTATTATACGTTGTCAAAAATTGGGACATCCCAATTCCTCAGCACATTCTCTTTTTAATACAGATGGGAATTCGTCGTGGCCGAAACTTCGCTTCTTTTTTAGGCACCCAATACTTACTTCTTACTTTCGCTGGCTCAGCGACCCGAAGTGGATCTTGGCCTCCGACATCAAAGTGCGCCATTCCTTCCTGCTCTGTGCCAAGTCTGACCAATCGGACACGTCCAGCTCTTTCAGATCTTTAGCAACTTCATCTTTCCAGCGGTATCTTGGCACCTAATGATTTTAAAAAATTCCTTTGGTGTAACCGGATTCAAAAACAATGAATTTTCTGATGCCGAGATGACTGAGCGTCCGCGAGGCGGTGCAGAGTGGCCGCTTACTGCACCTACTGATGAGAAGAAACGATTAAATGAATTTGCGACTTCGGTCGGGTCTTCCGTTAGGGTATTATTGACAATTTTATATTTTTGTTGTCTTTTACTGATATTTTGTTTGTTTGTTCTTTAATTATGCGCCACATCGATTTTACTATATTGTTAGATTTTTATTCTCTTTATATTGTGAAGTTTTTTTGAGGTTATGACGGTTTTTTTAGTATTTTTTCGTATTGTTTGTAGGTAATTTTTTTCTAAAACAGAATTTGTTGCCTGGGACACTAATCCTGATCCTAACTAATATTATAAATGCGAAAGTAACTCTGTCTGTCTGTCTGTCTCGCTTTCACGCTAAAACTACCAATTTAAATGAAATTTGGTACACAGATAGTCTAGAGCCTGAGAAAGGGAATATGAGACCCCATGTCGACGACCAGATGGCCTAGTGGTTAGAGAACCTGCCTATAAAGCTTGAGGTCCCGGGTTCGATTGCCGTGTCGGGGCAGATATTTGTATAAAAAATACGAATGTTTGTTCTCGGGTCTTGGGTATTTGATGTGTATTTAAGTATGTATCTATCTATATAAGTATGTTTATCCGTTGCCTAGTACCCATAACACAAGCTTTACTTAGCTTACTTTGGGACTAGGTCAATTGGTATGAATTGTCCCGTGATATTTATTCATTTATTTATTTTATTTTATGTAGGTCCACTAGGCTACCGCGCCTTGTAAAACCAAAGCAATGGCATGTTGTTACGCTGAGATGCGATCACGATGCGATATAATAATTTTAATACAGAGAACGAATCAAATTATAGTCTTAGAAATATGAAATGTTGTCAATTGTTGCCACATGGCCGGCACGGCTTCCCCCTCACACCTCTCTCAGTTTCTTTCGAAAAATTCCTTCAAGGCCCCCACTTGACTACTTCCTATAACGCGAACATTTATACTTCCAATAGCAGTACTATTTCTATTATTATAAACATTGAGTTAGGTACATCCATCAACAACTTTTTTTGAAAAGATTGAATCGAGTCAATTATGCACATATTTGACTTCATTAAAAAATATTTAAAAAATGAGTAATTAATAATAATTATTAGTTATTAATATTCAACCTCTTCAATAATTTCATATAATCAACTATTCGTTTAATATTATTGATTTTTACTCGATATGTTAAGAAATGAATGCATTGATCAGAGAGGGAATTAATAATTAATGTGCAAAAATTGCTGAGATTATAAACAAGTACCTGGGCGACCGAGCTCTGCTCGGGCTGAAATTCGGTACCAAGCGTTTTCCTAGAGATAAGACCAAGCTAGATCAATTTTTCATCCCCGAAAACCCCCACATACAAAATTTAAAAGTATTAGAATATATTTACGAAATACAATATGATTTAAAAAATGTCGAAACCCTGAATTTCTCCTACCCGGGGCATCGTGCCAAGCATGCTTGCGGCATTCCCTCGCTGAATATATTATATATATTAGAATTGCTCGTTTAAAGGTATTAGATTTATTGGACAGTCCTCAAAACTGTTCAAGTGAAACTGTAAACCTAATAATTAATGAAAAATAATTAATAATTCACTAATGGTTCTTAATTTCTTAAATACTTGAAGAAAAACAATTTTTCAAACATTATTGACATTTTATTTTCATCAAATGAAAAAAAAAATTCGCTTCCCGGGGGATCGAACACTGTGCCTCTGAGGTGAGAGCAGAGTACTGCCCCAACCTGCTACAATCGTACTTGGTCAAATACTGGTAAATTTAAGATAATCGTATATATCCTTCTCCCCGGTTTGCTTGTGGCACACAATAAATACTTTGATTGAATATTAATCTTCTTCTTTCTAATTTATAAAAATCTCGTGTCAGTGGTGTTTGTTATCGAACTCCTCCGAAACGGCTTGACCAATTTTTATCAACTTTTTTGTCCATATTTGGTATTTCTGAGAATAGGTCGAAGGCTTTTTTTATACCCTTAGGTGATATTATGGCAAAACAAAGTTTGCGGGGTCAGCTAGTAATCTATACATATAAAATCCTTTGTCCTGACTGACGGATCAACGCACAGCCTAAACCGCTGATCGTAGAGACCTGAAACTTGGAGGGTGTATTCTTTGTATGACGTAGGCATCCGATAAGAAAGGATTTTTCGTAGTTCTACTCCTAAGGGGGTAAAAAAGGGGGGCAAAGTTTCTATGGGACAACTTGATTCCTTGGTCCAATCTACTTCAAATTTTGCATAAACATTCTATAACAGAATTGATGGAAGACGTGTTTCGTATTTTATTGAAATTCATCCCTTGGCGGGGTTAAAAAGAAGTAGAAAGTTATTTTGGGGGTGATTTGCTTCGAAGTTGATATCAATACTCCTTAGTGCTTTTGATTTAAATTACTTTTTATTTTGACACAATGTAAACGAAACGAAACTTCAAATTTTGCGAACCATTTGTCTACGTTTGTCAACCACTTCCTGATCTGATCTCTGATAATAACTAATTATAATAAGTATTTGCATTTCACCAAGCTTTTGCTTTTACAAGCGCAGCGTGGGACGTCCACCAACGAGATGGACGGACGTTTTGGTGAAGGCCGCAGGTTCAGGGTGGATCAGGGTTGCCACCTTTAGGGGAAAAAAAATCGGGACAAATCGAGCATCCACCAGAGACGTTCGGAGTCTAAGGAAAATGAAACTTTATTTTGTGTTTTTATTACTTTTTTTTATTATTTTTTATTGCAAAAATCGGGACAAAATCGATAGGTAGCCGGGACAATGTCTTCGAAATCGGGACGGTCCCGACAAAATCGGGACGGGTGGCAACTCTGGGGTGGATGCAAGTCGCTTCCAACCGTAATGATTGGGCATCAATGAGGGAGGCCTATGTCCAGCAGTGGACGTCCTACGGCTGAAATGATGATGATGATGATGAAGCTTTTATGTGAGTTCAACCTTTTTCGAATAAAATCGAATTGAGTATTCAAACATCATTGTTGAACTCGCATAAAAGCTTGGTGCAATGCAAATACATATAAAATCCTTTGTCCTGGAAGTCCTAAATGACTGACTGGCGGATTAACACACAGCCTAAACCGCTTTATGTAGAGACCTGAAACTAGGAGGATGTGTTCTTTGTATGACGTAGGCATCCGATAAGAAAGAATTTTCCGGAATTCCCACGGGATAAGGAATATACAGGATGTATATATTTCATCAATCGAGAGTGACCCTATCCCCATAACGAAGATTACTAAACTGTTCAAATTGGGCATGCAAGTAGACTATTAGAATAGGTATAAAGCTAATTTCAATAATTTTGAAAATTCCCACGGGATAAGGATAAATCAGGATTTATATACTCAAATCAACTGGATCCTATCTCCGTAACTACAATTAAGTACTAAACTTTCAAATTCAGTATAAACGTAAATGGTCATACATAACAGCAAAAAAATATTGCAGGATTTTTGGAAATTCCTGTGGGATAGATAATCTCTGAAACTTCCGAGCCGATTTAAAAAAAAAATCTTTTACCAGTAAAAAGTTACACTATCCTTTATTGACATAGACTACTTTTTTCCGGAAAAATGCAAAATTCCCAAGGGATAGAAATAAAAATTCAACTTCGGAGCTCATTTTACAATGTCTTTCACCAATCGAAAAGATACACTGTCCTTGATTAACATAGGATGCTATTTTCCGGATAAATGCAAAACTCCCGCGGTATAGAAAATAGTAAATTTAACTTTGAGGCTGAGTTTAAAAAAAATGACCAATAGAAAGCTACACTATCCTTTGTTGGTATAGGCTAGGCTACCTACTATTTATTCGGTAAAATGCAAAATTCCCGTGGGATAGAAAGAAGTGAACATCACTTGAGGGCTGATTTGAAAATTTCTTTCACCAATAGGAAGTTACATCAACCATTAATTTTACATAGACTACTTTTCTCCGTGAAAAAGCAAAATTCACACGGGAAAAAAATAAGTGAATTCAACTATGGGGGCTGATTTTAAAACTTCTTTTACCGGTAAAAAGCTACACCTTTAAGGACATAGACTACTTTTTCTCGGGGAAAATGAAAAATTCCCGCGGGATAAACATAAGCGAAAATTTGCATAGAATAAGGACAAATTTGTTGAAATTCCCACGGGATAGTGAATAAACGGGATTTATAATATTCACTAACTGATACTGATGATGATGAAATGATAATAATAATGGATGTTGCCGTGGCATCCGGCAGGATTTTGTTTTATACAATTAAAGAGATGAAGAAGCTTTACCACAAATTGGAATTCGACGCGGACGAAGTCGCGGGCAAAAGCTAGTCTATACATATAAAATCCTTTGTCCTGACTGACGGATCAACGCACAGCCTAAACCGCTGATCGTAGAGACCTGAAACTTGGAGGGTGTGTTCTTTGTATGACGTAGGCATCCGATAAGAAAGGATTTTTCGTAGTTCTACTCCTAAGGGGGTAAAAAAGGGGGGCAAAGTTTGTATGGGACAACGTGATTCCTTGGTCCAATCTACTTCAAATTTTGCATAAACATTCTTTAACAGAATTGATGGAAGACGTGTTTCGTATTTTATTGAAATTCATCCCTTGACGGGGTTAAAAAGGAGTAGAAAGTTATTTTGGGGGTGATTTGCTTCGAAGTTGATATCAATACTCCTTAACGCTTTTGATTTAAATTACTTTTTATTTTGACACAAAGTAAACGAAACGAAACTTCAAATTTTGCAAACCATTTGTCTACGTTTGTCAACCACTTCCTGATCTGATCTCTGATAATAACTAATTATAATAAGTATTTGCATTTCACCAAGCTTTTGCTTTTACAAGCGCAGCGTGGGACGTCCACCAACGAGATGGACGGACGTTTTGGTGAAGGCCGCAGGTTCAGGGTGGATGCAAATCGCTTCCAACCGTAATGATTGGTCGTCAACGAGGGAGGCCTATGTCCAGCAGTGGACGTCCTACGGCTGAAATGATGATGATGATTGATGAAGCTTTTATGTGAGTTCAACCTTTTTCGAATAAAATCGAATTGAGTATTCAAACATCATTGTGGAACTCGCATAAAAGCTTGGTGCAATGCAAATACATATAAAATGCTTTGTCCTGAAGTCCTAAATGACTGATTGGCGGATTAACGCACAGCCTAAACCGCTGTATGTAGAGACCTGAAACTGGGAGGATGTGTCCTTTGTATGACGTAGGCATCCGATAAGAAAGAATTTTCCGGAATTCCCATGGGATAAGGAATATACGGGATGTATATATTTCATCAATCGAGAGTGACCCTATCCCCATAACGAAGATTACTAAACTGTTCCAATTGGGAATGCAAGTAGACTATTAAGAACAGGTATAAAGCTAATTTCAATAATTTTGAAAATATCCACGGGATAAGGATAAATCAGGATTTATATACTCAAATCAACTGGATCCTATCTCCGTAACTACAATTAAGTACTAAACTTTTCAAATTCAGTATAAGTAATAAACGTAAATGGTCATACATAACAGCAAAAAAACTTATTGCAGGATTTTTTGAAATTCCTGTGGGATAGATGATCCCTGAAACTTCCGAGCCGATTAAAAAAAATCTTTTACCAGTAAAACATAGGCTACTTTTTCCGGGAAAATTCCCAAGCGATAGAAAAAAAAATCAACTTCAGAGCTCATTTTAAAATGTCTTTCACCAATAGAAAAGATACACTGTCCTTGATTAACATAGGATGCTATTTTCCGGATAAATGCAAAATTCCCGCGGTATAGAAAATACTAAATTTAACTTCGGGGCTGAGTTTTAAAAAAATGACCAATAGAAAGCTACACTATCCTTTATTAGTATAGGCTAGGCTACCTACTATTTATTCGGTAAAATGCAAAATTCCCGTGGGATAGAAAGAAGTGAATATCACTTGAGGGCTGATTTGAAAATTTCTTTCACCGATAGGAAGCTACACCAACCATTATTTACATAGACTACTTTTCTCCGTGAAAAAGCAGAATTCCCACGGGAAAAAAATAAGTGAATTCAACTACGAGGCTGATTTTAAAACTTCTTTTACCGGTAGAAAGCTACACTTTTAAGGACATAGGCTACTTTTTCTCGGGGAAAATGCAAAATTCCCGTGGGATAAAAATAAGCGAAAATTTGCATAGAATAAGGACAAATTTGTTGAAATTCCCACGGGATAGAGAATAAACGGGATTTATAATATTCACTAACTGATAATGATGATGATGAAATGACGAAATGATAATAATGATGGATGTTGCCGTTGCCGGATTTTTGTTTTATACAATGAAAGAGATGAAGAGGCTTTACCACAAATTGGAATTCTACGCGGACGAAGTCGCGGGCAAAAGCTAGTCTATACATATAAAATCCTTTGTCCTGACTGACGGATCAACGCACAGCCTAAACCGCTAATCGTATAGAGACCTGAAACATGGAGGGTGTTCTTTGTATGACGTAGGCATCCGATAAGAAAGGATTTTTCGTATTCTACTCCTAAGGGGCTAAGTAAGCTAAGAGGCTAAGCTGTGGGAGGCAAAGTTTGTATGGGACAACGTGATTCCTTGGTCCAATCTACTTCAAATTTTGCATAAACATTCTATAACAGAATTGATGGAAGACGTGTTTCGTATTTTATTGAAATTAACAATAGCCGACATGTTTCAAAACTGTTTTTTACTTGACGTTGGTAAAGTGTCCTTTAATGGACTGATTAATCTGTGAATAAGTATTTCAATTAGCAAGAAAAATTAGCAAGAAGAAGAATTAGCAAACTCGTTTTAAGACGTGAGTGATCCGTTTATTTTCACTATGAGTGAGTCTCACGGTAGTTTCATGTTTAAGAATTAGCAAGTTGAAGTGGCAGTGGGCTGGTCATATCTGTCGAAGAACCGACAATCGTTGGAGTAAACGAGTTCTTGAGTGGAGACCGCGTCTTGGCAAACGTAGTGTAGGACGCCCTCCGGCCAGGTGGAGTGTCGATCTGCGAAAGGCTGCTGGTAGAAGCTGGATGCGTCTAGCCGAGGACAGGGCGCAATGGCGCTCATTGGGGGAGGCCTATGTCCAGCAGTGGACTATTATGGGCTGATGATGATGATGATGATGAAGTATTTCAAGCGTCTACCTGTTGCCGTTATCAATATCGAGCAACAAAAAAAGGATAGATTTGTTGAAATTCCCACGGGATAGGGAATAAACGGGATTTATTATATTCACTAATTTAATAGGTACCTACCAATGATAAGCATCCAAGACTCGAGCACAAGAATTCGTATTTTTCACACAAACATCTGCTCCGACCGGGAATCGAACCCAGGACCTCAAGCTTCGTAGTCAGGTTCTCTAACAACTAGGCTATCCGGCCATCTAAATAATAATAATATTTTAATATTTTTTATTTTATAATATTTTATTGGGTGATTTCAATATCAATATTTTAAATAAACAGGAAGTAATCAGTAATCACAAAGCCTTATTAATACGAGTAGGTACTATAATTATATTTTATTATATTATATTACCGCCCCCATTATTCCTGAAGCCTTTGAAGTCAGGCGGCACCTTCTCCTGACTGCTAAGGAACGGCTCAAGGGACTTCCGGCCCACGTTGCCTTGCTTTTGCTACGTGTCTGTTTTGCATTTCCCAGGCTGACTTATTTCCTTCGCACAGTTCCCACTTGGTTATGCACCACGGAAATAGATTCGTTTGACTTGGTGTTGAGGGAGACGGTTGAGAGTTTGGTGAATGTCTCCCTCGATTCGGACCAATGGGATCTTGCTTCTCTGCCTGTTCGTTATGGTGGGTTGGGAGTGCGACGCGCGCGGGACGTTAGCCTGCCGGCCTTCCTGGCATCGGCTGCTGGGGTCGTGGACCTTGTGACTAATATTTTTTCTCTAGATGGTTACAAGGCTACCATACCTTATGCTTCTGATGCACGGACGGCCTGGTTGACTCTCAACCCGTAATATACTCCCGTGCCTGAGGATATACACCTTCAGCGTTCGTGGGACGATGCGGGGGTGAAGCGAGTGTTTGGTCGTCTGTTGGAAAAAGCTGTGGGTGTGGATAGGGCGAGACTTAATGCTGTGTCCAGACCGGAGTCTGGGGCGTGGCTTCAGGCGCTTCCTTCCCCGCATCTGGGAACACTCCTTGACGACGACTCTTTGCGGGTGGCTGTGGCGCTCCGCCTGGGCTTCGATGTTTGTGAACCTCATTTATGCATCTGCGGCGCTATGGTTGAGAGCAACGGCTACCACGCTTTGAGTTGTTGCCGCTGTGCGGGGAGATTTCCGCGCCATCACATATATTATATTAATAATGAAAAATTAACTAGAACGTCGTTAGTTAAGGATCTTGGTGTTTATCTTGACAGCAAATTGCTTTTTTGTAATCACATTGATATTGTAACTAGTCGATCTTTCCGGCTGCTTGGGTTTATACTGAGAATGGGGAGGGAATTTCGATGTGTCGATACTATTCTTACACTTTTTAATGCGCTAGTTAGACCAATCTTGGAATACTCGTCAAATGTTTGGAATCCTCAATATAAAATATATATAGATTCTATAGAAAAAATACAAAATAAATTAATTAAACACTTGCAGTGGAAGGCTCAGCGGTCGGGAGCATCGTTCAGTGGTGACAGTATTGTTTCACTTCGGGATCGACGCACATTCAGAAATCAAATTCTATTGTATAATATTCTTTCGTATAGAACTGACTCCCCGTACTTGCTACATAAAATATGTTTTAGAGTTTCTCGTGTTAATTCTAGGCGCACTAACTGTTTGTTTTATATTCCGTTGACTCGTAGTAAATATGCTTCTAATACTTTTATATCCAGAGCTTGTAAAACATATAATAATTCATTTTTTGAACTAGATATTTTTAATCTTTCATTTAGCAGGTTTAAAGGTTCTCTGTCAAAACTTTAGATTTATACATATATTTAGACATACTATTTATTTAACGTCCGTTCCACTTTTTCTCATTTTTGGCTGTTTGTATTTTTACGTGTTACTTCATTAGCATAAATTAACTGTGGCATATTTGCTGGCCTATGTATTACTTAAGTTTTTCTAAGTTTACTTATTATATTGTGCCGTTTTTTGCCCAAATAAACATTAAACATTAAACATCACGCCCTGAACGATATAGTTCGCAGGGCTTTGGTTTCGGCTAACGTCCCTTGCGTGTTGAAGCCTCCAGGTCTTGGCCGGTCAGATGGTAAGAGACCTGATGGTTTGACCTTGGTGCCCTGGCAAAAGGGAAAATGTCTGATGTGGGACGCTACGTGCGTCAGTACTTTGGCCACTTCGCACCTTGGTCACACTTCGAGGCTGGGGGGAGCAGCTGCTGAAGTGGCAGCCCTTAAAAAGCGCGAGAAGTACTCAGCACTCGCTAGTTATTTGTTCGTGCCTCTTGCGGTGGAGACAACTGGTTGTTGGGGTTCCGAGGCAATACTTTTTTTTAAAGAAGTGGGGCGCCGTCTTCGTGAGAGAGGTCTTGACCATCGCTCTGGGTCTTTTCTGGTGCAAAGGTTGTCCATCGCGGTTCAGAGGGGCAATGCGGCTAGTGTGTTGGGCACATTTGCGCCTGGTGCGATCCGGGGCGGTTTATTTGACTGACTTTATATTTTGATTTTTATTTTATTGTATTTTGTGTGTATTGACAATTTGTTTTATTTTTAATAAATATATCTTATTATATTATATTCATATTTATTTAATTTGACTGTCGTAAGTCGCGCAGTATGCTATCCCGCACACCTCGCTGGCTCTGCAGAAAACCAGCGCCCTTGACAACGCTAGTCGTGCCAACGGCATTGCTGAGTGGAGACCATTTCGGCTTCACATCCTTATTTGTTTGTTTTTGTATTCTTTCTCATTTTGTAAATTGTTTTTTGTTGTGATGTGTTGTCTGAATAAACGTTTTTTCTATTCTATTCTATTCTATTCTATGATGAGACGATGGATTTTTGGATGTTGCCATTGCCGGATTATTGTTTTAGTCGATGAAAGAAATTAAGAAGCTTTACTGCGCGGACGAAGTCGCGGGCACCAGCTAGTGATTTACTATAAGACGGATTTTTTTTTACTTCCTTTAATTTTATCTTACATTGAAAAGTAAATTGTTAAATTAATTTAATCATATCACCGTAAGTAATGAATAAATACCACAGGTAGCCAAAGCTGTAATGTTTTTTTTAATATCGACACGAACAGCACTACCCTGTCTGTGGCAACATTTTGAGCAAAATGAATTGTCAAAGTTGTCTCTCGAATTATGAGTATGACCGCCAAGTAGTACCTACTTAGGTCCAGTGGTTTAGGTGTTTCCCAACCTGGGGTCCGCGAGTACTTATATGTATGGGGGTCCGGGGTAAACAGTTATAAGTTACTTATAAGTACCTATTTTGTATCTGTAATAACTAAAATAAATACCTAATACGATTTTTTTTTGCTGTTTATTTTATTAAGGGGTCCGTGAAAACTGTGCTTGATTTCCTAGGGGTCCGTGGATGCAAAAGGTTGGGAACTTTAGATTATGCGTTGTCTGTCAATCAGTCAGTTATTAAGTGACATTAGGTACTATTTTATAGGTATAGTCATAATTATGACTAAAATATTAATTGTTGATTAATTGTTTATTAATT
This sequence comes from Archips crataeganus, assembly GCA_947859365.1. NCBI lineage: Eukaryota > Metazoa > Arthropoda > Insecta > Lepidoptera > Tortricidae > Archips > Archips crataeganus. The sequence goes on along the minus strand of OX402065.1, from coordinate 12,173,436 downwards.
ATGGTATAGTGACTCACCCAAACAATCCATGGGCCCGTTGCTGAAGGGCACAAATAGGTACATTAGGGTCCTTTCCCAAGACTCAAACTATCTCTATACCAAATTTCATCTTTAGCGGTTCAGTAGTTTAAGCGCGGTGAGATAACATACAGACAGATTTATAATATTAGTATGGCTTACGTACAAAATTAAGCATTTATATTTTTTATGATTTATATAGGTAGTAGTATTTAGTAGGTAGGACTAAACGACTACATAAACGAAATAAAACATGCAAACATGGTCACAAGAGTTTTTTTATTAGCTAAATATTCTGGAATTATAATTATTATTATCCAAACAGCCAGCCCTAGCGTTTCTGTTGATGTCACAATTATTGTCGGCTGCGAAGCGATAGTAACTTTACACTCGCGCAATTAGGTACATTTTAGCACGCAACCAATCCTAACGAGACTGAGAAAGCTATAATCGTGGAAGGTATTCACGATTTTGTACGTGATCATGTATCTGTTACGTAGTTACTATTAAGTTAATGTGTCGCGAGCGCCCGCGCGTTAGAGCTCGTTCCCACTATGTCGTATGTGTTGGACATTGTATGGTCTAACCCCGGCGCCACACATATTACAAATGTTTGAACACAGTTATTTGATCACATGTGTAGCACCGGTATTTGCTTATTTGTTCAATAGAACATCCATACAATCAACCATAGATCAAATATGTGTTCAAATATGTGTTGAAACATTTGTAATATGTGTGGTGCCGGGGTAACAATGATTAGGACTTATATTTACATAGTAAGCTTTATGATTTATTTTGTATACTTAGAGGCTGTTTCACCACCTTATTGTCAAACTGCTGGTTACGTAACCAATTAATAAACTAATTACTGGATAAATCTGTCGGTTAGTGTTTTTTCAGTTTTACCACTCTCCGGTTCTGTGTTAACTAAGTACCACTTAACTAATCGCCAGTTTAACAGAAAGTCGAGAGTTTCGTTCAAAACAATAATGAAGACAACTAAAATTACGTAAAACGAATCGTAAAATGGCGCCAAACTATCTGACAGATTAACTTTTTTTTAGTGGCGATGTACAAGTTCGAATAAAACGAACGTACGAAAAATAAAGTTTGTACTTAATTAAATTATTACGGAATTTTGGATTTATTTTTACATACCTACTAAAAGCGTACCCATATTGACATTTAAATTCTTGATTTTTAATTTAGCATGACTTCTTTCTTTTAAAAAAAAACACATTACTTTGATGCATTTTTTTCTGAAACCGGCTGAAGGGCTCTGCTCTGTCACCGTGGCCACAAAAAATAAACTAACAAATTAAAAAGTTATGTGACGGATAATAATGCTTAAACTTAAGTCACCTGATCCGATGGTTAAATTAAGGAACAGTTAATCCGTCATAGCGCTAATCAAGACTTGTGAAACAGAAATTTTAATTCTATCTGTCTAATAAGGTTATGATTAAGCTAATCCAAACTTTCAAAAAAGTGGTGAAACAGCCCCTTATAGTAACATTTAAGTCTCTATGGTTGTTCTATTGTCTATGCCCTCTTCTCTTTCTCGCTGCTCTTGGGACGACATGCATTTGTGTACGTTAATTTTATTCTTAAGACGAATATTGTATTTGGCTTTATATTCTGAGCAATTAAAGCGCTACAATAAGATCAGCAAATGAGTTCTTCTTTATTCTCCACTGCAGTAATGCTCTTCGCCTGTTAGACACCCACATGAACGATCCAACGTGCTCCAACAGTACTTATGTCGGTCCGGATTTTAATCGTTCGTTCCAGTGGCAGAACGTTTTGTATGAAGCTATTCACACCCGTCCGACAACGACTTTGTGTCGGATCCGACAAAAAATTCGGGTGTTTTGCCTCCCGACGTCCGGAAAAAAATCGTGTCGGGTCTCGCTCCCCTAAGGGCAAGGGATCCGGGCCCGACGTCCGATCCGACAAGTGTGAACAGAGGCGCCGACAAGCGATTAAAATCCGGGCCCGACATCCGATCCGACAAGTGTGAACAGAGGCGCCGACATCCGATTTAAATCGGAATCCGACATACGACATAGTGGGAACGAGCTCTAAGTCAACGCGGCCTCGGGTTGTGTGTCGAGCGCAGCGCTGAAACAGACGAGGGTCATTTGGAGGGGTGCGCCTCGATAGATATAACAACATTTGATATAACTGTAACATTTGATATAATGCGATTTACTCAAAAAGTAAACTTCGGAGGATTGATATTAATTCTATTTGATATGCATTAGGTTAGGTTAGGTTAGTTTATTTTATAAAAGAATCGTAGAATGTTTACTTTTCGAGTAAATCGAATTATGTCAAATGTAGCATTATACCAAATGTTACAGTTATATCAAATGTTGTTATATCTATCATTACACACCCCATTTGGAGAATAACAAGACTGTGGCTATGGCCCTTTTATAAATTACATAACGTACCAATTTTGATCATCCTCAGCCCAATTACTTATTGGTCACACTTATTTTCAAAATAATTTTGTGCATCACAAATTGCAAGACCCCTTCTCCCCCTAGTTCATGTCCGGTCCTCGATAAGCGTACGCTGGCTCGTCGGACTGTTGTTATACAATATGCAACGCCAATGAAGGGCTCCCACACAATACTGCGATGCGACGTCGAGCCCTAACCGCTGGCGCTGTCAGAAAAACTTAACAATGAAAACAACCATTCAGGAACTAAAATCACAACACACAATTCGCTCGCACACAACAGTCACGTAAAGGCACGTAACAGGTGAACTACGCCCTAGTTCGTACTCTTAAATTCCCTCGGAGCAACCCTCAAGTTGTATCCAGCCGCGAATTTGACCGAGATGGCAATATGGGTATCCAGGTCTTCAACACATCCGTCTGCTTCTAGCCTCAGATGCCTCAGCACATGGACAACACTCGTCTTTATAATCGCTGTGGCAAAGGTGCGACCTGGAAAATAATTCAGTTTGTTCATTTTATGATTGGTTGAGGACCAGAAAGTGACGGATAAGATGAATTCGACGAATGAAGCAGATACGACTACAATATTGTATACGTTTGTAGGAAGCGATTTTTTCGGTGATCAGGAACCAATGTAACCTAAAACCTCTTTAAAAAGTCAGTAATGAAATCCTAACTTGCCGCAGTAAAAATACAGTCATCTACAAAATATAGGATACGTTTTTGGTCAGACCCTGTCTTAAGTCCAAATAAAGGTAAAGGTACCTAAGCAATCCATAGGTCCTGAGCTGAATGGAATGAATGCGTTAGGGTTCCTTCGCTTAACGTTTTCAGGGAGGAACCGCTCCGGCTTCACTTTATTAGGCTCGTCCCAGTATTGGGGATCCCGGTGGAGAATGTGTATAGGGATCACCAGTGACGTACCCGCAGGGAGGGTTATTCTGCCTGGAAAAAAAATTGGGAGTCAGCGCAATGTGCGTAAGTTACATCTTCAGCCAGATTTTCGAAAAAATAAACCGGTATCTTCAACATGCATAGCTTATGATATTGCTGGCTATCACAACTATTATTGGATTGATAAAATATTGCAAAATTACCAGCTCAATGACTACTTCAGGGGGGGCACACTTACATATATCACACTTTTCATGCGACTACAGCGATCTCTGGTTGTTTTGTAAAGAACTAAATTAGCGGCCATCTTGGTTGACTTGTCAAACTTGTCAGTTGTCATTCATCGGCCATGGCCATGGCGTACCAAATTGTACGGCCAAGGACTTTAATTGATAGGCCACTGGCCAATGTTCGTATTTTGGCCGTATAGTGCAAATCGGGTTTAGCCGCTTATACTTCGTATATGCTGATTTGAATTAGGCGGCTGAAATGCGAATAGTGGCGATTAGCCTATCAATTAAAATTACGCGTAATTATAGCTGTACATCACTACCAACATATACATATAGATAGGTATACATCTATAGATACGTCACATTAGTTCTTGACCAGGGCGTAGGGCAGCAGCACCTTCCATACATGCATATTTGATCATAGAGTTGCCACTCTTGTTCATATAATATTACAATACTCTTTGGACTACTTTTAGCAACAAAGAAAAAAAAATTGTTGCTCTATATAGGTAGACACTCATCAATTCCATCATTAGTATTCATTAGTAAACAGTTTTGTGGCAAAGTATTAGCACCCCAACTAAGTGAAAAACTACACATACGCTTAGAAAAAACTGTAAAAAAACTTTACCTAAATAATATTTTCAAAACTAATAATGGAAATGAAACTTTTAATCAAATTAATAAAAAGAGTGGAAATGAAACATGAGCAGCATTAATTATGATAATTATGACGTGAAAGAACAGTATCATAGAGTGAGTAGGTATTGCTGAGGCCGATTTAATGTCTGGAAGACGTATTAGATGACGCTAACATCTTTTTTCAAAAAACTGTAGATATTGTAGGCCTAAACTAAAAATTGGGAACATTTCCAAAAATTTGTAAATCTACAGTTATACTGTAGTGTTGGCTACATAGGCATCTAGCTTTATCAATTCTAATAAGTAACTAACATTTTACGTAGAACATGCATAGCAAATTTCATATTTTTAATTACTATGTTAATATACTAAACGGGACTTATCACGCATGTCCCGTTTAGTATAGTAATTATGAGTGAAAAACACGAAATTTTAAAGCAGTATTTCATATTTTTAGTTATTTCATATTTTTGACGACCAGATGGCCTAGTGGTTAGAGAACCTGACTATGAAGCTTGAGGTCCCGGGTTCGATTCCCGTGTCGGGGCAGATATTTGTATGAAAAATACGAATGTTTGTTCTCGGGTCTTGGCTGTTTAATATGTATTTAAGTATGTATCTATCTATATAAGTATGTTTATCCGTTGCCTAGTACCCATAACACAAGCTTTCCTAGCTTACTTTGGGACTGGGTCAATTGGTGTGAATTGTCCCGTGATATTTATTTATTTATTTATTTTTTTAGTTAGTAGGTAGGTACATATCCACGCTTTATTTACTCTTGTATTTTGTAGTCTATTGTCTAATGACATGAGTCGATAATCTATCTTAACCTTCCAAGGCGGTTATAAACTGCTTTTACTACGAGCGATGGTATTGAGTCTCAAGTGGATGAGATCAGTTCAAAAAATTTCAACTATACCTTAGGTACCTTATTTACCTACCATTATCGATAGTGATTTCATTTTCCACGGTCCTTTGAATCAAAGGTCCTATGGACATGTATCTGAGCGCTTCCTTGAACACCATGTCTAAGCATTGAAGACGTTTTAGCTGGTCTGCAGTCACAAAGTCATCGTCGGGGCCTAAACACTCTTGTAACTCATTGAACACTTTGTCCTGAAAAATAAAAAACACAGGGAAATTAAGTGAGACCTCAGTACCCATACACAAATTTAAGACTTCTATCAGGGTAATTGGTATAGGCTGCAAAACCAATTTGATCTCCTATTCTATCCTACGACTTTTTAAAATCGAAAGAGTTTTTGGGTGCGCCGGACTGCATTATGATATGAACCCGCATTTCTTGGCTGTACGCATCGAAAATGAAAAAACTGTACCACGTCGCCTTCAACTAACAGAGCAGAAATCATACATCGTTTGCATTGCATATGGCAATAGTGAAGTATGGTGCCATCTATCCCTCCTGTAGAACTTTTTACGTTTTTGAGAAAAATCTTAGATTTCGTTGAGTAATCGTCTTGCTAATAATCACAAATAATATTAGAAATTCTGTCCATGTGAGTGTTCTTTTTCTTGCGTAGAGTGGCCTAGAGTTTCACTCGTGTTGTCCATCGTTAAAATCATCTTGGTGCAGTAGGGTGGTGCCATAACAAATCGATCCTTAACATGTTGCTTAATTTTTTGACGTGACGTTAGTGGTGACAAGTATGCAAAAGTTGAGTACACTAAATGTGATGCAAGACATCCAAAATATACCTACCTACCTCACATTTTTTTACCGTCCGGGTTCCTTAACGAGAATGCTCAAAGGTTCACACAGTAGCCATCTGCATTATTACTAAGAAAGTTGTCGAAAATGACTAAGCAACAAAAATGTTTGCGCCGTTTATTCCGCGAAGTTGGTATAGTGGGTACAACCTACCAAGTATAATACCAGTTATTATTGCTCTTCAGCGTTTGTACATATAATATGGCAATCTGTAAATTCACGATCATTCTTCTGATTTGTGCAGTCCCACTAATTAACGCGTCCCTTATTATTCCACCACCACCATAGTGATACATTGTTTTTGACAGACTGAGTGCACAAATATAGAAATTATTTTGCGCTCATTCTCCAGATTAGTGCAACCAGTCTAAATGCTTCTCTTAGGTGTAAAATTTGACGGAGTGCACAAATCTGGAGAATGATCGACATCAATCTTCTCGCGCCCTACTTATTTGCTTATTTCTTTTTTTGTTGGATGTTTACCTCTTACACGTAAATTCAGAATTACATACCTGCCATTCAGGTAAATACGCGAGGAATACCAAAACAGCAGACAGTATTTTAGCTGAAGCTTCTTGACTCTGAAAAAATCACAATGTAAGTAGAGTGACATGGATCAAGAAATGATAAAAATTCGATAGAGGACATTAACACTCGTAGGTGGGCTAAGACGATAGAGTTTATCACGGACATAAAGCACTATTTTCAACCATTTTACTGATGCCCGCCATAAACGGATTATATAAATAACGCTTTAAATAGACTCTTGGTCATTTTCGAACAAAATAAACACATTCGTCAAGGCTCCATACGAGAATGAAGAACGGCAAAAAGTAGCATTGTGAAACGCGTTACATTTACAAACTCATTACCAGATTAAAGAAAGGATCCTAAGGCCTAAGTTAAATAATGAATTCAAGGTACTGCGGTTGCGTCACATCGACCATTGAAGAGAATGATGTAAAAACAACGGAGAGGTTCATAGTTTTACTGAGGGTAACTTCCAAGAGAATACAAGACAAGGTAAGATAAAACCACGTGTTATGGTTAAGCTAAATACAATCAGTAGCTTCAAGGAGAGCCTCGCGGAAAGTCTTCATCTAATAGAGGATATTCATAACCAATTTGTCCAGCGATAGGATGGGATAGCGTAGCAAATGAGTAGAAAAAAAACTTGAAAATATTTAGTAGAATGAAATTGGATTTAAATTAATCAGGTTGATGGTAACAAATTAAGCTTACTGTGGTAAATATGGTTAATGTTTCTTGTCTAACTTCATCCTCAGTCATCTCGCCGCTCATGAGGAACCTATCGACTGCGCATCTGGGATGAGCATCTTCAGTTCTTACAAGCGCTTTGCGTCTTTTCTCTAATATCTCATCAGTCAGATTAAAAGTCAGCTTCATGTAATTATCTAGGCTCCTCTTGGTTTCCGTTAACCAGTATATAACAGGTATTTGTAGGTACCACTTCGTAGCTTTTGCGAATATTAAGCTGTACCAACTGATGGAAAAAGAAAATATTTTAACCCTATGTAGCGGTTCTTAACACAATCACTGCAACCTGACTTCCACAGGTGCCACCGACGCACATGTGCGTTCAAAATGTATGAATAATCATGGCAGCGGCACTGGGCGAAGTCCCGAAAACGCATATATATGCGTCGGTGGCAGTGAATGCGTTAATTAAGCGACATTTAGAAATAAAAGAACAGGCCAAGTACGAGTCGGACTCCCGCACCGAGGGATCCGTACAAGTTTGTAGGTATGTCTAAGTATATTTTGCTTTATAAATAGACTTTTCACACCACCTGCTCGACAATGCCTTATTATATATCATGCAAACCTCTCTCAAAGTAAGTCATTATAGCCCTTGGCTTTCGCCGGGCAATAATGTTGTACTGAATTTCATTATAACCCGCCGGGCAGTAATGTTGTACTGAGTTTCATTATAACCGGGCAGTAATGTGATTCTCACTTCTCGTAGTTCTTATTGGTATGCACTTAAAGTCTAATTTCAAAATCGCCCTGCGTGCAGGCCGGCGGCGTGCAGCTCGTGCACGTGCTTAACGTGCCCAGCCCCGCGGTGCCCGCGGGGGCCGCGCCGCGCCTCATTTATTTGCAGTTCCGCGGCCGAACGAAAACAAAGTCAAATACTTAAACAAAAGCCGCGAGTGTTTCAATACGCTGCAATTTTAAGTATCAAAACTGCAAAAGAAGATAAAACGTTAGGAAAATATCGAGTGCCGAAAGTGATTTGACTCCTGATTCCATTAAATTAGACGCCTTAAGACCACTTGCACAGTTCAGAGTAAAAAAATTAAATCGGTAACCCTGGGTTAAGAATGACAGTTCCATACATTTTGACACTTGTTAACCCTGGGTTAGCAGTTAACTCGCTCGGAGTTAAGTAGCTAACCCAGGTCTGCGCAAGCCGGCCTTAGAAATTGTTAATAATGTCATGTAATGTTTTCTAGTAGCCTTGGTTTTTATTGTCTCGCAAAAGGTGAGAAAAGTAGAGTATACTCCTCGGGGATAAAACTGATTTTGCCTTGGGCGCGCTTAAATCCTTCACTGCTCTCAGGACTCCATCTTAATTCCCTCGCTTTGCTCGGGAATCAACTAAAAACCCCCTCGCTACGCTCGGGAGTTAAATCTGGAGTCCCTCGATACGCTCAGGATTCAATATCGCGCCCGTGACATAATGCAGTGCTTTATCCCCTTGGTGTATAATCTACTATTGCCTCTACGTAAAATATATAAAATGTGGGATCATTTTATATTGATTGTTTGGGATCACTTCAATTTTGAATCTTATTTTATATTTATTATTTTTTGTTGTAGGTACTTAGTAGCAATAGAAATACATACTTATTACGTATGAATTCCAGCCATCTGTTATCACGGTTCCTGAAATGAAACCCTGTGAAGGACAGATTTACAGACAGGCAGTGTAACGACATTAATATTGTCTCGTTTTTCACCTTTCCGGTACGAAATTCTAAAAAGAAAATGGCGAGATGATTGAGACCGTATTGACCCAGACTGGAGAGTCACAAAATATACTTACAGACGGTTAGTAACACAAAGGAGACGCTCCAATGCTTTGCCTATCAATGTGACCCTAAAGAGTCAACATGAAAATGGTGCTATGGTGCTACATGTAAATAAAATGAATAACAGAAGTTCTACCTGTGTGTATTTTTCACCACTTCGTCCAGATACTTTAAATTTTGCGACTCGAGTTTAGAAAGTCCCATCAGAGTCTCTAAAAAGAATATTTACAGGTGTACTTAGTGCCTGTGGTGCACAGGTCAATTCTAGTGACATTTAATTTTATCGAATTAGAAACTTCCGCGTAAACTTTTACTTTATAAATAATCTATTGAATCAGGCGTTACTTTGCGGAGGTCCATATCAATGAACTGAAACAATTACTTTGCTCCCGTGACCTTACGATAGCTACGTTTATGCAAGAAATGTGTGTTCATGCAGTTCCTCCGCCTCCACACTGTACGAACACACACAAATCAAACAAACCCAACTATCACCACCACCAAACTACATTGACGCGTTTCGACCGTTTCGAACTCAATCAGAGCTTGTATGTACTTAGAGTATCGCAACCGTTCAATATGCAACCAGATTTCAGACTCTGATGAACACACATTTCTTGCATAAACGTAGCTGTCATAAGGTCGCGGGTGAGCAAACTAATTGTTTCAGTTCATTAATTTTATAGTCGAGAGCAAAGATACTTACGACAAACACATTGTGTAGTACAATACACGACGTCCCAGTAAATGTTAAATGTTTCCTTAGGGTCCTTGTTGGAGAGAGATTGGGTCAAGGAAGCAGCCTCCAAGTTGAAGACCCTTTCAAAATCACGAACAGACTTCTTGTAGTAAGATGGAGTCACGATTTTACGGTGATTCCGCCATGACTGTCCTGGAAGTTTTCGGTACTTTAACTGTACTTAAAGATCAGCGCCGTTCGCAAGACCGGCAGTTTGCTGTTTTCTATGTATTTAAGTATTTATTTATCTATTTAAGTATGTTTATCGTCGTCTAGTACCCATAGTACAAGCTTTGCTTAGTTTGGGACTAGGTCGATTTGTGTAAGATTGTCCCCTAATATTTATTTATTTATTTATTTGGAACCATTTGGTGACATGCGCATTTTTTATTTCATTATATCATTCTATCTTTCTTTCTATTGCCGACTACTTTTAGGGTACGCGTCCACCTGTGATGTCCAAGGAAAATCCATCAACAGGATTACTTGCTGGATTATCTTAGTGTCACTTAACCTTTCTATTGGTAAATTTTACACACTTAATTCCTCACACATTATGGGCCTAGCGTCCGTCCACCGCTGGTCATTCTGGTTATCCCAATCCGTTGTGTACCTAAGCTTGTCTACCATTTTTCAACTCGATTAGGGAAGCCCTTTGAATTATTTAGATTGCTAATCATCTCTCTCGTCAGTCTAGAATTTCTAAGATGCACATCGAATACTCGTAAAATGTTATCTCCTTATGAACGAAAACTATATTTAATTGACATTATAGGTATGTACCTCTACATCTTGGATCCGACCTTACCGACATTTTTCAATTTCGCGTATCAAGCGAGGTCGATTCAGCTTAGTTTCAACTATCCAACAATTTGAGTGAAAGTAATTTTAATAACTTTTTCACCTTGTACTTAAGTATAGTATTATAAGCTGATTGATGTCCAACTACGCGAGTTCTTACCTCCAGTGAATATCCCTGGGCCAAGAAATTCTTTGAAGTACCGGTAAACTGGTCCTTTGTCGTTCACTTTGTTACTCGTCAAAAGTAACTGGAAAGATAACAATACATATTAGATTATAAATAATTTATTAGACACTACTTTGCGGAGGTCCATATTAATGAACTGAAATAATTACTTTGTACTATTGTGGTACTTACTCTGAAGATGAGCTCTGGTTGAGTTCGAAACGCGTCAGTGTAGTTTGATTGTGTGATTTGTGTGTGTTCCCGAAATCTCGACCGCAGTCAGTTCGGAGTGAGTGTTGTGTGATTGGATCGAGTGGTGAGTGAGAACGCGCCCAATGGCAGCGTGATGAGCATAAATTACGCACAATAGATCTATTAAAAGTCTTTGACCAGTGTGTGTTGCCTGTGATGACTTACGGTACTGAGACGTGGCCGCTAACAATGGGCCTCATAAGACAGTCAGTGTAGAGTGGTTTGGGATTATCATCATCATCCCCGCCTATATACGTACGCCGTATTGGCACGTAAATTTTGGAACACTCAGAGGTACTCTGCTTGAGAGACTATAGGGCAAACCACTAGGCTATAGCCTGTCTAATTTAAAATGACGCGCCCCACCACCGCATTTACGCACATCTGCCAAGAGAAATATTTCTCTATTGTAGCTTAAATTGAGTTTCAAATCCTGTGCGTAAATGCGGTGGTGGGGCGCGTCATTTAAAAATAGACAAGCTCTACCAAGGCTTTAAAACAATCACCTTCAAGACTTCAGGATAATTTTCTTCTAATCTTCTAATATATAAAAATCTTGTGTCACGGTGTTTGCTATCGAACTCCTCCGAAACGGCCTGACCGATTTTTATGAAATTTTTCTGTAAGTATATTTGGTAGGTCTGAGAATCAGACGTAGGTTATTTCTTATACCTACCCCTATTTGGCACAGACGGAGTCGCGGGCTGTTTATGCTAGTCTGCTAGTCTATTTATAAACCTATATAATACATATAAATGAATGCTGATTTCCCTTGGTCACGGCACAGCAACACGCGAAGGAAAATGGATGGACCGATTTCGCTAATTCTTTTTTGTTGCGTTTGTTATTGTCACGATAATGTAAATAAGCAACAGCTAGTCTACAATAATAAATGAAAACAATTGTTATCACCATAATACCAACTGACCTTGATATCGTCTGGATTCTTGACAATTAAATTGAGGTCTGGGCCCAACCAAAACTTCACATAGTGGCCATATTTGTTTAAAACTTCTTCAAGCAATTTCAACTGGTCTGTAACCAAAGATGACGCAGACTTAACATCAGCATCTCTTACTCGCAAATAATTTTAAATAATTTATTTAAGAAACCAGTCATTGGTTTAGGCTGGATTTTACCAAACTTTTATTCCGAGAATAATGCTTACTCCAAACATTACTCGCGGTTTGACATTACTATCTGAGAGTAAGCGTTATTCTCGGAATAAAAGTTTGGTAAAATCCAGCCTTAGTAGTTTTCGGGGTTTTTCAGAGTATAGTCGACCAAGTAAGTGCTTTATCATTTCTATGACAGTTCTTACATATGAATAAAAACAATAAAACTAAAATTGTCACACTGACTTGTAAGTGAAAATATAGCCTTTGATATTTTAAGCCATGCATTGACATTGAACCAGGGTGGTAAAGGAATTTCTTGGTCGACTATACAAAACCATGAATCCTTATTCTTATTACGTGCCTACCGATTGCATAAAATATCACTACATAGTTATAAATTTTTGTTAAAAAAAAAAATTTCAATACAAGATTTTTCGCTGACTGTACTTGCATTGTCATCCAACCTACATAAGTATACCAAATTTCAAGCAAATCCGACCACTGGAGGTGGGTCAAATTCGACTTCTATGATTTGACCCAATAATAATAAATAATAATAAATTATAAAATAACAAATTTCAGTTACTAAATTTGACCCAAAAAAATATATAAAAAAAAGAAAAACGGAGTGAGCTAAATAAAAGCTTGTAACCGCACCGCTGCTTGTAAGCTGTACCACTACCATGAGTTTACACTAGTTTACAGTGACCGTACTCGCTAGCGACGGCGTAAATGATTTGTATGGAGAATTGTACTTCCGTAAGTGATCGCTAGAGGCGCTGTACAATTCTCCATACAAATAATTTACGCCGTCGCTAGCGAGTACGGTCACGTAAACTAGTGTAAACTCATGGTAGAGGTACTGTATGCACCGTTTTCAAAATATTTGACAAAACACGGTTCTCGTCCGGTTAAGCAACGTCGGGCGCGGTCAGTACTTGGATAGGTGACCGCCTGGTTTCATTTTTTTTTAATGTTTTGTTATGACGTTGTCACGTTAAACTATCGTCCGTAAACCGACTTTACAGACAACCGGTTTTTTTTGCTGTATTTTTTGTTGACATTTATTATTTTACTATTTCTGCAGTTGGCAGTTACGTCACAGCCGGTATGCACACCGTCTGTACAGGCCCTTAGGGATATCCATGTCAAATCATGTTTTTATTCACCATGCACTTACCAGAACGTAGACATATTACTACCAAGGTAAGGCGGGCAAATTGGCCATTTTAACGAACGATTGGTCTTGATTTACAATGCTATCATTTTTAACCGAGTTCAAAATCAGAGGTTCTATGTTCATCTTTGTATCTTCACCAGTTATAAACCCATTGATATTTTTTTTGACAGGGTATCAGGGTATATTCAGATCATACCTACATAGACATTTTTTGTTTGCATCTCTCCCTGTGTAGGTACATAGCAAAATTTAAGGGCTGATAGCCAATATTTTTTAGTGAAAAAATACGGATAACTCAGGTCTATGTTTCGGGCTAATTTTACCTCGCGAAATACTTCTCGATCGAGTTTACGTAAAAATTTCAATTCTATGGAAACATGAACACGCGCGCGTGGAGGCGCTGTCTATGTTTCCATAGTAATTGTTTTTTTACGAGGGGCGTTCAATATAAAGTGAGAATGAGATGCAAACTCTTTTAATATTACGAAATTAAATACTGGCCGGTAAAGCTAATCTATCTAGCTGATTGCTATGAAAAAAAAAACTAACTTTCTTTTGTTTAAAAAAAATATACGGTAATTTCTTTGCAATGCTATTGAGTACGTTAGCGAAAATGGAGAAAATTGAACTGCGCGCCGTTATCAAATACTTGTGTTTGAAAAATTTTTCTACGGACCAAGTCAATTTGGATTTGCGGGACACTTTAGGGTCTAATGCTCCTCCGTATTCGACAGTCGCACGTTGGTGCGCCGAATTTAGACGTGGAAGAACATCGACAATGGACGACCCCCGCTCCGGACGCCCTACTACAGCAGTAACTGAAGAAATTGTGAAAAAAGTCGAAAACTCAGTTTTAGCGGATCGTCGTGTCACGGTTCGTTTTATTGCTGAAAATGTAAAGATTTCAACGGGGAGTAATATTTTACATGAACGCTTGGGTATGAAAAAGGTATCTGCGCGTTGGGTACCAAGAATGCTTACTGACACGCAAAAACAAACTAGACTAGAGATTTGTCAAGAAGCTTTGAACCTGATGCAGCAAGACCGGGAACTTTTTTTGGCGCGATTTATAACAATGGACGAAACATGGCTCCATCATTATGACCCAGAAACGAAACTGCAGTCTATGACATGGAAAAGGCCATCATCTCCAACTCCGAAGAAATTCAAGGTGAGCCCATCTGCCGGTAAGGTCATGGGCTCTGTTTTTTGGGATGGTAAAGGGGTATTAATGATTGAGTATCTCGAGCATGGAGCCACTATTACGGGCACATTATACGCCAAACAAATAGCAACATTGCGCAATGAGATCCGCGAAAAACGGCGAGGTAAACTCTCGAAAGTTGTGCTGTTCCACCAGGACAATGCCCCGGCACACAAGTCCGCCGTTGCAATGGCTGCAATTCGTGATGCTGGGTTCGATATCCTTAAGCATCCTCCGTATTCACCAGATCTCGCTCCCAGTGATTTCTACCTATTTCCGAGATTGAAACAATACCTGAGAGGCCAGAAATTTGAAGACGACGACGCGGTAGTCGCTGCAGTACAAGATTTTTTAAGTACTCAAGATGAGACCTTTTTTAAAAATGGAATTTTAAGTTTAGAAAAAAGATATACTAAGTGTATTATGCTAAAAGGTGACTATGTCGAAAAACAAAATGACATTTAGTAAAAGTTGTTTATAACATACTCATTCTCACTTTTTATTGAACGCCCCTAGTACGTAAACGCGATCGAGAAGTATTTGGTGAAGTAAAACTTATACTAAGCATACTGAGCGGTGGCGCGCAGTGCGCGTTTGGCAGCCGCCGCGACGTGTGGCTCCGAGAAGAAGGCTACGGATTAGCCCGAAACATGTCTCACGGTAGTTTTATGTTCAAATATTTTTAATGAACTAAAACAATTACTTTGCTCACCCGCGACCTTACAATAGTTACGTTTATGCAAGAAATGTGCGTTCATGCAGTTCCTCCACCTCCACACTGTACGAACACACACAAATCACATAAACAAATAGCAGTTAGTTTAACATTTGGTAGCATAGCATACGGTTGTGGTAACTCTGAAGATGAGCTCTGGTTGAGTTCGAAACGCGTCAGTGTAGCTTGGTGGTGGTGATGGTTGGGTTTATGTGATTTGTGTGTGTTCGTACAGTGTGGAGGTGGAGGAACTGCATGAACGCACATTTCTTGCATAAACGTAACTATTGTAAGGTCGCGGGTGAGCAAAGTAATTGTTTTAGTTCATTAATATGGACCTCCGCAAAGTAACGCCTGATTCAATAAATCAAATATTTTTAGTCAACTCTGCATGGCATGCGGGACACTTGGCCAACTTTCGGTCCATTGAAATAAACCTTAAGTTTGCTAACTCGGATTCGTTGATTTTATGTCGACATGAGAGACAACTTTTGTTTGATACATTCCTGAGGTGTTACTTGTCAGGGTCTGACGATCATACCACTACTGGCCCCAGAGAAATCGATAGATACCCTCAAATTTCTGTGCAAACGCAGAATCGTACAGAAATATGGCCCTAAAGGAAGATCACGCCGTTTCCCAAGACCGGCACTTTGCTGATTTGGGACCATTTCGTGAATTTAATTTGTGTATTATCACATACGCTAAATAAACCAGATACCTACGTGAAATTTTCACTTAATATAAACAAAATTACAAGGAAACAAACAATGCACATAAGTTTAAGCATAATCTACACATAGAGAAGGGAATTACATCATACATAATATAGTAAATATTAATAATTTTATTTAAGTAGTTAGAAATAATACAAATATTAAAAATAATAAACATTTTTATTTAACCTTAATAACTAAAAAACTGAAAAGCAAAAAATAATAAACATTTTTATTTAACCTTAATAACTAAGTTCTTAAGCTAATTTCGATTCAAAAAATGCTAAAGTCAATCAATCCTTCGCCGGAAAATGCAAAGCGTTCACGAGCGAGCGTTAATGTCAGCGAGACAGCAACTCAAACGGGCACACACGTGACACTTGATTGTTTGGCATCGGGTCAAAATTACTTAGGTATACTTACATTAGCTTAAGAACTTAGTTATTAAGGTTAAATAAAAAAAGTTTATTATTTTTTGCTTTTCAGTTTTTTTCGGCGGTTTAATTTTTTGTTAAAAAGTTTTTATTCACGAATCTGCTAGTTAAGCGGTGTGTGCGTGTGTGTGTAATGATGATAATGATGGTTTGAATTGTGGGATAAATTGAACCATCATCCTAGCCTATATACGTCTCAGAATGAGAGGGCTTGAGCCGTAGTTCCCACGCTGGCCCAGTGCGGATTTGGAACTTCACATCACATACACCATTAAATTTCTTCTCAGTTGTATGCAGGTTTCTTTAGGATGCTTGAGACGAGGCCACCACTACACACACACATTGAACCATAAATCATAAACGTTTGTAATATTTTTATTAAATGGAGGAATGGTGTATTAAGTCTATGCTTACCATTCGAACTGGCCATGAAGAGCAGGGCATTGCCCAGTACCGGCAGTGCTGGTGGGCCAGGGAGCCTGGCTGCCAGCGCCAGCAGCCGACGGTTCCGCCATCGCCAGTGCAGCCAGTACACCAGCAAAACCAAGATCGTGGGGATTACCATCAGCAGTGAGGATGGGAACCACATGATGGACCTAGAAATGGACACTTTTTTTTTATTTACCCTGTCGTAAGGCTAGCCCAGTAAGATATCTAAAAATAAATACAGAATATGCCAGCAGGTGAATATGTTAGTTTGACTGAACATCCCTGTAAATGTTTTTGAGAAATTAGTGTTACAAATGTTTCCATCATCATCATTTCAGCCGAAAGACGTCCACTGCTGAACATAGGCCTCCTCCAAGGCGCGCCAAACAGATCGGTCCCGTGCCTTCCGCATCCAACGCGATCCCGCATCCTAGGCCTTGGTCGTTCTGACCCGCCGCCCGCGGCGTGCAGCGGCTGGCGGTAGACTCTGGACGCCGCGGGCAGCGGTTGTTTGGTCGTTCTAAAACGTAACCGCGGCGGCCAAAACGGCGACAGTTTCCGGGCTTTTTTGTTTGCGAAGAGACGTGTGGACGCGAAATGGAAAAACACTAGCATATTTATTGCTTGAGGAGGAAGAGTATGAGAATTTATTAATAATGTTGAAGCTAAAACAAAAGAAAAAGAAGAACAACTACTACCTACTTAACTAAGTTGTAACAAACACAAAAAAAATCAACATAAAAAAAATACCAGTGACACAATGGTTGAGGGCAAGTTCAAGACACTACCTACTCATCCGCTGCTGCTAGTAGACGTTTGCTTACAATTATCAATAATAATGTGCCATAAAATACAGTTTTAGTTTGATGATTTCATGACAGCTAAACAACTTCTGACGACAATTTCCTCAGCCGCGATTTAGTGGCCGAGGTGGTCTCTTCCAACATTCTACGTCACTTTACGTTTTGACATAATTATCACCATAGCAATAAACTATTAAGAAAGAATACATTAACATCTTCACTAGCTTCTGCCCTGTGATTTAGTCAGCTGAGAAAAACAAACTTACTCTAATCGTGTCGTCCAAAAGCAACAAGCAAGTACAAGTCTTGTAACGGATATCTCCCGTATTTCAAATATGTTAGATAGGTCATACAGAACTCGCCCGCAGAATCGAAATTGAAAAATCTTTGAGTGCAGTTTAATTCAAATCAGGTTGTTGTTATATGTTATAATAGGCATTTTAATTATATTTCATAACACATAAAACCTCTGAAACCAAGAAGAGCTATTGATTTAACTTACAAGTGCGTACAAAAATCCCAGATACGTTAGTTCGGCTATCGGTGTATTTATTGAATTATGGCATAAAATTAAAATCTTCTATATGTATCAGATAGTATAATAGCATCATAAATGTCGATTTAGCACTGTTAAGTGTAACTAACGTATCTCAAGTTACGTTACTTAGGCGTGACAATGCAGATTCAGTAGCTTCATCAGTTTCCATGCGATTTTCTCAAAAACCACAAACATTTAAGGGTTAAAATTTAGTTAAAGCAATGCACATAATTAAGATGGTACGATGCGCACCATTTCTCCATAAAAACGTAATCCCCTGTTTCCTCCCTGGATAATGGCTTTAGAGCCAAATTTTTTTACTGTGTAATCTGTATCTACCACAGCTTTGATATGTTTCGTTTTTTTCCTTATTTCAATTAACATAAGAAATATAAGCTTTCAAAACCTGAAAAAATTGCCCAATTTCAACGTCATTTTCAGACACTCGTCCGATAAGAATCCATCCTAAAAACAAAAAAAGGAAAACATAGGGGCATAAATCTGTCCTTTGATTATTTATGAAAAAATTAAATTTATTGGTCCAGTTTTCGAGAAGAAAACAGGGGACTACGAAATGCTGTTTTGATCAATTTTACGCGCCTATTAACGGTCTGAGGTGCACTTGTCCCGCTCTCGCTGTACTGACATGGAGGGGTTCGGGCGAGACAGCGACATTTCATTAAAATACCTATTTCTCAAAATTCTCTCAGCCATCGTACCCTCTTAAGGCTAATAATTCGGTAAAAGTAAAATGATTTTTTCGCTAAGGGCTGTTTGACCAAGCTTGTCCGGCTATACCCTTTCCTCGCTCGTCTAAAGCACAATAAGATGTTTGAGTTTACGTACCAATATTTCAAACTAAATACAAGCTGAAATATAGATGCACAGAAAAAACCCCAGAAAAAAGACCAATGCTGGGTTCGATTCCCAGCATTGGTCTTTTTTCTGGGGTTTATTCTGTGCATCTATATTTCAGTTTGTATTTAGTTTGAAATATATGGTTTCACGGGATGACCGTAAAAGTAATAAAAAATGAAGTTGAAGAAAATAAAAAAATAAAAAAATAGAAAAAGATACTTCATACTTAACTTGTTTACGTACCAAGGCAGAACAAGAAAACATCAAATTTACTCACAAGTTTATTTTTATTTCTCCAGTGTTACCACGCGATTACTTTGTTGCTACGAGTGCTTAGCAATAAATATGACTGTCTAGATACAAAGCAAACGACTTTATATACCTAACCTTTTGAGTGTGCTCGACTATGTCAAATGTTTTACGATTTTTTTGCCAAGCTTTACGGGGAGATGGGGCACATTATTACAGAGTTTCTATGGCCACCTTCCAGCTCCATCATCAGATCAGCTCCATGTCATAATAATATTGCATTGTCATCCAATTCACACATGCGTGCAAAATTTCAGCTCAATTAGAAACCGGGAAGTGGGTCAAATTTAACTTGCAAGATTTGACCCGTTGAGGAGTTCCGTTAGCCATGAGCGATCTTCTTCATCAGGTCCAGTTTACCAAATGATACTTTCTGAAATCAAATACATACTTCATTTGATGCTAAAAATGCCTGTAAAATTTGAAGGTTGCCCTCGATTTCTCTAGGATCCCATGATCAGACCTTGACAGTCAAAGACAAGGCTTGACTTGGTGCCAATGGGACCACTTCAGGAGTATACTGTTTCAAACAAAAAAATAATTTTGAAAATCGGTCCACAATTTGGCGGAAAAAGATACATACAGTCGAACATAGAACCTTCTTCTTTTTGTTGAAGTCGGTTAAAAATACAAAAAGACTCCAAAAACCAATCTATACTTAATATTATAAAGCTGAAGAGTTTGTTTGTTTGTTTGTTTGTCTGTTTGTTTGTTTGTTTGAACGCGCTAATCCCAGGAACTACTGCTCCGATTTGAAAAATTATTTCAGTGTTATCACCGGGGGGTGGGGGGGGGGGGGGGGGTTGAGGGGGGTGAGGGTGCGGGGGGAATGAACATTTCATTGATTTTGCCGTAGGATGCACCGTTTTCAAGATATTTGACAAAAGCAAAAAGGGGGTGGGGGGGTTGAGTCTTAAATAAAGTGTTTGCGTTTGTCTAGAAAATTTTAAATTTGCATTTACGTCATTGTTGCAAAGAGCTGCGGAAAATTATTTAAAAGTTATACAATTTTTTCTAAATATAGGTACCTAGGTTTAGTTACTTTTTAAGAAAAACCGGTCAAGTGCGAGTCGGACTCGCGCTCGAAGCATTCCATACCACACTGTCTATAAAAACGGCAAAAAAAAACCTTTGTTGTATGGGAGCCCCCCTTAAATATTTGTTTTATTTATTTATTTTGTTCGAATCCCGGTAAGGGCATTTATTTGTGTGATGAGCACGAATATTTGTTCCTGAATTATGGATTTTTTCTATGTACCTATTTAAGTATTTATTTATCTATATAAGTAGCTATGTTTATCGCCGTCTTGTACCCATAGTACAAGCTTTGCTTAGTTTGGGAATAGATAGGTCAATTTGTTTAAGATTGTTCCCTAATATTTATTTTATTTATTTATTTAATTTAATTTTTATTTTTAAAGTGAATATATGTATAACTAAATATTCTGTGAATATTACAAGCGTCTACCAGTTGCCGTTATCAATATCGAGCAAAAACATCACATTTGTTGTATCCGGAGCCCCCTTAAATATTTATTTTATTCTGTTTTTTACAAGTTTTTTAGTATTTGTTTTTATAGCGGCAATTTTTCAATTTCAACTATCAAGCTATCACTGTTCATGAGATACAGCCTGGTGATAGAAGAACAGACAGACAGACAGACGGACGGACAGCGGAGTCTCAGTAATAGGGTCCCGTTTTTACCCTTGGGGCATGGAACCCTAAAAAACAGCCTTGTAAATTAGATAACAATTTCACCATTACCAGTAAGTATGTACCGTTTTTTTTTGTACAAACAATCTTTCAACAGATTTGACATTTTCCATTTTATTGTTATACCTAAAACAGTTACCCACAATGGAAGAGCGGTGTCTCTTAGCACAGGTATCACGTATGCTTAAAAAGAGGCACCAACCTATGTTACAATGTATCCATATATTTTTTATTTTTTTATTTTTACCTGCGTCATATTAAATAATCAAGGTTCCATTTTATTCTAGGTCTCTTTCTCGAGTTCGATTCGATTATTATTTTGTACCGACTTCAAAGTTTCAAGATTTGAGTGCTCTTTTTGCTTGCACAATCCAGTCTTTGATATAATAGGGATGTTGACACCACCAATCAACTGACGTTCTTTTTATGAGCTGTCAAAACACAATCTCCCATAGAGTTTGAATGACAATAGCGACATATGACGTCCACCATACTCAATCAACTAACTATTTATTTATTTTAAAGCAACAAAAAATCTAATTTTGCATTTAATCGAAAATTAATCTGGCTTTCAGGGCTGAAAAAAAGCGTTTTTTTACTGGAGTTGTGTTTTCAAATTCTTTTTTAATGGTGTCAACATCCCTATAGGCAAATGTTCCTTCTCAAGTGCTAAAACCTCGGTACGTAAGTAGGTACTTAGTATTCATAAGTAATTGTGAACATGTCAGTTTCGTGCGGCCATCCAGTGTGTGTCCCTTTAGATGGCGAAATAGTTTCAACTGGGAACTTATCAAAATATATAAAGTTTAAAACGAATAATGGACGAAATATATAAATATCAAAATTTTCCATGAAACTATTGATTAAACGAACTTTTTTAATCGTGTAATCTACAGACTGGTTTAGGTTAGGTTTATTTTATGAAAATCCTGTAGAGTTGAGAATTTCCAAGAAGATTGCTTTATATCAAATGACCATTATGTATTTCGTCCATTATTACTTTTAAACTTTATGTACCCGCTTAGCAAATTTGACCACAGGATATTATTAGGTACGGTAAATTTTACTATACGGAATGTCCCAGGAAATAGTGTCAACAAAAGTGCAGATGTAGATGACCTTATGGGTTATGGGGCACCCAAGTGACCCCCCTGTATGTTCTGCGATTTTTCATAGTTTATAAGTTATAGCCTTTTTTCTCATTTTTTACTAAAAAGCGACCACTGAGACCGATTTGCTCATAAACAAAAGGTAAATAAAACAAATTAGAAAACAAAAAACTGTTTTTAATTGAAATTTGCACATGTGAACAAAAGTGGTACCGTCGATCGTCTATGTAATGGAACAGAGTTTCTCAAAGTAGGTAGGCACGCGAACCTCAGAAGTTATTTAGGTACCTACTCAGTGAATGCGATGGGCTTGCGATAAATTTTATTGATTATTTTTTGTTATTATTATACTTTTTTTTAATAAATAGGTAAGTGACGTTATAAGTTTGAGAAACTCTCAGAATTTTCCTGATTTCTTAGGCCAACTTCTGCTTTCTCAAGTGTTCGCTGCCTTTCCAAACAGTGGACGGACACTTATTGTAAATGTTTACTATATTTCAAACTAAATACAAACTGAAATATAGATGCACAGAAAAAACCCCAGAAGATACTTCATACTTAACTTGTAAATGTTTACGACAGCATTTTTAACCCACCGACCTTAACCTTAGTAATAAGTTTTCTTAAAAATATAAGTATATTTCATGCTTCTTTTGCCGACTGAAGGTACTTTAAATCAACTGTACTTGTCCCATATCAAATTTGAAGTCAATTCGACCACTAAAATTGGGTCAAATTTAACTTTCGACATTTTATTACTTATTTCACAAGAGACCGAGACAAGATGAAATTAATTATAAGCTTTAAATACGGTCAAGTTCCTGCTCGCTGGCACTTTATGTACAGACTAGCTTAAACCCATGGCTTCGCCCGCGTTACACCTTCACGAGAATCATTTAAAATCTTAAAGTTTGGCCTCATAAAAGTTACGGTACGGTAACATTTCTAAGGTTACCTAATGATTCGCCGACTATTTTTAGGCAGATTATTGATTGGCAGACAACGTTTCGCCGATAGTAACGGTAGGCCGATGAATTTGTATGCAGATGTATTGTTTCGCAGACTAACGTTTCGTAACTCAACTTTTAGCAGATTATTTACTTGGCATATGAGTCAGTAAGCCGAACAATTATTAACAGAAATTCGTTAATAGGCGTAACAAAAATATACCAAACGTTGCTCGGCCAAAAGAAAAATCTGCCAATAGTTGTCTGCGTAACGAAAATCTGCGTAATTAAACTTGGCGAAACGACAGGTCACCCATTTCTAAAGCACAACGTTCGCTCAGACAACGCCATCTGTTGATTGCAGACGAAGTTGACGCGTCATCTTGAAAGCCGTTGCCCACAACGTTCCTAGACAGCGCCCTCTATCTTACTTAAAGTTAAAATACTATCCCCGTGGAGCGCAGTAGGTACCGTAAACTAGGGTTACTTTGAAATGCGGGGCTACTTTAGGAAACAGTTTTTTACGCCGTGTATTTATTTTTTTAGACCATCTGTGGCAGTGAAATAACTACCTTGATAAATCACCTAACTTTTTACGTCATTTGCTCAATCGAGCTATGAATATTTGCGTTTTTATAACCATTTTAAATCTATCAAAGTAGCCCCAAACTTTCTTAAAGTAACCCCAGTTTACCGGTATATTGTTATAATATACTCAACGACAAATTTTAATCTAACCGCCCTCGTTTCTTAAGGCCTCCATAGACGGATTGCTTAGAGCAGTCAGTGCCAACTGCTACAAGCACTCGCTGTTGGGCAATCTGCGGATTCAATACAAAACTGTCTGCTAGCATTTTGTATTGAAACTGCAGATCACCCAGCAGCGACCGCTTCAGGCTATTAGGAATGACTGCTCTAAGCAGCCCGTCTATGGACTCCATAGTATGGAGCCCTTTAAAAATAAAAAACTTATGTAGAGTGAGCGATTAGATTTGCCGGTGAGTATTCTATGTCTCAATCCAGATTTGAATCAATCTGTTTCATTCAAACCCATTCAGCCGTTATTGCGTGATTGATTAACAAACATTCAAACATTTAAACATCTTCACAAACTATCTTTATAATATTAGTAGGATTAACTATGCTACGGTATGTTCTCTAGTGCTCTTAGGTTTCCTGGGAGCCACCCTCAGGTTGTATCCAGCCGCAAACTTGACGGAGATGGCGACTTGAATCTCCAGGTCTTCTAAACGGCCATCGGCTTCGAATCTTAGGTGCGTCAGTGCTCGTACGACGATTGTTTTTATCATGGCAGTTGCGTACACGCGTCCTGTAATGATTAAATTGACAGATGTTAGCATTTTTGTTGCGAGAAAGCTGCGAAATTTCACCATCCTCCCGCCGAAAGTCAAAGTTGCATCGTCACCATCTCGATGAATGGCTACCACTGTACGTTTTCTTCGGGACCTCCTGCCACGTACAGTGAAACTGTGGAATCCACTTCCAGCAGCAGTGTTGCCAGATATCGGGGCTTTCAATAAAAGGGTTTATTATACTTCCTTATTAAAGGCCGGCAACAGATCAGTGACTCCCCTTGAGTGTTTGATATTCATGGGAATCATGGGCTGATCATTTCACATTAGATGACCTACTTGCTCTTTTGCCTCCCTCTCATAATAATAAAAAACCGGCCAAGTGCGAGTCGGACTCGCGCAAGAAGGGTTCCGTACCATTATCTAGAAAAAATTGCGGTTTACGATTTATGACGTATTAAAAAAAAACTACTTACTAGATCTCATTCAAACCAATTTTCGGTGGAAGTGTACATGTATGGTAATGTAAGTACATCATATATTTTTTTTAGTTTTTTCATTCTCTTATTTTAGAAGTTACAGGGGGGACACACATTTTACCACTTTGGAAGTGTCTCTCGCGCAAACTATTCAGTTTAGAAAAAAAATATATTAGAAACTTCAATATCATTTTTGAAGACCTATCCATAGGTACCCCACACATATGGGTTTGATGAAAAAAATTTTTGAGTTTCAGTTCTAAGTATGGGGAACCCCCAAACTTTATTGTTTTTTTTCTATTTTTGTGTGAAAATCTTAATGCGGTTCACAGAATACATCTACTTACCA
Source organism: Archips crataeganus (assembly GCA_947859365.1). NCBI lineage: Eukaryota > Metazoa > Arthropoda > Insecta > Lepidoptera > Tortricidae > Archips > Archips crataeganus. Next base: position 12,148,215 of record OX402065.1, on the reverse strand, counting down.
AGTTTCAACAGCATAGTTTTTATAGTTTCGGAAAAAAGTGGTCGGACAGACAGACAGACAGACAGACATGACGAATCCATAAGGGTTCCGTTTTTTTCCATTTGGCTACGGAACCCTAAAAAAGCTATTAAGAAGGGAACGTGTTGGGTAAACTCCTCGTGTACCTACCACAGAGCTGCGGTTCCCTTCTGTATCCGCCTAGGAGAAGAGCAGAGCTTGGGCCGGTACGCACTGGGCATTGGTCGGTGATTCCTCGGCCAATTGTAGATATTAATTGGCCAATGACTAATATCGGTCCCTTAGTGTCCGATCGAAACCGTGGTGGCCTAGTGGTTTGACCTATTGCCTCTCAAGTAGAGGGTCGTGAATTCAAATCCGGGCTCGTACCTCTGAGTTTTTCGGCATTTATGTGCGAAATTATATTTTAAATTTACCATGAGCTTTACGCTGGTGAAAAACATCGTGAGTAAACCTGGACACACCTGAGAAGAAATTTAATGGCGTGTCGTGAAGTTCCCAATCTGTAGTTCGTGGGAACTACGGCCCAAGCCCTCTTAATCTTAAAGGAGGCCTGTGCCCTGTAGTCGGACGTATGAGGCTGGGTGGTGATGATGATGATGATGAATGACTAATAACCCGACACAGGAAGGGGAGCAAAATTTTTGGATAAATAGTGACTCACCCAAACAATCCATAGCCCCAATGCTGAAGGGCACAAAAGCATTAGGATTCCGTTTCTTAACGTTTTCGGGGAGGAACCGCTCCGGTTTCACTTTGTTGGGCTCGTCCCAGTACTTGGGATCCCGGTGGAGAATGTGTAAAGGGATCGCCAGCGATGTACCAACAGGCAGAGTTATTCTACCTGAGGAAAAGCGGACATTTAATAAGTGAGTAGGTTTATCGTGTTGACCTGATACTTGGGTCATACACATTTTTCTGTTCACGTCTCTCCTGTGAATGGCATGATGATGATGAGATGACACAGCGGTGAACACCTTTAACTTTCCAGATAATATAAAAATTGTTGTGTTTTTAAATACTGCCGTCGTAAGAAAAAGGGGCACAACTAGTATTTTTTGTGAAACAGAAAGAGCCTAAGTGCACACTTGATCGTTGTAAACTTATGCTGTTTCTTTTTTGAGGAAGTTTGCAGTTGTGCCCTTTATAAATACGACGGCAGAATATTTATTACTAGCTTTTGCCTGCGACTCCGTCCGCGTGGAATTAGTAATTTGGGCAGCTTATGCTTTTTAACAAATTTGCTTTTTCATCAATTATGGCTCTCCTTAGATCCTCGATATAAAAAAAATACCCGCCCCTCCTCCGCCGCTCTTAAAATAGACGTATCTTTCTTATTTGTGAACCGATTGAAATGAAACAAACACTAAATGTTAATCCAAGAAAATACCAACATATCAGTGAAAACCGCATCCTTCTAGGTTAAGCCGTTTCTGAGATTAGCGCGCACAAACGCACAGACAAACAGACAAACAGATAAACAGACAAACAGACAATAATTCTAAAAATCATTGTTTCGGGTTCTATTGCGCTAATAAATAGCCCTAGTAACAGTTTTTCTCAAATATCTTCAATGTTAAACACCGACTTGTTACAAATTTATTATATGTATAGATAGATTGATTTCACAAAGTCTGTCATTAAGAAATTAGCAATTATACCTAAATGTCATTTAATTGACTATGCCAAATTTTAGTAATAAAATAACTAATGTTAATTTTTTATAACAAAAACAGCCTGCCCGTATTTCAACCCCAAATCCCGTATTTTCAATGCCGTTGTCCCGTAAAGCTGGAAATCAGATCTGAAACCGTATTGTCTAGCGCTTCTGACGCTTGGCTTCGCTTTCACCATCTCTTTCTGTCATCATCTTATACCGTTTGACAGAAAGAAATAGTGATTCCGAAGGCAGGCGCCAGAAACGTTTGACAATAAGCCAATAGGCTGGTCACCCTAATCACGGGTCAGTTTTAAGTAAACAAAAAGTATAATCTGTTGCTTACCAGAGTCGATAGTGATTTCCTCTTCCACCGTCCTCTGTACTAAAGCCGCTATGGACAAGTATCTCAGCACCTCTTTGTACACCATATCTAGACACACGAGCCGATTCAACTGGTTATCGGTTATAGTCTCATCCTCTGGATGTATAAAATCTTGTATCTCGTTGTATACTTTCTCCTAAATAGAAAAAATATATATATAAATCGGATTGAAACGTTAACGGCATAGTACAGTCGAGTTCTCCAATATCTGTACAGCCAACCGTTCATAAATATACAAACATGAACCTTATGTTACGGTAATAAGGTCTATGTACAGATATTGGAGAACTCGACTGTAGACGGTGACTGTTGGTGGAGATGCCATTAAAAGAAAACTGCAGGCTATGACGTGCTATCAAATAATATTAATTTTGAACCGAACAAACAAACATTGCAAGTTAAATAAAAGTTTTGAAACAAGTGCGAGTCGGACTCGAGCATGAAGGGTTCCGTACCTCCGTTCAATGTTTTAAAAATACTTCAGTAAAAAACTTATAAAGATGGATTTAAAACTAATGGGTTCCATTTTGCCCTTTCTGCTCCGGAACCCTAAAAACGAGGGAAAAAATTACTTTTCTTGTAGTATTTGTAGTTATATTGGCCACAGTAATACGTGATCGGTGAACATTTGAAGACAAGTGTTTATTTTTTAGCTGGCGACCCAAAGTATAGATAAACATATTTGAAGCCTGCCTAAGGTTTAAATATTAAAAAACATTATTAATTTATTCTTTATTCAAATCAAAGTTAAAATTTCCTTCTCTTTATATTATTAAATTAATTTTCTCGACCCATCCCAGTATCGCCCACGACCTAAATTTGGGTCGCGACCCTAAGTTGGTAAAGAAACGCTGGTCTAGCTGTTACGGTTACGAAAGAGATATATATATAGATCTCTGTGACAGACATAGTACGGAGTATTTAGGATACCAAAGGCCTTATCGAAAATGCAAGTACAGTCAACAAAAAGTACAGTCAGCTAAAAAGCTTGCTTTAAAAATGAAATTTTAACAAAACTTATTTAACTAACCTAACCTGATCGCCAGCGTGTCGACCACGTGTCGACGGCACGCCGCGAAGCGGGGTGCCCATTTCCACTCTAATGGACAGAAGATAACCTTAACCTAACCTAACAGTACTACAGGAGTAAGGAACATTTAGTACTTTTTCTGCGGGGGGCTTTGCCCCCCGGGCCCCCATTTTTGGGGGGCTCTGCCCCCCATTCCCCCGTTTCGCTTACATTTGGTTAAAAAACTCGAACTACATATGATATTACATCTTCGAAATTATATAATTTATAGTTATATCTCGTGAGACGCAGCCTTTATAAAATTACGATTAGCTGAACGTCTATTTTTAAATTTTCATCGAAATAGAATACTCTAAAAAATACATCGAACAAATAATATTCTTTAAAAAATAAATGTACTGTTTGATAACTTTGTGAAGTGAAAATATGAGATCATAAAATTCATTGAATTGTGTTTCTATGAAATAAGTTTCACTAAAACAAATAGTTCTTGAAAAAATAATATTAGAAATGAAAATATATGTACCAAAATATTATGTGAAACATTTTCTATGAGACGAAATTCCATGAAATATTTGTCTACACAACAAGGGGCACCCCGCGCTGGCACTTGCTATCGCATTCACTTCTTTCTGTCAAACGGTATGACGAAACGGCGACAGAAAGAGATGGTGAAAGCAATGGCAAGCGTCCGCGGGTTAGACAATACGGCCTCTGGTTAAGATAAAGAACTATTTACATTTCATTCATAATATTCTTAAGGGTTTTTAAGATAATAAATAGGTTTTATGTACCTGCCATTCTGGCATATGCGCAAGGAATAGAAGTACGGCAGAAGCAATTTTAGCCGAAGCTTCTTGACTCTGAAATAATAAAAAAATAAGGTTTTATAATTATAACAACGTTAGGTATAGTCGCATAGTAAGAGATCGATACTCGATACGGCTAATACTTATTATACAATATAAAAATACAACTGACCCGGTAAACGTTGTTTTGAAAATATTAAAATATGAAAAATTGTTTATTTTCCTTCGTTACACAATACAGTGCATGCTGTAAATTGGGACTTCCCTTTAGGTAGTAAACCTGTGTTAGGATGCCCCGCTCTTCCATAACTGGTAAGTAGATAGCAAATTCTTAATATATGTACCTAAAACTAGAAGTTTCTTACTTAAACTTAAGCAAGCGAGCGAGTTAACTGCTAACCCAAGGTCAACAAGTGTCAAAATGTATGGAACTGTCATCCTTAACCTTAATCTAAGGTTACCGATTTAATTTTTTAACCCTGAACTGTGCAAGAGGCCCTAATGCGTCTAATTTAATGGAATCATTAGTCAAATCACTTTCGTCACTCGATATTTTCGTAATGTTTTATCTTCTTTTGCAGTTTTGATACATAAAATTGCAGCGTATTGAAACACTCGCGGCTTTTTGGTTTAAGAGCGCTTATACCTGCTGAGCTGGCAACGTTGCATTTTTGTTAGTTTTTCTCGATTATTCCATAAAAATTGAATGAAAATTAAAAATGTGGCGTATTGTATACGAATTGTTCTAATATATAAGTTAATGTGTCTACTGCAATAATATAACAGAAAAGTAACTACCCGCCATGAAAACAGACTCGGTTTACCAAAATATAATTTAGTGATGTACAAAAACAGCCCATATGTTAGATTTATAAGAGTTTACAATAAAATTCCAGAATATATAAAAGCTGAGGAAAAGCATCATTTATTCAAAGGGAGGACGGTAGCTGGAGGGTAAGAAAGAATAAGGAAATTGAAGACCTGTCATCTGAGCCCAATGTTATAGGAGAGATGGACACGTAGAATGGTTGGGAGAGGATCGAGCCGTGAAGAGAGCGTACTTGGGACGACCGAGTGGACGTAGGCCGGTTGGTCGTCCCAGGTACCGCTGGAGGGACGAGGTCCTGAAAGACCTTTTGGACCTCGGGGTCGAAGACTGGCAAGAGCTGGCTCAAGATCGCAAAGCGTGGCGTAATCTGGTGTTGGAGGCCAAGACCCACTTTGGGTCACTGCGCCCTGGCAGTAAGTAAGTAGTACTAACGTACAGAAGGATTATTCTCGAACAAAAGTCAACTTTAGGTATAAAAACTTGCCTACTCTTACTGCTTGCACGCGAAATTGAACTTTATCGTGTGATACGAGCGTTCATATTCCGTTGGGCACCGCTGATCCGAAATCAAGGGCACAGGGTTCCCACTCGCCGATATTTGGTAGGTATATAAATCAAGAAAGATAACAGTGTGTATTAATTCAGTAAACTACCTTTAGTAAGTAAGTAAGTTAATTATAAGATCGTTTAGAAGTCACTGTTTGTTGCAAAATCACAGAAAAAAAGATGTGAATCACAGAAAGACAGACAGAGTGACAACCTAATGCCATACTCCTCCCCGGGAGGAGCGCCGGCCGAACATAGGTACCTAAACTGGGTAGTGAAACCCCCTGCCACTACGCCCTCCAGACGCTGGCCCATCGTAGTGGGCCATCGCTATGGCCCATCATGTAGTGCCAGCATTAAAAACATACACACACATCACGCCTCTATCCCAAAGGGATTACGCAGAGCACACGAAACGCTACATTTACGTTTCGGGGATACTTTTAGCAATTTTAGGTTAAATGTTAGATAAAAGTGGTACAGTCAACGTCATAAATAAGTGATTACTTTTGTACCTCGTCGCTTTTAGTTGTTGCATAATTTCGTATGGCTTTTCAAACATAGAATTAAAGTGACAAGGTACAAAAGTGATCACTTATTTATGACGTTGACCCTACAATAGTGACAGGTTGCTAATGAAAGCTGATCATGAGATTTATTTCAAAGTTTTTAAATGCCAACAATTTAGGTTAGTATGTGGATGGTATGTGCATTTTAATACTTTATTTGTCATTTCAATTTAGATAATACTATTATCTAAATAATATTAATATAATATTATAATACCTACTATTATCTAATCGGATTATATTTGAAATTTACCATGAGCTTTACGGTGAAGGAAACCTGCACACATCTGAGAAGAAATTCAACGGTGTATATTAAGTTCCCAATCCGCATTGGGCCTGCGTGGGAACCATGACCCAAGCCCTCTCATTCTGAGTGGGGGCCTCTCCCCTGCAGTGGGATAAATAGGCTAGGATGATGATGACGATGTAAAAATATTTTTGTTCACAAGTATCATAATCGTTTTTTCGCACTAGACACGGTGAAACTTACAGTGGTAAACAGAGTGAATGTTTCCTGCTTGATTTCTTGATCAGTCAACTCGCCGCTCAAGATCAATCTATCCACTATGCCTCGAGCGTGATCTTCCACACCCTCGTTCCTTGCCAACGCTTTGCGTCTCTTCTCGAATATCTCAGCGCACAAATTGTTAATCAGCTCTGCGTAATATTCTACTTTCTTCTTTTCTCCTGTTAGCCAAAATACAAGCGGTATCTGCAGCCACCATCTTGTCATTTTTGCGAAGAACGAACTGTACATACTGACAACAAACAAACAAATTCGTACGTAGTTCGGATGGCAAATAGTTACTTTTCAAATCATCCTACCCATTACTGAACTCTTACCTTTGAGTTAACCGAACTACTTCATCCAGGTACTTCAAACTTCGTGAGTCCTCTTTAGAAAGTCCCATCAGAGTTTCTGTATTAAAAAAAAAGAGTTAGGTACAGTTTACCGGTTCGCTTCCATCGAAGCGAAGCGGAGCAACGCGACTTTACAATCACTTTATGACCATATAAACAATCAAACTTACGGCAGACGCATTGCGTAGTACACTCCACCATATCCCAGTAGATATCAAACGTTTTGTTGGGATCCTTCTTGAAGAGAACCTGCACTAAGCCAGCCGCTTCCATGTTGAACACCCTCGAAAAATGCTCGACCGATTTCTTATTGTAAGATGGTGTTACAATCTTCCGATGGCTGCGCCATACTTTATCTGAAACATCATCATAACCAGAGGCCATTATTGTAACGCGCTGGCTGGCTAATGTTTCAGCTCTCGTAATTTGGACGGTCAGGTCGCCTACCCCCAGCGGGGAACATCGACAAATTGATTCCTATTTCTGAAACCGTGTTTGTAAACAAAATGTTTATAGTGAATATGCTGCTTAAGTGTTTGTGACCAAATTCCTGCGGCAAAGCCTTCGCATCTTTCACATCTTTGGGCCTAATGAGGGTTGCTGTGATAGCGTAGTCGGCGCTGGTATAGCGAGGTCCATTTGACAATTTTGACACTTGTGTCACGTTTGGGGTTGTTTATAACTGAATGACCCAATCGCAATCGCGATCTCACGATACTAACGCCATCTAGCGTTATTCCACCTGTAAGAAAAATCAAGATCTTGTATGCCTAGCTGCGCCACTGGTAAGTGTAAATTAATCTGTAATTATCTTCTAATATATAAAAGTCTCGTGTCACTGTGTTTGTTATCGAACTCCTCCGGAACGGCTTTACCGATTTTTATGAAAATTTTTCTCCATACTCAGCAGGTCTGAAAATAGGTCGTAGGTTATTTTTTATACCCCTATTATTCGCGGACGGAGTCGCGGGCAAAAGCTAGTGTCTTATTATATTCGTAAAAATATTAATGTTTATTTAAAATAGGTACCTATATTTATTTTTTACTTAGTCTACCTACACACTTTCTAACTGCCTAGTTACGTATTTTTTTCTATATTCCTAAGAGGAAATAAATATCTTAAACCAAAAACCAAACTACCCAGGATCCAACAGATGATTTTTTTACATAATAGATACCTACATAAAGATAGCACCCAAGCAGGATGTTTTTATTTACATAAAATTGACCCGTAGGTAATTGGAAATGTTTAAAAAAAAATATTACCTAGTGGTTTTTATTTTATTTTTGTGTCTAGAAAAGTCTTATAAGAGACTAATTTCAATATTTTGTCATTTAGTTCACTACTTTTTTCAAAATTAATTATTAAAACTATTTTGGTTGATGACGTCAGATTATAATTGAGGGCTCCCACTCTGCCAAATTTCTAAATCTATCTAAATGCGAACGATAAGGCAACCCCTTTAATATTTTTTGCGTAGTAGTACACTGTATCTTTAATAGTCAAATAGTGTCTGCCAGACAGCGGGTCCAAATCAAACTCCGTAGTTATAATCCACGCGTAAATTGTGACTAATTCTAACCACACAGAATAAAGTAGGTACAGTATTACCATTTATATAAGTTACGTCGATGTACCTGCGCAGAAAGCTTATTTTGATGTGGAGCGAAAAATTTTCAGCCAATCATAGCACACCACGCGTACGTGCGTCACCTGACTGTTCACTATTGGTTGTTTCGTACGCGCCATATTTGAAGTCCGTTGCACATCAGCGTCTAGGCAGTCGGTATTCGCTTGGCTAGTTGACTGCACGTGTTTTAGCTGTTTCATATACTTGAGGACAAAAAATCGGACTTTTTAAACATTTATTTTAATAAAATTTAAATGTCTCTGCTTAAAAGAGGTAGTCTAAGTAGGGAAATAATATATAACGTTCATGCAAAATGAAGCCCAGCTTGCTAAGAACCAGGTGTTTAGTGCAAACCATTTTCAAACTATAATGGAACGTATTGCAAGGGCTACGGGAGTGTCCAGAAAAACAGTAGGTGCCGTGTTAAAGGAAAAAGAGCATTCTACTTCGCAGCCGTCGACGACAAGTGGCCCTTCATTCAGTACCCCCAAACAAGGCCGACGTAAATTAACACATCGCGCATTACTAGACGACTTTGTATATCAGGTTATAAGGCGAAAAGTTTACAATTTTCATACGGTGGAAAACCAAGTACCCACAGTAAAAGCCTTGCTTGACGTTTTGAATCGCGACATTAACTTTAGCGGAGGACGCGAAACTTTAAGAAAAATATTAAAAGAACTTGGTTCTAAATTTAAAAAAACAGAGACGAACAGAAAAAAATTCCTGCCGAAAAAAGTAAAGTGCGTTTATTAAGGACTAGCTTTTGCCCGCGACTCCGTCCGCATGGAATAAGTAATTTGGGCAGCTTATTTTTTTATCCAATTTGCTTTTTCATCAATTATGGCTCTCCTTAGATCCTTCCGGAAGAAGTGAAACTTCATAATAAACCAACCCGCTCCCAATCCGCTCTCAACCCGCCCCCAACCCGCTCCCAACCCGCTCTCAACTCGCCCCTCACCCGCCAACAACCCGCTCTCAACCCGCCCCCAACCCGCTCCCAACCCGACCCGAACCCGCTCCCAACCCGCTCCTAACCCGCCCCCAACCCACTCCCAACCCACCCCCAACTCGCTCTCAACCCACCCCCAACCCGCTCCTAACCCGCCCCCAACCCGCTCCCAACTCGCCCCCAACCCGCCCCCGACCCGCTCCCAACCCGCTCCCAACCCGCTCCTAACCCGCCCCAACCCACTCCCAACCCGCCCCCAACCAGCCCCAACCCTCTACCAACCCGCCCCAAACCCGCTCCCTACTCGCCCCCCCACCCGCTCCCAACCCGCCCCCAACCCGCTCTTAAGCCGCCCCCAACCCGCTCTCAACCCGCCCCCCCAACCACTCCCAACCCGCCCTATTTAACTGGGCTATCTAACACTGAAAGAATTTTCCAAATCGGAGCAGTAGTTCCCGAGATATAGACGTTTTACTTCCAAAACCCCCGATTTGGAAACATTCTTCCGCTCCGCTCCGCTCCTATTGGTGTTAGCGTGATGATAAATAGCCTATAGCCTTCCTCGATAAATGTGCTATCTAACACTAAAAGAATTATTCAAATCGGAGCAGTAGTTCCTGAGATTAGCGCGTTCAAACAAAAAACCTGTTCGATAAATTCTTAAAATAGACGTATCTTTTTTATTTGTGAACCGATTCAAATGAAACAAACACTAAATGTTAATCCAAGAAAATACCAACATATCAGTGAAAGCCGCATCCTTCTAGGTTAAGCCGTTTCTGAGATTAGCGCGCACAAACGCACAGACAAACAGACAAACAGACAATAATTCTAAAAATCATTGTTTTGGGTTCTATTGTGCTAATAAATAGCCCTAGTGACAGTTTTTCTCAAATATCTTCAATGTACAGTCACCGACTTGTTACAGATTTATTATATGTATAGATCAAGTATTTGAGACAAATAAAAAAATACAGGAATGAGGGAAGGAATATTGTTTACGGTGATGAAACTTATGTCCACACGACGCACACCCAAGAAAGGGCATGGGGCGATAAAAGCGGAAAAGGGTTAAAAAAACCAATTTCAAAAGGACAGAGGCTTATAATTGTCCATGCCGGTGGTTGAAATGGTTTTGTACCGGGAGGCTTATTAATATATAAATCATCGCAGTCAACCGGGGACTACCATCATGAGATTAATACAGAAAACTATCAGAAGTGGGTAAAAAATCAGCTGATTCCTAATCTTCCACCACAATTAGTTTTTGTAATAGATAACGCTGCATATCTCAATACTCTAAAAGAAAATTCTAATTCAAGAAAAGGAGTAATGCAAGAATGGCTCAATAATAAAAATAGAAGATATTATCCCAGCTGCCTAAAACCGGAGCTGTACGAAATCATAAAGAGGCACAAAAAAGACTACGTTCAGTATTCTATTGACAATATTATGGAAGAACATGGCCACAAAGTTTTAAGGCTACCACCTTACCATCCTGACTTTAACCCAATCGAAAATATTTGGGCACAAGTAAAAGGCCATGTAAGCAAACATAACGTCAAAATGAACGTTACCGAAGCAATACGGCTTTTGAACGAAAAATTTTCTTCGATTGACGTGGAAGCTTGGCGTCGTGTTGTCGATCATGCTATAAAGTGTGAAGAAGAATTTATGACACTCGAGGAAGCTATTGATGGTCGTCTGGACCAATTCACCATTAACACTGGTGATTCGTCTTCATCGTCTTCTTCAGATGAAAACGATAACGCTAGTGACGATGATGAAATACCAGGATGTTATGAATTAACATAAAACATAAAAAGTCACTTTAGTGAATTCACACAGCGAACACGAGAACAAGTCGGTCTTTTCAGCCACCTTGTTTAAGGTGAGATTGGTCCGGCCGCGGGGTACCTTAAACAACTTAGGCCGCCGCCGCCGCATTATATAATCATCCGTAATTATATTGTATTATTAATATTATATTATATTGGTAAGATTTATTTGTCAACAAGTGTACTGTGAGTACAGCCCCCTGTACCACAAAAGTTACAAGTGCTACAATTCGACAAAATTGTAACATTTTACTAAGAGAAACTTGGCAATTTTGTTGAATTGTAGCACTTGTAACTTTTGTGGTACAGGGGGCTGTACTCACAGTACACTTGTTGACAAATAAATCTTACCAATATAATATAATATTAATAATACAATATAATTACGGACGATTATATAATGCGGCGGCGGCGGCGGCCTAAGTTGTTTAAGGTACCCCGCGGCCGGACCAATCTCCTAAACAAGGCTCCTCTTACTCGAGCCTTACTCACCTTAAACAAGGTGGCTGAAAAGACCGACTTGTTCTCGTGTACACTGCCCTGTCATCTATGGTTTTATCTAGTGGTTAGCAACCAAGCTTGTTTATGCTGTCATAACAAAGATTGAGTAGATTCGGTAAAGATTCCATTGATATTTTATTGTGCTATTTTATACAATACCGGTGCTACACATGTGATCAAATAACTGTGTTCAAACATTTGTAATATGTGTGGCGCCGGGGTTAGGTTAGTATCTGTGTGGAAATGCAGACGGTGGGAGCGAATTCCATTCCCTAGCAGTTCGCTTGTTTCCACTATTTAGGTTTAAAAGTATAGTTACCTCCGGTAAGAATCCCGTTGCCAACCACCGGCTTCAAATGCTCGTAGACTGGCCCTTTCTGGTTTACTTTGTTACTGGTCAGCAATAACTGAAAACATAGTTAAAAGTACCATATTTCATAACGAAAAAATGGGTGCCCCTTGTTTTATAGACAAATATTTCATAGAATTTCGTTTCATAGAAAATGTTTCACATAATATTTCGGACACATATTTTCATTTCTAATATTGTTATTTCAAGGACTATTTGTTTTAGCGGAACTTATTTCATAGAAACACAATTCAATGAATTTTGTGATCTCATATTTTCATTTCACAAAGTTATCAAACAGTACAATTATTTTTTAAAGAATATTATTTGTTCGATGTATTTTTTCATAGTATTCTATTTCGATGAAAGTTTAAAAATAGACGTTAAGCTAATCGTAATCTTATAAAGACTGCGTCTCACAAGATATTACTATAAAATATATGTATAATTTCGAACATGTCATTGTTTTACCAAATGTAATGTAAGCGATAGGGGGGAGTGGGAGGCAGAGCCGCAAGGGGGGCTCGGGGGGCCAAGACCCCCGCAGAAAAAGAATCAAAAATGATCTTTACTTCTGTATTGCTAGTAGGTTAGGTTAGGATTATCTTCTGTACCTCTACCATGAGTTTACACTAGTTTACAGTGACCGTACTCGCTAGCGACGGCGTAAATGATTTGTATGGAGAATTGTACTTCCGTAGGTGACCGCTAGAAGCGCTGTACAATTCTCCATACAAATAATTTATGCCGTCGCTAGCGAGTACGGTCACGTAAACTAGTGTAAACTCATGGTAGAGGTACTGTCCCTTAGTGCGGAAATAGGCACCCCGCGAAGCAGGGTGACGTCGACACGCTGGCGATCAGGTTAGGTTAGTTAAATAACATAATATGCCCCTTCAAATCATTATCAAACTTTATAATTATTTTTGAAAGCATGTTATTTTTATAGGAGATTAGGTATGCGTTTTGTTAAACATATGAAATAAAAAGTTTAGAAACTGTCATTCGATAGAAAGTGTTTCTTGGTAAAAAGTTTTTTATAAACTAAACAATATGAAGAAAGATAATAATTATTTGAATTAAAATTCTATGATGTGAAATTCTTTACGTTAATTATATTTGAAACAAAAATCAAGGAACTAAATTTCTTCAAAATAAATACTCTGGGTATTGATTATTCTATGAAATGATAATATGAGAAACATTTTCTACAAAATGAAAATCTATGAAATATTTGTCTATAAAATAGCGTACACCCGTTACTTCGACCATTTGCCTTTACCAGACAAGGACAAAATATATTTTAGCACGTGCTTAATATCTTTTTATAAGTGGTATATACCTTGATGTCATCTGGATTCTGGACGATTATGTTCAGGTCAGGCCCCAACCAGAACCTGACGTACTGGCCGTATTTTTTCATCAGTTCCCCAATCAATTTCAACTGCTCTGCAACCAATGGTGATGCAAAGTTATAAGTTATAAACATCATTAATGAGATCAATATTAATTAGACTAAAGTTTATTAACACTCTGTGTGTAGCTTAACATCTACGTTTTGCTGGTTAGATCAAATTTACCAGAATCGTTTGTCCTAGTAGCAAAAATTTCCGTTCGCATTTTTTTCCCAGATGCTTTTATTCTCACTATATGGTTTTTTTACTGAAGTTTATTTTCAATTTGAATTGACAGTGTTGACGGAGCTTCGCTGACGTGGAGCTCCCTCTTTTGTGTGCTTTTAGCCCTTCGGGCCGATGTAAACTTAACATAACCTAAACCTAGGTACCTATGTTTCTGTGTTTAGACGACCAGATGGCCTAGTGGTTAGAGAACCTGACTACGAAGCTTGAGGTCCCGGGTTCGATTCCCGTGTCGGGGCAGATATTTGTATGAAAAATACGAATGTTTGTTCTCGGGTCTTGGGTGTTTAATATGTATTTAAGTATGTATCTATCTATATAAGTATGTTTATCCGTTGCCTAGTGCCCATAACACAAGCTTGCCTAGCTTACTTTGGGACTAGGTCAATTGGTGTGAATTGTCCCATGATATTTATTTATTCTGTGTCGATTAAAAGTGAGAAATAACGCAATTGTGAAAATAAGCTTCAGTAAAAAACCAAAGTGAAAAAAAGGATCTGGGAAACAAATGCGAATGGAAATTTTGCTACTAGGAAATAACGGTGAATTTTTCGCTTCGAGCCATTACATTAAATTTGAACCTTAATACTAAGACGATACCGTTTGTTACGAAAGATAAGGGCTCGAAGCGAAAAATTCACCTAGGAACATTAAGGCCGGGGCCGCACTGGTAAGGCGACCAGCGACGCGACGCGACGGCGACTAAATCAAACATAGTTCGAAATATGTGAGCGGCTGCAGCGGCCTCAGCGGCGACGGCGACTAAATCAGCTATGTTTGATTTAGTCGCCGTCGCGTCAAGTCGCCGGTCGCCTTACCAGTGCGGCCTCGGCCTTATACTTAAATTGATCTAACCCGACAAATATACCTCAATACCTTACCTGACAAGGTGCCCCCAATGTGGGATCATGAAGCTTTTTCCAGGCACTATAGGGTTCAAGGTATAAGCACACTTGGACGCATGACTTTGTCAAATCATTTGTATGGTGACAGACAGTGAACGTATTAAACCTTAAGACCTTTTTAAACCAGCAAGAAAAATTGTAGTGATTGCATAACAGTACCTCTACCATGAGTTTACACTAGTTTACGTGACCGTACGGGAACGTATCAAAATATATAAAGTTTAAAACGAATAATGGACGAAATACATAATGGTCATATTACATACTAAAATTTTCCATGAAACTATTAATTAAACAAACTTTTTTAATCGTGTAATCTATAGATTGGTTTAGGTTAGATTAGGTTTATTTTATGAAAATCCTGTAGAGTTGAGAATTTCCAAGAAAATTGCTTTATATCAAATGACCATTATGTATTTCGTCCATTATTACTCTTAAACTTTATATATTTTGATACGTACCCGACCGTACTCGCTAGCGACGGCGTAAATTATTTGTATGGAGAATTGTACAGCGCCTCAAGCGGTCACTTACGGAAGTACAATTCTCCATACAAATCATTTACGCCGTCGCTAGCGAGTACGGTCACTGTGAACTAGTGTAAACTCATGGTAGAGGTTCTAGTGTAAACTCATGGTAGAGGTACTGTGCAAATCTGTAAAGCATCCGAGTTTGAAGTGGTCGGTCGAGCGACGCAATGTAGGTAATGAAACTTACGATATTATTATTTCTCGCACCTACTAAATGAAGCTTAAGTAGCTAGCTTAACCCCTCTTATGCGGGAAGTGAAAAAAATCGTGCATTCTAGTCTCAATTACAACAACAACAACATCAACGTTTGGCATTACAACGTTTGTCGGATCAGCTAGTATAATACACCGTGAAATTTTAATGGTTGTTTTCCCGAAACGAGGTGATTTAGTTTCGATTGTACAATCGATTTATAATTACTATTTTGACTAGAGTCAAAAATCCAATTGTGAAAAACGAAAGTTGAAAATGACCGCAAACCAATAGTAACCCTTCGTTGGTACAAGTAGCGTACGATCGTACGATAGGTTAGGTACCAACGAAGCGTTACTATTGGTTTGCGGTCATTTTCAACTTTCGTTTTTCACAATTGGATTTTTGACTCTAGTCAAAATAGTAATTATAAATCGATTGTACAATTGAAACTAAATTACCTCGTTTCGGGAAAACAACCACTAAAATTTCACGGTGTATACTATTCAGTTTGACTGGCAGATGACGTGAGAATGGTTAACGCGAGTAAAACTGGGGGTTAAGGCTAGAGCAGTATAAGTGGGGAAATAAACCATTACATCCAAGGCTCTCCAATTTAAATAGTACCTAGGTATACGTGATATGCATTACTATATTCTTATAGTTTACAATCTAACATAGCAGGGAAAAATAAAGCATTGAGATATACCTATGTATGTTGAAACGGGGAGCGTATCAAAATACATAATCGTCATTTGGGGATTCAGTCTGGTGGCATAAATAATATTCATTTGGCATAATTCGTTTCGCATAACTCTTTTTTCTCAGAAGCTATTAATTATTCAGGAATTCAGATATGGTTATCCTTTAGGACTCTGTAGGTCAGGTTACGTTTACTTTATTAGTGGTGATAATATTTTCAGATGTATGTTAATAGACAGGGGCTAAATTCAGGAACGGGCCTTCACGGGTTTGGTAGCGGTAATTCAATCGTTTGGGTTGGGTTTGGTTTGAATGCTATTCAGGAACGCCAAAAATCACTGGTTTGCGAGAGGTTTGGGCTGAGTTTGGGATGAGCCTTATTTATTTGTTTATTTATTTATTTATTTATTTACAAAGCGAATTAACAGGAAAATAAGGCTCATCCCAAGCTCAACCCATTCCTATCCTCTCCCAAACGATTGAATTACCGCTCGCAAACCGTGTTGGGCCGTTCCTGAATTTAGCCCCTTGTGTCTGTTAATAGGCAGGTCTCTATTACTGTTCAAGATTACCTAGCCCTGTGGCAGATGGGTGGACACACCGGAATATGTGAAGTTGTAAAATTGCATTAATATCAAATGACCATTACGTATTTTATTCATTATTCTTTTTAAACTTTATGTAATTTAAGTATTACGTAGATGCCTATCAGTTAAAGAGATGAAATAAATGACGCCGTGCAGCAGTCAAGTAAGTGTTTGTCAACGAATACTTGATCCGTACCATACGTTTACATGTCTCGCCGAAATGTAACTTATAATAGGAACATACACATTCTTAACTCGTTCGTAACATTTCGTGTTTAAATTTATGGTCAACGGTAAAGGACGACTTTTAAATTTATAATCAAGACGTGAGATAAACAAATGATATTTTACGAAACACTTTCCGTGTTACCATTTAAGTTTGTCATAGACGTGTTTTAGTTCTTTGATACAATTTTAAACCTATTAGTAGGGCCCAAGAGGGGATTTGTGAAGTTACTCGAGCGCGGCCCGCGGCAGATTTATATACGGGGGGATACCTTTATACCCTCTAGCTAGAGTACCCCCATTGAATATGAACACTTCATGTGGGGGGGTTTGCCTAGGGCACCCCGTCAAAAAACTTATTAAAAAAATTGATTCTTTAAAATACTCGAGCGCGTCAGATTAAGATAAGGTTGGTTAATTATTAGCAGAACAATGCACATAATATTTCACTTCCAAATCGTCAGTCTTTGGAATTAACATCCCCTATGAAAACCTGACGGGCGCCCTTCCGTATAGCCACTCCCACCATGCAAAGTGGCAGATTATCATACATTTATTATCAGTGGCACGCTGGAGTATCAAATTATCAAAATCTGACGCGCTCGAATATTTCAAAGAGTCTACTTTATTTACTAAGTTTTTTGAAGGGGTGCCCCAGGCAAACTCCCCCACATGAAGTGCTCATAATTCAATGGGGGTACTCTAGAGGGTATAAAGTATCGCTTTATATTAATCTGCCGCGCTCGAGTAACTTCACAAATCCCCTCTTGGCCTCCCCTACTATATGGAATTAGTCTACCAAGTAAGCATCATATATAAGCTATACTACGAAGCGCAAAATTCGAACTTCGTTTTATGCCGTTCCGCTCACGCTAATGGTATTTATTACGAGAGTGAGAGGGACCGCACGATCCGAACTTCGAACTTCGAATTTCGTAGTAACCCCCGAGCCCTATAGACGCGACGAATTCGCTGCGTGCTCGCGACGGAAACGTTACGCAATCGCGGCGAATACGTTGCGCGCTCGCGACGAATCCGTTGCGCGTACGCGGCGAATACGTTGCGCGTACGCGGCGAATACGTTGCGCGTACGCGGCGAATGCGTTGCGCGTACGCAGCGATGACGACAAGTACGCTTAGTATAAGTTTTACTTCACCAAAATACTTCTCGATCGCGTTTACGTAAAAAAAACAATTATTAGGGAAACATGGACAGCGCCTCCGCGGCCGCGCGTCCATGTTTCCATAGAATTCAAATTTTTACGTAAACGCGATCGAGAAGTATTTTGGTGAAGGAAAACTTATACTAAGCATACAGATGGCCTAGTAGGTAGAGAACCTGACTGCGAAGCTTGAGGTCCCGGGTTCGATTCCCACGTCGGGGCAGATATTTGTATGAATAATACGAATATTTGTTCTCGGGTCTTGGGTGTTTAATATGTATTTAAGTATGTATCTATCTATATAAGTATGTTTATCCGTTGCCTTGACCCATAACACAAGCTATGCTTAGCTTACTTTGGGACTAGGTCAATTGATGTGAATTGTCCCGTGATATTTATTTATTTATTTATTTATTTAATATCTTACCATTCGGACTGACCATGAAGACCAGGGCATTCCCCAGCACGGGCAGTGCTGACGGGCCAGGGACTCTGGCTGCCAGCTCCAGCAGCCGACGGTTCCGCCATCGCCAGTGCAGCCAGTACACCAGCGCTGACGTTGTGACGATTGACAATATTATTGACAGGAGCCATAACATGGTGGACCTATAAGTAATTTATTGAATCAGGCGTTACTATGCGGAAGTCTAACATTTGGTGGCATAGCGAACGGTTGTGGTACGTACTCTGTAGATGAGCTCTGGTTGAGTTCGACACGCGTCATTGTAGTTTGGTGGTGGTGATAGGTGGGTTTATGGGATTTGTGTGTGTTCGTACAGTGTGGAGGTGGAGAAATGCATGAACACCCATTTCTTACATAGACGACCAGATGGCCTAGTAGGTAGAGAACCTGACTACGAAGCTTGAGGTCCCGGGTTCGATTCCCGCGTCGGGGCAGATATTTGTATGAATAATACGAATATTTGTTCTCGGGTCTTGGGTGTTTAATATGTATTTAAGTATGTATCTATCTATATATAAGTATGTTTATCCGTTGCCTTGTACCCATAACACAGCTATGTTTAGCTTACTTTGGGCCTAGGTCAATTGGTGTGAATTGTCCCGTGATATTTATTTATTTTATTTATTTATTTACATAAACGTAACTATCTTAAGGTCGCGGGTGAGCAAAGTAATAGTTTCAGTACCTCTACCATGAGTTTACACTAGTTTACGTGACCGTACTCGCTAGCGACGGCGTAAATTATTTGTATGGAGAATTGTACAGCGCCTCTAGCGGTCACTTACAGAAGTACAATTCTCAATACAAATCATTTACGCCGTCGCTAGCGAGTACGGTCACGTAAACTAGTGTAAGCTCATGGTAGAGGTACCTACTGTTAACTAATAGGTAAGTAATATTAATGACTCGGTATGTTTAGACCAGGGATATTATGGTTGTGATATGGATATAGGAATAAAATTACATATATCGGTTTCGGATACGGTTACGGTTATGTAATTATTTCGGATAGTTTCGGTTACGGATATTAGATTGAATATTAACGACAGCTTTAGCCTAGTTGGTAGTGACCCTGCCTACGAAGCAAGAGGTCCTGTACCTCTACCATGATACCACTACCATGAGTTTACAGTGACGGTACTCGATAGCGACTGCGTAAATGATTTGTATGGAGTCTCCATACAAATGATTTACGCATTCGCTATCGAGTACGGTCATTGTAAACTCATGGTAGTGGTAGAGTTACAGTAGTTTACAGTGACCGTACTCGCTAGCGACGGCGTAAATTATTTGTATGGAGAATTCTACTTCCGTAAGTGACCGCTAGAGGCGCTGTACACAATTCTCCATACAAATCATTTACGCCGTCGCTAGCGAGTACGGTCACTGTAAACTAGTGTAACTCATGGTAGAGGTGCTGGGTTCGAATCCCGGTAAAGGCATTTATTTGTGTGATGAGCATGAATATTTGTTTCTGAATTAGGGATGTTTTCTATGTATTTAAGTATTTATGTATCTATATAAAGTATGTTTATCGTCGTCTTGTACCCATAGTACAAGCTTTGCTTAGTTTGGGACTAGGTCGATTTGTGTAAGATTGTCCCCTAATACTGATCAAGTGTTGCCATACATACTTCCGGTTTGTATACCTATCTAGGTTTTGTTGCGAACTACATTTTCCGCTGGCGTTCGTGTCATCACAATGTGTTGTTTGTTTTTTTTTGTGTTTAGTTTTTAAATGGGTCCCACTGAAAAACAGCGTTGCGGCTTGCCGCAACATTATGCTGAGTGGGGCCCAATTTATAGTATTCGATGATTTTTATTTGTATCTTTTCCTGTGAACTGTATTTCCTGTGTATCGAATATGTGTAAATAAACATATCTCTCTCTCTCTCTCTCTCTCTCTCTCTCTCTATAGTATGCAATAATTTGATTTTATAGAAATAACAAACTGCAAGAATCACGTGGCGCGCGAGCGGTAAAACAAAAACCTGTCGCCCTTATACGAAACTATCCGAAACTTGTGAAACGGATACAGTTATAGTCCAACAGCCACCGCCTGTTTTTTTCAGTGATTAATAACAGGCTGAATCTTCGTGAGTACGTTCGGTTCGACGAGACGCCCAAGTTTTCCTCGGTCCAAATTCTCAAAGAGGTAGGTAATGAACTGCGCAGATGTAAAACATGTCGATTTGGTAGGGTGTCGAAATTGTCTGACTAATTTTTTATTGAAATTTTAAGATAATTATGATAATAATCTCGGAAAAACAATTGTCCTACAAAATAGATGGTTTGAGTTGGAGCGTCCTCCACGCCGAATATGTCGAAATAACGAGGTCATAAAAATTATTCTTAACCAGCTGATTTTTTGTATGAGTAAATATTAGTATAATTGAATGGCCACAAAGTCCTACAAATGTAGTAGTAGGTTTTCCTAGTCCTACGCTTGGAAGTTGTCGATTCCACGGTAATACTTTTTCATTAATAACAACCTAGGTTTGTTTTTGTCCTATCGGGAATAAAGTGTAGAACACAATTTTACCACTGTCTTACACCAAAAGTGGTAAGTATGTATTTCCAGGAATTGATATATTTTGCCCACATTTTATTATATATATCAATTTTTACTTTACATTTCGATACAGAGTTAAATTCGTAAACAATCCCGAGTAAATCACGTTGTCGTTAGACATTGAAAAAGAAGCCCAAACACAACTCTCTACTCCGTAAAACTGTAGTGTACATCAAGCGGCCCAGATAAGCATGTAGGGTCGGGTCGGGAACGGTGGCTTGGGTTTTTTCGGACGCTCAAATTATGAAGAAAAAGTAGTGGTAACGGGCTGAAATTCACACTCAACGTGCTTTGGTTATTAAATTTTTTCCCTGCATTATCAGTTTTTCAATGAAGACAATAATAAAGTAGTCAGACAATGTTTTTAAAAAAAAGGGAAATGAGCCACTGTGTACGGGTACTGGGGTACTGTGACTCTACCCTGTAGTACACAGAAACTCTAACAGTATACAGGGGCTCAAGTATATAATATATAACTAAAACTATAATTTACATTCAGTTTCATTTATTGGTTTGGGGAGAAATACAATTTTTTTTTATTAATTATTAGATTTATAGTTTCGCTTGAACAGTTTTGACGACTGTCCAATAACATTGTCTGTATAAATTGTTTATATCTCTGCAATTTCTGCACATAAAACGAATGAATAATTCCCTTTCTGATTGTAAAAATCCCTAAACTTGTCTCCAGTTTCTTCGGGATGTGGTTTTGAATAAAACGGACTGTAGATTTTTGCTGGTATAATCAATCGGAATCAGTTGTAAGAGCGTTACAGTCGTTGGATTTTGGATTCGATACATTGACAAGAATGATAAGTAAAAAGTTAAAACATGCGATGTTGCTATAGTAAAAATCTTATACATAGAAGCACTCCATTTAACGTAGTGAGGCTTATATTAATTGCATACGATTTAAACATTTTATTTATAATTATTTTACTAGCTACGTTTAAGTAGCTTTTATGTAAGTAGATTATTTGACTGTATATAATTTTAATAAATAAATAAGAATTAAGGATTAAAAAAAAAATTTTTTTTTTAAACGATTCTTAACACTGATCAATGCATTCTTTTTTAACATATCGAGTAAAAATCAATAATATTAAACGAATAGTTGATTATATGAAATTATTGAAGAGGCTGAATATTATTAACTAATTATTAATATTATTCCTCATTTTTTAAATATTTTTTAATGAAGTCAATAATATGTGCATAATTGACTAGAATCAATCTTCTCAGAAAAGTTGTTAATGGATGTAACTCAATGTTTATAATTCAAGTTATGTTTGCGACGAAGATGAAGACGATATTCAAGGCTAAACTGATGAAACGTCGACGTCGGAATCCGACGAAGATTAAGATTGTATTTAATTATATTTGTCATTGTATTTTTTAGTTTCACTTTGGCAGATCATATATAACTACAGTTCATACAACTACAGTTATACCTACTATTTCAAAAAAAAATATTGATTCTGCTTACAAATATATGTGTCCCAAGTTACCAAAACTACAACTATGAAAAATTATTATTTTCAATATTCCTGTAGGACTAGCGATACATACCCATTTTTTGGTAGGACAATGTTAGATTTAGGCAAAGAAATAAAAAATAAATATAAAAAAATATTAGGGGACAATCTTACACAAATCGACCTAGTCCCAAACTAAGCAAAGCTTGTATTATGGGTACTAGACGACGATAAACATACTTATATAGATAAATAAATACTTATATACATAGAAAACATCCATAACTCAGGAAAAAATATTCGTGCTCATCACACAAATAAATGCCCTTACCAGGATTCGAACCCAGGACCTCTTGCTTCGTAGGCAGGGTCACTACCAACTAGGCTAAAGCGGTCGTTAATGCACTAACTGAACATGTGTTTTTTTTTGTCCTACGGTTATTAATGAAAATGTGTTACCGTGGAATCGACAACTTCCAAGCGTAGGACTACGAAAAACTACCACTACATTTGTAGGACTTTGTGGCCATTCAATTATACTAATATTTACTAAGCTGCATACAAAAAATCAGCTGGTTATTAATAATTTTTATGACCTCGTTATTTCGACATATTCGGCGTGGAGGACGCTCAAAATCAAACCATCGATTTTGTAGGACAATTGTTTTTCCGAGATTATTATCATATTATCTTAAAATTTCAATAAAAATTTACTGTTATTCAGGCAATTTCGACACCCTACCAAATCTACATGTTTTACATCTGCGCAGTTCATTACCTACCTCTTTGAGAATTTGGACAGAGGAAAAACTTGGGCGTCTCGTCGAACCGAACGAACTCACGAAGATTTAGCCTGTTATTAATCACTGGTAAAAAACAGGCGGTGGCTGCTGGACCATTATGGTTACGGATACATTTTTATTTCGGATATCCGATAGTTTCGGTTACAGTTACGGAGCTCCATAACCATAACATCCCTGGTTTAGACGACCGGATGGCCTAGTGGTTAGAGACCCTCACTACGAAGCTTGAGGTTCGATTCCTGATTGGGGCAGATATATTTGTGTGAAAAATAATAAAATCGACCGAGTATGCACCTATGAAGAAAGTGCACATTTCAGGAAATATTATAAAAATAATATAATCAGTATTTATAGGTAGGTACAGTCAACCAATTTGATTCCTAGGCCACTAAAGAACCTTGTCGCATTAACTACTAGACAATTACAACGTCAGTACGAGTCAAAGCATTACCAACTTTCCGAACACAATTTGCAATAAACGTAAAGAGCTTATAAACGTTATCGCTTCATGTCATGACATAAGACGAAAAAGAAGTTTTGACACACGGCCAGTGACAATTCAAGTTCTCCTTTCCTATTCAATATCGTTGACACACGTTCGCAATGATCGAGTTTGTCATCATAACATACATCGCCCTTGACATCGCCCAATAATCACTGTCGTAGAAGATTAACAAATAGATTCGATTCGATTTGTGGCATGGCATTCGAACATGGCGGATGTAGACAGTATCTAATTTTGGTATTTCTGTTTCTTTGGCTAGTTGTAGTATAATTTTGATAGTGTTTTATGCGGCGATTAACCTTAACTGTTACAGTGATCACAAAATTCTATATTGCTCTCGTGTCTGACATTTTTTAATGCGCAAGTTGTCTCCACGTGGTTTCTGGAATTTTACTATCAATACCTCTACCATGAGTTTACACTAGTTTACGTGACCGTACTCGCTAGCGACGGCGTAAATTATTTGTATGGAGAGTTGTACAGCGCCTCTAGCGGTCACTTACGGAAGTACAATTCTCCATACAAATCATTTACGCCGTCGCTAGCGAGTACGGTCACTGTGAACTAGTGTAAACTCATGGTAGAGGTACAAGTTGCAAAAACTACAATCACCGTACAACGTCGCTCCCAAAGAGAACAATTAACTGACATTGGCACAAGCCTAGTGGCCGCCATCAAAGAGGAAGAAGAAGAAACTCCTTTCCTATTCAATATCGTTGACACACGTTCGCAAAGATCGAGATTGTCATCATGACATACATCGCCCAATAATCACTGTCGTAGAAGATAAACAAATTGATTCATTTTGACATGGTTCTATAGTGGCCTAGGAATCAAATTGGTTGACTGTACTTAGAAAAGGCAACCGTTACTGGTCAACCTACATCTAAAACCACGCAACGGATTGTGCTGAAATTTGGTACAGAGATAACTATTAGTACCTATTACCTACGAGTACCTATGCCGTAGGTATCCGCTAAAAGAAGGGATTTGTCGAAATTCCCAAGGGACAGACTTAGATTATTTATACACTAGATAGAGTGTCAGTAGCGAACATTGCGATACAAAACGTCCAAAAACCCATTTGACAGCTTCATCTTGCGATCGCGTTACGTCATTCAGATGGAAGGGGCAAATGACATATAAGCCAACAATTGGCTTATATTTTTCGGGACGTTTTCATGCCGCCTAAGCTCTATCTAGAGTATAAATAATCTAAGCGGACAGATAATACATATTCTTATTATTATTATTATAGTACTAGCTGTTGCCCGCGACTCCGTCTGCGAAGAATTTGTTTATCGCTAGCCTGCGGGAACTACTTATGCAATTTTCCGGAATAAAAACTCTTGTCCTATGTCCCAGGATTTGAAACTATCTCCATTCCAAATTTAATCCAAATCGGTATAACGGTTAGAGCGCGAAGCGATAAAGAAAAAGTTATGTTCGAATTTATAATATTACTAGCTTTTGCCCGCGGCTTCGCTCGCGTGTACCATGAGTATTCCAAAGAGCCAAGATATCAATCAAGCAAGCATACAGGCAACCAAGCAAGCAGGTCCACAATTGACCGAGAAATCAGTGAACATACCTACGTAAAAAAATACATAATGTGGAATGCAATAATCTCCACCTTTTTTAGAAGTCAGTTAAAGAGCCCTTTGCGGCCTACTTACAGTATAAACTTATGAATTTTGAAATTTTAGCTTTCTACAACCAGTAAAACGCAATTTAAAATCCCGTTTTTTCCCGTTCCCGTAAGAATTTCGGGAAATGCTTTCTTAATGCTCCCCTACACTCCCCAAGGAACCCACTTGCCAAATTTCAAATCTACATGCCGAATTTCAGCTTTCTACGACCAGTAAAACGAAAAATCCCGTTTTTTCTTTATCCCGTGGGAACTTCCAAAAATCCTTATAACAGTTTTTATTATTATAATTACTTACTTTTATGCCAAGTTTGAAGAGTCTAGTAATTATAGTTCATAGGATCCCGTTGAACTGAATATATAAATCCCGTTTTTCCCTTATCCCGTGGGAATTTTGAAAAATCCTGAAAATAATGTTTTAACTAAAATGTAATACCTACTTGTGTATCAAATTTGAAGAGTCTAGTTATTATAGTTACTGAGATAGGGTCACTCGGCATCGAATATATAAATCCCGTTTTTTCCCGTTCCTGTAGGAATTCCCAAAAATCCTTCCAAAAAATGTGCAAAATTTCAAGTCTCTAGGTCCAGTGGTTTGGGCTGTGCGTTGATATATCAACAGTCATTTAGTTTATTTCAACCCCATCGCACCCCATCCAGGGAGATGGTACTTTACGTATGCCACGTCGAATTTTAAAACCGTTGTTGTTTTTATAACCAGCGACCCGATAAACCATAGAAACAACACTCATGTTGATTTTCAGACTTGGTTACCCCTTTCCCCCCCCTTTTAGGGGTTGAATTCTCAAAAAACCTGAAACACGTGTTTACTCATTTATCATTAGGAGTACTTCTGTGAAGTTTCGAATAAAATAGTCGAACTAATCTTGTTTCCCCATACAAACTTTGGACCCCCGTTTCACCCCCTTAGGGAGTGAATTTTGAAAAATCCTTTCTTAGTGCACCCCTAGACCTTATAAGGAACCTACATGCCAAATTTGGAATCTCTAGGCCCAGTGGTTTGGGCTGTGCGTTGATATGTCAGTCAGTCAGTCAGTCAGTCAGTTTCTTCTTTTATATATATAGATAAGCTATCCTGTCTTTCAAGTTGGATCAAACTACACACGGTGTGCACATTTTATTAAAATCGGTTAAGTACTAGTTTAGGAGTCCATCGTGGACAAACAACGTGACACGTAATTTATATACAGGGTTATTTTGTAATTCACTGACATCCTCTTAACCCTGAATTCCTATCACTCAAACAAATGTTTTTTGTTTTACGACTTTTTAAAATAAAGCACTTTTTTTCCCATACAAATACACAGAGTATCGTAAAAGTAAGAGGTAGTCTCAAATTTTCAAAACGTTATTACACCAAAAATATTAAGTTATGATAAAAGCCGTAAAACAAAAAACATTTGTTTAAGTGGTAGGAGTTTAGGGTTAAAAGGATGCTAGTGAATTACAAATAACCCTGTATATTAAGATAGTATTTAGGTATCTCTTCGTTTAGAAGTGCTCCGTAACTATAATTATTAGATATTTTAAATTTGGCAGGCAAGTAAGTGATTATATCAGTGAAAAACTAATTTACGATTTTTGGAAAATCCTACGGGGTAAGGTAATTTCATTCAATGGGACCCTATCTCAGTATAATAAAATTATATTCGTTTAGGATTATAGAGGTGCAGTAGGTAAAAATGGATGTTTTAAATTTCCCGAGGGATAGAGATCGGGAATTGATCATAAATTTTATTTGTGCTCAGACAAAGTTGCGGGAAAAGCAAATATTTTAAAAGTAGGTTTTGCGAGCCTTCGCCCTAGAACGCAGGCAAAACACGGAACATCAAATTTACTCACAAATTATTTTTTTCACCGGTGTTGCACGCAATTTCTTTACCACAAGCACTTCTTAATACCAAATTTTAAGTACTATGCTATAAGAGTTTATATTGCCTACTGAGTGAGATGTCGAGTGGTCTAAGAGTTTTCTTGGTAAGTTTTATCCCCACTTTTGTCAGGTAGATCCCGTGGCTGACATAGGTTACGTAAACACACATTACATTGCACAATTTTACTATTATAACTAGCTTTTGCCCGCGACTCCGTCCGCGCGTGGAATTAGTAATTTGGGCAGCTTATGCTTTTTCATCAATTATGGCTCTCCTTAGTTCCTCGATATAAAAAAAAAAAATTACCCGCCCCCGCAACCCCCCCCCCCCCTCCGCAACCCCCGTACTCCCAAGTCAAGCGTGACTATAGAAGTTTTACTTCAAAAACCCCTGATTTTGAAACATTCTTCCGCTCCGCTCCTATTGGTGTTAGCGTGATGATATATAGCCTATAGCCTTCCTCGATAAATGGGCTATCTAACACAAATCGGAGCAGTAGTTCCTGAGATTAGCGCGTTCAAACAACAAACAAACAAACTCTTCTAAAAACTGTTCGATAAATTCTTAAAATAGACGTATCTTTCTTATTTGTGAACCGATTCAAATGAAACAAACACTAAATGTTAATCCAAGAAAATACCAACATATCAGTGAAAGCCGCATCCTTCTAGGTTAAGCCGTTTCTGAGATTAGCGCGCACAAACGCACAGACAAACAGACAAACAGACAATAATTCTAAAAATCATTGTTTTGGGTTCTATTGTGCTAATAAATAGCCCTAGTGACAGTTTTTCTCAAATATCTTTAATGTACAGACACCGACTTGTTACAGATTTATTATATGTATAGATGGGTAAGGCCGCGAATTTTGACTAATTCGGTCGTTTCAAATTTACCTAACTTATTAAAAATTACTGACGACACCGAGAGGTTTGAAAACAATTTTAGTATAAGTATATTAAAGCGACATAAACTGTCAATGTCGTAAATGCAATAATTGATTTAAAGCTCTTAAAACTAAATATAAAATATATTTCCGTCTAAAACTTAATTCTCATTTTTTCGACACCGAGTTATTAAAGTCAATTTTTTTTTAACTTGTTATGATTTGATGTAACGTTTGTTAACAAAATTTTATGACATTACAACCATAGTTCAAGCGGTTACAGAATTATGATAATGAAATAATTTTTTGTTTTCATTGTTTCTTTTATCATATCGTCGGCCTAATCGCAAACCTCGTAACTCAATTTGACCAAATTTTACAGGAGACACTAAAAACTTCACTACTTACCAAAAATTTTGCATGAAGGCTTGCTAAGTTTTTTTTACATGATGTTAAGTTAAATAAATTTAGCCGTCAGATTGTTAAAACCTATTTTTTTTAAAATCACTTGAACCTAGAAAATTTAGAGTTAAGAGTTTTTCTTGAAAAATTTATAAAGCTATAATCGGGAGTTAAGAGTTTTGCTATAAAAAAAAATAGAGGTAATCTTTTGATCTGAACAAGGTCATTGTGGATTAAAAAAAAACTGCAAATTTAAAAATGTTTAAGTATTAAATTTTAAACAGAAAAGCCTCTTCTGACTTCAAAAATGTTGGTAAAAAAATGGCACAGTACGCATTTCCGCATTACGGAAATGTTGGTACGCCTTAGATACTATAAAATTAATGACTATATCATGGACAGGGACATTTAGAAATGATTCCGATCCGCATTGGCGATCTCTAGTCACAAATAGCGTATCTAATCTACTGCCTTCGGCTTCAAGTCATCGCCGATGCCTACGATGAATTTACAAGCACAAGTTCATCAAATGACGAGCTTACCATTGGGTCTCTCATGTGCTCTCACAAACTTCGCAGCATTAACCAACTGGGTCGTAAAGATACTGCGGGATCGAGGTATGAGGATCTTGGTGTATCTGGACGACTTTCTTTTAGTAAACCAGTTGAAACGCCTTCTAAGAACTCAGGCTTTGCAAGCGACACAACTCTTGACGAAACTAGGTTGGACAGTAAATTACAAAAATCGGTTCTTAGACCAACGGAAGAAATAAAGTACTTGGGACTGATATGGAATACAAAGGAAAACCTGATAAAGATTCTACAGAGAAAAATAAAGGCGATCGTGAAATTCTCGCAGGATTCTCTGTCGAGGGGGGATATGACGAAGAAAGAGGCTCAAAGACTATTGGGAACTTTCAATTTTGTGAACTTCGTAACTCCGAGGGCAGACTTCACTGTCGCTCGCCACATCCAGCGATTCTCGAGGACATTAAACAAATATCCGATACACCGTCGTGCGGTATTTCCATTTCAAGCGAAGCAGGATCTTAGATGGTGGTTAGCTTCAATGGAATGAGGCCGTACGAAAAGCGCTTTCCACCAGACCCAGCCTCATCACTTTCTCACCACCGATGCAGTAGACCACGGGTTCGGAGCCCAGATGGACGATCAGGTAATGGCAGGATCATGGAATCAAAACCAGCTATCGTGGCACTGCAACTAGAAAAAGATGTACTTCGGCTTTCGGTTGCGCAACCGTCATGTAGTCCTGCAGACGGACAACCGAACAGTCGTAGCGTACATACGGAACGAAGGAGGCACTTGATCATTAGCATTGCTCAATCTGACATATCAACTAATGAGCATCTTGGATCAACTCGAAGTATCGCTCGAGGTGGCATACTTACCGGGCAAGTACAAAGTACAACGACATTGCCGATCATTTGTCGAGGGGCAAATGGACTTCGGAATGGCATTTACAGCCGCCAACCCTGAAAGTAATATTCCACAAATTTGGGACCCCACGAATAGATCTCTTGGCTTCCCAAAGATCAAAAGTGGTCAGTCAGTACGTGTGCAGGATCCGCGGGACACAGCGGCACAATACACCAATGCTTTCAGTTGAATATGGCGATATCCACTGGCATGGATATTCCCTCCGCCGAGCCTAATTCCAGGGGTGTTACATCATTTAAGTAAACTCATGTCAAGGAACGTTTTTGGTGGTAGCACCATTGTGGAAGAAGGCTTACTGGCTCCCAGACCTACGCAGATGGGCACTGTGCAAACCGATGAAGGTCAGAAACTTGGAATCGCTTCTCATCGATCAGAGCACCGGACTACCTCCCCTGCGACTTCCGGTACGTTTTTGCCTATATTTGAAAATATTTTCTGCAGTCCTGCGTTCCTTTGTTGATTCGTTTTAGTATCCGCCTACAAAACAAAACAATGTTATATTATAAGTAAAAAAACTTAAGTACTCGTAAAGCACCTGTTATTTGTAGCTGGGACGAGTTCGACTGGATATTACATAATTTAAAATAGTGACACAAAACAAATGCCTATTCGAACAATCACAACTACGTACTAGATTAAATAATTTGCGTAGAAAACCACGTAACTAATCTTCACGCGTAAAGATCCACGCGAAGCAAACCTCGTATGTCCACGGCACGCAACCAAACGACATTTTCAATAGTCAATTATATTTTTTTACTGATTTGATTGTGTATGAAGAATACACAATCAGTAATATCGCAGAACCTTATGTGTACATACCTGTTATTCAGCACCCGTTTTCTTCCTAAATATTTAGGCATAACTGCCGTGCAGTCACAATGCCATCGCAAACTGTACGGGCGGGTGGGAGATACGTCCTTTAACCCTTATTCCTTTAACAAAATGGCGGTCGGGAGTTGTGAGGCTATTTACCCGACTGCGAAGAAGGAAGGATT
The DNA here is from genome assembly GCA_947859365.1 of Archips crataeganus. Taxonomy (NCBI): domain Eukaryota; kingdom Metazoa; phylum Arthropoda; class Insecta; order Lepidoptera; family Tortricidae; genus Archips; species Archips crataeganus. The sequence continues at coordinate 12,117,191 of OX402065.1, read as the reverse complement.
ATTTGCTTTTTAAACGTAAACGGTTTATTCTAGGTATTTAAGAATTTTGCCGTTAGATGCGTTCTGAATAGTACTATCTAAAAGTGTCAAAACATGATTTTGAAAAAAAATGGAGTTACGAGGTTTGCGATTTAGGCCGACGATATAATGAACTCCATGGTTACGTTATGGTTACGTTACGATGTTACGAATAGTTACGTGACGCTTTATAACGCTAATCCTAAACCCAATTTGGGTGATCACACCGGTAATTCATGTTTTAGTAGTCCGACACCAGTGATTAACAGAAATCTCGCTGGTCTGTTGATAAATGGCAGTCAAAGCAAGGTCAAAGCCGACGCTGCAAAAGTTTTGCCAAAAAACTAAAAAGTGCCTATTAGTCTTTATTTTTAACCGGCTGTTTTTTTTTTATTTTGTGTTTTTTAGGTAGGTGACATGTATTATTTTATTTAAATCTAATCTATCTATCTATCTAATACCTTTAAACGAGCAATTCTGGTATGTACGAATTTCAGGCGGCAATGAAGCGGCAGAAGTATGCCCCTTTGGGGCAGGGGTACCATTTTGTCCCATTGGCGGTGGAAACGGCGAGTTGCTGGGGGCAGGACGCGAGACGGCTTGTGCAGGACATAGGCCGTCGTCTCAGGCAGAGGGGTGAAGATCCCCGCTCCGAATCGTTTCTGAGGCAAAGGCTTTCCTTGGCGATCCAGCGCGGAAATGCCGCAAGTGTTATGGGCACCTTTGCGCCAGAAGCGACTATGAGCGTGGGTTTATTTGACTGAATTTCCTTTTTTTTTATTGTTATAATGTATTTCCTAAATTACAAAACTATAATAATAAAAAGGAATTATAAATATGGGAATGTTAGTTAATAATCAATATTTATAGGTAATTAAAATAATCGTATTATTTAAAATAAATTTAGGTTCACTGCAACATTCCATTAATCAGTGGTTCTACTAGATTAGCTTTACCGGCCAGTATTTAATTTCGTAATATTAAAAGAGTTTGCATCTCATTCTCACTTTATATTGAACGCCCCTCGTAAACTATTCTTGACACTCATTAAGTATGTAATTGCAATTTTCACTAAACCGATTTACCATAAACATCTATTAAGCTTCTGTTATATAGAATATATATATATATATATATATATATATATATATACGAGGGGCGTTCAATATAAAGTGAGAATGAGATGCAAACTCTTTTAATATTACGAAATTAAATACTGGCCGGTAAAGCTAATCTATCTAGCTGATTGCTATGAAAAAAAAACTAACTGTCTTTTGTTTAAAAAAATATACGGTAATTTCTTTGCAATGCTATTGAGTACGTTAGCGAAAATGGAGAAAATTGAACTGCGCGCCGTTATCAAAATACTTGTGTTTGAAAAATTTTTCTACGGACCAAGTCAATTTGGATTTGCGGGACACTTTAGGGTCTAATGCTCCTCCGTATTCGACAGTCGCACGTTGGTGCGCCGAATTTAGACGTGGAAGAACATCGACAATGGACGACCCCCGCTCCGGACGCCCTACTACAGCAGTAACTGAAGAAATTGTGAAAAAAGTCGAAAACTCAGTTTTGGCAGATCGTCGTGTCACAGTTCGTTTTATTGCTGAAAATATAAAGATTTCAACGGGGAGCGTACATAATATTTTACATGAACGCTTGGGTATGAAAAAGGTATCTGCGCGTTGGGTACCAAGAATGCTTACTGACACGCAAAAACAAACTAGACTAGAGATTTGTCAAGAAGCTTTGAACCTGATGCAGCAAGGCCGGGAACTTTTTTTGGCGCGATTTATAACAATGGACGAAACATGGCTCCATCATTACGACCCTGAAACGAAACTGCAGTCTATGACATGGAAAAGGCCATCATCTCCAACTCCGAAGAAATTCAAGGTGAGCCCATCTGCCGGTAAGGTCATGGGCTCAGTTTTTTGGGATGGTAAAGGGGTATTAATGATTGAGTATCTCGAGCATGGAGCCACTATTACGGGCACTTTATACGCCAAACAAATAGCAACATTGCGCAATGAGATCCGCGAAAAACGGCGAGGTAAACTCTCGAAAGTTGTGCTGTTCCACCAGGACAATGCCCCGGCACACAAGTCCGCCGTTGCAATGGCTGCAATTCGTGATGCTGGGTTCGATATCCTTAAGCATCCTCCGTATTCACCAGATCTCGCTCCCAGTGATTTCTACCTATTTCCGAGATTGAAACAATACCTGAGAGGCCATAAATTTGAGGACGACGACGCGGTAGTCGCTGCAGTACAAGATTTTTTAAGTACTCAAGATGAGACCTTTTTTAAAAATGGAATTTTATGTTTAGAAAAAAGATATACTAAGTGTATTATGCTAAAAGGTGACTATGTCGAAAAATAAAATGACATTTAGTAAAAGTTGTTTATAACATACTCATTCTCACTTTTTATTGAACGCCCCTAGTATATATATATATTATAATCAGGATCTCGGAAACGGCTCCAACGATTTCGATGAAATTTGGTAAGTATGTGGGGGTTTTCGGGAATGAAAAACTGATCTAGCTATGTTTAATTTTCAGAAAACCGCTTTCACTTGTGTTTTCCGGCTATTTTTGTTTGCATATAATATACAAAGCGAAATTTAGCTATCATCGAGCGGATCATAATAGCGCAATAGAAATCGGGTGGTCGTGGATCTAGACGACTTCGGTACGATTCCTGTTCTTTTTTATGGTTTTTAGTATTTTTTTTTAAGTTTATTTTTCATGAGAAAACGTCAAGTTTCTTCTTTTGTGAGAAAAAGTATTATAGGGAACGTGCAGTAACTATAGGCGGAAGCACTAATGCGACAGAAGCGACACTATGCGGACAGTAAAATAAACTTATCAGGGTAAAACATTCAAATTGATGGCACTAGTTGGCAGCACCGTCTATGTGCACGTTCCCTACTGGGAGCACAGAACAGGAAAAAATTGCTTTTTGAAAGCTACTTGACAATAGATGGCGTTGTTAAGCAACGCAACACTAGAGGTAAGCGTCCACTGCATCAGAACCGAACCGTACGAGCCGTACCACAGAGTACATTATATAACGGCCGCGCATAAAAATATTCGAGTCGAGAGTCAAAAAAATGTTTGGAACAAGCTTAGATTATTTTATGCACTAGATCAGGGGTTCCCAATTTTTTTGTGTCAAGGAACCCTAATTGATTACATTTTTCCTAGCGGAACCCTTCTTTGATAACACCTTAAAATAGGTATAAATAATTTATTGAATCAGGCGTTACTTTGCGGAGGTCCATATTAATGAACTAAAACAATTACTTTGCTCACCCGCGACCTTAAGGTTTAGTTCATTAGGTATAAATGAAAAACAATTAAATGTGCTCACCGCACATGAAAATATTTTTTACGGAACCCTTATTGCCCTTCCACGGAACCCCAGGGTTCCGCGGACCACCTTTCGGGAACCGCTGCACTAGATAGTGTCAGGCAAACGTCCAAAAATCTATTTGACAGCTTCATATTACGATCGCGTTACGTCATTCAAACTGAAGGGAGGTAAATGCAAATGATATATAAGCCAACTGTTGGCTTATATTTTTCGGGACGTTTTCATGCCGGCGAAGCTCTATCTAGTGTATAAATAATCTAAGGGAACAAGTTTCACACTGAATGAAATTTCAAATCGACTGCTCGCACCCCAGCGTGATTCTTTTGTTTAAGAAGGTGTTCGAAATTTAAATGTAAGAGGGTACGATGGCAGAGAGAATTTTAAGAAATAGGTATTTTAATGAAATGTCGCTGTCTCGCCCGAACCCCTCCGTGTCAGTACAGTGAGAGCGGGACAACTGCAGCTCAGACCGTTAATAGGCGCGTAAAATTGATCAAAACAACATTTCTTAATCCCCTGTTTTCTTCTCGAAAACTGGGCCAATAAATTTATTTTTTTCATAAATAATTAGAGGACAGATTTAGCTATGCCCCTATGTTTTCCTTTTTTTGTTTTTAGGAGGGATTCTTTTCTGACGAGTGTCTGAAAATGACGTTGAAATTGGGCAATTTTTTCGGTTTTTGAAAGCTCATATTTCTTATGTTAATTGAAATATGGAAAAAAACGATACATAGGGGCATAGCTGTGGTAGATACAGATTACACAGTAAAAAAAATTGGCTCTAAAGCCATTATCCAGGGAGGAAACAGGGGATTACGTTTGTATGGAGAAATGGTGCGCATCGTACCCTCTTAAAGCACCGATGAAAAACCGGTGGTCTGTAAAGTCGGTTTACGGACGATAGTTTAACGTGACAACGTCATAGCAAAACATTCAAAAAATAGTGCGTGGAGTCCCTCCGCGCGGAAGAAGTGAAACTTCATAATAAAAAATAAAAAAAACCAGGCGGCCACCCATCCAAGTACTAACCGCGCCCGACGTTGCATAACTTCGGTGATCGGACGAGAACCGGTGTTTTAGTCAAATATCTTGAATGCATCCTATGTTGTGTCTGTTACCGTTTTTTCACCTGTTAATCTAAGATTGTCACGAATAAATATTTTTCTTTCTTTCTTTTGTTCTTTCTACGGCAAAACCTCTCTATTCTATTTTGCGATTTTACGGCGGAGCGAGAACTGCACCCTAACTGACCAATTTGGTCCAGTGGTGCCAGTGGTTAAAAGGCCTTCTACACGGTCGGGACCAACCGCCAACCATCGTGTCCTTGGTCGGGTTGATTTAAAAATGGACAGTGTAGAAATCGGTTGACCCGACCGATATTTGGTTAATGTCAACGGCATTGGTCGCGAGCGCATTGTCCGTGGTCGGCCCCAACCGTATGGAACGCTGTCGGCCGACGCGAGCGACACGACGGTCGGCGGTTGGTCCCGATCGTGTAGAAGGGGTTTAACTTTGCAGTTTGTACTAGGTTGTGAATGAATCTATGGATTTGATCTCCACGTTTGTTTGCGCGAATTGTGCGCAAAGTTTTTTATGGGTGAAATATGTTCTCAATTCAATTTGTTTTAATTTCCCGCCACTTTCTTGTTTCATAACTCATTTGTCAGAATATACCAAATATTACATCAAACCTGCGGCTGTATGGGCTTAGTTCCTTTTGCATAACCCCAAAGGGATGAATTAAAAAAAACAGTATCAACTTAACCTAAAAAAACTATCAATCTATCATAATCCAACCAAATCATAATCTTAAGTATCATTATCATCATAACTCAACTCAAAGAAAAGTGTGGTTATGTACCTACTACCGTAAATGTGAACGCTGCAAGTTTTTACTATCAGATGAAAGCATTTTATTATTTTTTACATAAGTTTTTGAGTAGTTAATAAGATAAGCTACTGTTCATTATGCCTTCTTTCTCCAGATTACACAAAATAGCTATTATTAGCTTAGGCGCTGTAGGTGGCGGTCTAGCGTATTATCAGCTTAATAATAATGACAAAAACGAGAGAAAATTTGGTGTGCATAATTCGTGGACCACGAATTATACACCAAGTGTGAAATGGAATTCAAATTGGGATCAGTAAGTATTTTCTTAATCTTCGTTTCTCATAGAACTTTGACCAATAAACAAATGTATTGTCCTTTCTCAAAAACCTACCCATCACGCAAATATAAATTAATTACTTCTTATTTAATCTTTTTTCATTTGCATTATGTTTTTGATACAATGCTGTAACTCAGGTAGACATAACAATTATTTAAAATGCGTAATATTTTGAATTATTCTGGAAAACACAAAAAAATTATGCTACTAATTTGTTTATATTAGCCGTGAACCAGAGGCCCTTGTGAAACCTTTGAAAAGTAACAAACCTGAAGCAGAAAATGAACACAATGAAAAGTTAGAAAAGGCGAAAAGTAAAGCAGTGAGGCATCTGTTCCTCATCAGACATGGCCAGTATTTTGTGGACGGTGCTACAGACAAGGAAAGAACATTGTCAGACTTAGGTGAGAATAGTTTTCATAGCATCCTCATTTAAAACTCATCTGTTTTAACCTTTTGAACGCCAGCATCTACAATAGACAACATTACGGTAATACAAAAATTAACCTACCTACATTCGCATAAGAATCAATTTCATTCATAACAAAAACGTTGTGTGGCGTTCAAAAGGTTTTAATCAGTAGCTTAGCAGGTGTTTACTGGAAAAAGAAGACAATTAAATCCGGCCAACATTTGCATCATCGAGACACAATAGTTGTTCTTTGTCAATGATACACTATTTAGTACATACCTATGCCTAAAATGGCAAAAATAAAATTAATATTATTTTTTGTAATAGCTAACTACTATTAATTAAATGATTGATTGATTGATTGAGAGATATACACCAACCCTACTTCATGCAAATGCATCTGTCAAAATTCTAGACATCAGGTAATTGTATCCATATAAAATTCAAGATTTTCTTTTTTAATTTATCACACAAAATTTGAGACAAATGTTCCAAAAGTCCAGTAAATAAATAAATAATAAATAAATGTATGACTATTGGCCACTCTAACATTGCCATAGTGGGAATGGGAGTCATTCAAATATACCAGATTTATTGATTGATTGAATATTTTTTTTTCCTCCATAACACAAATTTAAACAGACGGAAACAAGCCATGGAGGCCTAGTGGTTTGCCTAATGGCCTCCTCAAGCAGAGGGTTGTGGGTTTGAGCCCAAGCTTGCACCTCTGAGTTTTTAGAATTTTTGTCCAAAATTACATTTGAAATTTACTATGAGCTTTATGGTGAAGGGAAACACGGTGAAGAAACCTGCACACCTGAGAAGAAATTCAATGGTTTATGTGAGTGAAGTTCCCAATCCACAATGTACCTGCGTGGGAACTATGACCCATGCCCTCTCATTCTGAGTGGAGGCCTGTGCCCTGCAGTGGGATGTATTATAGGCTAGGTTGATGATGCAAACAAGAGAAACATACAATATCAAACTAGCCAAAATTTACTACAATACAATACAAATATTCTTTATTGATCACCAAAAACAGTACAGTGACATTACAAAAATAAAAATTTAGGTAGACAATAGGCGGTCTTATCGCTAAAAAGCGATCTCATCCAGACAACCAATTACTCAGAAATTAATAAATATCAACAGACTAATGTAGGCGGCAGAAATAACAGACAATAGAAATGCAGTCATAGACAACAATTTAAAGACAGAAAAAAAAGATAAAAATAGAAATCTTAAAATATGTGCTTCATCATCATCATCCCAGCCTATACACTTTCCACTGCAGGGCACGGGCCTCTTTTCAAAATGAGAGGACAAAATATGTGGAAAAAAAACTGGAAACAGCAGCACTGGCATTCTGCCTAAACCATACAGGGAGATCTGTGGAACTGATATACAAGCAAAGTTTTACCAAAGAATACCCGAATATTATTATTATTATCACACAAAAATGAGTGCCCTGTCTCTATATTTCCAGGCAAGCAACAAGCCGACATGACAGGCCGAAGGCTAGCATGCCTGGATATCAAATGGGATCTGCTTGTTCGCTCCACAATGACCAGAGCACAGGAAACTGCCACACTCATAGCTAAACACCTCCCGGCCGACATAGAAGTAATAAACTGCTCGCTGATTGAAGAGGGCGCTCCTATACCGCCCGAGCCACCTGTCGGGCACTGGAGGCCTGAGCCAAAAGTAAGTTAAATTTGTTTAACATACAGAATATACTCCAAAATATTTTTAAATGTTACCATTTTGCAAATGCCATGCATTACATTCCCCCTTGCCCAAGTAAAACTAAAAAGAGTGTTCAAAATATGCTCCTATTGCTAATTTGTATGATGTTGAACATTTGTAATGATAACAATTCTTTTTTTCGATCTGCGTCCCCTTGGGGTCCCTCTAAACTCGTAAGAGGAGTGCACGCTAGTCCCAAAGTAAGCAAAGCTTGTGTTATGGTTATTAGGCAATAGATAAACATACTTATACAGATAGATACATACATACATATCTGCCCTGACCGGGAATCAAACCCAAGACCTCAAGCTTTATAACCAGATTCTCTAACCACTAGGCCATTTGGTTATCTAAACCAAGGATGATATAGACTGGATTGGCAGTCGCCATAGTACGGATTGGCCGCTGTTTTTGTACTTCGATTATTAAATCTAGATGGCGCTGAAATATAGCCAGAGGCTTTGAAGGCAAAACAATAAGACTACAGATATTTCATATCACTGCAAATGTATTATTATGCAATATTTTTGAAAAATAATACATTTGTTAAAATATGAAACATCTGTAGTCTTATTGTTTTGCTTTCAAAGCCTCTGGCTATATTTCTGCGCCATCTAGATTTAATAATCGAACTACAAAAACCGCGGCCGATCCGTACTATGGCGACTGCCAATCCAGTCTATATCATCCTTGTCTAAACATAATATGACATAGTTGTGCAAGTAATAACCAGCCAGTTTGCACGGCCAGCAGTTCTTCCAAGACGGGGCACGGATAGAGGCGGGCTTCCGCCGCTACTTCCATCGCGCGCCGCCGGACCAGGCCCGGGACTCCTACACTCTCCTCGTCTGCCACGCCAATGTGATACGATACTTCGTGTGCAAGTGAGTACGATTGCAGCCGGTGGGGTGAAAACTTGGAACCAACATCGAAAATACTTGTAACATACACTACATAATAAATTATTATTATGATCATGCGCCATGTTGCGGAATTTATTGGAACTGATTTCTGGGTCTGAATTTGAAGCCACTTGTCTTGCCCTATGGATACCGAATTTGGATTCAGGTTTTTATTATAGTGAATAAAAGTAGGTACCTAAGTCAAAATAACGCGCTGCCAATCAACATTGTCCAAACTATACTGAAATGGTTACACAAATGAGAATAGTAACGCCCTCTTGACAATGATCATACATTTCTGGTCACGTTTTATAATAATATATTATGTCTGGTGACAATCAATATTTATAGGTAGTATGAGTGAAAACTGTTTATGTTAATGAATTCTTCTAAATAACTTATGTGTGTGCTATGTTTGCCTGTTTGTTTTCCAAATAAATAACTTACGGTTTCAAAGATACGGCACTGATAGACAGGCAGACAGCAAAAACTTACTCATAAAAACCGGCCAAGTGCGAGTCGGACTCGCGCATGAAGGGTTCCGTACCATTATCTATAAAACGCCAAAAAAATCACGTTATTTGTATGGGAGTCCCCCTTAAATATTTGTTATATTTTAGTTTAATTACTTATTTTTAAAGTGAATATACAACTAAACTAGCTTTTGCCCGCGACTCCGTCCGCGTGGAATTAGTAATTTGGGCAGCTTATTTTTTTATCCAATTTGCTTTTTCATCAATTATGGCTCTCCTTAGATCCTTCCGGAAGAAGTGAAACTTCATAATAAACCAACCCGCTCCCAATCCGCCCCCAACCCGCTCCTAACCCGCCCCCAACCCGCCCTCAACTCGCTCTCAACCCGCCCCCAATCCGCTCCCAACCCGCCCCCAACCCGCTCCCAACCCGCTCTCATCCCGCTCTCAACCTGCCCCCAACCCGCTACCAACCCGCTCCCAACTCGCCCCCAACCCGCCCCCAACCCGCTCTCAACCAGCCCCCAACCCGCCCCAAACCCGCTCCCAATCCGCCCCCAACCCGCCCCAACTCGCTCTCAACCCGCTCCCAACCCGCCCCCAACTCGCTCTCAACCCGCTCCCAACCCGCTCCCACCCCACCCCCAACCCACTCAAGCCGCCCCCAACCCACTCAAGCCGCCCCCAACCCGCCCCCAACTCGCACTCAACCCGCCCCCAACCCGCACTAACTCGCTCTCAATCCGCTCCCAACCCGCCCCCAACCCGCTCCCAACTCGCCCCCCCACCCGCTCTCAACCCGCCCCCCCCCACCCGCTCCCAACCCGCCCTATCTAACTGGGCTATCTAACACTGAAAGAATTTTTCAAATCGGAGCAGTAGTTCCCGAGATATAGAAGTTTCACTTCAAAAACCCCCGATTTTGAAACATTCTTCCGCTCCGCTCCGCTCCTATTGGTGTTAGCGTGATGTTATATAGCCTATAGCCTTCCTCGATAAATGGGCTATCTAACACTGAAAGAATTTTTCAAATCGGAGCAGTAGTTCCTGAGATTAGCGCGTTCAAACAAACAAACAAACAAACAAACAAACAAACTCTTCAGCTTTATATATTAGTATAGATATTCTGTGAATATTTCAAGCGTAGACATGTTGTTATCAATATCGAGCAAAAACCAGCAAAAAAATCACGTTTGTTGTATGGGAGCCCCCTTAAATATTTATTTCATTCTAGTTTTTAGTATTTGTTGTTATAGCGGCAACCAAAATACATCATCTGTGAAAATTTCAACTGTCTAGCTATCACGGTTCATGAGATACAGCCTGGTGACACACGGACAGACGGACAAACAGCGAAACCTCAGTAATAGGGTCCCGTTTTTACCCTTTGGGTACGAAACCCGAACAACAATTTAAATTCTCTATCAAATTCTTTACATTTGCTTCGCTTGTTTACCCTGTTTTAATCTAAACTTTCCAGGGCTCTCCAGTTCCCACCTGAGGCATGGCTCCGGATAGCCCTGAACCATGGCTCCATTACGTGGATATCCATCCTGCCCAATGGGAATGTGGTGCTCCGGTCACTCAGCGACACCGGCTTTATGGAACCCAAGTATATCACCAGCCGGTAAACTATGACATGTTCGGACAACCTTTCAATAATTACTATAGACAGAATTAATATCACATCCTTGACTTCTTAACGAAGATATACAATTTGTCTTAAAATGAATTTGGAATATTTCAACAGGTTGTTGGGTTAGTTTGATTGATCTACAGTTTAAATGTTTTACAATATTTTTTTATTCTGGTTGACAAAAAAGTCCATTCAGTCAAACCATTTGATTTCTGTTCAGAAAGTCTACAAACTTCAATAGACAAGTGTCAAATGTTTTAAGTTAGATCTTACAAACTATAACTATAGCTAAACCGTTTTATTGGCGATTTGTAACACAGACTAAATTATGCTAAATAAGTCTTGAAATGATCAAAATTCGTGTGACGTAGTTTATGGAAGGCCTAATATTAATATCATCGTGGTTAAAGTCTCGGATGTGTTATCAATTGTGAATGAAAATCGTGAAGTTAAGAATATTATCCAGAGCAATGAAAACGGGTCGGATTCTGTATCAGAAAACTTTTCATTGCTCTCAAATTCTTAATAATGCTGTAAATTTGACCTTAACAGACCGTAAATTATAGCTTTTCATGACTACATTGTTAAAACAGCTTGCGCCTGCTGCTACCTCTATAATGTCAAATTATGACGATGTCCAACTATAGTATTTTCAATCATTTATTTTCTCGATGACAGCTCCCGTAGAATGTAATTTTGTTTAATGAACTAAAACAATTACTTTGCTCACCCGCGACCTTACAATAGTTACGTTTATGCAAGAAATGTGCGTTCATGCAGTTCCTCCACCTCCACACTGTACGAACACACACAAATCACATAAACCCAACCATCACCACCACCAAGCTACACTGACGCGTTTCGAACTCAACCAGAGCTCATCTTCAGAGTTACCACAACCGTATGCTATGCTACCAACTGTTAAACTGTTAAACGTAACTATTGTAAGGTCGCGGGTGAGCAAAGTAATTGTTTTAGTTCATTAATATGGACTTCCGCAAAGTAACGCCTGATTCAATAAAATAATTTTGTTTAGTTACGCAAAAATGAACTTTTAAATGCGAGGTATAAAACATACGACAACTGCCTAATTTTGTTCCTTAATCCTATGTAATATTCATCTAAGACAAATTGAGTCCATATATACAGTAGTTTTTTTTTAAAGTACGATAAATAATAAGCGTTTTAATAAAGTTACATTCTATGGCAATCATAACATGACATTTGTATTGCCATAGAATGTAACTTTATTGAAACGATTTATTGAATAATTTATTGAATCAGGCGTTACTTTGCGGAGGTCCATATTAATGAACTAAAACAATTACTTTGCTCACCCGCGACCTTACAATAGTTACGTTTATGCAAGAAATGTTTGCAAAACATTTGTTGGAATCAAATCATTCATTGTTAGATTCAGATTCTTATGAAGTGTTACATTATTGCGGCAAGGGGTTGCGTCTGGATGCTCTGGAATGCATGGAAATAATTAGGTACAACACTATGGGGTCTATTATTAATGAACAGGTAAATTTAGTATCTTCTCCTTTACTGCGGCTTGGGTCGAATTTGAACAGTTAGTATTAATTAAATATGCCTTATAAATAAATAAACAAAAAAAAAATTCAAGGTAGTTTTAAATATGTCAATAAAAGTTAATTTTTGTGGGGTAGTTTGAGAATAAGAAAAATAAAGTGGGTACTTGAGAAGTTACAGTGACAAGTTAAAACATTTGTTTTGGTTTGTTAGTTTAACGTTTGGTAGCATAGCATACGGTTGTGGTAACTCTGAAGATGAGCTCTGGTTGAGTTCGAAACGCGTCAGTGTAGCTTGGTGGTGGTGATGGTTGGGTTTATGTGATTTGTGTGTGTTCGTACAGTGTGGAGGTGGAGGAACTGCATGAACGCACATTTCTTGCATAAACGTAACTATTGTAAGGTCGCGGGTGAGCAAAGTAATTGTTTTAGTTCATTTATTGAAACGTTTATTTTTATCGTACTTTAAAAAAAAATTACTGCATATATGGACTCGATGTGTCTTCTTAGATGAATATTATATGGGATCAAGGAACAAAATTAGGCAGTTGTCGTATTTTTAATATCACGCATTTAAAAGTTAATTTTTGCGTAACTAAACGTAGTTACATACTACGGGAGCTGTCATCGAGAAAATAAATGATTGGAACTACTATAGTGTGGTCTATTCTGCGTAGCCTTTACGCTATAGTATAGCTAAACCGTTTGAATGAGTCCTCGCCCGCGCAGTACAGAGGCTGAGATGTATGACGACAAAGCACACCGCTCGCCACCCGCACCTCTCGGTCCCCTTTGTCGTCTACCGCGGGTGAGGACTCATTTTAACGGTTTAGCTATAGTAGCCGTATGCTCTAACGGCCTGGCCCGAGTGCCACAAAACTTACAAGTGCTACAAATCATATTTGTTAACTTTGTCATGTAAAAAATTACAATTATGTAGAATTGCAGCACTTGTAACGTTTATGATATAGGGGACTGGCCTTATACAACGAAATTCGATTTTCGAACTTCGTATCATGCCGTTTCGTTCGCGATAATAGTATTAAACAGAAAAGTGAAAGGGACGGCACGGCACGATAGGAACTTCTAATTTCGTAGCCCCCTGGCCACGAATATGTGCGACCGGCGGCACGGCGAACGTTTTCCCTGTCAATTGCGTATGTTGTCCGGTAAACGCTGCGCTTCGAGCGTCTCGGCCGCGCAATGAACAGAGATTACCGTAGGATATATACATACATCAGGTGACCCACTAGTTCGTTTGTCTGGCCTTTCTAACATAAAATAAAATATCTGAACAGAGCGTCTGGGAGGGTCAAGCTTGCAGCAGTGTGCTTACAACTAGCTAAATAGCCACGCCTTTTTACTTAGTGACATATCCCTGTTTACACTTAATAATATTCGATTTATTTAGGCTAATAAACCAACTCTTATGCATATTCTGTTTAAGTGGAAGTATATTGTAAGTTGACCTTTTTCTCTACGTACTTAAAAACTAAGGTGACACTGTGGAATTTTTTTATTATCACGTAATCATATCATTTATTGTTTTAATTAGAATGTAGATACTTAAGTATTATATCATTTATCCTGTCATCAGTTTATTTGTATCTATATATATATATTTTCTTCATGCATTCGCTCAAATTTTCTACATTAAAATATATCTATGCTCTATTAATGAACATTGCTGCTGCAAAAATATCTAATTGGCTATGGGCTTTAAACGAAATTTATAATAAATACTTTTCAAAATTCAATATCAACAGAAATAGTCACAGGCATCGAGATGCGAAGAAGCTTGAAAGCAAGCAAGAACCTGCTACCAATGAAAAGTAAGGAAGATTATCATTATTATTCCATTTTTGGTAACAAAAGGTAATAAATAAAACTGAAACTCACATAGATGATTTACGACGTTATGTTCTATATCTTATCTATTTAACAGAGTTAGTACTGGAAAAACAGAGAATGCACGTAATTGGTCAGCGATAAGGACGATGCACCGGCACATACGTCCCACTGCAGGGCACATATTTAAATATTATTATCTACTACTTTAAATTACATAATTATGATTAATAGATGAATAAACATGACATGTAATTATTTGAGGTGCCTCGAGAAAAATCAAAAAATCACGAGAAATATTACGAATATTCCAACAAACGGCATTGTAAGCCGAGCCCGCCATCGACGTGCGATTGTTGACGCCCACTGACAGTTTCTTGTCCCTTTCATTTGCATACAAAAGTGCAAAAGAGAGAACGCCTTGCTAACTCTGTTAAATAGACAGGGTATAGTACCTAAGGTATATATTAAAATGTACTATCACTCTTAATCTGTCAGTGTTGTCATAAGTCAGTATTGATTTTGTATAGGACCTTACACCTACGTATTATATGATCGCAGGTGTCAAATAAATAATAAAACAAATTTACGCTAGTGAATACAATATTTTTTTTTTAATTCAACCATGATAAATTGATAAATGTCTGATTAAAAATGGGATTATTAATAATTGTCAGTAGGGAGGGATGTCACGAACATTCGCATTCGCATAATGCGAATATTCGCATCATTTTTAACATTCGCATCGACATTCGCATTCGCTTCAAATGATGCGAATGTGTGCAGTACGCTTAGTATAAGTTTTCCTTCACTCCAATACTTCTCGATCGCGTTTACGTAAAAATTTCAATTCTATGGAAACATGTAAGCGCGCGCGCGGGGACGCTCTCCATGTTTCCCTAGTATTTGATTTTTTTACGTAAACGCGATCGAGAAGTATTTTGGTGAAGTAAAACTTATACTAAGCGTACAGGTCGCGTCTTGTCTCGCTCGCGCGGCGCGCGGCGGTAACTTGTCGTCGGCTCGCTTTTTGTATTCAATTACAAATATTACAATGTTGGTTTTGTAACAATAACTTTTTTATGTTTGATTTCATTAAAAATTACTATTTATCTGTGGTATTTAATTTTTTTTTTCAAACATTCGCATTTGCATTCGAACATTCGCATCCTGGACATTCGCATTCGCATTCGCATTCGCGAATGTGTAAATTTTGACATTCGTGACATCCCTAATTGTCAGCAAGAAACCTGAATACAGAGCTATTACTTTCATATCTAAACATTTGCGTTTCATTCATTACTAGGTAGTACTCGCTCATTTTCGCTCCATGATTCCATTTTCCCTTGCCTAATACGTAGTTGTATATTTATTGAAAACTACGTACATGCGCTTTCTTGGTCACGATGGCCTTTCCAAAAGCGCTGGTAATTAAAAACACATTTAATATTTTAATAAATTTTCTTGTGGCTACTAACAGTTTAAACGTTATAAACGTTCATTATTTTTTCTTTATTTTTTCTTTATTTTTTTTTCTTTTAATGTAAACAAAAATCCGTTATTTTGATATAGTTTTTAAACCTTGATAGTTTTACATATTTGTATACCTTCCGACGCTCATTTATTACCTACTGTACCTCTACCATGAGTTACACTAGTTTACAGTGACCGTACTCGCTAGCGACGGCGTAAATGATTTGTATGGAGAATTGTGTACAGCGCCTCTAGCGTTCACTTACGGAAGTAGAATTCTCCATACAAATCATTTACGCCGTCGCTAGCGAGTACGGTCACTGTAAACTAGTGCAACTCATGGTAGAGGTACTGGTTCTAATAGTTATTTTCTTGACTCAATTTAAAACGTTACGTAATTTTATTTTAAAGTCAAAGTTTAATGAAATATATTAATAAAAATAATCAGAACGATAATTTATATTATTCGGCAAAAATTAAAACTACTTTGCATTAAAATTGTATTTTATTCATTTATTTTAGCAAAAATGTTTGTATTCATAACCAGACATCTAAAATAGTTCACAACGGTTGAAAAACATTAATAGCCGTTTTCAACCGTTACTTTGAAATCGTTGTCAACCGGTTTCGCATCTATAATAGTCCCTAGACATTTTTGAGCAGTGTATTTTAGATTTATTATTACTAAAAATGCCTCATAAGATCAAGATTTTGTTATTTCCTTCAATAATATAGGAGGCTGCGATTTTTTTGTAACCTACGATTGCTTTGGAAACGAAATGAAATAACTTTTCGATATTTTTTTATGGGTGGATCGTGTTTTACCTTAACCCTTTAACTACCATTAGAGTAGCTGAGAATCTGATACCTTACCCATGTTTCGGGGGAACCTATCGCTGTTATACCTAGTTATCAGCTACGATGAAGCTACCTACAATATTACCTGGGTCAATCAACTTTTTTTTGTAAACGATTTTCTGCTACTTTCTATGAAAACCGAAATAATTAAAAAACTGATTGTTTTTCCTTATTTAAAGTATACTTTTCAAAACCCTAGATTTTTGTAGTCAATAATGGTATAATTGCCATATTTATTTTATTTTGTTTAGCTTCTATTTCGTGGGTGACCCAGGGGACAATGTTGTCCCCGAAATTTGTATGAAAATAGTCGTATTTCCCCTGGGTGACCGGATTTTTTCATAGAAATACTTATTTTTTTGGTTTTCACATACGCACTATGATAAACAGTTTATCTAATTACTGCAAAATCATGGTTTCACTAACCAGAGATTACAGAGTTACTTGTAAAGGAGTAAATAGAAATTTACAAAAAAAAGTTGATTGACCCACCTATACTGACTACCAAAAATAACGATACAGGATACCCGTTATTTTTGCTCGTCAATGTATATTTATTGAGACCTACGTTTTAGAGCGCGCGCAGACAGAGAGCGGTCTGGAGTTCCGCGTTTCGAGTTCCGAGTTCTGCGTTCTTTCGAATGTACTGAGTCCCTTACGATAACGCACACAGCAGGCGGTCGAAACTCTCGAGCGGTCAAAACACAGAACTCTGAACGCGGAACTCGGAACTCCAGACCGCTCTCTGTCTGCGCGCGCTCTTGCCATATTCGAATAAAATTACTATTGGATGTCAACAGGAATTATGATCCTGTAAGTGACTACCTACCCGGAGAAATAAAGTAAAGATGGTGAAGATTTTTTATGTATTTAGATTATGATTATGTATGTCATCGTCAACCTTTGTACGTTTTGCTTGGTATTTGCCGAGGAGTTGAAAGGATTGACACTACAGTTTATGAAAAAAACTATAAAATATGTATGTAATCATGTTAAGTATTATCATGTGCCAATGTCACTCGCTTATGCGAAGAATTTCCCTAACAAATATGTAATATGCTCAGACTGAGTGTGTCATGATTTGCATCGAGAGCTGCCAGGCATGTTACTCATGAATTGTACCAGAGTTAATTTGTTTTGAGAATTGTAAAAGTGTAATCCAATTCTTACAATGTGCTTGTGTTTCTCTTAAACTTGAATTGTCAATTACATGTGATGTGAATTAATGTGCACCCAGATGTTCTATGGCGCTCAAATATCTCATTGCAAGTAACAAAATTTTGTAGAAAATGTATAGCTGTAAATATTTTGATATATTAATAAAAAATATCGAAATTAAATACGTTTTACTTTCAGAAGTCCACTTTTAAAAGTTGTGTTATGACTGCTTCTACATGCGTACTTACCTCAGTTAAGATATCGATTGTTAAAAATAGAGGTTATATTTTTAACGTTACTTTTACAATGAATAACGAACTAAAACAATTACTTTGCTCACCCGCGACCTTACAATAGTTACGTTTATGCAAGAAATGTGCGTTCATGCAGTTCCTCCACCTCCACACTGTACGAACACACACAAATCACATAAACCCAACCATCACCACCACCAAGCTACACTGACGCGTTTCGAACCCAACCAGAGCTCATCTTCAGAGTTACCACAACCGTATGCTATGCTACCAAACGTTAAACTAACAAAGTAACGCCTGATTCAATAAATCAATGAATAACGGTCTGTAACGTTATTTGATGATTCTTTGCCAACTAACTTTAAATATTACTATGCCTATGCAGGCTGGTTCAGGAGTCATGAGAAGAAGTGAAAAAGGTGATGGGAAGATTCTCACTGAGCAACTTTTACTATGGGACCAGCCACGAAATAGCAAAAAAAACCTGCTGTTCCATACATTTCAGGTATTTAGTTAGCGATCAATTTTAACTCTAGATTAGATGGTTTTATTTTTCGCGATTTCGGGGTTGGTCCCATAGTAAAAGTTTGCTCAGTCGGAATCTTCCCATCACCTCTTTCACTCCTGCTCATGACTCCTGAATCACCCTGTAATGCTATGCTACTTTTGTTGATTTGGTAATATTTTTAACCTCGATATTATGAAACAAATAACAAGACTAATTCATAGTACATTTTATTGGTCAATATTTTCATTAGCACACAACATCGACATTAAAATTAAATTGAACAAGTCAACTGTTTATTTCATAGTTCATAAAATACTTGTTAAGCATCAATTGTATTGTATAATCTGGTTTACAACTTACCTATTTAATTACAACCTGAATTTGCAGAAAACTGGACGTACAAGTCGTCATGAATCAAACCAAACTTAAGGTCTTTTAGGTACAGCTCTTTTACTTTTCAAAACTCTCAAAGTAAGATTTTAGAGCAAATTAGATGGTTGTATACATACACCATTAAATCTTTACCAACATACTTATCCAATGATTGTATAGGTAGGTAAGCCTAAATGTATTGACGCGTTTCAAAGTCCTAAATCCATGTGAGTTGGTATAATAATGTGGTCTTTGTAAAACAGATAGTTTAAATATAGTACCGTAAAACCACATAACTATAGTCCTAGCCTGCAACAATAGTCCAATTTTCGTCCTTATATTATCCTTAAAATATTATAGCTTAGTGCTATTATTTCTGGGTATATAATTATGTTGTTAGGCCTAAAATAATTTGTTTTAGTCTAGCCATGTAGCAATCATATTTTAAGGATAATGTAAGGATGAAAATTGGACTATTGTTGCAGGCTAGGACAATAGTTATGTGGTTTTACGGTACCAATTTTTGAAGACTAACGCAAGTTTGAGTCATCGATACTGTTACGTTTACGTCCAGTTTTCTTAACAATTTGATCTGGTAATTAGATAAATCCCTGTTAAGATATGTATAAGTAGAACTAACTTGATAACTTGAGGAATTAATCGCTTTTAGAGGGCGCTACGATATTCAGAGGTATTAACATGATACTTACTCTTGGGTTCCTCGGATGACCTAAGAATAGAACGTTTTATGTTGAGTTTTTGACTGTGTTAGATCGTTACTATACCTATAGCATATAGCGTAGCCATGACACATGACACTTGTAGGTGTAAATATTGTACCTATGTATGCGTATATCATATAATATGTATTATTAATACTGGAGCGTACGGCATATATGCCATGATTCCCAACTTAAAGCATTAGGTATCTGAGAATTTTTTCACAATTTACAAAACCTTTGTTTATCGCCCTCCAAAAGCAATTCACCGTTATTAAAATTCGAGTATAATATTTTATTAATTAGTTATATACTTGCATAATTATCTATCTCACTCTGGAAAACTGTATTTAGGAATGGTTAATGTAGGTATAAATCTCGAATGAAGCTATTTACACAGCGTAAAATGTTGATATCATAATTTGGTGTCAATAATTTTTAAGCATAAATCTATTGATAAATTATTGCTATCTAAATTATCGTTCCGTTCGTGAAACTCGTAAAGATTTAAGGATTTGTCACACTGAATGCGTTCTGCGGTCGCGGTCAGGTCAAATTGAACGCAGCCCGCATTATGTATGAACAAAATACTGACGGTATCTAAACATTGCGCGTGCGTGCGATCTGATCGCACGGTCAGATCGCATATCTATACAAAATGTATAGAGACCGACAATGTTGTTCATACATAATGCGGGCTGCGTTCAATTTGACCTGACCGCGACCGCAGAACGCATACAGTGTGGCAAATCCTTGAATTCGGAAATTTACTTCTTTCGCAAAGCTAAGTAATTTTCATTATATTCCAAGACTAAGCAACGACACCACTTGCTTGCTTAGTACTAAACGGTAGGTATTTGTGTTCGAAAAACCGTAAGTTTAAGTAAATCGCGTTTAATGCTTGAAAATTTACGAAACTCGTATATTATGTCGAAACGACAAATCCAAATCGGAAAATTAAACGAAAAATCTATCCGTATATAGGTACTTAGCGCAGGGTAGGCCATGTCCACCCCAGAATGGTCTAGTGGCCAGCCTAGTACTGGGGTATCGACTCTCCTTTACCCCTACGACCATGGCCCCTTAGGAAAGTAACCCTAGATATGCCGCTGGCGTCACCGACAAAACATAGCGTGCCAGCTCTCCGACATCGTTATAATGTCCCAGTCACGATTACGCGCGCCTGACGGCGCGGCGAGCGTTTCCTTAAGTTGTAATTACGTGTGTTGCAAACTGACTTGTGACTTTTTCATACAGTATAAGTGCGTCACAAAAAAATTGTATGAAAAATTAGGGATATTTTATCATCAAAATCAACAGTGCTCTTGATTTTTAGTAAGAAAACCCCAAAATTTCCTCATTCAAAAAAGTAAAGGCTACACTTTATTGAAGATGCCCTTCATTGATGTCGACCTCCACAAAGTAAAATCGTAATTAAAGAATTTGCTCGCGATTTCGGTTAGTCTTGGCTGATTAGTTGGCGGCGACGGGTTGCGGAAGGGGAATTTCGATGGCATCTTCTTCGTCCTCGTCGTCGCATGCGTCTTCTGGCTCACCCAGGGCTCTGACGAATTCTGAAATCCATTTTTACACTCTTTTATTTAACTGGCAATGTCCATCTGTAAAGCGATCTTCAAGTCTTGCAAGTCGAATTTCACCCATCTAGTGACCGGATTGACTTGAAATGTAGTAAGTAAAGTCAACAAAAAGTATTATAAAGTATAGTCGGCAATAAACCCTGTATTAAAATTGTTTTTTTTTTAACATTTTCAGTTTCCTATTTTCCGGACTCAGGTGCGTCGATTTATACACATTTTTAAATTACTTATCCAATTAGGTACTTAAGGGTGATGATCATGATTCATGATACTTACATGTTTAGAATTATTTTTTTCTTTTTTTGAAAAAATTATCGGAATAGTATGCAAAAAAAAACATTATTGACAAACTTTGAAATTGATGTATACCTACAAAGGAGAACTTATCCTTTTAAGGGATACCAATCAACCTTTGAGTGGGTTTAGTTAGGCAAGGAAATATTGTCTTACCTAGAAAATCAATTCGCCCATCTCCGTCGGAATCTACTTCCTTTATCATGTCTTCGACTGAAAGCAAAACGTTTTCTTTAAAGTATTAGCTTTGATTTTAAATAAAAACTATAAGCACACACACCTACGAAGAATTCTATGGCGTATGTGAAGTTCCCAATCCGTATTGGGCCCACGTGGGAACTACAGCTCAAGCCCTCTCATTCTGAGGGGAATGTATTACAATACCGAAGTACGAAAGACCGAATGTATTAAAACATCGAATGGGTCAAAAGACCGACACGATTTTTTTCTGAAACCATTAACTTTTTAAGATTGTTATAAAACAAACCTAACCTAACCTCTAATGGGTTCTTTATGATGCGTTTTAATAAATTCTGAAAAGTTTACGGATTCAGAAAAAAATCGTGTCGGTCTTTTGACCCATTCGATGTTTTAATACATTCGGTCTTTCGTACTTCGGTTTTGTAATACATACCCCATTCTGAGAGAAGGACTGTGCCTTGCAGGAGGACGTATATAGGCAGAGATGATGGGAACGGGTTGCGCACAAGGCAAATGATACAGGGCCCCATCAATAAATACAAGAGAGGAAAAAAGCCGTAATAACTATACCTAAATTAAAAATTTTTAAAGAAAGAAATAAAATTTTTAAAACCCCAATGCAATTTGGTGACACATATGTTTGAAAATAAAGTAAATGCATAATGGTATGCGTCTAAGATCCCTTCCGTAGCTAACAAAAGAGCTGATAAACAATTGCAATAAACAGATTAATTTTTTTTTTTTTTTAATAACTTTGAAACGGCTAAACCAATTTTCATGAAACATGTCTAAGAACCATCGCCAAGAAACCTGCTTTCATATAAAAAAACCGCATCCGTCCACCCGTTTAAGAGCTATGATGCCACAGACACACACACACACACACACACATAGCGGTTAAACTTATAACACCCCTCTCTTTGCGTCGGAGGTTAAAAACTGGCTGTGTTACGATATACGTACTCTCCTCCTCTGACAAGTCTTCCCCCAAGCACTGCAGTACAGCCCGCAAGTCTGACGCGCAGATGTACCCGCGGTTATGCTTGTCGAAAACGCGGAAGGCGTCACGAAGTTCCCGTTCTTCTTGCTCTGCCGAGCTGGTGCCGCCGCCGGCGCCCGACATCGACTTGGAGAGAATGCTGACGAACTCCTCAAAACTGACGTTGCCGTCGCCTGCGTAGAAATGAGAGCCACGTGAGAGATAAAAGCAGGAAGCGGATGAAATAGGAACTCATCATTTCCTTACACGCACAGTAGCGAATCCAAGATTGTTGTTATAGAGGGCTTGATTGCACTAAAGCAGCATTCATATTTATCTGACGTGACGCATCAGATCAGAGCAGTACCGGTTTCATACATTTATCATGGTTGCGTTCATATTTCTCTGATGCAGCGTGTTGTGATGGCTTGTGTTAAATGTAGGAAACCGATACTATTCTGATGCATCACGACATTCACGACCCAATAAGTCAGATAAACGTGATTCCGGCTTAAGTTAGGTTTTGGTAAGTTCAACATTAGAAAATCACACGACATCACAGAAGAACTCATGCTATTCCAGTTCCCCCGGTTTGAGCCCTTTACTGCCACTGCTATAAAACTGTGCTAGATACTTTGAAAATGGCGTACTCTTTTAATTTCTACGCTTCTATGAGGACAAACTTCCAATGCTGGATATTGGTCTCCTCCAGAGAACACAACAATGACCGGTCCCACGCCGTCCACATCCATCGGACTCACGCTGCGACCTCATCAGGTCAGTCCGCTTCGTGGAGGGCTTACAACCGCTGCGCCTTCTGGCATGTGGTTGTCACTCAAGAACACGTTATCCCCAACGGCTATCAGTTCTTCGGGCATTGCGCCCCGCCCATAGAGTCTAGTAGGTATGTTTAGGCTTAGAACTTTATTTCTCATTAAGAATTATAAACAAATTCACTTACATGAGAACGAACATTAAATATAGAAATTATAAGAAACGAGAGCGCACAGTAACAGTATGACTTATTTAAATAAAAGTGGGTACATTCAACTTAAGCTAGGTGTAGGTGAGATGTTCTACACAAGTTGGCATCATAAACAAATCTGCGTGGATGCGGTAGGTAATTCAGAATACAAAGCCAGTTAGTTTATACTTGTTCAAGTTCAATATTTGATATGTTAGTAAACCAAAATTAAATATTACCGAATAATAATTAAATAACACTACTTATACCTAGCATTGGCAGACTCTGTGATTGACTATGGTATCAGCAGTTACGCTAGAACATATAGGACTTACTTGGAACGGATATTTAAATTGCAGCTTGTATTATTTAAGATAATTGTACCTACCTAATCAACTAAAGCTTCGTTATAAAGATGATTACTGTGGCCTTTTTAATCATTGTAAAGTAATCAACGTTTTTAACAAGTATAATATATCCGTTTTAGCTGAGGAATGCGAAGTGATAAACACCTTGGAGCAAAAATCTCGTCCAAGTAATCTGCGCCGATTGGAGTATTTGCCAGCATATAATTTGCCTAGTACGAATAATATCTATGGAAGGAGAACGAATGGTTATCTAATCCCTAATAGTAGATTGTACACCAAGCGGATAAAGCAAACTAAATTTGAACTTGGCACTACTGAACTGATAGTACTTTGGTACCCGACTTATCCTTGTATACACGCTTGTAAAATTCACTTATCAATGTGTAAACTATCGTTAAATTTATGTACAAGGCAATAATCCTGTTGTAAATGGTCAGTATTTATATTTGATAAGACAACGAATTGTTTTATCTATCACTGTTGCTAAATCAGTTAAGGATATCGACTATCTCCCGAATCGGGGACCTATAGGTAGACTTGAAGTTTCTGATTCTAAACCAAGTTTGACAATCTTTTGTTTTCAAAGTTCTTCCCTATCGTGATACGCACACAGTCCAAAGCCCAGTTTACATCTGCAACAAAAATCGTGCAAGTTGTATCAGGTACATTGCGGCCCTTAGATTGACCACTTCAAACTCGTTCATTTTACAGCCTCGCAATGTACTAAGCATTGCATTCTTGCACGATGTCTAAACTGGGCTTAATACGTGTCATATCAAATAATGAACTTCAAACAGGCCAAAGAGGTCATTTTTCTTTCACCCGACTGTTGAAGGAGGGTTATGTTTTTCGAGCGTATGTATTTATGTATGTACGTATCATTCTTTGGCACGCCCTGCAGCCTAAACGGCTCAATGGATTTTGAAATGTGGGGTGTCATTAGATTCGTCTCAGTTCCGCGAGTGACATAGGATATATATATATTCGCTATTCTCATGGGAACGGGAAATATACAGGCGGGTTTTTTCATCTAGTATTGAAATTAATTTCGCATCTACCAGCACTTTCAGAGCGAAAATTATTGCCAAAAAAAAATCACAATTTTATATTGCCGGCTACTTAACCTCACATCGAACATAGTACTCATTAAATAATTGAAAAAATACTTAAACGGAATATAGGTACGAGTACAAGCAAAAATGTAATAATTCAATAGCCTATGCATTTGATTCTCTCGTGGATCCCATAGCAGTACCCCCTTGGTTACTGTAGTGTACCCTAATTCTAGTCTACTTAACAGTCTCTAGATGCTCACCTTCGCTGTCTACTTCCTGCAGCATATCTTCCAACTCCTCGAAGCGCGCTAACTACCCCAGACTGCGATTGATCGTGTCAGCAACCCCTTGGCTACTGTACCTACCTTAATTCTGGTCTACTAGTCTCTAGCCCCTACCGCCACTGTCTACTTCCTGCAGCATGTCTGGCAACTCCTCGACGCGCGCTAACTACCCCAGACTGCGATTGATCGTGTCAGCAACCCCTTGGCTACTGTACCTACCTTAATTCTGGTCTACCAGTCTCTAGCCCCTACCGCCACTGTCTACTTCCTGCAGCATGTCTGGCAACTCCTCGACGCGCGCTAACTACCCCAGACTGCGATTGATCGTGTCAGCAACCCCTTGGCTACTGTACCTACCTTAATTCTGGTCTACCAGTCTCTAGCCCCTACCGCCACTGTCTACTTCCTGCAGCATGTCTGGCAACTCCTCGACGCGCGCGAACTACCCCAGACTGTTCTTGATCGTCCCAGCGACCCCTTGGTTTTAGTACCCTAATTCTAGTCTATAGTCCGACAAGCTCGTGCGCGACCCTCCGCGGAACCCTGTCGCAGTCAGCGTTTGCCGCACTTATTAAAAACAATCTTGTTAAGGACAGCAGAGGCTCCCTGCGACAGGGTTCCGCCGAGCGCCGCGCACGAGCTTGTCAAGGTATAGTAGTCTAGACGCTTACGGCCATTGTCTTCTTTCTGTTGCAAGTCTGGCAACTCCTCGACACGGGCGAACTGCACCAGAACCCGTTTGATCGTCCCAGCAACCCCTTCGTCATTGTACCCTAATTCTACTCTACCAGTTTCTAGACCCTCACCGTCGCTATCTACTTCCTGCAGCATATCCTGCAACTCTTCGACGCGCGCAAACTGCCCCAGGCTGCGCATCACCCGCCCAAGTTCCTCTTTGGTAATGGTTCCATCACCATCCTTGTCGAAGAGACGGAAGGCTTCGCGGAATTCTGTGGGTGAAAACAAATAGTTGTCGATTCATCTTTTCCCTTCCATATACCTACTACTATTTACTTACTAGCTGTTGCCCGCGACTCGTCTGCAAAGAATTCGTTTATCGCTATCGCTAAAAGTACCCTATATGTTAATCCAGGTTATAAACTATCTGTGTGCCAAATTTCATTAGTGTGATTATAAATGAGAAATTATTTCTGTTACCACTTCACGCTTAACCTGCTGAACTAACTATAGATGAAATTTAGTATGGAGGTAATTTGAAACCATTTTGAAACCCTACGCATCACATAGGATAGCTTTTTACTCCGAAAAATCGCTTCCCGCGGGAATTCCTCGCATACGGAGTTGCGGGCTATCAGCTAATCAACTATAAACTTTAAAGTTCAGAGAACAAAATCGACTTGGCCGTAGGAGGGTGTAGAATTAAGGCATCTTGTCTATGGGTTGGGTGGGTACTTTTCATAACACACTTTTATTGTCTATTTAATAATTTATTAAGAACAGGTACTAGGTACTTGGTGAGTCGATACGACTTCATGCAATTCAGTGTATATCCCCCCACTGTTGAATAAATTTAGTTCGGAATGTTCTAGAAAACTTAATAAAATGCAAACTAATTAGTCTGCGAAAATGGTTTTTGGTTTACTATCAATTAGCAGAACTAGGGTAGGGTAGGGTAGGGTAGGGTAGGGTAGGTTAGTTTAATCCCCATCGAGTGGCATTGATTAATAAAATCAATCGATTATATTTCTTATTCCAACTTGTACCCGGATTTCCGCGTAGACGCCCAAGTGATAAATGTGCTATCGTTGTTCGTTATCCGATGATTCAGAATTCGTATTTCAGTTCGTTACGAATTTTAAAGAAGTACCTATACCTAATCTAGCCCGCAATGTTTCAATCTTATCTATTTTTAATTAATTTAAAGTGCTGCCCTGCAGGTGCAGTCACACCCTTCTAGTTGCAAAACGTCATCATTAGCAAAACTATTTATTGAATCAGGCGTTACTTTGCGGAGGTCCATATCGCTGAACTGAAACAATTACTTTCCTCACCCGCGACCTTATGATAGCTACGTTTATGCAAAAAATGTGTTTTCATGCAGTTCCTCCACCTCCACACTGTATGAACACACAAATCACACAAACCCAACTATCACCACCACCACTCTAACTGATGCGTTTCGAACTCAACCAGAGCTCATCTTCAGAGCAACACAATCACTCACCCTTCATTTGCGTCCTCGTGATTCCACTGGTCTCGTCAACGATGGAAGCCTTCCGGTCCAATGTGGTGTCCGCTGCCGGCTTCAGGAATGTCACCTGCCGCTGCGGCGCCGGCGATACCGACCGCTGCGACAGCTGGCTGTAGTAACACACAGTTGCTATTTAACAAAAGACTAAAGAGGCTCCTCAGCGGTGTAGCGAGATAAAAATCCACCAATAGAATTGCGTACCTACCTAAATTTTCCGCTACAGATGTTGAAGTAGGTAGTTTAAAAACTTATGTAAAACCGGAAAGAGGAGCGGGGAGCGGAGCGGAGAAACGAGCGCAGGCTTGCTCCGCGTAAGGCCTCCACAGACCGCAGCGCGAGGAATGCGCGCGCCGGCGGCGCGGCGGAGCGGCGCTCTATAACACTGAATCAAATACGGTGTGCTGCGCTGCCGGTGTGTCTCACCGTATATTTGATTGATGTTATAGAGCGTGCTGGGCACGCTCCGTCGGCGCGCCACGCTTCGGTTTATGGTGGCTTGTATGGAAAAATCCGTACACAACCGCTGCGCTCTGCTATCTAGCTCCGCGTCTATGGACAGACATCTCCAGTCTACATTACCCCCTCGCTCCGCTCCTCTGCCTCATTCCAGTCCAGTGCCAGCGGACAGGTAGCCTTACACTAGACAAAAGAGGCTGAGGTAGTGGTGTAGCGTCAGCATGACACCGGGCGGTGGCATGCGCCACAATTTTTCCAATTGAAGGTAAACAAAACTCTAAAATAAGGGAGTAGAATGGGGCCAAATATTGGTCGGCCCTGGGGGGTTACTACGAAATTCATATCGTGCTGTCTCTTTCACTTTTCTGTTCAATATACATAAAACATGATAGGTTCCTATCTGTTTTGGTGCATTTGCTCTTGGAAATCATCATTTGGTGAAGCGGGACTGATGCGTAAGACCACAGTTCTGTTGTCCTCTGGCAGTTCTGGCACTAGGTACTCAATAAAAAATATTTAGTAAGTAATTCGAGTTTAATATTAGAGAAAGTGTACTAAACAACGTGATATAGTCGTATAAAAGTTCTACAGTCTGACTTTATGTATCACCACGTCAAATAAAGTCGCTTAATACGCGTAAAAACGTAACTAAAGAACAATGCCTCCCTTGTCGCGTTTAAGCCTAAGATAAGGGTCCCGGGAGAATACAGACGCAAATCTTAAAGAGGAAATCCGCACGAACGTAAGTAAATGTTTTCTTTTGGTAATACCCTTTTTGTTTACAGTTCCAGTTTCGAAGGACGGCGTCATAGTTGAATTAATTCGGTTATATGTTATATCTCAGTTCCTTTGAATTGAGGCGGATGGTGGCACATCGATGAATCAAAGTTCAGCGCCGAATAGTTCAAATAATTGGTTGAATCAGGAGTTGGGTAGGTACTTTGCGGAGGTACTACGTCACTGAAAATCTTAGTACTTTTGTATTTGTATATAAAGAGGAAAGACCGACTCATTGACTGACTCATGAATCCCCAGCCCAACGCCTGGGGCCTAGAAAGCTGAAATTTTGCAAAAAGGTTTCCTATAATTTAGGCCCGTATTTTATATCTTCAGATCTGTTTGGCAAACTGCAGCTCTTTCAGTGTAAAATTGCGACTCTCCTTCATACGCAAAAATCATGAATTAAATTAAGTATTTTACTATAGAAATTCTCAAAAATGTTACGATCTATTATTTCGCACTCGAACTGTAGATACTTTTATTCAAGTGATTCAAGTCGATTAAGATCTTGACTGAAAAAATAGATTAGGGGGTCTTCACAATTGCTAATTTCATCACGTACTATACTTGTGGCAATTTTCCTGTTCCCGGTCCGGTAACATAGCTCGTGTAATGAAATAAAGTACCTACATCATTAGTAGGTACACAGAGAGCTTGTGCGTGGTTTCGTGGTTATATGCATCATTGCAACTCGAATCATTCATTACAAAATGTAATGATTAAGATTATTTTACGTACTTAATGCGTTTGTAAATTAATTAAAGTAAGTAATTAAGAACTTAAACTGAATTAAAACTAGAAAAAAAATTACAAAAGGCTCCCCGCGGCATGGACCCAGAGATGTATTTAATTTATTTTTATTATAGTTTTAATTTAGTTTAAGCTCTTATGATTAAGACTAGTTTTTTAATATTGATATGTTACAAAATCTAATGGTCGGTCTTCATTTAGGTTGTATGAAATACATCAGAGCAAAATTTCCTGTCCCTGGACTCAACGATTGAAATTTTGCGAAAGAAATCGACTACCTAGGGCTTCAGATTTCAGCTATTAACAACAACAACTCAAACAACAAAACACAATAACAAGAGGCTCTAATTTTTGGTTAGAAAAACATTTAGGCTAAAAATGGGAAACGCTACGCAAATTTTGCATAAATCCTAACCCAACACTTACATTTATTTCGCACGGATTAGGGCCGGCGCTCACTGACGGCATGGCACGGCATGGCCTTTTATTACTATCAAGTTATTTTGAATCTTATTTCAATGAGTTTAGAATTCATGTTACTTTATTGGTTATGCGTTGCGTCATCCCTCGGCACGTCGCGGCATCGTGGTATCGAAATAAAGTAACATGAATTCTAAACTCATTGAAATAAGATTCAAAATAACTTGATAGTAATAAAATGCCATGCCGTGCCATGCCGTCAGTGAGCGCCGGCCCTAAAAGGAGCTTTATAAAGTTGGCTGATATTTTAATCTGAATAATTTCATGAAGGATTTACAAAAGAAGGGGCGAGAGGGAAACGCGCACCGCTCCGAGCTGCCAAATAGAAAAACTCGGACAATTCTTTTATGAAAACGAAATAAAAGAGAAATGAATACTTGTGTAAAGCTAAAACTTACGTCATGGGTCAAATATTTTATTGTTGCGTCTCTGCTGTGGACATAACAAGAGTTACAGGTCTATAGCCTATATTTTTTAGTTAATTCGACATCGGCGTGTAATACGCCTGGCCAACTTTGGACCCATTCATTCATATTATAAGTAAATCTTAAGTTTTCTGCCTCGGAGTCGCTAATTTAATGTACCATCGCCCCAGACGCCAGATACCCATTTTCAAAACAAATTTGCTTGCAGCCGTTGATGTTTATTGCTATGGATTGTTATGGACAGATGTCTAGCCACTGCACGCAAACTGGGCCTTTAAGGTGGTTATCTGGCGCTTGGGGCGATTGTACACAGGAAATAATTTTTGATTCTTATTCTGTGTAGGTATGACCCTCTTCTCTTGTTTTATCTAATATATCTACGCATATTTATAATGTCTAATGCCTTTAAACGAACATTCTTTGCATATTATGTTTGCGTATCTATTTCGGGAACCTCGGAAAAGGCTCTCAGGATTACGTTCAAATTTCCGCTTTCCGTCCGTCTGTCGGTCTGTCCGTCTGTCACCAGGCTGTATCTCATGAACCGTGATAGTTAGACAGTTGAAATTTTCACAGATATATCTGTGAAAATTTATAATAAATAAATAAATATTAGGAGACAATCTTACACAAATCGACCTAGTCCCAAACTAAGCAAAGCTTGTACTATGGGTACTAGACGACGATAAACACACTTATATAGATAAATAAATATTTAAATACATAGAAAACATCCATGACTCAGGAACAAATATTCGTGCTCATCACACAAATGAATGCCCTTACCGGGATTTGAATCCAGGACCTCTTGCTTCGTAGGCAGGGTCACTACCAACTAGGCTAAAGCGGTCGTCCGTAATGTATTTTCTGTTTCCGCTATAACCAAAAATACTTACTAAACAACAGAATACTTAATATAAATATTTAAGGGGGCTCCCTACAACAAAAGTGTTTTTTTTCCGTTTTTATAGGATAATGCAACGGAACCCTTCGTGCGCGAGTCCGACTCGAACTTGGCCGGTTTTTTATCTCTTTCACTTGTCTTGCAAGTAAAGTTGCGGCGTAGCAAGGTTTTAGTTCATACAAATAAATAACGACTCTCCTTAAAACCACCTTTTGCGAATTTTGTCCTCACGATCAGGTCACATACTGACATGTCTCAATAAACTAAGGTCGGGGAAGCGAGACAGTGCTATCACGAACGATAATAAAGCCAGGACATGTGCGTAAATATTTATCCAGCAAATTGGGCAACGGGGATAGGCTCGGATCCAATTGTATGTTCGTTGAACAAATATGTTACTCATAGTAGCTGTAATTTATATTATTTTCTCAAACATGCTATGAAATATTGACGTTATGTTCCTTATAATACGCCACGAAGTGTCACGTTGAAGGTGCGGGCTAGACGAGAGGTCAATAATGGAATTTCATACAACATTGCTGGCCTTGGCCAGCAAAGTGATCGTCTATTGTTTCATACTATGACGTTTATAGGTCTATGGCATCATAGCATTTAGCCATTAAAAAAAAACTATAAGCAATATTTTGCGTTTTGGTTCATTAAGACATTCTGCCACTACGTTTATTTAAGGTAAGGTAAGATGATGATGATGTTGGTGATGATGATGGTGATGTTGATGGTGTCGATGATGGCGGTGATGATGATGGTGATGGTGGTGATGATGGTGATGATGGGTGATGATGGTGATGATGATGGTGATAACGAGATGATGATGATGGTGATGATGAGATGATGATGATGATGATGATGATGGTGATGATGGGTGATGATGATGATGATGGTGATGATGAGATAATGGTGATGATGGGTGATGGTGATGATGATGATGATGGTGATGATGATGGTGATGATGATGATGGTGATGATGATGGTGATGATAAGATGATGATGGTGGTGATGATAAGATGATGATGGTGGTGATGGTGATGATGATGGTGATGATAAGATGATGATGGTGGTGATGGTGATGATGATGGTGACGACGACGACGACGATGACGATGATGATGATGATGATGATGCATGTTTGAGAAAAACTCTATACAAGCCTTGGCCACGAACAGGGATTGCCGGCCTCGTATCTCTAGATGGCCTCGTTAACACTCGGCCATCTATAACTTCTCGGCCGGCAATCCCCTATTTCGCGGCCGCTGCAGTAATGTACTATTATTTATTTGTCAAAACCACGCCACAGTACCACTACCATGAGTTGACAGTGACGGTACTCGATAGCGACTGCGTAAATGATTTGTATGGAGTCTCCATACAAATCATATACGCAGTCGCTATCGAGTACGGTCATTGTAAACTCATGGTAGTGGTACAGTACGCTTAGTATAAGTTTTACTTCACCAAAATACTTCTCGATCGCGTTTACGTAAAAAAAACAATTCTATGGAAACAAGGAAGCGCGGCCGCGGAGGCGCTGTCCATGTTTCCCTAGTAATTGTTTTTTTTTACGTAAACGCGATCGAGAAGTATTTTGGTGAAGTAAAACTTATACTAAGCGTACAGTAGGTATGGGCGCCGGCAGGACTGGTTAGATCAATTTACCAAAATCGTTACTTCCTAGTAAGTAGCAATATTTCCATTCGCATTGTTTCCCAAACGCTTTTATTCTCACCATGGTTTTTTACTGAAGCTTATTTTCACAATCGCGTTTTTTAGGGTTCCGTAGTCAACTAGGAACCCTTATAGTTTCGCCATGTCTGTCCGTCTGTCTGTCTGTCTGTCTGTCTGTCCGCGGCTAAGCTCAGAGACTGTTAGTACTAGAAAGCTGTAATTTGGCATGAATATTATATACTAGTTACGCCGACAAAGTGATTAAATAAAAAAAACTAAAAAAATTTTTTTTAGGGTACCTCCCATAGACGTAAAGTGGGGGTGATTTTTTTTTCTCAACTAACCCTATAGTATGGGGTATCATTGGATAGGTATTTGAAAATAAATAACGGTTTGCTAAAACCATTTTTTGATAAAGTGAATATTTTCGGAGATATTCACTCCGATAGTTCAAAATAATGTGTCCCCCCTCTAACTTTTGAACAGCAAGTCTAAAAAATATGAAAAAAATCACGTAAGTTAAACTTAATAAAAACTTTCTAGGAAAATTATTTTCAACTTAATCAGTTAAGCAGTTTATAAGTTTTTGTAAAAAAATATTTCTAAACTAAGATTGTAATTTAACCGCCATTGCAAGCATTTTTTTTCTTTAAGTACCTATAAGATCACGCTAACAGTATCTTCTTTCAAATAAAAAAAATAAAATTGAAATCGGTTCATAAAATAAAGAATTACATCTGAAAAACCATCAACATACATACTAGTTCTAGTAAGACTGCACAGATTAAATTAGTTACCCAATTCACCAATAGATGGCTCTGTACCGCCGACGTTGAAATTCTGAGCGTGGTGGGAGTTGGGACCAAAACAACCACATTAATAAAGTATGCAAAGATTTTTTCGTACCTGCTACGGAACCCTATCTTGGGCGTGTCCGACACGCTCTTGGCCGGTTTTTCCTAAATTTGATCAACACAGCAACTAGGTTAGGTTTAGATTATGTTAAGTTTCGGAGCTCCGTCGATACTGTTTCTGTGTCAATTCAAATTGGGAAAAAACGCTACTGTGAAAATAAGCTTCAGTAAAAAACTATAGCGAGAATAAAAGCATTTGGGAAAAAAATTTGCTACCAGGAAATAACGATTTTGGTAAATTGATCGAACCAGTCGCATTTTATTACTATCAAGTTATTTTGAATCTTATTTCAATGAGTTTAGAATTCATGTTACTTTATTTCGATACCACGATGCCGCGACGTCCTGAGGGCCGATGCCACGCATTACCAATAAAGTAACATGAATTCTAAAGTCATTGAAATAAGATTCAAAATAACTTGATAGTAATAAAATGCCACGCCGTGCCATGCCGTCAGTGGGCGCCGGCCCTTATTTTCAAGGGGGTGCATTGCATCCGTATCTAGGGGTACATACTTCTTCGTAATAGGTTTTATTCTATACCATAGTCATTTTCTGTACTAATTTATGCCAGGAGGGTGCAAGTGCACCTCCTTGCCCCCTCTCCTGACGCCCCATGTCATAGTGTTAAAAAGAAAAACTAAGTAGTTATGTCAAAAAATATTAAAACAAAAAATACACGCTAGCAAAACGCCTGTTGCAGGAAGGTTGCAGGACATCTCGACGACGTAGTTTTATTTTAGCTGGTATTCAGTTTTAGTTTTCTAATTGTATTTTATACTATTATTTGAATAATAGGTTAGCAAATAATTCTTAAAAAGGTCAAGTCAGTTCTTAATAAGTCACCTACATATTACAGCTCGAAGAATCGCCACACTCAAGTGGCAGTGGGCAGGGCACATCGCTCATAGAACTGATGGCCGATGGGGTAAAAAGGTTCTCGAGTGGCGTCCACGGACCTGAAGACGCAGTATAGGTAGGCCTCCGACAAGATGGAGCGACGACCTGGTTAAGGTTGCGGGAACGCGTTGGATGCGGATGGCGCAGGACCGATCTGTTTAGCTAGCCTTGGGGTGGCCTATGTTCAGCAGTGGTCGTCTTTCGGATGGAATGATGATGATAATGAAATAATTCTTACTTGATTTCTCTCATAACGAAAAAATACGTTTAACTCTACGAGTGAGAATGAGTCTACTTTCAGGAAGGTCTAAATTAAATAGCGGATTATTTTGAGTTAGTTGACTCTTGATCTAGGCGTGCGGTATGTAGCAAACAAAGAATTGATGCATTAGTCGTAACACGCTACATTACTTTTTGATAAGTTTTCACTAACCACCGGAGAAAACGTCATCTTAGATGCTGGAATAACAACTTCGTATCTCTGCAAAAACCTTCTGCTTCTGTCAACACTCTGTTTGCCTCCCACGCATAATGACCAATAACATTTTTAATTTAAAAACGCATATTGACCAATACGCATAATGACTAATATTTTATACGTAAAACAACCGGTGTATACGCAAAATGACCAATATGCATTGGAAAAAATAACGCAGAAGGACCAAAACGCGTAATGACCAATATACATAATGTATGTATGTATGTAAAACTCTTTATTGTACGTAAAACATGAAAATTAACAGTTAAAAGAAACAGATGTAGGTACAAAGGCGAACATATATAATACGCATATTGACCAATCTTATTAGGTTTAGGTTATGTTAAGTTTTCATCGGCCCGAAGGGCTAAAAGCACGCAGAAGTAGAAGCTCCGCGTGAACGGAGCTCCGTCGACACTGTTTTGTGTCGATTGGAATTGGGAATATAATGTATACTGTACATTTGTCATGATATATATTTTACACCGCGGTCATTTTTCATATGTGTCAATTTGCGTATGTGGCATTTCGTGTATGTGTCTATTTATGTAGATATTGTCATTATGCGTATAGAGGAAACAACCGGAATCCGCATAATGACATGCCGTCGGAATGTCTGTTTGATACAAATAAAGTTCGTAATTCAATGTTACGTAGGGTAGGATATGATGTGGAGCTTACATAAGTTATACTACGATTGGTGTTCGCGATTGTTTCCAAGTTCTTAAAGTAATTAGAGCGTTGATATTTGCTAAAGGCTTAATTACAATCGTGTATATGGAAGTTGAAACTTAATTCCAAGATTAATTTGTTATTTATGCCAAAAACATCTTAAAGCTATAACTTTAATTCATTAAATAAACACAAAGCCAAGAGCGTGTCGGACACACCCAAGGGCTAAATTCAGGAACGGCCCAACACGGTTTGCGAGCGGTAATTCAATTGTTTGGGAGAGAGGATAGGAATGGGTTGAGCTTGGGATGAGCCTTATTTTCCTGTTATTTTTTTTTGTAAATAAATAAATAAACAAATAAATAAGGCTCATCCCAAACTCAGCCCAAACCTCTCGCAAACCAATGATTTTTGGCGTTCCTGAATAGCAGTTCAAACCAAACCCAACCCAAACGATTAAATTACCGCTACCAAACCCGTGAAGGCCCGTACCTGAATTTAGCCCCAGAATAGGGTTCCGCAACCGTTACGAAAAATCCTTGCATATCTTATTAATTTTACTAGCTAATATAGCCCTGTGACCGACTGAAAGATAGATCTATCTTACCTTAATATTAGGGCTTCGTTAGCATTTTTTGAGTAGGTACGAAACCCGAAAAACTGTTACAGTACCCGGCCATAAAGATTGCACATCGGTCTTTGGAACAAGACTCGACAAAATGTCGGCTTTGTAGAGCGTTGTCACATATTACTTGTAAGTAGCGTGCGACCTTATGGATCGCATTAGAAATGATGAAATCCGCGCAAGAACTAAAGTCACGGACATAGCTCGAAGAATCGCTAGACTTAAGTGGCAGTGGGCAGGGCACATCGCCCGTAGAACTGACGGCCGATGGGGCCGAAAGGTTCTCGAGTGGCGTCCGCGGACCGAAAGACGCAGTGTAGGTAGGCCTCCAACAAGATGGAGCGACGACCTGGTGAAGGTAGCGGAAACGCATTGGATGCGGATGGCGCAGGGCCGATCTGTTTGGCGAGCCTTGGGGGAGGCCTATGTTCAGCAGTGGACGTCTTTCGGCTGAAATGATGATGATGATGATGATGATAATTATGAGCGTGCGACAACGCTCTACGAAGCCGACATTTGCCGAGTCTTTTTCCAAGGACCGATGTGCAATCTTTATGGCCGGGTACTGTAATACTTAATTCAAATTCAAATCTGTTAAATGGATGCATGGAACAAGATAATCAGGTGCTTCATCTCCTCACTGATTTTAACATTCCGAAGTCTTCCACCTACGCAACACTGCTTTTTTATCGAGATATGGATGTATGTACTGACTGAGGTAACAAGGAATTGACCTCGTCCTCTTTAGAAGCCTGATAAAGAGGCTTCTTTGAACGACTGTTTATGTAGGTACATAATCTTCTTAACGTCGCAAACTAAGAATTTTCAAGGGTCTAAATATTTGCCCCGTCCCTGTCCGTAGTGCGTAGATTTGCAATAAAATTTCCCGATAAATTCTTTCAATGGCGCGGTGGGAGGGCAATCGATACAAATCCCTCCTCGGAGCGGTGAAGCTTTATAGTTGTTTTATTTTATAGGTATTAACGTGAAAAGTGTTTGAGACAGTTATTTACTTTAATTTTGAAATCACATCTCAGCCTAAATATGTTCCACTGCAGGGTGCAGGCCTCCTATCAGGATCGAGGGATAAAAAAAAACTGAAAATTATAAATTATTTTTAATCTCTGTAAATAATTAAGTAAGCTATAGCCTAGCTGTTGCCCGCGACTCCGTCTGTGAAGAATAGGGGTAGGTATAAAAAATAACCTACGACCTATTCTCAGACCTACCGAGTATAGAGAAAAAGTTTCATAAAAATCGGTCAAGCCGTTTCGTAGGAGTTCGATAACAGACACCGTGACACGAGATTTTTATATATTGGCCTACGACCTATTCTCAGACCTACCGAATACAGAAAAAAAAGTTTCATGAAAATCGGTCAGTGCGTTGCTGGGGAGTTCGATAACAAAGACCGTGACACGAGATTTTTATATATTAGAAGATGTAAAAAAAACTTGTGGCAAGGTATGGTTTTGAATGTGTATTCAATTGGTGCAATCAAAATTAACGTAACTAGTTAAATCATTTTCCTATATATTTGTTTGATCATTTCTCTACCCGGACATACCTATAATATAAGCAACACACTGTGCAGCCTCATCAAGTTACGATTAACGGCGTTATCCCGGACATAACTTACAGTCCCTTTGGGATTAAATACTGAGACAAAAACGGCCCTTCGGAGGTACTTTATTGCTCCGTAATTTAACAAATATACCTACTTCGACTAAGAGGGAGATTTCGATGGATACTTAATACTGAAATACGGTAGACCGAATGTATTTAAATAACGAATGGCTCAAAATACCAAAAAGTTTTTTTCTGAAACCGTACAAACTTCTCAGTACCTATTTATTAAAAGAGTATCGTGTAGAACCTTTGTAGAACCCATTAGGTTAGTTTTATAACAATCTTTAAAAGTTTATGGTTTATTGAATCAGGCGTTACTTTGCGGAGGCCCAATATTAATGAACTGAAACAATCAGGTATTAAGGATCCGCGGGTCGCGGGTAGCGGGTGAGCAAAGTAATTGTCAGTTCCTTCATTTAGTTTATGGTTTCATGAAAAAAAAACATTCCGCTACCCACTACCCACTAGTTCGTTTGTCTGGTCTCCTTAGCATAAAAAAAAAAAAAAAACCAAAGACGGTAACGTAAATAAATAAATGAATTTCAAAAATGGGGGCCACTTTTAGGGGTAAATAAAATAGTACAAAATAGTCGGTTTTCTTTTTCAAGCCAGATCTACGATGTTCAAAATTAAATGTCCGGTCTAATATCTGTTTCCCGTTTAATTACGGTGTAGCCTCTCCTAAACAAGCATTGAAGATTGTTTAAAAAAAGCTCACGTATTTCTGCATGCCTATGTAACGTAACGTGCAAATTTAATATGTCAGTAGGTACGTGTAAGGAATAAAGTACTGATGTAACAAGCTTCGTCATGCGAAGGTTACGGCGTAGCTGTCTACAGCGTAGCACCTACGGAACCCTCTACGGTATTCGCGGAATTCTATTAAAAACGTTTATACTCAGAATTTAGACAAGTTAGCTATGAAGTATCTTTTTTTGTACATATTTTTTCAACTTCATTTTTTTTTTTTTATTACTTTTACGGTCATCCCGTGAAATCATACATTTCGTACTAAATACAAACTGAAATATAGATGCACAGAAAAAACCCCAGAAAAAAGACCAATGCTGGGAATCGAACCCAGGTCCTCAGCATTCCGTGCCGCGTGCCATACCCCTACACCACCACTGGTCTAGAGATTAGACACGAATCTTTCCTATACATCATACATTTCAATCTGCTAAATCATCACCTTATGCAGTGACAAACGCACATCTATGTTACACCCTCATCGAGAGATTTTAACACTCCTTCGGAACTAACCGCTCACCTGGACAAGAGATGGCGCTACTGTGCAACTTTAAACAAGTTAGCTATGAAGTATCTTTTTTTGTACATATTTTTCAACTTCATTTTTTTTTTTTATTACTTTTACGGTCATCCCGTGAAATCATACATTTCGTACTAAATACAAACTGAAATATAGATGCACAGAAAAAACCCCAGAAAAAATACCAATGCTGGGAATCGAACCCAGGTCCTCAGCATTCCGTGCCGCGTGCCATACCCCTACACCACCACTGGTCTAGAGATTAGACACGAATCTTTCCTATACATCATACATTTCAATCTGCTAAATCATCACCTTATGCAGTGACAAACGCACATCTATGTTACACCCTCATCGAGAGATTTTAACACTCCTTCGGAACTAACCGCTCACCTGGACAAGAGATGGCGCTACTGTGCAACTTTAAACAAGTTAGCTATGAAGTATCTTTTTTTGTACATATTTTTTCAACTTCATTTTTTTTTTTTTATTACTTTTACGGTCATCCCGTGAAATCATACATTTCGTACTAAATACAAACTGAAATATAGATGCACAGAAAAAACCCCAGAAAAAAGACCAATGCTGGGAATCGAACCCAGGTCCTCAGCATTCCGTGCCGCGTGCCATACCCCTACACCACCACTGGTCTAGAGATTAGACACGAATCTTTCCTATACATCATACATTTCAATCTGCTAAATCATCACCTTATGCAGTGACAAACGCACATCTATGTTACACCCTCATCGAGAGATTTTAACACTCCTTCGGAACTAACCGCTCACCTGGACAAGAGATGGCGCTACTGTGCAACTTTAAACAAGTTAGCTATGAAGTATCTTTTTTTGTACATATTTTTTCAACTTCATTTTTTTTTTTATTACTTTTACGGTCATCCCGTGAAATCATACATTTCGTACTAAATACAAACTGAAATATAGATGCACAGAAAAAACCCCAGAAAAAAGACCAATGCTGGGAATCGAACCCAGGTCCTCAGCATTCCGTGCCGCGTGCCATACCCCTACACCACCACTGGTCTAGAGATTAGACACGAATCTTTCCTATACATCATACATTTCAATCTGCTAAATCATCACCTTATGCAGTGACAAACGCACATCTATGTTACACCCTCATCGAGAG
Source organism: Archips crataeganus (assembly GCA_947859365.1). Classification (NCBI taxonomy): domain Eukaryota; kingdom Metazoa; phylum Arthropoda; class Insecta; order Lepidoptera; family Tortricidae; genus Archips; species Archips crataeganus. The sequence continues at coordinate 12,076,665 of OX402065.1, read as the reverse complement.
ATTTTAACACTCCTTCGGAACTAACCGCTCACCTGGACAAGAGATGGCGCTACTGTGCAACTTTAAACAAGTTAGCTATGAATTATCTTTTTTTGTACATATTTTTTCAACTTCATTTTTTTTTTTATTACTTTTACGGTCATCCCGTGAAATCATACATTTCGTACTAAATACAAACTGAAATATAGATGCACAGAAAAAACCCCAGAAAAAAGACCAATGCTGGGAATCGAACCCAGGTCCTCAGCATTCCGTGCCGCGTGCCATACCCCTACACCACCACTGGTCTAGAGATTAGACACGAATCTTTCCTATACATCATACATTTCAATCTGCTAAATCATCACCTTATGCAGTGACAAACGCACATCTATGTTACACCCTCATCGAGAGATTTTAACACTCCTTCGGAACTAACCGCTCACCTGGACAAGAGATGGCGCTACTGTGCAACTTTAAACAAGTTAGCTATGAAGTATCTTTTTTTGTACATATTTTTTCAACTTCATTTTTTTTTTTTTTTTTTTATTACTTTTACGGTCATCCCGTGAAATCATACATTTCGTACTAAATACAAACTGAAATATAGATGCACAGAAAAAACCCCAGAAAAAAGACCAATGCTGGGAATCGAACCCAGGTCCTCAGCATTCCGTGCCGCGTGCCATACCCCTACACCACCACTGGTCTAGAGATTAGACACGAATCTTTCCTATACATCATACATTTCAATCTGCTAAATCATCACCTTATGCAGTGACAAACGCACATCTATGTTACACCCTCATCGAGAGATTTTAACACTCCTTCGGAACTAACCGCTCACCTGGACAAGAGATGGCGCTACTGTGCAACTTTAAACAAGTTAGCTATGAATTATCTTTTTTTGTACATATTTTTTCAACTTCATTTTTTTTTTTATTACTTTTACGGTCATCCCGTGAAATCATACATTTCGTACTAAATACAAACTGAAATATAGATGCACAGAAAAAACCCCAGAAAAAAGACCAATGCTGGGAATCGAACCCAGGTCCTCAGCATTCCGTGCCGCGTGCCATACCCCTACACCACCACTGGTCTAGAGATTAGACACGAATCTTTCCTATACATCATACATTTCAATCTGCTAAATCATCACCTTATGCAGTGACAAACGCACATCTATGTTACACCCTCATCGAGAGATTTTAACACTCCTTCGGAACTAACCGCTCACCTGGACAAGAGATGGCGCTACTGTGCAACTTTAAACAAGTTAGCTATGAAGTATCTTTTTTTGTACATATTTTTTCAACTTCATTTTTTTTTTTTTTTTTTTTATTACTTTTACGGTCATCCCGTGAAATCATACATTTCGTACTAAATACAAACTGAAATATAGATGCACAGAAAAAACCCCAGAAAAAAGACCAATGCTGGGAATCGAACCCAGGTCCTCAGCATTCCGTGCCGCGTGCCATACCCCTACACCACCACTGGTCTAGAGATTAGACACGAATCTTTCCTATACATCATACATTTAAATCTGCTAAATCATCACCTTATGCAGTGACAAACGCACATCTATGTTACACCCTCATCGAGAGATTTTAACACTCCTTCGGAACTAACCGCTCACCTGGACAAGAGATGGCGCTACTGTGCAACTTTAAACAAGTTAGCTATGAAGTATCTTTTTTTGTACATATTTTTTCAACTTCATTTTTTTTTTTTTTTAATTTCTTTTACGGTCATCCCGTGAAATCATACATTTCGTACTAAATACAAACTGAAATATAGATGCACAGAAAAAACCCCAGAAAAAAGACCAATGCTGGGAATCGAACCCAGGTCCTCAGCATTCCGTGCCGCGTGCCATACCCCTACACCACCACTGGTCTAGAGATTAGACACGAATCTTTCCTATACATCATACATTTCAATCTGCTAAATCATCACCTTATGCAGTGACAAACGCACATCTATGTTACACCCTCATCGAGAGATTTTAACACTCCTTCGGAACTAACCGCTCACCTGGACAAGAGATGGCGCTACTGTGCAACTTTAAACAAGTTAGCTATGAAGTATCTTTTTTTGTACATATTTTTTCAACTTCATTTTTTTTTTTTATTACTTTTACGGTCATCCCGTGAAATCATACATTTCGTACTAAATACAAACTGAAATATAGATGCACAGAAAAAACCCCAGAAAAAAGACCAATGCTGGGAATCGAACCCAGGTCCTCAGCATTCCGTGCCGCGTGCCATACCCCTACACCACCACTGGTCTAGAGATTAGACACGAATCTTTCCTATACATCATACATTTCAATCTGCTAAATCATCACCTTATGCAGTGACAAACGCACATCTATGTTACACCCTCATCGAGAGATTTTAACACTCCTTCGGAACTAACCGCTCACCTGGACAAGAGATGGCGCTACTGTGCAACTTTAAACAAGTTAGCTATGAAGTATCTTTTTTTGTACATATTTTTTCAACTTCATTTTTTTTTTTTTTTTTATTACTTTTACGGTCATCCCGTGAAATCATACATTTCGTACTAAATACAAACTGAAATATAGATGCACAGAAAAAACCCCAGAAAAAAGACCAATGCTGGGAATCGAACCCAGGTCCTCAGCATTCCGTGCCGCGTGCCATACCCCTACACCACCACTGGTCTAGAGATTAGACACGAATCTTTCCTATACATCATACATTTCAATCTGCTAAATCATCACCTTATGCAGTGACAAACGCACATCTATGTTACACCCTCATCGAGAGATTTTAACACTCCTTCGGAACTAACCGCTCACCTGGACAAGAGATGGCGCTACTGTGCAACTTTAAACAAGTTAGCTATGAAGTATCTTTTTTGTACATATTTTTTCAACTTCATTTTTTTTTTTTATTACTTTTACGGTCATCCCGTGAAATCATACATTTCGTACTAAATACAAACTGAAATATAGATGCACAGAAAAAACCCCAGAAAAAAGACCAATGCTGGGAATCGAACCCAGGTCCTCAGCATTCCGTGCCGCGTGCCATACCCCTACACCACCACTGGTCTAGAGATTAGACACGAATCTTTCCTATACATCATACATTTCAATCTGCTAAATCATCACCTTATGCAGTGACAAACGCACATCTATGTTACACCCTCATCGAGAGATTTTAACACTCCTTCGGAACTAACCGCTCACCTGGACAAGAGATGGCGCTACTGTGCAACTTTAAACAAGTTAGCTATGAAGTATCTTTTTTTGTACATATTTTTTCAACTTCATTTTTTTTTTTTTATTACTTTTACGGTCATCCCGTGAAATCATACATTTCGTACTAAATACAAACTGAAATATAGATGCACAGAAAAAACCCCAGAAAAAAGACCAATGCTGGGAATCGAACCCAGGTCCTCAGCATTCCGTGCCGCGTGCCATACCCCTACACCACCACTGGTCTAGAGATTAGACACGAATCTTTCCTATACATCATACATTTCAATCTGCTAAATCATCACCTTATGCAGTGACAAACGCACATCTATGTTACACCCTCATCGAGAGATTTTAACACTCCTTCGGAACTAACCGCTCACCTGGACAAGAGATGGCGCTACTGTGCAACTTTAAACAAGTTAGCTATGAAGTATCTTTTTTTGTACATATTTTTTCAACTTAATTTTTTTTTTTATTACTTTTACGGTCATCCCGTGAAATCATACATTTCGTACTAAATACAAACTGAAATATAGATGCACAGAAAAAACCCCAGAAAAAAGACCAATGCTGGGAATCGAACCCAGGTCCTCAGCATTCCGTGCCGCGTGCCATACCCCTACACCACCACTGGTCTAGAGATTAGACACGAATCTTTCCTATACATCATACATTTCAATCTGCTAAATCATCACCTTATGCAGTGACAAACGCACATCTATGTTACACCCTCATCGAGAGATTTTAACACTGTACACTGTGGTGTAGGGGTATGGCACGCGGCACGGAATGCTGAGGACCTGGGTTCGATTCCCAGCATTGGTCTTTTTTCTGGGGTTTTTTCTGTGCATCTATATTTCAGTTTGTATTTAGTACGAAATGTATGATTTCACGGGATGACCGTAAAAGTAATAAAAAAAAAAAATGAAGTTGAAAAAATATGTACAAAAAAAGATACTTCATAGCTAACTTGTTTAAAGTTGCACAGTAGCGCCATCTCTTGTCCAGGTGAGCGGTTAGTTCCGAAGGAGTGTTAAAATCTCTCGATGAGGGTGTAACATAGATGTGCGTTTGTCACTGCATAAGGTGATGATTTAGCAGATTGAAATGTATGATGTATAGGAAAGATTCGTGTCTAATCTCTAGACCAGTGGTGGTGTAGGGGTATGGCACGCGGCACGGAATGCTGAGGACCTGGGTTCGATTCCCAGCATTGGTCTTTTTTCTGGGGTTTTTTCTGTGCATCTATATTTCAGTTTGTATTTAGTACGAAATGTATGATTTCACGGGATGACCGTAAAAGTAATAAAAAAAAAAAATGAAGTTGAAAAAATATGTACAAAAAAAGATACTTCATAGCTAACTTGTTTAAAGTTGCACAGTAGCGCCATCTCTTGTCCAGGTGAGCGGTTAGTTCCGAAGGAGTGTTAAAATCTCTCGATGAGGGTGTAACATAGATGTGCGTTTGTCACTGCATAAGGTGATGATTTAGCAGATTGAAATGTATGATGTATAGGAAAGATTCGTGTCTAATCTCTAGACCAGTGGTGGTGTAGGGGTATGGCACGCGGCACGGAATGCTGAGGACCTGGGTTCGATTCCCAGCATTGGTCTTTTTTCTGGGGTTTTTTCTGTGCATCTATATTTCAGTTTGTATTTAGTACGAAATGTATGATTTCACGGGATGACCGTAAAAGTAATAAAAAAAAAAAAAATGAAGTTGAAAAAATATGTACAAAAAAAGATACTTCATAGCTAACTTGTTTAAAGTTGCACAGTAGCGCCATCTCTTGTCCAGGTGAGCGGTTAGTTCCGAAGGAGTGTTAAAATCTCTCGATGAGGGTGTAACATAGATGTGCGTTTGTCACTGCATAAGGTGATGATTTAGCAGATTGAAATGTATGATGTATAGGAAAGATTCGTGTCTAATCTCTAGACCAGTGGTGGTGTAGGGGTATGGCACGCGGCACGGAATGCTGAGGACCTGGGTTCGATTCCCAGCATTGGTCTTTTTTCTGGGGTTTTTTCTGTGCATCTATATTTCAGTTTGTATTTAGTACGAAATGTCAGAATTTAGGCTATGTATAGATTATTTGATAGTGTCTGGACTCATCAAACAACATTATAAATACCTGAGCTTACTGAACGAACAAGATTGAAAAGATATCGTTTGACGATGTTATTTTTGGGTTTAAAGGAATTACTTTTTGAATTATTATTTGGGTTTTCAGTGTTGCGGCCGCTAAAGTAAAAAAATAAAAATAAAATTGATTTGAAAAATTTAAGGAAATAAACGAATACTTTTGAACATGTTTTAATTAAACGTTTTACAGAAAAATAGTAATTTTTTACACACAAACGCATCTTAGTTACTTACTTACGTCATTTTGAGAGTTATACGTTTTTTTAACGAAATTTCTACGAAACACCTAATACTTTCGCAGATTGCCATGAAAAAATTAAAAACGTGGCGTCGGATAACTTAATTTTATGTTGTTTTTCAGTTTAATAAATCATGATCTTCACTCGATGCGCTTTCAAGTTAAAAACTTGAAAGCTCAATCTTAATACTTTAAGCATTAGCTTAGGGTTGCCATACGTCCCGGTACGCCGGGACATGTCCCGGTTTGAATCATAGTGTCCCGGCGTCCCGGCCGATTAGCAAATTGTCCCGGTTTAAAAATCATAGTAATTTAATAGAGGGCTGGACTTGGTAAACAGTAATATACCTAGCGGCAGCGCATGCTACACGCTGCGCTCGTAGCCGATAATGTGCATTTTCACCAATATAGCGAAAAGCGCCAACAAACAGAAAACCCTAAAAAAAAAAGTAAAAAACTCGCTGGCATTGAATGGCTGTGTTAAAAGTTGTTTTGTGTTTAGGCAAGGACTAAACCTTTAAAGTTACCTATTGCTGTAATACAAGTTTCTTTTTTTCTACCTTTACTAGTTTTTCTTTAAATGTCCCGGTCTGAGTCCCCACACTTATGGCAACCCTACATTAGCTGTACCAAATTACGATAAACGATGTCAAGCGAGCCATCAAATCTCCGGTTCACTAATTTTTTGCAAGTAAGCCTAGTTTAACACTGATTATGAATGTAACTCATGCAAATCGCTCTAAAAAACAATGCTTTTACTTGACTTGCAATATTACCTACTTAACATGTTCTTTACTCAGAACTCACCGCGATGACATGTCGATTCGAGGCAAAGTGGAAAGCATATCGATCCATGTAAACAACTAATTATTTTCCTCATTCGTTATACCATGTCTTGAAAGGCCAAAAATGGGTCACACTAGGTCAAATCCTTCTGAATCGAAGCGTTATTTTGAACTGGAAGACACTCTCTCTCTCTCTCTCTCCTCTAAGAGACTCTGGTTTTAGACAACCAGATGGACTAGTGGTTAGAGAACCTGACTACGAAGCTTGAGGTTCCGGGTTCGATTCCCGTGTCGGGGCAGATTTTTGTATGAAAAATACGAATGTTTGTTCTCGGGCCTTGGGTGTTTAATATGTATTTAAGTATGTATCTATCTATATAAGTATGTTTATCCGTTGCTTAGTACCCATAACACAAGCTTTGCTAAGTTTACTTTGGGACTAGGTCAATTGGTGTGAATTGTCCCATGATATTTTTTTTTTTTTTGAAGGCTTATATTTGACTACTAGCTTGTCGTGTACACTCGTCTGGTGAGCCAGGCTCGCTGCAGACAATATAATATAACTGAGCTGAACGTAAAAACGGGATCCTGTCGTTTCGCCGCAAATATTTTTGCCAACTTCATTTCCCAACTTTTTTTTTCAGGAACTGTAAACTATTCCTATTCAGGACGTAAGTGACGGCGTGGACATCGGGCACAGTAGTACCCAGTCATGGACAGCAAAGATTCAATGTCTTATAGGCTATAGACCACCATTCATGGACTTTACCAGTTTGACCATTAATGAACTAAAACAATTACTTTGCTCACCCGCGACCTTACAATAGTTACGTTTATGCAAGAAATGCGCGTTCATGCAGCTCCTCCACCTCCACACTGTACGAACACACACAAATCACATAAACCCAACCATCACCACCACCAAGCTACACTGACGCGTTTCGAACTCAACCAGAGCCCATCTTCAGAGTTACCACAACCGTATGCTATGCTACCAAATGTTAAACTCTTAAATGTTAAACTGTTAAATGTTAAAAATGTTTAACATTTGGTAGCATAGCATACGGTTGTGGTAACTCTGAAGATGAGCTCTGGTTGAGTTCGAAACGCGTCAGTGTAGCTTGGTGGTGGTGATGGTTGGGTTTATGTGATTTGTGTGTGTTCGTACAGTGTGGAGGTGGAGGAACTGCATGAACGCACATTTCTTGCATAAACGTAACTATTGTAAGGTCGCGGGTGAGCAAAGTAATTGTTTTAGTTCATTAATATGGACCTCCGCAAAGTAACGCCTGATTCAATAAATTAGTTTGACCATTGTCCATTAGTTAAGTATCTAAGCATAGTGTTGATAGTTTCAAAATGAATTCTGTCCGTTTCTTAAAATTTGGGTTTACGGAAAAAAAAATCTATAATATAGGTAAGATTAATTCCTTTCTTGTCCGTTACTGGTGCTGTCACCCTATTTCAGGACTATCCTGTAGAACCCTAAGATTAGGTTAAGTTAGTTTTACAACAAGCCTGAAGTACTTACAGTTTCTGAAAAAAAAAACAGCTAGGAAATGAAACAGTTCGCAAAACTGTTTTCAGCGAAAACGCAGAGACCCCGTATAAATACATTCCTCTCGGAGTAAGTGATATAGGGCCATGGAAAGGGGGGCGAGAGGGCTCGCCGCCGTAGCTGCTGTCTATACAAGTGAGTTTTGTCTCTCAGAGTGACTGAGTATCACATAGCAGTGGTGTTGCGATAGCGATAGTCTACAGATAGTATCGTGATACTATTGTGGCCTTGAAAATCAGTCATACTATCGATAGTCCTCACGAAACTATCGACCCTTGACAATACTATCGATTAGTGAAAATTAGGTGAAACTATTGAACTTGGTCGATTGATGAATAGTATCGAAACTATCGATAGTATCGATAGTTTTGCTCTATCGACAGTCGAACGTTTCACTATATTGTAGCAAAACTATCGATACTATCGACTAAGTTCAATAGTATCGCCTAATTTTCACTATCGATACTATCGATAGTATTGCAGTATGTCGATATTTTCGATAGGCTATCGACGCTATCGACTGCTTTCTCAAGATCAATTATCGATAGCGAAACTATCGCTATCGCAACAACACTATCACGTTGGGGCAACCGCGGCCAGTGGGGAGAGATTATTCCCCGCCACTGCCACTCGTCTACAGAACTGAATGTTTACAATTAATTGTCTGTGGGAATTTGTAATAATTGAGTGTTACGAAGGGGTAACTGATGCCGAAGAGGTGGAAGGATTAGCCGCCTACATAACTACAGGTAATTTGAGTGGTAACACTTGCCTCTCGGAGTGACTGAGGGCCACGGAGGGGGGACCGCGGCTGGCGGGGCGGGAGGGTTCGTCCGGCGGGCCGGGCTCGCCGCCGCTGCTGCTCGTTTGTCTCGTCTGCAACAAACCTTGTATTAAAACTTGATCTCATTTGAAAATCAACCCTAAACTTGACTAGGAATGACATTGCAGATAAAGAGAAATGAAATGGTTTGTGAAATGGTGGTTTGGTTTAATGGTTTGGTAGAGGGATTATGGAGAGGACAAATTCGCGGGTAAAAGCTAATCAAGAAGTTCACGTAATACAGTCAGCGACAGAAGTGGATGAGCGGTTGTGCTGCTCAAAATTACCTACACACGATCCTACTGCGCAGCTGATTAAGGGTGTTTGATCATTTTGACCGTAATCGCTTACTCCACTTCTGCTCTGACTGTACCTATCATTAATATTTTTGAGGTTTTCCGTATTTCCTGCTAAATATGACGAGCTTGTGTGTCACAGTCACAGATTAAATAGTTCACACTCACCATGATGCCTTTGAGCTGATTCACCAGCGGCGAATCAGCGAAGAAGTTGTTGACCGCGGAGAATATGTTGGGACGGCTCGTCGCGCCGGCGCAGGCGTCCCGCGCCCGCCGCTCCCTGCGCATAAACATATACATATATGTATACTGTGGAGACTGTGGTCTTCTGCTCAATGAAAGCAGAACATGTACAGGGCGGAAGTAGATGATTGTCTTTTTCAGTGCAACATCTCAACCACATTAACTTCATATCTATCTATCTATATCTATATCTATATCTATTCTATCTATCTATCTATACATATAATATAAAATCTATAACAAGTCGGTGTCTGTACATTGAAGATATTTGAGAAAAACTGTCACTAGGGCTATTTATTAGGGCAATAGAACCCAAATCAATGATTTTTAGAATTATTGTCTGTTTGTCTGTTTATCTGTTTGTCTGTTTGTCTGTGCGTTTGTGCGCGCTAATCTCAGAAACGGCTTAACCTATAAAAGGATGCGGTTTTCACTGATATGTTGGTATTTTCTTGGATTAACATTTAGTGTTTGTTTCATTTGAATCGGTTCACAAATAAGAAAGATACCTACGTCTATTTTAAGAATTTATCGAACAGTTTTTAGAAGAATTGACGGACAATCGCTCGCCGGACTTCCCCGAACGCAGTCCCATTTTTTATATCGAGGAACTAAGGAGAGCCATAATTGATGAAAAAGCAAATTGGATAAAAAAATAAGCTGCCCAAATTACTAATTCCACGCGGACGGAGTCGCGGGCAAAAGCTAGTTGTCAAATAAAGATCTTGTAGTGGTAGTCATGTTGTAGCTAGCCGATTCATCATGAATAGGCCGGCTCGTCCGGGGCAGTACCACCCTCTCACAGAACACACCGGCGTGAAGCAGCAGTACTCCTGCTGCGTTTCGTCCGGTCAGTGAGAGCGCTGGGGGCCTAATACCTCTCCCCTCCCTCTCCCCTATACCCTCTACTTTTTTAAAGGCCGGCAACAGACCAGTGACTCTCTTTGGGTTGTTGTATGGGCGGTGATCATTTTCCATCAGATGACCCGCTTGCTCGTTTGCCTCCCTCTCATAAAAAGAAAAGATGGTGGCACGCAGTTGAATTTACTTAACCGGGTTCGAAATCCGACTAACAATAAGACAAGCGATTTTTCAAAAATCCATAAATGCAGTATTCTTTGTTTTTAAAAATAAAGGAAAATCAGCCTATGCTCGTCCACTGCTGGACATAGGCCTCTCCCATGGCACGCCACTGAGCGCGATCCTCGGCCACTCTCATCCAGCCGCCGCTCTTGGCAGACGCCTTTAAGTGTGTATAGTCGGGGTAAGAAAAGGTTCGTCACTTTTCGACCTTAACTCGTTGACATAGACTCGAAAAGTGACGTACCTTTTCTTACCCCGCATAGACATAGAATATGCTATTTCCAATATTTAAAGTAGTTGTCGTGTGGCGCTCGTTTTTTTCCACTCTGTATGTAAAAGATAAAATTTAAACAAGACTAAGTTTATAAGATTTGGTCCGAGTGAACATTTTGCTTTAAAAACGAACGAATTTAATGTTAACGTACCGTTTTTCAGGCCAAACTCTATTGTAAATTTTTCGTGAATCTATTTTTAAGCCAAAGCAGGACAAAACCGCGTGTTTATGCAAGTTTATTATACACCGTGAAATTTTAGTGGTTGTTTTCCCGAAACGAGGTGATTTAGTATCGATTGTACAATCGATTTATAATTACTATTTTGACTAGAGTCAAAAATCCAATTGTGAAAAACGAAAGTCGAAAATGACCGCAAACCAATAGTAGCGTAGAATCGTACGATAGGTTAGGTACCAAGGAAGCGTTACTATTGGTTTGCGGTCATTTTCGACTTTCGTTTTTCACAATTGGATTTTTGACTCTAGTCAAAATAGTAATTATAAATCGATTGTACAATCGATACTAAATCACCTCGTTTCGGGAAAACAACCACTAAAATTTCACGGTGTATAAAGTATCAAGAACATAAATAAAACTCGGTGACCCAGGTCTGGTGTAATGTGCAATAAAATTATTACCAGAGCGGGGACATAAAAAAAATGTTATTGCCGTTCAATGTTTGTTTGTAACTTTTTATGCTCCATTTAGCTAAATGCGATGCGGTCACGTTTGTACAATCGAGTTTCTCACTAATATTAAAAACCTGAAAATTTGTATGGATGGATGTATGGATGTTTGTTATAAGCCGGGTACTGGGCGAGCCGCTCCGCGAGGCAGCCATTTTCGGTGTGATTTTGAGCTTTGTTTGGAACAAAGTCATGTCTCATGAGCTAGCCTCGCGAGGGCTCGCTCAGTGGACATCTGTACCTCTACCATGAGTTTACACTAGTTCACAGTGACCGTACTCGCTAGCGACGGCGTAAATGATTTGTATGGAGAATTGTACTTCCGTAAGTGACCGCTAAAGGCGCTGTACACAATTCTCCATACAAATCATTTACGCCGTCGCTAGCGAGTACGGTCACTGTAAACTTAGTGTAACTCATGGTAGAGGTACGTTTTTTCACGCTAAAACGGTTTGACGGATTCTGATGAAATTTGGCATACAGATAGTTTATAACATAGATTAATAAATAGGATACTTTTTATCCCGGGAAATTGCATAGTTCCCGCGGGATAGCGATAAACTAATTCCTCGCAGACGGAAGGCGACAACAGGCCCACAGCTACCGTACTCTATACTAAATATTACAAATGCGAAGGTGTGTCTGTCTGTCTTACCACTTCACGCTTAAACCGCTGAACTGATTTAGATGAAATTTGGTATAGAGATAGTTTGAGTCCCGGGAAAGGAGATAGGATAGTTTTTTGCATAGTTCCCACGGATAGCGATAAGCGAATGCTTCGCTAGTAAAGATATATTATTATATATTTTTTTATACAATATAGGCTTGCGTTTGACCACAATCACGTCTGATGGAAAGCGAAGATGAGGCCTACGATTGAGCACGCTTGCTTGTAAAAATGTATACGTATATAATCTACTACGTAAGTATACATTTTTCGCCTCATTACAATGCATTAAGGTGCAGATACGTATCTTGAACTGAAAACTCATTAAATTGCGGATAAAACATTTTCTGTTGCAAAAACATTACTAATTCAAGAACCTGTGATAACAGTTTTGTATAAAAACAGATAAATTTAGTTAAACCACGTTTTAATAAGTGTACGTACTTAGATAAGATCGAAGATAAGATACTAAGTAAAAAAGTTTTCGAATTCGCCGATGAGGAGAAAAAATTAAAATTATGCTTTGTATTCATTGATCTACGTAAAGGAAAACATCGTAGGTAACCTGCGCCACCTGCGAAGCAATTCAATGTGTGTGAGTGAAGTTCTTAATCCACTCTGGCCCTTTCATTCTGTGAGCAGGCCTGTTCACAGCGCTGGGGCATATATGAGCCGAAATGACGATGATGATTAACTGATCTTGCTTATGTCTGTATTTATTTCTAGATCTAGATTTTCTATTCCGTGTTCTAGATAGATACCTACAATCGTAGCGCTCTTCAAGGCTAGAGTGAATGAATATTGTTACTACTGTACTACTACCATGAGTTTACACTAGTTTACGTGACCGTACTCGCTAGCGACGGCGTAAATTATTTGTATGGAGAATTGTACAGCGCCTCTAGTGGTCACTTACGGAAGTACAATTCTCCATACAAATCATTTACGCCGTCGCTAGCGAGTACGGTCACTGTGAACTAGTGTAAACTCATAGTAGACGTACTGAACCAGTGAGATACACTTTTGGCCTCATCTGCACTTTTCATCACGTGAGATAGAGGTCATTCACGAATGCATCTGGATTTCTGCATTACATTTTATTGCATAGTACACTCAAGGAGTTTAATTCATGAGCCAACAAGGAACCTTTTCTAAGGAAAAGTCATTACGATTTTCATTGTTAATTAATGCGATGTCACTATGACGTTTACTGTGAAATGGTTCCACTGTGGCTCATGACCGTACGTAATGAAAATATTTGAAATAAAAATTAAATTCCCATTATGTGTACCACTTATTAATAGGTACTAAGTAATAAAGGAATACTTTCACTGCATTGCTTCCCAACCCACTAAAATCATAAACGTGAAAGTTTGACAGATTCTGATGAAATTTTGCATTCAGATAGTTTATAACCTAGATATAGGGGTACTTTTTATCCCGGAAAATAACATGATACCGACACAGGGATAAATTAATTCTTCGCTGACAGTCACGGGCAACAGCTAGCGCACAAATATTCCAAATACACTTTCTAGCTGTGGAATTGATTACACAAACATTTTCAAACAAAGACCATAGATATTTTTAACCCCCGACACAAAAAGAGGGGTGATAAGTTTGATCACCATGTGTGTGTGTCTGTCTGTGGCATCATAGCTCTTAAACAAGAGAACCTATTTTGATGCGGTTTTTTTTATTTGAAAGCAGGTTTCTTGGCGATGGTTCATAGACTTGTTTCATAAAAATTGGTTCAGCCGTTTCAAAGTTAACAGCTCTTTTGTTAGCCGCGGAAGGGATCTTTGACGCATAATGGGCATTGACTTTATTTTCAAACATGGGTAAGTGTGTGTGGCCTAATTGAGTTGGGGGGTTTTTAAATTTTTTAATTTATAGTTATTATAAACGCTATATTTCTGTGGTAGGTAGGTATCGATAACTTCATGAAAACAAAATCGAGTAGTATTTTATTTGTCTCAAGCTTATTTACGTCCCAGTGCAGGGCACAGGCCTCCTCTTAGAATAAGAGGACTGAGGTCTAGGTAGTTCTAATACGGGCCAAGTACGGATTACGAACTTACCACTGTTGTTACCAATGACTATAAATTAATAGTATTTTATGCAACTGTTGTATAAGTGAGGTCTTAAAAGGCGAGTGACGTGTGTTGCGATACGAGCGAATGCGAGTATCGCAATGGAAGACGGCACGAGCCGTTAAGACCAAATTATACACCGTTGCATACAATATTTTTCCTACGACTCGACTCTACTGTACTGTACTGTACCCTACTGTAGGGTACAGTCGGGTACAGTAGGGTAAAATGGGATACAGTCGGGAACAGTAGGGTAAAATAGGGTACAGTAGGGTACAGTCGGGTACAGTAGGGTAAAGTCGGGAGAAATAGGGTAAAATGGGGTACAGTAGGGTAAAGTCGGGAGAAATAGGGTACAGTCGGGTACAGTCGGGTACAGTAGGGTATAATAGGGTACAGTAGGGTACAGTAGGGTAAAATAGGGTACAGTAGGGTACAGTAGGGTAAAATACCCTATTTTACCCTACTGTACCCGACTGTACCCGACTGTACCCGACTGTACCCTACTGAACCCTATTTTACCCTACTGTACCCTATTTTACCCTACTGTACCCGACTGTACCCTATTTTACCCTACTGTACCCGACTGAACCCAACTGTACCCTATTTTACGCTGTTGTACCCGACTGTACCCTACTGTACCCGACTGTGCCTGACTGTACCCGACTGTACTCTACTGTACCCTATTTTACCCTACTGTACTCGACTGTACCCTATTTTACCCTACTGTACCCAACTGTACCCTACTGTACCCTATTTTACCCTACTGTACCCGACTGTACCCGATGTACCCGACTGTACCCTAGTGTACCCTATTTTACCCTACTGTACCCGACTGTACTCTATTTTACCCTACTGTACCCGACTGTACCCAACTGTACCCTATTTTAACCTACTGTACCCGACTGTACCCTACTGTACCCTATTTTACCCTACTGTACCCAACTGTACCCGACTGTACCCTACTGTACCCTATTTTACCCTACTGTACCCGACTGTGCCCTATTTTACACTATCGTACCCGGCTGTACCCTACTGTACCCTATTTTACCCTACTGTACCCGACTGTACTCTACTGTACCCTATTTTACCCTATTGTACCCTACTGTACCCGATTGTACTCTACTGTACCCTATTTTACCCTATTGTACCCGACTGTACCCTATTTTACCCTACTGTACCCGACTGTACCCTACTGTACCCTATTTTACCCTACTGTACCTGACTGTACCCGACTGTACTCTACTGTACCCTATTTTACCCTACTGTACCCGACTGTACTCTACTGTGCCCTATTTTACCCTACTGTACCCGAGTGTACCCTACTGTACAATATTTTACCGTACTGTACACGACTGTACCCTACTTTACCCTACTGTACCCGACTGTACCCTAGTTTACCCTACTGTACCCGACTGTACTCTACTGTACCCTATTTTACCCTACTGTACCCGACTGTATTCTACTGTACCCTATTTTACCCTACTGTACCCTATTTTACCCTACTGTACCCGGCTGTACCCGACTGTACCCTATTTTACCCTACTGTACCCAACTGTTCCCTATTCTACCCTACTGTACCCGACTGTACCCTTTTTTACCCTACTGTACCCAACTGTACCCTATTATACCCTACAGTACCCGACTGTACCCTATTTTACCCTACTGTACCCGACTGTACCCGACTGTACCCTATTTTACCCTACTGTACCCGACTGTACCCGACTGTACCCTACTGTACCCTATTTTACCCTACTGTACCTGACTGTACCCTACTCTACTCAACTCAGCAGGTCTAAACTGGGCTTTAGTGTTGAGTATACCCTACATTTAATATTAAGTGGCAGCTAGGTGTATCGTAATAACGACATTACGACACAAGTGCTGTTATGGCGAATAGATTAAGTATAGACTTTCTGAAGTCTCATATATTATCTATGTTCTTATATATTTTGTTCGCGACCATGTAAAAACCAGATAAAAGTACAGGAGTAGGAAAAAATTTTAAAAACCCCCAACGCAATTATGTCACTCTTATGTTTGACATTAAGTCAATGCCCGTTATGCATCTAAGATCCCTTCCGCAGCTAACAAAAGAGCTGATAACTTTGAAACGGCTGAACCGATTTTGATGAAACATATCTAAGAACCATCGCCAAGAAACCTGCTTTCTATTAAAAAAAACCGCATCCAAATCGGTTCACCCGTTTAAGAGCTATGATGCCACAGACAGACACACACACATAGCGGTCAAACTTAAAACACCCCTCTTTTTGAGTCGGGGGTTAAAAAGCTCATGATCAAAATTGAATAACAAAGAGGTGTTCGCCCGGGTTCGATGCTACGATCTGTTTTAGAGGCTATAAACAGTAACACTTCATACAAAATAATTAAGCAAAAATCGTAAATTTGATGTTTCACCCATTTTAAGATTACAAGCCGTCTTCGGCAGCCGGCTCAGCAGGTACATAATTAATGAGTCTATAGCCCACACTTATGCAAATCTGTAATCGTAATACAAAATATTCGCTTTCAATCTTTAGAGCCAAACGTGTAAAGTTACGAGCATAAACAATGCAATCTTACCTTGGGTATCAAATAACACTGAAAGTTTTGTTTTTAAAATTTTTGATCACTTGTTTGAGCGAAGACGAGGGTGGTTGAAGGCTTCGGCGGTACTGACAAAAGGTGCTGGGAAGCTGGTCTTATACTACGAAATTCGATTTTCGAAATTCTTATCGTGCCGTTTCAGTTTCGCTATTAGAGTAAAACAAAAGACCGAAAGGGACGGTACGATACGTACTTTGGATTTCCTAGTAGCCCCCTTGAACCCGTCAACGTTTCACGCATGCGCGCAGCCGAAGGCTTTCGAGGTTGAACAGAATGGGTTGCCTGTCCACTTACTTTGAATTACTCGTATCTGTCTTACTTGTGTTAGCGCAAAATCAACCGTGTGGTTTTTAAATGGGGTTTAAAGTTGGAAAGAAGTGAGTGAAACATTTTATGTTGTCAAAGTTGCTTTGTTAGCTCTCGGGAGGCTGCAAGGCAGTGCAATTTTTTGCTGGGCGTGTTTAGATTGTAATGAGAACGACTATTAAACATTCGATTGTATTAGACGTAATTATTGAAATGATTACAACAGACCTGATTTATAAGAATTACTTCTGTGAATGATAACGGGTCTATAATGACTCCCATAAAATTTTTGTTCCGAATTTTCAAGCCCATAACGTTTTCTGTCATAATTTTTCTACGTCATACTATCGGAAGTCATAATATTAAACAACATAAATTGGAGTTACGATTTTCTTAAGTCATAATTATTGTAAGGAACAATAAGTAAAGTCATATCATTCTGTGTCATGAATGCATCACTCTTCATAATGTTAAAGGTAATAAAGTCACTCATAATAATTATTGCATGGTCTTTTTTCGCAGGTCATAGTTATTTTTAGGCATAATATTACTTTGTAATAACATCGAAGGCTAAGTCGGGAGCGAAGCGTAGCGTAAAATGCTGAACCTAACCTGTCCGAGTCGCTTCAGCCCTGAAAGGTCTAGCTCGCTCGCTTCGCTCGCTCGCTGCCAGCGATATGCCTTACAATGTTTCTGAATAATTATCGATATTCCTTTAGATGTTATAGATTTCGATGTATATGCTTAGTGCATTTTAGGTAATGCAAAATTATGACTGAAAACAATTATTACTTTAAGATATATGTCTTACAATGTTTCTGAATAATCAACGATATTCCGTTAAATTTTATTGATATCAATATTATGACTTTTTAAAGTTATGATCATTGCAGTTAGAACTATTACGCGATATGCTTTAAAAAAATTATGACCATCGATATTTATGACTTTCAAAATTCGGATAAAAAAGTTTACCTATGGGAGAAAAGGGGCTCCCACTGATAACACTACTCGAAAATACGAAAATTCTGTTTACTATGTATCTAATACAAAAAAACCGCACATAAAGGGTTCCGTACCTCCGTACAATGTTTTGATAATAGTTCAGTAAAAACATAATACAAATCGAATTAAAAACGGTGAAAAAAACCACGTTTCTTGTATGACGACCCCTCTACAATACAATACAATACAATACAATGACTCTTTATTGTTCACCAGGAATAGTAAGCAATACAGAAAACAGGTAGGTACACAGAGAGTAAGTTACAAGGTAAGCAATAGGCGGCCTTATCGCTCAAGAGCGATCTCTTCCAGGCAACCCTTTACCAGAAAGAAAAAATCCGCCTAATCCCTCTTAATCCCTCTAATTTTTTTATTTTATTTTATTTTTAGTGTTTATTGTTATTGGGGCACATTCCGTGAAAATTTCAAGTGTCTATTTAATACCATTACACAGATAGAGTTTAAAACGCTGGATAAAAGACGTTTTATGCAGCATAAACGGCCGTATGTTTTTTTACGTTAATGTAAAAGTTAAATTTTTTCACAGCTTCAAGGGGCTATAGACCTAAGTATATGATTTTGATTTCAACTCGATACCTCTACGCGTTTCCGAGACAAAGGATCTTGACAGACAGATGGACGGACGGACGGACAACTAAGTGATCAGTAGACATCGGATTATATGCACTATCAAAATGCCAAAATATGCACTAAAAAAGGACGAAATATGCACAATCAAAAAACCATTTATTATTAGAACTTATGATTATTTTCACAATAACATATTTTTCCATATTTTCTGCAGCAAACTTGCGACGTCTGTCAGTCACTTGATATTAATTTATAGGCTGAAAATTACCTTTCGACATCAACTGACGTTACCAGACAGAACTTGAAGTTTTGCGCCATTTCTGCAGAGACTTCTTCAGGCCGAGTTTGTTCGGTGCCGTTGATAAATGCATCAATTTACGGCATAATACAACAAACCTAACACGAATAACTACTGAAATAAGCACTGTCAGTGAAAAAGTACCAAAATATGCAATAACGCTATAAAAATAGAATTATTATGCATTTGCATATGCAAACATGCAAATGCATATAATCCGATGTCTAGTGATCAGATAGGGAATCCGCGCGTTTTTTCCTTCTGAGGTACGGAACTGTAAAAACAATAAAATCAATTAGTTATTTAGGGTTGGGACTTTTGGATGCTTACCGTTGTTCTAGAAGCCATGGAGTCGTCATTATGATAAAATAAAATTTACGAAGTCAAAGTCAAAGTGTAAAAAGAATAATGTTATAATATATAACAAATCATAATTTATGTTGTTTACGTCGTTAACACACAATAAAAAATATAATTAGGTATAATAGAGAGCAATTAATTTTATCATAAATCTATAATCTATTATTTTAGTCACATTAGTCACATTTCACAAGTGACGCAATATAAGTGTAATGATTTATTTAATTATGCATCCTCTTTGATAGGTACTTGTGTTGTGACAGACTACTGAAAACTTTTTGCTAACTTAAAATTAAGAAACATTTTAGTACTAAATTGTCTCTTTTGATTAAATATATGATTAAAATTATTAGTCCAATTACTGATATAATTTTAACTGTTTTAAACTTTCGTGTTTTTCACTCATAATTATACTACCGGACACGTAATAATTTTGAATAATAATTCAAATGACAGACATCAAAAGAATCGCCGTCTTTGTTAAAGTGCGACAGCAAGCGTGGGCGTCACTTAATTTGTTTATTTATTTTTCTTTTTTGACGTAAGATGTTTGACTATGGTAACCAAGGTATTTCTTACGAATAATTTGAGAGAATGCAAGTTGAACATATAACTAATAAATAATAAAAATAATAAATATTAGGGGACAATCTTACACAAATCGACCTAGTCCCAAACTAAGCAAAGCTTGTACTATGGGTACTAGACGACGATAAACATACTTAAATAGATAAATAAATACTTAAATACATAGAAAAAATCCATAACTCAGGAACAAATATTCGTCCTCATCACACAAATAAATGCCCTTACCGGGATTCGAACCCAGGACCTCTTGCTTCGTAGGCAGGGTCACTACCGACTAGGCTAAAGCGGTCGTTACTATAAATTAAAAAATTTAAAACCCCCAACGCCAAGGACATTTTGATGAAACAAAACTTTCCAGTAAAAAAACCTCATTCAAATCTGTTCACCCATTTAAGAGAACAGACAGACAGACACACACACACACACACACACACACACACACACATACACACATACATAGCGGTCAAACTTATAAATTATAACACCCCTTTTTTGTGTCGGAGGTTAAAAAAGATACAGTAAACAAGACATGTAAGTCTTAAACCATTTGTTGTCACAAATAAAATATTTCTTTCTTTCTTTTTTATTTTCTTTTTGGTTAATGCGGTCTTAAGTTGGGTAGAGCTGCACCGCCATTGATGCCAAGGAAATGTTTTGTTGCGTTTAGGCACCAGAGATCAGTTTCCTAAAATATCCGTTGGGTTTCTCCCCTAAGCTTATTTCACTATTAAAATAAATTTCCCTAAATAAATGCCTTTTTCCCGGAACGTCAATTTCCAAAAACACCCGTTACCGTATAAAATAAACATCCCGAAACGTCCGTTCATTTAAATCCAAATGTAATTTCGCACGTAAATAGCTAAAAAATCAGAGGTGCGAGCCAGGGCTCGAACCCACGACCCTCTGCTGCTTGAGAGGGCTTAGATCAAACCACTATTGAATCAGTTGATTTTTAACCCCCGACACAAAAAGAGGGGTGTTATAAGTTTGACCGCTATGTGTGTGTGTGTGTCTATCTGTGGCATCATAGCTCCATAACGTGTTAACCGATTTGGATGCGGTTTTTTTATTAGACAGCAGATTTCTTGGCGATGGTTCTTAGATATGTTTCATCAAATCCGTTCAGTCGTTTCAAAGTTATCAGCTCTTTTGTTAGCTGGGGAAGGGGTCTTAGACGCATAATGGGGATTTACTTTATTACAAGCAAATTTGTTTTGAAACTGGGCAGGCCTCGGTTTTGTCGACTGTACGTGCTAAGATTAATTACGACTCTGCATCTATATATTTGGGAGCGTCGACTATTCGGTGAACTATGATACCTGATTTACACTCTCGCCTCGTCACCTCGCCTCGCGCCTCGCCTAGTCGTCTCGCTCCGGACGCGAGCCTCAAAATCAAGGCAAATCACGAGACGAGGCGCGAGGCGCGCCTGTTCACACTCTCGTCTCGTGGCTCGTCCCGCAGTTCGTCTCGCCACTCGTACGCGAGTGTAAACCAGGTATGACCAGTGTGGAACATTACGATAGACAAATCGCATGAATGATCTTGTGCGTAAATGAGGTAGTAGGGCGCGTCATTTTAAATTAGACAGGCTATACCACGGCTTTTTGACGGATGTGATGAAAGAGGAGAATGTTGCGTGACGTTTCTCGCAGGCGTTGCTATATTTTCGTTTTTTCTCCTCTTCACCGGTTTTTAGAACGGATGCTACCGGGCTTGATATGTAAGAGGGAGCATCGGTGTCTATGTCTACAGGAGCGTCCCCATTGAGAGCATTCACGTATAATGAGCATTCGGCATCGATTATTTGAGTCGTGTGGCCGTTGAGCCGAGCGAAATCTTACACGCCGGCGCCGGCGATTGCTCGTAGACAAATGTTCGGGTAAGAATTCTCTCAGTGAGGACGTTCCTTTAAACAAGGGAACGTGTCAAAATACTAAAGTTCAATAAGAATAATGGACGAAATAAATTGCGATAAATTATTATCTAAACGAACTTTTCTTATCGTGTTCCTAAATCTACAGGTTCGTTTAGGTCGCGTTAGATTTATTTTATAAAAATCCTGTAAAATTGAGAATCCTAAGAAAATTGCATTAAATCAAATGATCATTATGTATTTTCTATATAAATGTGTCATACACATTGTTCTGTTCGCGTCTCTCCTGTGGACATGGCAAAAGTTAAGGGTCAGCTAATATTTAGTCAAGTCTACATCGGCGTGTGTGCCGGGCCAACTTACGGCCCATTTAAATAAATCTTAAGTTTGCTGACTCGAAGTCGCTAATTTTATGTCCAAAGGAGAGACAACTTTTGCTTCTTCCGCGCTGTGTATGACCTAGATCCCAAACGCTGTAGCAGCTGAGTTCTCCACAAAAACCATAGTCTCCTTCATTGATGATCGATCAGTACCTCTACCATGAGTTTACACTAGTTTACAGTGACCGTACTCGCTAGCGACGGCGTAAATGATTTGTATGGAGAATTGTACTTCCGTAAGTGACCGCTAGAGGCGCTGTAACAATTCTCCATACAAATAATTTACGCCGTCGCTAGCGAGTACGGTCACGTAAACTAGTGTAAACTCATGGTAGAGGTACTGACGTCACTAACTACTGATGTCAGTAACTAGTCGCGTCGTGTGCGAACTTCAATGCGAGCGAATGTATCCTGGGCGGTGACGCTCAAGCAACTCGTTAGTAATCCACATCTCGTCTCCGTTCATGTAATATGATTGGTCGATCCCCACACGTCTCCTCTCAGCTCCGCTCGTCTCCGCCTCAGTGGAGCCGCAGCCTTAAGTTCGTAACTAGTTCTCTTTGAGTAGCTCCATGTGCGTACCCAAGTAGCACAAGTAGCATTATAAGAAATCACTTTTGGTGTACACGGAAACTTTAAGCTGTACAAGACAGTGTTACAATGGTGTTAACAGCGCTGTTAACACTGAAATAACTCTTATTTGGGCACAAATTATTCAGCCTATAGTTCCAGTTTAGTTCACATTTCTGTTTAACAGCATTACAGTAGCACTATATTGGAATTATTATGGGTCACCAGGCTGTTTATCAGCTGCTTAACAGAATACGAGTGTCCTGTTATACAGACTAAGCGTCAGGATTGGGTGACTGCTAGTCTTATATAACGCTTTAGGTTTTACATTACCCTTCGTTCATATTGAAATTGCTTATTATATTTGCAGATTTGCTTTTAATAGTATTATAGCGGTGCCGATAAATTTCCAGAGTGTGATGTGTAATGGCGAAGTAAATGTCACAATTTTATTGAGAATTTGTGTTAACTCACGAAAGTACACCTTTATAGCCAACCTACTGTGAAAACATTTGGGAATGCAAGTTTACTGTGAATGTTTATATGGTTTTTTAGCAAAATTTTTACGCGCTTCAGAAATATCTCGTTTTAATTAGAAATGTTGTGAAAAAAGTAACACACCAAAAATATATGTATACATTTTTGAGCGATTTACATAAAATTATACGAAGTTTTATATTATACTATAATAAGTGTATATGAATAACGTGTAATTTAGGGCAGTAAAATATAAATAACAACAGAATAATTATCAATATATACGATTTAGGTTATAATAAAATGGCGCATTCTTAAGAAACTTTTGTGAACTCTTTTTATCCTGAATTAATTACCATGGCTGTACAAGAGTACACCCCA
Source organism: Archips crataeganus (assembly GCA_947859365.1). Lineage (NCBI taxonomy): Eukaryota > Metazoa > Arthropoda > Insecta > Lepidoptera > Tortricidae > Archips > Archips crataeganus. Next base: position 12,053,110 of record OX402065.1, on the reverse strand, counting down.
GTTCCTTTATTATACTTATTGCAGTAAATAAGAGTTCAAGTGAACCAATATTCAGCCTGTCAGCTGTTATTAGTTTTATTATGGTTCACATAAACGCTAAAACCATTTATTTGAACTACTTAAACGCATTACCTTTTAAAAGTTATTTAATTTTTATTTAGTGTTTTAATTTTAATTCAATCTTGTTTTAATTTTTCAATTTTTTTAGCATTTTGTATAATTTAATACACGATCCACGCCAACTGTTAAAATTACCGCTTAAGAATTTAATGATTGACTAACGTGAACCTGATTGCAGCTTCGTGCGTTATAATATATGTAAAGTGTTCTTTTATGCAGACTAAAACAATATATTGGTATATTTCACAGCCAAATGCTGCATTTCTGAGTTAAACAAGGATCATGAAATATCTTCGGTGTTCACGTGTATTAATAAAACACCTTTTAACTGCTTTGAAAAATAGGCTTATAACAGAGCCGAGGCGAACCGATGTGGAACTTTTTGTGTTAAATTACTCTATGTGTACACTACTCTAAAACTGTTGGCTGTACGGTAGTTCACAGTGACACTTTTAAGACGCTAGCATTTCAGTGGTATAATTCTACGCCTTTAAACAGCAATATCATATTTTACTACCACTATAATGCTCTTAAGCAACCAATGCAAAAGAGACTGTAAGAAGGCATTTTTAACATCGGCACTAACTCTGATCCCGTAACAATAGTATCCGTTTCTACTTTTATGATGCTGTTATACAGACTAAAGCGTAATACGTAGCTCTAAGTTCTCAGTTGAACCATATTAACTGTTTATTAAGTCATGAAGTTCCGAGTTATACCCAAAGTGATTTCTTATAATGCTAACTGTGCTACTTGGGTAGGGCCTTAAGAGTATTTCTTAAACGTACGTTTCAGTTTAGAAGCCTTTTTAAGCTATCATGAAATAAAATAAGATCTTTGGTAACGACTAAAGACAACTTCTTCCAATGAAAGCTATCTATTAAAACTTAGATAATATAATATACGATAATTCTATTTGATGCCGACTGTACTGCGTACACCGAACAGAGCTATTTTTAACTCTAGTTTCTATAAATATCTTTTGTATCTTTGTCATTCTATTTGCTATTGCTTTGTTAGTTTTGTTCAGCCATCATTGAATAAATCACATCTTTTCAAAGTGATTGTTTGATTGCTCAATTCCGGTTTAGCTTTTCAGTTGGTATCGATATTGTAACAGATGGTGTTTCAATCTCCATATAATTCTTATTATGTATTCATCAATTAAGAGTGTTCAAACGAACGACTTAAATTTTCAGGACTTGCCTGACATTCGATAGGCGTTTTTACGGTTCCTTACCCAAAGGCTGACAAAAGGAACCCGATTACTATTGCTACGTGTGTCCGGCTAACCGTCGGTCTGTTACAGGGCTGTATCTCAAAAACCGTAACTGGTTTTACGCAAAATAGGCGCATATAGACGTCGAGTTGCGGAAAATAGCCCCCTATTACCATAAACCGGGGTGAATTTGAACTGCGAGCGACTGCCGACGAACTCACGCATTTTTGTTAGCATTTGCTATTCCTTGTCTTGGTTTACATGTCAACCGTTCGCGATGTCTACTAGGATCACCTAATTGGATCACCTAATATATATTTATTTATGTACCTACTAGCTTTTCCCGCGACTCCGTCCGCGTGGAATTAGTAATTTGCGTAGCTTATTTTTTTTATCCAATTTGCTTTTTCATCAATTATGGTAGTTCCTCGATATAAAAAAATTACCCACCCCCGATTTTGCAAAACATTCTTCCGCTCCGCTCCGCTCCTATTGGTATTAGCGTGATGATAATACAGCCTATGTCCTTTCTCAGGCTCTAGAGTATCTGTGTACCAAATTTCATTTATATCGGTTCAGTAGTTTTAGCGTGAAAGCGAGACAGACAGACAGACAGAGTTACTTGCGCATATAATATTAGTGATATTAGTTAGGATAGTTAGGATTTAATTAACCGCACTCGCAGATGACCAAAATACAGGCTTAGCCTAGTTTGGTGTCTGATGGATATCTATGTTATTTTAAATGTTGTTTTTTGTCAAATAAATTATTTTGTATTTTTGTATTTTTTTTTGTAATTACAACCATGATATTAAATCTGGTGTTACAAAAAAATAAATACAATACAATTACTAGCTTTTTCCCGCGATTTCATCTGCGCACAAAAAGTTTTAAAGTCAACTCCCGATTTCTGTCCCGCGGGAAATTCCCAAAATTCCTTTTTTACTGCACTTTTATTATCGTAAAGAAATGGTTACCTACCTACGGAGATAGGGTCCCATTGAATTCAATATGTAAAGCTCGTTTTTTCCTTATCCCGTGGGACCTTCCGAAAATTCTAAAATTAGTTTTTAACTTTTTTGAAGTCTTAAATAATTATCGTCACGGAGATAGGACCACTCTGAAGCGAAAATATAAATCCCATTTATTTCTTATCCCGTGGATTTACCTCATATGGACAGTGTCGACTATATAGCAATTTTAAAACTATCAAAGTTTCTTCAATTTGATCAATGGCAGTGTGTGTACGGTAATAGGTAAACAGTTTAAAAATTAAATTAAATTAAAAACCGGCCAAGAGCGTGTCGGACACGCCCAAGGTAGGGTTCCGTAGCCATTACGAAAAAATCAAGTGATATTTTTCTAAGGATTTCGTATGTGTACGGAATCATCCAAGTTTAGGTATGTTTTATACCTTAGGCTACTATTCACTCTTAAACTACAAATAATTACCAAGCAATCTTAGCCGCTATAATTTTCCTAGTAAATTTGATATATTTACTACCATTCTCATTTTTTTCAAATTTTTCCACCCAACAGTTTAGATTTTAGAGGGGGGGGGGACGCTCGATTTTAATGAAAATTTTCACTTTAAAGTTGAATATTTCGCAAACAGATCACTGAATAGAAAAATCATGTTAGCAACCCCGCCATGGTTTTAAAGACCTATCCAACGATACCCCACACTATAGGATTAGTCGAGAAAAAAAAATCACCCCCCTTTACGTCTATGGGAGGTACCCTAAAAAAAATTTATTTTTTATTTTACCACTTTGTTGGCGTGACTGATATGTATATTCATGCCAAATTACAGCTTTCTAGTACAAACAATCTCTGAGCTTAGCCGCGGACAGACAGACAGACAGACAGACGGACAGACATGGCGAAACTATAAGGGTTCCTAGTTGACTACGGAACCCTAAAAGTAAGGGGGACCATATTGACAATGTGCCTTAATTTCAATTTCAATACGATACTACCTGATTTACACTCTCGCCTCGTCACCTCGCCTCGCGCCTCGCCTCGTCGTCTCGCTCCGGACGCGAGCCTCAAAATCAAGGCAAAACACGAGACGAGGCGCGAGGCGCGCCTGTTCACACTCTCGTCTCGTGGCTCGTCCCGCAGTTCGTCTCGCCACTCGTACGCGAGTGTAAACCAGGTATAATAAAACTAACAGACTCAATCCCAACGGCCAAAGTAAAGAACTCCCACCTTACGGTACCTACCAACTTATCTCAGGACAAATGAATGTGTTCAATTGCATTAATAATAAAAGTTACAGGTAATTTGCCGTACTCATTTGTTTTCAGAAATATTGGTAATTTTACAAGTTGATGACTAAAAGAGATTAGATTATCCGAATCAAGATAATTTACAACAGTTTTGGTGTTGGTTATCTATGTTAACGGGATATTTTAGTATTTAACTTCATCATAATTATATTACAGCTCTAGCCCTACCCTTAGAATTAAACTAGCAGGAAAATTTTAGATTTCAATTCTTTTAACTTTTCATCGCGTTTCTATTATTGTTTCTGATGTCCTATCCATCATTCAAAGTTTAACTGGAAGAGATCCTTTTAAGAGACAAGTTCTCCTTTGTAGGTAACATCTGTTTGTGCTATCTGTTAATTTACATACTTACATTAAATTTAAATTTCTTTCGACCAACATTGTCAAAAACTGCTGTAGGTACTTATAGCAGCTGCCTAAATACTAAGTATTATTAATGAGGTAGGTATGTAGGTAAGTATTTGTTTTGAAATTGGTTTCATTTTCATTTTAATCTAACTGCAATGTATTTGGCAACGAGATCGGCAAATACGGTGACCCTTTTCGTATAATCATGAGGGCTCCAATGAATAGCCATGAAGGAAAGGGATAAAAATACAAGTTAGCTTAATGACGGAAAGAGATGGCCATGCGGTGTAGTGCTGTGACCTTTTGAACTTAACCATCGATATGTTTCAAAAAGTCCCATTGATGAATCAGTCTCGTAAAAAATGCAAGTACCTAATTAATTAGTAATTACATATAGCTGCAAATGTTATCGAATTCTTTAGCTCTTAGTACCAACCACCATTCAGGTCACGAAGGACTTATGTAGATATGAAAGAGTCATTCAAGAATAATGCACTGAATGTTTTTAGACCAGACCAGACCAACCGCATTGAATAAGATTACATTATACCGCCGGTGAGTCCATTGAACTCGCGATCTCGGCGGCTTCGATAACTCGAGACACATCACTACCAAGGTCGAATGAGTCAGTTCGATCCGCTCGTTCGTTCAGCCGCTCATCCATTCACTCAGTTACTTAGGCATGCGCGCTGTGGCGGGGTATTCATTCGAGTAGAAGCCGGTACGCGAGCGCGAGCTTTGGTCATTTTTACAAAAAAAAAAACTCAATTTCAAAATGGATTTCGTTGGCAAGAAATACAAGCTGGATTCATCGGAGAACTTTGATGAGTTCATGAAGACGCTCGGTGAGTGTTATTTTTTATAGTCTCTTGGAAATCGATATCGGTTTGAAATGGTGTGACACCGGTCCACCGTCTTAACACCTCGTCTTAGTATACCTAACTGTTAATACTAACTGCCAGTTATTTACTGGCATATTTTTGAAGCTTTAGTTATAATGGTTACTTGCTAGAAATAAATAAATCTAGACTTACTTAGTTGTTAAACCTGGTGAAAGCTTTGTAGATCACATTTTTAGACTTAAAATAAAATATGAAATTTAGGTAGAGGTATTTTTTCTAGTAGGTGGCTATATTACTAGCGGAGAATATTACTTAGGGGAAAAGTGAGCTAGCGAACCCTATGGAGTGGTGTGGGTGTTACTCGTAATTACGGGTTTCATATTTAACACGCAACGCAAGTTTATTTTCGTTATTTATAGCTAAGGTTAAAGGTTACGATTTTGAGAATAGTTCCTACGCTACGTGTTTTGACCCAAGCACACAAGCTTGTAAAATTTAAACAGGTGTCTATAAGCCCATGTGTATACTTTGCACAGTTTTACTTATCTGGTAGGTAGGTAAGAGGATAAATTTAATAAAACACTAACATTTTAGGTATTAAACAGGCAATACAATAGTATTTTTTTACCAGTAATGTACGATAGTTAACTTCATCGGTGCAGTCTTGTAAGAGACTGGATGATTTAGCTGTCAATGGCATTATTTATTCTGTGAAACCTACTGCAATTAAGTTTTATTCTACCCGCAGTACTTAGTAACACGGCATAATGCAAGATCAAAGTTCCTACGTCGGCAATTACCTGTATGACACGAACACGAAGAGGTCTAACGTGCACACCACTGACTGTCATTAAGTACTTATTGTTTAAATACCTACACATGTAACGTTAACACCGGCCCGGCCCCCGCCGGGTCATAATTAACAAGTCAAAAAACTGCTAAAAGAGACTGTGGCTATTACTCCACCGCCAAGAGTGTAACTCTTAAATTTTGATGATTATGCTGACGTATACAGAGTGAAATACTAAGTCGTGAATCGAAATATTGTTTTCTAAGTCATTACATGACTACCAATTATCCCTAATATTTACCTTAATTAACTAGTAGGGTTGTCCATGCAAAAGAGCTCTTTTAAATTTCTATTTTTTATACTATCAGCGGTAAAGGCCGTGATTCAGTTTTTTCGACAAAAATTATAATAAACGATTCAAAACATCTTAGACCATGTTTAAGTATGGACTAACCTTTTTAGGGTTCCGTAGTCAACTAGGAACCCTTATAGTTTCGCCATGTCTGTCCGTCTGTCTGTCTGTCTGTCTGTCTGTCCGCGGCTAAGCTCAGAGACTGTTAGTACTAGAAAGCTGTAATTTGGCATGAATATATATATCAGTCACGCCGACAAAGTGATTGAATAAAAAAAAGTAAAAAAAATTTTTTAGGGTACCTCCCATAGACGTAAAGTGGGGGTGATTTTTTTTTTCTCGGCTAACCCTATAGTATGGGGTATCGTTGGATAGGTCTTTTACAATCATTGCGGAGTTACTAACATGATTTTTCTATTCAGTGATCTGTTTGCGAAATATTCAACTTTAAAGTGAAAATTTTCATTAAAATCGGCCGTCCCCCCCCTCTAAAATCTAAACTGTTTTGTGGAAAAATTTGAAAAAAATCAGAAGGGTAGTAAATATATCAAATTTACTAGGAAAATTATAGCGGCTAAGATTGCTTGGAAATTATTTGTAGTTTAAGAGTAAATAGTAGCCTAAGGTATAAAACATACCTAAACTTGGATGATTCCGTACACATACGAAATCCTTGGAAAAATATTACTTGATTTTTTCGTAATGACTACGGAACCCTACCTTGGGCGTGTCCTACATGCTCTTGGCCGGTTTAGCTCTAGTGCTTCGTGATAGTTATGGTTAGGCTTATCATATTCATATTCATATTCATGAAGCTTTATCAAAAATCCTGTGGCATATTGTCTACCGCGTGGGCGCTTGCCATCGCTTTCACCATCTCTTTCTGTCACCATCTTATACCGTTAGACAGAAAGAAATAGCGAATTTTATAGGAAGAGACTAGGCGTTAGTCACATGGTTTAGTTTGGATTAAAGGCTTAAAATTCACCTGTATAAGATTTAAAGGATTAATTGGTCTTTTTATGAGCTTTACAGATAGACGTTTTTACAGTTTAATAGTAAAAAAGTTAACTTAATAGTTTAACTGTCGAGTCGAAATTCAGTAAAGACTAGTCAATTGCGAGTCTAAATCACAAACGTAGATTCTGTGTAGTTAAAAGTTCTGTAGGTATAAATCCAAATTATAGGCTATATTTTGGCCGGCGTACTTTCCTTTTAAATAGGTACTGTTTGTGTCGACTTTCCCCACTCGATAATGACATGTCCTTGAATTCGTTTTATTAGTTTTGATTGGTACAGATTGACAAAAATATCATGTTAATTTATAACAATTTAGTATCTGAAATGATTGACTTTAAATAGCCGAAAGCTGAAGTCAATGTTATTGATTTGTTTGGAAATATATATGAGATCAGATCATTGACTACCTACTTTATTTAAACTTTAAATTTGTAGTACGTTGCTTGAGAGACTTTACTCTGATATTTAAATTTAAGCAGCTTTTGGGAGCTGGTATTACTTTTATAAGGTTGTAACATTTATTTATTTATGTCCTAGCTTTGACATTCAGCTTAAACCAGTTTGCTTTATTCATAAGCGTTAGTAATTTCAGTACCTGTGAACATTTCTTAAAACTGTACGTTTCTTAAAACGTGTGTAATCAAATCGGATATTAAACGAGATAACATAATGAAAATAATTTATCCCAGAAGGTAGTGTGATGCAGACTTGTTTATTAAAGTAGTTATCTGGAGACAAAACATGTCTGGTATAGCCGAAATCTTCCCAGGTGAATTTTTCGCTTCGAGCCCTTATCTTTCAAAACAAACGGTATCGTCATAATATTAAGGTTCAAATTTAATGTAATGGCTCCAAGTGAAAAATTCACCTGGAAAGATTTATACTATAAACGTTTTATTTGGTTCATTAGATTGTACTTAGTTCTAATGAAGGTAGGTAGGTACTGGCTGAAAGAAAAAAAATGTCTTTTTGTGGGATTTGCTAAATTATCAAGCATAACATAATATACACTTAAAAAACTTCGAAAGGCCCTTCTTGCATGTAGTAATGTACACAATTGATATGGAACTTAGGTCATTTTGTATACGGGCACGTTGGTACTACATGTCAGTATGCTTAGTATAAGTTTTCCTTCACTTCAATACTTCTCGATCGCGTTTACGTAAAAAATTCATTTACTAGGGAAACATGGACAGCGTCTCCGCGCGCGCGCGTCTGTTTCCATAGAATTTAAATTTTTACGTAAACGCGATCGAGAAGTATTGAAGCGAAGGAAAACTTATACTAAGCATACAAAGGGCTTTTCTTGAGTTATTTACCTCTGGATATCACACTATCAGTACGTCTAATTATATCTTTACTTTTACTAGCTACCAAGTCGGTTAATTTGAAAATATAAAATGGATTCTGTTTTGACAAAGAATAATCAGCTACTTAATCGTGAATTTTATCAAGTCCCATTTGAAGCATCCATCATTTTGCAAACAGGCTTTAAAAAACTGGCGATCAACGAATTTCATTATTTACTTAAACGCGATAAGAAAAGTAAGTAAAGTGAATTCTTGTTGGCGAATTAGGTAACACCGGCTATTTGATAAAGAATGAGTAAGTTACGTTCAATTGAATGGTTTAAAAGAATACTACTCTGTAACAGCGTTGACGAGATGACATTTTTATTGGTTTATTTGACGTTGTTTCTAACTATTTATAACATTTATAAGGACTGGCTTATTTACATGAACTTACGTGAGCTACCGTGGAAGAATAAAAATTAGCCACTACAATACAATATGTACATCTATATAGAACAAAATCATCTGTCTATCTCGTTGGTAGACGTTCCACGCTGCGTTTGCCTTTGCCAGTCCGTGGTCTCCATTCGAGAACTTCTCGGCCCCAACAGTTCTACGTCCTATTTACGTCCTATTTTGACAAGTTAATCCGTTTGGCTATGTCGGAGATCTTTGTTCTTCTAAGAACCGCCGTAGCCAAAAAGCAGGGTATGCAATAGAGATTTTATCACTTATATGCGTAAGCGATCTCTTCCGGACAGCCATTTAGATTTAGACACTAATACAAACATATGGGTACTATCTATTCCGTGATAATTGCGAAAATTCTGTTCATAGTGCACATTTATAATCCTCAGGGAATATGTTTGCTAAATTAAAAGTTTTTGGCTCCAGTGGTTTAGGATGTGTGTTGATTGTCGGTCACGTCACATTTTTACAGGTCTGTGTATTAAATATTTTACTAAATAAACATCTTAAAAATCGTAAAAAACACAACCGATCAGCCAATCGTTTTATATTACATTTTAACAGACTAAGTACAACAGAGCTAAACTACCGATAGCCATGCATGGAATCAGCTTGACCATGTCGAATTGAGTGTTATCAGGAAACATTGGCATGACTCCCAGTCCACAACAGTCAAAGTCCGCTCGAGTCCAAGGTTGCTTGAATCACGGACATACATTTATAATAGTAGCCCCATATCCACAAAAACTTAAATTGCCATCTAATTGCTACCTCGGATGACAGCAAATGAACACTAGAATTTGAGTTGGCATTGGTTGTGAGCTTGGAACTTGGAATAGAGTTAAGTATATCTTTAATGCACCGTGTGACAGCCATTGTTTTCGTTACATTGCAGATTTTTTGATAATCTTTGATTATTAGTTTTGAGAAAAAACATACTATATTTCCATTTTACGATTACAATAGGTACCTAGTACATCGAAATAGTGTTTTAAGCTTTCGCGATTCCCCTCATAATTTATTAACCAGGGACTTAGTAATCTGTACCTACCTATTGCTAAAATTGTTAATTTTAGAATAAGCATTTCATAGCATAGTGTCTTCTTGACGATGGATTTGAATTTTGTATCCTGTTTGATCGGTTCTAGTTTTTGGAATCTTCTTCTAATCTCTAATATATAAAATTCTCGTGTCGCGGTGTTTGTTACCAAACTCGTCCGAAATGGCTCGACCTATTCTCATGAAATTTTGTGTGCATTTCGGGTAGGTCTGAGAATCGGTCAACATCTATTTTTCGTCTGCGAGCAACAGCTAGTCTAATATATAAAAATCTCGTGTCACGGTGTTTGTTATCGAACTCCTCCGAAACGGCTTGATCGATTTTTATCAAGCTTTTTATCTATATTTGGTATTTCTGAGAATAGGTCGTAGGCTATTTTTTATACCCGTAGGTGATTATAAGTATGACAAAACAACTTTTCAGCTAGTTTTATTTTAAAATTCCATTAACTACAATCGTAACTGTTCACACGTAGGCTTACGAGTAGACTCCCGCGTAATGTTAATTATGGGGTACATCGAAAGTAAAGGTGAATTCTAAAAATTATTTTTTCTCTGAAACTGGAGTGTTTAAATTCTATTCCTAACGGACGGCATCGTTACATCACAACATCATTATGATTATGAGTTTCTTGCGATTGTTTTGCTGCTATACGAGCAAAGGCTGACTAACACTCGGTATTATGATCGGAAATAAGTATGTGTTCGATTGGCCGATGCCGTTTACTTTAAATATGATCCTCATTGTGATATTTAACACTTTGATTATACTTCCAAAAAATCACCTATGTAGTTAAGTTTAATCACTAGTTTTGTTAAAATCCGATTGCATACACAAATCTCCCTTAGCGTCCAAAGTCCGCTCAATAAGAGCACCCCTTGGTAAGTATATTAAGAAAAACTTCCCCTTGCTGAGGGGCCCGCCTGCTCAGCCTCTCTCCGGTAAACTGTAAAAGCTACTAGAATCTAACAGCAACAGTATTTAATTTTGCATTAAATGATATTATTGTCTGTTCTTTGAGTTTATAGCCGACTTAAAAAGTACAGTTCTTAATTATTCGCGGTTAATTATTATAAAGATAATTATAATCACGGTCTATATCTGCAAATATAATAAAAAAATAAGTTATGAATTCTCACGTGTATGAAACTGTAAGTTATAAGTTATAAATAACAACAAATTTATAGAAACTCGTTAATTTTTCTAATAAGTATATGGAGAAAAAAAAACATGTTTAATAAAAGCTTATTTTGTACCTACCTACTCAATTTCGGACCACCACTGAATTTCGGATTAAAAAATTCCGAGTAAACAAAATCTTCTAAAAATAGTCTACTGTTATAATAATATGCAATAATATTCCATTCGCACCGATTTTTCCACATCAATACCTAAAATATTTAAATTTGATGATTGCGTAACGATATATTTATAGAACATCATAATATTTTACCAACCACGTCTGTAGTTATCTAAAAGGATCACATTTATCAATTTTTTTATTGCACTTCGTCGAATTGCTATCAGAAAATCCCTTTTGCAGTTTAGCTCTAATATCCATTTATCAGCACCTGCTTAATAAAATTTTGTTATTTCAGAACGTTTATTTATTATACTGATAACTTTATTAACTGTGGCAATCAACTCATATCGATTGTTACCTGCTCATTTCATGAGGTATTTAAATAGGTGTACAGGTATTTAAACATTGAACACGATTTCTTGCGTTTCAACAATAATATTTTGGACAGGACTATATAATTAATTATTGGTATTGGTTTTTTTGACGACCGCTTTTAGCTTAGTTGGTAGTGACCCTGCCTACGAAGTAAGAGGTCCTTGGGTTCGAATACCGGTAAGGGCATCGACTTTGGGTTATAAAGTCGATGGGTAAGGGCATTCATTTGTGTGATGAGCACGAATATTTGTTCCTAAGTCATGGATGTTTTCTATGTATTTTAGTATTTATTTATCTATATAAGTACCTATGTTTATCGTCGTCTAGTACCCATAGTACAAGCTTTGCTTAGTTTGGGACTAGGTCGATTTGTGTAAGATTGTCCCCTAATATTTATTTATTATTTATTTATTTTATTCATGTAGAAAACCCAGAACTTCGAATAAGTTACTCGAAATAACAATAACATAGACACAGTAACATAGGTATAAAACACACAGAAAATTAATCTAAAATGCGTATTTGAATTTTAAAACAACTTCCTTCTCCCAAGGAAGTCATAATAATGTGATTCACAAAAGTATTTTGCGATAAGCTCAAGAGTTAACTCTTGATCACATAAGCGAAGTTTGTACATTTTTTGTTGCACGTGGCTTAATGTCCCAGTTTTAGCAAAATAGACGTGTCTAGATCGTGGGATAGTTCAAAAAAGCGCAGCATAGGGACAGGCGAGATGATAATCTCAAACAGTTACATTTGTCACCTAAATGCACTTTACATCAGCTAGGCTAAAATTACTCCTGAAAGAACTGTTCCTACTGCCTCATCTCCTGTTAAAACATGAACGAATAGATATTAAGATGTTAACGATAATTATATTACTTAGTAGCCGCTCGACTACTTGCGTCTGCCATGACCTAACGTAGCATGAATCAAGACTTAAGTAGGTTGTGGTTAGCGCTAGCCAATGAAATGAAGTTTTCCTGTACTAGATTATATTACGTAAGATTATGGCAGTTATATTTGCTAATAAACTGATTAAATAAAATGTAACCGAAAACTAAGTTACCTTATACCTAATAAAAACTAAAAAAAGCTATGAATAAGTAAGAAATGTCTCCCTCTCGCTATTAATGGCGGAGTTTCGTCGTTGTATGGCAACGTATTTACTGTCCGAGGAACGAGTGTTTTTCTATTAATAATAATAATAATAATAATATTATATGGTACCAAAGGCCTCTTCATGTTGGCTTCGGCCCCATGTATGCCTTTCAAATAACCGGGTCCCCATGGGCCCGTGATCGGAAATCCGTACCAACATAATAATAATAATCTTTATTGTATGATTATGGTATACACATAAGTGAAGTTTTTACAAGTTTCAGTCTCACATAATCTGCCCATTGGGGCATACAATAGCAAGTACAAAATTAATACATACATCAATAACACATCAATTCCAATGTCAAATAAATCAGTAAGTTCCCATTAAATCGTCAGAATTAGGTTGAGATATTGTTTGGTCATGTCAATATGATAATTATAATTACAATTTACTATGTCATGTTATTAAAATTAAATTCAAAATATTCCCTTAAACAATAAAAACATTTTTGAACAAGTACTTTCCTTAGTCTAGACTTAAATTTAGCTCCGGACATCATTTTCATATGTTGGGGAAGGTGGTTGTAAATTTTTATGCTGTTATAATACATTCCTTTACGCACAATAGCCATTTTAGATTCTGGCACCCTTAAATTTAACTAGTACTTGTTTCTTACAGGCCTAGTGGCTTCCCTTACTAGAAATTCAGCAGGGTTGTTTTTGATAAAAAGGCAGCATTGGAGTATGTAAATACATGTCAATGTGAGCAAGCCTTGATCGGAAAATGTAGTATGTAAATTTATTACTTTTTAATAAAAAATTTTTTCTTTGCTAGGTATTCATTAAATTTCCTTCAATGGAGTAGAATTAGATGGTAGTGGTTCATAATTGTTGATGCACATAATTTAACTCTGTCCAATGAACTCCACGGTTAATAAATTTTTTTTTTTTTTGCTTAGCCACCCAAAACCAGAAATCCTACATATTATTTAGTGGATATGGTCGATTTTCGAAATCATGTCTCTGAAAAAGTAGGTAAATATATTTATTAGAAAATGGTGTAAATTTGTATATTGATACAATAGGTACTACCACTTGAATTAAACTACCTACTTGTGAAAATGGCCCAGATCATCGGCCCGCGATTTGTAACTCTTTGAATGAATATTACAGGAGGCTAGTACACGGTCGATGATTTATCGTTTTTGTTCTCATATTTTCATTAGTCAGAATCTAATTACTTTCCTAATCCGCCAGCCATATTAAATAGCACATCGACCCACCGCATCGAAAGATCTTTTCACTGCCAATTATAAGCGTCGCATGCGCCGCATGGTCTAGCGATTACCCATTGGATGGTTCTCTGTCGGTCAATTGTCGTAAAATGGACTACAATCAGCATCAATTGTGGCCAATCACGCGACGAATGAGCCCCGTTTTCTATAACGATTTTCATCCTATTCCTGTGTCAAAGAATTGCAAATGGCAACCGAAGAATTATGAATGAGCCAGCTCCAATTGAATGGAATAAACGACCCCCATGTTCGCTTACACTTGGTGCATGATTTTGTTTAACTATTTCAGTACTGCGGTTTGAAAAACGACTTAAACTTTATGGAAGACTGTAGTGCCGAATCGCACATTTTATTTTGTTAAAATCGAGACTTAAGTACCTACTCGTATGTCCCATTTTTTATCAAGCTATCCTGCTATGAGTTTTGGTTCTTCAACAAGGTTGGAATCCTCAAAAGATCATGGCTGATATTTAAAATTTAGTCGTTAATCCTGATTTAAACTAGGTAAATAGTAAGTTGCCATTCGTCGTGTGATCAGTTCAGTTTTCTACAAATGGAATTGCTTTATTTCAAAAAAGGGTCCATATATCTTCAAGTGGGTTTCAACGGATGCCAGACAGGACAGGGTGCCTACGCTAGTGACTTATAAAGCTGAAGCTGTGTGGGTTCAGTTTAATTTATTCTGTGGGTGTACAGAATCAACGCATTAAGTGGTTGGCACGCAGGCATTTGTTCTTAGACCAAATAGTTGACATTTTTAGCTCGCTCCTCTTCCCTGTGATATGATACTGTGGTTGATAGATTTTAGACGTCTTCGCTTCATTTCACGGAAGAGCAGTTTCAGCGTACTAAATAGATGGACATTTTCTTGCTGTCCGCTCTTACTCCCCTATCCATTGGTCTAGTGGAAAGGAACATAGAACAATTGCGAATAAAGGTACTGATATTGATCAGGATTATGATCAGAGCAAATCACATCAGAGAATAACAGTATTACTAGAAATTAGTAAGTAAATATGATGCTAATTTTTAAATATGAGTAGAGGAAGTAAAAGGACATTACTGCTCTGATCAATTGATACGCAAATATTTACCATTTTCCAATGCTATTTTTGGGTGTTATGACTTCAAAAATGTTGTTTTCAACAAGCGCCATGAAGCGCGCTGTGTGTGTTTTGTGCTTTGGCGTTTAATCAGTTTTATATTCTTCTTCAGAACGAGTGAATTGCCTGGTGATGGTGTTTTGTGATTAGACTCCTTTATGAAAGCTTTGGGCGCTTCGCACCCTTTTCATCATAAAATTTCTTAGGGGAAACACGACCCGTCTATATTATTTTGTAGGTTTCACGGCTTTTGTTGGCATCAATCAAGCGTCAATGACTGTGAATATTTTTTTATTATGTAGGTACTTACTTTTTTCAAATCCTACTTAAAAAAAAAAGAATAATATTTATTATTTTAAAAGCACAAGGTTTACAGTGCAAAGATTGGAATCTGCTAGTAAGTATAACATACCTGTATCAGCAGACTCCGCTCTCCCTTGTACAATCAGACTTTTCTAAAACAGCAGACAGTGTGATAATCCTGTGACGCTAATGTTGTTTATGATAATTCCGGTTTTTATCTCTGTCTGCCGTGAGATAAATTTTCTTTGCAGAGACATTCCTTTTATTTTGACCTTGGATGTTGGTCTAGACCAGATTCAGTAGGTATGTTAGAAACTGGTCAAAAATGCATGCCTACTTCTAATGGCGAAAAACTTTAAATGTCTATTTATAACTATCCTAACGAGATACAAGTAAGCATGTTTTTAATGTTTTCTGCAATAAGGTAGATTTATCCTCCTGAGTCCCGCCATTTTCTAACCGATGTAGAACTTAAGACCTAGATAAGAGTCATAACGTTTTGTAATTTTGGAACTAATTTAAGCCTCTTTTAAGTTCTTTATTTATTGAATAATTTAGGGCTCCAACAAGATGGAGCGACGACCTAGTTAAGGTTGCGAGATCGCGTTGGATGCGGATGGCGCGGGACCGATCTGTTTGGCGAGCCTTGAGGGAGGCCTATGTTCAGCAGTGGACGTCTTTCGGATGAAAATGATGATGATGATGATAGTACCTACCTACATTGGGCGTTATTCTTACTGATGATTTGTTCTTTATAAAGTACGCTGGGACTCGCGAGGTTAATAGGGTCAGTCTTAGGGTTTCAATTATAAAAATAAAGATCAACTCCTACATGCAATGCTTTGTAGTAAAGTAACATAGAAAATCCGACATCCGCCAGCCGTGAGGCCAAGCAGCGACCGGACCGAAATAATCGATGCATTCTGGCACTCGGATGACAAAGTATAGAACTTCAGGCGAGCATGATCGTGTTAATATAATATTGTACTTGCCATAATCCCAGCCTATGTATATAATATGTTCTTATAAAGATTGTAACGTAGAGACAAAAACCAAAATGTGTTGCTCTGAAAGGAGAACGTTTTTATTAACACAAAACTAATTAAATTTTACATTAAGCATGAGTTACAAAACTGTAGGTACTATAAACAAACCTTACCTGAAAGGAAAAACAACATTTAAGGCTATTGTTTCAGACTATTTGTTATATTATTATAATATTAAATTATATACGCAAATACGATGACAACATAAATTCTCTCTGACAAGGATCTGCCAAAATTTAAAAGCGGCCAACAATAGGAGGCAAATTAAATGAGGTGTTATACAACCTTCATTTACATGTATACACCGTGAAATTGTAGTGGTTGTTTTCCCGAAACGAGGTGATTTAGTTTCGATTGTACAATCGATTTATAATTACTATTTTGACTAGAGTCAAAAATCCAATTGTGAAAAACTAAAGTCGAAAATGACCGCAAACCAATAGTAACGCTTCGTTGGTACAAGTAGCGTACGATCGTACGATAGGTTAGGTACCAACGAAGCGTTACTATTGGTTTGCGATCATTTTCGACTTTCGTTTCTCACAATTGGATTTTTGACTCTAGTCAAAATAGTAATTATAAATAGATTGTACAATCGATACTAAATCACCTCGTTTCGGGAAAACAACCACTAAAATTTCACGGTGTATACACTGTATTCACACCGGTGTCGTTCCCGAAAACAGGTGATAGTGTTGCTTTAAACTGAACAACTTTCTCCAAGGAACATGGGTCGTAAAACGAAAAAAATTCAGACTCCCATACAAAATGTATTGGTTAGCTGACCGACTTACTATGGAAAGGCGAAAAAATAAATTCGTTTTCCGACCCATGTTCCTTGGAGAAAGTTGTTCAGTTTAAAGCAACACTATCACCTGTTTTCGGGAACGACACCCGTCCTCAGCCACTCTGTATACGTCCCACTGCAAGGCACAGACCTCTCAGAATGAGAGGGCTTGGGGTTCTCACGCGGGCCCAGTGCGAATTGGGAACTTCACGCACCATTTAATTTCTTCTAAGGTGTTTGCAAGTTTCCTCACGATGTTTCCTTCACCGTAAAGCTCATGGTAAATTACAAATGCAATTTCGCACATAAATTCCGAAAAACTCAGAGGTGCGAGCCCGGGCTCGAACCCACGACCCTCTGCTTGAGAGACGATAGGTCAAATCATTAGGCAACCACGGCTTCTTTGTACTTGTAAGTCAGTGGAAATATAGCTATAGGCTCTAAAGAAATACGGTTTGGGCTTTGGTCCTGTACCAAAAACTAAATGAGATGACGGGAGAGCGTGTGTTTTGACCCTAGTTTTTTGCTTAACCGTACATCCACTGGTGCTAAGCAATTCTACAGAGTTATTTTTAATTCACTGACATCCTCTTAACCCTGAATTCCTATCACTCAAACAAATGTTTTTTGTTCTACGACTTTTTAAAATGAAGCACTTTTTTTCCCATACAAATACACAGAGTATCGTAAAAATAAGAGGTAATCTCAAATTTTCAAAACGTTATTACACCAAAAATATTAAGTTATGACAAAAGCCGTAAAACAAAAAACATTTGCTTAAGTGGTGGGAGTTTAGGGTTAAAAGGATGCTAGTGAATTACAAATAACCCTGTATTCAATCCAGTTTTCAATTCAGTCTCATTTATTTCCTTAACAATTTACATTTAATCGTATTGGCTATGTGCGAAGCGGGTGGTGGTGGTACAGATTACAGAAAGAAAACGATCGCAGCGCACAACATGGCAAAAATTGGAAGTAAATTCGGAGGAAATGTTGTCAACGTTACGCGGCGCCACCGTCGTGCACGTAGCCAATGAAATGTAGTTTCTTTTAAAAAATCTAACATAGTGTAGCAATTGATATGCTACAAATTTTTTAGTGTAACCTTTTTATTGGTATTGTGTCTCGTGGTTGGTCTGGCCGATTTGGCTGTCAGCTTGAATTTAAAAAGAAGGGGAGCTTGACAGAGGCAGAGAGATTTGGGACGTGACGTGGATGACAGAAAAAATAGGAGAGCTCTCGAGAAAAATAATTTTGGTGCCTGGTATTCATGATATCATAAATTACTACGTGGTTTGTAGTGGTTTCCCCATTTTTATAAAATTGCGCTACAATAGATATTAACCACCTAATTCAAATACTGTACCTATACATATATAATAAAAACATCATCAAAGTCAACGATAAGTCAACATCAACATCAAAAAAAAATTTTTTAAAACCTTAACTAGCGGTTGCACGCAGGTAGGTAGTTCAAATGATTTAAGTGGAGAAGTCATGTGTAATAAATAAAGAAAACCTAATTATTTTTCTGTCGAACTTTTGACGTTCGACAGAACAGGTTTCCTTAGGTAGTTTCTGTCGAACTTCAAAAGTTCGACAGAAACTACCTGTACCTAAACTTAGCAATTAACACGCTAGTTCTCCCATTACACTCTATCCTTCGCACCTGCAAAGAAGACGGTTGTTTTGTCCCCATTTGTTTATTTATATTATTATGACGAAGAGATGAAGCTACTAGCGATCAATGTATAACAAATACACGTTGAGAATATGTAGATAACAGTACTGTTTTAAGTTTTCGTGATTTTCACTCATGATTGTTATACTAAACGGGACTTATCTATCACGCAAACAATAACTACCTCGACGTTTCGGCCACATTGCAGCAGCCGTGGTCACGAGTTGACTGAAGTGTAGGGTGTCAAGTTGGTTTAGCCGCTCGAGTCTTTCGAACTACCCGCAATTGATCAAGATTTTTAACACCCCACTCTTCAGTCAACTCGTGAACACGGCTGCTGCAATGTGGCCGAAACGTCGAGGTAAATATTGCTTGCGTGTCAAGTCCCGTTTAGTACGACCAGATGGCCTAGTGGTTAGAGAACCTGACTACGAAGCTTGAGGTCCCGGGTTCGATTCCCGTGTCGGGGCAGATATTTGTATGAAAAATACGAATGTTTGTTCTCGGGTCTTGGGTGTTTAATATGTATTTAAGTATGTATTTATCTATATAAGTATGTTTATCCGTTGCTTAGTACCCATAACACAAGCTTTGTTAGCTTACTTTGGGACTAGGTCAATTGGTGTGAATTGTCCCCTGATATTTTATTTATTTATTTATTTATTTGTATAACAATTATGTAGATAACAGAGCAATAAACAATATCTCCGCAAGCGCGGCAGTCCATTGGACTATGGTCCCTTGGCTGTGCTAGCCCGCTCCGACGACGGCAGCAAGTGACGCATTGGACATTGAACCTACTATAATTAACTGACCGGTATTCATATTCAAACATTTTCTCACAAGATTTTAAGCCTAGTTTATAAATAATATACTCTTTTCCTAATATATAAAAATCTCGTGTCACGGTGTATCGAACTCCTCCGAAACGGCTTGACGGATTTTTATGAAACTTTTTTTTCTGTATTCGGCAGGTCTGAGAATAGGTTACGCTCTTTTTTATACCCCCAATCTTCGCAGACGGAGTCGCGGGCAACAGCTAGTTTAAAATATAAAAATCTCGTGTTTATCGTATCGTCGTTATCGAACTCCTCCGAAACAGCTTGACCGATTTTTATAAAACTTTTTTGTTTAAGTAATAGCAGGTCTAAGAATGGGTCGTAGGCTATTTTTTATACCCTTAAATATATGATTTAAGGCAAAACGTTACTAGTAAGTAAATAAATGGGGCGATTGACACCAATTTGAGCTAGTCCCAAATTAAGCAAAGCTTGTGCTATGGGTACTAGACAACGGATAAACATACTTATATAGATAAATGCAAACTTAAATACTTACATATTGAACATCCAAAACTCGAGCACTCTCATTTTTCATACAAATATTTGCCTTGACCGGGAATTGAATCCGGGACCTCAAGTTTCGTACACAGGTTCTCTAACCAGTGGGCTATGCAATGTGGTTTTTGGAATGAAATTGATAGGAAACTGATGAGATTTAATTTACCTTCATAAATCTCATAAAATTCTCTTCATAAATTTATTTTATTTTTCCATCGTAGGCCTCATCTTCGCTTGTAATCAGGCGTGACTGGTGGTCAAACGCAAGCCTATATTGTATTTGTATAAAAAAAACAGAGTCCAATGGTAAAATAGGTAGGTTTAATCTCTAGGTAACAATTAAAAACCAAGCCAACTTCTATAACACTTAAAGAAAATTTCTAGAACATGCTCTCGCTAATACTGTCGGCTATCACACGCTGAAATACGGCTATTGTGTGGTCGTTGACCATGACGCGATCCCGCAACCAATAGAAGACGGCTCGCTAATAAGCCAGCCAATCAGAAGCCTGTTTTTTGCTACCCGGGGTCAAAAAAACAGTCGAAACACTGGGAATGCGATCTTCAAGGATGGATGGAAATATTTGAAAGACTGTTTCGTTTTTTGCGCAGAATAATAAAGCTTTTTTTGCTTTTTTGGTAGCGCAAAAATGTGATACCTAAATGAAAAGGTTAGTGGAATAACATTCAAGAATATGATTTTGTTCACACAAGACATTTTTCAATGTTCTTCTAACTTTATCAAGTTAGGTATGAAGTATCTTTTTGTATTATTTTTTTTCAACTTAATTTTTTATTACTTTTACGGTCATCCGGTGAAACCATATATTTCAAACTAAATACAAACTGAAATATAGATGCACAGAAAAAACCCCACTCTCTTCTAACTTCCTAAGTCAACGTGCTTGCGTCGAAAAATACAAAAATCGATCCAAACCGAACCACCCCACATCACAAAATTCCCTTTATACGAAACACGCTCCACTCTGTTCTTATGTAGGTAATTCTCCATTTACTACTCAGCTCGTATTCGAAATTCAGCATATTTTCTCCGTTTCTGAATATTTTTAACAGATAAAAAATCGGCCTCTTAATCCCTGTACCGTTGGAAACGTTCCATTATTTAAAAAATCTGTTAATATATATCTAGGGATAATTATTGTTGCTTATTAATACTGGCCGGTTAGACCACCTAACGACATAGCGTCCCTTGAAAAATAAAAGACCACCGTCTTTTGAAAGCCACTATTAAATAGGTATTCCTTTCCGCGCAAAAGTTGTAGTTTCTCCACCGTAGCTTCATGCTCCCCTCTCGTCCAATTCATTCACTCATTAATAATTCAACCCGCATAATCCAATGCAGTCCGATCCCCGTGGACCTGAAGAACATTGGACCTGCATCGGAATGCGGCAGTACAACGGTACTCGTTATGAAACCGACCAAAGCAATGTAACCTATTGAAGTACTCTTTAAACACCCCAACATAGGCGGATAAACTGCATCACAATCTCATAATGCCGGTGGATAAATTGAGAACTAACGTGGGTCTTCTACAATTGGTTAAATGTAGACGACAGCGCTATGATCGGCTGCAAAGCTATGTTTGTGGTTGTGATTTAAATTGACTGATTTGAAATTGAGTGAATGGTTTTGTTTGTTTACTTCTTATACTCGCGAGAGCGGGAACGTAATATCTTCATAATAATTTACTAGTTTTATAAAACGCATACCTATCGCGTTCGTATTTGCTATAAGAGCAAGGGAATTGAGATTTTGACTCGTTCATTTTTAAATAGGTAGGTTTATAATACAGGGTTATTTGTAATTCACTAGCATCCTTTTAACCCTCAGATCAAATAAAAAGTAAAGATAGAGCGCGCTGAACAGCCGAGTGAGGCTGGTTTTATAAACATGTGTGCGTAGGCCGGTGTTGCCATAATAATTCTTACTACCCCGATACTACGTTGCGTGTCACGTTGATTACGTTACTACAATAAAAAACGTTGATAAACTTTTACAAGAAACAAATAACTTTACGTTGCGTGTCACGTTCTCACGTTTTAAGCCGTGCTAATAAAGAATAGAATTTAAAAAGAAAAAAGAAAAGGTTTATTACATAGGCGGCATTTACCCAATAATAGGGTAACTACAACATTATAATGGCAGCACTAGTATTGACATTTTGGGTTCTAAGCAAAATTTGGTATAGTTTGGTTGCAAGTGTGTGCGTGCCACTGTGTAAGCACATGGATTGGTGTAGTTTGACCGGCCTCACTTCGTTGTTCGCAGCGCTATATCTTTACTTTTTATTTGATCTGAGTTTTAACCCTAAACTCCTACCACTTAAACAAATGTTTTTTGTTTTACGGCTTTTGTCATAACTTAATATTTTTGGTGTAATAACGTTTGGAAAATTTGAGATTACCTCTTATTTTTACGATACTCTGTGTATTTGTATGGGAAAAAAGTGCTTCATTTTAAAGTCGTAACAAAAAACATTTGTTTGAGTGATAGGAATTCAGGTTAAGAGGATATCACTGAATTACAAATAACCCTGTATAACTCCTATTCGGGGTGTCATGAAAAAACAAGTAGGTAGGTGGGTATATAACTTATTTAAATTAATTTATAAAAAACTTCTTAACAAAAAATTAAACCGCCGAAAAAACTGAAAAGCAAAAAATAATACCCATTTTGTTTGACCTTAATCTAGGTACCAGTTTGAAGTCTGTGCCTCAGCACTTAGCCAGGAGGAGTGGACCTATAATCGTCTACCTGATTGGCTTCTATCACTCCTCCTGGCTCGTGCTGAGGCACCGACTTCAAACTGGTACCTAGATTAAGGTCAAACAAAATGGTATTATTTTTTGCTTTTCAGTTTTTTCGGGGGTTTAATTTTTTGTTAAAGTTTTTATTTTATACTTTTTTTCCATCCTTGAGGTAATTTTTTTTTCCAAATTTATAATAACAACTTCAAGGTATACCCTATCTATCCAATAAAAAAGAATTATGAAAATTAGTCTACTCTGTAAAAAGTTAGTCAATCATCCCCAGTTTTCCTACCCTTAGGGTAGGAATATTATTTCCAAATTTAAATAGGACCACCCTTGGGGTATACGCTTTCCAATAAAAAAAAAGAATCATCAAAATCCGACTACTCTGTAATAAGTTATGCGTGGTCATATAGTACAATCAGTGACTGAACAATCAATCATCCCCTGTTTTTCTACCCTTAGGGTAGGAATATTGTTTCCAAATTTAAATGGGACCACCCTCGGGGTATACGCTTTCCAATAAAAAAATAATCATCAAAATCGGACTACTCTGTAATAAGTTATGCGTGGTCATATAGTACAATCAGTAACTGAACAATCAATCATCCCCTGTTTTTCTACCCTTAAGGTAGGAATATTGTTTCTAAATTTAAATGGGACCACCCTTGGGGTATACGCTTTCCCATAAAAAAAGAATCATCAAAATCGGACTGGTCTGTAAAAAGTTATGCGTGATCATACATAAAAAAAATATATATATATATACACGTCGAATTGAGAACCTCCTTTTGTTTTCGTCGGTTGAAAACATAATGCTGTTGTAGGCAGAAATAACACGGAAAAAAGGCAAAATTACAATAAAGGAAGGTAAGTAATGGTGAGGAATCACAGAACAGAAAAAAACAAGAGGAATCTTACACACACCCTGCGTAGTAATTCAATGGTGGGTGTGTGCAGTTCTCAATCGGCTCTGTCCGCATGGGAAATACAACTCAAGCCCTCTCTTTCTGAGACGTGAATAAATAGATCTGAGATGACGATGGCTGGCTATAGTGCCCCAGTGATATCCAAAGACCTCACGTTCTTTCCGCTATTCATCAATATTAAACCCATTAAAAATGGTAAAAAGTTATATGGATTATGTCCATTGTTGAGTCTGCTATTGAAGTGATAGGTCGAGCTAATTTCAGAGGCCACACGCGGCGTGTGCGCAACCAACGACCGTGTCGGTACGTGACGCGGCGATAGCTTTATAGGTACATGTGCTTTACAGGATGTCCTATAGCTAAACCGTTTAATTGAGTCCTCGCTCTCGCGGTACAGGGGCTGGGAGGTATGATAAGAGAGAAAGAAGAAAGAAAATACATTTATTTACAACATCACAAGACACATCATCAATATCTTACAAAACAAAAAGGCAACACTAAAGCTAAAGATAGAATGTGTCATTGCGGTTGCAAATCGGACACTGGCTCAGCATAATGCTGAGGCGTTTAAAGCACCCCAGCGCTGATTTTCAGCCAGTACCGTTGGTGACACCCAGATCGCTGTTTATATAGATAAATAAATAAACTGCACACTAATAGCTACATACATACATAAGACTACATGCGTAAATAAATAACACGTAGTTACAAAGATTTTTTTCCAGGCGGTTAATTAGCTTTCATGAAGACGTATGGCATGATTCTGAAAATAAAAATCGTTTTCATGTATCAGCTTTAGTTTTGGAGATATGACATAATATGTAATTTGGTAGAAAAATACAAAAAATTACCACCATAAAAAATATTTTTTTTTTTTTAAGAAGTCTAGACATTTATTGAAACTAAGAATACAAATATGAAGAAAAAATAACAATGAATAAAACTTATCTAACTTAGAACCTACCTAAGTAAAATTAACTAAATATGTACATGTCACTATAAAAATAAAAATTATAAAAAGAATACCCCGTCCAAAAGATCTGACTGTGGCAGGGTTCCCATGATGCTGGCCGAATTACCCCTTTGGACCGCAAGTGCGATCCGTTGGGATAAATATGCGCCAGCTCTTGGGTCCCCAGAGGTGTCGACCAACCGGGAAGAAAGGGCCTTCATAAATGACTTCATGTCGGCTGACCAAGGCCCTAAGGTCTCAACAGCAAGCGCTGCAAACTCGTAATCCTTTAATAAAGATGAGTACTTGCGGCGCTTGAGGAGTTGGGCCTGATCAGCCGCAGTTAATTATTTAATTTTCGAAAGCAGCCAAAAATGATCTTTTTAATGATTTTCTTGCATGAGATGCTTGTGGTAGGTCTCGTTCCAAACTCCAGCAATAATCTGCCATCAAATGCACATCCCATCTGCCCTTATATCGTTCTTCCATGGTGCGAATTTCTTGATGGAATCTTTCTCCTTGTTCATCACTAAAGTGGCCAAGATTTTTAGGAAAGTGATCCAGATGAGAGTGTAAGTAATGAAGTTTTACGCTCATGTTGCAACCAAGATCTTTCAGACATATTAACATTTGTTGGACCAAGTCTTGGTAGTTTGGTGCTTTAGTATTATCAAGAAAGTTTTTCATTACTGACACAAATGATTTCCATGCTTTGGACTCTTTTTCATTCATTGTTTTAACAAAATTTTCATCATTAACTAGTAGACGTATTTGTGGTCCATCGAATATTCCAGCTTTTAATTTTTCTGTAGTTAGGCCAGGGAATTTCTGTGCTATATACTCAAAATAGTCACCATTTTTATCAAGCGCCTTGACAAACTGCTTCATTATACCAAGTTTTATGTGCAATGGTGGCAAAATGATACGATCTTTGTTAACGAGAGGAGAATGTATTAAATTCGAAAATGTGCGCCTACCCTCACATAAAATACCAAAAAGCTATGTACGGAAAATAAAAGCTGATAGATAGAAACGGCTGGTAGATTTAAATTTACTGTATCAAAAGATAAAAGAAAAGTGAAAAAATCTTCCGGAAAATTTTAAAAAGTAAAACTTTGTAACCATGTGTAATTTGTAAATTGTAAAAGCAAATAATAATAACAAAATTTTTTGAACATAATAATAATTAGCATATCTCACTTGCCAAGTATACAACCCTGAGCGGACTAAAACGAAAAATGAAACAACCGAGACAATAAAAATCAAAGAAGTTTTATGAAATAGTGCTGGAAAGGAGAGGAAATTAAGGTTTTTGCAATGACAACAAATAGCCTTTAAGCTTTCGCCCAAAGGTGTATCTGCTAGTCACACCTAGGATGGGAGGGGGGATGTCATTCCATGATGACAAAGGGGGCCCGGGAAAGGTGCAGGCGGCCCCTCTATCGTCGTCATCCCAGCCTAGACACGTCCCAAATAGTCCCAATGCATGGCACAGGCCTCCCCACAGAATCAGAGAGGGCTTGGGCCGTAGTTCCACGTGGTTCGAGTGCGGAATGGGAACTTCACACACAAACTTTAGTTACGAGTTTTTATTTACCGAAAATACAGGTATTGAAGCGGTACCCGTATTTTGATACTGGTTTCAAAACCTGCTAAGTACTCATTGTTCATTGGTTAAAAGTACCTAGCAGTGCGATGGACACGGTTCCCTACTTACAAAATTATTCAATGCATTCCGAATTAACACCACAGTATGAAATTTTAAAGCAAATACCTATTCATTTGTAATAAGCGAATCACAACTTGGAGTCACCTACGTTCATGCGTTTTATGTTCAATACATATTTATTATCATCAGTACGAGTTTTGTGAAATATTACCTTTGCTAAATGCTTTTGGGTTGGTCTTTAATCGATTAACCAAAACTGATTTTGTGAACATCCTATATTGTGTACCTCCAAAATACTATGATTTTACAAAATTCCGATTGCCACACACATAGCCAGTTATCTTTCGCTTCATCTCATCTCATTTGTATTTTTACAACAGATTATACCTACTTTATAGCACTGTTTGTACACGTCTCTAATTATCTATATTATGTTTATATTCTGCTTGTGAACATTGTGAATCTTGTATGAGAAACCACAACAACATAGCACTAACATTATATTGCGGCTCGTGAGCTGTAATCTCTTTACAATTTGTACTAGAGTAACAATTGACGACACACAAATAAAGTGACATTAAAACAATTTTATTTTGCGGCTCCCAGACTATTGTACTGTACTATTTGCTAGGTAAGAAATAGTTGACCAGACGCAATATAATGTTACCTATTGTGGTTTCTCATTCTAAATTAAATGAAGTATAGTACGGTCAAGTGCAAAAATAAGTATCGATTTAATCCTCCCATCGTTACATACCTATACCTTAATTCGACGACATAAAAGCTTTGGGACATATTTATGAACAAGTTGTGTGCACCCATATTTTTACACTTGACTGTACCTACTTATTAACATAAACATTTCATGGTTTAAGGATAGAACAACGAAAGTATCAGAATCAGAATATCATCATGGTGTCACTATACTAACCATTAATCAAATCAATCAATCAATTATTTATTTGCTTAAACATGGTACAATAAGATGATTTACAGAAAAGTTAAATAGTTAAATAGCTGTATTAAGCTATTGAAAATATATAGGTATCGTCTATATAGCTTCAAACTGCTGGGCATAAGCGTCTTCTGAGAATAAAAGGGCTATAGTTTTCACGCTGGCCCAGAGAATTTTAGATTACACACACCGTAAAACTGTTTAAAAAATTTGTGCAGATTCATTTCGAAAACAGTTATGTACGTACTTAGCTTCAAATTTTCGTATTTATTCTAGCTACTTAATACTTATTTACTTAGCAAATCATTGTACTCAATCGTACATCAAAATATCCTTTGTCAATATTAACTTATCAGCAAGGCTCTTCAACTACATAAATGATCGCAAATAAATTATGGAATTTCTAAAGTCAAGCTAGAATATTCTAGGCTCTAACCTAGCTGCATGTATGTAGACGGCATTCTACCTACCTACCTTACCTGGTACCTACTTAAGATGACTAATATTTATTATTGAAAGTTTAAACACAAATACAGATCTTGTAAATAAAATACTTCTCGTCATCTCTACCATAATGTTAGAAAACGAAAGTTTTGAGCCAGTTTGTTCTACCTGATCTTGCCCTACGGTGCTGAGACGTAGAAGTATGACTGGTCTGCAAGTTGAAAGCCCCTGCAGCGAGCTATCGAACGTGTTTACCTACTCGCAATTTCTCCGAATAATAGAATTCGCAGCGTTAGAACCAAAGTCATCGATCTATAGAGGGTTAGTAAGATGAAGTGTCAGTGGGCTGGCCATATCTGTCTAAGAACCGATAACTGCTGAAACCGATGAGATCTTGAGTGGATACCACGATTCAGCAAGCGTATTCCAGGACTTCTCCAGCTAAATGGAGTGACGATTTACCAAAGGCAGAAGCTATTTTCGAAAAACCTAAGACATGGTGAATGGCGCGTTTTAGAGGATGCCTCTGTCCTACAGTAGTCTACTATAAGTCGTTTATCATGATTAAATACTACAGATACTTAAACATTCCCACCTGGGGCACCGAGATTTGCTCGGGCTAAAACTCAAAAAACACTCGTTTTCTCAGAGATAAGACCAAGCTAGATCGATTATTCGACCCCCAAAATGAGCACATTGCCCACATAGCAAATTTTATCGAAATCATTGGAGCTATTTCCGACATCCCGGAAATAAATAAATATACAAGAATTACTCGTTTAAAGGTGTAGGTAGATAGACACGCTCACGCACGTATCCTAATTTAGACCATCATCAAGATCACTATCATGAAGAAGAGTGCAAAAATCCCAAATCTCCATTGCTGTTGCAAACCTTATATGATTATAGAGCTCGTCTTGGAGCCTAGAGGCCTCCTCTCTATTTATCAGTCTTTTTAAATTTATCTCTTATTTTTCCCCTTAATTCGCTTCACATTGTTGCACATCGATATACAGCCTACCAGATAAGTTAATCCTTACTTTTCGGCTTACAAATTGGAAACCCACCTTTTTATTGAAATCTTTCTTATCTGACATATTGTCACGCACGTCAAAACTGTAATAGAAATCGATTTATTAGCGCCGTATTTATTATATGTAGTCAGTTATTATAGTCATAGCACAGTTCAGATAAGTTAGCCTGGTAAGATGAATGAAAACATGCATCCGTGGGAAGGCAAGAAATATAAACTTGTCTCTTCAGAAAACTTCGATAGCTTTATGAAAAGATTGGGTAATTATTTATTAATAGCTGTTGTCGTCTGCGAAGAATTCATTAATCGAACTTAAGAGTTCCACTTTTGTCGGTGGAATATCTTCCACTCGTTCATGCTAAAAGCCATCTCCTTGACCTGATACGACACGACACCGGCTTTTCCCTTACTTGATCCATAAATCTGCGCCTAGGTCGACCTCATCCTCTCTTCCCTTTGATCTTTCCTTCTGAAATGGTTTTAAAAAAGTTCTCCTGTCGTACCTATCAAATATTAAATTACGATATCTCGCGGGAATTGTACAGTGGAACTATTTGATATCTGACCCATCGTAGAACGTTTTGACAGTAAGCGTCATAATGATTTTCCTTGTCCACTGTGAAATTTCCTGTGGAAAGGTTCCGCAGTTGATCACCATTCAGTTGGTTCGACTGTACACTTTTCTGGG
Organism: Archips crataeganus; assembly: GCA_947859365.1. NCBI lineage: Eukaryota > Metazoa > Arthropoda > Insecta > Lepidoptera > Tortricidae > Archips > Archips crataeganus. The sequence goes on along the minus strand of OX402065.1, from coordinate 12,023,529 downwards.
ATAAAAGCATCCCATGTGATAAGATAAACTATCACAGCTAACAACACACACATCACAACTATCAGTGTGCCTAATATCGTCCAAACCCGTTGTGCGTAATGTACCTAATGGAGTAACAAACATGAAAGCTTTTACATTAAATTAATAGTAGGATTAGTTAGGATAAAAGTAGCTCTGCAGCAATTGCCTGGATATAACTAACTGACCACTTTTTTGGTCCTTCCAGGCGTCGGCCTGATCACACGCAAGGCTGCTAACGCCCTGTCGCCCACCGTGGAGCTGAAGAAAGATGGCGACCAGTACGTTCTGGTCACGTCCTCCACCTTCAAGACCACGGAGATGAAGTTCAAGCCCGGAGAGGAGTTCGACGAGGAGCGCGCTGACGGAGTCATGGTGAGCTCAAATTACACAATGGATGACTTTAAAAAAAAGTTTCAAAGTTAAAACTACCTACAGATAAATAACTCAAACAGTACCTACATACCGCGGTGAAAAGCGAAATACTACATGAAAAATATTGCAGTAATGTGAAAAGCGACGAGAAGAATACTTCAACTACAAAACAAAAATTCGAATTTTTGATATCAAGGTTAATTCGGATAGGTGAAACGCTACCAAGAATTTATTATTTTGAGGTACGTTTAACAAACTATAATGAGGCTGTTATGTAGATAGCAGATATTTCGAAATATTGGCAGTTCACTAAAGGCAATCGCGGTCTACAAAAATATATATAAGTAGAGCTTGTTTAATTTAAAATGATGCGCCCCACCACCGCATTTACGCACAGGATTTGAACTCAATTTAAGCTACAATAGAGAAATATTTCTCTTGGCAGATGTGCGTAAATGCGGTGGTGGGGCGAGTCATTTTAAATTAGACAAGCTCTAATGTGATTTTAACTGAGTGTGAGTAACTAAAAATATAAATGTATAAATTGTTTACTTGTTAAGAATTCCTTAGGTACTTTTAATGTGCCTAATATTTAATTTATATTACATTAATATTCAAAATATTACAGTGGGTACGTTTTTTGTTGTGAGATGGACAGGTGCCATACTCATTACCAATGTGAGAAAAACAAAGTAAAATTTACATTTCGCTGTTGTTCTTTAAGTGCTAACTTATGTATGGGAACTTTGAGTTCAGAGATTTTTTTATACCATCAGCCGGTAACAATTTAACATTCATCGTTTTTTTTGTGACTCTTTTTACCAGACTATTTGAGGCATCCAGATGTTTGTTTAGAATTAAAATTTAACACATTAACGGTTCAGGCAATTAGAGCTGTTTTCACAAAATTTGAATGTCGCATTGCCAAGTACGTCCGAAAAATAATGTGCTTATGCTCTTCAAGTTGTTAAGTGGAGTTATGTCGTTCTTAAAAGACACCTCTCCCCCTTGGCCCCCCTAGATCCGGGGCTGACCCCGCGGTATGGTAATCGCCATTACCAGGGGGTACCTTTTATCTGCATGTGACTATAGAGAGAGAGATGCAAGATGAGCATGGCCGGAGTAGTGAACGTTGATTTTAAAATGTGGTAAAATTCAAATTGTTGTTTCAGACCAAGTCCGTGTGCACTTTCGAAGGCAACAAGATCAAGCAGGTGCAGAAGGCTCCCGACGGCTTGGAAGTCCACTACGTAAGGGAGTTCTCTCCTGAGGAGCTCAAGGCTGTAAGTTAATAACTCGCACAAACAGTATCACAAAAGTTACTACACCAATCCATCGATCATCGATGGATATCGATCGATTGGTGTGGTAGGGTTTGGTGTAGTAGAAACTGTCGATTGACGTCGACTAATCCACTCTACCATCGATCGATAGCATCCATTGACAATCGATCGATTGGTGTAGTAAAATCTATCGATCGACGTCGGCCAATCCATTCTAACTTAACCGCACCTATCATGGAGGCGGAAGCAAGAAAAAATTAAGGGTACAACAAATCAGTGTTGTATGCATGCAAATTTTAACAGTTACAATGTTTTAGAGATCTATTGTAAATGGCTGTTTTATCTAACCTTTTGTCAAGGTTAGATAATGTAATGAGATAATAAGTAGTTGTGACAGACAACGCCTACCCAGGATCAAACATGGCGTGTCTGTCTGTACATTGGAATCATACCTACCGGAGTGATAAGTGATATGACTCATGTGCCTTATATTATTAGATGAAAGTCATGTTTGAGATGATATGAACTATGATGCAATTGACGCAAACGTCTTAACCCATATAATGCGCAGAACTATTTTTTTCTCCGATTTCTTTCATTCGCTAGACGTCACAGATACTTAAGCGTTTTCGTTTACAAATCCGCGGATTTTTTGCACGTTTCAAAAACGATCCATTGGGCATATATGGGTTAAAACGTCTGGATTTTGAATTGTCATTGCTTTTACAGAATTTATCAAGGTGTTCCTTCACTTGCGTGTTGTGATACTTTAATTTTATTTCTCGCTTTTGTCCACAAATTGGCCTATATTTTATTAATCAAGCGTTTATTTCCCTTGCAATGTGTGTTCAAAAATTATAGTAAAGTCAAAAATTATACTAACTTCCAATAGTCGGATTGACTTGAAATGTTGTATGAAACATCCAAGGATACTAAACTCAGTCTGTCTGTAACCTAATCACGCTTAAGCCACTGAACCAATTAATATGAAATTTTGAGTCCCTAAGAAGGACGTAAGATGAGGATTGAGGACAATATCTCTGAAAATTGCATGCATTCTAGGTTTTATTAGGGAATTTGCTACAAAATCTGTCAGTAACTTGATTTTTTGTATGCTTTCAGATCATGACCGTCAAGGACGTCACTTGCACCAGGCTCTACAAAGTACAATAAGAAAATGAAAGACTGCGGGGCGGCGCCCTATACCTATGTCCTATATATAGCACAACTATTTTATAAAACTAAATTATGTTACAGCCCACAAACTAAACTATGGCATGAAGTTGACGTCACTTTTAATCTCAGCCATCAGTGACGTCGATTTAAAAATTTAAACCAATCGCGTTGGAGTCTCGTGACTTTCAACACTTCACACCATTCGGTTTAGTTCGGCGCTTTTCAAACGAGTATCAACTGTTTGCTTGTGAACTCGAAAGTTTATTTTTGTATGATTTCGTACGTGATTGCCAAAGTTAGGTTTATACGCGTGGAGCGGACGTACTGGCGTATGTCCGTAGGGTTTCTAGGGCAAGTAAATAAACTCGTTTTATATAACTGGTTTTTTGATTTATTTATCTTTAGACATCCCTTTCGTACCTATAAGTGTCGTAACCTGGTATTAAGTACCGCGTCTTTATTGGGATCCATAAATATCGAAAGTCATAATGTAACGTTTGCAATAATAATCATTTGCCATACCTAACCCTTGTTTTCTCTAAATTTATTAACCCTGCGTATGACTTAGCACTCATCAAAGCTGCTCTTTTATTTTCCGTCCCGACCCGTGGTCCAACTGTAGTCTGTCCAACTGTTTTTCGGCGGCGGGCGGAGCTCCTTTTTGTGGGTATTTTGCCCTTCGGGCAACTGAAGGTACCTAACGAACCTATTTTTGTATTAAAATATTATTGAGCGATTCAAAATAATGGCAGCATTTTTCCGCGTTGGACAATGGACCACGGGTACGTAACTTTTATTTTGTTGTATGCTGGAGCACCGATCAGTGCCAAAATCAAAAAAGCAACATAAGTACAGGTCGATTCACTAGAGTTGGCACGAAAAAAAATATGAAAATGTCATGCATCAGTCATTTTCCTATAAAAATGTCAAAGTGACATTGCTTTCGTTCATTCCATTCGTGCCAACTCTTGTAAATCGACCTGTACTTATTATTGAATTTTGATTTATTAACGGATTCCCTGTCCCGAAGCAATGCGCGGCGTTCTTTCGACACGTCCTCATAGTAACAATGACATTAAACGCTCATAGAGTCGTGAGGCACATGTGCCTAATGAACGTACCAGTAAAGTCACGCATGAGTGAGGCGCATGTGCCTCATAGGACGGAACCTGTTAAATCGGGGCCAGACTCGTCGTCACACCAGGTTGTCACAATATTGTGTTAGCGTTTCCGGCTGGCGCCACCAACGAACCTGTGTACACTACTTCCGCGCAACCTTAGGAACTACTTATATTATTAAATTTGATCTAACAATGATTCAGAGATTACTATTCAGTTTAATTTAATTAGAATTTAATATAACGAACGTAATTATTAATGTATTCAATATTGTTACAATTTATAAGTTTAATTTGACCGTTGCCGTACTTGCTCTTTGTTTGTGAATAGTAGATATTATAGATCGGTAGATTCATTTTCATGGCTCAGATTAGAGGTAGCACTATTAGCAAGTGGTTATGCTGTCCGTTAATAAAAAGTATTAATTCTGAAGTGTTATATTTGATAGTCTTTCCAAGCAATCTCCGCAAACGACTAACACTTCAGAAGTGGGATAAAGAAAAATTTTCGGCCCATATATTGACGGGCTCGGCCGCCGAAGAAGAAGGCACAGGGACTCTGCATCATCACCACAGCACGAACAGGGAAGTATAGAAAATATTTTTTTTTTCATTTTATTTGCATGATCAGTCTGTTTCGCAATGTACCCCCATTAAAAAAAATAACCGTGGAATTTCTACAACGGAAGCTGAGGTCATTCCAAAGTTTAGACCCGATAATCATATGAGCAATGAAAAGAGGCGTTACAAACTGCATTTCCTTGTTTTACCGATTATGTAGAAAGACTTGAGATAAAGCTAGGCTAGTTCTAAATCGTAATGTGTAACCATGACAACGTACTACCTACCACGAGAAGTTATTATTGCTATAAAAATGCATAATCGACAACATCGATGCTATATCATGCACTATTAAGGGCCTTCCTTACGAGTTGAGGGCCATTGCGAAGGCCTACACCTGTGAAACATCGGCGCAATTATAATTATTATGGCTATTTATTGTGACCATCTAGTACATAAGAGAACCCTTCGTTGTATCCGCACCTAAATAATTATTATATAGCGGCTAGTAGCTCATTGCTAGTATTATTTAGAGAAAAGGATTGATATTCAATAACATAATAGAGTTTTGATTAAGTACTTGGGTGAGTAAGTAATTAAATATCAAATAAATAAATAAATAAATATCATGGGACAATTCACACCAATTGACCTAGTCCCAAAGTAAGCTTAGCAAAGCTTGTGTTATGGGTACTAAGCAACGGATAAACATACTTATATAGATAAATAAATACTTAAATAGGTACATAGAAAACAATAATATAAACAAGTATATAATATAAACCTACGTATACGTATCTAATGCCATTGTATGAATCCTCAAATTAAAAATGGCTAAACTTCTAGTTAGTTGAATTACCTAGTAATAATAAAGAGGAGATAAAATAAAATTAAATAACGAAGGTTATTTCAGTTTTATAGAGTCATCTGCCAATATGTTCAATTGTTCATGTTCTGTTCATGAGGCTAAAGTTATTTTTGCGGCTATGTTCAGATGCCATTATTTAGGTACCTACATTCTCGTGGTGATAGATTCTTTCACAAAGTTTGTCTTTGCTGCTAGGAATTGTAGTTCCATAGAGACTATAAAACTGTTTAAAGAAATTATTACTCATTTTGGATACCCCGTGCGCGTAATCATAGACTGGGGTAAAGCATTTACAAGGCGATATTTTAAACAGTTTGCGGAAGAAATGCAATTTAAGCAAATATTAAACGCGACAGCGATCACGATGTCGACCGAGATGAGTTGATAGATCTTTTAGAAAGTTATTGTAAATACTTAGCCGTTTCTGTAGGTCGACACAGCGCGATTTATGAAATCTAAGTGGTAAAATCAATTCTTGTATCATTTAATCATACTTATTACATAATTAAACAAAATGTCAACAAAATTGGTATGGTTGGTTGGTTGGCATTCTTGTATTGTGGCATTGTTAACAAGCTTTTCTTTTCGTACACTTGATTAAGTACTAAGGGATCTAATAAAACACAAAGTTCAAAAGTTACGTAAAGCGCAGTTGTGCAATCAAGATGCGATTAAAAATAAAAGCTGTTGGTAAATGTGAGCAAATGAGTAATTAATAAATTGAAATAATTGGTTGCTTTAAAACTAAAACTGTATCAAAACTTATATTTATTTTTAAAGGACTTAAATAATAGGAAAAATTATGTTCGGAAAATAGAATTATGTTACTCGTGAGGTACCTACTCATAAAAATGGCACGTTTGGCAATAATAAATAGCATTAAAAAGAAGTCGTGAAAACCGTGTACTTGTTTCCAGAAAACTACTGTACCTACACATAATTTAAACATGAAACTACCCACACACATAATTGTGGCAAGTTACGATCCTGCTTTGAATCACAAGACAAATAAATTACTATGTGAACCAAAGTAAAACTGTCTGAATGTACTGCGTGCTAAACTAAATACGTGAAACTAAGCGTCACTGTGTGCCCAGCTGTGTGCCCAACTGTGTGCCCAGCCGTGTGCCCAACTGGGTGCCCGACTGTGTGCCCGACTGTGAGCCCAACTGCGAGCCCAACTGTGTGCAACTGTGTGCACTTTAGACTACGCGTGCTATATTTATATTAATGAATCTAACAAATCCACCGCTCTCGACCGCTTTAGCCTAGTTGGTAGTGACCCTGCCTACGAAGCAAGTGGTCCTGGGTTCAAATCCCGGTAAGGGCATTTATTTGTGTGATGAGCACGAATATTTGGTCCTGAGTTATGGATGTTTTCTATGTATTTAAGTATTTATTTATCTATATAAGTATGTTTATCGTCGTCTAGTACCCATAGTACAAGCTTTGCTTAGTTTGGGACTAGGTCGATTTGTGTAAGATTGTCCCCTAATATTTATATTTTTTATTTAAATTGAAGACTTTCCAGGTAGATAAACTAATAGGCAGTTAATTTAGAACATGATTAGACATAGCTGATTTTACAGATTTATGTCCGACTACCTTTTGCCCGCGACTCCGTCCGCATGGAATTAGTAATTTGGGCAGCTTATGCTTTTTAACAAATTTGCTTTATCATCAATTAAATCAATTTTTTCTCCGTAGTTCCTCGATATAAAAAAAATTACCCGCCCCCACACCCGCACACCCGCGTTCACATTCACCACCGTACTCCCAAGTCAAGCGTGCCTATAGATGTTTTACTTCAAAAACCCCTGATTTTGAAACATTCTTCCGCTCCGCTCCGCTCCTATTGGTGTTAGCGTGATGATATATAGCCTATAGCCTTCCTCGATAAATGGGCTATCTAACACTGAAAGAATTTTTCAAATCGGAGCAGTAGTTCCTGAGATTAGCGCGTTCAAACAACAAACAAACACTCTTCAGCTTATTAATTCTTCTAAAAACTGTTCGATAAATTCTTAAAATAGACGTATCTTTCTTATTTGTGAACCGATTGAAATGAAACAAACACTAAATGTTAATCCAAGAAAATACCAACATATCTGTGAAAACCGCATCCTTCTAGGTTAAGCCGTTTCTGAGATTAGCGCGCACAAACGCACAGACAAACAGATAAACAGACAAACAGACAATAATTCTAAAAATCATTGTTTCGGGTTCTATTGCGCTAATAAATAGCCCTAGTGACAGTTTTTCTCAAATATCTTCAATGTACAGACACGGACTTGTTACAGATTTATTATATGTATAGATAGATAGCTTCGGTCCTATTTTGTCTCTTCCCAGTAATAAATCTGTTATTCCATAATAATGCACACAAGATACAATAATAAGAAATAATAAGAATAAGGAGGTAAATAAAACAGAATAAAAATACATAGGTAGATAAAAGTAATTCTAAAATATATTTATTTACTGTTTGATTAACTACACTAAGTGGTTGATAGACATATGGAAAAACGACATAAATAATGCAAAGCGAAAATACAAGTCTTGTCATAAATCATAACAAAAATATGAAACTTAAAATAACTATGTGACTACGTGTAACTATGTAGGTATGTGGTTTGTAATTTTAGAAGAGTTAGTTACATACTTACCTTCCTCCTTTTGCGATTTAACTCACGATTTCTTCATCTTAGTGCTTATAGTATGATAAAATAAATTCTGCATGGAACATTATTATGGTTAGTAAAGACAGATAGGTACGTGGTAATATAACCCTGTAATACCCAACTATGTGTACTGTGTAATTCATTCAACTTAGCTGTTTGAATATACACCGTGAAATTTTAGTGGTTGTTTTCCCGAAGCGAGGTGATTTAGTATCGATTGTACAATCGATTTATAATTACTATTTTGACTAGAGTCAAAAATCCAATTGTGAAAAACGAAAGTCGAAAATGACCGCAAACCAATAGTAACGCTTCGTTGGTACAAGTAGCGTACGATCGTACGAAGGTTAGGTACCAACGAAGCGTTACTATTGGTTTGCGGTCATTTTCGACTTTCGTTTTTCACAATTGGATTTTTGACTCTAGTCAAAATCTTCTATATATATAAAAGAAGAAACTGACTGACTGACTGACTGACATATCAACGCACAGCCCAAACCACTGGGCCTAGAGATTCAAAATTTGGCATGTAGGTTCCTTATAAGGTCTAGGGGTGCACTAAGAAAGGATTTTTCAAAATTCACTCCCTAAGGGGGTGAAACGGGGGTCCAAAGTTTGTATGGGGAAACAAGATTAGTTCGACTATTTTATTCGAAACTTCACAGGAGTACTCCTAATGATGAGTAAACACGTGTTTCAGGTTTTTTGATAATTCAACCCCTGAAAGGGGGGAAAGGGGTAACAAAGTTTGAAAATCAACATGGGTGTTGTTTCTATGGTTTATCGGGTCGCTGGTTATGAAAACAACAACGGTTTTAAAATCCGACGTGGCAGACGTAAAATACCATCTCCCTGGATGGGGTGCGATGGGATTGAAATATCTAAATAAACTAAATGACTGTTGATATATCAACGCACAGCCCAAACCACTGGACCTAGAGACTTGAAATTTTGCACATAGATACCTTATACAATGTAGGCATCCACTAAGGAAGGATTTTTGGGAATTCCCACGGGAAAGGGAAAAAACGGGATTTATATATTCGATTCCGAGTGACCCTATCTCAGTAACTATAATAACTAGACTCTTCAAATTTGATACACAAGTAGGTATTACATTATTTAAAACATTAATTTCAGGATTTTTCAAAATTCCCACGGGATAAGGAAAAAACGAGATTTATATATTCAGTTCAACGGGATCCTATGAACTATAATTACTAGACTCTTCAAATTTGGCATAGATGTAGGTAATTATAAATTCCCATGGGATAAGGAAAAAACGGGATTTTTCGTTTTACTGGTCGTAGAAAGTTGAAATTCGGCATGTAGGTTGCTTGGGGAGTGTAGATGAGCATTGAGAGAGGACTTTCCCAAATTCCCACGGGAACGGGAAAAACGGGATTTTTCGTTTTACTGGTCGTAGAAAGCTGAAATTCGGCATGTAGGTCGTTT